>CM060656.1:19878016-21328016 GCA_030686955.1 Odontamblyopus rebecca
ACATGTCACTTGCACGCTTCCAGAGCTGTCTTGTCAAATATGAGGATAAAATACTGTCATTACATCTTGTACATCTTCTGTAAGTTCTTTGATACAAATGTGTCTTGGTCAGTCACTGTACAGTTTTAGAAAAAGAGGACCATGTTTAATCCACTGCTGTGCACAATCAGTATTTGGAAGGCACTTTGCAACAGACCACAAGCAGAAAAGTTAATATAAATAATGAAATAGTTCACATACTAATAAACAATCCGACAGTAGATTTGATGGCATGAAGTTAAAGTTAACAAGGAGTTTCTACTATTCCTCATAAATCAAATACATTTAATTGAGTTTTGAACTTAAGTAGTGCAGACTGAATGGACAAAGCAATATGGCATACCCCAAATACAAGCATTTGCAGGATGATAACCAGTGATTGACAACAAACTAAACCAATCAGGTAACATGCACAAGATATTCATTGAGTGCATTGATTTTAAATGGCCATAACTTATATATATTCAGACACAACATGTGAAAAACAAAATATGTACAGGAGCTCTATGGACACACTTTGAACATGGTCGGTTCAGTGATAAAAAACAAAACAAAAAAACTTTTATATATATATATATATATTTAAGATGTGTATATAAATTGTATATACACTTGTTACAATCACAATATAATCATAAATTAAAGGAATACGTGAAAGGAAAATGCACTGATGTCTACAACACACATTTACACTCTTTTTACTGCACCATCACACATACTAAAGGCTTTTACCAGCTTCCATACGTAACCGGTGTAAAAAGGTTTTCTGGCAGGATTTGTCATTTAACGATTACCATGACCAACTACAAAATAATTTTGAAAAATCTACTTGCATGACCAGTTGACTATCAAATGCCTTAGCCCTTTACACACCTCACAAATGCAACTTAAGGTGGTTAATTTAGAACTAGATTATCCTAGCTCCTTTTGAGCCAGTGTTTGTTTCAAGTCATGAAAACATTGCACAACAGATGAGTTGTAGCTGAAGACAGTTTTTTGAAAAGGTGCAGAAGAAATAGAAAGTTATTTAAAAGGATCTCATAGGTCCCAGAAAGGAAAACACAAAAACACATAATCTAGAGAGAAAGAAAAGCGCTAATGGAATTGTGTAGACACAAACTACACAACCAAATCAACATAAATTAATAGAATTTGAAAATCTGTACATTTTGCCTTGGTCCCCATTTGTTGTTGACATGTTGTTAAAAGGTAAAGTCACAACAGCCTCATGGCATGTTTCAAGTTAAAATGACGAAAGAAATAAAGCTCATAAGTGGTTAGGTGCTCTTTGGTAGCTGAGAGCAAACATTTGCAAGACAAAGAACAAATAATACGATGCAGTTTTTTGTATTTTTAACATACGACAAGTGCCTTGGTTTTCACCTTTTTTGTTTCAAGATAAACTGAGTTTTAGCCACAAATGTGCAGAGTAAATTATGATCCCTGTTATTAGTCAACTAAATTCAAGTGGATTGTATAGACAATAACAGCTGTGCTGGTATGTCATTGGTATTAGTATGTATTTATTAAATTATATGTTAAGACCACCACACAAAAGGAAACTTGCCATGAGTCTGTTCTAAATAAAGCTCACAGTTTCTTAAAAGAAAAATACTTTCAAGCATGATCCCAAATTGGAGCCCTTTAAATACTCTGGGCACAAAGAAAGTGAATAAAACAGATAATTCAGAGCAGTTAAACTGGGCACTTTTTACTTCAGCTGGAAAACACAGTCAAGTCAAGCCCATATGTTTTCAAATGATTAACACAACAAAGTCCTCATGTTTTACATAATTTACATTATATGAATAGATTATAAAATATATATTTTGTGGCAGTCTAAAAATTATCAAGTGAAAGCAGCTGCAGACACGCAAAAGAAGTGTTTTCTGTGAAGAATTTCTCTATAAATAACAAAGCTACCGAATGTGAGCAGTGTCACTTGCCTCCAAAGTCAAGTCCACTCTGACCTGCGTCTGCATCCACCAAAGAGGAGGCAAATGCAGACTGCACAATCTGAAAGCCAAAGGACTCAAGCAGAGACATGTTCTGCTGAGGGGAGAAGGGAGAGGACAAGGCAGGAGCCAGGTCACTCAGGCCAGACCCTGCCTGGGCCTTCTGTTTGTGGACTCTGTGCTGGTGCTTATTGAGGTAGGACTTGGTGCGGAAGGCTTGGCCGCAGATGTTGCAAATAAATTTCTTCTCAGGTTCAGTCTTTGCTTTGGACTCAGGAGAACCCATGGTCCCTGCAGAGGCACCGTTGCAGACTAATGTAGGCATTTCATTGTCCGGCACATCGGACTTGTGTGGAGATTTCAGTTCATCTCCGTTTGAAAGTTCTCCAAACGAAGGGTCTGATTCCTCTGACTCCAGATGTGGGCATTTGTCTGTGTTTTCTTGTCCATCTGGGAAACAGGATTGGATAGATGTGGAAAAGAGACATATAATTAAATAAATTAGGTCACAATAAAGAAAAAAACATATTTTAATTAGGTAAACATGTGTATACACTTACATTTACACATAAACAAATGCCATTATATTATACAACTTCACTGTATGGGTATTGGTCATTTAAAAGGCACTGTACCAATGTAAAAAAAAAAATGTGACAGAACTATTTAATTTTAAATTGTATGCAATGATCCAAAGTTATTCCTCACTTACCTTATGCATTCAGAACAGTGATAAGTTTATAAGCACAACTTTCAGAGAACGGAGTGGTGTTTAGCCACCACAGTAAAGCTAACAACAACAACTAACATGCTAACTGCGCACTCTCTCTGACAATAAAATGCTTTATAATTGGATGCAGACAGTACACAGATGACTTATTTCGACCTTTATGGCTTCTTATACAATATATCTGTACTGGAAAAAGAGGGCTTTCACTCAAATGCATGGAAAAAAAATCAAGTACAAGTCTGTTAACTAAGATAAATTTCATTTTTAAAAACACAATACACATCTCTTTGCCAAAAAGCACCTACAGTGCCATGCTCCTACAGCACTTAGCCTGGCCCCACCCACCTCTGGCTGCACAGTACTGACCTGCGGCAGAGCCATGGACTGGGAAGCCAGGCAGCCCAGAGCGACACTCCCAGAAATATGGAGCCCCACCTGGCTTCCCCATGAGCAGCTCAGGCTGCGAGCCCACAGGAGGGCCAGAATGTGGAAGCAGAGTGTGTCCAGAAAGGCCATGAAAGCGCCCCTCTGCTTCAGACGAGGTGAAATGAAGCTGCCGACTGGTGCACAGCTCTACACCAGTCCAGGACAGGGGAAGGGGAGGACAAACACAAGGCCAGCAAAACCAAAAAAATACCATCAAAAGATGACAGTGACTGTATCGACTGATATAAACATTTTACCTTAAACTATAAATTATGCAATCTGACAATTTCACTAGAGTCAGATCATAGATCTACAAATCATATTAGGACAATCATGCATCAAATGCAAGTGCCAAGCTCAATCTAAGCGGGCCATGCTCTGCATGTCAACTGTACAAATTACACAGCAAGGATGACTCTGCATGACAAAACATGGAGCATGAAGACTTTAACAACCTTACACGTGGGTTCTAGTTAAGGGGGAAACCCTGAATAAAACCGGAATATAAAAAAGGTAAATAATATTCTAACAGGTAAGAAATTAACATAACTCTTGCACATTATGCACTATGAATGTGATAAAGAGAAGTTCAAGCAAAAGATCAAGATATGTCTTGGCAAACACAGGGGATGACACAAAAGATGAGTTTTACAGCCACCATTTGAGTGAAGGCTCAGCAGTAGCAGAAGCAGATGTTCATTGTGTATTAAACAAAAATGCAAAAGCACATTTTTCCAAAAAGCATCAGAGCAAAGGAAAGCCAAAACGCTATGTGTCTGGGATGGGCAGACGGCTGCTTGCCTTCCACTGAGCACTGGCGTCCCATGTGGTAAGGGGTGCCGTGGTGCATCTGCGGCTCTGCTCTGGGGTCAGGGAAGGAGGGGGGCAGTGGGGTGCCATGGTGTGTCTTTATATGCACTTTAAGGTATGAGGCAGTGGAGAAACCTGAGACCAGAAAAGCGAAACATGGCAAAAAACATGGGCAGATATTGACAAACCTCCAGCACTGGCTTTTTAAGAGAAAGCCTTTCAAAAATGATCTCAATATCTTGAAAAATGCGTTGTGTGAATGTTGATTAACTTGATTGTATCATACAGTTAATAAGCTTATGATAAAAAAAATGTAAAATATTGAAGCTAGCCCCAGCACCATATATAAGGTAACTAGACAATTACCTTTGTTACAAATGCTGCAGAAGTTATGAGGTCCTTCACTGTGTTTTTTGAGGTGGTCCGTCATGTAGGCAGCTCGAAGAAATTTTCCACAAACCTTACAGGGGATTTTATCTTCATGGCATACAAGGTGTGAGCGGAGGCGATCTCTTGTCGCAAAAGAGGCATTACAAATCTGAAACAAACAAAATATTATTTCTCATATTAAGTACTGATGGTCCCTGTAAAGATTAATTTGAGGTTACCTGGCACTTGTGAGGTCTCTCTGTTGTGTGAACCTGTTTTATGTGTCCATTTAGGTGATCTGGTCTGAACACAGACAATTAAAAATAATTAAACCAAACAGGAAAAGTCTAACCCCTCACATTAGGGACAGAGTAAGTCCAATGTGTACTGAAGCTTCCAAACTATACTGACAGCTATGGCAAGTGTATAAAAGCTCTGTGAAATAAATGCACTCACCTTGAAAAGCCTTTACCACAGCTTTGGCACACGTATGGCTTGCCCACAGAGCCATCATGGGAGCGCACATGGTAGGACATCCGGTCCTTGCGCTTGAACCGGAGACCACAAACATGGCACGCGTAAGGTTTCTCCCCAGAGTGTGAGAGTTTGTGTCTGTTCAGGTGATATACATCCCGGAACACTTTGCCACAAATGTCACAACCAACATGCCGCCGGGTTCGCTCGCGCTTACGGCTGTTGTCCGGCGCTAGGGCTCCGTGCAACTGCACCCCGTTCTCCACCAGGCTGAGGCCGCCTGGGGCCGTGAGACTGGACACACTTCCACTGGACGCCCCATGCTGGGCCTCGTGGTTCTTTAAGCGTGAAGCTTCTGTGAAAGCTTTACCACAAGTCCTGCAAGGAAACAACCCGATGTCTCTCTGCTGATCCAAGTGCACACTGTCCACTCCGGATTTCTTCGGGCTGCTCTTATTCCGCTTGAAGGTTGAGGACCCATTGTCATGATGAAGCATGGCTCCTGCCATCTCCATGGAGGGGGAGACTCCGTCTACAGGCTGTAAAGTGGGCATGATCGGCTCCCCGGGGTCCTCCAGTAGCACAGTCGCGGAGGCTTCGCTGCCATCCAGGTCAGCTGGCGTTTGTCCGTTCACGAGATGCATTCCCATCCCGTTGATCAGATCCTGCGGAGTCACACACAAGCTCAGCGCTGGGGGCTCTGTGTGGATCTGGAACAGACTGGCATCGCTACCCCGTAACGTGGGCACGAGGATCTGCACATTGGACTGTTTTATCACCTCCTGACAGATCTCAATGACAGACCGCATGAGCAGAAACTTGGCAGCTGTCATCAACTCAGGGAAGCACTCCAGACGCACAACTATTCTTGAGGTGTACGCAAAGTCCAAGATGTCTTTAAAGACTTTGGGGCTTATTGTGTGCATCTCCAATTCCTTGGCTTCGCCTTCAGACTGGCGGCTAAAGACCGACTCGAAGTACTCGCTGCAGGCCGCCAGCACAGCTTTATGTGCTGGGAAGCTCTCCTCGCCAACGCGGAGGACCACATCGCAGAACCTGCCTCCATCTTTCCTCTGTGCGTTCAGGTTGTGTAGCATCTCAGTGCTGTGCTTGCTCACCTGATAGGTGTACGAAGAGGTCCAAGACGGCTCCGCTACCTTCTCCATATCGGATTCATCCAATATTTATGGTTGTTTGGCGACAAGGGCTGAAGGAATAATTAAGTTTGACAAACTATTTCGATTAAATGCTTTCTTGAGGCTAAAAATCCCAAATCCACCTCTCCTCTCGCAGTTTTAGCATCGTTAGCAGTAGCACCAGGGAAAAATGGCAGCCCCCCAGCTTCCTGTCAACTTTAACCCTGGTTTCTTCGGGGGTGGGGGTCGCTCTTGTTGTGTACAGCTGACCATGCTCTGCGCGTAACAATCTCTATACATGTTAACGGTTTCTTCTCATCTTTTTGTACATATAGTGTAGCGGTGACAAATACCTCAAGAGTATTTCAAGACTGCAAAACCAAATTTTTAACAAGGCTCTTCCTGTCTGGTTTGTTTGTCAAACCCCTCCCCCCATGCTGCTGCCCCCTCCCCTCCAAAGAGCTGTGTGGTAGAAAGCCCACACATGGCACTATCACATAGGGGTTAAGACAGGCCATTTTGCATTACAGGTGAAAATGATGAGCAAGTTTCATCTGTTGCCTTCTTAACACTGTTAATGACAAATGGAAATCATTTTTCAAGCAAGGATATTGTGTAAGTTTATCAATGCTACTTTTGAACAGCCACTAAACTTGAGGTTGTGTAATTTTTTTTAACAAGCAGTGAGTCTGTACAATCAAAACAAAGCAATACTTATTACTCAGTTTATTTATCAGTTCTATTTTGTGCTTTTAAATAAATAGCACAGAACAAACTGACTCCCAACCAGCCTTTATGAGCTTGGCTGCTCTTGTCAGTGAAGGGCTGAATGGGAGACAATTTATAGAAAACAAAAAGAAAGGCACAACCAGCAGTCACTGCTTTCCCTGGAGTCCACTCTAAGCTCCAGCTCAGTCACGTCATCAGAAAAGCCCACCTGCCGTGCCATAAGGGTAGATTATATTTAAGTGACTACACAATTCAGCACTTCTTTAACAGTGGGCCTGTCTTAGCAGCTTGAGGGAATTACTAGTTGGACAAAGCAAAGCTACAATTTTGTCTCTCCAATTTAGCTGTACTGCAGTATACTTACATATTTCCCACTCAAAAAACAAAACAAAAAAAACACTATGTACAAGGAGAATAATCTTTCCCTTATTATGTACAATTGGGCTTATACACATTATTTACTTCAAGATATTCATGTAAAGTCTCATACAAAAGAAAAAATTTCATTCAGTTGGAAAACAAATGACTCTTCCCTTCTCTGAAAATAAACCTCTTAAAAAGCAGTGACAATGAGATTGAAGACAAAGCGTGAGACTGTCCAGGTCTGTGCACTCTTTCAAAGTAAAGTTCACATTTTTCCAGAAACGAGATGAAACTGGGGTGGTTCAGCAGTGTATAATGAGTCACGGTCGAAACTCCAACTCATCAACACTTATGACTTTGGCTGGCATAGACGGGAGTGGCTGCTCGAGCACATCGGATCCAAACCATTTTGCAAGGCCCAAAGGTGGACTGCCTCCATGTCGCTGTGAGCTGCTGGTCCGATGAGGTCCCTGGTCCCTGATTGTCTGAGACTGGGGTCCACCAGGATGCACTGGAACATGAGATAAGACTTAATTTCTTGAAAAAAAAAAAAGGACCCTAAAGCTCACTTTAATAACTGGGTAATGCATTAGTCTTTGATAGCGCTTTTCCAGACGCTCCAACTTTCTTTACAACTTGATGCATAATTCAGGGCGCACTCACACTAGGACTTTTGAACCATGTCATGCTTAAGCACAATTGCACAGGGTTCAATACACACTTGCGCAACCGAACCGCCATAAAGACGCCATCACACAGCGCTTTTCGTTTACATGATGCACAGCAGCGCTATCTCTTTTAGCAGAGAATAAGTCCTGCAGCATGAAATATTTATTAAATATTGAGACCAATATGAGTCCTGTTGCAGTACATGCACCTCCGTGAGTTTATGGATATAACAGTTCAGAGCAGTGAGGACAGGAGGAAACGACGATTAACATCAGCGTACGTGACAGGGCTCGTATAGTGAAGTTGCGCGTACATGAGCAAATGTGCCATGCTTTGGCCCACCTCCTCCAACTGGGCTGAAGGCCCAACCATGCCGTACCTGGGCACGGTACGATTGCGCTCACACTGGACAAACGCACCGTGCTTTAGGGGTTAGCCATGCTTGGGCACGGTTCTAAAGTCCAAGTGTGAGTGCACCCTCATTCACTCCATACTCAAACGTGGCTACTTACTCTGTCTTTGCTGTTGAAGTGGTTGCATTGCAGCAAATGGCATCTGAGCATTAGGTCTGGGAGGTAGCAGTGGATGGCCTGCTGCATTAAGAGGATACAGTGGAGGGCCAAGCAGGGCAGGAGGCAAGCCTTGAAGTTGTGCTAGATCCATGTGAGGTGGAATTATACCTTTTAAAATAACATTTCACAAAGAATTTAAAAAGCTAGAAATGAGTCAAGTTATTGTATAGACATGCTGTGCTTCAATAATCAGTGAACAATATTACACAAAGCAAGACAGACCTGCTTGCATAAGAGCTGGACCAAGTTGCTGAGGTTGGATGCCCTGAGCCAGCATTCGCTGAACTACATTTGGATGGAGCTGTGGAGGGGGGCGGACCATGGGCACATGAGGGATCAAAGGGACGGGGTAGACAGGTCGAGGGAAGGATGAGGTGGGACCCTGAGGACCCACATTGGGCAGGTGGTGCCCACTTGGTCGGAGCCGGTCCTGGTCCTTACTAGACTGTGAGGACTGTGGTGCAAAGCAAGCCTTCCCAGAAGAAAGGTGTGCCCCATCTGCAGTTTCTGGATAGGAGTTTGACAAACCATTATCTAAAAAAACACAACTCTAATCAATAATTATAATAGTATTTAAATTAATGCCAATGCAGAATATGCTTTGCACCCGTTTGGGAGTGAGCAGCAGTGGATGTCTCATCTTTGCTCTCAGAACGACTTCCTGGCTCATCTCTGCTTTTATCTTTTGTTGCATACATTTTCCGTATCACAGAAGTGGGAGTAAAAGATGGAGACAACTGCAGATTTGGAAATGGTAAATATTTAGTTTAACGGCATAGAAATAAAACTGCATGGCAGGCCCAAAAAAATCTGGCTCACCATGCTTGTGACAGCATTGTTGGGAGAGTTCCTTCCTGCAGGCTGAGGGCCAGGGGAACGGTTTATGCGCCTAGAGCAATAACATTTTAGTTCATATGACTACTCTGAACATCATCTTTAGCCTTTGTTTGACTGGTACTTACCGGTTTCTATACGATCTGTCCTGTGGAGCCTTGTAGCCAGGCTGGAATGAGTGGTGGGTGTGAAGGGCTAGGTCTTGCTGGAACGCAAGTGCATCTAGGTCTGCCTTGTTCACAGGCACCGGTGCCCTCATCTAGAACATGCCATAAATAAGAGCACTTTTATAATCACTATGACACATCAGAAGTGCATATCTTAAGAAAATAAAATGAACCTGTTGAGCAGCAGACTCAGCAGGGCTGATTGCTCTGTGCATTTCTGCAAACTGTTCAGGCAGTATGGGCTGAGAACCCACTGGAAAGCCTAGCGGGAAAGACAAATATTGTTCACAAATAGAGGTACTTTCAGAACAGCCACAAATACAGTGTGATGCATACCTCCTGAGGTTTGCATTCGGCTGTTGAAGTAATCCGGTGAGGTGGCCCTATGTGGAAAGAGGGTAGGAGAAGGATTCTTGTGCAGGAGTCCTTGTAGGAGAGCAGAGGAGGCTGGTCCTTCAGAGGGACCCAGGAGATTACCAAGTAATGTGGGGGAACTATTACAAGGACCTCCTAGGAGCTCCTGTTTAATGACATGGGTGAAGTACATAAGGCATGCATTATTACAATCAGCTAAACTTTGACACAATAGGTTAATTTAAAACACTGACCTGGAATATGTTTTTCTGCTGTTCTCCTGGAACCTGAGAGTCATTCAAACTAACCATAGATTGTTCAGGTGTTTTCTGTAAATAACCGTAAATAAATCAGAAGTAATTACTCAAATGTAGGTTGAATTCAAGACCCCACTAAGAGTGATGAAATGATGAAGTGAGAAAATATGTGGACACCATGGAATAAACCACAACATATGGATGTGCCTTGCATGCATGGTTAAAAGCCAATGTGATTCTGTTACAGAAGTTTGATCAAAGTAAATTTTTCCAACAAGTTGCAACCAAATTTATGCCCAATGAACCATCCTTTTAAATGTTTAAAAAGGCATAAAAAGTACTTACATTATTTGAGTTGGTTTTGGGGTGGACCGGAAGAGTTCCACTTGCCTTCATGCTGCTAACCAGCTTATTAAAAGCAGACATGTCTGTGTCCCTTGATCGTGGCCGTGACCCAGAGCCACCGGTTAGTGCCTCCTCCAAATGTTCAGCCATAAAAGGGGTCCCATTGCCTTGAGGTGGAGTTGGTACTTTTCGTGGCTGTGCTTCAGAGCCAATCTTCATCCCCTTCATCTCTCCCTCAACCTCTTCTAGCGACAGCACCACTCCAGAGTGACCTAGCAAAAGGTAATAGTACTTGTCAATGAAACTGAAGTAAATCTACTAAAGACTTCACAGTTTGCAGTCTGGTAAAATGTCACTTACTGCTTTCCTGAAGGCGTGCCTTATTGACAGAGAGTGTTGAAAGTAGGGGTTTCAAGTCAATTTTGGCTTTGTGCAGCATCTCCAGGATGTCAACCTTTTCTTTGCAATCTGATGGAATAGGTGTAAAGTATGGCGCAGTTCCATGGTTTGGGTCAAGTCCTGAATTACAACAGTTGGGTAAAAAAGTGCAACAAAATGAAACACACACAAATCCTGGATTAAATCCTGATTTACCCGCTAATCTTTCCAATTCCTCATGAGGAGTGGACCGAAGGCTGCTGGAGCGGCTGCCTGAAGGACTCAAGTTACTTGAAAACCACTGACTGAAACGGCTTGCAGACACAGGGCCCTCCCCAAGAACATCTTCAATCATCTGCAAAGGAAATGCCTTTAAGGAGCTCATAGCCTACGCTCAAAGTCAGTCCAGTTGTTTGTACCTCAGGAACATCCACCTTCAAATTCTTAGAGGCTGGTGCTAATCATTTAGAATGTTTTTTTTTAAATTATTATTAGACAGCTCATTAATTTCAAAGAAAAGAGATGGATGGGCATAAATTTTAGTTGATTCATCACACGAGTGCACCCCAAGTGACACCATCCAGAACACCATCCCAAGCACATCTTGTACTGGTCAGTCTATATTAATTTGTGAAATACACATCACACCAAGAGCACCTAGACGCTGACCGGATCTCAATACTTACAGATGCCAGTCCTGGCATGGTCTCCAAATTGAAGAACTCATTAAAGTCAAAGTCTCCCGCTGACTGCTCCGGCAGCACATCCGTGTGGGGAACCTCCTGATCAGCTGTAGATTGTAAAACCACACCTCGCTCCTCAGCTTGCCCACCATTACATTCAACTGTTAACAACATTCTAATTTATGCCAACTCTATTAGATGTAAACTATTATTACATATTAATATCATACCTTCTTTGACTGATTCTGTCTTTTTCCTTGACCTTCTGGACTTGCGTTTGTCATCTTCCAACATTTTATCATCAAACCCAATAAGCTCAATTGTCTCAGACTGGCTTGTAGGTCCCCCAGAAAACCATTCTGGCTCCTCTTCTACGTAAGAGTCGTTCCTTCTTCTCTCACTAAACACACGCTTGTCCCCAAAGTCTCTCTGTAAAAAGGACAAGACTGAGCCATTTTTTATAATCTTATTGCTTCCTTTAGCACACTGTACAACTTGTAAGAACAATTAAATCAGGGAAACGAAACAAACCCTGAATCTCTTATCCTTAAAGTCTCTCTCTCTTTCCCGCTCCTTTTCCATACGGGGTTCTCGCTCAAATGCTCGAGCAGCAATTATGCGGCCACTGCCAATTCTACGAGCTCCTCCAAGACGAAGACTCTCATTCTCCTTATTTTCCAGGGGGCTGATTGGCCTTCTCATATGGGACAGGGGTGCAGCATTTCCTTGACAGCCACCTCCAAAGCTGCGTCGCTGAGGACTCAGAATCACATCCAGTTCATCTTCCTTTAACCGCTCACGGGGATCTAAAGCAAAATACAATGTTTTTGGATCTTTACTGAAGATAAAATACAATACATATAATGCAGGTTGCATTTCATAGTTACCTGGGATTCTTCGTTTTAGAGGAACTCTATCATCTCCATAGTCCTTCTTAAAACCTTCAACTGGAGAGCTTCGCTCTGATGAGGGGTATAGAGAAGCATGCCACTTTTCGGGATCCCAGACACCATCACTGTATCAATAGATGCCACAATTAAAGCAAATCTTAGGAACCAAGACTTTCCTCAAAACCTTTAAATTGTACACATTAAGTTTTTAAAAAAAAAAAAAAAGTAAAAGTGCATTCAATAATTGTATTTTTTGTCTTAAGTCAGCATTATACAAGGGTTTAACCAACCCAAAGATCCTTAAGACAATTCCCCCACCTTGTCTAGTAGGAATGCAATGCGTTACTGATCGGTAACAAAGATGATCATTAAATATAAATATAAAATTTTAACAGAACACTGTGCAAACACTAAGTGCAAAGAGTAAGTCTAGAATTGTCAACGCATGGTTTAGATAAAAACCCTTGTCTATAAATATGTTGCAGTCAGCAAGTCAGTTGGCACCACAATTTAACACACACACGCACAAAAAAACATCCATCCAAAAACATCCACAGGCCTCATCTAATGACCAATGAGAAAAACAACATTAATCACTTAAATAATTGCAGCTTTTTTTTTTTTTACCTCAACCTTCTTTCAACTGCTGAAGAGATTTACATTGGCTTGAACAGCACTGGCAAACAGTGTTTTGTTTAGCTGACAAGTAACTTTACCTGTCATATTTTTCAGAGAGGCATTCAGGTCTTTCATTGGAGATGGGCAATTCCTTGATTTCAAGCAATTCCTCCTGCAACAAAAAGATGGGCACCTTTAGTAACAAGGACTGAGTGAAATTATAGATTGTGGCTAATAAAGTTGTGATAACCGTCACCTTGCTGTATCTGAATGGAGCTGCTGGCTTGACTAGGTCCACAGCGGCGTCTCCATTCCTCTGCTCCACACAAGTCTCGCCGTCCATGGCTGAATTGTAAAACTGAACCGACAACTTTTGGCCCAACACCTACTAGTTCTGTGGGAGAGCAGTAAACAAATTTTACAAATATATCTAAGCTCGTGTTTAAATTGACAAAATTAAGCGCAAGGTCGGGATAAGACGCGACAAACTTTTGCTCGAACGCTAATGAGCAATTAACAAGTTGATTGAAAACAGCCCAAGATCGTTGACAATTAAATCAACTTTGGGAAACCACTTGTGAATAAAATAAATAGGAACTTTTAAAGTGGGAGAAACGATGGCCAGGAATATGATAGTAAAGCCAAGAAGAGAGGCTGCAGTTTTTATATTTTAATTAATTGATGCGTATGCTAATGTTTAGCAATTAGCATTTATGCCAAGTTAGCATAACAGTACCGATATATACCATCCCTAAATTGCGCCATACTCATTCAAGGGCAAAATAACCAACAAATGTAGGTAAAGCGCACATTTTTTACTTACCCAGAAGAAAATCGGTGTGTCACAAGTTATGAATGCAGACAGGTACAGCTCTTGTTAGCCAGCTGGCTAACCTAGCACTAGAGCTAGCCAGCTAACTGCTGGGAATGGGATAATGCCCACCCAGAGAGTGCCAAATATGAAGCCGGATGAGTTTTTTACAGATTTGTTAGCAAACACACACGAAACTTTGGCAACTTAAAACAAGGACACAAGTCCAAAAACAAAATAATTATCACAGGGACAGTGTAATCTCTGATAATAGCCTGGTCTTTCTCTAATTTCTAAGTCGTAGCAGAATTTTTCCTCTGATCACCGCTTTAAGAAGGTCCTGCGAAAGCTTACCCCGTGCCCGGCGCGCCTGAGTAGAATTTTTATAATTTGTGAGTGCCTTTTACATCACATTTATTAGCGGCAGACAAACCACATAATATTGAAGCTATTATTAATAAACCTATAAACAGGCAAACACGTATAAAATATGGACAGGTTGTAAATCGAGGCGTAGCACTAGCCTCTTTATTTGCCTTCGGGTAAGTTTAATGAATGCATCACTTGAAAATTACCATATCTGTCTCAACTAAAATTGTGGACTGCCTTGATAGATATTGCACCGAATTCTGAAAGGACCCGTTTTTGTTTTGTTGTTTGTTTATTTTTTTGTTTGTTTTTCTCACCATGCTTTTTCCATGGTTTTGACATATTTGACATATTTTTGTTGTTGAATACACTCATACTGCTCAGTGTATTGTCGTCGTGAATTAATTTCCCGCTCCACGCGGTAAATCATCAGGCTTTAAGCGTACCCACGAGCGTACCCCGTGTCGTTGCCACTGACAACTCAGATCTGACGGACCTGGAGACGTCACGTGACGAGGAAGTGCGAACGCGCGTTGTTCAGTTCAGTCTCTGCGTGAAGTTATGCAAAATGTGAGAGAATCCCTTATACATTTTGCTCAACTATTGATTGCTTGTGTACGTCTTGGGATACTATTGATCAGGAAACCAATAATGCTCCACAACTCCGAAAAAACAGGAGTGCTGAAACACCACCGAACAGGTGCTGTTAAGTCTGCGTCAAAACAACAACAAACCGCTCAAACCAGAAAAATCCTTTACAAAGTTGGCTACAACTGGAACAAGGGAGGAAGACTAAAAGAACTAAGAATAAGGTGGCACACCTTTCATTTTTGAACACTTAACTACTCTTCTTTAAATTGTATTAAAAGTGCACTTATTTTTACAGGCATCTGGCAAGGAAATTTTTGAAGATATGGATACAGAATACTTTTGGACGAGTTCTTCCTCACAAAGCAAAGTAAATAAAAAGTTATTGTTCCTATAATTTTGCCTCTTTTATTGTATAGGAAGACAAGGTCTTGAACTTATTGTATGAATTGTCTTTAATGTGTTACTTGGGTTTCACATTAATATTCATTTAATGTTCCAGATCCCACTATAAGGGAGTGATTTTGAAGCGCATCTTTGGAACATGGAAAGATGAGTGGTGGACAGCAAGGAGGGAGTGGAGGTTAACGCTACGTGCAGAGTGTCACCACAGGTTCGGTACACATTCAGACATTTAGGACCTCCTGTGTTTAATGGTGGGCATATAGTTGTGTTAATCATACACACAAACCACAAATGTTATCTAACAGACTCTGCAAAAACAGCTGGTCTGTGGCATTGTTTTGTCCTATTTATTTATTCTTTATATATATATATGTTTATGTATATATGTATATGTATATATATATATGTGTATATATGTATATGTATGTATATATATATATAAATTATTTTTAGTAAATTACATTTTTTTGACTTATGGTTCATGTGTATTACACAAAAGGTGTCATAATGAAGTCTGTGTTAAGTTGTTCTACTGTGCTGTTGCTTCCCCATCACTCTAGGTATTTCCTATATAACCAGATGTTCCACAGATGGAAAGATTTTGTGATTTTGCAAAGAAAGAAGAAGATTAAAATCCAAACCGCTCAATCATTTGGTAAAATATATTTCTTTATTGGTTGCATTTTATTTCTCTGACTAAAAGATCCTACATGTAATTGTGTTTTTCACCAGCTGACAGGCAGCATTTGTTCCATGCATGGGAAAGTTGGGAGGATTATACAGAGATGAGGAGAATAAAAAAGAGAAATACTGACACGGCTCTTCAGCTTTACAAACATTCAACAATTAAGTATGTTCTATTTATTGGTTGGTTTGTTGTACAGCTGGAACTGAAAATTGTACTGACAGAATTAAAGATGCACTGAGTAACTTTTATTTGGAGGTTGTACCACCTGCTTGCTGGGAATGTTACAGCTATGCCTGGAATATTCCATTGTACAACATTGAATTTACCTGTCTCCCATGGAGATAAGCAGGTGCTGCTACCAGACATTACAGGTCAGTTCCATAAAGAGGTAAGCCCACTCAACGCAAGAATCTGTGTTGAACTTTCAATAATATCCAAGGAGACAAGCAGGTGCTGGACCCTTCATCAGAAAAGTTACATAGTCCACCTTTAATGTATGGATTAGTCATTAATAAACTATTCCTTACATATTTGATAGTAAAATACAAAATATAGTGAATAAAATGTATATTTAATGTGCCATTAAATAGCTTTTTTTCACTCTATTTGAACCACATGGATTTGCCATGTGGGAATTGAGTCTCATCCCATCCAGTATAGCATGTTTTAGATCTGATTTATCAGATTATTTGTGGCTGCATCCTCGGTTTGTTTGTAGAATGATTATAGTAACATTTTAAAACATTCACTGTATTATTTAATCAATGCAGATCTATGTGGAGTAAATGGATGACTAAGATGCAGCATATTCAGTACCTGTATGCTATGGAAGAAGAATCTCTCAAGCAACACAGATTAGCAACACAGCAGAAGGTTGTTAAATCATGAAATTATTTAAGGAAATTTCCATATTGCAACTGGCATTTTTGGCTTTAAGGTTTTACAACATTGGAGGGACATGTACACAATTTCATGTCATAATAGACTGAAGGAGTTAAAGGCCTCACATCACAACACCACCAGACTGAAGAGAAAAGCATTTAATCAGTGGATCATTTTTGTGTCCTGCCATTGCACAAAACGCACTTCAAAAGGTTATCTTGAATTTCTTGACTGTTCTGTAATGAATATTGTGAATTATGTGAACATTATATTTATTTCATTTTATCTTTTAGTCATGGCTCAGAACACTAACCGTCTCTGTCTTATGAGGGTGTACTGGACCAAATGGTGTCAAGCGCTGTATGAAAAATGGAATGAAGAGGTGCGTTTGGAGGCTGTGGGGCATTTGGCTGTCAGGATCCGTCAGCGCCAAGTCGTCAACTGCTGGAAAGCATGTATCCTTTAACATGCCCCTCATAATGTTTACTTTACAAAATATTTTATGTTCCAGGTCATTGATGCTCATTGCTGACTTTACTTTTTCATAATTATAAAAAATATAGCCGCAAGCGGCGATGATCGGCCCTCACGTGCGCCCAGCAAACCCCGCGCCCCACACTAACCTTAATAACCGTAAGCCCCAACCACACTTTTCACATGCTTTACAGTGTATTATGTTCAGGTAGAGATCACGCATCAGTGATTCAGATCCATCCATCCATCTTCTTCCGCTTAATCCAGCTGGGTCCAGCATGCAATTCTCATAGCATGTCCGCCACTGTGAACCCCTCTGTGAGTGGTGAGCCCACAGGAGGGTGGACGTCATGGTCCTTGATCCTGGCATCTTTTGACTTGATGGGGGAAACCGGAGTGCCCGGAGGAAACCCATCCAGACACGGGGAAAACATGCAAACTCCACACAGGAAGGCCCAGGCGACCCGGGGATCAACCTTCTTGCTGTGAGGCCTGAGTGTTGCCACTCTGCCACCGTGCCGCCTTAAACATACCTATCATATATTTATTAGTAAAGGAGATTTTCATTCCAAAATACCTGGAAATCATGCACGTTTACTGTGACTGGGCTATCATCTTCACAAATCTCATCTGTAACCCGGATGTGTCACTTGCTTGTCTTCGTGGTAATATCGATGTTAAATGACAAACTATGGGACATTCAAGGCAAAGCAACACAGACAAGCAAGTGGCATACCCTCAACCAAAACACTGTGCACTTTTAACAAATGTCACTAATATGTTTTTAGGTTATCTATACTACTAGTCCTCTCATTTTGCCAGATTCTTAAACTTATGACTAGATGTGAAGTTATGTCACAAAAAAGCTGAAAGTAACCAGAAAGTACAAGAGCATCATCACCATAACTTGTTGGTAAGAACCAAGAGGCCAATTTCAATCCAGTGTAAGTTATTCTTCAAGATATTTTTATATTATTGTGTCTCCAGAGAGCAGCTTTCAGTGGTTTGTCTCGCAATGTTAAGTTAACTAAATCAAAGCGACTTAACAACCATATGGCAGTCCAACATTACCATCAAACTGTAAGTGACAAAATGGCAGTTATTAAACACATTCAAGCTCAGACACCATAATAGAAATGCAATTCTTTTGTTTTTAAGAGCTTGGGGACATATTGGAGACTGTGGCAGAAGCGCCTGGAGCAAGCAGAAGACAAACCTTTTCAACACCTCACTGAGAAGGCTCAGATCTTTTACAGGTGTTTTCAGTTGTTGTTTCTTTAATGCTCAATATATCATTATTAAATAGATTATTATTTCTGATGTACAGTATATTTGTTTTCGCAGCATCTCTTTGTCAAGAACTTGTTTCAACTTCTGGAAAGAGAAGTTGGCTGAGTTAAGACATATGCAGGTATTGTCATTAGACCTTTACAATGTTCCTGACTGTTCAAAATTTTTATTCACTGAATTATTTTTTGCAGACTTTGGCAAAGCAAGCAGATCTGTTGTTTGCTGACCACATAGTTCAACGCTGTTTTCAGTCATGGTTTAACTTAACTCACCAGGAAATGATCCAAAAACAAAGAAAAGTCAAAGCTGAGCAATACAACAGGTAGCAGCTAATATTTTAAACAAATAAAAAAAGTTTATAAAAATTGCACTGTTTAATTTTTATGATCTTCTTACAGACAGCGCCAGTACTCCTGGGTTTTTTACACCTGGTGGGGATTGTCAGAAAAACACAGAGAGCACAAGATGGCAGAACAAATGGTTTGTTGAACTCTTTGTAAATGCTGTGTCCTTGCATAGTGTGTAATATAAATCTTTTCAGGCAATATTTCATGAGGAACATGGACAAAT
The DNA here is from genome assembly GCA_030686955.1 of Odontamblyopus rebecca. NCBI lineage: Eukaryota > Metazoa > Chordata > Actinopteri > Gobiiformes > Gobiidae > Odontamblyopus > Odontamblyopus rebecca. Next base: position 19,896,892 of record CM060656.1, read on the forward strand.
GCAAAAAACCTGGATTCTCTGGAGGAAACTAACAGAAATGAGGATCAAGGAGCAAAATAAGCTTGATATTTCAAAGCATCTATACCAGCAAAGACTTTTGCAAAAGATGTTGACACAGTGGAAGGACAACTGCGCCGAGCTAAGATTCAGGTGAGGAAAGATTTAAATATTAAAACCTTTAAGAATTTTGTAAAATTTAAAAAATCTTTCCAGGAGAAACCAAGAGCTCCAAGCCTACCATCAAGGTGACCTGTGCATCCTGCGATGGACTATCAAAAAATGGAAAAAGGTTATAATTATATGTTGTAGAGTATATGTTATAAAACAGTGGAAATTACAAGACACAGTTGAGCTTCTGATTGTTTTTTATGTCCATTGTTAGTTTGTCCACATGCAAAAGGCCAAGAAGCAAAAAGGACAGGAAATGTTTGAGTACCATGAAAACCAACTTCTCAAACACTCATTGACAGCATGGAAGGTAAATCAGTTAATTCCATTTAAAAAAAATTTAATTATAACACAATTACACATTAAATTGAAATGATCTTTTTGCCTGTTAGAAACACAACCTCCACATGCACTCTGTGCATGCTCAAGCAGATGAACTTCATAAGCAGCAAACGCTTAAGTCCCTCAGGTATTAATTAACCACCTATCAACTATCCATCCATCCATCCATCCATCTTCTTCCGTTTATCCGGGGCTGGGTTGCAGGGGCAGCAGTCTAAGCAGGGGCTCCCAAGCTTCCTTTTCCCCAGCCACTTCCTCCAGCTCCTCCGGACGGACCCCGAGGTGTTCCCAGGCCAGCCGAAAGACATAGTCCCTCCAGCGTGTCCTGGGTCTTCCCCGGGGCCTCCTACCGGTGGGACATGCCCGGAACACCTCCTGAGGGAGGCGTCCAGGAGGCATCCGGACCAGATGCCCGAGCCACCTCAGCTGGCTCCTCTCGACGTGGAGGAGCAGCGACTCTACTCGACTCTAGCTCCTCCCGTGTGACCGAGCTCCTCACCTTATCTCTAAGGGAGCGCCCGGCCACTCTGCGAAGGAAACTCATTTCGGCCGCTTGTATCCGCGATCTCGTTCTTTCGGTCATTACCCAGAGCTCATGACCATAGGTGAGGGTAGGAACGTAGATTGACCGGTAAATCGAGAGCTTCGCCTTTCGGCTCAGCTCCCTCTTCACCACAACGGTCCGATACAGCGACTGCATCACTGCCGACGCTGCACCGATCCGCCTGTCAATCTCACGCTCCATCCTGCCCTCACTCGTGAACAAGACCCCGAGATACTTGAACTCCTCCACTTGAGGCAGAGACTCCCCACCCACCCGGAGAGGGCAATCCACCTTTTTCCGGTCGAGAACTATGGCCTCGGATTTGGAACAGCTGATTCTCATCCCGGCCGCTTCACACTCGGCTGCAAACCGCCCCAGTGCACGCTGCAGGTCCTGGCTTGATGGAGCCAACAGGACAACATCATTTGCGAAAAGCAGAGATGAGATCCTGTGGTCCCCGAACTGGACCCCCTCCGGCCCCTGGCTGCGCCTAGAAATTCTGTCCATAAATACAATGAACAGAACCAGTGACAAAGGGCAGCCCTGGCGGAGTCCAACATGCACCGGGAACAAGTCTGACTTACTGCCAGCAATGCGAACACAGCTCCTGCTCCGCTCATACAGGAACCGGACAGCCCTTAGCAAAGGGCCCCGGACCCCATACTCCCGGAGCACCCCCCACAGGGCACCACGAGAGACACGGTCGAATGCCTTCTCCAGGTCCACAAAGCACATGTGGACTGGTTGGGCAAACTCCCATGAACCCTCGAGCACCCGATGGAGGGTGTAGAGCTGGTCCAGTGTTCCACGACCAGGCCGAAAACCACACTGCTCCTCTTGAATCCGAGGTTCGACTATCGGCCGAACTCTCCTCTCCAGTACCCTGGCATAGACTTTACCGGGGAGGCTGAGGAGTGTGATTCCCCTGTAGTTGGAACACACCCTCCGGTCCCCCTTTTTATACAAAGGGACCACCACCCCGGTCTGCCAGTCCAAAGATACTGTTCCCGACCGCCACGCGATGTTGCAGAGGCGTGTCAGCCAAGACAGCCCCACAGCACCCAGAGACTTAAGGTACTCAGGACGGATCTCATCCACCCCCGGAGCCTTGCCACCGAGGAGCTTTCCGACCACCTCAGTGACTTCGGCCAGGGTGATGGATGAGTCCGCCTCTGGGTCCCCAGCCTCGGCCTCCTCTTCGGAGGACGTGACAGTGGGATTGAGGAGATCCCCAAAGTATTCCTTCCACCGCCCGACAACATCCCCAGTCGAGGTCAGCAGCTCTCCCCCCGCACTGTAAACAGTGTTGGTGAAGAACTGCTTCCCCCTCCTGAGGTGGCAGACGGTTTGCCAGAATTTCCTTGGGGCCGTCCGATAGTCCTCCTCCATGGCCTCCCCGAACTCCTCCCAGACCCGAGTTTTTGCCTCTGCCACCGCCCGGGCTGCAGCACGCTTGGCCCGCCGGTACCCGTCAGCTGCTTCAGGAGTCCCCCGAGCCAGCAAGGCCCGGTAGGATTTCTTCAGCTTGACGGCATCCCTTACTTCCAGTGTCCACCACCGGGTTCGGGGATTGCCGCCGCGACAGGCACCACAGACCTTACGGCCACAGCTACGAGCAGCCGCATCGACAATAGAGGCCGAGAACGAAGTCCACTCGGGCTCCATGTCCCCAGCCTCCCCCGGGATCCGGGAGAAGCTCTCCCGGAGGTGTGAGTTGAAGGCCGAACTGACAGAAGGTTCTGCCCGACGTTCCCAACAGACCCTCACGATACGCTTGGGCCTGCCAGGTCTTTCCGGCTTCCTCCTCCGCCAGCGGACCCAACTCACCACCAGGTGGTGATCAGTTGACAGCTCTGCCCCTCTCTTCACCCGAGTGTCCAAGACACACGGCCGGAGGTCAGATGACACGACAACAAAGTCGATCATCGACCTCCGGCCTAGGGAGTCCTGGTGCCACGTGCACCGATGGACCCCCTTGTGCTCGAACATGGTTTTCGTTATGGACAAACTGTGACTAGCACAGAAGTCCAATAACAGAACACCGCTCGGGTTCAGATCAGGGAGGCCGTTCCTCCCAATCACCCCTCTCCAAGTGTCACTGTTGTTGCCCACGTGGGCGTTGAAGTCCCCCAGTAGAACAACGGAGTCCCCGGTTGGTGCACTGTCCAGTACCCCTCCCAGAGACTCCAAGAAGGCCGGGTACTCTGCACTGCTGTTCGGCCCGTAGGCCGACACCACAGTGAGAGACCTGTCCCCGACCCGAAGGCGCAGCGACGCGACCCTCTCGTTCACCGGGGTGAACTCCAGCATGCAGCGGCTGAGCTGTGGGGCTATGAGCAGGCCCACACCAGCTCGCCGCCGCTCCCCGCGGCCAATGCCAGAGAAATGGAGAGTCCAACCCCTCTCAAGGAGTTGGGTTCTGGACCCCAAGCTGTGCGTGGAGGTGAGGCCGACTATATCTAGCCGGTAGCGCTCAACCTCCCGCACAAGCTCAGGCTCCTTCCCCCCCCCCAGCGAGGTGACATTCCATGTCCCCAGAGCTAGTCTCCATGTCCGGAGATCCGGTCGCCGAGGCCCCTGCCTTCGACCGCCACCCAGATCTCTCCGCACCCGACCCCTATGGCTCCTCTCGCGGGTGGTGGGCCCACCAGAGGGCGGCCCCACGCTGCTCCTTCGGGCTGGGCCCGGCCGGGCCCCGTAGGGAAAAGGCCCGGCCACCAGGCGCTCGCCGGCGTGCACCCACCCCAGGCCTGGCTCCAGGGTGGGGCCCCGGTGTCGCCATTCCGGGCGACGTAACTGGCCTTTGTATGGTCATCATCATAAGGGTCTTCTGAACCGCTCTTCGTCTGACCCGTTCCCCCGAACCTGTTTGCCTTGGGTGACCCTACCAGGGGCATAAAGCCCCCCGACAACATAGCTCCTGGGATCATTCGGGCACTCAAACCCCTCCACCACGTTAAGGTGGCGGTTCGAGGAGGGGGTAAATATAGTTGATATAGTATATCAACTATATTTACTTTTAATACATTTATCTTTTAATAATAATCTGCACAGAATAAAGGTGTCCACTTTTATATTTTATGTTTTACATTACACATTTTTCCAGGAGAGTGGTAGGAATGTGGCAGGAAAATGCAGTTGAATCTGCCAAGTCTAGAATCAAGAAACAAATGGCTCGAAATCACCACCGACATGTGCTTCAACTTAAGGTTATAAATCTGTATTCTTCTCTGTTTAATATAATTTTTGAGAATTATACCATTTCTTTTATATCCCAACACAGGTGTTCAGGGCTTGGAAAGAAGCAACAGCACATGCAGTGGCCAAGTATCACCAACAGATGGCAGTACTAAGCAGTGCACAAGAATCCATAAATGAAGGTAATTATGCATTTACATTTAAACTTTACAAAATGTAAAGCATGAATCATAAAGAGATGCAAAATACCTTTTGTTGTTGTTTAGGACGATTACTGCATTTCTTCAAAAAATGGCGTGTACAAACCAAAGATGTTCAAACTAAGAGACTCCACTTTCAAAGAGCCAAGTGGCATCATGACACCACTGTCTTCACTAAGGCCTTTAGAGCTTGGGAAAATCACCACAACCATTATCAGAAATATAAGGTAGTAACTTGTACGTTTGTGTCTTTACACATTTTTGTTATTTGTTGTTTTTTGCATTTGTAGGTAATGAAACGACAAGCCAGTTTGTTGCTGAGATTGAAGACATGGCAGGCTTTTTTTGAAGTTTGGAAAATTAAGGTGCATTTTAATTATGTTTATCTCACAACATCAAATATCTGTGAATGTAACATTAACACAATTAAAATTAAAATTTTGTTTTGGTCCACTTTTACGATAGTTATTAACATGAATTACACAATTCATGTAGTAATCAATTCAATGTTAAAATTAAGTTATCTGTTTATCTGTTATCTGAGTATATTACTGGGGATAGACACTGAATAAGGGTTTATAAATCAGACTGACTTCACTTTGGTCTACTTCCTGCTACAGCTGCAGCACAAACGGAGGGAGGTGAGGCAGACTGAACATGCGCTCTGGCACTGGTCCCTCTCGCTTCAAGCCAAGGTAACAACACCACATTTTTCAGCTTCTTTCTGACTGTAGTTTGTAGATAAATCATGCTCAGGACAAATATCTTAAGTTATTTGGTATTTGCTGGTTTTGGAGTGAATAAGGTAATGTGATATGCAACTGAACCACTGGGAAGACACTAGGAGCACTGTGTAATGTAAGACAGGGTTGCATTATTTAGGGCAAATTAGGGGGTAAAGTTTTTTTAGGTAAGGGATATTCATTAGATTGAGCATGTTTACGCTTGATTACGGGAAAAAAACTATCACAATTATTTGCCTCAAAATAATGATCAAAATAATTTCTTTAATGCCAAATGTTTACCTGTTCATTAAGTATGGCCTTGTTAACTTTGGTGTGGCTTTGCTCCCGTTTTTTTGCAGTACAAGCACCCATATCACAGCAGAATTGTTTTTAAATTATTTTTGTAATTGATAGTCATTTTAATCAAGATGAAAATGTTATTAACTTCATAATCCCAGCATGTTTTCTTCCTGACATTATGCTAATTATAAATGAATACAATAGGAATGTATTACAATTTTCCATAACAATAACTTAACCCCATGTGGACTTTACTAATTGTATATTATGAATATGGTATAGGTGTTGAATGCATGGAGGCTGCATGCAGCTGATCAACGCAGGGAGCGAGAGGAAGTGGCCCAAGCCGCTCAGTTTTACAGAGACAAGCTGCTCCGAGAGGGCGTGTCCTGTATACTAACATACGCAGCCCAAATGAATGACCTGACCACCAGCCTGACACAAGACGCACAAGAACAAGTAGGACACTGCTTCTGATCACTCTTTGAAATTAAATATTGTTTATTTCAAAAGACTTGATGACTACCAGCAGAAAAAAATAAAGACTTGACATTTCTGACCGTACATAAAATATGTAAAGTGATGTAAGGCTGGGGAAAAATGTACAGTCCCTGACAAAAGTCTTGTCGCTTATCCATTTTGTAGAAACAAAAGCTTATAACCTGACTTTAAATTAATAGATTGGTTTTAGAAATGTCTCATATGAAAGCTAAAACCCTCCCAAATTATGTTCAATATACTAAAATAAATTTGCTTCACTGAAGAAAGACTGATCATTTAATGAACACAGAAAGGTCAGATTTTGGCAAGACAAAAGTTTTGTCGCCTACAGAAAATTGAACAAATAATTTACTTCAAATACAAAAATATGTTGCATAAGATCAGTGAATCAAGTAGTGGTGCTGTGAGATCCATATTTAATATCTTGTATGACTGCATCCATGCAGTTCGACAATGATTCATACAATTTGTTGATGAAGTCATCAGGAATAGCAAAGAAAGCGTCTTACATGCCTCCCAGAGTTTATCAAGATTCTTTGGTTTTGCCTTCCATGCTTCCTCTTTCATTCTACCCCAGACATGCTCAATGATGTTCATGTCTGGTGACTGGGCTGGCCAGTCCTGGAGCACCTTGATCTTCTTCACCTTGAGGAACTTTGATGTAGAGATAGAAGTATGCGATGGAGCACCATCCTGCTGCAAACTTTGACCCCTTTTATGGTTGGGAATGTAAGAGGTAGCTAATACTTCTTGATATTTTAGGCTATTGATATTGCCTTCCACCCTGCAAATGTCTCGCACACCCCCATACTGGATGTAACCCCAGACCATGATTTTTCTGCCACCAAACTTTACCGTTTTCTGGGTGAATCTTGGATCCATGCGGGCTCCAGTAGGGCTCCTGCAATATTTGCAGCGGCTGTGATGTAATTCAACCGAGGATTCATCTGAGAAATCCACCTTCTGCCACTTTTCCAGTGTCCATCCTTTTAGCAGGCTGTGGGCCTTGGCAAATGCCACACGGTTTTTTAATTGCCTTTTGTTTAGTGCTGGTTTCTGAGCACTGATCTGACCATGGAGGCCATTTAGAGACAGAATTCTACAAACTGTTCTGGTTGACACAGGGACTTGAGGTGACCAGGCCTGGTGGAGCTCTGCTGCAGTGGAAAAGGGGCCTTGGATTTTCAAATCAACGAACGGTCCTCCCGAGCAGTTGTCTTGCGGGGTCTGCCGGACTTGGGCTTGTCAAAAACATCTCCAGTCTTTTCAGATCTTTTTCTTATTCTTTGTACTTGACGCTGAGACACATTGAAGGTGTCAGCCACCTCAGCAGTGGATCTGGTCTTCAGCCTCTTGATAATTAACGCTTTGGTCTCAGGGTGGATCTTAGGCATGTTGTCAGAGGTCAAGTTGCAGTTGATGTGAAGCTCTGGTGTGCTGGGGTTCTTTTTATACACACCCACTAATTGACTGATCAGTAACTGATCACAGGTGAGGCTGTAATCTAGGATTGGGTGCATCATATGACAAGGCGACAAGACTTTTGTCTTGCCAAAATCTGACCTTTCTGTGTTCATTAAATGATCAATCTTTCTTCAGTGAAGCAAATTTATTTTAGTATATTGAGCATAATTTGGGAGGGTTTTAGCTTTCATGAGACATTTCTAAAACCAATTGATTAATTTAAAGTCAGGTTATGAGCTTTTGTTTCTACAAAATGGATAAGCGACAACACTTTTGTCAGGGACTGTATATTTAATAGTTAACCAGAATAATTGAACTCATCATAATTATGTTTAAATACTTTTAGATTGTAGATTTTAAAGTAAAATAAAAACTATAAAAGTGATAGCAAGACATGGCAATATACAGTGTTTTGTTTCTTGTAGTGGTATTTGATGTTTTCATTATGATATTTATTTCAGCACACCAGACGTGTACAGAGAGTGGTTCGGCGCTGTGCTCTGAAATGGAAACATAAAGCATTGAGTAAAAAAGAAAAAGACCCAGAGGTCAAAGTTGAACAGGTCAAAAAGAGTGTTTCTTTCTTTCTGCCTGAAATCAGAAGAGACTCACAGGAGAAAGAAGATCCAGTACGGAAGATGTGAGCCTGTGGTTTATTATAACAGTTTATATCAGAAAAATATCTCAACACCTTTGTTTTCTACAGGCTGCTCACTGGAATGCCTCGATATCAGCCGCAGTGCTCTGAGAAACTTCTTAAATCTCCACCAAGAAAGATGCTACTGGAAAGGTATAGGAAATAATTTATCATTTTGTGTACAAACCATGTTCTTAATGCAGCAGGATACATTTTCAAATATAAAGAAGCACTTCCCAATCCATATTAAATCTACCAACATGTTACTTACTAAAACATTGACTATTTCAGTTTAAATTGTTTGGTGACAAAAGAATCAGGTGTCTGATATTATGGATGGTTGTACAAAATGTTCAGCCAGATCTAAACGAGGTATAGTTATATGAACGTTTGTATGATGAATGTATGAATGTATGTATGTATGTATGAATGAATGTATGAATGAATGTATGTATGTATGTATGAATGTATGTATGAATGAATGTATGCATGAATGTATGTATGAATGAATGAATGTATGTATGAATGAATGTATGCATGAATGTATGTATGAATGAATGAATGTATGTATGAATGAATGATAACTATCATTTTAATTACACCTAAATCATTTTCTTCTTGTCCTAGCACTAAATTGGACGCATTTGTTGCTACTGCCTTGCAGTAGTTCCACAGTCACCAAAACTTTGTATTTTTAGTGCTGCTATTGTCCCTGTGACCACCACTTGTCAGGACCCTAATCAAGAGACTGGATCTACCTTTATTTCTATTGAAGAGTCATCGCAAAACCATGAGATCCTTCTACCTCCTTCAGCCTTCATGACAACAGTATGCTCGTCTGTTTAACTTAGCTTGTAGACAGACAACTACCTGTTTAATTAATGAATTATTTTACTTTTAGATCACTCCTGAAGATCCTACTGATGAACAATCCAGTGAACTCTTGCGTCCTGTTACAAATGTTACAGAGAATTTCAGAGGTGATATTGGTAAATATATTTTTACATGCAGTTGTCAAACTTAAAAGTGTACTATGTAATTTTTCTGGTCTGGTCCTTGTCTGCATGGAGATTATGAAGTTATGGCTTTGCTTGAATGTTCCACAGTATTTCATTAAGCTTATCTGTCTTTTGTGTTTTTGTGTATTTGGTTTGCTCAAAGTTGGAACGGAAAATTAAATGTCTCAGACTTTTCAACAGGTCTCACACCGTAAAGAAAAGTACATTTTACTTCTGATTCCAAATCTAAAATGTAGTGGAGATGAAAGTACAGATACACATTCTCAAATGTAGTGAAGTAAAAGTAAAGTACCCACTGTAAAACAAAAATTAAGTAATGTACAGATACTGAAAATTTCTACTTAAGTATTGTACTTTTACTTTATACTTTGCTGCCTTCCATCACTGTTAGACTAAGACTTTATTGATCCACAAGGGAAATTATTTGGACACAGTAGCTCACACATCACAATATATTATTATAAAAAATGGTAATAAGAAATTATAATAAATAAGTAGCTGGTGTCAAATAAATGATAATTATATAAAGGTATATGTACAAGTAAAAACCAAAAATATAGTAATAGTTGAAAACAGCATTTCTGCACTGCATAAGCAAAATATATTTTTTTCCCTACCAACATACACCATAATATGATAATGCTAAGCATTGTTGTTTTGTCTGCATCTGGATAAACTTGTTTATCTTGCAGTTGCTGATCCCGTTGCAGATCTAACAAATGAACTGTTTGTGATTAAACAAGACATGACCAGTTACCAACAGGACAAAAAGCAGCTACGGTACTTGTGTTTAATACAGAGCCTAATAATAAAAATATACAGAATAATAATAAATATGACTATTGTTTTGTGTTCAGGGCATGGTGCAAGTTAAGAGATGTGCTTCAAACATGGCTCCAGACCAGTGGACAGGACAACCACACTGAAAAAGATTCTGTGTATCAAGAATTAGAAGAGGTCATTTATTTGGCATAACATTTATATCATATTTATTATATCATGTTTATATATTTAATTATATTTATATAATTATTGGTTTTGTTGCATGGTTGTTGTTAATTAGCACATCTATCTTGCATTTTCAATTTCAATTACATGTATTTCTATTTATATATAAAACACCTTTATAAAAGTTTTATACATATTATATTTAATTTATATAAATGAAGACTATCTTTCATACATCGATGAATGTAGCTTGCACTTTACATGTTTCCTTGAGGTCTTTATTTCTGGCACAATAATATAGTCATTTGTTTATAGAGGCGTCCTACTTCAGTCTTAGACTTTTCTCAACCTATTTTCACAGTTGAAGAACAGAATTGACCAGCTCACCACAAAACTGTCCAAACAGAAGCCCACAATACTGCAACATGTTGAATGGATTCAGTTTCTGCAGATCACTCTTCAGACCTCCTGCACTACCAAGTCATAATGATTTGTTATAGACTTTTAATGGACTTTGAAAACTATTCTACTTGTAATGTTGTTTTTTCAAATAATAAGAAGACACATCCCTTAATTCTGCAGAGATTCTGTTATGTAAATTGACTAAACCTGCAAATGTGGGCAGTCCTTGTGGCAGCTGTCTTTAATACTTTCCATATGTGTGTAAAAAGTTGCTTGGCCTTACGCAATAGTGTCTCAATTTTCTTTGAACAAGTGCCTTTTGTAGCCTAAAACTGCGAAGTCTATGCTGAAGATTGCTGTGAGTTGCTTCTGGTCTCTTAACAGCAATGCAAGGACTCTACCCTCTTTTGCTTTTAATCATTTTTCTTTCACACGTCTGTGGTAAGTGTTTTGAATCATTTGATGTTGCAATGGCTTGTTTTCTTATTTTTACACATTTTTATAATGCAGTACTAAAAAATAAAAACATGTAAAGTTTTTGTTTGAATTTGTTATTGCAACAATACTATTGCATTAGTCTTGTATAGCATTCTACCAGATACTCAAAGTTGCTTTACAATTTAATTAATTTACTTCCCATAATGGAAGGTGTAAGGTGCCTTTTTAGCCGTATCTGCCACAGGGGTAGACTGACAGAACCATGGATGTCAATCTGCATCTACAAGTTTTCTGCTCACTACAAACCACTAACACATCACACTCATATACAAGTAAAGTGAGTAACTAATCAGTCATTTTCAAGGTATATCCTGCTTTAGACCTGTAGTTTTGATATTCAAGTTACTTAATAATGTGTATGCAGGTATTGAAAAGAGACATCTGTAATGACTAAAAACTCAAGAATTCTTCTGTTCTGTTCTGTTTTTTTTTTGTTTCAGCAAAGAAGATGCGTTGGTGCACAGTTTCAGAGCCAGAGCAGAGGAAGTGTGCTGAGCTGGCTAAAGCCCTGGTTGCCGTGTTACCACCAGCAGAAGTGGCAGCATTTGCCCGACTCTCCTGTATCCTTGCCTCCAGTACAACTGACTGCATAGAGAGGATTCGGGTGAGGAGAATTGACTACTAACTGCAAAGTATGGGTATTTATTACATTGTGGGGACTATAATTTGTATACACACTCACATTATGGGGGCCAGTTTTTCTTGTGAGGACAAAATCAAGTCACTGACCTATATCCTGTTACGTCAACAACATGATTTAAAATAGGTTAGGGTTAAGGTCAGACAAGGGGAGATTCATTGCTAATGAGGCCATACCGGCTCGTCAAAGCCTGAACCCGTCAGATCTCAGAAGCTAAGCAGGGCCGGGCCTGGTTAGTACTTGAATGGGAGACCACTAGGAATTCCAGGTGCCACAGTGGGGCGCCAGTTGCAAAAATTGTCGTTGTGTCCTTAGGCAAGGCACATCATCCACATTGCCTAGTATGAAAGTGGTGTGTGCGTGAGTGATGGTGGTGGTCGGAGGGGCCGATGGCGCAGATTGGCAGCCTCGCTTCCGTCAGTCTGCCCCAGGGCAGCTGTAGCTACAATAGTAGTTTACCACCACCGGGTCTGGAGTGAATGAATAATGCTCTGTAAAGCGTCTTTGAGTGTCCAGAAAAGCGCTATATAAAACTGATGCATTATTATTATTATTATTATTAATGGGAGATGAAAACGTTTTCTATTCTTTTTTAAATCAAGCAGAAATAATGCAGCCAGTTTTAGTTACAAATTATGTTTTGATAACATCGGTGCACTAGTTATGACACTGAGCAGCAGTGTGAGAGTTGCTGTGATATTAGAGTTATTTGTTATACAGTTGTTATTGTTTGTCTGTGTTTGCCTGTTGTGAGTTACTGCAACAACAACCAAATTGCTCCATAGGGATTATGAAGATGCTTTGAACCTTGAACTTTTTTTTTTTATTATTATTGCAGGCTAACCGTGCAGACATAGTGTCCCTAGATGCAGGTGAAGTTTACTCCGCTGTGAAGCAGTTTGGTCTTGTGGCTGTGGCAAAAGAAATATACAACGACGGTAAGATGTCTTGGTTTAGTTGGTGTCATTCTTCCCATCATGATGAAAAGAGGTTTCTAGTATTTGGTCCCATACTCTGTCAGGAGGGTGCATCCTGTCTGTAGCAGTGGTGAGGAACAGCACACTGGACATCCGGTTGTTGGAGGGGCTCCGGAGCTGTCACAGTGGGGCTCGGTGGACTGCAGGCTGGAGCCTTCCTCTAGGCTTCCTTCTGTCCCGCAACTACCTCAGCTGGTCCAAGGAGCAGCCGCTCAGTCAAGGTTTACACAAGTACACCGTCCTTCTGGATGGCTGCTAAAATGTCTTGATTTCAAAAACATTGTTCAAATGACTTCCTTTTAAACCTTTTTTGGGCAATGAGGGGGTTTAATACAGTTTTATTATACCATGGTTATAGTGCACTTATTGGCTCCAAATGTATTTTAGAAGTTTTTTTTTTTTTAAATTCCAATTGATATATAAAATGGCTCACAAATTAAAGAAAAAAAATAGTATTATACTGTATTGTCAAAGAAAATCTTATTATGGCAAGTAATAAATATACAAAAGCTTGAACATATTTTCGAGTAACAAAAATATTAGAAAATAAGGAGTGTATTTTCCCCATTCTGTTTTTATTTCTGTAATTTATGTAGATGTCAGTGCATTTTTCAACTCCAGCTGTGTTCCTGGAGCAGCTGCCATGGCGCCCTCTCTTTGCTCTCTGTGCCAGGGTCAAAAATCGTACATTCGCCACAAGAATTATCACTGCGAAACTTCTCACAGTGAGCCTTTTTACAACAGTCAGGGTGCTCTCAGGTCTGTCAACAAACTCATAATTTTGTATTTCCTGTTTATATACATTTCAGACATCTTTTTTTCCTGCAGATGTCTCAGAAGTGGAGCAGGAGACATTGCTTTCGTTGACCATTTAGCCTTGCAAAGTATTGAAGGTAATTAGATATGGAATGCTATTCATTATTTAATGTGAAACCAGTTGTTACAGGAATCATATGTCCTTTGGCTTTGTTGATGTGAATTATTGGAATTTGGAAATGTATTTTACATCTACATCTGTTATTAATGCAAAATATAATTATTAGTACACTTTGTTATTTTATATGTGTGTTTGTATTTTTATTAGAGAGTGAGTGGGACGAGTTCAGACTACTGTGCACAGATGGGAGCCAGGCTCCTCTGAGTCTGTACAGGTCCTGTAACCTGGGCAGAGGTCCAGGCGGGGCATTGGTGACGCGCTTCAACCTCCGCAAGATTGCTCGAAAATTTTTACAAATAATTCAAGTATATTCTTTATCAATTTTCCATAATCTTATGTCATTTAAAGTGCACTTTATAGCTTTTTTTGCTGAGGGGGTCTACCACCATGGAGATGATATATCTTTGCCTGTAATAATCCACTGTATGATATTCTTAGAAACATATCTATTGTGCTTTTGCATTTGTTCAGTTACTGATGTTTTTATAAAAATATATATATTTGAAAAACATCCAACATAAAAACATGATTGATTGAACAGGTTGGAAGTGCAATTCCAGCTTTCACTGATGAATGCTGTCGTGTCCTCCTTGGGCAAGACACTTATTGCATACATTTTATGCTACACTGCTGTACATCCAGGCAAAGCAAGTTACAACATAAAAAAAAAGTTACACAGTGCACCTTTACAAATTCATATATCATGTAGAGGTTTATATTCCAAACTGATTTATTAATTATTCCTTTTGTCTGAGACTACAGGTGCTGTTTGGGCCAAAGGGAAAAGAGAGGCTTCGGTTCCAACTTTTTAACTCCTTTGCTTTTGGAGAGAGTGATCTTTTGTTCAAAGACGTTACAGATAAACTTGCTGTTCTGACGGAGGATGAGGACATCAGCCAGGTGCTGGGACTGGACTATGTGGCTCTTCTCAAAGGACTTGGACATGAAGGTGCTTACTCTCATTGGTATGTGGATGTGAACAGGGACATACAGAGCAACTCTATGGTGAATGTAAGGTCTAATCAATTGTGTGTGTGTGTGTGTGTGTGTGTGTGTGTGTGTGTGTGTGTGTGTGTGTGTGTGTGTGTGTGTGTGTGTGTGTGTGTGTGTGTGTGTGTGTGTGTGTGTGTGTGTGTGTGTGTGTGTGTGTGTGTGTGTGTGTGTGTGTGTGTGCGTGCGTGCGCGTGTGTGTGCGTGCGTGTGTGTGTAGGGAGCTCTCTTGAGGACAGTGTGATCCGATGGTGCTGTATCAGTCAAGCAGAACAAAGGAAATGTGAGCAATGGGCTCTAAGCATCAAGTCAGACCCTCTAGTGTGTGTCCGAGCGTCCTCAATGGGAGACTGTGTAGAAAAGATTAAGGTAAATATTATGTAGTAGATTGTGGTAATATATACTTAATATAATGTACTTCAAAACTTAATTTGGTTAATTTGGTTCCAGAGAGATGAGGTGGATGCAGCCTCACTGGATGCCACTCACACATTTATTGCAGGAAAATGTGGCCTTGTCCCTGTAGTCACAGAGTATTATGGTAAGCTCTTTATTTAACTATATTCTGTAAAATTTTGTTTAGAATTTTTATGTGCATGATTTAATAATCTGCAATATTATTATTGTTAACATTTTTTCCAGGCATAAAATGTTTGTCTGCAATAGAAGGATCAACACATTTGGAGACTGATGGTGAAATATAATTATTAAAGATTCTTGATATCTACAGTCTTTAATTCCCCTTTTTCTTTTACAGTCCTACCATCAGTCATGGGCATAGCAGTAGCTAAAAGAGTGAGCAAGAGCATCTTCATTGGGAACTTGGGCAGCCGACGCTCCTGTCACAGTTATATGTACAGTCCAGCAGGATGGCTTCTGCCTTATAGATACCCCCTGAGTCTGGAGCACAACAACACTTCCCCCTGCAATCCAGACCAAGGTTCAGTTTCTCAGTTAGAGGGGGCCAGTATAATGTCAACAAGATAATAATAACAGAAGAAAATGTGAAAATGTGCAACATTAGAATAACAAGTACATCATACATTGAGAAAAAAAAATAGCAAGATGATCCAAATAGATATAAAACATACAGAAAGTGTATTGTTGCAAAAAAATTGTTAAAATAAATTTAGAGCGTTTTAAAACCTGTCATGTAATCTGAATACCTGTGGCCCTGATTCTGTAGTGTACAGTGAGGTGTTTTGGAAAGGATGCCTGCCTGGCTCTGAAGGTAACCTGTGTAAAGTGTGTATGGGAGGCACTGAAGATGCTCCCTCCAAACGCTGTGCTCACAACCACAACGAACGCTATTACGGCAATATGGGTGCTTTAAGGTCTGTGCTATGGTCTTAGTTAGTTAGCACTATCTAAAAGTGACCACTTATGAAAAGAAGGATATGCTCACTTTGCATATACTATTTTGTAGGTGCCTAGTTGGTGATCCTACTGGAAAAAGCTATGGCGAAGTAGCTTTTCTGGAACAGCACAATCTCCAAACCAATATTCTCAGTAATAGACTCAGTCATTTATTTGATTTCATTATTAATATGCAGAGATATATATTAAGTCATTTTATGCTTTGGTCTGTAGGCTTAAGCTCCAGTGGCTGGGCTCAGGGATGGACTTCTGCAGACTTTGAGCTGTTGTGTGCTGAAGGTCACCGGGCCCCTCTGTCAGAGTGGGAAACCTGTAACTTGGGTGTTATTCCTCCAAACACTGTAATGACCAGACCAGTGCTCACTGCTCGAGTTTACGACTTTCTCATGAAGTCTCAGGTAGAGCAGTGCAATAAATCACATTTAAATCAAGTCATTTCAAACTGTCATTGGTCAGCTTTCTTTTTATCAGTGAAAGTATGTGGTTTGAAGTATTGGTCTTTCAGAAAATGAGTCTGCTATTTATCAAATTATTATAAAATCAATATGATTGAATGAGCAAAGATTGAAAATTGTTCACTGTAACATTGTTTTTTAGGAAGCTCTTGCAGCTAATCCTGATTCTGAGTTTAAGCTGTTTGAGTCACATCAGTACGAAGAGAGTGATTTGTTGTTTAAAGATGCCACTAAGTGTTTTGTCCACACAAGCCACAAAGACTATCACTCAATCCTTGGAGAGGAGTTTTACCAACATGCAGAAACTGTCTTCAACTGCACACATTCAGGTTAGTACTATATAACTAATAATATAATGGAAACAAAAGTATAAGTTATTACGGTATTTTTATTTAATCTCATGACAGATCTTCTGGAGTTGTGTGGTAAAGACATATGCAGCATCTTTTAAAGACAACGTGAATTTGTTGAAAAACCTCTTGGGTCATTTAGAAAGCAGCAAATAAAACCAATAAAGATATCCAAACCAACACTGTTTTGTTTTTATTGTTATTCATGTTTTGCTTCTCAAGAGTTAAAATGTGCCAGCCAAACCAATAAATACAAATTCAGAACATTCCATCAAAACAACAGCAATTTGGCAATCAGATGGGAGGTGGCTTTCGTTGATTTTCAATTCTTCAATGTGATCAGGGAGCTATAATATAATTTAAACTCATTCATAAAGCAAGAAAATGAGGGTTTGTTTCCTCTTCATTTACAACAATGAATATGCTATTTCGCCAAAAGCAAAACAATATTCACAACTATTTCAGCTGAAGAGTCCAAATTGTCCATATAAAATAAAATGTGACAAATTTTAAACACAGGGATTTTCATTTTAAAATTTTGCTTCTGACATCTGACCAGAAGACTTGAGAGTGAGGGCATTCAACAAACAAATGATTCAAAGATTCTTCTGAATTACAAAAAATGCAAAATTCAACCTCAAATTTAAATCTTTTAAGAAACTGGCCCACAGGGGGCTATGAGACAAATGTATATACGGTCTATGAACAAATGTCATGAGACAAAAGTCAAATTACTAAAAATTCCAGCGTGCACTGCGACCTGGTGCATCATTAAATTTGGTATTTCCGGTAGTGGTAGCGCTACCAAATGGACGTTCCTGGGTTAACAAACGTGTTGTTCAACTCTGCTGCAAACACATTCTGTTTCTTACTTAACTGTGCTGCTTGACTGATAACAGGGACAACGTGAATAGCTTGATACATTGCGCACGGTAAATACGTTTCGTTCCTGAGCTTTGCTGATTCGTGAATGTTTGATTTTTTCTTTATGAAAAAAGGTTAAAGGTTGTTGGTTTAAATTACAGTAAAATGTACATAGATGACACAGAGTGCAGTTATATACAGTTATGGATATACATTTTAAAGACCCTGGAGATGCCAGCTTTGGGGTTGGAAGAAGATAAAATCTATTTATTTATTTATTTTTGTAATTCAATCAAATACTGTTTAAGGAATGGTTTCTTAGAAGAAATGTGCATGTATGGGTGTGGAATTTTGCTAAAATAGCATATTAATGTGCTATAATAGTTTAATTATGCATTCATTAGTGTTGTGCTTTTGAATTCTTTGTCTCCCTCTACTGGCTGATCAACGTGATTTTGTTATAATTAAGTTTATTTAGTTATTTAGTTTTATTTTAAGATTAGGCTTATTGTAGGTTACCTACTTAAATATATAATGTATAAATTAGCTGTCATCTTCAAAAAAAGTGACCGATCTTTGGTTTATTAAGTTAGTTGTGTCTTAATAAATGTACATTTCATGGTTATATAAATAATTTATATAAATGAGCATAACACACGTTTTATTCTTTTTGTAGATGCGATTGCTGTTACAGACCCTGCCCCTGTATACACCATATGGAAACAGAACATTCTCAGGTGTGTTGAACTTTGTCCCGCCCTGCAGTACCACAGATGTTCAGTCTGTGGAACAGCTGCAGGAGTTTGTGTCCCAGGCCAGACGCCTGTTTGTCATGACCGGTGCAGGACTGTCCACAGAGTCTGGGATTCCTGACTACCGCTCTGAGAAAGTGGGACTGTACGCACGCACCAGCAGACGCCCTATGGAGCATATGGAGTTTTTACGCAGTGCTAAATCCCGTCAAAGATACTGGGCCAGAAACTTTGTTGGGTGGCCCCAGTTCTCCTCACACCAGCCCAATACTGCACACAGGGTGTTGCAGCAGTGGGAGAAAAGGGGCAAGCTGCACTGGCTGGTCACACAAAATGTAGATGCTCTTCACTCAAAGGCAGGACAAAACAGACTCACTGAGCTGCATGGATGTACTCACAGGTATATTTCTGTCTGGTATAAAAACATGTTATGGATTTATAGCACTTTCAATAAGATACTCTAAATAATTACTCGCATTCAGTGACAACAAGCCACAACTACCCTAGGGCAGATTAGGCTGCCAATTTGCGCACACAGGCTCTCCAACTATCACCAATTACTCATACACCACATTCATATATAATTAGGCAAGGTGGGTAAAGTGTCTTTGCCAAGGAAAGTATGTGCTGATGTGAACTGGAATAACAAAAAAATTAGAGTTTGTAGGTGAATGCTCTTATTGCTGAGCCACTGCTGATACAATGGTTTTAACATTTATTAAGGCTAATTAGTTATATATCGATAGGACTCAACAAATTATGCACAAATTCATTTCATGAATATTAAAGTATTTATTGACACAAAGTGTGCAACATTATGTTAATCTAAAGTCTGCCCATCTTTTTAGAGTGATATGCCTTGGTTGTGGTGACATTTCTGCCCGGCAAGATCTTCAAAGGCGTTTTGAAGCTCTTAATCCAGACTGGACAGCACATACAGGAGCAGTAGCACCAGATGGAGATGTGTTTTTAGAGGATGATCAGGTTCTGTATTTCAGAGTCCCCTCCTGTGGACACTGCAGGGGTGTACTCAAGCCTGATGTTACATTTTTTGGTGACACAGTGAGCAAAACAAAAGTGCAGTTTGTCCATGAAAAACTTGCCGAGTCAGATGCTGTCCTTGTTGTTGGTTCTTCCTTACAGGTACGTGTGTGTGTATTATAATGCCTGGATTTAAAAAAAAGTCACCATCTGAATAAAATAAAATGGGTAAGAGGTAGAGAAAAGAAGTCAATGGTATAATCTTGTCATTCAGTATATTCAAATTGGTTTTGGATAATTCTTGGGAAACATTCCTCAGTTAAACCTAACAGAAAGGGCCAGCACAATTTTCCAGGTGGTGACTTTATTTTTATCTGGCATTGTATTCCTAAAAAGTTTGTACATGCACTAACATTATTTTGTTTTAGGTTTACTCGGGTTACAGATTTTTACTTGCAGCAAATGACAGGGAAATCCCTGTTGCTATTATCAACATTGGATCGACAAGAGCTGACCACTTGGCTCAGATCAAAGTCAGTGGTCGTTGTGGAGAAGTGCTGTCTCTAATTCAACCTTTATGACACAGTGGACTTGAACTACCATACATATTTATTTACTGATTAGCACCTGTATTTTTTATCCTATTTTGGTACATCCAGAATGATGCAAAGGTTGGGCAAGCAATAGAACTCTTTGTTTTTGGTAGAGAGGTTTAAAAGTACTTACTGTTATACCAAAAAGGCCCAATCACTTGGAAGTAACTGTATTTTCATGCAAAAAATTTTTTTTATTATATATCTAAGGCATTTTTGCCATGTGGAGGTTATAAGATTAAATATTTATAACATTCTCAAACTGCATTGAACACAGGTGTCAATAAACGTTTTAACATTGGATCCCATTTATTTGATCAATTATGACAATAAATTTTACAGTTTATATACTCAAAGACAAACCGATGCCATTGTCACTGTAGTTTGACAAATAGTGAGATCTGTAAGCACATGTTGCTCTTTGAAACGCTCTTGAAGTCTATTGTTCCAGCGTGTGACGATAGACTGTGACCTTTGAAACAAATCTGCTGGGACACTGAAGGAGAAAAGACAAGAGTGGTGACTGGCAGTATCTGTTCGCCGTGTTGCTGAAGCTGTAATAACCATTAAAGGGGTCATAGATAGACAGTTCTCAAAGCTCTTGTTTTGATCAAACCAGTAAGTAACTGGATAACCCAGTAATGCACCAAAGATTGTACAGAGATTCCAGTCTTCACAATGTTCTCCAACATATAGAGGTTTGGGTGTATCATGTTGCTTATATTCTTGAATTAGGAGCTGTAGTTTTTGTACAACATTCATTATCTCTCTTCTAGATGGGTCAAATAAAACAGGTGCTTTGAGCAAGTGAGACACATCAACTACCACCACACTGTTGCAACTTAATATTTCATTCAAGTGTAATAAAGAAAACTCTTGGTTGACTATCAGGGTGTTTCCATTTAAATCCAATGTGAACAGTGATTTTGACACCATCTGTGAGGACTGCAGGAAGTTTAAGTACTGCTGCACCTGCTCCGAACTGGCAGAGTTAGCGTCATAAAGGAGAGCAGGTTTTAATCCTAAATCTACAGCCAACACTTGAGTAAAGAGGTCTAAACTTCTCGAAAGGGATAGAGATTTTTTTCTTGCTGATAAATAGTTTTGTGTTGCAGAAACAATAAATTCATGTGTGGCTATCATTACATCACCATCTGTACATGTTTAACATAAAAAGATACACTTAATTAGCCATAATGCCTCTCAAAGCTAAAAAAAAATTTAATAAAAAAAAAAAAGCATACAAGCATACAAATGTCACAATCTTTAAGAAGAAAGGCATTTGCTGTATAGCCGACCAGAGGTATGTGCATCTCCCCTCTTGAACTATACAAAGAAAACAAAACAATTGATGAGGCAGTATAGAATTAATTTTACTTTAATTAATTAGTTACTTCATGCAGATTTACCTTTATGTGTTGGTGTGACTGTTATGTCACAGGCTGAGGAGACATCAAATCAAAATCTGAGAGATTTCTAGCCACCCAAACACCAGCAGCAAACAACCCGAGATTCACCAAAAGATTCCTGACAGACACAAGAAGGTTGATACCTTTAACATACAATCATAATTAATCACTGGATATACTTGATTTGATATACAAGATTATGCCTGTCAGTAATTAGACACTTAACGCTACAATGTAAAAAGACTCCATGAGACCTAACAGAACTGCTAGCAGAACTAACAGAATTACTAGTTTTAATATCTCACAATGTAGATCTATGTTCATAAAATTCTATATTCACTTAAACGCAGCATTGTACTGAGGGTTGCCAATGCAAGGGCAAACACTACAGCATGCCGCCAGTTAGCAAAATGCTAACATCTTTTTTTCCCCCCCTTTATTGTATGTCTGAACATTTTACCTTCTAAAGTCGTTTCTGTCCGTAGCAAACCGACACGCGGAGGTGACCCACTGAATCACTCCAGAAGGCCCAGAAGAACCCTTTTTTACGGTAGGTCCGCTCATGTTTTTTCCGATATATGAACGTGAGAGGATACTGGCTGAAGCAACCTCAGAGGAAAGTCTAAGAGGGGACGCTTTAAAGGTTGCACAAGTACGGTGGTCACCAAAGCTCAAAATTAAATTGTTTATTATTATTAAATTAAAGTGTACTCAGAGATTAATGCAAAGAAAATAAAAAATAAAAAACGGGATCCAGGAATGTTTTTAAGACAAAGTAGTAGCAACTTTTTAAGCGGGAAAGTATTCAGGTAGTGGATTTAAAACAAACCGGGCTAAGCTATGGCTAGCCTTCACCGTGTCCTTGCTTGCTTTTGACCGTGGCTCTTTATCCTACTTTTATGGCTTTATGGTCGATAACTTTGATGAAATTACCCCATTATTCACTGTGTAGAGCATATATTTGGTGTTTTTTCATAATGCTGCTCCTTAAATTTTAGCATTCCTAATATTTCTTACTACTTATTTTCAAATTTCACAAATAGAAAAATGTAAACAAATGTCTGACTCAGGAAAACTATAGTATACAATAAGTTGTGCAATTGTAGATAAGTCGTAAAATAGTAGCCGCTTTATTATGAACTTGTGTTATGTTTTCATTTACACAAAGATCAGAATATGCTCAAGATTATTTTATGAGTGTGATATGGTCAGCACACAAATGCAATTTTGTCAATTTACATAACACACATTGTGGAATGATTTTTCTTATAAAATTATTTAGTGTAAAAGGCATCTACATTAGCAAAATTAATAGAAAAACCATCCCTTATTCTTCCTTTTTTCCTTCCTCGGGATTGTCTCTCCAGATGCAGTAGTTGAGGGTGGTGGCGAGACACAGCCAAGACAGATAGGGAGCCAGGAGCAGAGTGGCAGTTTTGTTTATGGGATACCACGACCACATAGTGGCTCCCACAGTGCCAGTGAGCAGCATAATCTCCATAAGGGCCTAACATATGAGATGTAATTAACATTATTATCAAAACAGAAAGTAAGTACAGTATGATATAAATTATCAATGATTTGTAAATGTAGCCCTACCCATTTAAGCTTGTGAGCACCGAAAAAAATAGGAGTCCAGGCCCAATTCAGTGCCAGCTGAAAACCATACAGGCCCAGTGGAACCAACGCTTCTTCAGTAAATCCACCAAGTTCTTTCCAAATTAGGTAAGAGCCATACCTGCAACATTTACGAAAAGGACAAAGTAAATAAACCCAGGATAAAATTAACATAGTATACTCAAAGGTCCTGGGGACATACCCCATGCCAGTGTACAAACAGGTCCATACTACTGGAAATGCAGCATTTGGTGGCCTCCATGAGGGTTTTGTCAATGGTGGGTACCAGGTTTTCACCTCTTTGCGTGTAACATAGCCCCCATAGAATCCTCCCAGGTGTGGGAGAGCGGTCAGTCCGATCATAGGTAGCCACCCAGCCATCGCCTGTAATAACAGAGAAAGACAAATGAAACAATCCTTTCAGTAGTAGTAGCCTAATTAAAATGTGTATGTACAGTTTTGCTTTTAATTCATAAATAACTCGCGATGTAAACTTTTATACTTATTTAAACACTACAACTACATACTGACAGTAAAACACGTGATTGACACGATGGAATGCACTTGCAGGAATGTAGTACATGAAAAGGAAGCGATGGCTTATGAGCTGAAACACCTGCAACGCAGGCAACAAAAATATCTTCAAGGTTATTTCCAATTTTATGAATAGAATAAACAAAACACGCTTGCGGATCTAGACTACGTACCATTTGCGGGTCATTTAAGGTAGCCTACTCCTAGCTACTTACCCTTCGCTTCCCAGTAGCTTTTCAATCAACTTGATGGTTGAGTTGCGTTTCCCGCTGTCTAGAACAGCCCTCGCATGTTGATAAAATGTAGTGTATAGCACGGGATGGGCTCTTATCATAGACCCCAATAAACATTTGCCAGACTACTCCCAAAGCTGCTGCAGCCAAAAGCCCAACCGGACTGCGTTACGTCAGCACAACAACGCGCTGTGATTGGTCGACAGCATATTGTCAGTGTCACGTTTTTGTAACAATTAGTGTTCATGATGTTTATTTTAACTTTGCGACCTGTTTTTAAGGCAGATTGTTCCTTTCGCAGTTTTCTCGCTATTGTATAATATTATAATATTTCCTTGTCTCAACATTTTTCCTTGAGGAGAAGATGGATGGATGGATGGATGAACATTTTTCCTCATTCTTACTACATCTGTGAACGTGACCCACTGAACGACAGCTCAAGAGAATTTACTAGATTTCAACACACACAATCTCTATTTGTAGTTGAGCCTCATGATGTTGAGTGGCTGCGATTACAAGCTTTCCAAAATCTGATTAAGTATTTTTAAATGTCTTGAGATCAATTGACATTAAATGTGCTTAGACTTTGATTGATAAAGGATCGATCAGTAAAGGAGGAAGCTCACACATCACATTATACGACAATTACAAAGAGTTTTTTTTTTTTAATAAAGGGTGAGTTGTACATCTATATGGAGTATGATACAAATGTACAGTCCCTGACAAAAGTCTTGTCACTTATCCATTTTGTAGAAACAAAAGCTTATAACCTGACTTTAAATTAATCGATTGGTTTTAGAAATGTCTCATATGAAAGCTAAACCCTCCCAAATTATGCTCAATATACTAAAATAAATTTGCTTCACTGAAGAAAGACTGATCATTTAATGAACACAGAAAGGTCAGATTTTGGCAAGACAAACGTTTTGTCGCCTACAGAAAACTGAACAAATAATTTTCTTCAAATACAAAAATATGTTGCATAACATCAGTGAATTAACTAGTGGTGCTGTGAGATCCATATTTAATATCTTGTATGACTGCATCCATGTGGTTCGACAATGATTCATACAATTTGTTGATGAAGTCATCAGGAATAGCAAAGAAAGCATCTTACATGCCTCCCAGAGTTTATCAAGATTCTTTGGTTTTGCCTTCCATGCTTCCTCTTTCATTCTACCCCAGACATGCTCAATGATGTTCATGTCTGGTGACTGGGCTGGCCAGTCCTGGAGCACCTTGATCTTCTTCGCCTTGAGGAACTTTGATGTAGAGATAGAAGT
This sequence comes from Odontamblyopus rebecca, assembly GCA_030686955.1. Taxonomy (NCBI): domain Eukaryota; kingdom Metazoa; phylum Chordata; class Actinopteri; order Gobiiformes; family Gobiidae; genus Odontamblyopus; species Odontamblyopus rebecca. Next base: position 19,921,830 of record CM060656.1, read on the forward strand.
ATGCGATGGAGCACCATCCTGCTGTAAAATTTGACCCGTTTTATGGTTGGGAATGTAAGAGGTGCTAATACTTCTTGATATTTTAGGCTATTGATATTGCCTTCCACCCTGCAAATGTCTCGCACACCCCCATACTGGATGTAACCCCAGACCATGATTTTTCTACCACCAAACTTAACTGTTTTCTGGGTGAATCTTGGATCCATGTGGGCTCCAGTAGGTCTCCTGCAATATTTGCGGCGGCTGTGATGTAATTCAACCGAGGATTCATCTGAGAAATCCACCTTCTGCCACTTTTCCAGTGTCCATCCTTTTAGCAGGCTGTGGGCCTTGGCAAATGTCACACGGTTTTTTAATTGCCTTTTGTTTAGTGCTGGTTTCTGTGCACTGATTCGACCATGGAGGCCATTTAGAGACAGAATTCTACAAACTGTTCTGGTTGACACAGGGACTTGAGGTGACTAGGCCTGGTGGAGGACTGGTCACCTCTGCTGCAGTGGAAAAGGGAGATGGGCAATTCCAGGATTGAAATCATCCAAATGATTCTAGTGAAAGTGTAGAGAGTTTAAAAACACAGTGGATCACGTCCTGTATTATCACATGACATCACAAGGTGTTTTCAGTTAGAGAGAAGTGCACTAAATATGCAGGGTTTGTGTGTTAAACATGTGTGAATGAAACAAAACAACTTCAGGTATGTTTTTGATGAGGAAACAGCATTATAACATACAGTAGATCAGAAAATAACATAACATGGGCCTTTTATGCCCATTTGCTGTTTACAATTCATAATATTTTAGGTAAAAAAAACTTGATAATCATAAACATATAACCACAGCCAGCAAGTGAGTGAGAATGAGCCTGGTAGGAAGTATGTCGCAGCCAGCACCTAATTACAGTATAGGGATAGATCCATCGAATAGATCCATAGGCACCAGGTTCACAGGTACAAAGCACCTTTATTGTCATAGGCCTTGGCCATGTCTCATTTCTCTTTCCTCACTTTCTTCACTTGCTTCTTCTCATGAAGCCTCCCTCATGTTTACTCCTTCATTCTGTGGTTTTCTTGGGGACACCATTTAATATGACACATTTGACAGGTGAAAAATGGAGGATCTAGGAGAGGAATCAAGGAGAAGGAGGCAAGAAAAGAAAAATGAGACCCGGCCATAATCTAAAAACAATAGGAAATTAGGATGCCATCACTTGTGGATCCTGCTGTCCCATTTCTCTTTCCTCTCTTCCTTCTCCTTGATTCCTCTCTTTGATTCTGAAATGGATGAGGAAATTCTGCCCACAGAGGAGACACAGGGAGGAAGGAGGAGAGAAAGCAGAGGAAAGAAGAGAGGAGCTGAGGGTGAATGAGACAGACTTTCCTCAGGCACAGGTTCTTACCAAAATTATCCTATATGAAAACTATAGCCCACTAAATATTATTTTATATTATTATTTTGAGGCAGAAATCTGATCAGAACTTTGATAAAAAAAACTTTTGACCAGTTGACAAATTGAATTTCTCCTTTGCCATACACACAGGTACATAAAAATGCCTATGCATATGCACAAAAGCCAGGCTAATGCCTGATGTATGAGCTAGGCTAATACCTGATGTGCATACAATTTCTCAAAGTTACATAATAAATCTGCCCACAATGTTTGGACAATGTCATAAATCAATAAGCCTCACTTTTCACCCTCTTTTTGGTTGTTTATATATGACCTTCTACTCTTTCCCTAAGCCTGCTTCTTATCAGCTCTATTTGCAAATCTGGCCTTGCTACCATAGTTAACATGGCCCCAAGCATTGCCTTAGACAAAAGAATGTGATGACAATGTAATATGATGTTATGTATAGTTTTTATAACCTGGGCAAATCTAAAGTTCATAGTATCATCAGGGGGGCGCTGCGCTGTGGCTGCCCTGCTGTCTCTCGCGTCTTGGCGCTGTGTGTTATGTTTGCTTATTTATTTCTGGATGGATGTGTTTAATAGCTCGCACTAAAGCTACAATGGACTTTGCATATTGGTGTGCGATTGGACTGCTTGCAGTGTTTTTAAACACTTGTCTCACCCGTGGCCACTTCCATGACCATGTTATCGGCGTGGCAGGTGCTACACAATATAGCAGGGAATTCCTTCTCCTGATGCGCGATCATATGCCTACGGATCATAAAATCATTGTCAACTCCATACCAAACTACCTCAGAAGAAATCCAAAGAAATTGACTATCCGGACGAGACACAAACGGGGATCTAAGGGGGGCATTCGGCAGAAGCTCAGAAGACTGAAAAACAAACTTCCTCTTCCAATCACCCTGCTGATCAACGCCCAGTCCCTGAGAGCAAAAATGGACGAGCTGACAGCGAATGTCCGGTACCTGCACGAGCACCGTAGCGCCTGCATCCTGGCCATCACAGAGACGTGGCTGGACAGCACGTCTCTGACAGCGAGGTGGGTCCCCTTGGATTTTCCGTGTTCCGCACCGACCGGGACCCTTTAATTACCGGGAAGATCCGAGGGGGCGGTGTCTGTCTACTCATCCGGGACGAGTGGTGTAGGACTGTGGTGGTGAGAGAGAGACTATGCACTCCTGACATTGAACTGCTTTGTGTCTCTCTGCGACCCCCATATCTTCCACGAGAGTTTCCCCAGATCTTTTACACCGTTGCATACATTCATCCCAAAGCGAACGCTGACAGGGCCTTAGATGCTATTTTTAATCTCACCCAGAAACTTGATTTGATTTCCCCTGACGCCCCAAAGTTTTTCCTGGGAGATTTCAATAACTGTCCACTGAAAAAGTGCTTACGCACATATTATCAGTACGTGGACTGTCCCTCTAGAAAAAACGCATTCCTTGACCTGTGTTATGGATCTGTTAAAAACGCCTACCGTTCATCCCTGCTCCCGCCACTTGGGGCATCCGATCATAGGGCTGTTTACCTTCGCCCTGTATACCAGAGACTTTTGGAGAGGAAAAAGCCCCAGATAAAATCTGTGAAAATGTGGGACAGTGGAAGTGAAAGTATAATGACCTTACAAGGATGTTTTGAGTGTACAAACTGGGACGTTTTTAACTGTGACGATATAAATGAACAGGTAGAGGTAATATCCGACTACATAAATTTCTGCACAGACTCTATCATACCTACAAAAAACAAAAAAGTGTTTCCCAATGATAAACCGTGGGTGTCCAACAAACTAAAGCACCTTATAATGGAAAAGAAAAAAGCATACTGGGCTCACGATGACATAGGCAGGAGGGACATACAGAGACAAATTAAAAAACAAATACAGTTGGACAAATACAGTTATACACAGAAGATCGAAGCCACCCTGGAGTCAGGCAACTCCCGGGAAGCATGGCAGGGAATTAAGGCCATGACCAATGTCCCACACAAGGGCAGGGGGAATTCATCTCTGGACTGGAAAAATTGCTTGGACATTCTTGGAGGTGAGGGCAGAGAGGGTGTTAATCAGCTGAACCACTTCTTCTGCCGCTTTGAAAGCGGCAACAATGACACCGTTGGCTCCCCATCACTGCCCTCTCCCCCCTCTGCATCTGAGTGGAATATCAGACAATCTGATGTTCTTAGGATGTTTAGGCACAGTAAGCCTCGGAAGAGCCCTGGTCCAGACAACATCTGTGGCAGTGTGCTAAAGAACTGTGCCGAACAACTGGCCCCTGTTTTTACTGACATTTTTAACACGTCTCTCAACCTTTGTAAAGTCCCTACCCTGTGGAAGACATCTACAATCGTACCTGTTCCAAAAAAACCCAGACCTTCAGAACCCAATGACTTCCGGCCAATAGCACTGACCTCCCTGGTCATGAAGTGCTTGGAGCGTCTGGTAAAGCAGCACATTATCTCCCAAACCTACAAGCTCATGGACCCCCTGCAGTTTGCATATCAAGCCTCCAGGGGGGTGGAGGATGCCATTTTAACACTAATGCACCTTTTGCACATGCACTTGGAAAAACCTAAGGCCCATTGTTATGAGGTGCGAATGAGATTTTTATATTTCTTTCTTTCTGACGAATGACAAAAAGGGAAAAGTTATTTTATTTTGAGTTTTATATTTTTCTGTTTTGATTCCATTAATGATAATTGTGAGATCTCATGATGTAATTCATTTTATTGTTCATTTTAATACTCATGAATTAAATTCATTATTCATTTTATTGTTCTATTCATTTTTATTATTCATTTTTATTCATCTTCTGATTTTATATTATGCATATTGTAACTGAACTTTTGAACCCCTTTTGTAGTTTTGCATGCATAAGCTAAAGACAAGCAGAGGTGTTAACCACAAAGTAATCTTACTTGAGTGAAAACCAACATGAAGACTAGACTGAATCCGTTGATGAAAACCACCTGAAACTTGTGACATGTGACCTGTGATAGAGTGTAATGATGTAAAGCCATGAAAGATGTTTAATTTGTGATTGGTTGAGCCTAAGGACCGGTGGGTGTTTACCGGCGCGGGGCTCAATAAAAGCTGGAGTCTGAGAATAGTCTTCGGCCTTTTGCCATTTGTACCACTGATGTACAGGTGATTGTGCCCGGTAAGGTAATTGCCCTTGGTTTTTGGGGTGAGGTGAGCTCTATTGGGTGAAGTGTGTTTTCACGAAAAGTTGCATTTCTGGACAACCTAAATTAGTCTGAATAACCTAACGGTTAGGTGCAACCTAGTAGTGGACAGAGGACCTTGAGGTTTTGCTGGGAACTTCGTAAAAAGCTCTAAATCTCTTAACTAAACTTGGTCATTTACTCTCACTTCATCCTTTAGAACACCTTAAGAAATCGGTAAGACCTCTCAGACGACCAGATGTTTATCTTGTGTAAGGGAAATAAATATTTCTTGAAACGAATATTTGCTCCCTGAATTGATTTCATCTGTGTTCATTGTCTGGTGAGACCTCACACCCAGAGCTGCCACACACATCACATCCTCGTGGTCGTCACATCTGAGACAGAGTGAGTATGAATTTACATGAAAGTGTAGCAATATTAATGCTGATTAACTGTGTAGTCTAAGCTTTGAATCATTGTTGATGTTATTCTGATTATGGTTTAAGTATTGAATTGTTTGTTGGTATTAATTTAGGGTATGATTCAGAATTGAGAAAGATTAAATATAAGGTCAGTTATTCTGATTATGGTTTAAGTATTGAATTGTTTGTTGGTATTAATTTAAGGTATGATTCAGAATTGAGAAAGATTAAATATAAAGTCAGTTATTCTGATTATGGTTTAAGTATTGAATTGTTTGTTGGTATTAATTTAGGGTATGATTCAGAATTGAGAAAGATTAAATATAAGTCAGAGGTTGGTGATAATCTCAGCAAAGCTCATTCTGTTAAAGTGGCTGTCAGTGTCAATTAGGGTTAATTAAGTGGCAATATCAATATCAGTTTAATATGATATAAAATAAAAAAGGTTAGAGTAATTAGTGGTGAAATCAAAGTTATTTAAAAATAATTTAATCAGTGATAATAAAAGGTACAGGATATAAAAAAGGGGATATGATCCAAAAGTAACAGAGATCAGAGTTATCAGTGAGAATATTAGCATGGTTTATGTTGTCGAATGACCTATGTGAGTAGATTGTGAGCGTAGGGTGGACAGGGCGTAGTACTTGGCATGATAAAAGAGGTCATAGGGCAAATTAAATTATCATACAGGTATTTCGAGAATCTAAAAACTCCATCCCTGGTAATCCTATAATAAGACTAATTAGTTAACAATAAAACATTAGCAATAGGATTATTCTCAGAAGGATAAACTGAGCTCCCACCCCGGGAGCATTTAAAAAGGCTCCCGTGCTTTTACGCAGCGCAAGCTCCGACACCCATGCTAAGATTTTATTTGTGGACTTTTCCTCTGCTTTTAACACTATGCTACCAAAGACTCTTGCAGGGATACTTGCTAATGATTTTAACCTTAACACTGGACTTATTCTTTGGATTATGGACTTCCTGACTGGCAGAGCTCAGCGTGTCAGAGTTGGCTCTCTCATCTCTGACACTATGACCACATCCATGGGCACCCCACAAGGTTGTGTTTTATCTCCCCTGCTTTTTATTTTATATACAAATGCATGCACTAGCACTTTCCCCAACAGGCACTTTATTAAATATGCAGATGATACAGCTCTAGTGAGCCTCCTAGAGGATGGAGAAAATGATCACGGCCCAGTTTTAGATTACTTTTTAGCATGGTGTAAAAGGTCAAACTTAATTTTAAACACAAAAAAGACAAAGGAAATGTCTATTGATTTTAGAAGATCACAATCATCCTCTGCCACCGCTGTGATGGGAGAGACCATTCAGTCTGTCCCTACTTACAAATACCTTGGCGTCGTACTTGACAGTAAGCTGAAATGGGACTCATGGACTGATCTACTGCATACCAAGACACAGCAAAGAATGTACTTTTTAAAGAAACTGCTTGTTTTTAATGTTGACAAACGGATGCTTCATATGTTTTATACTGCTTTTATTGAAAGTTTTTTAACCTTCTGTATTATTTGCTGGTTTGGCAACGCCACTGAGGCACAGAAAAAAGTGGTCAGAAAGACAGTCACTACTGCTAGCAAGCTGCTTGGGATTACTCTGCCAAGTATGGAGAGTATCTATAGAGACAGACTTGTTAAAAAGGCTGATAATATCATTGAACAAAGCTCACATCCGTTGTCTTCTTCATTTTAACTCCTGCCATCTGGACGTCGTTTTTGCCTCCCCCTGCTGTCCAAAAATAGGTCAAGGTTTTCTTTTGTACCCCAAGCAATAAAAGCACTAAACGAAGTGGTAAACCATCCAATGTAGTGTGTGCTAGTGTGAATAGCTTTTTTTATTTTTATTTTATTTTATTTTATTTATTTATTTATTTATTTTTTCCTTTGCTGTGTATGTGTTCTTTAGTATGCCTGTCTGTGTCTCATGTCTTGTGCCAGCGACTGTACTGCAAATACAATTGCCCCATGGGGATCAATAAAGCTCTAACTAACTAACTGTATCATTATACATCCCTGTTGTGACCTTTCTAAAGAAATTGTCCAATATCGGTGGAATTTCCAATAGGGTGCATGTCATTAATTTGTCTTATTTGTGCTTTTGGTTCTGCAGTACTGGTCTTTGACATTTGTACCTTCTACAACCCTTCTGACAGCACTGATGTCACTGTCACATAAGGCAGAAGGGTGCGATAGGGAAAAGAAGAAAGGAGATTGTGTTACATATCACTACAATGCCAGTTTAATGGATGGTTCATCAATTAAGCTTGTTTGCTTCTTTTGCATGGTGTACACATTTAAAAAAGGAAAAAAGAAAACCAGAAGAACCATCTATCTGGTAACTCAAACGTCAGAGAATCTTCAAGCTGGCACATGTCTTACGTGTTTGTTTCTTGTCACATCTGCTTCCTGTCTGTAAGTGAATCTTTCTCTCTGTGAGTGAATCTTTCCCTCTATGAGTGAATGAATTGTTGTTTGTCTTGTCCTGTCTATCAATAAGAAGGCCAGAGAAGCTTCAATCTGGCATGTGAAAAAAGAAAACCAGAAGAACCATCTATCTGGTAAATCAAACGTCAGAGAATCTTCAAGCTGGCATATGTCATTGTCTCTTGTTACATCTGTCTCTTAATGTATGAACAAATTAATGATAATCGTATGAATGGTGGAAACATTATATAAATGATATAATAAATCCGTGGTGCAAAATCACGATAAAGACAATTTCAAGCATTGCCCAAAATTTGTAAATTACATACACACTTTAGGAGGTAAAGGTATCGGTGTCCACCTAAAGGTAAGCGCTGTTTGAATATATTTTATATAGATTTATCAAGTGAAAGTTTAAACTGGAGAATTAGAACCTGAGTGGCGCAGGGCTAAGAAGGGGGAATGTTTTGTTATCTAGAGTAGTGTATTCTCTATGACCAAGGAATATAACAGGATAGGGAAATGTTTTTGTCAAGAACTATGAAAGGTTGTAATTAATAGTATTAAAGGAAAGGATTTGATTATAGAATAAACATCAGGGAGTTGCGGATCTCCTTGTGCTGAGTAAGGGTAAACAGTCTGATGCATGCTGTGATAATTAAGGAACCCTACTTAAACGCACAGAATCTCAACACCTGTTATCTGTCATTTAAACATGTCTTTTATTCTTATGCTCATAGGCTGTTAAACCTAAGCCGGTCGACTTTAACATTTTATATCTTATAAAATGTATTAACACATTTTGAAGCCTCTCAGAAAAGAAGAAAAAGACGTAGTCAAGACCAATGGTTCTCAACCTTTTAGTCTCCAGTACCCCATACCCCATACAATGCCTTTCAATTCCATCTTTCTAAGTGCTGTTCACATCTATGGCACACTCCCATAAAACTAGGGGTCCCCGTACCCCTGCTTGGGACACAGTGGGCGGGACGTGACGCTGAGTGCGCAGAGCCAGTCCTTCATTTCCTTTCGCAAACTTGATTTGGAGTTATCTTGTCGTCCATTTGTTTTTTAGTTGTGGGGTTGGCAGCATCTTCCACTTGCTCTTGGATCTGAAGAAGTGTTTTCACGCCAGCAATGGGGACGTTTGGTTGTCAGGTAAGCCAAATAATGTATTGCACTATGTGGTAACAACTTGTATTAAGTTAAGAGAGGGTTTAGCTTGTTAGCTACTGGGTGATGTGACCACGTGAAATCCGTAGGAGGCAATATAAAAACTTATAAACGTCCAACTACCATTAAGGAAACCGTTCAAGGCACCGCCACCCCCTTCATAACACCTACGAAGATCACTCTATGACTGTATATGTGACACCTTCTGCGTCCTTGAGACTCCGGCGTACCCGGCTAAAACACGAAAATAGTGACTGGAAAAGCAGACTAAAGAAAGGCTTTTGGGAGGCTAATTTGACGCTCCGTATGCTATGATAGATTATTTCTGTTAAAGTAATGTAAGTAGTTGATTTGCCCTCCACATAGTTGTTTTAAGACATGCCCAAGTGAGAGAGCCTAATGAAGTTGGTTCAACGTTTGACTTCCGCTTGAAATTCGGGGTTTAACTTTCCCACATTAAGACCCAAACAAGCATTTTGCCTAAATAACTTGACCTAGGTTAACGAAAGTGCAACGTGATCATGGCTATCTAACAAAACAAGAGCATAAATATCACCGAGCGATTTATAGGGAAAAAATCTACGCTGCTCCAACAATCGTTCTGTGGCTACGGTCTATGTTAGGGATCGTCTACAAATAGTCACCACATTGTTGGAGGGAGTCATGTTTACATTAGTGGAGCAGGGGGATACAATATTTACTTACACTTACAGATTTTGAAAAAGTACTTTGGTTGATTTTTGGTGATTTTTTTTTCCAAGTTTTTGTGGCCATACCGGCTTGTCAAAGCCTGATCCTGTGAGATCTCAGTAGCTAAACAGGGGCTGGTTATTACTTTGAGACCACTGGGAATTCCAGGTGCCCCAATGGGGCGTCAATGGCAAAAACTGTTGTTGTGTCCTTAGGCAAGACACTTCACCCACATGCCTAGTATGAAAATGATGTGTGCATGGCAGGAGTCCCTTGAAAAAGAGATTAGTAATCTCAATGGGACTTTCCTGGTTAAATAAAGGTTTTAAAAAAGTAATTATTGTGTCCCTATTCACAGTAATGTGACTTATTTCTTTGGGAACTACTACGCCCAACAGATTTTGAAAAAGTACTTTGGTTGATTTTTTTGCATTTTTTTTTTGTCCAAGTAATTACTGTGTACCCCTGCTCCACAAATATAAAAATGAGTCCTTCCAGTACTGTGGGGACTATTTGTTGATGGCCCGTAACAAATATCAACTGAACGTTGAGCCTTTTGAGAGCTGAGAGACATAGTTCCTCTCACTTCTTGTCCCGGTGGGACATGCACGGAACACTTCCTCAGCGAGGTGCCAGGAGGAAACTTGTTTCGACCGCTTGTATCTGCGATCCTGTCCTTTCAGACATTACCTATAGGTGAGGGTAGGAACAAAGACTGACAGGTAAATCGAAAGCTTTGGGAACCAGGACCTGCAACATTGGAGACTATAAAACCCCACAAGTGTTGGAAGAGGCTTTGAGACATCAACATCCTTGTGGACATAATGCTGCCTATTTTATCTAGCTCCACACTAGATGCACCATTGAAGAGGTTTTACTATAGTAACAAACTGTGCAATACATTTTGGTGATAGAGGTGTTGAAGTTGAGTTCTCATTCAGTCCTCAAGGCCTTTGGCTAATATGCACAATGCAGAGCTTACGTAAAAATATTATGAAAGTAACAGTAAATAGTAGTGACCCAAATAATTACTCGAGTCGCGGGGGTAGCAGTCTAAGCAGGGGCTCCTAAGCTTCCCTCTCCCCAGTCACTTCCTCCAGCTCCTCCGGAGGAACCCCGAGGCGTTCCCAGCCCAGCTGAGAGACAAAGTCCCTCCAGCGTGTCCTGGGTCTTAAGAGTTCTCAGTCACATAAAGTTAACTAATTTTGGGTATGTCCAAAAATTAGACATACAAATTGCAAATGACTTAACTCATCCGGTCGTGCTTGGGCCCTAATGTTATTAAGGTAACACTTCTCACAAGAAGACTCACAGTGGGAAGAGTAACTACAATTTATACTCAATTAAGAATCCTGTTACTTCAAACAAATTATTACTCAATTAGCAGTGAAATGGTGTCTGAACAGTACAATTTCTTTTTCAACAAGTTACTCAAGTAAATATAGTAAAGTTTGTGAACACTTTTGTAAATATAGGTGTGTAAAAAATAGGGCGCACGAACGCAGCAGTTTGCACTTTAATTGGACACCTTTGTGGACTTTACGGGACATTTTTGCGACAATGTGCGTGGGTCCGAGAGCGCCCATTGTCTACACTAAGGATCAGCTGATTGCCCTCCGGAGCGCGGCGGTTCTCCCCAGAGACCGACACGAGATCCCTGCGGAGATTCTCAGGAAGACGCGCCGAGGATGCCGCGCGGGACGAAAACACCGGGAAAAGAAGCGACGCGCCCGGCCCGTCCTCCCCTCTGTCATCACGGGGAACGTGCGGTCAATTCAGAACAAGGCGGATGAATTGACCGCGCTCACGCGGTTCCAGCGGGAGTACAGGGACAGCTGCATCATGCTGTTCACGGAGACATGGCTAACCCCGAACATTACTGACTCAGCCATCGCTATGGAGAACTTTCACCTGATCCGCGCGGATCGGACGGCTGAGTGCGGTAAGAGGAGAGGAGGGGGCCTGGCTGTGTTTGTGAATGGAGCGTGGTGCAAACCTGGACACTGTACAGTGAAGGAGCAGATGTGTAACAAGGACATTGAACTGCTGGCGGTTAGCATGAGGCCCTTCTACCTGCCGAGGGAGTTTTCACATGTTATTGTGATAGCTGTGTATGTGCCCCCCTCTGCTAACGCTGATAATGCTTGTGAAGCGCTGCTCTCCTGCACCAGTCGACTACAGACCCAGCATCCCCAGGCTCTCTTCCTAGTGTCAGGAGACTTCAACCACAGCTCCCCCAAGACGGTTCTGCCCACGTTCACCCAGTACATTAAATGCCACACAAGGGACAATAAAACTCTGGACCTGTTTTTTGCAAATGCCAAGGAGGCTTACTCTGCATCTGCACTGTCCCCCCTGGGAAGAGCGGACCACAACATTGTCCATCTGCGACCTGTGTACGTTCCTATTGTACACAGGCAGCCTGTTGTGCCACGTGTGGTGAAAAGGTGGACTCCTGAGAGCGAGGAGGCTCTGAGAGACTGCTTTGACACCACTGTGTGGGCAGAGCTCTGTGACCCGCATGGGGAGGACATTAATGCGATGACAGAGTGCATCACGGACTACATCAACTTCTGCTACGAGAACACTGTACCATCTCGCACGGTGCGGTGTTTTCCTAACAACAAGCCGTGGATTAACACTGACATAAAAGCCCTGCTAAAGGACAAGAAGAGGGCTTTTAGGTCAGGGAACAAAGTGGAGCTGAGGTCTGCACAGAAGAGGCTGAGGAGGAAGATCAGGAAAGCCAAGGCCCAGTATCGGAGGAAGATGGAGCTGCAACTCCAGAATCAGAACATCCAGGGGTGTGGAGAAGCCTGAAAACCATCTCAGGCTTCAAAACGCCCCTGTCCAGGCGGAGGGTGACCTGCAATGGGCTAAGGATTTGAACCAACACCTTCTGAGGTTTGATCAAGCACCCACCCCTCCCCCCGCACAGTTGCACACCACCACCTCCATGAATGGACAGACAGCTGCTACTGTTCACACCTCTGCACCTCTTCACACCTCTGCTCCAGCTCTGAGACTCTCCACTACTGCAGAGGGATGCACCCCTCCCCCCAGCACATCACCCCCCTGCCCAGCTCTGTCCTTCACTACAGCCCAGGTGAGGGGAGAGCTGAAGAAGATCAAGGCGAGGAAGGCAGCGGGACCAGACAACATTAGCTCCAGGCTCCTGAGATCCTGCGCAGATGAGCTGTGTGGAGTCATGGGGCATGTCTTCAACATGAGCCTAAGGCTGAGGACGGTACCACAGCTGTGGAAGACCTCCTGTGTGGTACCGGTGCCAAAGACACCGCACGCCAAGGACCTCAGCAGCTTCAGGCCGGTGGCTCTCACATCACATCTGATGAAGACACTGGAGAGACTGGTCCTGGGCCACCTCCGCTCCACCGTGAGCTCAGCAATGGACCCGCTGCAGTTTGCATACCGGCCTGGCATCGGAGTGGAGGACGCCGTCATCTTCCTATTACACCGCTCCCTCTCTCACTTGGAGAAGCCCGGCAGCACTGTGAGGATTCTGTTCTTTGACTTCTCCAGTGCTTTCAACACCATCCAGCCGCTGCTTCTGGGGGACAAGCTGGAGGCAGCCGGGGTGGACTGCGACCTGGCAGACTGGATCCTGGACTACCTCACAAACCGGCCCCAGTTTGTGAGGACCCGGGACTGTGTGTCTGATGTTCGGACCTGCAGTGTAGGGGCGCCCCAGGGCACTGTCCTGGCGCCCTTCCTCTTCACCCTCTACACTGCAGATTTCAGGCACAACACGGACAGCTGCGTCCTGCAGAAGTTCTCTGACGACTCTGCCATTATCGGACTCATCACGGACGACGATGACGCAGAGTACAGGGGACTAACGCAGGACTTTGTGGACTGGTGTCAGCGGAACCACCTTCTCATCAACGCCGGGAAGACCAAGGAGATGGTGGTGGACTTCCGCAGACGCCGCTCCACTGCCCCCCCACCAGTGAACATCCAGGGAAGGGACATTGAGAGAGTGGACTCATACAAGTACCTGGGTGTTCATCTGAACAACAAACTGGACTGGACTCACCATGCAGATGCACTGTACAGGAAGGGCCAGAGCAGGCTCTACCTCCTGAGGAGACTCAGGTCCTTTGGAGTGAAGGGGCCCCTCCTGAGGACCTTCTACGACTCTGTGGTGGCATCAGCCATCCTGTACGGTGTGGTCTGCTGGAGCAGCAGCATCACAGAGAGGGACAAGAGGAGACTGGACAAAGTCATCAGGAAGTCCAGCTCTGTCCTGGGCTGTGCCTTGGATTCGGTGCAGGAGGTGGGGGACAGAAGGGTCCTGGCCAGATTCACTTCTATGCTGGACCTGGAGTCTCACCCTCTTCAGGGCGCCCTGTCTGCTCTGGAGAGCAGCTTCAGTGACAGACTGATCCACCCTCGCTGTGTGAAGGAGAGGTTCCGCAGGTCTTTCCTTCCTGCTGCTGTCAGACTTTACAATGAACACTGCTAACTCTGCTGCCTGTGCAATACTGGGACCCTGTGCAATAATAATGTAAGATAGTAATTTATTGTATATATAGTTTTTAGATACCAATTTATATGATACATAGTTTTATAATCCTTATCTTTTTAGATTCTTATAGTGTTTGTCTATTTTTAACTTAACTGTACTCTATTGCTGCTACTGTTTCTTGCTGTTCTCTTTACTGTGCGTTGCAACACTGAAATTTCCCCATTGTGGGACAAATAAAGGATATCTTATCTTAAATGTAACTGAGTACTACCCACCTCTACAGATATGTCGTGATTATGTGTTTTCCCTTTTTTTGCTGCAAAAATTAAAAATACAGTATTCATTTGACTATTTAGAAGAATGAGTCATCTCGAGACAGCTGCAGTTAAATGTGCACTCAAAATCTGATGTAGTAACTGTGAGAAGCACATCTTCACCATTAACATGGTAATGGAACTTTAGTAGGACATGTTCAACAATTGGGTTATTGGGGTTGTTGGGTTATATAAGTCCTTCTGTGACTTGTATTGATCATCTGCAGAACCTGGAGTTGTCCTGTCAGTGAATTGAGATTGATGGAGACTTGCATCACTGCAGGCAGTGACAATCTTAACTCAACCGGGATTCTTCAAAAGAGCCATAAGAGCTACAAAGTTTATCCTACAATGAAATTAATAAACTGAAGAAATTCAGAGAAATTTGCCATAACTGAAAGACTTTACAATTAAAGGATTAAATACCATTTGATTAATCATGCTCAGCTAATTAATGTTTTTCTCCCTGGGTTAAATATGATCACTGAATAAAATCTTTTCAAAATTGATTTTTTAAATTTATTTTCAAGAAAAATTGCCCAACCCTAATTTTACTACAGAACAAAGAGAATTTAAATGGTTCATGCTGTCAATATTGTCAATATTGATGTGTGCATGACATCATTGTCTAACTAGTTAACTTGTGTTCAATGAGTTCATTGGTTAACTCTCCCGACATCCTTATAAAGGGTGGTCTTTTAACAGGAAATACTGACTGTCACTGACCAGACCTTGAGTTCTCTCTCAACCAAGAGGACAGAGAGTGCCTCCTTTTATCAGCTTTGAGCCAGGACAAAGAACAAAACAGATGCCCCAGAAGTTAAAAGTCCTAGTTCTCTCTTCCAAAATGTGTGCCCGTCTTTTGACTTGTTTTTAATCCAAATGACTATAGCTGTTAAATATTAGCATTTTTGTAGTCAACAACCAATTGAGTCTGTGACCTGTGCTGCTGTTCAAACCCCATGAACACAAGAAATGTATCTCCTCCCCCTCTTTATGCAGAGGATACAGTGTTATTTCACCCTGATGCTGCTTGAGCCCGGAGCTATTGTTTAGATCATGTAGCGTACGCCTGTCTGCGTGTATTTATATATATTGTTTGTTCCAGATCTGCAACACATTATTTAACACAGTCTCTGAATTCAAGAGGCACATAACCTCATCTTTGCATAAACAGGTGAGTGAGAGAATGTTTTGTATGTTTTTTTTCTTTATATTGTGTTTAATAACTAAAACACTGCCTATTTATTTTTTTTAGAGTTTCCAGAAATTCTTTCCAGATGGTGAAACATTTTGCTATTTCCTTGCAATGTAATTTGTCATGATTCAAATGTCTCATATTTCTTTTTTCTTTTTGTAGCGCATTTCTCCCGACACTGTAAGCCCAAATCTGTCTGTGTGTGTATAATGTTCATTATTTGTCCATTATTAGTTCATGTGTACTAACATGTTTTTCAGGGTACACTCCATGGATTTTCTGTAGCGATCGTAATCACAAAATTCCACAGAATATACTAGGTTTGTTTTTTATGTGGGATAATGTGATGTTACCTTTTAGCCAGAGTGGTTAATTACAGTGTAATTATTTGTAGGTTTGTCCCAGATGACCTTGTGTTTCAGTCTAGAAGAAGATAATGGTTTCTACCTTTGCCATGTCTGTGAAAAATTGTGTCCAATCAAGTTTGTGGTGCATCATGTTTCTCATAGTGACCACTTCAACAACTACTTTGTAAGTTAACATGTCATCAAAGGTGGTCCTTTTTGACATCTGTAATGTAATTCATGTAATTCATTATCTTCTAGGCATATACTGACCCAAATGCACTGAATTTTGCTTGGGAATTTCCACTAATGAACAACTACTTGACAAAAGAACTAAAGGAAACAAGAATTGGGGTGTTACAGGTGTGATTTTTGACAGAAACTTTGAAACTTTGAAGACAAGACAACATGCAAATGGCACACAGATATTTTTTATGTATTAATGTATTTATTTAAATGCAGGTGTTGCATTTGCCTACAAAAATACAAAATCAATGTGATGCTAAAACATACCATCAAGGTTTGTGTTACAATATTTTATTTAGTACAGTTTGTTTTGTTTCTTTAATAAGTCAGTTTTAAAATGTTTTACAGTGATGACTATTCTCCATCAAAATAAATTGCTTTCAGTCATCTTAAAAGGTGTGTTAAATACTCAAGTATGACCTCTTTTGTGAAATAATTACATTTGTTTAAAATAATAATTTCATACACACAGAAATGAAACAAGACAGAATGAGCATACAGACATACAGAGATGATGCGAACAGGAAACATCCTCTTCTTGGTTTGGAAACTAATACTTAATAAATCTTTTTTTCTCTTTCTATGGCACATGGCTATGGGCACGTTATTAACACTGAGTTCATTGTTGATCTGTCCCCAGGCCTGCAGCACATAGTGGAATGTGTTTGTGTGTCGCAGTATGAGATGAAGCACTACCTCTGCACTCTGTGTTGCCTTCACGTGCCCTCCAGCATGATAATCAGACATCTGCTGAGCGTCGACCACCTCTTCTGCTACTTTGTAAGCTACTGTTGGTCATAATTGCTGAATTTAATCAACCATTATCAACAGCTAAAATTTAAACCTGTTAAATTATGGATTACAAAATACCTCAGGGCCATAAACAAACTCCTTTAAGAAATGTTTTCAATTACAGAATTATTGAAGTTTTTTTGATAGTGTAACATCTTATCTTTTGCAGAACAAATGGCACCCGTCTACTTTAGCAGAGAAAGAGAGCTACAAAAATTCTGAAATTGCTAGTTTGCTGACTGACTTGGCAAAACGGTCAGAGAAAATTCATGGCCTTGCTGACATTCAGGTGACAATAAAACATTACACACTATTTGCAAAGCCAAACAAAGGCATAATCATTATGTTTTACAGCAAGTGAAACTGGAGCCCTGTCATGTTTTCACTGTGCAACTGTTAAACGCACGTTTTGAAGATGGTCAGTATGTTTTATTTGACATCACATGATGTTTACGTCACATGTTAATGTTATTTTAGTAGCAATATTAACATAGATGCTGTATATTTCACATTTGTACTTTAGCTTTAAGTAGGATCGAATCAATGATAAATAAAAGCATATTGCTACCAACTGTCAAACCTGGAACAAGACTAGGTAAGTGTGGGATATAATGAGGATGGTGTGTGTGTGTGTGTGTGTGCTACACAAAACTAAATTAATAAAAATCTAACCCTAACTAAAAAAAAAATGCATTAACTTCTTATTTAATGACTGTTATATATTTCAGAACCATGTACCTCTGGAAGCAGCACGTGTTTACCTAGTGCAGGTGAACCCAGTGCATCATCAGCTGCGCAGTCGTACATACTTTACTGCCAGGTGCATGCAGTTTCTAAACTCGTTTGACGTTTTATGCTTTTTATCTAAACTTCTATTTTCCCTATAGAACTGTAGCCAAAAGTTTGAAACAGATACACTATATTTCAACCATCTTTCGATGAGTGGACACCAGGAGGTAGGATTTTCTGAAGGGAACTAAAGCAAATACAGTTTACTTATTGGAAAAGCATCAATACTAATCATTGTTTTGGTCAACAGACATTTAGAAAAAACTTCGAACAAGGTAAAAAAAAGAGGAAATCTTTCTTTGATTATGTATGAACTCAAAAGACAGTATAAATATTTTTATTTGAACTGCAATGTGTTTACAGCCATTGACAAAGTAACTTTATTGCATGTAGCCTTCAGTGTAATATAACATGCTGCTCATTATGTTCTGCTATGCAGTACTATTTCAGTATAAATGTATAGTAATTGTTTTTGCAGCTTTCCAATGCAAACCACATCTTCCATTATACAACAACTTCACAAAGCACAATCTTTCCTGTGTTGGTAAGATGTTTATCGTAATTGCAATCGTATATGTGAATAACTAATAATATTAATTGAATCTATTTTGATAGGTGTGTCCCTGGTTATGACCATTCTTAGCCATCAAGCCAGCTGTGAGCCTGTTCATGTGTGCTTTGCTTGTGAGGCTGTTTTTTTAAATGCCAGTCTCAAGGAACATATGAACTCTCTCAGACACTTGGTGCAGTCACTGGTAAGAGGGTGGTGTTAGTGCCTATGGACTGTTGTGTATTTTTTCTACAACTTTATCTTGATGATTTTCAGCTCTATCAGAATCCATGGAGACTTCCCTTTGGCTGGAAAATGACGCTGGATCACAAATCTATGAAGTTACAGGCATGTAAAGAGGAGGAAGAAAGAGGGCCAAATCAACAAATCATAAGGGTATTTGAAGTTCTTTTTTAAATGTTTTCTTTTTATGTGGCATTGATTGTTTGACATTTTCCCAGATACTAGATGTCCCATCAGGTCTTCTCCCAAGTGGAGCCACTCTCATTTTCTCAAAAGGTACACAACTTTTCATGATCACTAGATTAGGCCTGAGATGTTTTAGTTGTGCACCTCCACCAGTATAGTAAATGTTAAAGTAGTAGCAAATTTCTAAACTAAAGATGGATGGATGGATGAATGGTCAGGTAGAGACAGCAGATCATGTGTCAGGGCAGTTTGAGGAGAGGAAGAGCCAGGTGAACACAACAGAAAAGGCTCTCCTAAGCCTCATTCACGCTTTGTTGTTTCAGTTGGTGATTAAAATTGGCCATTCCCTCGAAATATTTCCTCTGGAAGGTCTCGGAGCACTCTTTTGAGTCTTCTGCCACATTCGGTGTAAGAAGCCTGTAGCATCTCAATGGGCCATAGCTAGCCTCTTACACAGTCTCCATGGATATGGGAAAAACAAATAACTAATTTCACACAATCCAACAATCCCTTACTTTCTTTGAATTGCACATACTGCATTTCCTAGTCATTTAAAATCCCTTGATATGATGTTATAAACTGAGCTCAACAAAACTAAATTTCCAAAACTGCTCATTGTGTGAGCTAGGTAGCCACAAAAGCAGCCAACAACTCTTGCCATGGAAGAAAATTTCCTACAGCCTTTTAAATGCACAGGCACACAGATAAGTTAGCATTTTAAGTTTTTAAGTTGACTGAAGTGTAATTCAATGTCTTCTAAACATTTCTAGTGATGGAGAAACTTAATCGATTAATGAGTGGAGGTAGGTAAATAATGTTATTATTGTTAATCAGAGTTTGAATGGAATAGTTGTGGACTAATTTGTGTTCATGCAGTACCACAGCGTGAGACTTTTACCAAACTTCAAGACAATGACAGATTTCCACTTCTTGGTAAGCTAAATACTAGTAGATGTTTTAATTCTGATAATGAATATAGTTATAAAATGTTTTATTTATTGCAGGTAAGGATTTTTTGGTCAAATATGGGGCGGCAGCCAATGGATGGAACTTTCTGTGTCTCCTCTGTCAACGGATGCTGTCAGCAGATGAATATGCTGGACATGTATTCGGGTGGAATCATGTGGCTACTTTTCTGGTAAGTGCATCAAATTTAGGAAAAACAGTATGTCTGTTATATAAGTCAGCTCTGTGAACAGAGTAATGATGAGTATGAATTGAAGTTGACTGTAGCCCTAAGCTACACCCTAGGGACTAATTATGGGACTAATATTTTTAGATAGAGAGGGAAACATTATGATAGATCCATGGTGCAGAACAGTGCAGGAACTCTGCGGTGACAAGGGCGGGCACATTTAATGACCTCAATCATGATTGGCTGTTGTGGTTGCCATGATACGGTCGAATTTCAAAATATGGAGCCTGGCTCCAGATTCGCTCCTGTAATCGTTATCTGAAGCTTCAATAGACCTCTTTAGTGTTAGTAAACAGTGGTGACGTAGGCTCGGTTGCGCACGCATTTTGGCAACAGAAGTATGGCAGAACTCCGCACCTTGTCGGGCTCTATTATTGGTCGCAAATATTTCCTCAACAAGCTGACTTTGACACATGGTATCTGTGAGTTTCTCCGGTTGAGGACCCTTGAAACAATAAATCAGAAGGCATGACGTGTTCAAACACCGGACTTTTATTTCCAAGAGGTATAGGCCCTTACATTTGATTCTATGAGACGTGTCTCTGATCTCTCTCTAAACAGCACCAGAGATGCCTCTATTTATTCGTACATTTCAGATAAGAATATTGATTCAAGCACATTTATGTAACACAAAGGTAAACACAGTAGTGGAACTGCTGGCGTTATTCTCAGGTTAGCGAGTTCAAAGGAACCAAAGTTCACTTTCCTAGGTACAGCATGTATGGAGAAATCAATACCACAGGATCATCTCTTAATACAGATTACATGATGTAAAAGAATAATTAATAATAACCACATGTCCGACTGCCAGGTCCTTGTGCGATCAGTGAGTAAAACTTTAAAACTTTAGTCTGCCGGTAGAATATCGATTCTGACAACCACACACTTAACCATTTTGGTGCTGAAAATTTTTATCTCCGTCTTCGGTTCGTGTTCAGTCTGAATGAATCGGAATGAATGGGGAACAATGCCTCTTCTGTTGCCAAAATACATTTTTATCACTTCTGCCCTAAAAAGGGTCTATTGAGTGGAATTGAACCACAGACTGTATAAAAAATAAACATTATTATTATTATTATTATTATTATTAAAAGGACTAAAGACCTACCTTTTTACCCTGGCCTACAGCTAATACCTGCTATTGTTTTATTGCTTTTAAATTGATTTTTAATTGTCTTCTGTTTTTAAAGTCTTTTTGCACTGTAGCACTTTGAGATTTGTTGTCAAATGTAAAGTGCTTTATAAATAAAATTTATTATTATTGTTATTGTTATTATCATTATTAATATTAATAATAATTATAATAAAAATATGGCCTATATGAGCTGAAGCTATGGGTGACGCCACACTCGCTTAGTCCACTTCTTTTATACAGTCTATGATTCTAACAGAGGTGAGTTCTATCTGTCACTTTTTTATTTTACGTTACTATATGAACTTTTAAATACTCCAAAACCACTTTTCAGCACGCGTTTTTATCAGTGAGAGGAGAGGGGCTGGTGCTGGGAGCAAGGCAGAAACGCACAGATAGACAGACACGAGAGTCTGTGGGAAACTGTTTTAACATTTAAAGGCTAAGTTTGACGATCCGGAATTACCATTGTTGCTATTAAAACTGTCTTTCCGACTAGTAATTTCAGATGAAGAAATGAGTTAGAGCGCTTCACTGTGTCACATAAAAGTTAAAAAAAGCAGCACAGGTGGTCTACGAGGGTAAAACTTAAACCATTATTATATTTCATGAGGAATATATAAGTGATGGGTCTGCAGTGATGGGTCTGCCCATCCTTATGGTTGGCCAACCTTTTTTGTTACAGATACAGTATCTGCAATTATTACATAATCGAAAGTGCTTTACAGAATAAGAAATACAGTCCCTGACAAAACTCTTGTCACTTATCCATTTTGTAGAAACAAAAGCTTATAACCTGATCGATTGGTTTTAGAAATGTCTCATATGAAAGCTAAAACCCTCACAAATTATGCTCCATATACTAAAATAAATTTTCTTCACTGAAGAATGATTGATCATTTAATGAACACAGAAAGGTCAGATTTTGGCAAGACAAAAGTCTTGTCGCTTTGTAATATGATGCACCCAATCCTAGATTACAGCCTCACCTGTGATCAGATACTGATAAATCAATTAGTGGGTGTGTATAAAAAGAACCCCAGCACACCAGACCTTCACATCAACTGCAACTTGAGCTCTGACAACATGTTTAAGATCCACCCTGAGACCAAAGCGTTAATTATCAAGAGGCTGAAGACCAGATCCACTGCTGAGGTGGCTGACACCTTCAATGTGTCTCAGCGTCAAGTACAAAGAATAAGAAAAAGATCTGAAAAGACTGGAGATGTTTTTGACAAGCCCCGGTCCGGCAGACCCTGCAAGACAGCTGCTCGGGAGGTCCGTTTGTTGATTCGAAAATCCAAGGCCCCTTTTCCACTGCAGCAGAGCTCCACCAGGCCTGGTCACCTCAAGTCCCTGTGTCAACCAGAACAGTTTGTAGAATTCTGGCTCTAAATGGCCTCCATGGTCAGATCAGTGCACAGAAACCAGCACTAAACAAAAGGCAATTAAAAAATCGTGTGGTATTTGCCAAGGCCCACAGCCTGCTAAAAGGATGGACACTGGAAAAGTGGCAGAAGGTGGATTTCTCAGATGAATCCTCGGTTGAATTACATCACAGCCGCCGCAAATATTGCAGGAGACCTACTGGAGCCCACATGGATCCAAGATTCACCCAGAAAACAGTTAAGTTTGGTGGCGGAAAAATTATGGTCTGGGGTTACATCCAGTATGGGGGTGTGCGAGACATTTGCAGGGTGGAAGGCAATATCAATAGCCTAAAATATCAAGAAGTATTGGCACCTCTTACATTCCCAACCATAAAAGGGGTCAAATTTTGCAGCAGGATGGTGCTCCATCGCATACTTCTATCTCTAGAAGAAGATCAAGGTGCTCCAGGACTGGCCAGCCCAGTCACCAGACATGAACATCATTGAGCACGTCTGGGGTAGAATGAAAGAGGAAGCATGTGAAGTATATTTGTTTTATTATTATTATTATTATTATTATTATTATTATTATATTTGATGTTTGATTATTGAAGTGATGCTTAAAGAATCTTATATTTGCAGTATTACACATGGCACATGCTGACTTCACAATAACCTGATAATAGTCATTAATATTTCACTCTCTGTAATGACTGTTTGAAGTGTGAATGTTAGCCCCCACTTTGTGGTGCGTCGAGATTGAGACAACTGGGGGAATGGTGTGTTTCTGTTCTGTGCAGGAAATAGGAAAGATGGAAGTCGCATAACCCAGACAGCCTAGGAGACAGACCGATAAAAACAACACCATAAATGAAGGAGGAGACTGAATACGGATATACAGAGCGCTCAATTTGCATATTCATAAACCAAATGTATAAATATGAGGGTCTCAGATAGGAGGGTGTCTTTCATCGTATTTCTGATGTAAACCCCACATACTGTGTGCAGTTAGGGATTACTTTGGAAGACCCAGATATCTGCATTAGATTGTACTGTCAGGGAATAAACTCTTTGGATCTTTAACTTGGATTGAGTTCTGACCTTTTCTTCCATTTGAATGGGCACCCCAACACATGGAAGGCAAAACCAAAGAATCTTGATGAACTCTGGGAGGCATGTAAGACTGCTTTCTTTGCTATTCCTGATGACTTCATCAACTAATTGTATGAATCATTGTCGAACCGCATGGATGCAGTCCTTCAAGCTCATGGAAGTCATACAAGATATTAAATATGGATCTCACAGCACCACTACTTAAACATATTTTGTATTTGAAGTAAATTATTTGTTCAATTTTCTGTAGGCGACAAAACTTTTGTCTTGCCAAAATCTGACCTTTCTGTGTTCATTAAATGATCAATCTTTCTTTAGTGAAGCAAATGTATTTTAGTATATTGAGCATAATTTGGGAGGGTTTTAGCTTTCATATGAGACATTTCTAAAACCAATCGATTAATTTAAAATCAGGCTATAAGCTTTTGTTTCTACAAAATGGATAAGCGACAAGAGTTTTGTCAGGGACTATAAATTGAAATCACAATACAAATAAATCAAAACCTAAATAATCATCATAAAAAAGAGCGCGAGAGACATTAAATCAGAGAGAAGATTATGGTATGAGAAATGAAAACCTTTCAGCTAAACAGAACTGTTTTGAGCCTGGATTTAAACGGCGTCAAAGCAGAGGCCTGTCTCACATGTTCAGGGAGACTGTTCCAGGTTTTAGCTGCATGAATCTGAAACACTGACTCCCCGTGTTTAGTCCTGACTCTGGGCACCAGCAGGAGGCCGGTCCCTGAGGTCCTCAGAGTGCAGATGGTTCATATGGCACTAACATGTCAGAGATGTACTTTGGAGTTAGGCCATGGAGAAACTTGTACACAAGCAGAGCTGCTTTAAAGTCTCTGAGCCACAGGGGGCAGTGCAGAGACCTGAGCACAGGATGCATGTGCTTGTACTTCCTGGTTTGAGTCAGGACCCGAGCTGCAGCGTCTCTCACAGCTCGTTTGAAGAGACCAGTGAGAGGCCGTTAACCTACTGAAGACAAACGCATGGTCAGTCCAAGTCTGCTTTAGACAGTCAATATTTGATTCAAAGGTTGGATTTTGTAGGGTTTCTTTTATATTTTCACAACATAAATTTTAGATCCTCAAAGTGCTTAAAAGTTGGCTTTCGTGCTCTCTTTGTGCTTTGCTTTCTGCTTTTTTTGTGAGAGAGAAAATTATTTTTGGGCCCATGCGCAGGCCATTGAAAACAATACAATGCCATCTTGAGTTCACCTTCCAGATGAATAAATGCAGTAAATGGAAAGATTTAGTGGTGATGTTAATGTCTAATAGCTTTTAAGTAACAGATCCTAAACCACATGCTCCTTATGAGATCGTAGCCTGATTAAATCATTAAATATTTATTCATAGGGGTCAACTGCTACGTGTCTATTTTAGATCAATTATAAGAACTGGCAACTTGCTGTGATGCCCAGCCGCAGGACACAGAGGACGGACACTTTTGGCTTTTCCATAGGATCTGCCGACCCTGCCTAACCAGTCCTCCTCCTGTTAAACTGCACTGAGATCTCCACTAAGACACAAAGGCAACTTCAGATGACTTGCAGTGTAAATGTAAAAGTTGCAGCACAACTGCAACAGTTTCTCTCTCTGTATCTCACATGCAGTGCACATGCTGCACTTCTTAGTTGGTTTTAGTATTAATATGGACTAACTGTGGTTGGAACTACAATAAACATGTCCCTCTCAAATAACATTATAGCCATAAGTTAGCAGGTTCCACAGTTGAAGAGGTGACAGAATGCACAGAATAGGAAAGACAGTCCCATTTAGACACTTGATTTTCAATAGAAAGACAAGTAGCACCTGTCAACTCACCTGCACGTGTTGTTCCAACTAAATGAGTTCTTTAAATTCAGAATAAATGTTGATGGTCCCTTTGAAAGATATCATTTCCATATCATAGATTTTCATTTTAAACATACCTGTATCTTTATTGCAGTTTTGCAGTGGGCAGTATTAATATAATTTGTATCATTGTTAAAAACCTGTGATTTTGTTTTATTTGTTTTTCAGAATAAATACCACCCAGGGTCATTAGATTTGAACACCACCACCGAAGAGATATTATTGGACTTGGCAAAAGAAGCTGCACACATTCATTGTGTTTCAAATGAACAGGTACAGAATTTAATTTTGCACAGGTGTGTCTTGTTTCATTTTGTTTATATCTTTCAAAAATATTTTGCCTCGCAGATAATTGAGTTTAACCAGAAGATCTGTGAGGTATCTGACTATGACACAAGTAAGTATTAAAATGTGTACATGTACTCCTGGTGTCACCAGAAGATTTATATTTTAATTGTTTTGTTTTGTTACTTCAAGAGTTACGCTTACTGTCAGCTGAAAAGGCAAGAGGTGGTAAAGGAACACTGATGCCTTGTATCACACCAAAAATGAAATTGGGTAAGTCAAGGTTATGTATTCAGAAGATGTCAAATTCTGTACCGTATGTGTAATTAAGACTCCCAGTTTCTAGCATAACTCTTGCCCAGAGTGTGGCTGAATGGGAGGACAGGGTTTTAAGATGGCTCTAAAAATGTTATGTTGTGCTAAGTGTCAAGTGCATTTCAAGGCAGTTTGATGGCTAGATAAAGATTTGCTTTGAAAAGCCTTGATGCTGATTTCAGCATTCTATACTCAAATTAGCACTTGTTTCTATACAGCATGATAAATGTTAAATTGTAAATAGAAAGAAGTGCTAATTTGAGTATGGAATGCTGAAATCAGCATCAATTTTATAAATGGACAATTGAGTTTACTTTTTTTTTTTTTTAGTTCTCAGACGAAGGCAAACACAAGAGAAAGATCTCAGCTGGAATACTAAAGCAACAAATGAGTCAAATGTTGTTGAGAACATTAAGTGCAACTCAGAGATGCCCAGTGAAAAAGCAGTGGATAGCGTACAGTCTGCAGACCAAGTATTGTGGATCAAAAACTATGAAAAAGAAGAAACCATAGAAATCAGTTTGCAAGACAAAGGTATAGAACCAGTACATCAAGAAAGAAAGACAGGAGAACATGAATGGCCTATTCAGTCTGCACAACAGCCAGCGGAAAAAGGTTCTACAAGGAAGAGACCAAGCTGTTTGTCTGAGATGGACACAAGTGACATGGAAACTGAGGATGTAGACCCTAAACACTTGCGACCATCTTGTCCAGAAAAAAGAAAGGAAATGCCAAACCTCCCAAATATGGAAGCAAGTGGACAGAGCAGCTCAAGGGATACAGCTGTTGTCAGCTCAGGTACACACTGCTTCTGTATTCAGCTTTTGCATTCAGCATTTTTTAAAAATCATTGTTTCCCTTGCAGTGCCACATGATGAGTGCGTGTTATGGTCCTATGTTCAAAAGAAAGTTCGAGAACCGTTGATTGGTAAGTTGATTCGAATTTAGTTTTAACATTAGCATCTAGCAAAATCAAAATTCTAAAACTAACATGCCAATAAAACATATTTTTTATTAGGCTTAAGTGCAGTTTATGAATGTGTTTGCCACAACCATGCCCCAATCTACCTGTGTGAGTGCTGCCACCTCATAATTAAGGAGCAGGACATTGTCATACATCTTACTGCAGCAGAGCATTATACCAATTACCTTGTAGTGAGTATTTTGTTCAAGTTTTGATATACAATTGGTAATCATTTAATTGTAAATTGTTGTGACTGTAGATGGCAGGGGAACAGCCACATCCTCAAGGCCAAAAGGGGAGAAAAAATCTGTCTGAACAGGCAGCTTACTGGGAAAGGAACA
This sequence comes from Odontamblyopus rebecca, assembly GCA_030686955.1. Taxonomy (NCBI): domain Eukaryota; kingdom Metazoa; phylum Chordata; class Actinopteri; order Gobiiformes; family Gobiidae; genus Odontamblyopus; species Odontamblyopus rebecca. Next base: position 19,948,864 of record CM060656.1, read on the forward strand.
AGGGATATGGAGAAGCTCAGGTCTGAGGGAATTGTTTTTAGAATATTTATTTAATCAGCAAATACAGCTGCATGTAAAATCACTTTATCTTTGTATGTCTGGAGTATAGGTTGTGGAGTTGACTTCAGAAGAATTCAGCAAACTTGCTTCATCCCCAGTGGATCAGAAAGGTAGGGCTCATTGAGTAATCTTTTTGCTACTTTATATACACTTAATCCTGGTACTCTTATTTTGCAGCCATAACGATTGTGAAAAATCTGGCTATGCAGGAAAATAAAAAGAACATCACTTGTGTTGACACCACCACTGCAAATTCTCAAGAGCCACCCCAGCAGGTGATTAAAGCTACATTTGTGCTTTATAGTCTAATATGACATAACTGACACAAAGAAGTACATCACTGATATAGCAAATGTTTAGTCCTAATATAGATATGGTTTAGTGTTTGTTTTCACCTGGTGTGGTTTTGTATTAGATGTGACAGTACTCAAAAAGCATTAAAAATATATATATATATTATGTACTCTCTTTATAGGATGGAAAGATTGAAATCCACCCAGAGCCTTCTCCCTCAAAGTCCAGCCTCTCATCTAAAACTGAAACTAACACCAATTTAAAACAAGACATAATTAAGCACAGACCCCAAGGCCCTGGAAAGTCTGCAACTGCTACTGCGTCTCAGTGTTTGACCAGTACAGTCACAATTACAGCAACTACTTTGTCTCCAACCATTTCTTCTAGTGTTTTAAGCAGTAGCACGTCTTTAATTAAACCAGATCCTAAAGATGGGTCTGAAGATGCTATAACCATTGAAGATACCAGCCTGAAAATGGGAGATAAAACAAGTAAGCCTATTTGCAATTTTAGAAGAACCAGATGTGTAATTCCAGTAGTTGAATGTACAAGTGTGCCTTCTGGTAAAGACAGCAGTGATAAACTTGAATCATTCGTGTCTGCCAGTCCCACAATTATTGATACATCCAAGCCAAACTCCAAACCTACTTGTACATTCATCACCAACTTATCTGCCAACCGAAACATGTCGACACCTGCAATGACCCACCTGAAACCGTATGACACTGATGATGTGAGCCCAAATACTCCTAATACTATCTCTTCAATAGTAAAGGACTCCACCAAAGTAACAAACTGTCCACCTATTTCTGATGCTGCAAAAGAAGCTCCAGAGCCAGAAGGTGTTTTTACAATACAAGTTGAATCACCTCCATCTGACGTTGTGCACAATTGTGACGCAGACTCTATGGCCAGTGAACCAGTCTTTAACGTTGCTCTGTCAAGCAACAATCCTTTATCAACAACTTCTAAATCCTCTCAAACTAAACCGCCACCAACCGCCACTGCCAAATCTGCACCCAAAACATTGGAAGGCTACCCCAAATCTACAGTAAACCAATTAAAGTTGAATATAAATGCCACAATGAGTATTCAAGACAATGGTACGTTACAAAAAATTGACTCGTTCACACCTACTACACCCAACTGGGACCCACAGACTCCGACAACAGAAGCATTTGAAAAAGCCACTACAGTGAATTGTCCTAAAGTTGGTAAGTGTTCCATTTGTCAAAAATAGGTGTTTACTTGATTGTCTCACATGTTAATCTTTTCCAGGTTTGGACCAGCTGCTTAGAGTGACATGTAAAGAGAGTATGCACACCTATTGTTTTGCATGTTCAGTGATTCTGGAAAAATCCAATCATTTGACCAGCACAACCCATCAAATAAATTGTGTGGTTGGTATTAATGATTTCTGTCTATAACTATGATAAGCTTTGGATAAGTATTAGCAGTTAGTTGTTTCTAGAAATGAGATCAATATGAGAGTAATTGTTGAACTTTGCAAACCAAAGTGGTTAAATATAAATTACACCATAAAAGGGATGCACTGATCCAGGTTTTTCTGTTCCGATACGGAAAATGGAATATATACTAACGCCATTTTTATTATCATTATTTATTTCTTTTAAACACAAAGTGCATAACGTAAAAAAATAAATAAATCCAAATGTGTTTTATAACTACTGAACAGCTTTCATATTCTGTGACATTTTGGGCCAACATTGACAAGCAAATTGTATAATTACACCAGTTTATAGACCAAAATGGGACATTGTCTGTATCAATATCTTGGAAGTCAATATCTGATCCACCAAAACTTTTAATATAGCACAAATATCCAATACGGTATTGTATCGGTGCATCCCTAAATAAAATTAAAGATATCTGCTGATTTATTCAACAGTAACATTGTAGTGTATTTATTGGAGAAATTAAATTGACCAGCTTTTATTTACTATTTTAGAAAGCAAAGTATCCATGGTGGAGTGGCAAGCCAAATGAGACTAAGCTCAGTGATATGGTAGCACTATTGGCTGATAATGAGAAAGCTCTAAAAATCAGAAGCAAGGTAAGATTTGCTTTGATGTTCGTTTACTTATTGTGCTAATTTTAGTACATATATTGTTTTCAACTATTCTATTTAAATGGTTTGCCACACGTAATCAAATAATGTAATTTTTCATTTCAGCAAATCGAAGTGCCTCTGGATGTGTACAAAGAGCTCAAGAGTTTTCCAGATGGCAAGGGTAAAATGTTATCTGGAGAATGGGGAGGGCAAAGAAACATTGTCTTAAAATAATATGCAGAAGTTCTTAAGCCAGTCTTTGTAAATGCATTCCCCTTTACTTTGTACAGCGCAATCTTACTGTTCATATTTGTGTGACAAGCATTCTACAGATCATTTAGGCTGTTTTGGTGTTACTTTATTATTAATTAAAACTTTGGATCCTTCAGTACTTATGTCTGACTACAGTGTTCCATTCTCCTTACAGCAATAGAGAAAGTAAAAGGAATGATTAGAAAGAAAAGCTCAAAAAAATCAGCGCAACAACTACCATCTGCTGCAACAAGTGATGTGTCTTCCAGTCCATGTGACGTTCGCTTTAGTCCCAGTGTTTCAGTCAGCCCATGTGACGTCATGAGCCCTGACCTTGGTAAATTTGTTTTGTAGCATCACTTGTATTTTAAAATGACAAAAGAGTTGATGTTAATTGTATACAAATGTACTCTTAACAGGGAAGGTAAATAGTCAGACCAAACGGCAGACAAAGAGTATTGCTGAACCCATAAAAAAATTGCCTGTGTCGTCCCCAAGCCTCACAGTCCAGAAACCAACATCTAAAGTAGCTCCAAGGATTATAAAAGGTTAACTACAAATATATATAACATTTTAAAACACTCCATGAATCTTGTTCTGTTGTTAATGTAAATATTGTATAGGTTCAACAACAGATGACCTTAGCACCTTGTTCCATATTCTAAAAGTGATGGACAGGACAGTTATTGGTGAGTAACCATTTTATCGTTCAGATATCTTTATTTTTGAAGTATTGAACTATTATTTTCACCATCAGGTCTTAGCTTTGTGTGGGAATGCAGAGTCGTACCACCCAAGCTCCCAACTTTTTACCTTTGTGAAAGCTGCCATCTGACCATCTCAGTTAATGAGATCTGTGAGCACATGACAAGTGCTGGGCACAGATTGAAGTATTTGGTGAGTAGAAATAAATACACTTTTTATTGCTATGTTTCAAGATGTATTAAACCATTTGTGTTTTCATCAGATGAGACATTATCCAAGGTTTATGTACTGGGTAGAGGAGGAGCTCCTTCCAGAGATGATAGATGAGCTAACAAATGACATTGCAGGCTCGGTTTTGTGCCGGGAAGAATTCATGGATGCCCAGGTTCGTGTTTGGTTTATTTTATTATTAAAAAATGATAATACTTGTAGGGGTGGGATGAGACAGAATTTTCACAAGACAACAAGACATGAGGATTTTGAACCAATTTACAATAATACAATAGTCAATTCACAGTTTTGGTTATTAAGTCACTTAAGTCACAATTAAAATTAAGTCAGATAAGATGAGATAAGATGGGACTTTATTGATCTCACAGTGGAGAAATTCAACAGTCACAGTAGCTCCAGGACAGTTTAGTGCAAAAAAGGGGAAAAAGTGTGATGCAATTAAGATAAACAATAATAAAAATAATAATAAAAATAATAATATAAAGTGAGTAAGTATATGTACAAAATTTACAAAGAGAATTGAAATATAAATACTATATATATAAAATAAAGAAAGTACAAAAACAGTGCAAGTTGTCACAGTCCTGTAGTGGCACAGACATGGTTATTGCACAGAGGAGTTGTACAGTCTGACCGCGGTGGGGATGAATGATCTGCGGTAGCACTCCTTCACAGTCTGGTGCAGGGGGTGAGAGGTGTTGACCATGATGGATGTAAGTTTGTACAACACTCTCCTCTCAGCCACCTCCTCAACAGAGTTCAGGGGACAGCCCAGGACAGAGCCAGCCCTCCTGACCAGCTTGTTCAGTCTTTTCCTGTCCCGTTCAGTGCTGCCTGGAGCCCAGCAGACCACCGCGTAGAGGAGAGCAGAGGCTACCACAGAATCATAGAAAGTCCTGAGCAGGGGTCACTTTCATCACATGCTTTTGATGCATTAAAAACTAAAATTTTTTATCATTTAAATCAGAGGTCTTAAACAGGGGGGTCGTAGAGGTACTACAGGGTGGTCCCAAAATTTTTGGTTGATTAGACTATCTATATATCTATCTCTATCACTCTCTCTCTCTCTCTCTCTCTCTCTCTCTCTCTCTCTCTCTCTATCTCTCTATCTCTATCTCTATCTCTATCTCTATCTCTATCTCTATCTCTATCTCTCTCTCTCTCTCTCTCTCTCTCTCTCTCTATCTCTATCTCTATCTCTATCTCTCTATCTATCTCTTCATTTTTGAAGGATGAGGATGAACTGGTTTTCAGTGGGTTCTGGCTGTGCGTGCCCTCATACAGTTTCTTCTAGGCTACAGGTGAAGAGTTCTGTTACAGCTTCACTTTTACCCACAGCAGAACTTAAGCTCCACACATACTACTGCACTTCAGGAAGGGGCAACTTCATTCCCCGGCCCGCATTAAACAGGCTCCGCACTATGCAGTCAGCCTTCTCTCTACCCGCGGAGCAACCAGGAGAGGAGGAGCAGTGAACAGGAGAGCAAGGAGTCATGTCTTTCCTCTTGCTCCTCAGATCAGAATAACTGGGAAAGTTCAGTGTCACAAATCAAACTCTTGTCCATACGCGCTGTGGCTCCTCTCATTTAATCCGATCATTAAAAAAGTCATACTTTGAGCCCATTTTCCGTGATGTTGCTGCTCCATTGATCTGGCCTTCTCAGAGTCACTGCGAGCATGCACTAAGTGCAGCTTAAACATCAGGCCTGAATTAGCTTTGGTCAGAGGCTCATTTCTGTCATGGAATGAGTTGAGGCATAAACTAGAGATGGAGCTTGGTTCATCTCAGGATTTCAGGATAAGCCTGGACAAGGTTAAGGTTAAGCGACTTAGATAGAGTACGACTTAGATAGAATACCCCCCTAGTATTGGATGTAGAATAACAGAGTAGCTATGTTTTTACATGACACTAGCCCCAATTTCATATAAAACACAATTGTATGCAATAGATATAGTAGGGAGTCCCTACCCCAGCTCTCTCTCTTCTTTGTCACTTTAAAATAAGTGATTATGGATGAAGAAGGCCTGAATATCTCTTTGTAGATTTTTTTTTCAAACAATGTTTATGTTAAAAACACTATGTCCCACGCTGTCCACAGGTGAATTAGACATGCCTATATTTGATTATATTAAACACAGTTTAGTGTTCTCTGTTTTAATATGCGAGTCTCTTTGTGGAGGATCCTTTTGGCTGCAGCTTCTCAAAGATACGCAGCTTTCCAGAACTTAAAGAGAGGCGCGTAACCCTTTTATGCCCGTGCCATATCATATATCAAATATCAAATCTTGCGAGATAGATTTTCCCATGTGCTCAACGTCTCGTCCCATCCCTAAGTACTTGTGTAATTAATGTGTTTTTTTGTTTTGTCTGATAGACTGTACTTTTGAGTGAAGAGTGCTCTGAGTGGGTACGGACAGCACCATTTGCCGAAGGTAGATGTAATGTACTACTTTTTCAGCAGGTAAAGACTGAAATTGACATAACCTGCTATTTTTGTATTTTAACCCAGCATTGAATGTGGTGCACTGGATAAAGCAAGAAAAGAAAACAACCACCCTTCCACTCATTGTGACATCACAAAATGGTGAGTGCCACTGTTTAGTATAGCTTTATGCCTGCAATGGGAAATGTGCATGTAAAAAAAAACCTTCAACAGGTTGATTATCATACGTATATCACTCTGATCTACAATCCATGGTGGTGTTTATGAAAAAATATGAACATCAATAACTAAGATAAGACTAGATGAGGTGTTCAAATAAGGGATTTTAGTCACAAAGTTCATTTTAAAATCATGTCCCTTCACAGAATAGCAGAAAAGAAAAAGAAACAGATGTGCTGCTTAACTGCTCCAAAAGGTATATTTAAATAAATTAGATGCAAAAAAAAAATGCTTTTAGAACCATCAGACAGGTGTTCAAATGTGTATGGTCGTTACAGTGTTATTTTTTTTTAAATTTAGTTTTACTGTTTTTTGCAGATCTTGAAAAACAAATGGAAATGTCTATATCAGAAGAAGATAGTAGGACAATAGACTCTGATCACACATCACATGGTATAGATGGAAACCTCAGCGAAAAGTGTCCCAGTTCTGCAGAGTCCGACAACATGCCTTCTCCACCTATTACTGAGCTGCCCTGTTCTCCAGTTGAAAATCCTGCATCAGTCTGCCAAAATGTTTTTAACCAAAACATGTCAGCATCACCAAAAGACGAGAACCAAGAGCTTTTTGAACCTGCAAATGTAGCTAGTCTAAATAATCCCACAGCATTAAGTCAACTCGTCCCAGAAACCTTAACCCAAATAACTAAATTGTTAGTCTCTCAATCTCCTTTAACAAATCTCCCAGAATGTATCACCTCATCATCCTGTTCTGTCGATCAAAACATGTCCACGTCAAAAAATGAGAACCAAGATGATTGTGAGTCAGAAAATAAATATATGTCTCATCCATTAAGTCATGATTCAGCATTTGGGTCTCCTATTGCCACTATGACAACATCTTTAACAACCCCCAAAAAAGTTAAACATGAAACTGACATTCAAGAACATATGGCATTGGAAAGTGCACCTCAGTATAGCAGTGGTTCAACTGGAGAGTCCACTTCTGTTGTAGCAGCTTTTGTGACCAATCACAATAACACAAAAAGCCCAGATATTGATTCTAACATCCAAAATGAAGTAGACATGTTTCAGATGTTAATAAATTTAATCAAACAAAATAAACCAGTGTCAGCAGAGTCATCAGAAAGCAATGTCAAAAAGTGCAAAGCACCACGGTCCACAAGATGGGATGTACGGCCACCACCTTTTACTGATGCTGATGTGACTCCGAAAGAGGGCACTATCTTGAATGAAGACATGATTGGCACATTTAAACTTCCATTACATGAGGACAGTTTAGGAAATGGGAGTAGAGCGTTCAAACAGGATACAGAAAAACCTGCCATTTCATGTGATCTATGCCAAGAAGTTCTTAAAATGACAAGCAGCTCTGAAATGACAGTAAAAACAGAAGACATTGAGATGCATGAAGTTAAGAAGAATGAGGCCTCAGAACATCAAATTTTTATGCAAATATCACACCAGAAGGTCCGGGCACCAAACAAGGAGGAACAGCCAAAGGATTTCAACATTGGTGCTGAACACTCAAAAATCCAGCAGAGTCAAGTTCAGACCTCACAGCTGCCCCAGGATCAGGTTCAACATGAGCCATCAAACACTGAGGCCGTTCAAATCCAAAAGAACCATGTTCAGATTCAACAAAGCCAAGTGCTGCAGATCCAGCGACCAACACAAGTGGACTCATCAGAACATACCACAGAGCAGAGTCAAGACCAGAGTCAGCAGCTGCCCATTTACTCCCTTGTCTGTCACAGACCACAAAACACCACGTATGCTCCAAGAGACTATGATTACAGACAAACTATAAGTGTTATGAATGCAAACATTGAAGTCAGTCAGGGGCCCTCAAGTACAGCAGCCACAGTGAGCTCATGTCCCAGTAGCAGTATGCTGGCCACAAGAGGGTACAGCCATTTTGTCCAGGCAGGTTACCCAGCTAATCTGTACAGCCATTCAAACATTCCTGTGGAGAATTATTATTATTCACCCAGGTTTGACTATCCAAATCAAGTTGACCATCTGCAAACACAACATTATACATGTATGCAGCCATTTACTCAAAGTGTTCAAAGTCCAGGGTCTTTGAGGTGGTTCAATCCTAACGCACCTCCTCAGCCTGGGGCACAGACCTATGCTGTGTGGGCTAATGGAGCAGTGGCAGGGCCAAGTAATGTGGCATATTCAAGTGCAGTTCCATTCAACACCGCCTATCATCAAAGCTGTATAAATAACTATAGCAATGTACAGGGGTACAACAGAGAGTTGCAAAATCGCTTTCATACAGAATCATCTTTTCCTGGTTCTGAGAACACTCACTTCTTTCCCCAAAGGCAGTAGATGTTGGTGGAATTTGAAATATACATTTTCTATGTTATTATCTTATGTGGTCTTATGTGGTTTATCTGCTTTTTATGTAAATGTGTTTAACTGTATAATCACTATAATTTTTTTTTGAGTATGTGACTGTAGTGAAATAAATGCACTAAAAAACTTCTTGACATCTTACTCTAAAATGGCAACAGTAGGGCCTATGCCTGAATTACAGACCAAGGCAATTAGAATCTCTGTACTTAGGTGTAAATCTAAGCAGTCTCTAGCCTGTATATCATGGTGTAATTGCCTAGCACATAACCAACCAAATTTTTAACATTTTATAAATAATTTTTTGTTTCATGCCTTTTTTCAACCTTGGGTTTGAGAGACTATTAAAAGGAAAGCTACATTCTTATTCTTAAATTGAAAAAACACATTGTTATGAAATTCAAAAAATACAGAAACAACACTCGTCAAACCTATGATGAGATAAAAATATATTTTAGTCGTGGCACAAATGGGTCAGCAGGGATCGCAATACTATTGCACAACTTTCCTGGGAAAGTCATTGTTACTAAAGATGACACTTAGGGTCATTGGTTATGCATTATTGAAATAAATGAAATATTTTTTTAATTTTAAGTAAGCCACAACAACCTTAACCAGAATAACAAGAGCTCCGCCAGCGGGGCAAAATACGCCCGTACTTTGAATTATTGTATATAGAATTAAGTTAGAATTTGTTAAACCTAGTTAAAGATGAATTGTTGGTGCAGTTTGGAAGTTTGACATTCCTAGGTGAGACGGTTGTCGAGTTAGAGCGCGGACAAGAAATTGTCCACAGACAGACGGACAGACGGACAGACAGACGGACGGATAATCAATAGGGAAATCTGGCTCTTGCAGTAGGAGTATGAGTATGACATCATCACATTCTAGAATCGGAATTCCACCAATCAGATTGCAGCAACAGAACTTAAAGACACTACAAAGCTTTAATGTGTCAAAGCTCAAAGACGCAGAGAATGTGGGTTGTTCTCGCTTTCAGCAGCAGAACATTTGAGAAGAGAGTTCAGATCTTTCATGAAGACAAGTGTCCACAGACGGACAGACGGACGGACGGACGGACAGCGCCATACCATAATACGTCCCGTCTTACACAACGGGCGTATAAAAATAATTGCAACATCTTAATTCATATATATGCAAACAGGTTAAAAACTGACATTAGTAATATAATCTCAGGCATACAATCAAGTTTCATTAAAAGCCATTCAATACACAATAACATAAGGCTCATATTTGACCCAGCTGACTACAGTTAGTGGAAGAAGGGTTCATCCCTTTTTTTTCTCTTTTCTTTTATTTATTTATTTATTTTTTTACAGCATTCTATATGATTAAACACAAATTTATGTTTTGGACACTAGAGGTTTTTGGTTTTGGTGAACATTTTCTGAACATTTTAAATTAATTTATAAAGATGCTAATTAACACAAGGTATTTTCCCCAGATTTAAATTTTTTTAAAATGGAATTAAAAAGTGCTGCCCCTTATCAACACTTGTTTTATTGGTGCAGCAGAGATGTTATCTATTCTTATCTGATTTTGAAAAAACTATTTTAGGGAAACAATTAACTATTAGACAACTCTTTTATGAAAAATAATGAACAACTCTCTAAAATTCTCAATATGATCTCCAAAGTGTCTGGGCTAAATCTCAATAAGTGTAAACTACCTCCAATTCAAGACTTAAACCTGTCAGCCATTCATAACATTCCTGTTATATCAACTGTAAGTAGGGAGACTGAAAATTTGCACCATTGGCCCCTCCGACCACCACCAACACTCACACACACACACCACTTTCATAATGTGGGTGAAGTGCCTTGCCTAAGGAACCAACAACAGTTTTTGTGACTGGCACCTCACTGTGGCACCTAATTTTCCCAGCGGTCTCCCATCCAGGTACTAACCAGGCTCGCCCTTGCTAAGCTTCTGAGATCTGACAAGTTCAGGCTTTGACAACCAGGTATTATTTAATAGTATTAAAGTTATAAATCAAACAAATTTTAATTACATTTGGAAAAGAAAAACACATTACATTACAAAAAGCACTATGATACAAGAATATATACTTTGCATGCAATAATGACACGATAAAAACAATTGCTTATGGCAAAACAATCAAAGCATTTCTGGTTGTAATCTTTACAAACGTGGCATTGAATTTCTGTGGTGACTACGGCCTAAAAAAAACTCCTCCAAAAACTTTCCTCCTTTCACCAGCAGGTGCTATTATACTGGAGAATGATTAAGCGGGAGAAGATGGATGGATGGATGGATGGATGATTTACAAACACAGTTTCAGTCCTCACAAGATGCCAATTTGGAGCTGTCGATATGTGCTATACATTTACAAAACTGGCTAGAAAAGGGTGTATGGTCTGTAATACACTTGTTAGATCATACAAGAATCTTTTGAGAACTTTAGCTCCAAATTCAAGTGATGAAAAGATGACAATCAATACAATATGGTAATTAAAGGAATATCTCAAGCTGTGATAGTAATGGCTTCAAACTTGAGTAAAAAAAAGTGCAGCATACTCTCCCATCACTTATAGTGAATGGTCACAATCTACTAACTATTCGATAAATATTTAACCAAGAACTATTCCATTTAAAATTCTCAAAATGCAATTCTGTATTTTTTCTCAAAAAAAAAAAAAAAAATGCTGAAAAATTAGATGCTCCATTACACCAAAAGCAAAAAAAAAAAAAAAAAAACACATTTATTTTATGTGTAAACTTTTTGGATTTGAGACCAGTAACCAGTAATGAGTATACTGAATGTAGGTATAGTAATGGCTTCTGGGATGATTTACATCACTGATTGTACCAGTTCCAGACTTAAGATTAGAAAATGTCTTATATGGTATGAATGTAAGTAACTGCATATATGATATGTCTATCAACTCTGTTATAATAGCAGGAATGTTTTTTAATACACAAAAATAGATATTTTAAAAGTAAACCAAATTTCCATAGAGAACTTTACATATTCTTCTCATCGCTGATGTATATGAAGAACTGGTTGAAGAACTAAACTTAAAAGAAAACCTCTAGCTCTGCTCAACATAAAGATGAAACTCTACTCCGGTCTGTTTTTAATTAATTAATATTTACAATTTTATTCACCCTTTTCCTGTATAGTTATGTTATTACTCTCTTTATTGCTCTTGTACTTTGTTTTACATGTTCTCTAAAATGAATGTACAACATTGAGATTCTTTAATTTAAAAAAAAAAAAAAAGCTAACATCTTGAGCTATATTTGACTGGAGCTAAAGGTTGAGGGTGACTTCACACTCACTTCTTTTTTAATGATTATTTCAAATTAAATTATAGTAAGATACAAATATTCTGCAACATAATCACAACAAAGAAAAATAAACAAATGCAGTCCAAACTCAGTAGACAAAGATAAATAAAAACAAAACACATAAAAAAACAACAACAAACAAACAAAAAACATACATGCGCACACAAAGGGTACAATGCTTCATAATTAGTGAGAGGGAGGTTTATATTGTCCATGAAGTAGTTTGTAGTTTTAATTGCCTTTTTATCATCCATTTTGCTTATTAGATTTGGTGTATCTGTCAATCTTTCAATGATAAACTCTTTTCTTAGACCATTTACATTTGTGGATATAATATTTTGCATGGGTAATGAATAAGTTGAGGATGTGGTTTATGTTATTTTGGTGGTTTATTGTATCCAATCATGATTTCTTTTTTCCTATAGAAATGTCTGAAAATATTTTGTTACAGAATGCTTCAATTTCACACCATAATAGTCGTGAATACATTAAAAAAAATAATTGACACATGGTTTCATCTGCAGTTACAAAAGGTGCTGGTAGAATTAATGTCCTCATTAAATCTGTTCAGAAAGCTTCAGCAAATGTAGACCTATAAATTATTTTAAACAGTACTTCTCTTATTTTATTGCCCATGCAATATTTTTGACACTGCGTAAAGGTTTAATTCTAGTTTATTTGGTCAAATCCACATTCCATCTGTATTTAGAAACAATGGGTGTTTTATTTTGGGAGATTTTTAAAACGTATTTGTTATCAAATTTTTTATCCCTTCAATTCACTACCTCAAGCAAAGGCGAAGGGACTACTGTTGGAAGAAGAACCGGGTTTGGCTTGACAGATAGTAATATATTCTTTCTCTGTTATTTCAGTAATACTATATTTTTGTAAAAAAAAAAAAAAAAAAAAAAACTGTGGAGGTCAGCAGATTTCCTTAGCCATTTATAAGTTGTTGTACTGATAAAATATTATTTTCAACTAAATTTTATAAATATAAGATTTTACGTTTTAGTTTTATATATTGGTTATTCCAAAGAAACCATATGTATAAAGAAAATTTTAATTTATAGACATCAAGCCCTAATGATAACGGTTTATGGAATCTACATAAGGATATAAGTAAATTTGGAATGTGGAAGATGCAATTTAGCAGAAATTTTAGCTTTTTCAAATAGAACAGTAGTGAGGCCTCAAGGAAAAGTCTGAGAGGGGAACAATTTAAAGGTTGCACAGGTACGGTGGTCAGCAAAGCTCATAAGTAAATTGTTTTGCTTCTCACCCGTGTCCAAAATGTCAGCGACGCGATATCGTCGGTTTCTTAAATTATGTGAAGAATGGCCAAGAGATGAAAGCAAAAAGGCACGGGATCTGGGGACGTTTTTAAGACAGAGAGTAGCGGCGACTTTTCGAGAGGGCGAGAGTACGCAGGTAGTGGATTTAAGATGAAAACGCAGTGCAAAACAAACCGGGCTAAGCTAGAGCTAACTCTCAGTGTGCCCTTGCTGGCTTTGTAGAACATCTCTCTTGTTTATGTATTTCATAATGCTGCTTATGTATTTCATAATGCTGCTTTCTTTTTCTTCTTTTTATGAGCCACACTTTGGTCTGAGTAGCAGTCATATCTGTGACGTTAATTACAAAAATACATGGCTTGTAATTTTTTTAATTATTTTTTATTTTTCCCCAGATTTCCGACCCAGAAAAATGTGATCAAATGTACGAAAGTTTGGCACGGATAAACAGTAATCTGTACAGACAGAGAGTGAGTTGTAAACCAATATTGGATGTAAGATATATATTGAAATAGAATTAAAATATATTTAATTTATTACGTCCTCTTTTCAGTTCCCACGAGTAAGAGACACAAGTTTTACAGGTGTAACAGTGGAAGAATGTAGAGTTCTTCTTTCTGGTATGTACAGGAGGTAGCCACAGTACAGCTGTGTCATAGGCACTTTCTTATAGATTTAGACAAACTTTATTGATCCACAAGGGCAATTTTTAATTATGAATTGTGTTTTCATTTACAGGAAGCATGCAACAAATGGATGAAGAAAAAAAGGGGTTGTGGAAGACATTAATGCAGAGATTTTCATCTAAACCACCAGAAGACAGCCAATAAAAAAACAAGAAAAATATTTTTTTCAGTTACAATCACTATATGGAAATAAATCTGTTATATGGAATCTGATGGATACCTTGTATAGTAAGGTCTGCGCATAAATGCACATTTTAATCAATTTACAGAACATATTTTTTCTCACAAAATGATTTATTGTACAAAACAAAAATAATTTACAACGATGCAGTAATTGAGGGAGGTGGTGGAATAGCCAAGACAGATAGGGAGCCGAGTGCAGTTTTGCTTAGCAGCAGAATCTCCACTAAAGTCTAAACAGTGAAATGTAATTACAATATTATCAAAATTTATTGTATAGCTCTTTACAATTGTCATATCTTGTCAAAATGGTTGGTAAATGTACCCATTTAAGCTTGTGAGTACTGAAAAAAGACTCAAGGCCATACCATGTTCAGCGCCAATTGAAGGCCATACACTTCCAGTGGAACAGCGCTTCTTCAGTAAATCCACCAAGTTCTTTCCAAATTAAGTAAGAGCCATACCTGCAACGCTCCTGGGACATACCCCATGTCAGTGTACAAACAGGTCCATACTATTGGGAATGTGGTATTGAACCCAAGAGGGTTTTTTAATGTCAGGCACCAGTTCTCTTTGCGTGTAATAAAGCATGCAGAGAGTCCTCCCAGGATTGGGAGAGTGGTCATTCCCATCATAGGCTTCCACCCAGCCATGGCCTGAGATAACAGAAAGACAGATTAAATACCTTTCAGTAGTAGTAGTCAAATAATAATAATAAAAAAATATTCTTTTTATTAATAATCAACTTGCAATGCAAACATTTATACTGAACTAAATGTTACAACTACATATTTACAAAAATGCATATTACAAGTTTTTAGGTTTTTCAAATTATTACTTAATTTGGTGGGATAGTACCTACAATAGTACCTTAACATCAGTTAAATGGGAAGAATAGCTATCTACCATCAACATGGAAAATTCCATACAAAATGCAGAGGCAATTTATGCACAAGCAAGGCAGATTTCTGGCTGTTTAAACTTTCATTTAACAATATATTTATTTGTCTAATAACTATTGTGGAAATTAGACGTTTTAGTTATTGTTTTCAGTATGGTTGCTAGGTAACAGTATGGAATTATGTCAGCTCGTGTCCAACTAGGAAGTAAAACTTCACCAAAATAAAATAAAACACTTGCAATCAAGCTAAAATATATTCTAAATATCTTCATAGTTGTTTCCAATTTTAGGAATTAAGTAAACAAAACAAGATTTTGGGTGTGGGCTACCATTTGTGGGTTATTTAAGATAGCCCAGCCCCCTAACTACTTACCCTTAGCTTCTCAGTAGCTTTTCAATAAACTTTGTGGTTGAGTTCCCTTGCGCACTGACAACCCTCGCATGCCGATATAATAATGTATAATGTGACTAAGCACTTCTCATAGACCTCATCTCAAATACATTTGACAGACAAATGACGGACAAACCCAAAGGCTTTGCAGCCACTGCAGGCAAGAGCCCAACCCATAGATCTTGGCCCAACCAAACTGCGTGACGACAACGCAACTCTGCGCTGTGATAGGTCGACAACATATTGTCGACATCACGTTTTTGCAATAACTAGTGTTCATTAAGTTCATTTATAAGTTTATTTACGCGTAACTTTGAAGCAAATTGGTACAAGGAGCCTTCGCAGTTTCCTTTATACTAATGCCACTATTTGCTTGTTATTATATTATTATTATTTATTCTTGTTACAACATACAGCTGTGACCGTGACCCGAACGTTATGACAGCTCAGAGAGCCTTTATCAGAAAGAGACCTCAGCACACACCACTTTGAGTATACACAATGTGTAATGTAAATATTTATTAGGCGATAACATTTGGTGAGCAATCTATTTCTAAAATGTAACTGATGTGGGAGTTCTCTCCGCCTAATACTTGCCTGCCTTGAATCTATCCATTTCATACCGTTCGATTGAACTTTAAAGATAATAGCATTTTTACTTTTTATTTTAGAACTGTTCCAGTACAAACATTTCTGCCACCTATTTTGTTATAAACAGTTGTGATATGCCAAAAAATAAAAATAAATTTAAATAAATAAATAAAATAAAATAAAAACTACATCTGCCTAAAATGAGCCGGGCTATCCGTTCATCCATTCACAAAAATGGACTGTCCAGATGTGTTATACCAGTGTTGTATTATTAGCACCTCTCTGGTCCTCCAGTCTGTACCTTCTTGTCGTTCCCCTGAGCTCGTTGTCTGCTGTGAACTTTCACCCCAGCTGCATAGGAAATGTCATACAGACAGAGGCCCGTGCTGCAGCAGGGGGCGTAATAGCAAGAAAAATAACAACATTTTACTGCTCTCGCTGCATCTTTTTCCTTCTGTCTGTCGCTCAAGTGCCACATCCCACTACCAGCAGCAGCTGCCGCCGAATCCCAGTCGTTGTATCCAATGCTCCTTTCGCATTAGGGCCAATAAAAGCCGTGCCTGAGATGTGAGTAGCGAACCTTCGCTGTCGTTATACACTTGTTCGTTCATAGTTATGTGCTCACGCTATTGTATCCACACCGCGCCGAGCAGAGCCTTTTTGGAGGCTGTGGTGAGACGCTAGAGAGCGCCTCCGATGCGCTCTGAACTATGGGGAAGTGTGCGCGGGCATGGAGCAAACAAACCCTTGCTCACGGTGCAGCGTCGGCTTGCCTAATTGAGCAAAAGGCTGTGATTTTTTTTTGCTGTTAAAAGCTAAATTGGCGTAGTGTGTATCTCTAAAATAGCAGGGCTTTAAAATGTTAGCTAGCACTGTAGCCGCACGCATTTTTGAGCTGAAGTAGCGGAGTGCTGCTGGCATCAGTCAGGCCCGGGTCCAGCGCTCACATTGCGGTGGCTTTATCTGTTTACAAGCGGGCGAAGCAACGCCAAATGTATCCTCTGGCCCTCAAGACCTAAGATCAGTGTATCAAATGGATACCACATTACAGATGTGCAACAGCCTTATTTATGTAAGGCCTTCTGTCGAAACTGAGTTAAAGTTTAGAGAGAACAAGTTAGAGAATGTACTAATCATCATCGTCTTCACTTCATCATCCTCATCATCATCATGCATTTATGTATTTATTAAACAAGAATAATGCAAATGTTTGTTAGGCGATAGCTTAATAAGCATTAGGCCTATTAATTAATTCATTCATTTCAATCATACATTTTGTTTAGACCTACTGTGTGTGTACCTACTGTGTATGCAAATTTCTAATTGTGGTTCATGTATAGTTTGTGCAGTATCTGAGACATGTGTCTTTTTCCTGTTAAGGGGGAGGACTGTTTGGTCTTCCTCAAAGATGGCAGTTACTGAGATGTACTGTGTGACCACAATGCCCAGTCGAAGATCCTAGGTTTGAACCAAAAACCTTTTCACTGATGGCCTAGACTGAGTAAGTTTTTTTGTTTCTGCATTTCTAGGTTAATTGCTTGCTTTCTAGGTTAATGTCTTAGGGGAAAAAAAATTAAGACTGATGAAATTAGTAATTGGTATTTGTTTAATTATCACTAATAGAAATTCCAGGTGCCAGAGAGGGACGCCAGTGGTAGAAACTGGCTGTGTGTTCTTAGGCAAGACACTTCGCCCACATTGCCTAGTATGAATGTGGTATGTACTCGAGTGTTGGTAGTGGTTGGAGGGGTCGATGACACAGATTGGCAGCCTCACTTGTTAGTTTGCCCCAGTTGAGGCTACAATAGTATCTTACCACCACCGAGTATGGAGTGAGTGAATAATGTGGGAAATTGAGTGTCTGGAAAATTGATATTATTATTATTATTATTATTATTATTATTATTATTATTATTATTATTATTATTATTATTTAGGCCCGAGGACCAGAGGCTGGCGAAGGGCCTATTAGTATCGCAAAGCGCTGCTCATAGGGGACGGGAACTAAAATTATGCGACGTGACTCGCCCGTAGTGACCAGGGACCCTCGCCATGACGTAGCAATGCGCCAGAGGTTTCCGAAAATGTATAATTTGTCAGCCAAAAAAAAGCAGAACATTCTTCTTGTATCAGAATATTCTTCTTCTTCTTTTTTTTTTCTCCTAACGCACTCACCCATTTTTCACCCAGTGAACAATGTCGAAAACTCAGAAAATTTGGCCACATGTGAAAAAGTCTGCCCCTCTAATTTTTGGCTATTTTCATTTTCAATAAATAAATAAAATGGCTCATCAGCGCTCCCTAACATCACAAAAATACATTAGGGAATACAAATGACACCAGAAAAAATGTGCACGTAGAATCATGAAATTTAACACAGAAGTCGATCATGACAAGACAAGTAAAAAATATTATTATGGCCATGCCCCCTGACACACCAGAAGGCGGCCATCTTGGATTAAAGTTTACAAAGCTGAAACGCACTCCTCCACGGGCGTCATCTCAAATTTGGTCCACATTATCTCCAGGGGCAAAACGTCAAAAGTTATCCACTTATAGTTTTGGAAATGTACAAATTGCTCCTATTTGCTCAAACAAACTCATTTCAATGAAATTTGACACAGTTCTTAAACTCTCTGCCCTAAACCGACTCAATGTGAAAAAATTTTATTTGGTGCATTAGCGCACCCTACATATTGAAATAAAACGTGACCCCACAAACACGTTGAAAAACGTTCAAAAACTCACCAAACTTTGCCAAAAGATCAGAAATGATATGACATTTGAGAAAATATAGGTTTTATGCGTGGGGATCAAAAAATGGCGATAATACACCTCCTTGAATATTAGGCTCCGCCCACTCCTATGGGAGCCATCCTAGCTCAACTTTGTCGTAGAGCCACGAAATTCGGTACACACATTCGTCACGTGAAAACAAACAACAAATATTATTATGGCCACGCCCCCTGACAAAGCAGAAGGCGGCCATCTTTGATTGAAATCTTCAAAATGCAGAGTTCGCATTTTGCTCATGTTGCGTTTGAACGCACTCCTCTGAAGGTGCTTCACCCACAGGGCTGAAAATCACCATACATCAGCTAGTGAAGTGCGGCTTCAAAAGTTTGCTCCATTTTTTGGATAACTGTCACAGTTTACATGCGGTGAAGCTCCAAAGTTCAATCTAAATTTGAGACGTGCTAAAATTTAAATCACTGATGCTGATCTCGGCCTGAATATAATACACTATAAAGCATGTGGAAAATTACACTATAGCGCCCCCTAGACATGAAACGATAATGTTGGTACATTATCGGATGTTTACCAAATTTGGAAATTAAATTCTACGCATGACTACGAGCAAAAAAATATATTACGGACATGGGGAATTTTTCACTATTGGCCAGGAGGGGGCGCAAAGACAAAATCATTTAAAGGTGCACTATGTAATTTTTCTGATGGAGGATGTGTTGGCCTGGGAAATTTGAATCACTAATACGTGATTTTGGCCTGAATATAATACACTGTAAAGCATATGAAAAGTGTGGTTGGGGTTTATGGTTATTAGGGTTAGTGTGGGGCATGTCGTTTGCAGGGCACGTTGTTTTGTAGGGCATGCTGTTTGCGGGCACGGCGTAGGCGCACGCGAGGGCCAATCATCGCCGCTTGCGGCTATATTTATTTTTGTTGTTGTTACAATTAACACTCTATTCATCATGAAGGGAATAGGCCACTGTTCTTGAATTTAAATCTGTTACAAAATGAGACTCATCAAAAATAATAATTGCAACTTCACTGTGTTTAGGATTCAGCTGGCCTGCTGTAGCTATGGGGAGCTGCTGGAGCTGTTTGTACAGAGACCCCATCCGAGACAACCATCTCACCAAGTTCAAGGCAGGACAATTTTGTTATCTTCAGACCATTTCTCTTCTGGTTTTATTTTAACTCGTTCAGATGTGTTTTTTAGGTCACCAATGTTGATGATGAGGGGAATGAGTTGGGCTCTGGGATCATGGAACTCACCCAGACTGAGCTCATCCTTCACACTCGCAAACGTGACGCCATCCGGTGGCCATATCTGTGCCTACGCCGCTATGGCTATGACTCCAACCTGTTCTCCTTTGAGAGTGGGCGGCGTTGTCAGACCGGACAGGGTAGGCTTAAGGACCCCCTTTATTCATTATTACTATAACAAGCAAGGAATTGTTAGAACTATGACAACAGTAAATACATGCTAGGGAATTTTGGCATTCTGTATGTATGTATGTATGTATGTATGATGAAAATCATTTGACGACTGCAGACTGCATTTTGGGAATCACCAAAAAAATCTAGAAGTAAAACAGCTCTGCACTTGTAATTTATTGTGGTATTGAAATCTTTATTGAATATTTTCCTTAGTATTGTAGTAATTTATTAATTTATTATTAATGTCACTAAGTATATGTTTATCACATATTATAGAATAATTCAGGTATTATACTCAAAACTCAGTGACTGTACCTTAGTGTCATAGTTAGATATTTTTACATAGCTGATATTAACTTTTATTTGTTTTCTTTGGTCAGGAATATTTGCTTTCAAGTGTTCTCGTGCCGAAGAGATCTTCAACCTGCTGCAGGAGCTGATGCAGTGTAACAGCATCAATGTGGTAGAGGAGTCAATGATGATGGGTCGCGGTGGTCACACTCCAGAGATGGAAATGTCTCGCACCCCACAGACACCTAACAGTGAGTCAGGCACCCACGGGGCCAAAACAGTCCTGCTCAACAACTCTCCATTTGGGATTAACAGTAGATCAGGGATTCAACAAAACAGGCATCCAATCTTCAGATTATTTTAAGTCTCAGGTTAAGTGAGAGGCACAGAGGTAACAAAGCACCCGCAGAAGCTTGCAGACACATTAATCATGAGGCAGGTTTTTATAATTAGTCTTATTACCTCTAAAGCAGGTTAGTGCAAATTTTAAAAAGATGATATTATGTAGCATTAGTTTTACACATACTCTACATATGAAACCAGGTCAGGCTACTTTTTCCCCCATCATTTTTTGCTACCTAAATGAATAAAGAAATCATTAAATTATACTTGACACAGTCTAAACATTATTTGTCATTTAACTTCTCTAATCACTTATTCAAATGTGTTTTGCAGCTCCAGGATTTCCTGGCCAGGCATTTCCAAATGGTTACCCAGGTTACCCTCTCAGAGGCGACTCCCAACCTTCAATTACAGAGGAGCATGGTCACAGCCTGATGGGTTTGGAGGACCAGGTCAGCTCTTTCTCTGTATATTAATAATCAAGCTGGCTAAGTTTCTCATATTCAGATATGTTTTTCTACCTTGCAGACTCACACCTATGTAAATACTGTTACTATGGAGGGAGATCTCTCTATGCGTCACTGTGTGCACTCCCTACCTGAAGTTCGCCCCAGCACGTTCTCTGAAACAGCTCGAGGAGGCCAGAGCTCTGCTCAGTCCAACCTGCGCTGCTGCTCCATAGAGGAGCATAAAGACCCTCAGGTATTCATACAGCCATCTTCGCAGGAGGTGAAGTTCAGGCTGGGCCCCACTCCGGCACAGCGCCATCTAATGGAGAGGGAGAGAGAAAGAGAAAGGCTCAACCCTCACAGTCTGCAGCCAGTAGAGGGTGCCACAGGGTCAGAGACAGAAGGAGACGAGCCCTCTATGCACTTGTGCAACTCTCACTCTTACCATCATTTCCATCACCATGCGCTCCGCCACCAAACTCACGAGCTCTCGGACAGCAGCGAGCTGACCTACGAAAACATCAACGGGCTGCGTCGTAAGCAGCGCCTCAGCCCCAGCAGCGTGTCCCAGTCTGTGGGCTCCAGCAGCAGCAGCAGCACCACTGGGGACAGTCACTCCCACTCTCTGCTGCATTCCCACGGGCCAGCCTCCTTGCCCCTTCAGGGCTACCCCTGTGACCGGGGCATGAGCCACCGCAGGACTGCTCTGCTCAACTATGAGAACCTGCCCTCACTGCCCCCTGTGTGGGAATACAGCGCCCTGCAGCGAGATGAAGAGCAGGAAGAGGAGGAGGATGAGCAAGATGAGGATGAGTATGATGAAGAGGAGGAGGACTTTGACGAATATGAGTTCTCTGAAGGGCCCGGGACGCCTAATGGGTACCACCAAGACAGCAGGGGCATCCATAGAGATGCTCTGCAGAACTATGTGAACACTGAGCAGGTGCAGCCGCCACGGCTACGACACCCCTGCCCCCCTCCACCACTCTCCTGTCAGCCCGACAGAGGCGGCAGAATATTTAACTTTGATTTCCGTAGAAGGTCAAGGTCTGGAGCTGGGGGCTGTGAGCATGGCCACATGCCCACACGGCAGCTGAACTATATTCAGGTGGACCTGGAGGGGGAGCCCTGCCCCACAGCACTCAGCGGGGGGGCCCAGCCTCAGCACCAGCGCCTACCATCCAAAAAGTGTGGCTCGCAGCAGGCAACAAGACGGAGTGAGTGCTATGCCGTTATAGATTTGAAGAAAACTGCAGCCATGTCCAACCTGCAGAAAGCGCTGCCCCGGGACGACGGCACTTCCAGAAAGACTCGTCACAACAGCACAGATCTGCCTCTGTAGACAGTGTACAGACTCAGTGGAGAGTGAAGACAGCTGAAGGCTTATCCTTATTTAGCACACTGGACCCTTCACTGTCATCCAACAGGCTGACATTACTCTACAGGTACTACTGAAAAACTCCAACTGGGCACACTAAAGGAATATGGGAAATTTGCCATTGAATGGTGTGTTATTTACAAATGTGGTATGGAGTAAATCAACATCTTCACTCACTACACCACTTCCTCATTCCTCTGTTTGCAACATTGATTACATGCATTTTTCTTTTACTTCACCAGCATCCAGGAGTTTTAACACATGACCCTCAGTCAGGGGTCATAATTATTGTTTTCAAAGAAGGCAAATTGCCCCCCTGAAATATTGGCCAATATTCATACCTCATCAAAAGCACCTAAAATCTGTTGGCCAGCAAACAGGAGGCTGTTCTGTTACTGTATACTTGTGGAGCATCTTGCACATTAAACGATAGGACTATATTTTATCACATAGATGATACATAGATTTTATCTAGTAATTAAGTGCAGACATTTTACTAAAACTACAGAAAAAGTAGCACATGTGGAAGAAACATCCACTCACAGCAAACGTAGCGTACTGTAACTTTTCAGCTATTATAGAGGTAGGAGACCCCCTAGTTTATACTTGTCACAATTGCACTTTTGATCACTGAAAAACTCACCTCCCATTCCACTTAAACCACAGGTAGGACTGTGTTTTACCAATAGCAGGGGCCAAATCTTAGCTCAGCATTATATTGTACACTGAAGGTAATTGAAGACACCTCACAATGGTGGAATTAAGCTATTCTCTTATTATGCCAGTTATAAAATATTGAGGCCTTCAAGTTATTTATTTTCTTATTTATTTATTTAATAAGTTATTTATTCATTCATAATTGTTTGTCATGTTTTCCATTTTATGACCATTTTTTTTAATAAATCCAGTCGATAATATGGAGACCAAAGTTCCACCTCAAATTATCACTGGAAAACTTTTACTTTAAAACTGTGCTTAATTTTTTGAAAAAAGAAAAGACTATATTTATATTTTAAGTGCCAAAATTTAATTGCAAACTGTAATGAGTAAAAGCTATTGTGCCAGTAGGATTTATAAGAAAAAAGTTTTAAAAAGAAAAAAAAACTGGATAAAAAGGCAAGACCAACTTTTGATGGAAACTTAAGCATCATTTTAATGCACATTCCACCTCATTTACTTGGACAATTGTTCAGAAGCGAGTGTGTGAAAAGATTGTGGTGGTTTTATTGCTGCTAGGTGTAAATAGAGACCCGTATACTCCGTATACTTCGTGTCAAAAATGAAATCTTAAGTGTTTAAAAGCTATGCGATGTCAGACCTTTCACCATGCTCTTAGCTGTTAGCTAATAGAAGTAGCATAGTTGTGTTCTCTGAGCAGTGCAAATGAGTGAGACGTTTGGATAGTATTTTGTCAGCTTTTCAGCTCTGTTTTTAAATATAGGTTATGTGTAATTGTTGGGACTGGGACAGAAAATATCAAATACCAATGGGAAAAATGTGCACAGTGTGTAATACAACATGTTGACTTGAATGGTGGCTTAAAATATGTGATATTCAGGTATATGCCTATGGGATGAAACTATACACTAATAAGCTCCTATTTACTGTACCTTCTCTAGACACCTATACCATGCTGTAAGTACTGTTATCATGGCAGTGGCATAGTAAAGGTTTCAAGTTACACATCAGTGACTACCTAATGAAATCGTTCTGTGGAACACTCCTGGATGACAGATGCATTATACGGACAAATTCAGCTGGGAGATTTTGTCTTTAAATTATTTTGGATTGTTTACTTGCATACAAGTGTTTCCAGAGCTGTGAGGGAGATAAATGATCAAACATATCTTCCTTGGTCTAGACACTCTAAATGCACATATAAAAACTTAACATTTGTTAAGACATCAAGTGTAAAACCCTCAAAAGTTTAGAATATTGATGTTTGCCATGTTGTACAGAAACCAAAATGTAGTCAACAAGTTGGATATCTGTCCCACTTTTACACAAAACCTACAAAAATCTTTACTCAGACACTGTATTTGCAAAGATTTTTTGCCATGTCATAAAATATCTAAAGGGATGTTTACATTTTTTGCAATAATAATTTAGTTTTGTTCACAGAAGTCATGCAGCTGTGTTAAATTATTGTATTCTAGTCTTTTGAGCTGTTGGTTTCTGTCTTTGGATTCCTTATGTTAAAAGGTACAGTGTTTAATTTTGTTCTCTTAAAGTAGCATTTTAGCTCTTACAAATTGAGACTGGCTGCTTTTATGTGATTTTGCTCAGATTCATTACCAGCGCCGTTTTGTATTTACTTTTCATTACATTGGCCATTTTTTTCTTACAGACATAAGAGTAATGTTCAGTGTAATATTTTTAAATACAGAAATGTGTTAAGTGTTACAACGAGATCTAATAAGGTATAATACTATTATATTTTCAAAAGATTTTTTTTCTTCATCTCATGTACAAGTGTCATAAAAGCAGAGCAGGCATAACTTTATGACCACTGATAGGTGAAAATCATGTAAATGTAAGTAAATGCTAATGACATGCTACAGGGTTTTGCACAAAAAATTGGGCCCTGGTACAAACCATGTTGGCAGGCCTGCACTACATATATTATTCTTCATATGAAAAATGCACATTACACTCAAGTAATTAAGTTAGCAAAAAATAAAGTAGAATTATACAGATTGTATAAGTACGAGATTAACTAAAAATATAGTAAATATGAACTATATCTAGGCCGTATGTAAGAGGTGGTAAGGTTAAAGAGCCTTTATTACGATATTTTCTGATCTATGTTATAATGTTTCCTCATCAAAAACATACCTATTCTGTTTCATTCACACATGTTTGACAGACAAATCCTGCATATTTCTTCATATTTCTTCTCTTGTGATGCCATATACTAATACAGGAAATGCTCCAGTGTGTTTTTAAACTCCATACACCTACACTAGAATCATTTGGATGATTTCAGCCCTGGAATTGCCGATCTCTACTGAACTAGTAGTATCTCTTAACTTGAATCACAAGTTGGAACAGAGCGTTTTCAGCCTTGGAGATGTACACAGATTATAATAAACCAGCATTACTCAAATGTGTAAATGAAACAAAGCATAACTCATGGTATGTTTTTGATGAGGTGACAATATTAACACATGTCTTAAAGCTCACAGGAATCCATTTTGTGTAATATATGACCTTTAAGAGAAGCATGATGTGTTATTATGAGCAACAAGGTTTTTAAGGAAACTGGACCTCACAACAAAAATGAGAATGGACATACTCAAGGTACTTCAAGTATTCAAATTCAAATTTTTTATATGCCCAATAACTAAGACACTAGTGACGCTAGCTCTGATAAAAGTGTTTGTTGGGTGTTACACACTCTTAGTAAGGTTGTATATAAAGTAGGTGATGGTCATAATGATATGCCTGATTAGGTTGTGTTGAGTTTAGTCCAAGTGCAGCTCTTCCTTGTAGCCTTGGTTCGCAAATATTGTAGTTGTGTTGTTAATCAGCAGCGACTTCAGGCGACAAGTCCAGATAACACCGCCTGTCTATCAGGTTCCTCAAACTGGATTTATTGTCATGAAAAAGGTTGTGCAATGAAAAAAGGGCTTGCTATGTCATTTCCGCACAAATGCTTATCAATTTTTTTTGTTCATTTCTCACTGTGCCTTTTCATATGCAAGAAGGGACATCCTCACTCAAGAAAAGTGTTTTGTTAAGCTTTTGCTGTCACACTAGAGCTTAGGGCTGGGCGATATGGACCAAAAAATATATCTCGATATATTTTGCTATATCTCGATATACGATATATATCTCGATATCTTTACAGGAAAAATAACCCCCTCCCAAACTACTGCAAAAACAACAGACAAATTTTATCTGATTAATATTCATTTAGTACTGCACTTAAACACTCTGTGGCCCTTTTTGGATCCTCACCCACAGTTTAAAAACCTCTTCTTTAAGAGAACTTCCACTGGTACTTTAAAGAAAAGTACTTCAAAGTGAAAAAAGTGGCTAGGATTTTTAAACCTGTATTTTGACATTCCTAACTGGAGTTACATTCTCTTGTTTTAAAGTGATGTTTAGTCTCTGCACATTTACCAAACCAAACGCACATTGTGACAAATATGATCACACTCAGTATTCAGACCTTGAGTCCGTGACAAGACCGAGTCCAAATGCGCTCGCTTTAGAGAAGGTCCAGCGGTGTGGGGGTGTCTACTGTGGTGGGGCAGGTGTGGGTCCTGCTGCGGGGCGCTCCTCGTTTAAGGGGGCGTGGGTGTGTTTTGAAGCGGAGTTTGTTGGTATGAGTGATATCAGCCACACGCGGAGCTCTTATGCTGGAGTCTTGCGCGGTCGGAGGTGTCATGTGATTGTGCTCGCACTGGGCAGGTGCATTTAGAAAGTTTAACTCGTCACGTTGCGTCTGTGCGCAGTTCCTTATTGTGGCTGCAGAAGCACTCGCACAGATGCTGTTTGTTTTTCCCGTTCGCACAACGAAATATTTACTCGCAAATGCGAGTGAAATGGACGCACTGGAGAGCCCTGGTCCCAGTCTTGGTATAGTCCACGGCCAAGCCCCGGGCTCTGCGGCCGCGTTTAGTCCTGGTTTAGTCCTAGTCCTGGTTTAGTCCGAGGCCAGCTCCGGGCTCCGCGGGGACAAACGCGAGGAGGCGGAGGTGAACGCGCCACAGTGAAGGCAAAACAAGCGAAGCGGCGAAACCAGAAGTAAACGTAAGCATTAGAGCGATATATATCGATATGTCAGAATTCATATCGAGTTTCAAAATTATCTCGATATATTTTAAATATCGAGATATCGCCCACCCCTACTAGAGCTCATATACTTGAAGTGGAAAAAGTGCCAACTCCCGATTGTTCATGATGTCTGAATCAATTAAAACAAATCTAAAGGATGATAATAATAATAATAATAATAATAATAATAATAATAATAATAATATGTCAGTAATTTTTTAGGCAAAATTATGTGTAAGTTTGTTTTGTAGCAATGTGAAAGCTGAGCATTTCTCTCATTGTGAATGTGCAAATAAAATCGATGGATTTTATGTTTTTATTTAAGCAATGACATGGTTCACAGCCATCCTCATCATGTCATCAATCATATTTAATTGTAAAAGTTCCTGTTAATAATGAGAAACTGTATCTATTCTGTGTATTTTTTATTGTTTTTGTCTTGTACAAGGAGGTCGTCACCCAAGGTAGTGGCGAACATGTACACGGGTTTGAGCTGTACAATTTTGTGACAAATTTGTGTATTATTGACATAATACAGGTTGCATTAGCATAACTTTGTGATTTAATATTTTAACAATGAATGAAAGGCTTTGTGAATTTACTACTTTAAAAAAATTAATGAAAGACATGAGTGCCAAATCTGCTCGAGCATGACAAAATACTGGGACATTGAGGACTCACTCTGTAGCTTGAATGCACAGGCCAATGTTGTTGGGAAAACCACGCTAAATATATTTTCTGACAAATTTCCTTTTTGTTTCATCTCTAATTTAAACTTTCTTTGAATATTTGTTGTATGTTTCTGTGTTATCACTTGCAGCGTGGTGGTAGTGTTTCATACTGCCATTAAAAGGAGCATTATTTTGAGGTTCTTCTTTAAGCCATTTGACGCGGAGTAGAACATTTTCTGAGCTCCTCCTTCATGTTGAAATCAGAAATGAGCCTGACATTCAGTGACTTTTAACAGAAGTTTTATCAAATATAGGGTGTGGATTTGTCCCAAATGTAAAAGTAAATGTAAGTCAAATATTAAAATTAATCAATGAAATATTCTATTGTGCTGGTATTATTCTTTGTTATTGTTATTTTTTCATTTTACCATCTTATCTGTTCTATCAAAGACCACTTTAGCACACAAGGGTGGGGGTCCTAGCAGTATAATTAGAATCAACGTATATTAGGCTACATGTTTGCCATTCCTGTTTTGCAATTATAATAGTTTTCATTCCAGTGAGTCACCTGGCATTTTAAGGTTTAAACTTATCCAATCCAATCCACTTTATTTATACAGCACATTTCATAAACAGTTTCCAAAGTGCTGCGCAAACTGCGCAAACAAGAGTAAGACAACAATAGTAAGACAAACAAGAGTAAGACAACAATAATTAAATTAATAAAAATACACTCAGATTTAATCTTACTACAGTAGTCTTAAAACAATAAACACAGTAAAATAATATAAGTACAAATCCATATGCTGAGATTAAATCATATTAATCCTACCAAAATAAACCATTAAAATAAGATAAGAGCAAAACCATAGAATAGCAATAAAAAGAAACAAGCAGTAAAATAAGTAAAACATAAATAAAAGACATAGAGGACAACGTGTTAAAAGCCAAAGAACAAAAGTTGGTCTTAAGACGCAACTTAAAACACTCCACTGTGGGGGCTGTTTGGACATGGGAGGGCAGAGCGTTCTAGAGTTCGGGGCCGGCCACAGAGAAGGCTCTGTCCCCCCGGTTTTAAGTCACACTTTAGGAAGCACGTGCTGGAGCTGGGCCTCAGACCTCAAACCACACAGGGGGATGTAAATTTAGAGAAGGTCCGAAATGCCTTGTGGGGCCAGTCCATTCAGAGCTTTAAAAGCAAATACCGGTAATAACATTTTAAAATCAATTCTGTCTTTAATGGGTAACCAGTGAAGTTGGGCTAAGACGGGTGTAATATGGTCTCTCTTTTTGGAGACGGTTAGGATTGGTTTTAATTTGGCAGTTTTGTCTTAGCTGAAAAAAGCTAATTTTAACAACATTTGAGATTTGTTTCTCAAAGTTAAACAAAGAGTTGATAAAAAACACCAAGGTTCCTAACAGAACTGTATTTTCATTTAGCTGGAGAAAATTAAAGACCATCGTTTTTTCTTATTTCCGCAAGTAAATAAAAGAGGCACTAGGATGGACCCTTGGGGCAAGCCACACGTGACAGGGGCAGGGGTAGATGTTCTCTCACCAACTTTGACTGCGAACGATCTTCCTGTCAGATATGACGTGAACCATTTTAGGACTGAGCCCTGCAACCCAATGACATGCTGCAGGTGTTTTAGGAGGATCTGATGGTCACTTGTGTCAAAGGCTGCACTTAAGTCCAATAAAATTAGCACAACTGTGGATCCAGAGTCAAGAGATAGAAGGATGTCACTGTAAACCCAAATCAGATTGGTACTATGATGCTTGTGAAAACCAGACTGAAACTTGTCAGAGATATGTATGGTGTTAACACGGCCTGAAATTTGAGAGAACACATTTTTTTCCCAAAATTTTAGCCATGAATGGTCATTTGGATATGGGCCTGTAGTTTGATACATCCCCAGTGTCCTAGTTTGCCTTTTTAATGAGTGGATGTACAAAAGATTGTTTAAAGAATGTAAGAACAACACGACCAAGTAAAATTGAATTTAGAATGGATAAAATACTTGGGTACAGGGAAATATGTCCTTAAAAAAGTTGCAGGTAAAATGTCCAGGTGGTATCTTGTGGGTTTCAGATGTGCAAGTGCCTCCATTAATTCTGTGAGAGACACTTGCCTAAATTCAGCGAGGTGGTGGATAGCAGAGGTCATAACTTGGGGAGTTAGGGGGGCAAATAATCTGAGCTCTAATTTTGACTAATTCATTCATAAAAAAGACCTTGAACAATTCACAGCAGTCCACTGAGTTGGTGAGGCAGACAGGTATACACTATCTACTCATTACTTATTTTGGTGTCACTCCAATTGTCCTCCTGTTTTAGACCTTGTTTGGTCAATGGTCCAGTACTAAAGGTATTTACCTGGAAAGCTACATATATGAGAGGACATAAAAAGAGAACCATTGTTTTTTTGTAATTTTGTTAAGGGATTTATGTGTGCAGTTGTTTTGGTTACTTTTAAAGTAATGTAAACATTTGGATGGATAGCATACACTCTTCTTACATATCTGCTCTGGCTTCTTGAAGGTGTAGTAAAGTCACTGGACACCAGTGCAGAGGAGGGGTCTCTGTAAACTCCTGAAATATAACACCGTGGCAGCTGTGTGTGGTGGACAAATGCTGCGTCAAAGGTACAGCCTTATTCATTCACAGGTAGCAAGGTAGTCTGTTTAAATGATTTATATTTAGTCGTTTGAGTGTAAGGTTTAGGCTACTTCACTGATGTAGTTTCCTCAGTTAACCAGGATTGAGAGCTATCTGGCATCAGATGGGCTGATATACATTTTGTGAACACCCTGTGCAAACACCTGTCTGATTCAGGCTGAGCGCTTTGAATGAAACACTTTACACTGTAAAATCAGTGCAGATAGGGTATGTAAAAGGAGATAGATTTAGATTCTATGAAACATGGTCTTTTTCAAATGAGTAAATAATTAATTTAGTGTAACAGGTGATGCCACTGGTCTGTAAGCCCACTGTAAGTGTCACTCGAGTGCTTGGTTTCAGTCCACCACAGACTGCAGGCTGAAACATGATAATGTGGATTTTCTAGTTTCTTTTGAAGACCAAACTACTACTACTATATATATATATATATATATATATATATATATATATATATATATATATATATATATATATATATATATATATATATATATATATATACATATAATTATTATTATTATTAAACCACTAACCTATGGGTCATTTGGAATGAGGAATTTCAATCCAAGGGCATTTGGTGATAAGCGAAAGGTTCACAGCTGCACCCATTAAATAAAAACTTTACAATGGCTTTTATCTGCCATTGTGCTAGTGTGTGTGAAGTTGTGAAGTTAATTTTTTGCCAAAGATTAAACATCCATTGCTGGGAAATATAGCAAATTATGTCTTGTTTATTGTCCATACTTTTTCCAAAGTTATACATAGAATTAAGGAAGTTACTAAAGTGATAAGACAAGTCTACCAATGTGAGTAAAAGACACTGTGACCAATAGACAGTCATTTACCATGATTTATGAGCCAAGAGGGTCAATTCCCAATTGGCATATGGCTGTTAGCTGTTTACAGTTTACAGTGGTAGACAGAGCAGAGACGGCTCAGCTGATTTGGTTTAGTTGTTAGCAACATGTGCTAAGCTCAGTGACTGGGGCTGCTCCTGTGTCAGTGGAAAAGTACAGCATGGGAAGTGGCGATGGTGGGTACTGGTATAATCTAAGTTCACTGTCAAATAGGCACCACTCTGACATGAGGCAACAGGGAGCACATGCAACTGATAGTAATGAGGTCCTAGACAAAAATAGGCAAACTGGGGATACAGTTCGTAGGGTCTCCTGAGGGGAATACTAAGCAGTTTGCCGTTGCTGTTGACAACTCTTGAGGGAGGGAGCATCAGGATGGAGGGGTAAGTTTTGCGTGTGTTTTTCTATCTTTGATTTATATTAAGAGTCAGCCTATATTTCCATTGTCTTTGTCTGAATTCATTTGGAGCATTTCGTATTGACAGCATCATTAACTCAAACTATTTTCCATTTCCAGTGAACTATTTTGCTTATTTAAAGTATGTGACTGAAGATTCTCAAGATTTTTTGCTTTCTAAAACAAAAGCTTTCACAACTTTCTCTCTCACATTTTATGACAATGTGCAGGAGAGGAAGCAGCTCTGGTCGAACTAGCCAAGACAAGAGCCTGGTGAAGAAAACACAAGAACTGCTTGACCGTGGGCAGTGGGCTAACAAGATTGAATTCCTTTTGGCAGTGGCAGGAACACTAGTAGGACTTGGAAATCTGTGGAGGTTCCCCTATCTGTGCTACAAGAATGGGGGAGGTAAGGGATACATTTTAAATGTAAAGTTATATAAAGAGAACAGTGCATGTTGTTCAAAAGTTCAATGCATTTGTTGTTTCCAGGCCAGTTATTGTTAGTTAAGAGTATTTTGGCTAATCCATTTATTCAGGAAAGGCCATTAATGAGCAATGGACACAATTATAGATTTTGGAGAATATTAACAAAATTGCTGCTGATATTAGGGAGTGTTTCAAAGGAATATACATCAACAACATATTCCAATTATATTTGTTGGCCTATTCTTATCTTATACTTGGCTTGAAAATGATTTTATTTAACATTTGTGTAATAGAGCAGTAGTTATTTATATTTTCTTAGATGACCAGCATATTTTTATTCCATCTTTCTTATTAATTACTCATAAGTTGTTTTTGTTTATGCATTTAAGATGATTTCTTTTCTAATTCATTTTAATGTCATTCACATGTGCAATGTAATAAGTCAGGTCTGTGTGTCATCTGCACTGTACAATGTTTTGACTCAAGGTGTCAGGTTGTTGGACCAGTTCCTCTGATCTGTTACACCTGGATATATTATTAAAGTCCATGTGGGTTTCTGGACACTGTTATTTACACCACTAAAAAAAACTATAATTTTATAATTTTTTAGATTTGTGCACACTAAATTGACCATGATTTAGTTCCGGCTAAGGTGTATACAGTATTTTCCAATTCTGATTTAGTGCAAAATTAGCCTTGGTCTGGTGCTGTTGGTCCATGGAAATCAATTATTTTGTGATGTGATACTTAGTGTGAAAAGTTTAGAAACTACCAACCAATCTGATATTTGTCAGTAAATTTATACTTTTTATACTTCATATGTGTCTTAGGTGCGTTCTTGGTGCCTTATGTTCTATTCCTGCTGTCATGTGGGATCCCACAGTTTCTCATGGAAACCGCTATGGGTCAGTACACATCACAGGGGTGCATCACCTGCTGGAGACACTTCTGCCCCCTGTTTGAAGGTAGGCTATTTAACACTACACTATGTAACTTTTCTGGTGGAGGATTTGTCACCTGCTTGTCTCAAGATTTTTGGTTTTCAGGCTAACATTAGTGCACATTAAGACAACACACATAATCAAACATTCACTCTAGCTCGGAGTTAGAATTTAAGTACATTAAAAATATAAAAACATAAGAATAAAATTCTATTAAATTCTATTGTTCATAATGATAACTGCTGAAGGAAAGCTGTTCCTATAATGCTTTGTACTGCAGCTTGGCACTTGGTGTCACTGTGTTGTCCCCATTAACATAGAGATGTTTAATACCATACTGTGGAGCATGGAAGACAAAGCATTAATATTTCCATGGAGACAAGCAGGTGGCAGACTCTCCACCAGAAAAGTTACATAGTGCACCTTTAAGCTCTACACACTCACACACACTTACTTGCTTGCTTACTTACTTATTTACTTACTTACTTATTTACTTACTTACTTACTTACTTACTTACTTACTTACTTACTTACTTACTTACTTACTTACTTACTTACTTACTTACTTACGTACTTACTTATTTTCCTATGTTTCTGTTGGCACATAAGGCAAGGAGTGTCCTTCTCCAATAGACCCTGTCCTTGGCATTGGTCTCCAGCTGTTCCCGCAGGAAAAAACACTTTAGCCAAATAATTATTTATGTATTGGTCCGTCTTCTTTTGCACTGATTTATATATTATATTATTATTATTATATATATATATATATATATATATATATATATATATATATATATATATATATATATATATATAGTTTGTGAATTTTTATATATATAGTTCTAATTTTTTGACAATGGCATTTTGAGTTTCTTAGTGAAATTGAATCATGTGAACGTTATAATAACATCACGTCACATAGTTTAGCCTATCACTTTTTAAGACATGACAATTAAATTAACATTGGGTGCATCATTACGTTGCATGTGAAGGTCTCACACTGATTCAGAGAGATCTTGCTCTCTTAATTCACACCTGTCAAAACAACACAAACCAAAGGGCCACAAGTGAACTGCCCAAAGGCTCAGAACCCATGACCAACTCAATGGGCCTTTTGAAATGAAAACAAATCTCACTGTGAAAGGATCTCTGTAAATAATACCACTAGTGTTGTTAGCTGGATCTTGCTTTTCTAGTTTCACCACACAACGATGTCCAGCCAAGAAAGATTTGCTGCACTGTTCAAAGACATGCGCATGTAAGACGGATTGGTGACTCTAAATTGCCCCCTGGGAATGAATGGAAAGTTATGGTTATTTTTCTGGATGCCCTTCTCATGGGTTTCTGCTTCCAGTTAAATGCGACATTTTGACTTCCAATTCAAAAGATATAATACAATGTTTCCCAAACAATTCAGCCATATAGTTCTAGCCACTTCCAGCCCATATAACAAATGCACTGTCTTAATGTTATTTTTTGACATAACAATAATTACACTGTTTTGCAGGAATTGGCTATGCAACTCAAGTGGTGATAGCCTACGCTGCAGTGTCATACATTGTGATCCAGGCATGGGCCTTCTTCTACCTCTTCCACTCCTTCAGCGCAGAGGTCCCCTGGGCCAGCTGCAGAAATGAATGGAACACAGGTAAGCACCAAAATATTTACATAGGCTCCAACAAGAGATCATGTTCATTCTGAGAAAAAGAACCTCCAGGAAGTCTAAAAGAACCCACACACATTA
Source organism: Odontamblyopus rebecca (assembly GCA_030686955.1). Taxonomy (NCBI): domain Eukaryota; kingdom Metazoa; phylum Chordata; class Actinopteri; order Gobiiformes; family Gobiidae; genus Odontamblyopus; species Odontamblyopus rebecca. The sequence continues at coordinate 19,983,986 of CM060656.1, forward strand.
TGAATAATTTGAATACAGTATAATTCTATTTAAATTTGAACCACGAATGATGATTTTGAAATGCAGGATTTGCAGTTGAACTAGATTAGAAAAGTTTGACCTAATTTTACAAAATCACTGCTATAAATTTGTACAGAATTTATATTTCATCATTTTATGCCAACATTGATAAAACCATCTTTCAAGGTTCATCTTTATATCTTGGCCTATAATAAAACAGTACTAAACGTAGTACAACATTTTATTATCATTCATTCATTCATCACTTTCAACAGAAAACTGTGTAGAATTTGACAAGACTAATTCCTCTTCCAACTGGACAGCTTCCCCAAACGCAACAACACCAGCGACTGAGTTTTGGGAGTGAGTAATCTTTGAAACTCATATGACCACACATAACACTTCACCTTTGACCTTTGTATTTATAGACAGAGACCCACAGACGCTTGGATTGGTTTCAGTGTTATTATTATTACTATATAATCTTATTTCCTGTCTTATTGGTGTGTCTAACAATCATGCAGGTAATTTAGTGAACTCAGATAATTATAAGACAGTGAGTGGCAATAGTTCAGTAGTCTCATATTAAGTTACCAGTACTGATTTACAGTGTACAACTTCATCCAACTATTTCTCAAGTGCTAACATCTGTTAAAATGTCATCACTACCCTCTCTTACATTGGACCTTATAATATGGCATTCTTATTAACACTTACAACAAGAGAAAGATAATTTATTTTGCTCTATTCTAATTAAGTTTCAGTTTATATTACCTGTAGTAATATACATTATGGTAGCACTTAGTGGTAAACACTTGTAGTATAAGGCATATTTCCCACTATTGTGCAAACGTGTGCAAATGATCACACCAATGTATGTAGCATTTTCCAAAAGGTCTATAATGTATTTAGAAGATTTGCAAGTTCACAAAATATCAATAAATCTGACTAGTTCCTTTTGCATACTGTTTCAGACGGCGAGTGTTGGGGATTTCTGACAGCATTGAGCACATTGGGAGCCTGCGGTGGGAGCTCGCTCTGTGTCTTTTACTGGCCTGGATCATTTGTTACTTCTGTGTTTGGAAAGGAGTCAGATCCACAGGAAAGGTAAAACAACTGTACAAATATCTGTGCTCTAAAAATCATGAACATTATTTCTTTGACTAATCTGTTTCATTTCAGGTGTATTCATCCATATTAAAATATTCAATTAGAATTAGCATCAAACTTATAAGGGACTGTACAAATAAAGACATGCCATAAGAGCTGATCACTTAAGGGGAAAATGTTATAACCAACATCAAATATGGAATAGACAGCAATGTAATAATGACTGCTAAAACATAGGAATAAATATAGTTCAGAGTTTGGAGTAGAGTCTTTCACTTGTGCCAGCACATAATAATCTCAACAGCAGTGCCAAAAAATATTCTTGACACACTTTTGATGATTCATTTGATCTCCTGGGGTTATTTCTGTTTGTAAGTGAGATCTAGTAGTCTACTAAAACCTGCCCTCCACCCAAGTCTTATATTCCTTGTTATCTAAGATGATCTCATGCATTTTACTTGGTATTTGTTATTATTTATATACTGTGAATTCCCACAGTCACTATTAGTTCATAATAGCTTTTGCAGCCTTTTAGTTTTTGATCAAATTAGAGTGTATTTTATTTATTTATTTTAAATGTAGATATTTTTGTTAAAAATGTTTATATTAGGCCTATTTCCCCTTTTATCTAGAATACTTTTATATACTTTTTGGCATTTTCTGTTAAAATACTGCCATTGTAAAACAAATAATGGTTCTCTTGTTTTATTAAGAGTAAAGGCATTATTAGTCAGTTTTATGAACATATGTTTTAAGTTTTATTCTAAAGAATATAAAATAGAATGTTAATCTGCTATTTTCAGCTTTAGTTAGTTGTAGCCAAAACAGAAGTAAAAAAATAAAATAAAATAAAATAAAATCCCAATTCATAAAAATACACTCTACTGTGATGACAGGTGGTTTACTTCACTGCCACTTTCCCGTATGTGATGCTGGTGGTTCTCTTGGTCCGTGGGCTCACTTTACCTGGAGCTATGAATGGTTTAGCTTTCTACTTGTATCCTGATCCCTCACGATTGGCTGACCCTCAAGTAAGTTTAAAAAAAAAAAAAAACTGAGATGAAAATACCTTATTATTTGAGTTTTTTCTTAATTTAGCTAAAATCTGACAATTTAGCTAAAATGTGACGGGGTAAAATGGTGGGTGGGGTGATTTTTTTCCACATATCAAATTATAACAAAACAAAAATATATAAATATATAACAAACTAAAAGAAAGATGGTTCTGTCAGCAATTATACTTTTATTGTTTTAGGTGTGGATGGATGCAGGTGCACAAGTTCTGTTTTCTTTTGGAATTTGTCAAGGAACACTGACAGCCCTAGGCAGCTACAACCAATATAACAATAATGTCTACAAGTAAGTTGGTGATTAAAGTTAATTATTATTTAATTTGGAAAATAAATCAAAATTTGAAACTTAATGTTTGTATTTTTCTGTCAGGGATACATTCGTTCTATGTTTGGTAAATGGAGGGTCAAGTTTTGTAGCAGGATTTGCTATATTTTCTGTTTTGGGTTTTATGTCTTATGAGCAAGGTCTTCCCATATCTCAAGTGGCTGCATCAGGTAAAAATATCACTATTTTATATATATAGTTTGAGCTGCAAACCAAACTCATAACCATCAAACATAAACAAAGTTTACTGTTGTTCAGCAATATGAACTTTAAAAAGAAGTTCACACTCATAGCTGCATAAAAGAAATGTATCTTTTTTCTTACTTATGACTTGCAACCTGTCAGTGATTTCTATTACATCTAGACCATTCTCTCTAGTAAGGTTAAAGGTGCACTGTGTAACTTTTCTGTGGTGGGTATGCCTCCAGCTTGTTTCTATGGAGATTTTATTGCTTTTCCTGGAATGTGACCCAAATCTGACCAGTTGGCCTGGTGGTGCCACCTGTTGTCTTCATGGAGACAAGCAGGTGGTGCCGTACCCTCCACCAAGTTACACAGCACTTCTTTTCTAAACCACATTTAATGGTGTGTGCAATATAGATGAAAATGTATATGTCAATTATTGGAGGGATTTATCTGAATCAGATCTTTTTTTTTGCTACCTGAAATCTGCTAAGCTGTGCCTGTCAATCTTTTGGCAGTTTCAAGTAGTGCATAGGGAATAGGGAAAAAGAATCACTTTACATAACCTTTTTAACACATTGGAAGTGTATCTCATGTTTATCAGCTCTCGTGCAGCTTTGTGATTCAGAACATTATTATCCCATCTCAAAACATATCACTCATCTAGTTACCTCCATAAACGTGGACAAACCTTTGCAGGCCCTGGTTTGGCGTTTATTGCTTACCCGCGGGCTGTGGCCATGATGCCCCTGCCTCAGCTATGGGCCATCTGCTTCTTCATCATGGTGATTCTCCTTGGAGCGGACACACAGGTAAGACAGCAGCATTAACTGTGTGTGTAGGTGTTGCTGTTTTTGTGGTTGTGCTCACCAGTCCCTGTCAGTTTGTCAGTCTGGAGTGTCTGATGACTTCAGTGACAGACATGTTCCCCACTGTTTTTCGAAGAGCATACCGACGAGAGCTACTGCTGCTGTGCCTCTGCACTGTCTGCTTTTTCCTGGGACTTCTCCTAGTCACAGAGGCAAGTGCATTCAAGTAAACAAATGAAAATTTTAATTTGAATGCGCAAAAGTCTTCAAAATATGGTTCAAAAACAGGAGGTTGAATAGCATACAATTGTTCTGTCCACTAGAGCTGGGCAATATGGCAAAAGGATTTTTGATTTTTTATCACAATTTTGGATACAGTTACATTTTTCTCATTAAAAACATAAAGTTAAAATGACTTGAATCTTAATTTTATGAACATAAATAAGACTTTTTTTTTGTGCCATAACAGAAGAAACAGTCAAATGTATTCCCCTAAAGTCTGAACTCTGTTTTTACTGACACAGAATTAGATGTTGGCCTCTCAGTTTAAATAACATAAAGCAGATAATTTATCATTACCAAAATAACTGGGTTTTGATTCAATTAAAATGATTTATTTCCCAGCCCTACTTCATATAGGGAGTAAACATTTCCATTAATTGCCATTCCTTCTGCCTATTTGCAGGGGGGGTTGTATTTTCTTCAACTGTTTGACCATTATGTCTGTAGTGGGAACAACCTACTTCTTTTATCAGTTTTCCAGACAATTGCAATTGGATGGATTTACGGTAAGCATCACAGATTGACATGTCACATTCAGCTAATACATAGTTCAGCAACATATAACAGATTTTTTCTGGATTTATTTATTTGTTTATTTGCTATGGATACAACAAGAGCTTTGTGTTTCACAGTGTATTTACTTTATCCAAGACTTCAAATTGCTTTTAGTGTTGTCACCTTGTCACAGTACAATAGAAGATCTTGTTCACAAGTTAAATGTCAATATTAGTTTTAATATCATTTAGTATCTGGGTAGAAATACATACAAGAAATATGGACATTAATATATACACAGTATGTACACATTAAATACAGTGATATATCAGAGAACCTAAAAAACACAATGTTTGTCTTTTTATTGATATTTTAACAGCATCACTATTCCTCAACATCTCCTATCATTTTTGGTATTCTTAAATGAGTTGGAATTTTTGTTTGACCAGATACAGATAACTGTAGGCCTCCTTGCTCATAGAGACATGAATTTGGAAAAAAAGTTACATATTGTAGGCTACCTTTAAATCATTTTGTTTTTGAGAAGTGATACTCTGGTCATATGGAAACAATTATGTCAGTCAGTTGTTTTCCCATTATAGAATTGAATGACATTATAGTTGAGGCCAGACAATATTTTCTAACAAATTGGCTATCTTGTATTAGAACAATTTTCTAAAATGCTACCAATTCAAAACATTTGATTGACAAAAAAATTAGATCATAATTTAGATAATCTTCTTTGTCAAGGCCTGATCTCATCAGATCTCAGAAGGTAAGCATGGCCGGGCCTGGTTACAACTTGGAGGCAAAATCAGGTGCCACAGTGGGGTGCCAGTGGCAAGGCACTTCACCTTAAGCAAGGCACTTCAGCCACATTGCCTAGCATGAAAGTGTGTGTGTGTTAGGTGGTGTAGGGGCTAATGGCACAGACTGGAAGCCTCACTTCTGTCAGTCTGTCCCAGGGCACCTGTGGCTACAATAGCAGCTTACCACTACCAGTGTAAAGTGACTTTGAGCTTCTGGAAAAAGTAATATATAAGACTAATGCATTATTATTATTATTATTATTATTATTATTATTATTATTATTATTATTATTATTATTATTATTATTATTTACACTCCAAAATGAAGTGCACATCTTTCTTTTAATCCTTTTTGCATGCCAGTTGTAGGAAAATTGTTTGCAGACAGGGAAGAAATGTTCCCATTCATGTCATTACCCACAATTGGTGAGACTTGAAAGTGTTTAACTTTTGACCCCAAAGTACATTGGTTTGTTCCATAGCATGCTTTCATGTCTTTTTAAAAGGGAATATTGAGACAACATGTCAAAGACAAGTATCTGCAAAATCCATGTTTATGTAAAATTTTGGCCTGAGGAATGTAGTTGAAAAAAGTGTGACTCATCTAAGCTTATTTTTTTCCCTAATGTTTTGTCATCCAATTTTGGGTCTGCACAGGAAAACTACAGTCCTATTTATAGCACCAGTAAAGTCTCCAAGACATAGCTGAGGGAAACAATCTCATGTGAAGACTTTCTGTTACAACCACAGTCTGCCTGGCAAAAAAGGTTTTTTATAAATTATAACTCAAACAAAGTTTGATCTGCCATTCCATGATCATTTTATGGTGGCCCTGTTAACAGAACAAATGTCTAGCAATAGCAATGTTTGACAAAGTTGAAGTTTATGTGTTTTTTTTGTTTTGTTTTGTTTTTTCCAGACCTGAGAAACTAATCGGAAAATAGAGCTATTTTTCATTCTTCATTTCAAGGAATCTCACTAAAATTTGGCATCAACATACACATGCTGTGTGCACAATCACTTAAATCTCATATTTGGCTTAATATCTATTATAATTAACTCAAAACTGTCTGCTTGTCTAAATGTTTTTTGTAATATACTTTTGTAAGCATGAGTGTTACACATATCTCAGATTCAAACACAATTTGAATTGACCTGTTGGTTCCCATAAAATCACTTTAACAGCTTAATTTTAATAGCCCACTCTAAATGTTTTATTTTCAGTGGGGCTTTAAGGGAACAAACTCTTCACTTTGAGAGTAGTCAGTGTCAGTCAAGATTAATATAGAAGTGCAACTGGGAACAATGACCCAAATGGAAAGATACAGGAGCCCTTTGCCATGTGACTTTTTAGCTGCTGGTATCTTAATCATGTGACTTTTTTAGGGGGTGATCGCCTGTATGATAACATTGAAGACATGATTGGTTTTCGTCCTGGACCGCTAATGAAGATCTGCTGGCGTTATGTCACTCCAATTGTTTGTTTTGTAAGTGGTACCTATAGTTGTCAGTTGCTTTACCTGAATATATCACGTTAGAATATTTCCTACAATAAGGCAGCTAGTGATTGCAATTACATGGGCCAAATCGCAAATTAACAATTTCAAATCTGTTTTTACTTGCAGGGAACATTTCTTTTCTCCATTGTGCGATACCAGCCTCTGAAGTTTAACAAAACGTATGTGTACCCAACCTGGGCTTATGTTCTGGGCTGGTCTCTGGGCCTCTTCTGTGTCCTCTTGGTGCCTCTGTGGATTATCTACAAACTAACTCAGATGAAGGGGATGGTTTCACAGGTACAGCTCTTTAGATCATATCATATCTGGATCTTCCCATGTGGAAATGTCTGGGTAGGTTTCCTCCATCAACCCAAAACATGCACAATAAGTAAAATCTGCCAACTCCAACTCCAACAAGTATGAAAGTGGTGTGTGCATGGCAGGACTCCCTTGAAAAAGAGATTAGTAATTGGAGTGGGACTTTCCTGGTTAAATAAAGGTTAAATAAAAAAAACTAACTAAAAAAAAAAAAAACTATGGTAGTCCTGACCAACCCAAGCACTCCAAACCTGTTCCAGACAGGTTGATTTAAAATATGTGTCAAATGCAGAGGACAAATTTCCCTGCGGGGGAAGTAGGCGTAGCTCAGTGGCATAAACAAAGCATAAGTAATATTACACAGATTCCAACATGATAGGCTGTAAATTAGTATTTAAGAGGTGATAAATATTGACACTAATAAGATCTAAAAATGTATGTCTCCACGTGAGGCCCTACACTGATCATGACACCAGCTTTCGAAATTCAATTTAATTTGTTTCCTATCAGTGATAGAAATAACAGCGTTAAAAATAAATGCTGTTACTAACGGCATTACTTTTTTCAGTAACGGGTAATAGAAGACAATTCTCTGTTTCCATGCTCTGCTACATGACATGTACATAAACGGCGTCATCAGGCCGTGGCTCTAAAAAAAAGAAAGAAAAAAAAGTAACACAATTGTTACTTTCCCTGGTAACTAGTTACTTTTTATAGTGGAGTAACTCAGTTACTAACGCAATCACTTTGTGGGAGAAGTAACCAGTAACTATAACTATAACTATAACTTTCTCAAAGTAACGTCCCCAACACTGTTTCCCATACACTTAATTTATGATTCCCATATACATAAGTGTGTATGTGACAAATAGCCTGAACTTATGCTTAAAGGGACAGTCTGGAATTTTGGACATAGGACCTCATTTTCTGGTTAGTCAGAGTGTTGGAGACGTGTGGAGAGACTTTTTAAAATATTCCATCCCATCCTTGTTTTCTGAGGTTGCTGTTGCTAGGCTAGCACATGTCAATGGCCATAGTTGGTCTGCCACTAAAAACAGTCTTGCCCACTCCACAGTGCACCCAAAGCAAATCAGTTATTATGCCAGTCTGTCGATGTAAATATCTGTGTCAACAGAATAATTTTAGAGACTGATATCAGATTGATATCACCACTGCTGCTGAGAAAATAGTTCCTCAACATTCAACGATTCATGAGATGCAAAGTTAGTTTTATTTCAAACATTATTCATTCATTCAACGCAGACATTTACATCGACAGTCTGGCGTTATAATTGTTTTGCCTCGGGTGCACTGTGGAGTGGGAAAGACTGTCTTTAGTGGCAGGCCAACTATGGCCATTGACATGCACTAGCCTAGCACCAGCAACCTCTCCAAGCAAAAGGACTGGATAGAATTTTTTTTAAAGTGTCTCCACATGTCTCCAACACTCTGACTCACAAGGAAATGAGGCCTTATGTCCAAAATCGGACTGTCCCTTTAACTTATTTTTTGTTCTTACCCAAAAATAAGATCACAAAAATAATGTTTATTAATTTGTTTTTCAACAAAAAACAAATAAAAAAACTTAACTTTAGAAAGTGGAAATCTTGTGGTTAATACATTGATATCCATTTGTATATTGTCAGTTTATATTTTGATCGTATGCTGTCACAATGCTAAAATTTCATAGAGAAAAGCTTGATACTTAATACTGATCTTGATACCACAAAACACTTTTGGACAATGTAATTTTTAACAAAATAATATGCAACAATGTGATCTTATACTAGCTCTGATATAGATGAAGACTATTCATGAAAAGTCAAATGGGTATTTAGTTTTGAAAAAATAATTGTGTAATATAATATAAATAATATAAACATGTATCAAAGTTTTCAGTGGTTAATCTCAGATCTCAGACAGAGGTGGGCAGCTACATTTACCCAAGAGCCTTTATTTGAGTAACTATTTAAACCAAATTGTGCATTTCTGAGTAGTTTTCAAAGACTACATATGTATACTCCTGCTAATATACTAGTAAAAGTACTCCTACTAGAGTTTAGGTTACTTAACTCTCTGTGAAATTACAAGAGATGAAAGCTGGTGGTAACAATGGTAATTTGTTTAACATCTGTGTTTCTTGCTCCCCTACTTTAAATATAATTTCCTTTTATCATTATTTATATCTTTCAAAAAAATATAAATTAGGCATTCTGTCTCTTATTTGAGTAGTTTCCCCTCATAATTTTTGCTCTCACTTGAGTGAAATTATTCTGAATCAACAGTTCTCTCACTCAAGTAAATTTTTTGGTTACTCTACCCACCTGTGATCACAGATATAAAAAGGCAGATGAATGTTTGCCTTCTGTTTTTTATTGGTTTATTTATTTATAGTTAGTTCATTTATTTAAAACTATTCCCCCAGAATCTGAGGCAGCTTTGTCGACCTCAAGTGAAGACCCAGGACAAGAGTGGTCCTGAGCAGTGTCCTCTGCACCCAGACTCGAAAGCGCCCCCTGCGGATGTCAAGGGCAATGGCACAGTGGAGATGGAGCACCAAGTCTGATACATGCATCACTAGGACTATTTTCTATTTTATAGTTATTAATTGTTTGTGATCATTTTGGTACTTTTGAATATGACATTTATACTGTACTTTTTATTATATGTAAAGTAAAATATAGTTTTTGGGGGGATATGCCAACTTTTATGAAGTGACCACAAACTATTTTAGAGCTATTTGGACTTTTTAATAATGACTTGAATAGGTGGATATGAAGTTTCTTTTTAAAATATGAAGCTGATATCATGATTATATGAAGATATGTTTCTATAATGAGTTAATGCTTATGTATTTGTATTTATTTAATCATCATTTCTAGCGGACAACCATATTTTTTTTGAAGTCTTCCTCTATATATTTCCTTTACAAATGGTTTCTTGGCTCATGCTGCTAAATTCTAAAGAATAATCTGTGATAGTTGCACTTTAAATATGTTGAAGTTCGGCATTCATTTTAACAGAACCACTTCAGAGGGACACTAATAATGGTCTTCTTACATCATTCTCATATGTAATTTTCTGAACAGATGAGACAAAGCAATCGAGGTTAACTCAATCATAACATTTTATGAAACTTGTGGATTTGGCACTTAAGTTAAACTTTAATGTAATTATTTCAATAAAAAAAATGTAATTTTTATGTTCAGAAAAACAATCCTTAAGTCTCCTTTTAGTCCGCCCTATATAAAAGCACCCACAGATACAGTCCAAACGATAAACCACATATGTGGTGTTACAGGTTGCAAAATGATGATGTGAAAATTTTTTGACCTGAAGAGTCTTTAAAGGATGTACAGTTTTTAATATAGGCACAGTGATTGCAGACACCAAATGGAAACGTACGAAAAAATTTCTTTTTTTTCTGAGAGATAGTTTTTCACAAGTTGATCTTTTAAAATTGGTGCTCTTCGCACTGCAAATGATGGAAGTTCAGGGAAAACAGATGCCAATGATTGAGGATGTTCCAGTTTTTCTTTATAATGCCCTTGAGGGCATATGTAAGGTTACTTTGCCTTACAGAGACAAATATTTTGTTTTCAGCTCTGGTTTTAGCAACTGTGTTCTTTCAAGAGATTTTGCTTTTGATACAGCATGGTCCTAGGTTTGTTTTCTGTAGCTTCTACATTGGAAACTTTTATACATGTCTCTGGATTGGGTTTCAAACTCTGTTTCAGTATCACATATCCTTCAGAGTCTCTGGAATTGGCTGAAGGGGATATTTGAAATCAGCTGTTAGGATAGCTGTCCTTCCATCTGTGCATCCACAGAGATGGTCTCATTGACCCAGGTAGAGTCCCACATAGTTAGGGGCGTAGGCTGCTTCGATGGCTGTGTCCTTGACTTGCTTGAAGAGCTTGATCTGGAACAAGAAGATGTTATTAGTAACAGTCCACTGTGCCAGCTTTACAAGGAAGTGTGTGGGAGGAGCATTCGGGTTTGGTCTTGTTGCTAAAAAGTATTGGAGAGCATCGAGTCCTTCTTTATGATCAATATTTGTGTATATAAATCCTCCAAATCCATGGTTACCAGAAAAGAATTGGGGAGTAAGATAATGTCATGTAAACATGTGCTTAGTACTTTTGCATGCAAAAGTACTAAACTTGAAGTACATAATTATTATACTACTAAAAATAAATATAAATAATGAAGTCTGTATTGCTGCTACAATACAATGCTTATTGTATTGAACAATAAGGTGGTGATTGTTACTAGGACTGCAATTAATGCCATTACAATGGGTGCAGTTAGCAAATTGCAAATGAGGATTTTCAGTATCATAATTTCCCCCAAAACTATTCTGTCTTATTCTTAACCCTGTAATTTTGACCACTACAAGCATGACCTGAAATGTGATTCTTATATTGTATGTAGTAGTATACTTCAAATGCTATGTATTAGGTCATTAGTCCTGAAACTAACATCCACATCAAGTCCACTGCTAGTATATGAGTGCAAGTATTAGTAACTCTACAAAAACAAAAGAACAAACGACTAATTCAGCCATGTAAATTACCCACAAAACCTACTACATACACTGCACCAGTTATCACATCACTCATCCAAAAATATACTAAAGTGATGATTCTAAAATGCACTCAAGGCAGTTAAGCACAGCTTAGTTAAATTACTTCATGATATCTGTGATATCTGTTTACTTAACACCTTTACAATTTGAGGTGTCAAATCACTTTTGATTAAAGTTTAATATCTTCTATGATTTCAAAAACAGCTGAAATAGTGAAATAAAACAGACAGTTAATTACTTCCAATATATTAGAAATGACAAAGTTAGTCAGTATTTTAGTGACTGACATGTTCAAAGGTGTGAAGACAGCTTTCCCTCTCGTCATAGTTATGAAATCACTAAAAGAAACGTTTAACGTAAAATTTGTTTTACTGGATCACTCTCCCCCCTTTACTCATGGGGGACCATAACGCCATCATCTCTAGGTTCCCCTTGTGGGTGAAATGACCTCACCTGACAGGTTTGGTAAGCACTATATAAAACATGCCAGTGGGTGCCCCTCCTTACTCTTTACTTGTGAAACTCCACCAGCATCAATGCAAGTTTCGCACTGCTGCATAGAACTCACAGCAATACTATGGCAAGTAACCTACTCTCTACCAAGCAGCCCCCAGAGGAGCGAGGCCAGTAAGACTGAGTTTATCCTGTCTGTGGCTGGAGCTGTGATTGAACTGGGAAATGTGTGGAGGTTCCTCTATCTCAGCTACTAGAATGGAGGAGGTGAGAATCTACACAAGTTACAATAGGGACTTGCCATGTGTCAAGTGTGATGAACTGAATTTTACAGATATGAACTGTACAAAATGCAGGATAAAGGTTTTGCTTTTTTATTTTGAACATGTGAAGAAGATGAAAGCTAATTAAGATGAATTGTTAACTTTTACAAAAAAACTAAAAAAATACAAACACGTAAGTAATTAATTGCATCTTTTTAAACATTATTTAAACATTGTTTCTTCTTCAAAATGTATGTTTATGTAAAAGAGATACTTAAGTGTGTATAACGTAATTTGTCTTTGTCTCATATCTCCATGAGTATGTATGTCAAAGTGATGCAGTAAACAACATAAACATGTTTAACCGTGTGTAGTCCTGAGAGCCGATGTGGATGGCTCTGACAGGAATCCATCAGATATCCAAATAATCTACTTTGTCCCTTTGTCCAAAAAAGCCCCTCCACATTCTTCTCTTAATCCTTAAAGTTTCTGTTGATAAAGCACTTTGTCAAATTTAACTCAGCACGGGACAATACAGGTAAAAATACTTACATATAATAACCCCTGACTTTGTAAGCTTTCAGTTAGATGTTACACAAAGAGTGGGGCAGGGACAAGGTTTAATAATAGACTTTTTTATGCATATTTTTACCTTGCACATGAGTAATCCAACACCAAAATTTCAAGGAGTATGTTCCCTGTCTAGTTAAATTTAACCAGATTCGCCACTTATTTCAAATACATAAACTCATTAAAGGTAACTGAGTCAAGTTTAAATATTGAAATAGTATTTGTGCAGGAAGTACATATATCATAAAATTTTACTGGAAAGATTTGGCAATTTGATTTTAAACTGGAATAAACATATTTCCTTTTGTGGCACTGTTTATTTGGGCATTTCCTCTGATAAATAAAAAAAGTGTTCATGCTTAAAAACGTGTTCATGTTTAGATTTACACAGCTTGCTACATGTCATTGTCAGTCTGACATTTGTCTGATGCACAATGTACAAATTGGTAAAAAAAAAAAAAAAGACCAAATGGTTTCAATTTTAGATCACCATCAGTGTGAGAACTTACAAAACAGTGTCAAACTTTTTAAAATTCGCCTTTTTAAAATTCGCCTTGAGGTCTTGCCTCACAGAGGCAAGACCTCAAGGCGAATTGCCAACAGTTCTCCATGGGGTCTGTGTTTGTGGTCCATTGGCTTCTTGCTTAAGCATTCTTACCCCATGCAAGGTAAACTTAGAGATTCAATTTGTTCATAGTGATGACAATCACTGGATTTAATCTACACTTTTCTGTTTCTGTATGCTCTTTTTAAAAATTATTTTCATTTTAAGGATTGTTTATGTTTTTATTTACTTATTTTGTTTGTACTGTGATTTTAATATGTCTATCTTGTTTTGTAAAGCACTTTGAATTACTTTGCGTATGAATTGCGATCAACATACATCATGTTTGGATAGGTCCAGCCCCCATCTGAATACTTTACTGTATTTACTAACTAAGAACTTTGTATTTGGCAGGTGCGTTCTTTATTCCATACCTCCTATTCCTGGTTATGTGTGGTATTCCTCTGTTCCTCCTAAAGACTGCATTGGGTCAGTATACAAGTCAGGGGGGCATCATGTGCTGGAGAAAGATCTGCCCCCTATTTGAAGGTAACAGAAAAAAAAAATGTGAAAGAAGGTAATATGTGAAAGAAGGTAAATGATACAAATTTAAGTGTCTATTAAGGCCCCTGTCAATGGGTGGGTTACATTAGTCCTCAAATTTGATATGTTAAACACAGGAAAAACATTATTTAGGGTGGTAAAATGTTAAAAAAAAATAAATAGGCGAAGCGACTTTTTAGGTTGTATAGACAGAGAGGCACAGATTTATACCACACATAATGAATACGTAAAAATACAAAAAATGTTGACCATCAGAAGTATTACATACTAACTCGAACTGAAAGCATAATAGATAGAGCGAATAGTGTAACCTAAATCTAAATATTTCCTTTGGATTCTGATTTTTTTTTTTTTTATTCAGCCATTTTGCAGCACTACAAAACAAAACAAAACATAATTGACTACAGCCCCATGGATCATGACCAAATCATGACTGGTTTAGGCTGAAGAAAGAGTATTTATAATGCATAACCCTATTAAACAATGACAGAATTCCAAGAAAGAAAAGCAGCTTATGAACAGCAAATTTGCATTTACAATTTCACTAGCAATTTACTGTATATATAAGAGACAAAATATAAATTAAAACAAACTAAATTTAATGCATAATTCAGTCCTTCCAGATCTCTATATCTTTCAAAACATTATACTCTTTATTTAAAGGCTTCTACAGTGTTAGACTTTTTGAAATCATCACTCAGATTGTTTCATTTTTTAAATAATTTTAATAATGTTAATTTTTAAAAAAGATGCCAGTTAGTAAAAAGATGTCAAGCGGACTCCCTCAGTATTAATTATGTCTTTTTTGCCACAGGTATGGGATATGTGAGCACAATGATCATATTCTACGGATGCATCAGCTACATAGTCATCTTAGCCTGGGCATTTCTGTACCTTTTCTCCTCCTTTTCAAAAGAGCTGCCGTGGGCTGTCTGCAACAACACATGGAATACAACTAAATACTTTTGAACCCGATCACATATCATGACTGTGCAGACTGTTGTCCTGTTGTGTACATGTTTTTGTGGATGTTTCAGATGCCTGTGTAGTGTTAAATGACTACAGTAGCACAGGCAACAGAACCTGCTCATACTCAGTCATAGAGTTTTGGCAGTAAGTCGGATTCTTACTTTTCTGTTGTTATTTATGGGTTTTGTGGATACAGTAGATAGAGGGGAATCAGCAGGAGGGAAATACCTCCAGCTGATAGCCTTGAGTCAAATCTGAATCCAGGTCAAAGGCTACCAGGGAGTCTATGCTCCACATTACACAATTTGTCATGGAAGGTAAATATCCACATATATTGCATAACTAGACCTAAAAGAGATCTTCCTTCATGATGTATTGAGATAATTCTCAACATGTTTATGTGATGCAAGACATGTAAATGGTTCAAATAAATCACCTGGTGACATCTTGTGCTGTGGTAACTGACACTGGGGATTATATGCAAAGTATTTTTCACACATAAAAAAGTCAACACTTCTTCTGGTGTTACTGTACTGCTGTAATGAATATCTGGATACAATCACTAATGATATAACCCATGGGTCTCCAACCTTTTTCTTCTGGCGAGCTACCTTTACAAAATGAAAAAGTCAAAGAGCTACTCATTTTAGTGTACTTAGAAGTTTTAGAAATTGACTAAATTTAAGAGCCACGGCTTTAGATGAGGTACAGTTAAATGCTTATGAAACATAAACCATTATCCATAGTAGTGTACAAAGTTAGGCATCAAAATGAACCATGCATAATGGTAACATTTAATTAATCAACTTATTCAGCACAATACGTTGAATTCATAAATCTCTTGGCAAGCTACTTGAAAGGGGTGGAGAGCTACTAGTAGCTCCTGAGCAGGTTGCCTTTCAGGATAAAGGGTCTCATATTTTGAAATTTTATGTGGCCATACCAGCTCGTCAATGCCTGATCTCATCAGATCTCAGAAGCTAAGCAACGCCGGGCCTGGTTAGTACTTGGATGGGAAACTGCTAGGAATTCCACAGGGGGGCGCCAGTTGCAAAAAAAAAAATTGTTGTATCCTTAGGCAAGGCACTTCACCCACATTGCCTAGTATGAAAGTGGTGTGTGCGTGAGTAATGGTGGTGGTCGGATGGGCCGATGGCGCAGATCAGCTGCCTCGCTTCAGTTAGTCTGCCCCAGGGCAGCTGTGACTAAAATAGTAGTTTACCACCACAGTGTGGAGTGAATGAATAATGAACTGTAAAGTGTTTTCTATATCTTGAAAGGCACTATATAAATGCTATTAATTAAGTGTCACCAATCTAATATCTGTGTCCATTTCACACAATGGCTGTTGCAGAAGGCGTGTGCTTAATATTTCTTCTGGGATTGAGGATGTGGGGAATATCCAGTGGGAGCTCTGCCTCTGTCTTTTGCTGGCCTGGACAAATTACTACTTCTGTGTGTGGAAAGGTAAGAACCTCTCAACAACTGTCTATGCATACTCCAAGATAAAATTACTAGTGAGGTGAACCATTACCTGTCACTGTGCCCCATGGGACACTGTCCACTGTATCCATTTGAAGCCCACTGTTCACGGATCTGCAATTTCTAGCATTAATAATCGGAATAATTGATTATTCCGAATTTTTGTACTTGTATGCATTTACACTGACTCAAAGACTATATAAGCCTAATCAACTAGTGCCCATCTAATAATGAGATTACCCTGATATTAGTCTAGCTGTAAAGGTCTTTTTAAATCATATGATGCAAAACTTGTTGGCACTTGTATGTAGACCTTCCAGTTTTTTACTCCTTATTTCAATTGGCCTATGCATGACTTGTAAATTTTGCCAAATGTAGTATGCAAGTGTTGTTGTACATGCATGTTTTTAATTTTTTTCACTTCAAAATGGCAGTTGAGACAGTCCTCAAATATTAACTACTATAGGCAGGCAGGTAGCCACTTAAGGGGATGTGTGATTCTTTTTTCATTAAAGTGTGAAACATGGCCACATGTCAGGACAGTCATGCATGCTTGAGCAGGATCTGTGAATGTGAACTTAAGTAAAGTTACTATATAAAATGTGTTTTTGTTTAGGCCATCTACTTCACAGCCACCTTCCCTTTCGTCATGTTGTTTGTGCTGTTCATCAGAGGCATGACACTTCCTGGAGCTTTGCATGGCATCAAGTACTACCTGTGCTCTAATCCCACCCGGCTAGCTGACCCACAGGTCTGAATTGTATTTTGTACTATGGTAGTTCTTATAATTAGAATTATTATAAGAACTACCATAGGAAATATTGCTTGTGCTGTGCAGGTTTGGATGGACGCTGGGACCCAAATCTTTTATTCCTATGCCATCTGTCTAGGAATACTTACCACACTAGGGAGTTATAACAAGTACAACAACAACTGCTACAGGTGAGGACTTCGCTGACAGAAAAAAGGAATTAACCAAGTGGTAGAAAGGGTTGGGAAGGTTTTGGATCCATCCCTGGTCAACAGGATTATATAGATGAGTGAATACATTAATTAAAATTTTAAGTAACTTTGTTCAATGCTTTTTATAATAGTCACATTTTACATATGCATATAAATATGTCTTAGAAAGCACTATTTTTTAATATTTAAACTATATTGCTATTAAATTTTTCAATAGGACTTTAGTTTTTTTTATTGCAGTATTAGTACTATTTTTATATAGATATAAAACTCTTCCTCCATGCTGCATGTACAGTATGTAGCAAAACAGAATTTCCTCTTGATAGTAAATCATTCTGATCTCTGATTATAATTTCTTCCTAATTTCCAGAGATTCCTTTTACCTTCATCCATCCTCTCCCGCTTAATCCAGCTGGGTCACGGGGGCAGCTTGCTGCCCAATTCTCATAGCACCTGACCCCCACTATGAACCCCTCTGTGAGTGGTCATGGTCCTTGATGTTAGTTCATAGGGGTGCTGCATGTTTTGAGTTGATGGGGGAAACCGGAGAGCCCGGAGGAAGCCCATCCAGAGGGGAGAACATGCAAACTCCACACAGAAAGGCCCGGGAATCGAACCCACAACCTTCTTGCTGTGAGCGTTGCCACTTAACCACCGTGCCACCTCTTTTTAATAGTACTTAATAGTGGAACCAGCTTTGTTTCTGGAATTGCCATCTTCTCTGTCCTGGGCTATATGTCATAGAAGCAGGGAATTGATATTGCATCAGTAGCAGAGTCAGGTATGGATTGAGTGTATATATGTGGATACTATTGTCTTGCTTGTGATATCATGTCATTTATACTGTTGCCTGTGTGCACGTCCTGGTCTTGTGTTCATTGTCTATCCCCAAGCGGTGACTCTCCTGCCTTTGCCTCAGGTCTGGGCTGTTTGCTTCTTCACAATGATTATCTTATTAGGCATTGATGGACAGGTACAATATGAAACTCATTAACTCTTCTTATTTATATTGTTTGTGTGATCATATTTTAATATCTTAATATCTTTTTACAGTTTGTGGGAATGGAAAGTATTGTGACATCTTTAACAGATCTATTTCCATCCCAAATGAGGAAGGGCTATCGCAGGGAGCTTCTATTGTTTCTGATTTGTGCTTTTTCTTTTCTTATCGACCTGCCACTAGTCTCACAGGTAAGCTTTTCGCTACACTCACCACTGAAGAACCAGTCACACAAAACAATAGCTAATTGAGAAGTAATTATCACTGTACTTTCAGGGAGGAGCATACCTTTTGCAGATCTTTGACCACTATGTGTGCAGCGGGCCAACATTACTTTTGATGGCAATCTTACAATCAGTTGTTATTGGTTGGATTTATGGTAAGGTATATCTAATAAAGTCCACCCACAGATGCAAATCTGTACAGTGTGTTATAAATAATTCCTGGCATCAGCTGTACTCCTTATTACTTTAAACCTTTTTACTCTTGCTTCAGGAGCTCAATGTTTCTCGGATAATATTGCAGACATGATAGGATACAGGCATGATAGGATAGGATCCCTGATTAAGTACTGCTGGTTGTATGCAACACCTGCCATATGCAATGTATGTATTTATAAAACTATATTTACTTATATACCTTTTATGGTGTGTTTACTTTAAGTATGTTGTTTTAGGGGACTTTCATCTTTTTGTTGTTGAGATACAGCCCCTTGCAGTTCAATAACTCTTACCTGTCCTTATGTGTATCCCAGGTGGGCTTATGGCATTGGCTGGTTTCTTGCTACCTCTTCTCTGGCTATGATCCCCATAATTATGGTGTGCAAACTTTCCAATGGAAAAGTGACTCTCTGGCAGGTCAGTAAAAGTCCAACATTGTACTTACTTATAAATGTTCACACACAGAACCCTATACGTACTGTACTGTGTACTCTTCAACTGCAACACTTTTGTAAATAGTGTTCATCAGGCAATAACTATAAATTTGATCTTATTTGTATTTCACTTCTAGAGGATCAAAAATATCTCACAGCCAGTAGATGACCTTCCAATGATGGCAAAATAAATGATACGCCTCAATTCATGCGTCTCTTAAGAATGATTCTGCATTTTAATAGTTGTAAAATACATTGTTTGTATTTTGTAAGAGAAATTAACTGAAAACTTGAATTTTATACTGGGGGTTGACCAAAATAATTGGTGTTTTAAGCATTTTTTTTCTCTCTGTTTACTACTGTTTACTCTGTTATTAAAGTTTAGAAAATAATAGGCAAAACTTAGCATTTAACAGAAGTATTTTATACATTATAATTATTTTAGTTTTGTGGTGAGATGCTATATATTTTTTAAATTCATTACACTAGCTAACAGTCAAACTGGTGTATTATGATGTATTATTATGTATTAATACTCATATTCTATTTGATCTTTTATTAGTTTTTAAGCTGTAACTTGTATCTAAATATAAAAGTGAATTTATTGTGCAAAAGAAGAACATTTTATATC
This sequence comes from Odontamblyopus rebecca, assembly GCA_030686955.1. Taxonomy (NCBI): domain Eukaryota; kingdom Metazoa; phylum Chordata; class Actinopteri; order Gobiiformes; family Gobiidae; genus Odontamblyopus; species Odontamblyopus rebecca. The sequence goes on from CM060656.1 coordinate 20,003,790, forward strand.
AAGAGGCTGTTTCTTGTTTCATGTCAATAAAAATGATAACATACATTTTCATCTATGGTTTACACAGAGGCAATGAATAATTGAACACATTTATTTATAAAAAAAACAAAATATAAAAAGAACAGGTTTAAGAGGATACATTAGCTCTAATTATTTGGATATCATCCACTGGTCTGTCTTGACTGTTGGTCTCCACCATCCCCACGCGGTTCAGGACTCCAATCCCTTGACATACTCGGCCAAAAATTGTGTGCTTCCCATCAAGCCACTGAGTTGGGGCCAAAGTGAGAAAAAACTGACTACCATTTGTGTGTGGCCCAGCATTAGCCATGGCCAGGATACCAGCACCTACAGAACATAACCACAAATTATTAGATTACACTTAACATTTGGTTTAATGTACCTATTTATTGTTGTAATTAAGAATAAAACATCACTCACCAGTAAATTTGAGCTCTTGATGCAATTCATCTTCAAACTGTTTACCAAATATAGAAGCACCTCCTCGACCTGAAATCACATCACTTACTTGCATTCATGATTCTTTCCTGAGGTAAAATTAGATATATAACATTTTACCTGTTCCTGTTGGGTCTCCGCCTTGCACCATGAAGTCTTTGATTATTCTGTGAAATTTGGTGCCATTATAATAGCCTCTCCTGGCCAGTTCAGCAAAGTTTTTGCAGGTGTTCGGGGCATGATCCCAATACAACTCCACTGTGAGGGTTCCCATACTGAAAAAGATTGTGTTGTTGCATGAAGATAAAACTGCCTACCAGTAACGTATTCATAACCATGGTATAATTGTGTTGTGACTGTAAATAATATAGCTTTTTGTCATGATCTGTATATGAAGGGAGGACCAGTGCTAAAAACTGATGCTAGCTAAGTGTGAAACACGTTGTACTTACGTGGTCTCCAAAGCCACAGTTGCCGGCTGCCAAGAATCTGTAGGAATCCCTGACATGATTTCCACTTTGATTAAGCCTTAAGTAAATCGACTTTGACAAAAGTTTCAGTATACAAAAGTATTTTCATTCATCAGTGTATTTCAAAAACATGAACAAACTCTTCTTCCATGAGTCTGGCTATTACTTCCGCTGCACAGATGCTACAGTGTCCTCTAGCGGACATAACAGACTCAAAGCATAAAAACATTGATTTCCCACTGTAGCCCAAGTCAAAGGCCTCATCAAACAGAAGAGCTTTAAAAACAGTATCTGTCATCAGTTAGGTGTTATTGTTTATTGTACTTACGCCATCCAATGTTCAGATGGATTCTTCTAAAAACATGTTTTCCTATTTTCTTTCTTTATTTTATATATTTAGTTTAATTTGATCAATTGTTTGCACTATATCCTACAGGGGGCGTCAATGTGCATTTCAGACAATCATTTTGCATGCTAGCAGATAAAACTTTTTTCCAACTTCACTCAAAAACTAGTTAAGTCTATTCATAAATTCTTCGTCGTTTTAGTAGCATTATTATAAAAAACAACCCATACAAATATTTTAAATAGTTTTACCCCTGCTAGTGAATTTGTCTCTGCAAATTTAACCCTGCTTTGACAGATGCAGCAATTTCTACTTCCTCTGGCCTTGAGATTAATCAGATGAGGAGGCCTAATCCAATTGAGCTGCTGCAAGTCTGTTAACAGTGCTCTAAGCTTGCAGCTAGGTCAGGATATTTTTGTGTGAATGCTTTGACGGAGGAAGAGCATTGAGCCAGGTAAGATGTCATGTTAGGAATATAAATACAATGTTGCATTTGTATATTAAATTATGTTGTGGGAATGGTCAATTTCAGTTTGTTCGATATAATAACAAATGCATCCTGTTTTCAAGGTCAAAACCATGTCCATTCTAGGGATTCATGCCCGAGAGATCTTTGATTCTCGAGGAAATCCCACTGTTGAGGTTGATCTCTACACTGAAAGAGGTAGGTCTAAGTAGAAATGTAGATTATCTGTGTCTCATGCATTGTGGCAGGGAACATTTTGTATTTCAATAATATAATCCTGTAATTAACATTCTGGTTAAATGTTGTTTCCAGGCCTGTATAGGGCTGCTGTGCCAAGTGGTGCTTCAACAGGTATTTACGAAGCTTTGGAGCTCAGGGATAATGACAAGTCTCGCTATCTTGGAAAAGGTATGTCTAACTTTCATAATAACATGATTATAGAAGAGACTATCTCTGTTCTCTTTCTCAGAGTTTTTGCACATTTCACAGCATTATACGTAAATTATGCAAATGACCTTCCACCAGCTCTATGAAACTTTACGCAAAAAAAAATTGTATTAATAGAATAACGCATGTCTTGCTGTTGGTGTTTTGGTTATGAATTGGTCATGTTAAACTACACTTTACACACTTTTATCAGTAACACTTGTAGGAATTAATTGTGTATACATAAAGCATGGCATTTTCTAACCCTAATATCTTTTAAAACCTTTTAAAAACAGGAGTCTCCCAAGCTGTACATAACATCAATTCAATAATTGCACCCTATCTTGTGGGTCAAGTAAGAAGCTCTTTTATATTTCCTCATTTATATTTAGTTTAATTTTACATGTGATCCCAACATTTAATATTTGATCTTTGTATTTAGAATATTTCTGTGATAGATCAAGAGACTATTGACCAGATGATGATTGCCTTGGATGGCACTGAGAACAAAGGTAAACAACCTCAACTACTATATTTATTATTACTACTTTAAATACTTCTAGTTGTATCTATTAAGTAATCCTACATTACTCACAAGTACATTACTCCTGCTTCTATTACTACCCCTGCTAATATTGCTACTACTACTACTAGTACTTCACCTGTGACCATTTAAATCTTCCTTGTTGGAATACAGCCAAGTTGGGTGCCAATGCAATTCTTGGCGTATCATTAGCTGTCTGCAAGGCTGGTGCTGCAGAGAAAGGTGTCCCTCTCTATCGTCACATTGCTGACCTGGCAGGAAACCCACAAGTTATTTTGCCTGTGCCTGTATGTTATATTTAAAACCTAACCATAATTTAATTCACAATTTTCTGCCCTGTATCATATATCTCCTATATTATCCAGGCTTTCAATGTGATCAATGGTGGATCACATGCAGGCAACAAACTAGCTATGCAGGAATTTATGATTCTGCCAATCGGAGCAGCAACATTCAAAGAAGCTATGCGCATTGGAGCTGAGGTCTACCATAATCTCAAAAATGTCATCAAGAAAAAGTATGGTCAGGATGCCACCAATGTGGGGGATGAAGGTGGCTTTGCTCCGAACATTCTGGAAAACAAAGAAGGTACGGAATAAGTTTTCATTTAATACAGCGTACTGTGCAAAAGTCACAAACATTATTCATTTGTGAATACCAACAATTTAGATCAAGTTGTGTTTTTATTAGTTTGGGAAACTAAGCTCCTAAAATTGTGTTAATTGATGATTGATCAAACAGTAATCAAATTGATATGGTCCATCTACCTATCCTATGGCAGCAAACACATGGTGTTGAGAGGAGTTTAGATTTTGGAGGATTTTATTGGATTTTTTTTTTTTTTTTTTTGTCTGTGAAATAAAGAAAATTGTAAGCATTGAATATAATTACAATTCATGGACATTTCAAATACTCATGCTTCAAAAGACTTTTTGTAATTTAATATTTTACCATTATTTTACCAGTATAAATATACTGCATAATGTCTCCCTTTTTAGGGATTTAGATCACAGTATAATTTTTCATTTAAAAGCATTTGCACTGTACTATTCTGCTGTTAAGTTGTTTAATAAGAGTTTTATTAACTGTTCATATTTTGACCTTATAGCTTTGGAGTTGCTGAAGGAGGCTATTTCCAAATCAGGATACACAAATGAGGTGGTGATTGGCATGGACGTGGCTGCCTCTGAGTTTTACAGGAACGGAAAATATGACCTAGACTTCAAGTCTCCGGATGATCCAAGCCGCTATATCACTCCTGATGAGCTCTCTGATCTTTACAAGAGCTTTGTGAAAGATTACCCAGGCACGTTTGCTATAGTTTAATTATTACTATGCATTAAGATAATTAATCACACAACCTTATGTTTTTAAATAATAAAGCTTGTTATCTACTCATGATTTTACCCTCAGGAATCATAACAGTGCACTTGTCTGTGGTCCTTTGTTGCCTTTAAAAACCTAAAATAACACAAAATAATGGTTATTATTGAAAAAACTTCCAATAGATTAAAATAAGTAAAAATACTATCAAAATATAGGTGCCACTATGTACATGTTCTACATAAAGATAACCTTGTCATGTTGTATTGTTGTAACTGTCTTTTCTCACTGTTTTTTCGCGCTGGTTTTTAGTGGTTTCCATTGAGGATCCCTTTGATCAAGATGACTGGCCTGCGTGGTCTAACTTCACTGGGAGCACTGACATACAGGTGGTGGGGGATGACCTCACTGTAACAAACCCCTCTCGCATTGGTAAGGCTGTCGAGGAAAGGGCCTGCAACTGCCTCCTGCTAAAAGTCAACCAGATCGGCACTGTCACTGAGTCAATGAGGGCGTAAGTCAATAGTACACAATGCACACTTTTGTTATCAGCCTAGTGTTCATAACCATGTGTCCAATGACATGTTAAATTGAGTTTTTAAATTTCTTCTTAAAAACTCTTCTTTAAACTTCTATTCTTTCTTATCTTACTTGCAGGTATTGTAGTGATGGGAGAGGTTTGGAAATGTGCAAAATCTGAATATTAATCAATAATCAATGAGGGCTATGTTGTAGAATAAATTGTAGTAGCTCAAGAGTTGAAGAGAAGAAGCATGATGCAGGGTAAGTTTATTTACCACCATAATGGGACCCAGCATCGGGAGACATGAATCCTCAATACATTATGATAGTGTTGCCCATTCCAGTTTAGTACAGTCCAGTCTGGCTATACTTCTATTGTGGGACGATTATATTTCTGATGAAGCAGGCTTGAATTTCTCTAACAGGCAAATTTAAAAATGCAGTGTTATCAGTGTTAACATGATTTTGACAGGTTTGTGGTTGATTTTACAGTCCATCCTGGCCTATTTGTGCAATCTTTTGATCCTCAGTAGGCACATTGTAGCATTTTGTATTGACTGAGTCTGCATATCACCACCATAATGTGAAAAATGTCAATATTTTCATTTTTTTAAATTACCCACCCCTGATCATCTGATAAATTTGCAATATTTGTTCAGTACAACTTTCTTCCCATTGGTGTTTTCACAGATGCAGGATGGCCCAGGAGAGTGGCTGGGGGGTTATGGTCAGCCATCGCTCTGGAGAAACTGAGGACACCTTCATTGGAGATTTAGTGGTTGGATTATGCACAGGACAGGTGAAGCCATTCTCACTTATAATAAATACAATTTTTAACATATTAGCCTAGATATTAGACTTAATAAACTATTAATGTAATCATTTTAGATCAAGACTGGTGCTCCTTGTCGCTCAGAGCGTTTGGCAAAATATAACCAGATCCTCAGGTAAGTATTAATTGACAGTGTACTCGTCTAAAGGCCTATGAGCTATAAGCTGCTCTAAAAATATACATATTATATTTACAGGATTGAAGAGGAGTTGGGAGATAGAGCACACTTTGCTGGAAAGAACTTCAGAAAACCATTAATGTAACTAAACAAAGAAGTAGTCAAACCTTTTAAACCAACAGCTAAAATGTATTGAAATTTGAAACACAGAATACAAGTGTATGTCATCTTAGTAATAACTTTTTAGCTGTACAGTAATATGACTATTTTATGCCTGTACGAATAAATGAAATACATAATACATTTTGATGGAGCACTTAATAGAATATATAGAATGTATCTTATAATCACTACATATTAATTAGTCTTAATAAAATATGAAAAAAGAGTTTATTAAGAATGATTCAGGCTTAATACACAAATTCATTATGAATTTGTTTATTAAGAATGATTCAGGCTTAATACACAAATTCATTATGAATTTGTTTATGTTTTAATTTTATTAAGGCTAATTAGGGTGAAGTTATTATAAGAAATACATATATTTTAATTAAACTAGACGTAATGCATTATGTATTTAAGTTGTAGCCTTTACAAAATAAATGCAAATACAGTCTTTGGGGTTTTGGGTTTTTAAATGTGATTTAGGTTATGCTAATGATTAGATGTGAATCAAAATTGAATAGCCTACGTTATGCATGAGTATTATTTCTTATCTTTAGACCATTAGAACAACATTTTGTAACATCTTTGTGAATGGAAAGCAGACTTTGCAGAATATGGCATTATGTATTTTTTTATTATAGCATAGTGACAGTAAATACAAACAAATTTGTTTTTGAATGCGATTTCAATTAGACGTAGATACTGCTAATTATGTTATATCTATCTCATATCAAATTTTAGATATGGATCATCCTTTCCTACCCTGTAAGATTTACATCAAGCGCACTATAATAACATTGTCACTGAGCAGGGTATTTGCCCTAATAATTTTGTGCAATTAACTCAAAATTGCAGCATTTCCTTTTGGTTGCTTACAAAATGCTGCTTAATGGTTTATGTGGCGCTCACTACGCGGTGCTTCATCCATGGACGCCTGTGCAGCAGCTGATGAGCAGAGCCATTGCCTGCTGATCCGCGGCACATGCTCAGTAATGTACACCAGACAACTTTGAAGGCTGGCTGTGGCTGCCGCTGAGGTCACTGCGCTGGGAAAATAGACTGACTGCCTCCACTACACCGCCTCCATTTTGAATAGCCATGTAATAGGGGATTCGCATAGTTTGTGTGCGTATCGCCCACTGCGCTGCGTAGTGTCAACAAGCCACATCCAAACATCCCTCGACATGGACGACCTGTTCAGTCCGCGGAGGTAACTTAATCAACTCATTACACGCTATTATCTCTAAATGTTGTGCATTTTGCATGTTTTATGATTTGTCACGGCACTTTGGAAATGCGTTTATGTGGAATTCTCGGCGTGTCAGTGGTCACGAAGTTGGTGTCTGGCTAACACGCTAGCCAAATAAAATCGCTGCGTTATGTTACTGTCTCGTTAGCAGCTAGCTGATCTTTCGTGGTTGGATAGTGTAATGTTATTGTCCACTTTGCCTTTTCTTTGCGTAAATAATTCGAGGATTGTCGTGTAGTAAACTGTGCGTCACTGGATTATTGCATACGGGCTGGAGAAGACGGAGTATTGGATCGCCTTTCGGCTTGACCTGTATATTTACATGGTCGTCTATATGCAGCTAGCAAGGTTAGGTCAGCGACATGTTGTGAAAGCTAACACCGATGAATTTAAGGCCTTTTGCACATTTTAGATAACTGCTTCGGTGCTAACGCCAACCTGTTATTACGAAGCCGCACACACTGTTCTCGTAATGGTGACCGTAAAAATTAGCAGCTCAAGTGTGATTGATTGACAGTCATTTGCGGTAGCCAGCGTCGGGTTTCATTCATGTAATATAAGGAAACGTCGCAGGTCATGGCAGAGATTGGCTCTCAGTGATTGTGGAGGCGGGATGTTCTCGCTGAAACCACTGTCTACTGGAGGAGGGCTGTGTGCTGATATATACAGTGTGTGCAGCGCGGTCATGTATTCATTTAACGCCTGGGCACATTATCCGATAATAAACAGTAAACATGTACTAGACTTGCTCGCGGCGACAGATAAATCAGTGAATAGCATTGTAAACACTACATTTTAATATTAAATACAAACATTATTTACTATTGCAGGAGCCTGAACAGCACACAAGGCGAGATAAGAGTGGGACCCAGTCATCAGGTAAATAAATAAATAGTCATAATTACACATATTTGGTCTTCATTTGGCCTAAATAACAGCGTGAAAGCTATTTTAAATTTGTTATTGGAAATTATTGTTTTTATATTGAAATATTAATTTGCAGGCCAAGCTCCCAGAGTTACAACCACGTCCTCAGCCTTGTTTACAGGCACAGACTGAGAATGAGGAACTTATGTGGACACCAGGGGTTAACGACTGTGACCTGCTCATGTATCTCCGAGCAGCCAGGTGAGACCTTCACTGGGGAAGATGTCAAATATATTGTTTATTATGTTTAATAGTAAAATACGTTTCACATGATTAGTTAGTCATGTCCATGTCAAAAATGTATTTTCCTCACATGTAACAGGAGCATGGCAGCATTTGCAGGAATGTGTGATGGTGGATCCACTGAGGATGGATGCTTAGCAGCCTCTCGTGATGATACCACACTCAATGCACTTAACATGGTAAGGCATTTATAATATGTTCTCAATATTTCCTTGTTACAACTAATATTAAACAACACTTAACATTAAATAATATTAAATTAAAATCTATCTGATTCTATTATAGCTCCATGCAAGCCATTATGATGCTGCAAAGGCTCTCCAGCGCCTTGTGAAAAAGCCACTGCCAAAACTTATTGAAAAATGCTGGTCAGAGGATGATGTGGTACGTTACTGTAAATGCGTCCACACAAAAATATATTTTTTTATGGTAATCTAATTATAATGTACCCTTTTTTACAGAAACGTTTCATTAAAGGCCTCAGGCAGTATGGGAAAAATTTCTTTCGCATTCGGAAGGACTTTCTACCCTGCAAGAAAACAGTAGATTTAGTTTTATGTTAATGCAGAAAATAAATTGTGTTGCTTTTTTCAAGTCATTAATGAAGTATTATGTTGTAATAAAAAGGGCGAGCTGATCACTTTTTACTACCACTGGAAGAAGACTCCTGAGGCCGCTGGAACCAGAGCCTATCGACAGCAGAGGCGCCAGCCATCTGCACGCAAAGCCAAGACGCGTTCTGCTGCAGCTTCTTCAAATGCACCATCACAAAATTATTCAAGTTAGTCATATTGTTTACCTGTTTCTCCTTTAGTCATTAGTTTTATGTTTTTTAAATAAATGTATTTCTTTGTAGATGAAGCAAGTTCAGCCAGTGAGGATGACCTTGATAGTGAGGACAGTGAGCAAGATGTGAAGAGCTGTAGCCATTGTGGTACAACTAGTATGTTCACACCTCTATTACTCAAGAGACAACTTTCCCTTAATGCTCCATAATAACAATAAATAATCTTTTAATCTTTTATTAGACTCAAAGGATTGGCACCAAGGAGGCAAGAACAACCCCGTGTTGTGCACACGCTGTCGCACATACGAAAACAAACATGGCTGCCTTCCACCAGCTCAAAAATCGGGCGGCTCCTTGTACATGTTCAAACCTGTGAAGGAGGAAGAGGAGGTGAACAGCAAGCATGGCATGAGGACGCGGCGGAGTAGAGCACCTGTACGCCCAAGGCTTCAGCTTTCAGACATTTTTATTGCATGTAAAAAATATGATCAGGAAGTCTCAGACACCAGCCAAATTAATGTGTGTGAAATGGTTTAAATAGTAAGTTTCTTTTATTGTTTTATTGCTGTTTTACAGCAGTTATCATCTTTACGAAGTGGCCACAGGAGAATCACTGGCTCCCCCAATAATGATGATCGTAACAGTCATTCTGGGTGTGCTACAAGAGCATCTGCTGCTGACAATAAAAACGACTCAGCAAAGAGGGCAAACAAGGTAAAGACTACCTCATATAACTTGCAGGATTATTTTGTGCAAATTAGCCAAAATTAAGATACATCTATTACTTTGTTACAAAACTGGAAATGTATCATAGTAGAATGTTTAAGTTTGTAAATATTTCTTTTATGCAATATGAAATATAAAATAAAGTGTTCTATTTATTTATGTAGAAAATAAAGGAGGAGGTTATATCACCAAAGTCAACTAAAAGAGTTCGGGAGAGCCCAGCGATTGAACCTGACGAGTCAGAAAAAATCACAGCTAAAAGGCCAAAGACTCAGGTGGAGGATTCAGACTATTTAATGCAAATATTTTAGCTAATATTTAACCCAGAATTTAAGTACATACTGAAATTTACAGTACCCATACTATATATACTGAATTGTTATTTTTTTCCAACAGGATCCTCAGGGCTCCCGGTCAGAGGGAGAGGCTGAGATTGAAGAGGAAAGCTCGTCAGAAAGCCGCAGTGCTCAAGATGATGGCAGCAGTGACACCAAAGATATTGATCAGGACAACCGCAGCTCATCTCCCAGCATTCCCAGCCCTCAACAGGGCAACGAGAGCGACTCTGACTCCTCTGCACAGCCCAACGGCGCTCAATCAGAGCCAGCTGCTGCCTCTTCAGCAAGTGATGCATCAGCTTCACACACTGTTCCATGTCAGGGGCCTACTGTCATTCCTCCACCTCCTCAGAGGACCTCCTCTGCTGGCTCTGCCAATAGCCCTCCACCTCCTTCCACCGAGCCACTTCAGACCAGCACCAGTCAGACAACCACTGCCTCCAACAGCCATCCACAGCCTGCTCCACCCTCTACAGCTGGTCCTCCAGGGCAGGATGCTCCTCTCTCTACACCATTCCAGGTCCCGTCTGCAGTAAACAGTGGGAGCCCACAGCCCCTGCCTTCACAGCCATCCCAGAGAGCACCAATCTTCTCTAGAGACCCTCAGCTTCCACAGAGTCCTTTATTGGGACCACAGATCAAACCCCCTCCCACAACCCCCATCCCGCCTTCACACAAACAAATGCCACATCCGCCTGCTGCCCCATACCCACAGATGCCTGCCAACCTGCCTCCTCCTCCTGCCCTGAAGCCACTCAACGCTCTGCCTAACCAGCACCCTCCTGGGGCAGCCCCTCCTCCTCTGCAGATGATGCCACAGCCTGCACCCACCCAGCTGCCAGTCATCTCTCAGGTGCAGAACCTTTCTGCCAAAGGCATGAGCGCTCCTCATCTACCTTCTGCACCCAGCACCATCACATCTGTTACTGCATCTGCAATCAGCCCCATCCAGAGCCTTCAGTCATCACTTCCTCCTCTGCGACCCTCGGGACCCACGGGCTCACAGGTTCAGGTGAAAGAGGAGCCATTGGATGAGATGGAGGAGCCAGAGAGCCCACCTCCTCCGCCCAGGAGCCCCTCTCCACAGCCAGCTGTGGTTAACATGGCCAGCCACGCCAGCCAGTCTGCTAGGTATGACACTGTACATATTACTTTTCACATAAAATTCCATAGGTATTGATGATCATTTGTTTTTGCAAAAATATAAGTATAAACAACATTGTCTGAATAATTAGGGAAGTAACAATAACCAAAATATCAAGATATCGTATATTCAAAGGTCTCACAATAATATTGTGGTAGTTATGATGCAGAAATAGCAAAAAACAGAGGGAACTACAGGGACCATGATTCTTTTCTCGGTTTCAGTGCAGACTACATGAAGAAATGGCTGTTCTAAGCACTTTTAAATCTTAATTAAGTCTTGTGAAGGCAATTTTAGAGGAAAAAGTAGCATATTCACAGTTTTGTGAGCCTCCACAAAATATTGTAATAAATATCGTACCGTGAGATATTTGGATATTGTTACATCCCTAATGACAATAAATGTTGTACCAAATGACCATATCGTGAGCTTTCCCATGGTATCGCAATAAATATTGTACCGTGAGGTTCATATCATGACAATATAGTATTATGAGACTTGGATATTGTTACACCCCTATAAATAATGTTTTTCTAGGTTTATTAAACACCTGGATCGTGGGTATAACTCCTGTGCAAGAACAGACCTCTTCTTCACTCCACTGTCATCGTCAAAGCTGGCCAAGAAGAGAGAAGAGGCAGTGGAGAGGTCCAGAAGAGAGGCAGAGCTCAGTGCTCGACAAGAACGCGAACGAGAGAAGGATAGAGAGAGGGAAAGGGAGGTAGACAGGAGCATGGTGAGTTGTCTTTGGTGTGTATTAAATGACTAAGATAAACTGCATAATAACTACATTTGTATACTTTCTGCAGAAAGCCTCTAGTTCCTCTCATGAAAGTCGAATGAGTGAAGCTCAGATGACAGGCCATGGGCGACCCTCCTTTGAGCAGCCTCCCACCACTGTTGCTGCTGTTCCTCCGTACATTGGCCCTGATACCCCCGCTCTCCGCACACTCAGTGAATACGCTCGCCCTCACGTTATGTCTCCCACCAACAGAAACCATCCTTTCTATGTGTCCCTGAGCCCTGGAGACCCCCTGCTGGCCTACCACATGTCCGGCCTGTACAGTACTGATCCTAGTCTCCGGGAGCGTGAGCTCAGAAACCTGAGAGAGAGAGAGCTGCGTGAGAGGATGAAGCCTGGATATGAGGTCAAGGCCCCAGAACTGGAGACACTGCACCCCTCCGCTAACCCCATGGAACACTTTGTCAGACATGGCGCTCTGGCTCTCCCTCATATTCCCGGCCCTCCTCATCCCTTTGCACCCTTTCATCCTGGGCTTCTGGAGCGTGAGAGGATGGCACTAGCAGGACCACAACTGCGGCCAGAACTGAGTTACGCTGAGCGGCTGACTGCAGAGCGCCTTCATGCTGAGAGGATGGCTTCAGTGGCCACAGACCCAGCTGCCAGGCTACAAATGCTCAATGTGACGCCACATCACCATCAACACTCACACATTCACTCTCACCTCCATCTACACCAGCAGGACCCCCTTGGCCAAGGTCTGCCTCCACTAAAGAACAGTGTATGGTGAATACTGCTATCAATAAGATGTCAAGCTGAATGTTTCTTTTGTTTTCATCCTTTTTAGGTTCCAGTCCCCATCCTCTGGTGGATCCTATGGCACCTGGGCCACGTTTGGCCAGATTTCCTTTCCCTGGAGGACCAATCCCAAACCCACTGCTCAGTGACCTGCCTCACGATCATGAGATGTTGAGGCACCCGTTGTTTGGTGAGTGTTTTTGTTTAATGACTCTTGTGTGTGTATTCTGCAATACTTTCATTTTTTTGTAATAAATGTCTTTCTTCAGGACCTGCATATCCAAGAGAACTGCAGGGTCCAATCCCTCAAATGTCTGCTGCCCACCAGCTCCAGGCCATGCATGCCCAGTCTGCAGAGCTGCAGAGGATGGCTATGGAGCAGCAGTGGCTACATGGGCATCACCTTCATGGAGGGCCTATACCCAGTCAGGAAGATTACTACAGGTAAGGTATCAGGTTTAAAATATAAAATGTTGAACAGTATATTGCACATAGTAACATCTATTCTCTATTCTTTTATAAAGTCGGCTGAAGAAAGAAGGTGACAAGCCATCATAACTATTAGTTGGTGCATGCTAATAAACCTATACTAGTACCCTAAAGAATACTGTGTACCCAATAAGAGTGTAAGAGAATAATGGATGTTTGTTAATATCTGCTTTTAATATATTTTAGAAGAAAAATCCTAGTGTATTGTTATGTGCATTCCTCGTATAGCACTTAATGGGACTGTCAAAGTCTGTCAGAGATTTTCATATCTACTCTTTCTACTAGTTTTATCAAATCATTGACATATTTAATGCTGAATCTGAAAAGTGACAGTTGTTTCCACAAACTGTTTCACAATTTCTAACTAAGTGAAGAATAATGATATTTAGTAAAGGATATGAAAACAGTACATCTTTTGGGGTTAACTTTAGATATCTATGGTTTAATTTTGTTTCAACTGTATCAATGGCATTTAAAATCAGTGTTTGGATGATTGTAATGGACCTAGCATGATTCAGTCTGTTTCCACTAATCTAGAGTAGCAAGTTGCATTGTTGTTTAGAAAGCATAGTCTAAGTTGGTTTACTCTAAATCTGCTAAATATTTGTGTAAATCCCGAAGTTTTATATCTATCTTTTCACACACTTAAACTGAAGTTTTTATCCTTTGTTTCTGAGAGTGTAAATATTACATGTTCACAATATTAGATGAATGAGTTCTATTGATATAGCAGTAGGAGTGAACTGTCGCCCCCTTAATTTAGCACGAGAGCGGTAAACTATAAGCTATTACATGAAGTATTATAAGCTGACGTAATAAATTGTTTGTCAGAGGAAAATCGAAATTGTTGAAATTGTTGAAGCCAATACTAGAATTGACTAAAATGTTTAATAAAAAATTAACTCCTGCCATTTTAATTGAATTTGAGCAACTGCTAAGACATTTAATATTTATGGGACATTATATAAAATTGTATCCATTACATATTTATTTCAATAAATTACTCTTTTGGCAAAAAATCTTTTTATTTTTTATTTTAAAAATCTACACCGTTTTCATTTTTCACACAATCTGTTTATTAAATATTTACATGATGAAAAGTGAAATGAAAGTACATATTTTTCAGCCTCTTTGTTTTGCTCCATAGAAGTAAATCCAAAATACAAGCACGTGCTCTTGCATACAGCTCAACCTGCAATAACCTCAACAAAAATGTTAAGCACTCACAAACCTCTCATACACTGTATATATTTAAGCTACAACACAGCTCACAGCCCTCACTGACTCTTCTAATAACCACATTAACTTAATTACAGCTTTCTAATAGCTTTATATGCTTATATGTACCCAGTTCTTCCAACTTCTTCCTTCAGACATAAAACAGTGAATGTATTTGGCCTTGAGATTAACACAAATATACATCTAGATCTGTGTGTTGAGGCATAGTGTACTTGGACCCAAACTTGATTTTGTCATTAAGTGCACCCTTATTTTGTCATCAGTCTTCTTGCGGTGATGTTTTTCTCTTCATATATTGTCTCAGATATTGGATTGCTGACAGTGCACTCACATTGGCCAGGAGGGCTGCAAAGAATCAACATATAATTATTTTTCATAAAATAAATTTTTGAAAATTTAAGGCACAGTGGCTTGGTTTCTTACCTGCTTTCCAGGCATCAGCTGCTTCAGGGTCAGAGGACTTCAGAACCCATGAAGCAAATGCAATGCAGACTAAACACATATCTGACTGCTTAATTGTGGAAAATATACTTTGAGAATCTGAAACAGAAATACAACAAAAGTTAGTTATAATGCGTTTCGTGGTATTTTAGCTGTTAACCTTTACTTTTTTATGTTAAATTAGCCACCATATATCACTGCATTACATTGACCAAATGAAAGAATCAGTAATTAATTAAAGTAGTTATAAATGCATGGCATTTTATGTTTCTTTTCTATTCACCCAACCTTTTGGGGATGTTTTGGATCTGGTATGTTACTTTTTTCAGTTATAAAGCAAATGTGTAGTTATAAGATAAACAATGATTTGCTAATTGTACCAATTTACAGTGTGAAATTAATTATAACTTACCACATGGCATCTGGTTCTTCTCTATAGAAATCTGCTCAAATGCAGCTTCTTTAAACATCTTGGGTGTCATGAAAAGGACACTTCCTTCACCGACCACAGTAACATTTGAATCAATCGCACAAACTGGCTTTTTCTCATCATCCGCCTCAGATCTCCATACATCAGAACCTTTGTCAAGAAAACAAATCTTCTTGACTGAGTACAAACTTGACAGATCTTGGGAGAAGCAGTAGGATCGTTCAGTGTACTTACAGTCCATTCCCTGTAAAATAGACTGAGACACTATTTGTATCGGAGACACATCCTTCATTGTTGTGTAGTTTGTACCTAAGAAAATACAGCCAGGTTTGGGAAATGTCAGTTCCCTTACAGTCGGACGTGAGCAGGAGAAAATTGGGATTGGCTCCTCAATGTAGGGCATGACTGGAAGGTTGTTAGTTGCTGTACAAAATGTATATTCATTCATAGGTGATGCATAATTTCCCTGTAGCCCATAGACACTGACTGACATTGCTTCACACTTTGCTTTGTTATCATCAAACAGGTATTCAAACACTTTGGGGAAAGATATTTGGTATTGTTCATCTGCGAGGCACATGACTGGAGTGACTACTTCAAAGCCATCACTCATTTTCAGCGACTCCTCTAAAGACTTGCAGCTGCTCGAATCCAGAAATGCTTGTGATGATAAATCCTCCATTGACTTGGGTGCATGAATATCATACATACTCTTATTTTTTCTCATCTGTTGCGGCATAGCAAGGCCATATGTATTAAAGGTGGAAGACCACTTTTCCATGGAACAGTCTTCAGAGGGCACAGATGTACCCATTTCATCTGATTCTTCACTTGTACAAACATAATCTGTGCATTCACTTTGGTAACTTTTGCCATGTTGATCAGGGCTTGAGTTTCTACTTGAATTGATAAACTGCCAATACTCCTCTTCAAAATCAGCGGTAGAGAAATCCCAACTTGAATGGTTTAGATTTGTGCAATAGTCAGAATCAGCTGTATTCAGTGTGTCCAAAATAGCATTTTCAGGTAGGCTTTCTGCATTGACAGTACTTATATTATCTCTACTTGTAGTAATTTCATCATTTGTTATAACTGCTTCCTCAATTGGCAACATGCACCTTCCCGTTCTGATTTGCAAGATGTCACTGATTGTCAATTTTTCCATCTCATCCCAGAAAGCAGAGATGGCATATACAGGCTGAGAGCTCCCAGTGGCTTTTGCATACGCCTCAGGACTTTCCATAGTATCAAGTTCAATATCAAGTTGAGGTGAAGATTCGAGTTGGTCTCCTAAAGAGGTTGATGGATTGTCTGCAGATGTAGGTGTATCCACAGACATGCAGAGCTCAGTGCTGTCAGTGCCAGTGCTACATGTGGAGTTGTCATTTGGAGGGTTGTCAGCACAGTAGCTGGCAAGTGGAAAAATCTGTGATGTCTCTGTGACTGACTGGCTGCCATCTTGTTTGAAACATTCATTTGCATAGTGCATTCCTCTGTCTACTAAACTGTCATTATTAATACTTATGGATAGATTACAAGGTGAATTTTGCATATAGAGATATGTAAGGTCCTCCACAGACTCTGCAGCAGAATGGTATGGTTCTGAATCATAACTAGAACTGGAGAAAGACTCGTAATCTGCAAATTCATCTGATTCAACATTATATGTCTGACATGTAATTGGATTACAGGTAGATTTACCAGAATCTGCACCTGATTCAAATGCATTTCCAATGATCAAATCAAGACAGTCCTCCTTACAAGATGCTCCAAAACTTGTAAGTGACCCTGAGTCAGAATTTCTGGTTTGGTTTATTGCATCACAATTGTTGGAAGCATCTATTTTGGCATCTTTAATTACAGTATCTTGCATTTTCCCCTCATTACTAGAATCTTCAAGTTCCACATTTACCTTTTTCTGAAAGCTTTCTTCTTGAATGTACTTGAAGCCAGTGATTTGTTTGGTTAAATCAAACTCAACACAAGTGCTATTTTTTACATTGGGCAAATTACTGATGTCTAAATGGTCTGTACTAGACTTGTGAAGGCATGTCAAATCCATTGCAATTTGAGTTTGAGAGGTCTCACTACTTACATCTTGGTCTTTCTCTTGAATGACCACAGAGTCTGACTTTTTGATGAATTCTGTTATTTCATTGCAAGTGTCACATTTGATCTCTTTTGGATCATTGGCACTGGAAACTTCAATGCATATCAGGTCAGTTTTTTGTTGTATTTTGGCACTTTCACTGCATACTTCCTGAGTCAATATAGTGTCAATGGATTTAACTTGGTTTATGTCACATTTGACATTTATTGGTTCACTGGTATCTTCTATATCAAAATGGTCCGCGCTATATTCATGAGATAGTGTATTGGCGACTGTTTCCAAGCTCTCGGTATTTGTATCTGAGAATTTCTGTTCCAGTAATTTGACTTGATCACAATATTTAACTTTATCTTTATGTGTACAGTCCACTTTACAGATTTTGTTCTGTTTCCTCTTCTTTTTAACCACAGCAGCAGATACCAGTTTTTGAGATGGTTTGTCATTGACACTCACAAACCAACGCTCTTTCTCTGTCCAAGTAATACTGTCACCCCCAAGTGCATCCTTCAAAACAGGCTCCGGTTCAGACTTTAGGTTACTTCCCGCTTTACTGTCTTCACCAAATGAACACTGAACAATTGCACCTCCCTCTTCTTCAACAACAGGTTCCTTAATGTGTACCCCAGTTTGGTGCTCTTTTATGGGTGTGTAGGTTTGTGTGGTAAAGTCTGGATCATCTGCATCACTAAGGCCAGAGCTGTCAGGATAAGCTAGGGAAGCTTGCAGAAGACAGCACTCTTCACTCTCCTCAAAGAAGCTGAACCAGTCATGGTCGGATATGTGCATGCTATGATCCAAGTCATCCATAGTGATCACTCACTCGTGTATCATCTTATCTGTAAATTTAAACACAATTTCTGATAAAGTGACATGTTTAAAAAGACAGTTACACTTTGTGAATTAATGCCTAAAGGATGAAAACATGTTAGCCCATTACGGACATCGCTTTAGTAATTTAATATGATTTAATATGAACATTTTTTTCTGAACTTCATCAAGAAAATATTTAACTTAACATTCAACCTGAAATAATTCCATTTCTATTAAATTAAATAAACATTTTAATCTTAACAGCAATCTAGTGCCTACTAGTCACAAGCTTCATATGCCATGTCATATGATGTTCATGTGTATATATAGGATATAACTGAAAATGACACTGAGTGACTTGACACAAACACACAACACAGAATTAACTTGATCGGTCATAGAACTTAACAGTGGTATGGCGCTCTCGTGAGAACATTTATTCACAAGGCTCTTGCATAACTGAATCTGTTACAGCTTAAAGGAAGATTTCTCATGAGGTTTATAGGTATAGGTTTGGTGCCATACTTTTCATCCTTTTGTATGATACATTTAGTTTAGTTTAATTTTGTCTTTAATTATACTATTTTCTGTGAAGAAGGAAACAAATAAAACTGTTTAATCACTTTTAATCACTCATTGCAGAACACGTCCTTATATCCCACATCCTATATATCCATACCTATTTTATTCCATTTTTCTACTTTTCAGATGTTATTTGGGATTGTTTGAACAAATAATGGTACATTTCTTTGTGTTATCTGCATGGCATTTATCTACATTTCTAATCACCCTTCACTTTAAGTGTATTAACATTAAAAGAGTTTAAGTTTGTGATCAATCAACATACCTGTGACACAAGGACAAAATGTCCACCCTGACGGCTGTTGTGTGTCCCCTGTAGCGACATGCTCCGATGTGTTGTCAAAGTCAGAGTGGAGTCTTTCTGAGCTGATATAAATAGAGCTGCTGGGTCACATGCAGACATCTGTCCCTCATCAGAGGAGGTGTGACATTTCAGACCCACAAAATACTAGCAAAGATCAATAAAGAAGGGATTTTTGAAGCAAGATGGAAAGTAAGATTATATAACTTTTACATAAGTTTAAACATGACTATTGCATAAGACAGTTTGAGCTACATTAATGAGCAGCACATCAAGTATTCAAATGCCTGTGATTTTAAGATGTACAGCTACACTTTTAACTCTGTTCCAATATAATCACCATCAAACATAATATATATACTGAGCACACCCCATTAGCTTTATAGAAAAGAGCTTTATTTTTTTGTAAACAATACTTACATCTACAATATATTGACAAATGTACAAAATAAATAAAAAATGTACAATGGATCACAGCGCTTACTTGATTTGGAAATTGGCTTTTAGTGTAGCCTTTACGTTTTACAGAAGGCCACTGGAGTAGATTCAAATGGATAATGTATGTTAGTATTACTGTGTGTAATGGCACACATCTAAAGGCAAAAGTACGAGTTGGCAAAAACTAGTCAAGTAATACTCAGTGCAACTATAATTGTTGCCATTTCAATGTAATTCTTAATTACACTTAATGGCAACATATTTTAGGCAAAGTGCACAAGTAACTAGGGTAAAGTGCACTGTTTTGTAATAGTCTGGTCATCAAATAGGAATAAAATGATAAAAATAAATAAATGAGGAAATAAAAATTTTTTATTCTAAAAATGGAAATTTATCATAAATGTCTACATAGAGTCTATATGGTGTTGAATATTTAGCAACACATTTAAGATAATTTAAGATGATTCGTTATTAATTATTCTTTACAGTATTTTATCAAATACCAAACACAACTTGACACAAACCAGCATAAACATCAAAATTAAATCTAAATTAAACTAAATTACTAAATACTTGATGTGAACAGAATCAGCAATAAGGAAACTTGAATCTGAAGCTGGATAAATTTACAAAATAAATTTCCACCATCTTTGCTGATGTAGCAAAGTATTTGCTCATGGAATGATTCTTACAGCTGTGATGTTGTTACACTTATAAAATACATTCACTTATCCAGTGTGTCCAGTGTGTACACAAAATAAATAAAATACAGCTGCAATATAACAACGAAAAGCACCCAATATCTACATCTCAAATCTGCCTTAAGCACATTCTTTTGTCCTGTACAAATACTCAGTGCATCGTTACAAATGGGAAATAAATATTACATATCCTGCATACTAAAACATCCAGAAATCTACCAGTATTTCTCTGTAAATTTACTCTTGTTGGTCTTCATACTACATCATCTCATTTGTCTTTAAAATATATCTATAGATTCCACTCTTACCAGCTACTGTACGGTCTAACCTTTATTACAACTAAAAGGTAAAATGTAGTGCTTACAAAATTATGTAATCAAAACTTAGACATTTACGTCAAAGCAATATGTATTGCACACTTGATTTTGGTTTCAAAGAGTTAATGAAAAACATTTGGTAAATTATTCATTGAAGCCAATCTTATTTGTAGTCTATAGCTAAACTATTAACAGTCAGTGAGAAATAGCAGCTACAGTATATTTGGCAACATAAGTTATACTGTTTGAATGATTGCTCATCATACCTCTGGAATTATTCATTCATCTTTCCTGAGGTCTCCAGCTCCCTCTACAGGTTAGGCTTGTGTAGTGGCCGCTGTGGAAATGGAGGCACTATTCAGAGTCGATGATGCTGATGGCCGCTCTCTCCTGACATATCTGGTCTTTCTCGCTAAAAATAAATAAAATAAAAAAAAAATACTGAAAGTTCAGTAACAGCACAGTGGAGACATGAGACAAAATTATAACATTACAAGATTTGAGCTTTAGAGGGCTGAACAACTTCCACAGCTCATTATAGATACTAAGAAGTGGTTTTAGCGATTTATATTTTCCACATCAATATATCAGACTTCAAAATTTATTGCTACAGGTACAGGATAGGCCTGGATGGTAAGCCAATTATAGTTTTAAGAACATACCTGATGTGGAAGGAATCATGACTGCCTAAAAGACAAAACGCAAAAATAAAATGTGAACTAAGCATTTTCAAGAGCTACGCTAGTAAAAAATAAACATGGTCAAATGTACTTACAGTCTCACTTGGCTGGAATATGAAAGCTATAAAAACAGAGGGAATCATAAAATATAGTATACCCTTAGTGTCATTAATACCATCAGTAACATACAAAATTACAGGACAGGACAATAGGATGGGCAATTAAATCAAATTACTTCAATTAAGTTGTGTTTTCAATAATTGAAATTTAGAAAAATGTAAAAATTGTGACAACAAAGATTATTATGAAACAAGTTTACTCCTGACTTCCTTACTTGCAAGCAGGGTTATTGTGCATTATAAATATTTGAATTCATTTAAACTATTATGATATATATTATATTTCCATGTATATTTCCATATTTTAATTAGTTAAAGTGTATTTGAAATCATACCTTTGTTGCGGCGGTAGAAAATGCTTGGGAGTCGATTTGAACGTTTGAGGTAGAAAAAGGAGGCAACTGACAGAATGAGGAACAAGCTGATTAACAATGTTCCAAGAAGAAGAGAAGCCGCCACACCTGGTCCCCCTGTTCCCAACCACAACAACATTAAAGAAGTTGAATTGTGATTAACCACGGTTTATTTCATACATGCAGTTGTAGTAATAGTCAGACACTCATTATTTCTGAATAGATTTAATTTACCAATTTTAGGAATGACTGTAGTGACTGTGGTGTGATTCTTTCTTTCCACTGTATAGTCTGCGAAAAGATAACAAATCATGAATGCTCTTCATCAGAAAAAATAATATAATGTTTTGTGTCTTTACTATAGGTGCAGGCTGTTATGTTTTCCAACTCCACAGCTGCAAAGTCACAGAATATGCAAACAGTGTTTCTGTTCTCCAGGACCCGCAGAAAGCATCCTAATGAAGAATTAACAACAAACCAAGAAAAGAGGTTTTTAACGTATTGCACTGATTCATCTGTAAGGTATCATGCCAATATCATGCCACAAAATTACATCTAAAGAGAGGAAAGTTGTGTTCAAGTACTACTGAACATACTGTAGATGTGTGGATTACCTGGTTCACAGTGAGTATCATTTGAACAAGTGCTGTTGAGTCTCTGATGCTTGTCACTGCAGCACTCCAGTGAATTCTGGTGTAAAGCCTTAAAACAGATAATTTTCAAAGTAAATAACTGATAGGAACACACACACAATCACATATTTTTTTAACCGCCCCACCTTAGTTACAGGTGTTTCAGGTCGAATGAGAATAACTGTTGCAGCCAGGACCAACAGAAATGACAAAGCCATACTTTCACCCTACGAGATAAAGGGAAGACATGGAAAATTAAAGTGGGATTACATTGGCACATTCACATCATTCCCTAACAGCAGTTAAGGTAAGACACATGACTGACTGGTCTGACAGGTTGGTTGTGTTCTATAGAGCCACAGTCTACAAAGTAAGTAGTTAAATAAGCAAGTTTACCTTTAGTCATTTTGTTCACAACAGTCTGTAATAAGTCAAATTGCAGATGGACTGAATTATATGCACCCTACACATCAGCAACAATGTGGTCTAACTGACAACCTTATTTGTAGATAACCAGTTAAAATTTTTAACCAAATTGTCATCTAGAGCTTTAAGCCATCGCGATAGATATGTTGAAGCAATACAAGAACTAACTTCATTAAACTAATAATAATCATAATCATAATAATAGATAACCCTCATAGGTATTGTCTATCTTTGTGTCTCTCTGGCAAGCACCTGCTTGGATCGCATTAGAGATGTATAGCTAGATATAGCAAATCGTGGATGTCTTATTAATTGGATTATACGAAAACTGTTACGTGTTCTATTTTAAGATATAAAGATGTGTTGACCGCAGCACGCTAAAGGCACGTAAACTAAAACTTACCAGCCAAACAGTAGCTAGGCTTTGACCCGTCCAGACTCCAGAGTGATACCCAAATAGGTCAGACAGAGTCGGATACCAATTTACATTCCCCAGACAATCATTTGTGTTTAGAATTAAAGAAAATCCCTGAATCACTGATTTTGCGTAGCTGAGAGCAGCCACCTGCTTTCGTTTGGCGTTTGTACTTCCGGGTTTACATTTCATATTAAAAGACGGACGAAAGAATGTATATTTATTTTTACTAAAAAATAAAGTAATGTAAAACAAAATTACAGACATGCTATATTTGTTGTTAACTTCTCCAGAGTTAATATTCTAATTAAATTCTGATAATAAGAGTTGTCTTAAAGTCCAAATGCAAATATAAAGCAGCCTCAGGTACAAAGTTGCAATGGCGGGAAATTCTGAAATGCAGATGGACTAACAAACGCAGTTAAAATCATCGTGACGTTTAAAAACTGTAAGTCTACTTACACTTGACAGGTTACAATGGTTGGTTTAACCCTTTATCTTATGATTGAAATGACATGGCAATTTAGTGGAACAAACAAACTATTTCTAGCCATTTTGAAAGTTTTGCTTTAGCTAGTAGTTGGGAAATGTTCGCAAACTGTCATCAAACATGAAGCACATTACGTTCAGTGTACAAATATTTTATTGACAAATTTGATGTTCAACAACAAATAGTTGTGAGGAATGAGAGATAGAAAGAGAATAGTAATGTCTTGTAACTGAAAGAATATAATTGATAATGAAACTGTGCACTGTACGTGAGATCATTGACTGTTTATTGGGTCAGCTCTATGTTCCCACGGCCCAATGGTCCCACAGCCCATTGGTCCCACGGTGTTAGGGTTAGGGTTGGGTTAGGTTTGGGTTAGGGTTAGTTGTGGAACATAGGGCCTGAATTAGATTTTTTTCTTAGAAATGTGGGAACATGGAACATTGGGAATATGCTGTGGGACCATTGGGCTGTGGGACCATTGGGCATAAAAAAAAAATAAAAAAAAAGTCTTAATGATGTGGGACCAATGGGTTGTGAGACCAATGGGCTGTGGGAACATAGGTACACTCCCCTGTTTATTGTCTATACTTTATCTTCTGTATACTTAATTTATCAAATGTGTGTTTCAGAGACAGAGAAAATGAATCACATGAGGAATTTGACAGAGATGATGACTATCCCAACTGGAAGCAGGTGCATACATTAAAATAGACATTATGTCACAGAAACTGGTAAAAAAAAAAAGAAGCTCATTCTGTTTTTGTTTAATAGGACAATTAATGCAAATGGACACTCTGTAACAGATTCGCAGTTTTTCTTTGGGTCTCAGTTTTGGCCTGAAAATTCTGCATCTCAGTCACTCAGTTTGTCTTCCTGGAACTCGACACAGTCTCAGGAGGTAAGCGCAGTGACATTAATGCAACTAATTAATCTTAATTAGTTGCAAATTATGTCATTACACCCCAACAAAATCCCATTTGCCCTAATAGTGAACCAACTGATGGAGATTTTTAGATTTACTCAAGGAAGCTTATTCTTCTAACATTTCAGTGTGACCAATGCATTTACCTGCCTTTTTTTCTGTGTAATCACAATTTTATATTGTTTTGACAAATACATTTCTATACATGTTTTGCCTTGTTGAAGAAAACACATTTACACAATAACAGTAGATTATGGAATATACAGTATGCCATCTCCATACTCTTCAAGACAAGCATTATCATTTAATATAGCATGAGCACAGTTAGGTTACTCAACTGATTTTTATTTATCAGGAAAGTGATTCAACCCTTCTACGCACTTATCAAAGTAAACCTCTTCTGTTCGGCGAGACTAAAGATAAAAGCAAACTTTTTAGCCTGCTGGACAAATTTGAACAAGAGAAGAAGAAGACTAAGGAAAATTCTGACAGGTATTTACATTTTTTTACTGTTTCCGTAGATTCATATCTGAAACTTTAAGCAGATTGAGTCTTAGTAATTGAAATAAGTTACCAATAAATGCATGCTTTTTAGTGAAGCTTTAGCCAATGAGTGTATACATATTCGAGAAACTCTTAACAAAGTAAGTAACATTCTAAAATATAAAATATAAAATTCAGGCTATTGTCAGATGTCTTACTTATGTATGTACAATGTTTTTAGATTCACCAGCTTGCTACTGGCACAGAGAAAAATAGTGCAGTCTTCGAAAAGATTGAAAATGTTGTTTTGACATGTAAGTTGATTGCTATATTATTTAGCCGCTAGATGGCAATGTTGTACAAAAAGCAAATGTTGGTCTGAGATTGTTGATAAAATCCATGTAACCTTTTCAGTGAAGAATAACCTAATAAGCCATCAAAATGACATTAACCTGCAGCTACAGACATTACTGAACAAAGTAAATTCTCTAAAAGAAACGGTGCTAGGATTAGAAGGCAAGATGGAAAAGGTCTGTATATAACTAGTGCATAGACATACATTTTTTATCTGTCATTATTATTGCTTTGTAATTCCATGTTTTAAATGTTTAGACCACCACAGATCTTAGCTGCACTGTGCTAAGCTTAATGACCAATGTGGATGGACTAAAAAAGGACAAAAAAACAGAACAAGATATGCTTGAAGAGGCCCTTAAGATTCTGAGTGTTTTAGTGTCCAAGGATTCACCCAAATGCAGCCCAGTGACAGTAATGGACAGCTTCATTCAGACGTCACCAAGCCTCACACACTCTTTGCCTGGAAGTTTGCAGGAAAACCAGCTTGAGCAACAACAGCATGATGCAGTGTGTAAAGCAGATGCACGTAAGGAGAACAGAGGGTATGTGGGAAAGAGGAAACTAAAAAGACTCTCTGTGAGACATAAAAAGCGCCCTCTAGTGATGGCTCAGAACTGCAAGCCTGAGGTCCCTCAGGAAAACAGCCCCTCCCTCCTGAACGGTAACAAATTTCCTCTGTCTGAGTGTCACAACAAAAATGGAAACAAGAGTTTCATCACTCCCCTGAGCTGCTGGTCCCAGGACAGCAACAGCTCGTTGTACCTGAATGGGATCGACCCCATCCTGGACAGGGCAGAGGCCACAGCACAGCCTGGAGGCCTGTGGCATTTGTTTGAATAAGATGAATATAGACACCATAACCAAAGTTATGTTTTTTATTCTTTATTATATTATTTGAGCAGCATTTAATGTTTAGGTGAAAGAAAGCATTGTAAAATAATCTGTTGTAAATAGCACTTACTATTCTGTGATCTGATTTATTGGAAATATTGATTTATTTATTTTTATTCATTTATAACATTTCTGGGGTTACATTTAAAAGATATATACATATCCAATAAAAAAAGAGTAAATACTCTAGATTACTTTATCCAAGTATGCAGGTTTGTCTAAATGTGTAATATAATAAGGTCATCATCTTCCAAGAGCTAGAATGGTGTATATTTATCACTGTACAAACTCATATTAAACCTGTATATTTACATCTCACTTTAAAGTGTATTGCAGATAATTTTTCACACATAATCCTCGTTACATGGCCATGAGCATCAGATTTGTTTTTAGCTTCAAACTCTGCCACTACACTCTGAAATGTGACTAAAGAGTCATTGTTTAATTAGGTCGGCTGGTGGAGACATGAGCCCTCTTGGGTTGAGCTTTGCTACGAGGCACACATCATAGTTGTCATGCATTAGAGTGTGGCGAGCCACTACTGTCCAACGCTGATCCTTCGGATCCAACTCCAGAATGTCCTTTGTTATGTTATCATGACGATCTAAATGGAGATAATGACATGGGAATTATTAAACACATAATACATGTTATGCATGAGCTGGTTATTACCTGCTCCTCTGTAATATCCACAGATAAAAACTTTGCCTCCCACTACTCCTGCATTTGAAGCATTGGTGCGCAGTGAAAGTTGGGGACATGGAAGATGAGGTCCCTCTTTCCAGAAGTCTCCATCTGGATTATATATCTCCACAGCATCAAGACAGTGACGAGACTGACCTCGGTCTAGACCTTCACACCCTATGCCTCCTGTAGATACAAAAAAATAGGTACGATACAACTTTAAAGAATTATATGTACTGCCTATCTATTTCTAGTGTCTTACCCATCACATATATTTCCCCATTGAGTACCACGGCAGCACAGCGGTACTTTGAGTACTTCATAGGAGCTAGTTCAGTCCATCTGTTTGTGTTTGGGTCATATTCCAGGAGGCGGTTACTGAGACGGTCAGGCTCATCATCCAGACGATATGACTGGACAGTAAAATGAAAGCAGAGCATGTGCATTATGTTTAAAATGAAAACAAATGCCAAATAATATTTTATATTTAAAAACCTGTGGAGTTCGACCGCCCATGGCATAAAGGCGATCGTTCATCTTGACCACACTGTGATAGGCCAAAGGAAAGGGCAAAGGGGCTGCATTGCGCCAAGGGCCTCCCTGCAGGGACCAGCGCTGCACACAGTTAGTGATAAGATACTGGTTCTTCAACTTCATTAATCCACCCACTAGATACAGAGTATCCCCTAGTGAAGCTAAACCGTAGGAATCACGGTACTCTGCAGATGTCATCTGCTCCCAGCTTCCTTGTGCCTCAACTTTGTATCTAAAAGAATACATTATCAGTAGCTGTAACATTATGTAATTTGCAAATATTTGAGGCACATACCTGAAAATGTCAACATTTATGTTTTTTTGCTGGGCCATCTTCCGGGCATTTGCCTCTCCTGACACAATAATGATATTTTGTTCTGTCACAACCCCAGCACCAACGTGTCCCAGAGCATCTCCATAGCTAGGCGAGGTCATATAATAAATTCGACCTGTAGATGGAGCAAAGCAAAAACTGCGCTCGCGGTAGTTGCCATATCTTGACCTTATCCCATCGCTGTCGTTTCCCACACAAAGCAGCAGGTCTGTGGTCTCCATGCCATACCTCAACTTCAGTTTTCGTGGTGCAGCACATGGATGCATTTCTCCGACATCCAAAGCCATATTCAACAACTCTAGACATTCAGCATCAGCCAACAGAGCTGTGTTCCTTCTCATACTTTCTCTTAAATAATCTGCATTTATGAGAGGCAGTCGCACTTTCCTCAGCAGCTCTGGAAGGTGTCGAGCTCGTAACTCCTCATCCAGCAGACTCCCATGGTTCACCCAGCGAAGGACCACATCTAAGATGGTTTCTTCTCTAGAAACATTGAGATCATCTGATGAAATGAGTTTGCCGAGCTGATGGGCCTCCAGCTCAACGACTTCGTCATTTTGACATACTTCAACAAAGTTCTGCTTCAGGTAATGATATGCGTGGTCAGCCAGTTCCTCTGCACCAAGGTCACGAGCAAAGTAATACACACCAAGGCAGTTGGAGGCGTCCATGTTCTCTGTCATGTGCTGCCTACAGCGATTAAAAACATCATCCATCTGTAACAGAAAGGAGGCGACAGCGATACCTTGTACATTGTCGTTAGTGAGAGGCAGATCAGCACAGTACATGTAGTTTAGGAGAAGAGCCAGGCTATCTGCTGAAGTGTCCCTCAGGAAGATCTCTCTGTTGTGGCACTCTCGAAGGCCACATGTAAACATTACACGAAAGTATGGACTGAACGCTGAAAGCATAACCCTATGGCAAGGGAAGCTGATGCCTTCAGCCACCAACACCACATCTGTCAGATGTTCAGTCTCCCGCATCCTCTTCAGCTGGTCCATCAGCACCACACCATGCTTGAACGTGAGATCCATAGTGCTCGCAGTTTAAAAATTAGAACTGAGGCAATGTCCACTATAGAAATGGGAAGGGTTTGGAAAAGATTTATAAAAAAAACAAAAAAAAAAAAACACTGAGTTAGCGCAACAAAGAATGACAACAATATTTCTAAATATGTACCTTGGAAAATTATCCTTTTTTAAATGTTTGTTTTAGAAACAAATGTTGACCAAACCAAAGACAAAGTAAATAGTAAAGTAAATCTAAAACAGTTCACTTTTAAACCTTACCAAAGTCTTTAGTTTGATGATTTAAATTTAATCCACTGTATTTAGATCTTCAAATGACAAAAAACATGCTGGTATTGATGGCCTTTTTCTTCTTGTTTTTGTTGCTACATGCAGTACTCTTTAGTTAAGTTACTGAGCAAATGCTGGAGCCAAAGATATGTGGCCCCTCTGCCTCTGTGGCCTCTGAGCTACAATCCAAAAATAGACCGTGTTTTGGCAGAGACTTTTTTGGGGGTCACAAGGATTCAAGAGCAATGTCACTTCATAAACAAATAATAACCATTTGTTTAAAATAAGATCAAATAAGGATTTCCAAATATTTTCACCTATTTGCAGTGTCTTCTTGTATTGGTGGTCAGCCATGTGCAGAAGGCAGTAGTATGGGCACAACAGTTCTCTGCTCAGAGTCAGATGTCATGAGCTCAGTCTTAAAGTGACCATGTACCAAATGGCTATATTCAACATTAGTGATGTGACGTTTGTGAACTAGTTGGCTCTCTCGAACAGTTCCTTAGTGTGAACTGTTGGAACTGGATCTCATTTTGAAAAGAGCCAGAACATCTGTCTTATTTTATGCAATTTTACACTGATTGATCAGCACAGAAGCAGAGTAGGCAACCGAAGTGAAAACATTGTGCACATTTAGATTATGCATAGTAGTTTCAAAAGGTAAATGCATTTTTGCACTTAATCATTTTGTTCTTGTGATTAGTTTGTTAAAATGAGTTCTCGCACCAGCTTCTGCATGTAAATAATTGTGAAAAGAGCCAATTTTTTGAACACTCTTTGACATGAATGGATCCGAATCTTTTGGCCGAAAGTCACATCAATCCTCTGAATGAATATGTCATGCTGTTATTTCAAGAGCAAGTATTCTAGATATGTAGTATTCTAGATATAGTAAAACCTCTTCTTAAGACATTTGAAAATATAGCGCCTTTCAAGATACACTGCATTATTCATTCACTCCCTGATGGTAAGCTATAGCCACAGCAGCCCTCGAGTACAGTGACAGAAGAGAAGCTGCCAATTTGCGCCACCCCTCTGACCTCCTTGGTCTGAGCGGGAATCAGTACTTCCGACCTCCTGTTTGGGGGACCACTGCTCTAATCATTGTGCTAGTACAACTTTCCATTATTGAGCAAAATCAAAGTAAGTTTCATGGTTCATTAGTTTTGGCAGGTGATGGCACAGCAAAAGCCGGGGAAATGATCTCTTTCCCTCTAAAGGAATTTCTCCTGCCAGTCCTTTTTCTAACACTTCCTAACAATAGTAAATCATTAAAGATATGACGGTATATATGTCAGCATGCAAAAACTACTAGCCCATAATGGGATATCACATCATGGATTCACATAAGTTTGGTAAATACAAAGTTGAAAGACAGGTGTTGAATGAGGAAAAACTAGAGGAGATTGCATACAGAAAAAGCTACTATGATACTCATCCTCCATTTACCAATAAACTGAAAGATTCTTTACGGTAAGATTACCTGCATTTTTCATTTTGTCTCCTGTTTTTTTCTAAACATTTTAATGTGATATTTTCAGCTGTTCAGTTCCAAGACTAAGGAGATGGGTCCTGAGCAAGTTCCCTGTGTTGTATTGGCTACCCAAGTACTCACTGTGGGACTATGGTATGCCAGATCTAATATCTGGCATCAGTGTTGGTATCATGCATTTGCCACAAGGTATAGCTTTTTATTTATTATTATTATTTTTTTTAGTAATATATTTTTTTCTTAGTGTCTTTAACAGTTTGAATGTTAACTGGACAACAGAAAAGTTACTTTGGCTGTTGAAATAAACACACATTTTCTATGACATTCTGTAGGTATGGCTTATGCCTTGTTAGCCTCCTTGCCTCCTGTTTTTGGACTCTACAGTTCGCTCTATCCACCACTGATCTACTTATTTTTTGGAACATCACGCCATATTTCTATAGGTAACTGACAACAACCCCATTGTTGGGGGTTGTTGGGGCTGATGGTTGTAGGCTAAGTATAGCCAGTTACTATCAGACTACCATGAAACTGTAAAACTGTAAGATCAAATAATTATTATTAAATTGCTACACATTGATACTCATTTTTAACAGGAACATTCACTGTGCTCAGTATAATGGTTGGAAGTGTAACAGAAGCACTTGCCCCAGACACTGCATTTTTGATAAATAATGGGACAAACATCACAACAGAAGTCAATATCACAGCTCGAGACTTGTATCGTGTTCAGGTGGCAGCTGCTACCACAGTCCTTGGTGGACTCATCCAGGTCTGTATAAGAATCTTGCTTCTTCAAGCATATGTACTGGATAATACCTGCATATTTGTAGGTGATGCTTGGAAC
The DNA here is from genome assembly GCA_030686955.1 of Odontamblyopus rebecca. Lineage (NCBI taxonomy): Eukaryota > Metazoa > Chordata > Actinopteri > Gobiiformes > Gobiidae > Odontamblyopus > Odontamblyopus rebecca. The sequence continues at coordinate 20,035,233 of CM060656.1, forward strand.
AGTAAAGTTTGGCTTTGTTGGAACTTACCTGGCTGAACCTCTGGTGCGTGCCTATACAACTGCTGCTGCAGTTCATGCTGTGATTGGACAAATAAAATACATCTTTGGAATATCACCAACACGATTCAGTGGACCACTGTCACTTATATACGTGAGTAATGTACAATATAATTTAGCCCTATTTGTTTTTATAATGTAAATTAATTATGTTAAAATACTTTTTTTCTAGACATTTGGTCATATATGCACCCTGCTCCCTGAGACTCATTTGCCAACCCTAGTGGTCAGTGCTGTGTCTATAGTGTGTCTTGTTATAGCCAAGGAGCTCAATGCCTCCCTTCACTCAAAGCTGCCAGTGCCCATTCCAGTGGAGCTCATTACAGTCAGTTCACACAGAGACACACTTTTATTTAACTTTTTTATGCTACCGCATTACTTCTTCTGTACAATGTGCTGACACTGCGACCAAAAAAGCATGAACACAGTGGAAACAGATCACTGACTCAGCATTAGTGCAATGCTTCTCACAGCAACATTTTGTGGCTAATAATTACATCCATATTACTCATGTGTACAACAAAGTCATTACTTATTGATTAACTACTAACAAGGTCAGTGTTCTTTTTTAGATTGTGAGTGCAACAGTGATATCTTCTTATTCACATTTGAGCAGCAACTACAAAATTTCAGTCGTTGGAGAGATACCTAGTGGGTGAGAACTTTTTTTTTTTTTTTTTACAAATTATCTACAAATACAAGTTACCAAAAATATACTCTTTTGTTGTGCTGAATGTGTGGTTTACTGTGTCATGTATTTCTTTTTTAGTCTTAGTCCTCCATGTGTACCAGATGTGAGCCTGTTTAGACAGGTCATTGGTGATGCATTTGCATTAGCCATTGTTGGTTATGCCATTTCAATTTCACTTGGAAAAACATTTGCTCTGAAACATGGATACAAGGTGGACAGTAATCAGGTAAACTTAAATTAGCAAATTTAACCTGTGACATTATTACATTGTATTTTTTTTAATTTACTGTCTTCATCAAATATCTTCAACTCCCCAAAGAACACTTGGACTTAAACCCCCCTGACTTCCCCAAAAAAGACTATCCTGTGCCTTGCACTTTTGCACTATTTACCATTTATTATTTATTTATATGCAAGGGAGTGAGAAACACAATTCTGATTCTTTATGTTTTTCCTGTGAAGAATTGACAATAAACTTTGAACTTGATCTTTTCAATCTTTTTAATTGTTATAGGAGCTACTGGCACTAGGATTGAGTAATATGGTTGGAGGCTTTTTTGAGTGCTTTGCTGTCTGTCCGTCTATGTCCAGAAGTCTTATACAGGAAAGCACTGGTGGAAAAACACAGGTATAAATGCCAATCAAAGTGTCACCTTGCAAAACATCAATCAGCCTCTTTTATTTTTTGTGTGTTTTTGAAGATGGCTAGTTTGGCTTCAGCTGTTATTGTATTAGTTACTATAATGAAGCTTGGTCCTTTTTTCCAGGAACTCCCAAAGGTAATAAACTGAATGATATTTCTTTGATTATGTCTTTGTTTGCACATATAGTCATCAAAATGTGCCTGTTATAGGCAGTCCTTGCATCTATTGTGCTCGTTAATCTCAAGAGTATGTTCAAACAATTGTTTGACATTGTGATTCTGTGGAAAAGAAGCAAGATTGACCTGGTGAATAGAAAATACATTAACACATGTACAAAATTGCAGATTATGATAAAACTGACACACATTGCCCCTCTTGTCTAGTTGATATGGTTGGTCACTTTGATATCAACTCTACTCCTTAACCTGGACATGGGCCTTGCATCATCTATTGCATTTGCTCTTCTTAGCGTCATTGTCAGAACTCAAATGTAAGCGTGTATTACAGCCTAGTAGTATCAGCCAACAGTAGTAGTGCAGTATTGTTTTAAAATGTCCTTTTCATTTTTTCTTTATTAAGGCCAACATATTCTATTTTGGGGAACATTCGGGGTACTGATGTGTATGTGGATATAGAAACCCATAAGCAGGTATGATGCTGTGCATCCATTAACATAACACAATCTACACTGTTTCTTTAAAAAAATTTAACATTTATTTTTAGGCAAGAGAGATCCCTGGTATTACAATATTCCACTCATCTGCTACTGTCTATTTTGCTAATGCTGACTTATACCTTGAAGCTCTGAAAGGGAAGGTTTGTTCAGAAATTTGTGATTTTCTCATGAAAGTAAACTTTTTAGAAAGACTTCTGAATTCTGTGTCTTATACTAGAGTGGACTTGACATCAGTAAAATGATCATCTATAAGAGGAGACAGGAGGCTAAACAAAGGCGCAGAGAAAGGAGGGCAGAAAGACGAGCAAAAAGGCAAGCCAAAAAAGAGGTAGAGCTCTGTGGTAATTTACCATTTCATTTTCTTAAATGCGTGTTGAACTAAACCTTCATGTTTTTTTTCTATATAATGTTTAGAATTGTACTTTTCGTATGCATAGTAATAGTTAGTCAGCTACTGCACTGTGTAAAGCCAAACAGAGCATTTCATCTCTGAATCATCTCTTTCACTGATTACTCAGAAGAGACAAGCCCAGAGGGCATCTGAGCAGCTGGCTGGTGCCCCTGTGTTTTCTGTGGAGGAGGAGGCTGGACAATGGAGTGACATGGGCTTGGAAAACATTAGTGTAGGAGAAAATGAAGAACAGAAGATTACAGGAAGAGAAAATGGCACTGTGTTTGTAATGCCAACCACTCCAAGGACTCCAGATAGTCAGTGCAGATGGGAGTACCTAAAGGGAGGAGCAGATCCAGAAAACCTAAGCTTAGGTTGGCTATCTGAGCTTCCAGATGGGGACACCACAACCCTGGGCTCCAGCAGTGAGGACACACTGAGTCAGGACCTGGAGAGGGTGTCGCTGGGGTCTCTGGGAAAGTGGACTTGGGATATCCACTCCATTATTTTAGACCTGTCCACAGCTAACTTCATTGATACAGTGGCTATGAAAACAATTCAGAATGTAAGTGTTTTATTTTAGACAGATTAGAGTAAATTTTCTATGCTGTATTTATACTTATTTAACTTTCCAAACAGGTTTTTCAAGATTTTAGCGAGATTGATATAGATATCTACTTGGCTGGGTGTCAGCGTAAGTATCAACTATTTTGTGTTATGTTATTCCAATAATATACCCACTTCTTGGTGTAAAAGTATTTTGCATCTAGCTTCTGTGGTGGAACAGTTGGAAAGAGGGTGCTTTTTCTCTGAATCCATAACAAAGAAGCACCTGTTTGCTACTGTTCATGATGCTGTACTTTTCTGTCTGAATCATCGCGGGGCAAAAACTCTCACTAGATCTTTGGTGTGTAACTGAAGGCAAAGATTTTAATCACTGAAATATTCTCCGTCTTGGCTATATAAACTGTATGTTTGTTTTATTTCAGGACATCTGCATTAGCACAAAGCTTTAAGCTGGTTGATGGGGAAATGTGAAAAATAATTGCATTTTTTTTTTCTAAACAATGCTACACTTGATCAATATACATATGGTATTATTTTACCTCTTGTAAGAAATTAACACACCAGTATATACAACTTAATAATTTATCTTTTATTGGTATGAATTTTTTTCCCCAACAATGAACATTATGATTGTATAAAAACTATACTTTTACTAAAAGGCTTTTCAACTTTATTTATGATGACCGTCTTGCAGAAAAAAATGTTTCCCCCACATGTAAAGATCAAAGATAAGTGTAAGACAAGGCAACATGCATAGTCTATTTTAGGAAATGTTGCAATCATTTCTCAGTGCAAAGGTGCATGCAGGTTTTTGTGTCTCAAGTTCAAAGGTATTTAGTGCATCATTCCAAACTAATAAAATATAATTCCTCTCCTGGCATACATTAATAAATAATACTATGTACTTGCATAAACCTACTGTGATTCCATTCCCTGAATTGTCTTTATATCCTGCCAGTTACTGGTAACTGACAATTAGCAATGTCATTGTGCACAAGAATGTTGCAAACAGTCGTTTATGTATGCTACAAGTCTTGGTGGATGTTAGAACTAGGAGTATCAGAAGATACAATTGAACTGTCGTCATCATTGTGCTCTGGGTGCTGTGAGACCAGTTGCTGATACCGAGCCTGGCGCTGGTAATCTGGATCAATGTTGATCCATTTATTGGCAACCCACTTAGTGCCATGGGTGACCACACAGCCACCATGGAGAGCATATTCATCCTGCTCCCCTACCCAGCCTGCAAGCACACATGGCATGATCCAATGATGTGTAAATAATTTTGAGTTACTGTAATGGGATGTATGTCAAATCCTACCTTTTCCATCTGAGAGATAGTTGTACCAGAATACAGCTGTCCCTTTTGTTGGCTTCACTCTTAGGTTACTCTTATCGCAGTTCTTCCTGGTGTCCAGAAGGTCTACATCATTCTGTATTAATGACTGAAACACAAAACAAGGACACAATGTAGTTACTGATTTGTGAACTTACATGCACTGATGAACAGGTGAGCTGTGACAGATAAGTGATCATGACATGCACAGTATGTACACACTACTTTCAATCCATCATCTCTTGCCCCACAATTACGCACCACTTCATCATAGGTCCTGTTGTCTGCCACAGGGAATGCAGTCTCCCCACCCCCTTCAACAGAGTTCAAGTAGAAGAGAACTGTGATGTACCTAAGTGTGCAACACAGATTTAATGATTGACACACTTGTATGAGGCAAGCACACATACACACATGAACACATGTATGTCCATCTGACAACAGTATTTCAACAGTACAACACTGTTAACTTCAACAGCACTTCAGATTTTTTGTGACTACTAGTCTCACCTGCATGATGTTTCAAAAGGAGTGGAGGTGTTTGCTGCTAGTCGGGTGTGAGTACAGGCTGTTTCAGGGTAGACTGGTCCACTGTCATGATGGGCGTGGTAATGCCCGCCCTCTTCATAACGAACAACTTGTAAAGGCTCACTCAGGTCCACTAAGGCAGGTGGGAGCCGAGTTAGTTTGATTACTCTGAATAAAAACAAGTATGGTCATTTGTATTATGGAGAAACTTGGTATTGTAGATGACCTGAAAGTTTCTGACCTCTCTTTGATATCTTGAAGGACCTTGTGTGCTCCTTCGCCCTGGTAAAGCCATGTATGCCGGCTATTTCTCACTAGCTGACTTTTCTTGACCCCTTGTTGCTGCAAGAAGCGCTGGAAGGCATCACTGCTCAGTAGTCTAAATTCTTCTATACTCAGCAAACCTAATACAACACACACAAAATATTAACACTTATTAATTTAATAAATAATGTGTCAACCATTAAAAAAAATCAAGCTATTAAGAGATTAATGAGATCATACCATCACCATTCTTGTCAGCTCCTAGACCTGTATATATTTCCCTCAAAGTATCTGGTGTTAACCAAATACCATCCCTCACTCGGGAATGTGTCAATATCTGTGATACACACACAAAAAAAGAATAAATTAAATGAGTTTGAAACAAACTCCTGCTGACTCGAGTCTAACATGCAAATACCTCAGTATGTTGCAACTGTCCATCCTGATTTATGTCCAGAAGGTTGAAGATCTCCTCTGGGCTAAGGTTTAGTTCCTTTACCAGTTCTTCATGGTCTCCCTGAACCATAAGCTGGCTTTCCATTAAACCTTTCAGTTGAGCCAGCTGCATTACAACTTGGCATTCATCTGCAGATAAAAAGTCTGGGATTTCTGCAGAGTTTAAAACACATTTTAGGCTTGCATAAAATCATATGATCATATTTAAAATATAAAATCAATTTAAAACTAAGTACTCATCTGAAAATGTATTTTACATAAACCTAGACCAAACCTAGACCTTTTAGAAAATTCCTGGATAATTGAAGGATTGCTCCAATCAGAAAAAAAATTAACAGCATAAGAGATAGAAAGTTAAAACCAAACATTCTGCATTAAGCCATCCTTTGGAATGTTTAAGAAAGTAAGAAGCAGGAGGCCGGCCCTCCACCAAGCAGTTACGAGTTAGCTCTGTGAAAAGGCAGCCCTTCTATATGTGGATTCACGGCCTGGCCTTCAAAATAATGCTGTTTCACATGTTGTACATATATAGGACAGAGTTACTGTTCTGTACATCTCACCAAATAGAAGCGGCTTCATACTAAGTGTGCGCATGAGATGGTCTTGTCCACATGTCAATGACACCTTCTGGACATGTCCAACCTAATAACGTGTCAGAATTATCAGTGAGAGTTGAAGAAAATAGTTTTAGTAGTGGCTTCAAAACTGTGTATTAAATCAAACAAAAATATCGATTTTGAAATCATTACTCACCCTTATACCCTCTATTCTTGGAAGTGAAAAATCACGTTGGTATTCAACTTTAGATGGCGCATCTCTTGAGTTAATGCGCGAGTGGTCAGTGTCATGAGTGTCACGACTTTGGCTATCATCTTCTTGTCCGCTGCTGTAGTGCACGTAGAATAACAGTGCTATTACATTAATAATGTATACGTGAAAAAACACCATTACAACCACAAAGTAGGACCGAGAGCAAATGCTAGTTTTGTTGCACAGGCGATCGGTCTGCGGGTTGAGTGGCAAGGTCGCGCTCTCCGATGTACCCGGTCCTTCACCATCCTGGCTGCTCTGGGTGATAGTCATTTTATTAGACAGTGTTGCAACGCAACTACAACTTCCCAGTTATAAAAGTCCATTCGATCACAAACCGATGGTATATCTCATCAAAGCACGTAGAGGTCTACGCTGGCGTAGGGATCCTCTATTTCCCGCAGTAAACGATGCTGCTCTTCTGCTGTCGTGCTGCGCATTCAGTTTGCTTGCGCACACCGTGCACAGACAGACGTACAGTGCATGTGAGGGATTCGTGCAGAAACCACTGCACAGTGACTGCCGGTGCTGTTGACTTTGCAGCATCCAGCCGAGGAGCAAAGCGCACTGCGCACCATGGGACTCATGTCGCTTACTCCTGACCAAAGTGACGGTCATGGTACAGTTAAGCTCAAATTGCAGTTTTACAAAGATACAATATTCATTTGGGAATTTTTTTAACAAACGGAAGAAGAGCATATTACTACACCCAGTGCACTGCTGCCCTCCAGTGACCAAAAAAAGTAATACCAATGAAGTAAAACCAGTGAAGAGTATGAAGGTATATACACTGAACAAAAATATAAACGCAACACTTTATAAACGCAACACTGTTTTTGCTCCCATTTTTCGTGAGCTGGACTCAAAGATCTAGAACTTTTTCTACATACACAAAAGGCCATTTCCCTCCAATATTGTTCAGAAAACTGTCTAAATCTTTGTTAGTGAGCATTTCTCCTTTGTCAAGATAATCCATCCCACCTCACAGGCATATCAAGATGCTGATTAGACAGCAGAATTATTGCACAGATGTGCCTTAGTCTGGTCACTGTAAAAGGACACTCTGAAATGTGCAGTTTTATCACACAGCACAATGCCACAGATGTCGCGTTTTGAGGGAGCGTGCGGTTGGCGCTGACTGCAGGAATGTCCACCAGAACTGTTGCCCGTGAATTGAATGTTCATTTCTCTACCATAAACCGTCTCCAAAGGTGTTTCAAACAATTTGGCAGTACATCCAACCGGCCTCAACACCCTGGGCCACATGTAACCCCGCTAGCCCAGGACCTCCACATCCAGCATGTTCACCTCCAAGATCGTCAGAGACCAGCCACCCAGACAGCTGCTGCAACAATCAGTTTGCATAACGCACAATTTCTTCACAAACTGTCAGAAACCGTCTCAGGGAAGCTCATCTGCATGCGCGTCATTCTCATCGGGGTCTCGATCTGACTGCAGTTCGTCGTCGTAACCGACTTGAGTGGCCAAATGCTCACATTAGATGGCGTCTGGCACATTGGAGAGGTGTTCTCTTCACGGATGAATCCTGGTTTGCACTGTTATTGATGGCATTTTGAATGCGCAGAGATACTGTGACGAGATTCTGAGGCCCATTGTTGTGTCATTCATCCGTGTCCATCACCTCATGTCCTGCAAATATCCAGAAACTTCGCAGAGCCATTGAAGAGGAGTGGACCAACATTCCACAAGCCACATCAACAACCTGATCAACTTTATGTGAAGGAGATGTGTTGTACTGCGTGAGGCAAACGGTGGTCACACCAGATATTGACTGGTTTTTTGACCCCCCAGTAAAGCAAAACTGCACATTTCAGAGTGTCCTTTTACTGTGACCAGCCTAAGGCACATCTGTGCAATAATCCTGCTGTCTAATCAGCATCTTGATATGCCTGTGAGGTGGGATGGATTATCTTGACAAAGGAGGAATGCTCACTAACAAAGATTTAGACAGTTTTCTGAACAATATTGGAGGGAAATGGCCTTTTGTGTATGTAGAAAAAGTTCTAGATCTTTGAGTCCAGCTCACGAAAAATGGAAGCAAAAACAAGTGTTGCGATTATATTTTTGTTCAGTGTATATACCTTCAAATATATATATATATATATATATATATATATATATATATATATATATATATATATGTGTGTGTGTGTGTGTGTGTGTGTGTGTGTGTGTGTTCGTCACGTTCCACGGTGTTTGGTCTCTCTCATCCTCATCAGCTCGGTTCCTCCATGAGAGGCCTGGGAGCTTGAGAGTTCTGCACAGTATCTTTGCTGTCCCCAGTACTGCGCTGGGGACAGCGCTCCCAGAGGAAACAATAACAGACATTGAGGACAGTTACAAGTACCTTGGTATCCCACAGGCAAATGGCAACCTTGACGAGGCAACAAGGAAAGCGGCGACGGCCAAATACCTGCAAAGAGTACGGCAGGTCCTAAGAAGCCAAGATGGCAAGAACAAGGCGCAGGCAATAAACAGCTACGCCCTGCCAGTGATCAGATACCCAGCAGGAATCATAAGCTGGCCAAAGGAGGAGATACAGACTGCGGATGTTAAGACACGAAAGCTCCTGACCATGCATGGAGGGTTCAATCCCAAGTCCAGTACCCTGAGGCTGTACGCGAGCCGGAAGGAAGGAGGCCGAGGACTAGTGAGTGTGGGAACCACTGTCCAGGACGAAACATCCAAGCTCCACAAGTACATCAGTGACAAGGCCCAGACTGATGACATGCTCAGAGAATGTCTCAGACAGTGGGGCGCAGAGGAAAAGGTGCTGGAGGGACCATCATGGCAGGACAAACCCCTACACGGAGCGTACCACCGAAACATAACTGAAGTGGCTGATATCAAGAAATCCTACTAATGTCTGGAGATGGCTGGTCTGAAGGACAGCATGGAGGCTCATCCTGGCTGCACAGGAGCAGGCCTTGAGCACCTGATCAATAGAGGCCCTGATCTACCACACTAGACAAGACACAAGGTGTAGGCTGTGCAAAGAAGTGCCTGAGACAGTCCAGCACATAACTGCAGGGTGTAAGATGCTGGCAGGGAAAGCGTACATGGAGCGACATAACCAAGTAGCGGGCATAGTGTACAGAAACATCTGTGCAGAGTACAGGCTGGAAACCCCAGGATCAAGGTGGGAAACACCTCCAAAGGTTGTGGAGAATGAGCGGGCCAAGATTCTGTGGGACTTCCAAATACAGACTGACAGAATGGTGATAGCGAACCAACCAGACATCGTGGTTCTGGATAAGCAAGAGAACAATGCAGGGGGTGGTGGACATTGCAATACCGAGCGATGGCAATGTCAGGAAAAAGGTACACGAGAAACTAAAGAAATACCAGGGGCTCAAAGAAGAGCTGGAGAGGGCCTGGAAGGTGAAAGCATCAGTGGTGCCTGTGGTGATCGGAGCACTCAGGGCCGTGACCCCAAAACTGGATGAGTGGTTGCAGCAGATCCCAGGAAGAAAAACGGACATCTCAGTCCAGAAAAGCGCAGTACTGGGAACAGCAAAGATACTGTGCAGAACTCTCAAGCTCCCAGGCCTCTGGTAGAGGACCCGACCTAATGAGGGTGAGAGAGACCAACCACTGTGGAAGGTGAGAAAGCATCAATTCTGGGTATACTTGCATACAGTTTTTGAAGGAACTTGGCTGGAAGGCTGTTCCTACATCTTGAAGAACTAAGCACAGCTCTTGTGTGGATGTAGCTTCCTCACATTCTTCTGTCTCTTCATGTAATCCCAGACACAGTTCTTAATGTCTGGGGGCTGAGAGTTCTGCACAGTATCTTTGCTGTTCCTAGTTCTGCACTTTTCTAAACTGAGATGTCTGATGTTTTGCCTGGAATCTGCTGTAGCCTCTCCTTTAGTTTGGGGGTTACAGCCCCAAGTGCTCCAATCACCACAGACACCACTGATGCCTTCACCTTCCAGTTTCTCTAGTTGCTTTTTCTTGATGTTACCATCACCTACTACCTTGACCATGGGGTCTTCAGTCCATACTCTGCACAGATGTTTCTGTGCACCATGCCTGCCACTTGGTTATGTCACTCCATGTATGTTTTCCCTGCCAGCATCTTACGTGTAGCATCTTATGCACTGGTCAATGTCAGGAGTATGGAGATAGGTTAGTGGCTTTATTATTAAAGAAAGAAAGTTGGTTTGTCAACATCTGTATGCATAACTTGTTTATCTCCTCATAATTTAACTTGTTTAAAGTTCTTTATTCGTGACTGAACTTAAAAAGGGAAAATTAAATAATTTATACTTACAGCTGAAGAACCACTTTCCCCCTGCCATTTTTGCCAGTCAACCTGAAAATGATCTGGAACCTATGGACTACTACTATGTGCAATAGTAGCACAATGTTGTCAACCATAAACCATATGCTTGAACTTCAGTTGATGTGATTGGCTGTTTAATAAAACACACACTTTTGTGCATTGAATGCTGTCCAGAAGGTCTCAAAAATCCACAAATAAATACAAGGTTAGTCACTAATATGTATGGTGGTTTGCAAATAAATGTAACTGCACTGACATTTGTGAATCATGTAGCATTTTCTTTTGAGTCGAGAAATGCTTTTGTGAATGTTACATTTATTTGTAAGTCATGAATTATATTTGTGAATGTTGTTATATTTGTTTCTGGACCAAAAAATTTATTTGTGAATGGCATGATATTTATTTGATAACAAAGACACTTACCTATCTCCATTCAGGAGCCTCTTTGCACAGCCTATACCTTGGGTCTTGTCTGGTGTGGTAGATCTGGGCCTCTGTTGCTCGCATGCTCAAGGACTGCTCTCGTGCAGCCAGGATGAGTGCCTCTGTGCTGACCACTCAGACCAGTTCTCTCAAGCCATAGGTAGGATTTCTTCAACCACATCAGTTTCATGTTCTGGTGGTATGCCCCATATGCAAAGTCACAAATGATGGTTTGTGATTGTAAAGGATTTTCTTTTTACTTTTGACTTAATCTTAACTTTTCATAATGAGAATTGGTTTTCAAACATTTTACTTGGTTTAATAAAGGTTAAATTAAATGATAAATAATTAAAAAAAATGTCCAATACAAAATATTTATCTTCGAAAATATATGTTAAATTCAATTTATTCAATTTCATTACCAAAAAATCATCCAGTTATATCTGACATCAAGTGTAATAAAAAGAATTAGGGACACATAGAATTAGGGACACATAGAATGATGCTTTAAATGTTTTATTTAACCTGTAGTTTGCCAGATAACAAGATATGCATACTGTATGACCATCTTGTCACTGTAATATTTATATCAGGTTATTCATTCTTCTGCTTCTTTGGTCTGAAGACAGAAAAGGTAAGTTGGAATAAGAGCAAAGAAACAATTAAACATAAATCAAAAATAAAATGTTAATGTTCTTGGTTGTTTTTAGTTACCTTGACAATTTCACGGCTCCTGACCCTCAGCTTGTTAACCTGGGATTCAGCAATGTCTGCGCGCTCTTGAGCCTCCTCCATTTCATGCTGCACCTTCCTGTATCTGGCCAGGTGAGTGTTGGCCTGCTCCTCCTGCCATTATTCACAGTTTAGTCAAACATGGTTACATTATCAATTTTGCTAGGAATGAATAAAGGGTATTAAGTTTACTCACTGCTTCTTCAGATTGTCTCTTATATGCTTTTACTTTCAGCTGAAGCTTGTCTACCAAATCTTGAAGTCTGTGATTGTTCTTCTTATCTTCCTCAGTCTAGATTTATGGAGAAAAATGTCAGAGATGATCTGTTTTTGAACTATAATTTCCATCCTAAACCCATGCAAAATAAAACATTAATGTAATTAAATTACCTGGTAGGTAAGCTCTTTAACTCTTCTTTCAAATTTCCGCACTCCTTTTATAGCTTCAGCACTGCGCCTTTGCTCTGTATCAACTTCGCTCTCTAATTCTCGCACCTTTTAATAATAATTTTTAAAAATAATTATTGTTTTTTTTATATATATATTTAAGGGCTCTGGGGATTTAGTATGTCTCTTACCCTAGCCTCCAGTTTCTGGAGCTGCTTCTTGCCACCCTTCATGGCCAGGCTCTCAGCCTCGTCCAGACGATGCTGCAGGTCCTTCACAGTCACCTCTAGGTTCTTCTTCATCCTCTCCAGATGAGAACTGGTGTCCTGCTCCTTCTTCAGCTCCTCTGCCATCATGGCAGCCTGCAATTCAACAGTCATTAACATGGTTTCACTAATGTGAGCCTTTATAAAGTTTCTTTTACACTCACATCAGTGATGGCTTTCTTGGCCTTTTCCTCAGCGTTCCTAGATTCCTGGACTGCATCTTCTACTTCTCCTTGAATCTGGATTAGATCTGCCTCCAACTTCTTCTTAGTGTTGATTAGACTGGTGTTCTAAAGAGCAATTTGTTAGCATTTATACCTGATTCCTTATTTATCGGATAGCTCTAGATCTATTAGACAGAGTTGTTTTTTTTGTTTTTTTTTACCTGAGAGTGGAGGAGCCCCACACGCTCGCTGACATCCACCAGTTCTTGTTCAGCTATTTTGCGGCTTCTCTCAGTCTGCTCCAGAGCGGCTCTCAGCTCCTCAATCTCTGCCAATATCAGGTTGTTTCTGCGCTCCACCATGGCCACCTGCTCCCTCATTTCATCTTGACCCCTGAGGGCGTCATCAAGGTGCAGTTGTGCATCCTGTGGAAGACACAGTAAGTGTATATTGTCCAGTGTGACCCTCTTCACTTGAACAGATCTAGCACAAGCACCTTGAGCTGGCTCTGCACATTCCTCAGTTGTTTCTGGGCTTCAGCAGCCTGGCGATTGGCATGGCTCAGCTGAATCTCCATTTCATTGAGGTCTCCCTCCATCTTCTTCTTGATTCTCAAGGCATCGTTTCTGCTCCTGACCTCAGCGTCCAAAGTGCTCTGCATGGTCTCAATGACTCTCTGGCTGTTCCTCTTGATCTGCTCAATCTCTTCATCCTTCTCTGCCAGTTTCCTGTCGATCTCACCCTTGACCTGAGTCAGTTCAAGATGGACACGGAGGATCTTGGACTCCTCATGCTCCAAAGTTGCCTGTGCATAATATAGTTAAGGAATTATTGTTGTATATGAACTAACATAGATACTGTATTTAGATGTTTGCATAATCATACCTCAGCTTCTTCAAGTGAAGTCTGTAATTCAGATTTCTCTGTTTCTACAATCTTTTTCCCCTTTTCCAGTTCATGAATGGTTTTTCCACTTTCACCTATCTGCTCAGTGAGGTCTGAAATTTCCTCTGCAATAAAAAGGTTAATACAATACTAAAATAAATAAACCTAAATATTTAATAAAACTAATTAAAATAGGAACAAATTTGCATACGTTGTAGGTTTTTGTTCTCTCTCTTCAAAGTCTCCAGGTGGTCTAGAGCCTCCTCATAGGAGTTCTTTAACTTAAACATCTCAGTGCTAAGAGAGCGTGCTTCTTTCTGAGCTCCCTCCAGTTCAGCTTGGCTCTCTTCATACTTTTGTTTCCACTCAGCGAGAACCTAAACACATTCACAAATCTCTCATTCATATATCTGTGTGAGACATTTACGAGTGCCCAGGTCAGTACATCAGTAGAAACCCAACCTTGTCAAAGTTTCTTTGCTTTTTGTCAAGGTTAGCGGCGAGAGCATTAGCTCTTTCCACATCAATCATCAGGTCCTCCACTTCACCCTGAAGCCTCTGTTTGGTCTTTTCCAGAGAAGCACATTTTGCATTCACAGCCTCAATGGATTCTTCTGCATCTTGGAGACGTTGGGCCAGCTTTTTCCTTTAAAGACGTGAATGTAAACATTTAAATGAAGAAGATTCAATTCTAGTGGCTGAAAACCTCACTGACTCACTTGGCCTCCTCCAGCTCCTCAGTGCGCTGAATGGCATCAGTCTCATATTTGGTTCTCCACTGAGCCACCTCGCTGTTAGCTTTGGACAGTGCACGCTGCAGCTCAGCCTTGGCCTCCTGCTCCTCCTCATACTGCTCTCTGAGCAGGTCACAGTCATGACGAGATGACTGGAGTCCATGAGCTAGGGCATTTTTGGCCTATAATGTAATCTTAATTCAATTACAAATTAATCTTTTCATTGCTGTTTTTGTGATTGCAATTACTGCACCTTAAGTTCTTCCTCAATATGTCTCTTCAACTCCTCAGTCTGCTGGGTGTATGCCTGTTTGCTTCTGGTCAACTGTGAAATCAGAGCATCTTTTTCTTCTAGCTGACGACTAATTTCACCTGTAGGAAAAAAACTTGTCCTTTATTATTTAACATAATGTCTGTTCATTTGAATATATTGCAAATCAACTGCCTTTGAAATAATAAAAAAATACCATGTTCAGTCTGCAGTCTGGCTTTATGAACTCCAATGTCATTTAGTTGTCGTACATTTTCATCATTTTTGGCTTTCATCTCGCTGAGCTGATCCTCAAGACTGCGACACATTTTCTCAAGATTAGTCTGCAATTAAGTAATAATAATTATTATTACTAGTTACTATATACAAATGGTTGTAATAGTAAACTGAATACTTTGGCTTTTGCAACAGCCTCCATGTTGCTGGTGAGGTCATCAATCTCCATCTTATATTCACTCTTCTCCTTCTCCAGTTTTTGCTTGACCCTCTGGAGGTTGTCAATCTGCTCTCCCAGTTCGGCCACACTGTCAGCCTGCTTTTTGCGCAGTGCAGCAGCAGTGGCCTCATGTTGCAAAGTGGACTCTTCCAGATCTCTCCGCAGCTTTTGAAACTCAGCTTCGCGTTTCTTGTTCATCTCAATTTGAACTGCAGTTGCTCCACCAGCTTCCTCCAGTCTCTCACTGATCTCCTCCAGTTCTCTGGAGAGATCCGAGCGTTGTTTTTCGACTTTGGCCCGAGCCGAGCGCTCAGCCTCGATTTCCTCCTCCAGCTCCTCAATACGAGCCTGATGGAACACAAACATCCCACCGTAACTTATAATATGTGGCCTGGTCTCACTTCAGTCAGTTCATATGATATGAGACTCACCTGTAGTTCTTTGATTTTCTTTTGAAGCTGAACTCCAATTGCTTGTTCATCTTCAATTTTACTCAGAAGCTGGCTCATCTCAAAGTCCCTCCTTGAAATCAATGTTTAACATCTCAGAATTACTTGCATCCAACTATGATAATACTTAATTTTAATACTTAATTAAGTTAATTAAGTTGATATATTTGTGACATCTTACTTCTTAATTTTCTCCTCAGACTGTTGCTTGTCATTCTCAAGATCCATAATAGTTTCGTGGGCCAGTTTGAGATCTCCTTCAAGTTTTCTCTTGCTTCTTTCAAGATCCATGCGGAGCTTCTTTTCTTGCTCCAAAGAACCTTCAAGCTATCTCAAGAAAAATAAATGTTATTTCTTCTCATATGAAGACAATGAACTATAATAGTAATATTGTTGCCTTGACATACATCGTCAACTTGCTGCTCCAGCTTGGTCTTGGCCTTGGTCAGAGTGTTGACTTTGTCTTCCTCTGCCTGAAGGTCATCAAGGGTCTGCTGATGGGCCTCTTGAAGAGCCTTCTTCTCCTTGGACAGCTTGGTAATGGTTTCATCCTGAGAAGCCATTTCCTCCACAAGATTTTTAACCTTAAAGGATATTGAAATATACATTGCAATTGCTGTCTACATCACTGGCAATTTTTTTAAGAAAACCTTCTTGTTAATGTAAAACCTTGTTTTCTGTAGCATGTTTCTCCTTCTCCACTTTAGCCAAAGTGAGCTCCAAGTCGTCAATGTCCTTTTTCAACTCAGAACACTCGTCCTCCAACTTCCTCTTCTTTGCTGTCAGCTCACCATTGATTTCCTCCTCATCCTCCAGTCTCTCAGCTGTCTCTTTGAGTTTGGCCTCAAGCTGGATTTTGGATTTGATCAACTGCTCACATCTTTCCTCTGCATCTGCAAGGTTTTCACCTTCCTATTTTTTTTTTCCGGAAGGGGGGGAAATAGTATTGGTGACAAATAAAAAAAATATACATATATAATATTGTATACTTACAGACTGAATTTGTAGTTGCAAGTCATTCTTCTCTTGGAGCAGAGAAACCATTTTCTCTTCCAGCTCTTTCTTCTTGGCCAGAGCTTTTGCAAGTTCCTCTTTGGTCTTTTCAAAGTCCTCTTTCATTTGGGCCATTTCCTTTTCAGTTTCTGCACTCTTCAGAAGAGGCTTGATCTTGAAGTACAGCTTCATCCATGGCCATGTTTTGACATTCATGAATGAACGGATGTTGTACTGGATGGAGAAAATGGCTTCCCTAAAGAGTTATAGACTCCTCATTAATCTTTTTTTTTTTTTTTTTTTTAAATATATATAAATAAATATAAATATATAATCCAAATATTAATCATCCCTACCTGCGCTCCATCATTTTAAGAAACTCCCTCCTCATAATGAAGCCTCTACATAGAGCCTGAGTCATAGTCACCAAAATAGCAAGTTTATCATCTCGCATTTCTTCCAGTAATCCTAGCAATCCAGCTTTGAAGAACACCTGAAGCACAAATGTCTGTTAACTGGAGATTTTTAAATTGCATTAATTTCTATATTCATTATTTATTTTTTTACCTTTGTATGACCAAATTTGTACTGAGTGTGATCAACATCAATAGAGCCCAGTAGTTTCTCTGAGGCCTTTTTGTTGTCAATAAACTGTCCCTCTGGGATGACACTGGCATTCAATACTTTGTATCTAAAACATAAAATGGACAAGTTCTGATTATCATCTGATTTATCACTAAATCAGCAAATTATTAAAAAGGTTGATTACCGCTGCTTGAAGTCTCCATAGAGGATTCTGCTGGGGAAGCCCTTTCTGCAGATGCGGATTCCCTCCAACACTCCATTACACCTCAGCTGGTGGATGACCAGGAAGTTCTCCATCAAACCTAAAAACACATTATGTGTGACTATCACACAGAAATACTCTTGGAAAGTTGGAGTCACTCAATAATTATTACCTGGAGTCTTTGTCTCATTGGGAATCAAACAACGCACAAAATGTGGATGAGTGCTTCTTAAGTTTGTCATCAACTTGCCCAGGTTTTCCTGCAAATATAGTAGAGTGATTATTTCTTCACATACTAAAATACAGTACATTTAAGTACCTTTAAATTTAAATCTTACCCGGAACAAAGCTGATACTGTCTGAAAGGAACCACCCTTTTTCTTGCCACCTTTTTTTCCACCTCCTTCAGCTGAAATATAAATGTGGAAAAAATTACATTGTGCATTTTTTGTTTTGTTATGTACTCATCTTCATTGGGTTGTCTTTTATACATCCACACACAATTTGAAACATGTCACAACACACAATAATGTTTACCATCAGCTGAGGCGTGAGCTGCATACAGGTGAGACAGCAGTTTGACTGAAGACTTCTGATAGAGCTGAACCACTGAGTCGTTCAGAGGATCTTTGTTCTTATCCAGCCAGCCATTGACATTATAGTCAACAGTGCCAGCATAGTGCACCAGAGAGAAATGGGCCTCAGCTTTGCCTTTGACAGCCCTGGGTTTTTGGAAAGGAGCACTTTTACCAAGATGCTGGTCGTACAATTTGTTTTTGAAGGTAATGTCTGTTGCCTTTGGAAACATACACTCCTCCTCAAGGATGGAGAAGATGCCCATTGGCTGTCAACACAAAATATGTACGTCATGTTCTGCTGTGTACTCTTATTATTTAATAGAATCTTTCAACTGTACCTTCTCAATAAGCTCAATGCAGGCAGCCAAGTCCATACCAAAGTCAATGAACTCCCATTCAATGCCCTCTTTCTTGTACTCCTCTTGCTCCAGGACAAACATGTGGTGGTTGAAAAACTGTTGCAGTTTTTCATTGGTGAAGTTGATGCACAGCTGTTCTAAGCTGTTGAACTTTGGAACAAATAAAACCATTGTAACTTGACTGAATTTGACAGCACTGTTTTTGTAATAGCCAAGCTCTATACTGTACTTACATCAAAAATTTCGAAACCAGCAATATCCAAGACTCCAATGAAATAGCTCCTGGACTGCTTCGTATCCAGCATTTCATTGATGCGGACAACCATCCACAAGAACATTTTCTCATAGACGGACTTGGACAGAGCCATCACAGAGTTGTTGACCTTCATGATATACAAATGTCAAATGTTTGGATTTTGTCCTGTATCCATTCATAATAGTTTGACAGCAGACATTTCCTGTCTATTTTTGTTACATACCTGTGGAACAGTTTGACCTTTGGTCACAAACTCATTGCCGACTTTTACTCTGGGATAGCAGAGAGCTTTCAGCAAATCAGCTGAGTTAAGACCCATGAGGTAGGCAATTTTATCAGCCACTAAAAGGATAAACATCTATGTAAGTTATGTCTACTTTTCTTCAAACACAAATGTTCTTTAATGACCATATTACCCTCTGTGCCATCAGGCTCAGCCTGTTCCTCGCGCTGCTTTTGCTTGAACTTCATGTTCCCATGATGCATCACAGCACCAGTCAGTTTGAATATGCTAGCCTTTTCTTCAGCAGTGAAGCCAAGGATGTCAATTGCAGTCTTTTATGAATGATCAAAAAAGAAAGTAAATAAAAAATATGAATGTCACAAAATCATCTATCATCAAAGATGGGTCATACATCAGTAGCGATGAATTCTTCAACATCATTGATACTCTTGACAGTGATTTCTCCGTGACTGACCATGGGATAGTCATAAGGGTTGGTGGTGATCAGAAGGGCCTCTGTAAGAAGCAAAACGAACAATTGATAAGAAAAAGAACAACTGATAACAAGAAAGACAATGTACAAATGGAACTTAAAATCCCACTCACCAATGAGCTCAGGCTTGTGTCCTGTGGTCAGCTGGTAGAAGATGTGGTAGCTCCTCTCAGCAGACAGCTGGAAAGTCACTCGAGACTTCTCCAGCAGATCTGTGAAACACAGCAGTGAGTGATAACAAGTGTCAGACTGGATGATCTAAAACTCTTAAATGTACAGGACTGAGTCTTACAGGTTTCAATATCAGCTGAAGCCAACTTTCCTGTTGTCCCAAAGTGAATTCTGATGAATTTACCCTATTGCATAGAAGTACAAAAGTGATACAAATTAAAAGCATATGTTTTGTATGATGATGCATAAAGTAGAAATGTCCCTTACAAAACGAGATGAGTTGTCATTCCTCACAGTCTTAGCATTACCATAAGCCTCCAGCAGTGGGTTTGCTGCAATGATTTGATCTTCCAGCGACCCCTGCAAATAATGTCACATTTAGAAGCACTTCAACTGTGTTGATTTAAATTACTTGACTAATTTACTTTAGATTACACACCTGCATCTTGCCTGGAACATGCTCTGTCTTCTTTCCTCCAGCCACTGCAATTGTCGCAAAGTACTGGATGACACGTTTGGTATTGACAGTCTTTCCAGCTCCGGATTCTCCGCTACAGGAAATATTTGTCATTTTCTATCATTTATGTAATAATTTTTCTCATTTGTTTTTTACACAGGACTAAATATGAAAACTCACGTAATCAGGATGGACTGGTTTTCCCTGTCTGTAAGATATCAACATGCAGTTCTAATCAATGGGATGTTGAAATAAAGTGGGAATACAGCCTTCACACTAGAGATAATACCTTGGAGCATGAACTGATAGGCGTTGTCAGAGATGGAGAAGATGTGGGGTGGAGCCTCCACTCTCTTCTTGCCTCTGTATCCTGCCACAACCCCTGCGTCATACACTGGGAGCCACTTGTAGGGGTTCACAGTCACGCAGAACAGTCCAGAGTAGGTCTGTCACAGCCAACAGCAAAAGACAGAGATAAGAAAAGCACAAGTTTCCAGTTTATGAGCTGGGGACTTCACACTCACGTAGATCATCCATGCTGCATAACGCTCTTTGAGGTTATACAGGACAGAAGGCTCACTCAAGTGGGTCATCATGGCCATGTCCTCAATCTTATCGAACTTTGGAGGGTTCATGGGGAAGACTTCATCCTCCTTTACAGTCAGAGTCTGCAACAATCATCAAGTATTTTACATGTAGTCTTTCTATGTGTTTCTCATAAAAAGAACATCAGATTATTGTTTAGCATAGGTAGTTTAAAGTTTCACCTTCCCACAGAGTGTCTCCACAGTGGCTTTTCCTCCCTCCCTCTTGATCAGTTTCCCCTTCAGATACATCTCTTTGGGCTCAGCCACAAAGTATGCTGTTTTGGCATCAAATGGGCTGTTCTGAGCCTCAATCCGTTCTCGTTCTGGCTTGCGGAGGTATATGGCTGCAGGGCCAAAACACTCCATTTCTGGGTCACCCATGGTGGCGTTTTTCTGTAAAAAAAAAAAAATCTCAGCCGTTAGATCAAAGCATATTCTTCACTTCCTCTGCAATAGTTTGAAATTACCTGTAGGACACCTACTGAGCTGTGGATTTCCTGACAGCCTTCAGTTCACTGAAACAGATAAAAGTTAAATTGTTTGAAATGAATGGTCTATATGCTGTGTTGTCTTGCAGAGAGACGTACCTTTGCAGGGTATTGTCCGTGGTTAAGGTTAGGTTGCTGTCTTTTTATACAAGGATGAGAGCCTATCACATTTGCAGCAGCTCGATTTGGGCATTGTCTGGCATTGTGCCTTACCTCTCAAGCTGTCACTCACAAGATGTCTTCTGTGCCAGACCACATAACGTCTTAATTGTCTAACAAATAAATGTTTAGAGTTTTAATATTCCAGCTTTTCTGCTTTATTGTTGTAATGTTTATTGTTGTGTTTACATAATGTAGGTGGTAGTATATCCATGAATATACCAAGTGCAGATGTGTGTTTTTGGTTACTTGGGCTTTGCGCATTGGTTAAGAGCAATCCAAAGGTGTGACTAATGATCTACTTTATACTCCTGGCTCATCCCTTCCCCTCACAATGCTTTGGAGAAGTTTTAAAAAGTCACTGATATACAATTTCAGAGTCTTTACAAGTTAGAAATTATTAAAAATGAAATGCATGCCAAAGAGCTTTGAAGAAAAGAAAGGATTGCCAGGGGATTATTCCCCACAACAGTGCCAACAGCTGCTTTTATTCTTGCACTTAAGGGATACACAAGAGGGACTGAGACAATCCCTAAATCTAGGTCCACTGAGTGACACATGCCAGTTCAGCTTCCTTTAAGACAAGTATTTGGTGTTTTTTCATTTAGTGATAAAAAATAACATATGGCCACAAATATGCAGTACAAACATTTGGAGATGTATGGGTGATGGGAAATGTAAGATAAAAATGTTGCTATTGGGAAAATGGGTAACTGTAGCAAATAGGATAAGGAAATTCTACAGAGATTACACTTAAGATATAATGAGCTTCTGTCTTCAATAAACTTGTTATATGATCACTGCTCAGTCATATTAGGACAAAACTCAAATATAGCTACAGCCTTGTGTTGATGGTCAAGCCACAAGGCAAATGCCAGATGCTCAAGAGGCTTATTGTGTTTTTATGGTCTTTGATCTCCCTCTGTCACTTTCTTCATTTGTCAAGCAGCAACAACTGCTTGTAGATACCAAACCAAGGTGATTGTTAAGTAACATTCCAGTCTTGTAAATGGCTGCTAAAAGCCTGGGCATACAAGTAGTGACATCCATTGTAAGTACATTTATTCATATTATCTGTTGTTGACTAATTTAATTATATAATTCAGCATGCTGCTTGTGCTCTGAACAAAAACAAACTAAAAATACTACTGAACAAAAAATACGAATACTAATTTGTGTTAAAATGCATTATATATATATATATATATATATATATATATATATATATATATATATATATATATATATATATATATATATATATATATATATATATATTTAGTGAAGGTTTGTCAGTTATGCGTAGCTCTAACATATGTAATAGCTTAAATAAATCGTTTTTTATGGTGGTTCTTCATGTGTCTGCCAGCTAAATGGTCTTGTAGTTGTTTAAAATGAGTTCTTAGTAGATGGTGACCTGGATGGCATGACCTTATACATCCATAAACTTACAGGATTAGGTTGTGAGGTGAGAAAGTGTGAGGCGACTTTGGAGTTCAGTATAGCTCAAGATTAGTCATACCATACACCACTCTTCCCTTGCAATGAATCCATATGACCCCCGGACCCTAGCCAGTGTAGCTCTTAAAATTTTCTTATTTTACTCAGTCCCTAATCCTTCTTGCATTCCTGTGCATGGTTCAGTGTCTTCTCTCCTTACCAAATACCTCTCTTTCCTTCAACCATAATGTATATTTCTTTATATTTTATTTTGTATAGGTATTTCTTCATTCATCCAGACATAAGCACAGTGTATTTTGGCTATTTATTATCAAGAATTACATGATAAGAAAAGTTGTATTTATTATCTTTTTTTGTTGTTGTTGTTATCTAACAATGTATTGTTTATATTTTTCTACTTTACTAAGTCACTGGTATTTTTGAAAGTGACAGTAAAGATTTATGCCAATCAAAGCCTGAATGGCTGGTTTAAGTATACAGCTGTCACTTCCAAGGAGCACTAAAGACCTTCTTGAATGTGTTTGAAACAATAAGGAGGTCACTGACATCTTATAAACACCAGAGGGACCCTCAAGTTGTGAAGGTGTCAACATGCAACAGGCGTTACCAGTCCCTTCTCATCTTCTTTGGTTTCCCAGGTTACATCTCATCACTAAAATGACACTATGCAAGACTGAAATCAGATAGACACTATTTTGTTTATCCATGACCATGCCCCTTCATGTTCTGATAAGGCCCTTACGCTCTATATTTTTGCCAATTACATTTTTTTACTATATTTTTTCCCACAAGTGTAACCACTCAGAGCTAAACTGTCTGTTTGTATACATTTATTAGGTATTAGTAGAATGTATTTATCACTCACATTTACTGTCCTCTCCTGTGCCAATTAATAATTTTCACTGTTTATAATAATAACCTGTCCTATCCCCTCCACACTTGTGCTAAAGTAAGGGAGTGGTTTATTAACGCCATGTAATTTATTCATCATCATTGTAAAAGCAATATGTAAAACACTTCCCTTGTTATTCTAACTTAACAGGTCTCCATGTCAGATGTAAAAGCAAAGCCCCTCCAGAAAAAGCTCATTAAATTACATGATACACATTTGCAGTCATAGAATATACAGTTAACTGGAGTCATTTAAAATGTAACTTGTTTACACTTGTTCATTACAAATGCAACACATCTACAAGGTACCCTAAAACCTCTTTTTTTCTAATCACTTCAGAAATCCTCCACAAGCAAGCAATTAGATTCATTGGCTCTCTCACATACTAGAACACTGCACTCTATAATGCCTGCACTGTGCTCATAAGTGTCTAATACATTTATGCCTTTCAAACATTTTGCGGTGCATTTCAATACATTTACCCATCAATTTAATTTCATTAAATTAATTCATTTCAGTACACAGGATAGGATACATTGTTCACATCAAAATATTTTATATACTTTTTAAATTTTATTATACTATTTTAATACTTTTTTTCTAAACTAAACCTTTTTTTCACCACCACCACCACGGAATATATAAAAATATTAAGCCACCAAACAAAACCCACTAAATAAATGAATAAGGTAAACACCTATATACTTAGGTATACTTTCAGACTTTATTTAAAAGTACAAACCAGCAAACCAGCCCACTGTTCAACAAGTTGTATTACTAAGGACCAAAGTCCATTGTAATATGATTCCCCAATAGATCTGACCTTAATTAACAGAAGCGTTCTATGAATTTGTCAACAATTACAAAAGCAACAGACTTGGGAATTCAAAAGCTTATGGCTATATTTGCTTTAGGCCCTAATATGCCGATAGTAAAAGGCCAGACATATTATATATCCCCCTTTATCGCAACTTAATCACCCCACAAGAGAATAGTTTCACAGCATGTTTGGTTTCAACTTTCTTTTGGAGTGAAGGCATAGTGCCCCATAATGGAGTTTTAAAATAACCACTCTTGGCTGTGTCTAAACTTGATCATGATGAATATTTTGTCGCTATAAAGATATGCTGTATCAGAAAGCATTTCAATCAAATGAAATATACTTATTATGTGTTCCACCTTTAATATGCTAAATGGTGGACGTAGAAGTTAGTTAGCAGATTTATGTTTTGCGGTGTCGTATTTCATCTAATGATTGTTTAATGATAATAGAGGATATCATGACACCAGTTGTGTGGATGAGGCCCACATGCCACCTGACACCGTTTGTCTAAAGGAGTCCGATGCCCTAAACAGGAGGGTTTGTGATGAGTGGTGGGCTGAATCTTTACTATAAAAGAACCCCTGCTATGCTGGCCCAAAGTACTGAACTGACACGCTGCCAACAAAGGTGAGTTTCAAATAGTTTCACATTTATTGAAAGTTAATGTCAAGACGTTACATCCTTTAATATAAACATTTGATTTGTTTCATGAATCTGATTTTCCTATTTTCTTGTTTCAGTTGCGCAGCTACTGTTTGGCTTTGCACGGAGTAGGTAATGATCACTATGCATTAGTTTGACTGCTAATTAATTAATGAGTAATTGATGTATGTTAAATACTTTTATGCTATATTGTACTATATACACTTACAGGATTCCTACACTAAAGGGCCATCATGAGTGGAGACCCGGAAATGGAGTGTTTTGGCCCTGCAGCCATATACCTCCGCAAACCAGAACGAGAGCGGATTGAGGCTCAGAACACTCCATTTGATGCAAAGACAGCATACTTTGTGACAGAGCCAGCAGAGATGTACCTTAAGGGAAAGCTTATGAAGAGGGAGGGTGGTAAAGCTACTGTTGAAATTCAGGGTGGAAAGGTTGGATGATTATTTTGAATAATAATGCAATTTAGTCTTAATGCAACTGTAAATTGTATTTTGGGTTTTCTTGTAGACATTGACTGTAAAAGAGGATGAAATTTTCCCCATGAACCCTCCAAAGTTCGATAAGATTGAGGACATGGCCATGATGACCCACTTGAGTGAGCCTTCTGTCCTGTATAACCTCAAAGAGCGTTATGCAGCATGGATGATCTACGTGAGTGTGAAGTCCCCAGCTCATAAACTGGAAACTTGTGCTTTTCTTATCTCTGTCTTTTGCTGTTGGCTGTGACAGACCTACTCTGGACTGTTCTGCGTGACTGTGAACCCCTACAAGTGGCTCCCAGTGTATGACGCAGTGGTTGTGGCAGGATACAGAGGCAAGAAGAGAGTGGAGGCTCCACCCCACATCTTCTCCATCTCTGACAACGCCTATCAGTTCATGCTCCAAGGTATTATCTCTAGTGTGAAGGCTGTATTCACAGTTTATTTCAACATCCCATTGATTAGAAATGCATGTTGATATCTTACAGACAGGGAAAACCAGTCCATCCTGATTACGTGAGTTTTCATATTTAGTCCTGTGTAAAAAACAAATGAGAAAAATTATTACATAATGATAGAAAATGACAAATATTTCCTGTAGCGGAGAATCCGGAGCTGGAAAGACTGTCAATACCAAACGTGTCATCCAGTACTTTGCGACAATTGCAGTGGCTGGAGGAAAGAAGACAGAGCATGTTCCAGGCAAGATGCAGGTGTGTAATCTAAAGTAAATTAGTCAAGTAATTTAAATCAACACAGTTGAAGTGCTTCTAAATGTGACATTATTTGCAGGGGTCGCTGGAAGATCAAATTATTGCAGCAAACCCACTGCTGGAGGCTTATGGTAATGCTAAGACTGTGAGGAATGACAACTCATCTCGTTTTGTAAGGGACATTTCTACTTTATGCATCATCATACAAAACATATGCTTTTAATTTGTATCACTTTTGTACTTCTATGCAATAGGGTAAATTCATCAGAATTCACTTTGGGACAACAGGAAAGTTGGCTTCAGCTGATATTGAAACATGTAAGACTCAGTCCTGCACATTTAAGAGTTTTAGATCATCCAGTCTGACACTGGTTATCACTCACTGCTGTGTTTCACAGATCTGCTGGAGAAGTCTCGAGTGACTTTCCAGCTGTCTGCTGAGAGGAGCTACCACATCTTCTACCAGCTGACCACAGGACACAAGCCTGAGCTCATTGGTATGAAATTGGCACAATAAACCAAATTCATCTGTCATGAATATATCATGTTTTTTT
Source organism: Odontamblyopus rebecca (assembly GCA_030686955.1). Taxonomy (NCBI): domain Eukaryota; kingdom Metazoa; phylum Chordata; class Actinopteri; order Gobiiformes; family Gobiidae; genus Odontamblyopus; species Odontamblyopus rebecca. The sequence continues at coordinate 20,061,851 of CM060656.1, forward strand.
TTATTATTATTATTATTTTTTAATTCTAATTATTTCCAGAGGCTCTTCTGATCACCACCAACCCTTATGACTATCCCATGATCAGTCAGGGAGAAATCACTGTGAAGAGTATCAATGATGTTGAAGAATTCATTGCTACTGATGTGAGAAAATGCACAGAACTGTGTTTATTCCTACTTGACTGTGAAGCATATTAACATGTTATGTTTGGGCAGACTGCCATTGATATTCTGGGATTCAATGCTGAAGAAAAAATCGGTATCTATAAACTGACTGGTGCTGTGATGCATCATGGGAACATGAAGTTCAAGCAAAAGCAGCGCGAGGAACAGGCTGAGCCTGATGGCACAGAGGGTAATACTGTAATAAGATATGGAACGCACAGATGTATTTTTGTTTTTCCTGATTTTTTTGTTATTGCTTGTTTCTTTCACACATATCAGTGGCTGATAAAATAGCTTACCTTATGGGCCTTAACTCTGCTGACATGCTCAAGGCCTTGTGTTACCCAAGAGTTAAAGTTGGCAATGAAATGGTCGTTAAGGGCCAGACAGTTCCACAGGTAACTCTGCAGTAGTATAATTGTTATTTTTGATATTATATAATTTATTGTGATAACATTACATATTGAACTTGAGTATTTTACTTATTTTTAGGTCAACAACGCTGTGATGGCTCTGTGCAAGTCCGTCTATGAGAAAATGTTCTTGTGGATGGTTGTCCGCATCAATGAAATGCTGGATACGAAGCAGCCCAGGAGCTTTTTCATTGGAGTCTTGGATATTGCTGGTTTCGAAATTTTTGATGTAAGTACAGTATAGAGCTTGGCTATTACAAAAACAGTGCTGTCAAATTAAGTCAAATTACAATGGTTTTATTTGTTCCAAAGTTCAACAGCTTAGAACAGCTGTGCATCAACTTCACCAATGAAAAACTGCAACAGTTTTTCAACCACCACATGTTTGTCCTGGAGCAAGAGGAGTACAAGAAAGAGGGCATTGAATGGGAGTTCATTGACTTTGGTATGGACTTGGCTGCCTGCATTGAGCTTATTGAGAAGGTATTTCCTTAAATAAAATATAATATATATCATTTGTATACTTGTATACATTACATAATTACATTATCACTTTGTGTTGACAGCCAATGGGCATCTTCTCTATCCTTGAGGAAGAGTGTATGTTCCCAAAGGCATCAGACACTACCTTCAAAAACAAATTGTATGACCAGCATCTTGGTAAAAGTGCTCCTTTCCAAAAACCAAAGCCTGGAAAAGGCAAAGCTGAGGCCCATTTCTCTCTGGTGCACTATGCTGGCACTGTTGACTATAATGTGGCAGGCTGGCTGGATAAGAACAAAGATCCACTGAATGACTCAGTGGTTCAGCTCTATCAGAAGTCTTCAGTCAAACTGTTGGCTCTCCTTTATGCATCTCATGCCTCAGCTGATGGTAAGTTTTTTGGAGAAAAGTCATCATATTTTGTTGCATATTGTAACATAATGTGTTTAAGTTCTCAATTGTACTTGCTCTTCATTATGTCACAGCTGAGGGAGGTGGGAAAAAAGGTGGCAAGAAAAAAGGTGGTTCTTTCCAGACAGTATCAGCTCTGTTCAGGGTAATTAAAATGTGTTTCTTATGTAATGGGGTAATATTTATTCAATAATAATTATTATGAAATCTTTCAGGAAAATCTGGGGAAGCTGATGACCAACCTACGAAGCACTCATCCACATTTTGTGCGTTGTTTGATTCCCAATGAGTCAAAGACTCCAGGTAATAATTATTGAGTGAAAGGCCAATGTTACAATAGTTTTCTTGTATGATAATCACATATATTGTGATTTTTAGGTTTGATGGAGAACTTCCTGGTCATCCACCAGCTGAGGTGTAATGGAGTGTTGGAGGGAATCCGCATCTGCAGAAAGGGCTTCCCCAGCAGAATCCTCTATGGAGACTTCAAGCAGCGGTAATCAACCTTTTTAATAATTTACTGATTTAGTGATAAATCAGATGATAATCAGTACTTGTCCATTTTATGTTTTAGATACAAAGTATTGAATGCCAGTGTCATCCCAGAGGGACAGTTTATTGACAACAAAAAGGCCTCAGAGAAGCTCTTGGGCTCTATTGATGTTGACCACACTCAGTACAGATTTGGGCACACTAAAGTATTGTTTCGTATAATTGTATTTAAAAAAAAAAAATACTATGTGAGTTTTATTATATTTTCTTCATCCTGTAGGTGTTCTTCAAAGCTGGGCTCTTGGGTACACTGGAGGAGATGAGAGATGAGAAGTTGGTTGAGCTGGTTACAATGACTCAGGCTCTCTGCAGAGGTTATGTAATGAGAAAGGAGTTTGTCAAGATGATGCAGAGGAGGTAGTTATACCTATAGTTGTAGCTATAGTTGACTATTAAACAAAGCAGTTTAGGTTATCAATACTCAATATATCCTTTGATTTTAGGGAAGCCATTTACTCCATCCAGTACAATATCCGTTCATTCATGAATGTCAAAACATGGCCATGGATGAAGCTGTACTTCAAGATCAAGCCTCTTCTGAAGAGTGCAGAAACAGAAAAGGAAATGGCCCAAATGAAAGAGGACTTTGAAAAGACCAAAGAGGAGCTTGCAAAAGCTCTGGCCAAGAAGAAAGAGCTGGAAGAGAAAATGGTTACTCTGCTCCAAGAGAAGAATGACTTGGCATTGCAAGTGCAGTCTGTAAGTATAATTTTAACACTCACTCACAACTCAAGTTAATGAGCATATGGACTAAACAGAAATAGCTATAATAAAGAATAAAACTTTGCAATGTAGCCTACATTGCTTTGGAACTCCACATAGAAAAAGTCTGCTTGGTCATGTTTTTTCACTATTCAGTCATTGTTGGATTGACTAATTGAGGGACTCCTGAGACATGATTTTTCATTTATCATAGTAAATCTGAACTAATGTTTCTGAAAACAAAAATAAATAAATATTCAAATCCCCTGAATGGTCCTCGGTTAGGATGGAATCCCCCCTCAACTGTGAGACCTTGTGTGAATGAGCAGACTCCCTGAACACATTTAGAATATTGCCATTTGCCATTTTCAAAGTGTCCTCTATCAAAAAAACAAGGACTGATGGCCTGTAGCATTGGTGTCTGTAGTGATGAAGGCCTATAAGAGCCTGGACCAGTTTCACCTCAAGTTCAGCATTCACCCCTGAATTCTTTGCAAGTTCTGTAGACAACGCAGCAAACATGCCTCTCACCCTGTGGCATCTTAACTTCCTGGGACCGATGCCAAGATCCTTTTTGTAGACATCAGTTCTGCGTTCATCCTCCTTGCTCTGCTCCAGGACAAGCTCTCTCAGCTCTCAGTTATATTGCTGTCCATTCCTATTATTCTATATTATCATATAATTTCTTGGAATATGTTTGCGGTTCCTACTTAACAAAGGATATTCCTAGTTTGTTATTTTTATTTACTGACAATGACAGTAAAGGATTTTGTTAGGAATGAATAATTATTTTATTTGCTGTTCTGTTAGGAAGGTGAAAACCTTTCAGATGCAGAGGAAAGATGTGAGCAGTTGATCAAAACTAAAATCCAGCTTGAGGCCAAAGTCAAAGAGACGGCTGAGAGACTGGAGGATGAGGAGGAAATCAATGCTGAGCTGACAGCAAAGAAGAGGAAGTTGGAGGACGAGTGCTCTGAGTTGAAAAAGGACATTGATGACTTGGAGCTCACTTTGGCTAAAGTGGAGAAGGAGAAACATGCTACAGAAAACAAGGTAAAAAGTTATGACAAAAATGCAACCAGCAACCATCTGTGTGTGCCAAATATTGCAATACTTGGGTATTTGTGTATGCACATTGTGTATTAAATGACCCCTGATTTTTAGGTCAAGAACCTCACAGAGGAGATGACTTCTCTTGATGAAGCCATTGTCAAGCTGACCAAGGAAAAGAAGGCTCTTCAAGAGGCCCATCAGCAGACCCTTGATGACCTGCAGGCAGAGGAGGACAAAGTCAATTCTCTGACTAAAGCTAAAGCAAAGTTAGAGCAGCAAGTTGATGATGTAAGTAATTAAGACAAGTTTATTTTCATAAAGCTAATAGTTCAGTCCACAGTTCCACTCATTTTATTTTTCTTGAGATAGCTTGAAGGTTCTTTGGAGCAAGAAAAGAAGCTCCGCATGGATCTTGAAAGAAGCAAGAGAAAACTTGAAGGAGATCTCAAACTGGCCCACGAAACTATTATGGATCTTGAGAATGACAAGCAACAGTCTGAGGAGAAAATTAAGAAGTAAGATTTCACAAATATATCAACTTAATTAAGTATTAAAATTAAGTATTATCATAGTTGGATGCAAGTAATTCCGAGATGTTAAACATTGATTTCAAGGAGGGACTTTGAGATGAGCCAGCTTCTGAGTAAAATTGAAGATGAACAAGCAATTGGAGTTCAGCTTCAAAAGAAAATCAAAGAACTACAGGTGAGTCTCATATGAACTGACTGAAGTGAGACCAGGCCACATATTATAAGTTACGGTGGAATGTTTGTGTTCCATCAGGCTCGTATTGAGGAGCTGGAGGAGGAAATCGAGGCTGAGCGCTCGGCTCGGGCCAAAGTCGAAAAACAACGCTCGGATCTCTCCAGAGAACTGGAGGAGATCAGTGAGAGACTGGAGGAAGCTGGTGGAGCAACTGCAGTTCAAATTGAGATGAACAAGAAACGCGAAGCTGAGTTTCAAAAGCTGCGGAGAGATCTGGAAGAGTCCACTTTGCAACATGAGGCCACTGCTGCTGCACTGCGCAAAAAGCAGGCTGACAGTGTGGCCGAACTGGGAGAGCAGATTGACAACCTCCAGAGGGTCAAGCAAAAACTGGAGAAGGAGAAGAGTGAATATAAGATGGAGATTGATGACCTCACCAGCAACATGGAGGCCCTTGCAAAATCTAAAGTAAATTTGATTGAAAAGATATGAAAAGGTTTACTGGGCAAGTATAGGTTTATATCATACCCAAACTTTGTTTCTAGGGCAATTTGGAGAAAATGTGCCGTTCCCTTGAAGATCAGCTTAGTGAAATCAAGTCTAAGAATGAGGAGCATGTTCGTCAGTTAAATGAAATGAATGTTCAAAGAGCAAGACTAATAACAGAAAATGGTATGTGTGACTAGTTAAATCTAACATGTAAAATAAACAGTTTTTTTATGAGCTTATCATGTTCATCAGGTGAGATTAGTCGTCATCTGGAAGAAAAGGAGTCCCTTGTTTCCCAACTTACAAGAGGCAAACAGGCTTACATCCACCAAACTGAGGAGCTAAAAAGACACCTTGAGGAGGAAGTTAAAGTATGACAGTATACATACAGCGTATGTTAACTTTATTTCACAGATTTGAAAACCTATGATTTGTGTTTTTATTTAGGCTAAAAATGCCCTGGCTCATGGACTCCAGTCATCTCGTCATGACTGTGACCTGCTCAGAGAGCAGTATGAGGAGGAGCAGGAGGCCAAGGCTGAGCTGCAGCGTGCACTGTCCAAAGCTAACAGCGAGGTGGCTCAGTGGAGAACCAAATATGAGACTGATGCCATTCAGCGCACTGAGGAGCTGGAGGAGGCCAAGTGAGTCATTGAGGTTTTCAGCCACTAGAATTGAATCTTCTTCATTTAAATGTTCATTCACGTCTTTAAAGGAAAAAGCTGGCCCAACGTCTCCAAGATGCAGAAGAATCCATTGAGGCTGTGAATGCAAAATGTGCTTCTCTGGAAAAGACCAAACAGAGGCTTCAGGGTGAAGTGGAGGACCTGATGATTGATGTGGAAAGAGCTAATGCTCTCGCCGCTAACCTTGACAAAAAGCAAAGAAACTTTGACAAGGTTGGGTTTCTACTGATGTACTGACCTGGGCACTCGTAAATGTCTCACACAGATATATGAATGAGAGATTTGTGAATGTGTTTAGGTTCTCGCTGAGTGGAAACAAAAGTATGAAGAGAGCCAAGCTGAACTGGAGGGAGCTCAGAAAGAAGCTCGTGCTTTAAACACAGAAATGTTCAAAATGAAAAACTCCTATGAGGAGGCTCTGGACCATTTGGAGACACTGAAGAGAGAGAACAAAAATCTGCAACGTAAGGTTACAACCATGCTGAAGCCATTATTCAAAATTACAATTGAAATGCAATCTAATTAGTATATTATATACATGTATCTTATTCATAGAGGAAATAACTGATATGACTGAACACCTTGGTGAATCAGGAAAAACAATACATGAACTAGAAAAGTGTAAGAAGTCAGCAGAGAGTGAGAAAGCAGAAATCCAAACTGCCCTGGAGGAAGCAGAGGTAATTAATGTGTACATCAAACAGAGATGATCTAATATGGTAGGGTTTGTTCAAACTATGTTACATTTAACCTGGTAGGCGACTTTGGAGCATGAGGAGTCCAAGATCCTCCGTGTCCAGCTTGAACTGACTCAGGTCAAGGGTGAGATCGACAGGAAACTGGCAGAGAAGGATGAAGAGATTGAGCAGATCAAGAGGAACAGCCAGAGAGTCATTGAGACCATGCAGAGCACTTTGGACGCTGAGGTCAGGAGCAGAAACGATGCCTTGAGAATCAAGAAGAAGATGGAGGGAGACCTCAATGAAATGGAGATTCAGCTGTGCCATGCCAATCGCCAGGCTGCTGAAGCCCAGAAACAACTGAGGAATGTGCAGGGCCAGCTCAAGGTGCTTGTGCTAGATCTGTTCAAGTGAAGAGGGTCACACTGGACAATATACACTTACTGTGTCTTCCACAGGATGCACAACTGCACCTTGATGAGGCCCTCAGGGGTCAAGATGAAATGAGGGAGCAGGTGGCCATGGTGGAGCGCAGAAACAACCTTATGTTGGCAGAGATTGAGGAGCTGAGAGCCGCTCTGGAGCAGACTGAGAGAAGCCGCAAAGTAGCTGAACAAGAATTGGTGGATGCCAGCGAGCGTGTGGGGCTCCTCCACTCTCAGGTAAAACACTGCTAATTGATTAATATAAGAATAATAGATATACCTATTTTAATCTATAAAATTATTTTACATCTTATAAAGCATCTTAAAGCAATGTAAAGTCCTTATTGGAAAATTACGACCATGAGCTATTTTTATTCAGCTAATCAAAATATTCCTGCACAAAGGAGAGGATCCCCCTGTGCTGATACTTTGCAGCTGATATTGTCAGCATTCTCTGGTGTACTGTTAAACAAACCCCCCTCAAATAACATTACAGTCACAAGCTAGTTAGCATTAGCCAACAGCTTTCAGTTAGTCACTCACCTTTTTTGTTTAATATCAAGCACCCAAACAGGACCATAAATGCTTGTAATGATCACAGGCTCCCCAAAATGTGTTGTTTTAATCCATTTTGTATTTGTTCTTCAGTTTTCAGACATCTTACATCTTTTTGACAGTGTTAATGCTAACGTGTGTCTGTAATGTGGATAGTTAAATCAAGTGTGGATGTGATATTGTGATGATGTTTTATAATGATGTCAGTATATCACAGATCAAATGGATCAATATGTGTGTTGATGTATTGTTAAACCTCCATTGTACATAATATTCCTGTCTACCTCCAGAATACCAACCTTATCAACACAAAAAGGAAGCTTGATTCTGATCTTACCCAGATCCAAGGAGAAGTGGAAGATGCTATCCAGGAGGCAAGAAATGCTGAAGAAAAGGCCAAAAAGGCTATCACTGATGTAAGTTTGTTGTATTTTATAGACTTTATTTTCGTTATTATATTTTATTTTCCGGGCCTCTCTGTGTGGAGTTTGCATGTTCTACCTGTGTCTCGATGGGTTTCCTCCAGGCACTCCGGTTTCCCCTATCGACCCAAAACATGCAGCACCCCTATGAACTAACATCAAGGACCATAACATCCACCCTCCTGTGGGCTCACCACTCACAGAGGGGTTCACAGGGCTGACCCCGGTCAGGTGCTATGAGGATTGGGCAGCAAACTGCCCCCACGACCCAGCCGGATAAAGCGAGAGAAGATGGATGGATATTTTATTTTCTGACACAAAGTGTTATTTTATATTCTATTTAACAGGCTGCCATGATGGCAGAGGAGCTGAAGAAGGAGCAGGACACCAGTGCTCATCTGGAGAGGATGAAGAAGAACCTGGAGGTGACTGTGAAGGACCTGCAGCACCGTCTGGACGAGGCCGAGAACCTGGCCATGAAGGGTGGCAAGAAGCAGCTCCAGAAACTGGAGGCTAGGGTAAAGTTGAACCAGTAACAAAAAATTATCTCAGAGATACATTTTATTTGATATATTTGTATATAAGTGAATAATTATTGATTAGGTACGGGAGTTGGAATCTGAGGTTGATGCTGAACAAAAACGAGGTGCTGAGGCTGTTAAAGGTGTTCGCAAATATGAACGTAGAGTGAAGGAACTCTCTTACCAGGTACATGCTACATTGCGTGAGCTGAAATAACTAGGTATTTCTCTTTTAAAACTAACTTGGTAAAGTGGCTGTGCAGTGTGCTTGAAACCTGTAGAGGGCATGAATCACCATCTTAAGACTTCCTTGACCTACTGAAACACATCTTGAAGAAGGTGGCTATAAATAGACATCAGTGCGTGGTCATTATCAGCATGCTGGGGGGTATTTATGTTGAAGTTTAACAGATTTCACTTGCAAAGATAAAATGCAGAAAGAATTCTTATATGTAGACCTCATTTGTGCATTTTATTTAAAGGTACACTTTGTAACTTGCTGAGGGTCTGTCACTTGGTTGTTTCTATGGATATGTCATTGCTTTGCCTGGAATGTTCCACAGTATGACATGAAACAGCTCTACCTTAATTACAGGTGGTGTTATAGTTTTAAAAAATAGGCATTCTGACAGTGAGTGGGGTTGCCTTTCCACAGATCTGACCTGCAATTTGGTTTGGTTTAGTCTCAGTGAAGACAGAAAGGCTTAATACCATACTATGAAACATTCCAGACGAAGCAATAACAGCTCCATGGAGAAAAACATTTGATGAACCTTTCACCAGAAAGGTTACACAAGACACCTTTAAACTATGCATGTGTTTATACGGATTAAGAATTTCAAATGGAAGAAGTTAGGATCAATACAGCCCATACTTAATGTGATCACCTTTAGACTGAGGAGGACAAGAAGAACATTGCTCGTCTTCAGGATTTCGTGGACAAATTGCAGCTCAAAGTGAAATCATACAAGAGGCAGTCGGAGGAGGCTGTGAGTGCAAAGACATGTGATACATTCAGATGCTGAGTGTGTGAGTAATAACACTTATTTTCCTGATCTGTCTGAAGGAGGAACAGGCTAACACCCACCTGTCCAGATACAGAAAGGTCCAACATGAGCTGGAGGAGGCTCAGGAGCGTGCTGACATCGCAGAGTCCCAGGTCAACAAGCTCAGGGCCAAGAGCCGCGACATTGTTAGGGTAAGGCAGTGCAGTATATCATTGTACACTGTGCTACTATTGATGTAGATTGAAGCATTGGTATATTCTGATTACATTGTATTTTATTTTAAAGGGAAAAGATGCTGAAGAGTGAGTTGAAAACATATGAAACACAAGAAGGAAAAAGTCATAAAATATGTGCTTTTTGACATTGTGTGTAATAAACAATACATTTTATCATTTATATTTTCAAACTTGTCTTTTTGTTGGATTGTTTTAGGGGTGTTAAACCTTAAGTAGCTGTGTAAATTGAACTAGGCAATGTACTGTTCACAGTTACTGGAAAGTCCTTAAGGTTACCATAACTGCAAATCTTAAGCTTGTGGCGATAATGTTACTGACAGTCTGGTACCCTTACAGCTTTTTATGTGTCTCCTAAGCATGTGCTGCCTTATGTCACCATGTAGTTATGATGAAAGTGGTGACATTGCTTCAACCAGCTACTACTTCACTTATAATAGATTCGTATGAGGTTGGGCTACATTTTCTTACTTTATATAAAAATAAGAACATCTAAGCTTTATATATTACCAAATTAATAATATAAATGTCAAAATCTGACTTTCTTACACTGGTGTCTAGTGCCAGCATCTGTCCATCCTTAACTTGACCAGACCATATTGAGTAAATATCAGTGACCTTTTGTTAGTCCAAGACCACCAAGGAATAGTGTTTTATATCAAAGGGTGTTCCACAATAAGACTTGGAGGCAGCTGATGTCTGAGAGCATTGTGGAGGAGACTGCTATATTTGTATTTCTTCCTAATAAGCAGACCCAAGAGCACAAAGTATCGAGTGTCACATTTTTATTGAACATATAGTCTTATGCGGCCGGGTGTGAAGTCCTCAGTATTCCACGGCTAATACCCACTGTTCATCTTTAGCAGTTTGCTATCATCTTTCAACAGGGAAACTATGCAAACTACCAGACATCATATAACCCGATCCCTTTCTTACTGAGCAGAGGGAACAAACAGTCAACTTGGGGAAGGTCAAGCTGCAAGTCAGGCCTTGTCTTTAGTTCATCTGTCAGGCCAAGCTTCATAACAAGACCATTTAAAGAAAGGGTTTAAATATATCAGCTGTACCCTCGAGACAACGCAACGTAGAAATCTGGAGACACACTTAATCACCTGTTCACTGCAGAGTCCCTGTCAGACAGTGTGGCTGTGAGGGACAGTCCTGCAGTTTACAGTCTAACTAACAAACTGTTTATGAAGCTTGATGTATATCGGGACTGCTGGGCCGAAGGCAAAAACATTCAGAGCATTCTTGGCAGTTTGCTTGTCGACACAAATGCAGCTGGCCTCCTTATAAAACTGTCTATACCTCCAAAACCTTTGACTTTCAGATCACAGAGGTGAAATGGATCTGTCTGAACCCAATTATTCTACAGTCTGGACCTTATCATTGTTGAAGAGCATTTATTACGCCTGAGATAGACAGTATTAAGAAGTAACTGAATACATGAACATTAATTTTGAGTAACTGTAATCTGGAGGAGGAGTACATTGCAGTATGTGATCACACAATTTAGGCTACAAACTGCATCTGTCTGATTTGTCTGTCTCCAGTTGATGACAGGAAATGTTTAACAAACGGTGAAACAATCATTACGCTGTTTTTAATCCTGTGTGGTGTGTTTACATTTCTGTGTGAAAGTATTTTAAGTATTCAGAGTACATTACTCTAATTGGACCATGTATCAGAATATATTACAAAATATATTTTAAACTAAATACATTTTCAAAGTATTTTTCCCTTCACTGGAGATAGAGCATGTGCCACAGACTTTTAAGTACTGTAAGACCAGTATAATAGGTAAAGAAATATCACTACAAAACAAAAGTACATATTTTAATTCCATCTGATTTTATACTGGTACAACTATTATTGAAATCCATAGTTTATAGCATTCCTACTTCACTCCAACATCTACATACATCAGTGCTTTGGGGACAGATCTAACTAACACTTTGTATTGAACAAAGGCAATATGAACATAAAAACAATACAACAATATTCCATCTCCTCTTGAATAAATCATTTGCATATTTAATACTGGAACCTTTTTCTTTACAAATATACAAGGATGGATGTGAATAGAAAACTGTCAGAATTGTCATAGAAAAAGTCAGACATGGCAACTACCATAGGCTTTTACTTTCTTTTTAGTTATAGCCAGGGCATGCAAAATGTAAGATTTAAACTTTAACAGATTTGTCCATATTACTAATAACACTATTATCACAATTGAAAGATAAAGCAGAGGCAACAAAGTTTGTTTACACTCCTCAGTTTTAATGCAAAATCAATACAGACAAAAATAGCATGCTGTTAAAGGAACTGCGTGTGATATTTTGATTTTAAGTTCTTGCAGTCATTAATCAGTGCCTCTGCTGCTGCAGTATATGCTGTTCATATACTGTGAAAGAGGAAAAAAAACTGTGTCCAGGTTGAATACAGGTTTAGGCACTGGCAGACCAGACTCAATTGTGATTGAAACCTGTCCCCCCTCCCCCTCCCTTTGTCTTTGTTCAGCCTTATCTGTGCACTCTGATTTTTTTCATGTCATGTCACTCCGTCATGTAGTAACATAGATAGCATCTAGTGGTGTTATATGAGAATACAACAGGCACGGGTTGACCAATCTAATTACAAATGGTAGCTTTAAGGTTAGGGTTTAGGTTAGGCAAGCACTAACTATGGGTAAGGTTAGGATCAGTATCCAGAAAATTAATGTATGTCTAATTTCCTCAAGAATGAGTAATACTCACACATACATACATTTTGGGCACATACTTGTGAGGGAGCAAAAGGTAGGTCCCTCTGAGGTAAATAATTCAATTTTAGATTAATGTCTTGGTTTGAAGTTAAGATATGGGTTACTTTAGGTTAAGGTTAGGGGTTGGACTAAGGTTGAGATCAGTCAAAGTGCAAAATGTAATGTATGTAATGTATGTAATGTACATAATGTATGTAATGTATATAATGCTGGAAACCCAACATATGTGAATGTGACTAGTGAGTAGAGTTTTGGGCAGTTGGCAAGCATACTAAAAAATAAAAACATATTTTTTAAAAATCTACTAATGTCAAGCGTGATGCCATTTAATTGAATCCTTGATATACGTTTGTCTCTGAACCAGACAGCACACCAGTGTATTATTATTAGGTAAACTGTTCTTGTTGCTGTTATCCTTTCTCACTTTGGAACAAGACTAATTAAGTTTGTGATTTTATAAAATACAGACTTCCACAACTGTCTCTGCTATCATAAGGTATCATCTTTTTCACAGGGTCTTAGATTAGCAACAGTTCGGTCCAATTCTACTGCTTCGTAAAAGGAAAGACCTGCAAGGCTTCTGCAACAGAATACCAGTGACATATGAGAGCTTCTCCACGGCTGAGGCTAGAGCTGTGCTGTGCCAAGGTGCATTAAGGAGATTAGAGTAAAGGCTGAAACAATGCCTGTACACATATAACCAACATGTAACAATATTCAGGAAACCAATAGACTACAATTGGTTGCGTCTGTCTATTTATGTCCTCTTCAAAGTTGTGCCTTAACCTCAAGGCCATACTGTTGCTTTGTACCAGATGTCTCTTTTAAAAACATTTGCCACTTTTTATTGTTCTTGGCCGGTGGGAGAAAATAACAATAGAAACATTCCTTACACACATTAGCACAGTGTTTTTCAGATATTACCAGCCTTAACGATATCTGTCATTTAAAAAAGAATGTGAATTTGTCAAGAATGAATACAGAAGCATTGTCTTTGCAATCATATTTTATTATCAGTCTTTTAGAGCAACTACAGTGAGAGTCTTGGAGGAGGAATAAGATGGAGGAGCACAGATGAGGGATGAAGTAAAAAACAAGATGGACAAAGTATGTAAAACGACATGCCCAAATTGAGGGCAACATTTGTGCTGACTGTGCTCTGATCTCTCTATATAAGAATGAGGCACGGACTCCAAGGACTGGCAGGCCTGGACTCAAGGTGAGTGAGTTAGAGTCTTTTATTAGCTGAAGGAAAGCCAGCAGCTTATGGAACAATGCAGGGCATGGCCACTCAGTGCCAGGCAGACACCACAGTCTCAAAGCTGAGGGTTCTATGCTAATGCTGGGACTTTTGACTGTTTCAAGTGTTCTATTTTTTTTTACTCTTTGATTTGACTTATTAATGCAAGGAATTTGTCTAATATCTTTCAGCATCCCTGAGCATCATTCCATCAACCACTGTTCACATCCAGGGGGAGGGAATAAGGTAAGCTAAATACACTGCAATTTGAGCTATGATAAATATTTCAAAATGTAGCCTTCTTCTTGCATCTTGTTAAACAGTAGTTATTCATTATCATAATCTTTAGTTTATTTATTTAATGAAAGGCACAGTGCACAATGTACATTAACCTTAAAAGGAGATATTGTGCTCACCATTAATGTTTATCTTAGAGATTAAAAACAAACAAAAACAAAACAAGCTACTTCACAGATTTAATCTTCATTAATCTTTTGCTGAAATGTATATAAGTAAATCTGTTATTGTAAATCTATTATAAATCTATTATATGTATATATGTATATACAACAATATTATAAAGGAAAAAACATAGCCAATGACTTATTACGCTTTTTCATTTCTTTGATTTACCTGCAGTAAAGTGCCACAATGGGGGATTCAGAAATGGAGTGCTTCGGGCCGGCGGCCATGTACCTCCGGAAGCCAGAACGAGAGCGCATTGAGGCTCAGAACACCCCATTTGATGCAAAAACAGCATACTTTGTGGCTGAGCCCAATGAGATGTATCTGAAGGGGAAACTGGTCAAGAGGGAGGGAGGAAAAGCCACTGTGGAGACACTCTGTGGGAAGGTGAGCCCAAGTACAGTGTGTGAAGTCTATACTCTATTTAGCAATACTGGTACATAACCCAACTATCATACATGAGATGTAAAAATAACCAAATATCGTGATATCATAACGTCAAAAGTCTCACAATAATATTGTGGGTCATCACAATATATCGAAGTTTCTTTGCTTAAATTAATAGTTATGGTGGAGCAATAGCAAAGGGAACTTCATAGACCATGAACCTTTGCTCTGTTTCAGTATCGACAACATGAAGAAATAACTGTTAAGTATTTATAAATTACTTTAAAATCTTAATTATTTGGATTCTGACAGAACCAAAGGATTGTGAAGGATTTTAAGCATTTTAAAAGGAAAAAGTAGCATATTCACAATTTTGTTTGCCTCTACAACATATTGCAGTAAATACCGTACCGTTAAATGCATATTGTAAAAATATTGTACCTGGAGATTTGGTTATCGTTACATCCTTATACATGATCAAACTGTCATACCCAACCATCATATACTATGTTTTCATCTGTATGATGGTATGACAAACATAAAGTATACAATATAATAAATAAATAAAAAACATTGTATTGATTTTATTGATCATTTTCCCATATTGATTTTGTTGTAGTCTCTTACGGTGAAAGACACTGAAGTCTTCCCCATGAACCCTCCAAAGTTCGATAAGATTGAGGACATGGCCATGATGACCCACTTGAGTGAGCCTTCTGTCCTGTATAACCTCAAAGAGCGTTATGCAGCATGGATGATCTACGTGAGTGTGAAGTCCCCAGCTCATAAACTGGAAACTTGTGCTTTTCTTATCTCTGTCTTTTGCTGTTGGCTGTGACAGACCTACTCTGGACTGTTCTGCGTAACTGTGAACCCCTACAAGTGGCTCCCAGTGTATGACGCAGTGGTTGTGGCAGGATACAGAGGCAAGAAGAGAGTGGAGGCTCCACCCCACATCTTCTCCATCTCTGACAACGCCTATCAGTTCATGCTCCAAGGTATTATCTCTAGTGTGAAGGCTGTATTCACAGTTTATTTCAACATCCCATTGATTAGAAATGCATGTTGATATCTTACAGACAGGGAAAACCAGTCCATCCTGATTACGTGAGTTTTCATATTTAGTCCTGTGTAAAAAACAAATGAGAAAAATTATTACATAAATGATAGAAAATGACAAATATTTCCTGTAGCGGAGAATCCGGAGCTGGAAAGACTGTCAATACCAAACGTGTCATCCAGTACTTTGCGACAATTGCAGTGGCTGGAGGAAAGAAGACGGAGAATGTTCCAGGCAAGATGCAGGTGTGTAATCTAAAGTAAATTAATCAAGTAATTTAAATCAACACAGTTGAAGTGCTTCTAAATGTGACATTATTTCCAGGGGTCGCTGGAAGATCAAATCATTGCAGCAAACCCACTGCTGGAGGCTTATGGTAATGCTAAGACTGTGAGGAATGACAACTCATCTCGTTTTGTAAGGGACATTTCTACTTTATGCATCATCATAGAAAACATATGCTTTTAATTTGTATCACTTTTGTACTTCTATGCAATAGGGTAAATTCATCAGAATTCACTTTGGGACAACAGGAAAGTTGGCTTCAGCTGATATTGAAACCTGTAAGACTCAGTCCTGTACATTTAAGAGTTTAGATCACCCAGTCTGACACTTGTTATCACTCACTGCTGTGTTTCACAGATCTGCTGGAGAAGTCTCGAGTGACTTTCCAGCTGTCTGCTGAGAGGAGC
This sequence comes from Odontamblyopus rebecca, assembly GCA_030686955.1. NCBI lineage: Eukaryota > Metazoa > Chordata > Actinopteri > Gobiiformes > Gobiidae > Odontamblyopus > Odontamblyopus rebecca. The sequence continues at coordinate 20,077,960 of CM060656.1, forward strand.
TACCACATCTTCTACCAGCTGATGACAGGACACAAGCCTGAGCTCATTGGTGAGTGGGATTTTAGATGATATTAGTGTCCATGAGAGTTTATCCTTTATACTCTATATATGTTTTTCCTCTTAAAGAGGCTCTTCTGATTACCACCAACCCTTATGACTATCCCATGGTCAGTCAGGGAGAAATCACTGTCAAGAGTATCAATGATGTTGAAGAATTCATTGCTACTGATGTGAGATGACTATGTTCACAGAGATTTTTTTTTTTAAATTTACCTTTGAAAAATAAATTAATTAACAATTATGAACTTTTCAGACTGCCATTGACATCCTTGGTTTCAACGCTGAGGAGAAAATGAGTATGTACAAACTGACTGGTGCTGTGATGCATCATGGGAACATGAAGTTCAAGCAGAAACAGCGCGAGGAACAGGCTGAGCCTGATGGCACAGAGGGTGGGGGTCACACTTTTGATAAGGATGATTCTGCCACTTTCTGAAAAAGTATTTTCCATGTTCTGACTTCACATTTATTATTTTCATTAGTTGCGGACAAAATCTCATACCTCATGGGCCTGAACTCGGCTGACCTGCTTAAAGCTCTTTGCTATCCCAGAGTTAAAGTTGGAAACGAGTTTGTTACAAAGGGTCAAACTGTTCCTCAGGTACTGTAAACATATACTGCATGTGGGGTTAGTGAGTCAGTCTCTGACCGTCTATATTTGTATGTCTTGGTCATCACTTACAGGTCAACAACTCTGTGATGGCTCTGTCCAAGTCCGTCTATGAGAAAATGTTCTTGTGGATGGTTGTCCGCATCAATGAAATGCTGGATACGAAGCAGTCCAGGAGCTATTTCATTGGAGTCTTGGATATTGCTGGTTTCGAAATTTTTGATGTAAGTACAGTATAGAGCTTGGCTATTACAAAAACAGTGCTGTCAAATTAAGTCAAGTTACAATGGTTTTATTTGTTCCAAAGTTCAACAGCTTAGAACAGCTGTGCATCAACTTCACCAATGAAAAACTGCAACAGTTTTTCAACCACCACATGTTTGTCCTGGAGCAAGAGGAGTACAAGAAAGAGGGCATTGAATGGGAGTTCATTGACTTTGGTATGGACTTGGCTGCCTGCATTGAGCTAATTGAGAAGGTACAGTTGAAAGATTCTATTAAATAATAAGAGTACACAGCAGAACATGACATACATATTTTGTGTTGACAGCCAATGGGCATCTTCTCCATCCTTGAGGAGGAGTGTATGTTTCCAAAGGCATCAGACATTACCTTCAAAAACAAACTGTATGACCAGCATCTTGGTAAAAGCAAGTCCTTTGAGAAACCAAAGCCAGCAAAAGGCAAAGCTGAGGCCCACTTCGCCTTGGTGCACTATGCTGGTACTGTGGATTATAACATTAATGGCTGGCTGGACAAGAACAAAGATCCTCTGAATGACTCAGTGGTTCAGCTCTATCAGAAGTCTTCAGTCAAACTGTTGGCTCTCCTTTATGCCTCCCATGCTGCCACCGATGGTAGGATCTAGACATTACTTCAGTAAAAAAGCTTTATTATTGCTTTTATTTATTGGGTGTTGAAATTTACTGTTGACACCAGATGCTGGTGGCGGAAAGAAAGCAGGAAAGAAGAAGGGTGGTTCCTTCCAGACCGTCTCTGCATTGTTCAGGGTCAGTAAGAATTTGGAAAGATATAAACAAACACATTTAGCCATAGCTTACTTATATTTATTATCGTTTTAGGAGAACTTGGGAAAACTCATGACAAACTTGAGGAGCACCCATCCCCATTTTGTACGTTGCTTGATTCCAAATGAATCTAAGACCCCTGGTAAGTGCTATGTATTTGTGTATGTTTGTGCAATGTTTTTTGATATGCCTGGTTTTAAATAACAAAGTTTTGAAACTACAGGTTTGATGGAGAACTTCCTGGTCATCCACCAGCTGAGGTGTAATGGAGTGTTGGAGGGAATCCGCATCTGCAGAAAGGGCTTCCCCAGCAGAATCCTCTATGGAGACTTCAAGCAGCGGTAATCAACCTTTTTAATAATTTACTGATTTAGTGATAAATCAGATGATAATCAGTACTTGTCCATTTTATGTTTTAGATACAAAGTATTGAATGCCAGTGTCATCCCAGAGGGACAGTTTATTGACAACAAAAAGGCCTCAGAGAAACTCCTGGGCTCTATTGATGTTGACCACACTCAGTACAAATTTGGACATACAAAGGTATCATGTAGTTCATATTTTACATGCTCACTAAAGCACACAGTGGTATTAATAGTGTTTGTGTCTCTATAGGTGTTCTTCAAAGCTGGTTTGCTGGGTACACTGGAGGAGATGAGAGATGAGAAGTTAGCAGCGTTGGTCACAATGACTCAGGCTCTGTGCAGAGGCTTCGTCATGAGGAGAGAGTTTGTCAAGATGATGGAAAGGAGGTAAAAGAATCCATACTTTTCTATTTTTTTTATATTAATGTTAGCGTTTTAAAAGTACTAATTTGTCTTCTTCAGAGAGGCCATTTACTCCATCCAGTACAACATCCGTTCATTCATGAATGTCAAAACATGGCCATGGATGAAGCTGTACTTCAAGATCAAGCCTCTTCTGAAGAGTGCAGAAACTGAAAAGGAAATGGCCCAAATGAAAGAGGACTTTGAAAAGACCAAAGAGGAACTTGCAAAAGCTCTGGCCAAGAAGAAAGAGCTGGAAGAGAAAATGGTTTCTCTGCTCCAAGAGAAGAATGACTTGGCATTGCAAGTGCAATCTGTAAGTATATTTAACTGTGACTTACAGAAATGAGTCATTATTCATTATGTATTATTATTATATTTACTTCTAGTAGAAACATGGACACATTGTATTTCATTTTTGTCTCTTAGGAAACTGAGAACCTTTCAGATGCAGAGGAAAGATGTGAGCAGCTGATCAAAACTAAAATCCAACTTGAGGCCAAAGTCAAAGAGACAGCTGAGAGACTGGAGGATGAGGAGGAAATCAATGGTGAGCTGACAGCAAAGAAGAGGAAGTTGGAGGACGAGTGCTCTGAGTTGAAAAAGGACATTGATGACTTGGAGCTCACTTTGGCTAAAGTGGAGAAGGAGAAACATGCCACAGAGAACAAGGTATAGCTTGTAATAAAAGGGTGATGCAAAGATACAAATACATATTTATCTTTCTGTTTACAGGTCAAAAACCTGACAGAGGAGATGGCCTCTCAAGATGAAACAATTGCCAAGCTGTCCAAGGAGAAGAAGGCTCTTCAAGAGGCCCATCAGCAGACCCTTGATGACCTACAGGCAGAGGAAGACAAAGTCAACACTCTGACCAAGGCCAAGACCAAGCTGGAGCAGCAAGTTGATGATGTAGGTTGCTTTAATCAATACAATATGCTTTTATAATTCTAAAAATGTTGTCAAGTGCCAGCATATCAAAGCCTGTTTTATGTTCTAATAGCTTGAAGGGTCTCTAGAGCAAGAAAAGAAGCTCCGCATGGATCTGGAGAGAGCAAAGAGAAAACTTGAAGGAGATCTCAAACTGGCTCAAGAATCCATAATGGACCTGGAGAATGATAAGCAGCAATCTGAGGAGAAAAATAAGAAGTATGATAGCATATATTTGCCATTTGGTGAAACATTTTGTCTTAATATTGTAACAGCTGCTGACTATCTTCACTGCATTCTAGAAAAGACTTTGAAATCAGCCAGCTCCTGGGTAGGATTGAAGATGAGCAGTCTTTGGGAATCCAGCTACAGAAAAAGATAAAGGAACTTCAGGTAAACAACAGCTCAGTGATAAACACCAATAATTCTTGTGTTTAGTATTATTTAAAAACTATAATATTGTCACATTCTGTGTCAGGCTCGTATTGAGGAACTGGAGGAGGAAATTGAGGCTGAGCGTGCTGCTCGGGCCAAAGTCGAGAAACAACGCTCGGATCTCTCCAGAGAACTGGAGGAGATCAGTGAGAGATTGGAGGAAGCTGGTGGAGCAACTGCTGCTCAAATTGAGATGAACAAGAAACGCGAAGCTGAGTTTCAAAAGCTGCGGAGAGATCTGGAAGAGTCCACTTTGCAACATGAGGCCACTGCTGCTGCACTGCGCAAAAAGCAGGCTGACAGTGTGGCCGAACTGGGAGAGCAGATTGACAACCTCCAGAGGGTCAAGCAGAAACTGGAGAAGGAGAAGAGTGAATATAAGATGGAGATTGATGACCTCACCAGCAACATGGAGGCTGTTGCTAAATCTAAAGTTAGTGATGCAGTTAATAGCTGATTCAAAAACACAGTTATCATGTGTTAATGCATATCTTTCTTCTATTAGACTAATCTTGAAAAAATGTGCAGAACATTAGAGGATCAGCTGAGTGAATTAAAAAGCAAAAATGATGAAAATGTACGCCAGCTGAATGATCTAAGCACACACAAAGCCAGGCTTCAAACTGAAACTGGTAAGAGCACCAGCCAACACACTATATGCTGTAAAAGTAGACGGAAAGATTTGACTGAAGTGACCACAGTTCAAACTTAATTTATCTATGCACTTCTTCTGTATTTTCCCTGTGTTATACTATTAATGTAATAATACCCTACTACTCTACACATAGGTGAAGTGTCACGCCAGCTGGAGGAAAAGGAGGCCCTGGTGTCTCAGATGACTAGAGGCAAACAGGCTTATACTCAGCAGATTGAGGAGCTGAAGAGACATATTGAGGAAGAAATTAAGGTGCAGTTACTGCAATGACAAAAAGCGGCATTGAAAAGATTCATTTGTAATTTAATAAAGATTGTATTATAGGCCAAAAATGCCCTAGCTCATGGACTCCAGTCATCTCGTCATGACTGTGACCTGCTCAGAGAGCAGTATGAGGAGGAGCAGGAGGCCAAGGCTGAGCTGCAGCGTGCACTGTCCAAAGCTAACAGCGAGGTGGCTCAGTGGAGAACCAAATATGAGACTGATGCCATTCAGCGCACTGAGGAGCTGGAGGAGGCCAAGTGAGTCAGTGAGGTTTTCAGTCACTAGAATTGAATCTTCTTCATTTAAATGTTTACATTCACGTCTTTAAAGGAAAAAGCTGGCCCAACGTCTCCAAGATGCAGAAGAATCCATTGAGGCTGTGAATGCAAAATGTGCTTCTCTGGAAAAGACCAAACAGAGGCTTCAGGGTGAAGTGGAGGACCTGATGATTGATGTGGAAAGAGCTAATGCTCTCGCCGCTAACCTTGACAAAAAGCAAAGAAACTTTGACAAGGTTGGGTTTCTACTGATGTACTGACCTGGGCACTCGTAAATGTCTCACACAGATATATGAATGAGAGATTTGTGAATGTGTTTAGGTTCTCGCTGAGTGGAAACAAAAGTATGAAGAGAGCCAAGCTGAACTGGAGGGAGCTCAGAAAGAAGCACGCTCTCTTAGCACTGAGATGTTTAAGTTAAAGAACTCCTATGAGGAGGCTCTAGACCACCTGGAGACTTTGAAGAGAGAGAACAAAAACCTACAACGTAAGGCTGCTGTTCATTTTCCTTTATACATAATTTTGACCTCTTTATTTTAAATTGTCAAATAACTGCAGCCTAGATTTTAAACATTTAAATGAATATGGTAATTCGACTTACAGAGGAAATCTCAGATCTCACTGAACAACTTGGTGAGACTGGTAAGACTATTCACGAGCTTGAGAAAGGGAAAAAGACTGTGGAAAGTGAGAAATCAGAAATCCAGACTGCACTTGAGGAGGCGGAGGTAAGAATACAAAAGCAATGAAATATTAATAGTTTTTACAATGTTTTCTGATTTAAAATAATTGAATATACATACAGGCAACTTTGGAGCATGAGGAGTCCAAGATCCTCCGTGTCCAGCTTGAACTGACTCAGGTCAAGGGTGAGATCGACAGGAAACTGTCAGAGAAGGATGAAGAGATTGAGCAGATCAAGAGGAACAGCCAGAGAGTCATTGAGACCATGCAGAGCACTTTGGACGCTGAGGTCAGGAGCAGAAACGATGCCTTGAGAATCAAGAAGAAGATGGAGGGAGACCTCAATGAAATGGAGATTCAGCTGAGCCATGCCAATCGCCAGGCTGCTGAAGCCCAGAAACAACTGAGGAATGTGCAGAGCCAGCTCAAGGTGCTTGTGCTAGATCTGTTCAAGTGAAGAGGGTCACACTGGACAATATACACTTACTGTGTCTTCCACAGGATGCACAACTGCACCTTGATGACGCCCTCAGGGGTCAAGATGAAATGAAGGAGCAGGTGGCCATGGTGGAGCGCAGAAACAACCTTATGTTGGCAGAGATTGAGGAGCTGAGAGCCGCTCTGGAGCAGACTGAGAGAAGCCGCAAAGTAGCTGAACAAGAACTGGTGGATGCCAGCGAGCGTGTGGGGCTCCTCCACTCTCAGGTAAAAAAAATAAAACTGTCTTATAGATCTAATCCGATAAATAAGGTGTCAAGTATAAATGCTAACAAATTGCTCTTTAGAACACCAGTCTAATCAACACTAAGAAGAAATTGGAGGCAGATCTAATCCAGATTCAAGGAGAAGTAGAAGATGCAGTCCAGGAATCTAGGAACGCTGAGGAAAAGGCCAAGAAAGCCATCACTGATGTGAGTGTAAAAGAAACTTTATAAAGGCTCACAATAGTGAAACCATGTTAATGACTGTTGAATTGCAGGCTGCCATGATGGCAGAGGAGCTGAAGAAGGAGCAGGACACCAGTGCTCATCTGGAGAGGATGAAGAAGAACCTGGATGTGACGGTGAAGGACCTGCAGCATCGTCTGGACGAGGCTGAGAGCCTGGCCATGAAGGGTGGCAAGAAGCAGCTCCAGAAACTGGAGGCTCGGGTAAAAATGAAAGATTCACTGTTTTTATATACAAAGTCAGACATTTAATGCATTCAGTGAAAATAAATACTTTATATTTAGGTGCGTGAGCTGGAGGCAGAAGTTGATAGTGAGCAAAGAAGAGGGGCTGAAGCTGTCAAAGGTGTTCGTAAATATGAAAGGAGAGTGAAAGAACTCACCTATCAGGTACAGGGCCTAATATACATTTGATTTAGCCTATAGAAGAGCCTGAGGAAATATCTTCTCACTGTGATTCTCAAATTGTAGGCTGAGGAAGACAAGAAAAATATTAATCGGCTGCAGGATCTGGTGGATAAACTGCAACTGAAAGTCAAAGCATACAAGAGACAATCTGAAGAAGCTGTGAGTATAAACTTTGATGATTATTAATTTTGATGTGTTTTAAGGTCATGGTTACACATTGTTTTGTTTGGCCCCATGCAGGAGGAGCAGGCCAACACTCACATGTCCCGTCTGAGGAAGGTGCAGCACGAGCTGGAGGAGGCTCAGGAGCGTGCGGACATCGCAGAGTCTCAGGTCAACAAGCTCAGGGTCAAGAGCCGTGAGATTGGAAAGGTAAAGAAACACATTAAGTTGGATTATGGCAAAGATATTATAAGGGTCATTCTACTAAAATATGTTGTCTTTATCTTTGTTTCAGGCTAAGGAGGCTGAAGAATAGAATGCAGAGAGAGACACAAATTAAGACCATACAATATGGTTTAGGTTTGCACATCTCTTAACATTGTAGAACTATTCTAATAAAAGCTTTTGGCCAGTTTATTGTTGTCCACCTTTTGTTCAATTTACTAACTGATTTCTGCCTTCCAAGATTTAGCTAACTCCATAACAGTAGTGATCAGTCATGACAATGGAACATTAAAATACAGCTAAAAATAAAAGATATACTGTACATGTACAAGAAGAAATATGTATAGCTCAGCCCGACAACAAAGACAAATAAATTGTCTAATCTTTAAAGTGAATTAGGACCAATTTAAAATCAAATGACTTGATATTTCCTCTTTGGGTGCCCAGTGACAGCTGCTTAGTCCTCCTAATCTCACTGCACCTGTTAGCTCTGTGGCCTCGTGAATGACACTTCTATTGGGCAGTTCTGTTTTTTAAACCATCAACAATTCTAGCAATTATTATGACATGCATTTTAACCATATATCATGCTCAGAAAATGTGTATCTTCATCCTTGAGTGAGAGTTTGCATCTAACTGTAGTGAATATTGCCTCAAGTTCACGCAGTCAAACAACATGACAAACAATATAACAAATAATATAACAAATAATCATTAAGGAAGTAGTTAAACTAATTGTTAAACTCAAAACACTATTCCATAGAAAAATAGTATTGAATTGAAATACTTACATACACTCTTGAAGGAGTCAAGTAAAGCAGAGCCCCTTATACAGTATATGCCTCAGTCTCCACTACATTGTCTGTCCTGTGTCTGCTATTGTCAACTAGTGAGGGGTGAAACCGTGGGGTCCTACTAGATAAACTTTATAATCATACATTATAACAATGCAAAGAGCTGTGCCAAACATATTTCCAGTGATACCACAGCTAAATCAGATCAGTCAAACTCTTCCTAAGCCACATAACAAGGCACAATGCCCTGCTGGATGGGACATTGTATCTCATAACCCAAAAAGAGCAGCTGGGGTGGTTTCAGGGGATCCAAAACATCCCATAACCCCCTTCAGAGATTTGGGCAACTTTTAAAAGTAGTCATGCACCTATCGTCTTTCCTATGTGGACCTCTGCCACTGTTTGATATTGTATTCAGTGACATAGCTAACAAATGAAGACGGGTACTATGGATAACTCCAGACCCTCCTCTGCCCCTTGTCAATCTGCCCAAAATTCACATTTTAATCCCTGACAGCTGGCTCAGTCAGTAGCACAGTCTCTTAGCATTAGATAATGGACACTTGGTTTACATGAATAGCATAGGGTGGCAGTATGTGTCAGATTTAGCAACAAGGGTGTGAGGGCTACAGAAACACTGTATAAATAGATAGGTGTCTCATTATTATGCTGTTGCCTAATGATGATGGATATGTCAGAAAATGTAACTTTCACATATGGTATGTTCAGCAGAATGATGAATGAGGGAGTTAAATACGGACACTGACAGTAATGGAATGTGTGGGAAATAAATATGTAAACTTTAATGATTCTTAAGTTATACTTGAACTTGAGACAAGTTTTACTTGCTCTGATTGTACATTTTATAACATTTTATAAAAGAAACTGAAAGTAAATCCTATGTCAAATTCACTTGATAAGGAGCAAGTATTTACAGAAAAAATTATTCAAAGCTGAAGTGAAAAATATGAATAGCATTTAATCACCAAAGATATAAACATTTAAATATCCATTTTGAATGTGACTGACAAAATCTTTACAAAGTTAGCATTCTTCTCCTAACAGCTTCACGTCATTTGTACAAAAATGAGGTGGCATTTAGACTGGCACAAAGAGAGGAAACTGCCCAGAGCAACAACATCAGCGAAAATAAAAGCAAAATTACAGCCAAAACATGATTTAGACCCAATAATAAGACAGGCATAAAAGCTTTAGCATTTTACTTTTTGTTGTAAACTGTAAACTGTGCCCAGTTATGCTTTAAACACATTCACTTTCTTTCTGTTAAAAGAAGTATTTACACTATTGAAAGAAATACATAGAAACAACTCAACTTTATGAAGTAATACCATAAGACTTTAATTAAACAATCATCAAAACGAAGCCAACCAATTACATGCCGGTGCCGTAGGCCTACTGTTGGTCAGTGTTCAAATGCATAAACGGTTTCCACTCCTATATTTTTCATACAATGGAGATTATTCAGGCAGTATGTTGCTTATAACTAACATCTCTGTGCTTCTTCTTGCAGCAAAACCTAAAATACACTTTCAAAAGGCTTCATTGAAGTCAAACACCCCACTTGATTTTACATCTCTCCTTTTGTCCTTTTGGGCCACCATACATCTCCCCTTATAAAGTCCAGGAGAGACATGTATGATGTGAAGGGAATGTAAACGACAGCCTATGTACATTTATCTGTAAAATATCATGCAAATAAATTGTCGCTTCAAACTTAACTACTCCAAGAATTACTTTGACCTCAGCATTTGTGGCTAGTAAACAGTTTATGAAAGCCCAATATTATGTAATGGGCTTACAGTAAGTGAACACTGAGGTCTTCCAGTTGTTGATCTGGAGTCACTATCATGCTTCATAAAGATGCTCAACATTCAGTCAATCCTGAAGGAAATGATTCAAATACATAATGGAGTCCATGTGTGCAGCTGACCGAGGCAGACGGACATGTGCTTTGACCAGGTCCAGCCACAGTGTGAGAAAAACAGCACAAAGCAGAAGAGCAGGGTTCAAATGTAGCTGAAAAAAGGCAGTGCTCTGAGGACTTAAAGTTCATCTGTTTTTGTCCATAACTTCAGCAGCTTTCTCCATTCTGACCTTAGACTTCAGTCTCTTAAGAGTCTTTGTTTTAGCCCCAGTGGTCGTGCCTTTATCATCAGTGCAACAAGGCACTGCTGGACACCAGGCAGATGGAGAAAAACTGCTTTTTACAAAGATTTTCTAAAAATAGCATTTCAAAATATTATATGCTTCTGTCTGCAGATTAACCTCAAAGGAAAATGACATCAGGGGTGTTAAATCACTGTAGGAAGATGCAATTATATTGTGCATAACCTTTTAGATAAACTAATATTTGGGTATTAAAAAAAACAACAACAACAAGAAAGGCATATCTTTTGATTTTGATTTTTTACAAAAATGGGACCCTTGATTTTCTGTTCAACACTACAGAACTGAGAGGCCCCGCTTTTATTGCTGGCATTTACTGTAGTAAGTTGTTTTTTTGTTTAAAAATGGCTGTGCAACATAGGTGAATTCTATTTTCTTAGAGACAGACGATAGGTAAAAACAGAAATTTTCAATGCATAGCAAGTCTTCAATGTAGTACAACATAGGATTACTGATGCATGGATCATCAACCTAAATACATCTCTGAGAAAAGAAAAGAAAAGAAGAGGGAAACCACAAGGTTAAAGCTCATAAAAGTACATTTTCATTATACGTCTCTTTTAATATCATTAACAATTAGAATGCCTGAATTAAATGTGTGCTGCATTCTTAGAGATCATTGTGTGTTATCTGGAATGTTTTTTTTTTTATACATTTGTGCATTTACAGAAATCCTTTTAACAGAGATATGCATTAGAAAGGTAATGCATCCCCCACAGTGATTCAACAGGTTAAATAGACAGTTGTGTCCACAGACGTGATAGCATCACATATTAGTAACAAATGCATTGGTAACACTGAAGCTGTGCAGAAGCTACATTCCTCATACACAGGCATATATATTATGTGCATTATTCTGATACAAACAAGTACAGAGGGCTTTCCAGTGGCAAAGTATATTACATACAGAATAGGAGTAAAAGAAGTTTCACTGCAGAGAGAGAAAACAGTGTTAACACTCATTGCTCTTGAAAGTAAATTTAATATTCAGTGAAAAACAGACATCTGGTTGTTTTCTGTCTTTGCAAACTTACTCTGATTTGGCCTTACATTGACTTTGCCTTTGCAGATGTTAGAATACTTTATAAGAATAACTTGGCAATCAATTATTATTATTATTACTCAAAAATAGCTCTATTGCACAAACACTGATTTGTCGCGTACAGCCTCATATGCCACTAAATATTTCATAACAATGGCAATGCGGAAGACCAAAGCAAGTCTCTATGGAAGCATTTTTCAAATTTAAAAGAGTAATTTCTCTAAAACTAACAAAACTAAGTTTTGACACTAATATATCTCACGAATCTTGCTTAAGGTCAAATATTGGCATTTTAAACTGATTTTCAGCCAAAGTGCTCTGGGAACATTTCTCTAATTGGGATCACTGTTAGAGGAAATGTTGTGTGTGTCAGAAATGTTGTGTGTGTCAGAAATGACTTCACAGCACTGGCAAAGGTCACACGCAGATGAAAGGACACTGAGGAAAATGTTAAGGCCCAGATCTACTGTGGTGCAAAGCTTCAGGGGGAGAAAGCAGAGTTGTGGTAAAAATAAAATGGAATGCGAGTAATAATAAAAACAAAAGTTAAAAAGCAGCATTTTGAAAACCACATGCAAACATATTTAGTGACTTTCCCATGTTTATAGTACCAAGCATTGTGCTGATCCTTTTCAAAAAGATCTAACCTGTTCTGCACAATACCCGAGAGTTGTGATTCCCAACCTAAGGGTCCAAACTAGACAGCTTGAATTTTAATGAGGATTATTTTTAAACCAATATTTTTTTTTTTATTTCATACCCACTGGTGAATGGGGGCCGATGATTAAATGGTAGGAAACCACAGGTCTAGAGTTTTGGGCTGAAGTACATATTCTGGACACTTTAAAGCCTCCGTCTATCCCCACTCTTTACCCCATTTCATGCGTGCAACTTTCATGCCCAGTAAAATCTATGGCAAAAAATTACATTTCAGTGCATCAAAGCTTCATTAAATGATACCTTCAATAAAAGTTCATGCTTCAACACTCACTCCAGACCAATACAAAAGCAATAAGGCAAATTTACTATTAAAACACTATTGAGCTATCAAAAATGTAAAAGATTCCTTTGAGTTGATGAGTAGATCTGAGCCTTGTGTAGAATGAGAGGTTGGTTATAGTCTGATATAGAGGAGAGGCAGAGTGAGCGGAGCCAGCAGTCCAACCGAGGGTCTCAGAAAATGACCCCTTCCACACTCAGAAGTGTTTTCCTGCAACAACAAAATTATTTTCTTAAGATTAATGAAACAGGTATGCAAATTGTGACATTTATCAAATAATATAAAATTGTTTTGGGAGTTTATTGCTGGTGACCAGGAGAACAAAATTGTCTTAAAAATAATGCTACTATGCTATAATAAAATCAGATTGCATTGAGTCAGTACATTTTCATTTCACTTACTAAGGCACTGTAGTCAAAGCAGGATGTGGGGCCTTTTCGATAGCGTGCGTTGCTCAGAACTTCACATGGATTTTCCTCCCGAACTGTTCACATTGAGTTAGGGAAGATGTCCAAGAAACTGGCAATGTGATGGATGATCTACCCATTGTCAGCACATATGAACTCAATGAAAACATAAATCATGAGTTTGAAGGATACACTCGGTGCGGACCTGGGTTAACCTCTCAATCTCACATGACGTACATGGCAGAGTCTCCGCCACTACGAACAGTAGGTTGGTGTTTTCTATTCTCTTCGCATGGATCAACCTGCAACCAGATAGAAATCAATACTAATACAAGAAGGATTTTACAGACACAAGCATAAATACTTGAAAATAAAGATATTTTTGCTGAGCAATAGGTCAGTGAAGAAAAGAATTCCAGCAAGATGTCCAATCAGTATTAATGCAAAGATATTAACTATAACCACTAGAGGTCAGTAAAGAGCATCATATTACCCATTTGATAAATTAAAACTACACATTTAAATAAAAGTGCACTATGTAACTCTTCTGGAGCAGGGTCTTTCTACATGGAGCTATTATTACTTTACTTCAAATGTTCCATAGTGTGGCATAAAGAAAAATCTATTTAGCTTTTTTTTTTAAATTGTAGGTGTAGATCATGCCGTTTTAATTGCATAATGTATTCATCTCTGAACCAGAGGACTGCTCAAAGACAGCAGGACGCACCGGGAGCAGTTGCCACAGTCTTGCAGTACGTTGTACATGTTGGTTGTGTTGGTGAAGTAGAACTGACTCTGGATCGTCACACAGCTGCTTGTCTTTGCCTCAAAACCATCCACCAGCAAGTCATCTACAAGACAGCCATGTTTACATTAGACTTGTGTATCTCAAACTGTGGTACTCATCCTTCAGATCAATTATTTGCAGAATAGAATCACACTGAATTGCATTTTGGGTTAGCCCATGTTTCGAAGTAGCATAATTATTGTGTGGTCCTGGTTTGGCCCAAGTTTACAATATATGTAACTGTGAACAAATCTGAGCACTAAAGGAATCAAAAAATATTTTACCATTACCAAAATATATTTTACCTTGATAAAGCCAGCTATTGTAGGCCAGTCCATATAAGAGCTGCTGTATCACAGACCTAAAAAAAAGCATTGCATCATGATGAAAAAGATACATCTTGGAAATATCAATAAAAGGAAAACGTGTCAGAGCACTGGGCTATAATAAAAGGGAAGGAGAGGAGCAGGTGTCTGAATCATGTGCACAGTTTGGACACAGCTGAGATTGTTGTGGGGAAAACTTGGAGCTGCTGCAATTGTGCAATTTGAATGTTACACAGTCTCACCATGCCACTGTGGAGGTCCACCAGGCCAAGCTCAGGAGGTCAGCTACGGACGGCTGTAAAGGACGACACACGGTAAAGCATACATGGACTAAACAGGCACAAACTGATTAAGAAAATGACCACTGAAAGTACACTAAGGCTCAAAATGAATGGTATCCAAATACTAATCAATATGTAAACCAATTTGAACAAGTGTTGAAAAATCTCTTAAATAAGACATGTTTTAGAATGGTCTGTAACTTTATCAGAACAAGATAAGATATACGATATAAGACCACATTGTAAGAAACTATAATAATTTTTTTGTTGAAAGTTACTTAAAAATCCTCCTCCTCCTCCTCCTCCTACTACTACTACTACTACTACTACTACTACTACTACTACTACTACTATAAAATGGTGTTTTTCTTAATATTTCTTAGCTGGTTTTAGCTGTATCATTTTGTGCCTAACTGTTGCAGATTACATTATGGACTACAGTACAGTGCATTTGTACACTGGAGTATAAAAATCGTCATTGTGAGAATAATCTTGTTTGCAACCAATAAAATGTATGAACCAAATGTGTTTCAGTGCATTTAGAATGTCTTTAGACTGTCTCTCTCACCCCTGATCTGAATGATGATGAAAGTAGATGATGTGAGTAGGTTTTGAAGTCTACTGGTGAGTGCATTTCACAGCAATGTCCCAGTGGTCTATATTAGCTGCTTCAAGGGATGGGCAGTGTTTTAATAACATTTTGTCCAATAACTTCATGAGCACTATTATTGGGGGTGATGATAATGTCATGTCAAATTAAACAGCGGTTAAGTCTCACCACAAAAAATCTCCTCGGTGCTGCCCCAGTGTGGCTGCTGCTGATAGGCTCACAGGCAGACTGATACTGAAACGACTGCCTCCGAAAGTAGATGGAGTTGTTGAACAGAGCATACATCAAATAAGGGTCCACATCTCCAAAGAAAAGTCCCATCTGAGATTTAATAAAGACAAAAGTATGAAGTGTGCATTGGTGAAACAGCGCCTCCTGGTGGATAGATAAGGGCTTAACAAACTGACCTTTTTCCAGTGGTCCCTCTGATTTGACATGACCAGAAAGCCCCCATCATCAATGAGATAACACAGGAGATCCTATCGACAAAGATCCATGAACACTCCAGGTTAACAGTGTAAATATAAATGAATAAAAGAAAGATACTAAGTTCACTCTGTGCCTTGTGCAATTATTGCAATTATTATATATATCCCAAATAGAAATATTGAATAGCAGCAAGCAATATGGATTTGTGTCTTTAATTTTCTAATAGGTGTAACTGTAAATGAATAGTATTTGTATGTGTTAAGGTAATGTAATATTTCTGATGGGGGTTCAGCCATTTGCTTGTCTCCTTTGGTGGGAAAGTTCCACAATATGTGGTTAATGCCACTTCAATCTAATTGTAAATGTATTTATTATTCAACCACTACTTGATCCAGTAAAACTATTCTTACATCTGTGTTGGCCTCACAGTCCATTTCACAGATCCTGGATGGTCCACACTGCAACAATAGGGACAGGAGTCATATCTGGATGTAGAGAAACTCAAAGCATCAAAAGTATATTTTTTTTAGATATTGTTTTGTACCTTGTGTGAACCTTGTCGTCCATCAGACACATTACTGGCTAAGATCTTGAACTTGTCCACCCAGGCTTCCAGGTCCAACTTCACTCCCACCACTAAAGACATTCTTAGTGTTAGTTTTAAAACTATACCACAATTATAATTCCTGTACTTTTACCTGCAGGCTTGAGAATTTTCCCTCCCAAATTAACCTCAACAGCCGAGCTGACCAGAATACCAACAGTGCCATTTTCTCCACCGATCATGTCGTCTAAAGCTGTTGGGGAACATTGCATTGAATAAGTGGGAACCAGGAACCAGGATTTAATATGAAATGTTATTTTGCTACAAAAGCACTCACAGGATCTCTGCGGGGCTCTGAACATGTATCCCTTATTGTCGAGGCTTCTTCTGTAGAAATTTGAATTGAACGGCTCCGGATCCTCTTCCCACATGTCAGCGGCACTGTAACATATGTGATGGGTTACTGTTATTTTTATCTTTTAAAAAATAGACTTTAATACAACTAAGTTGGTTTTGTTTGGATTTTGTTTTCATTAGAATTATCTCTGGTCAGTAGTAACTAATTCTGAATCTAACTAGTACAGTTATTTCTTTGTCTAGAGATTCTATTTCTCTTACAGCCAGTTTCATACACTAGTTTAATTATTTCATGAACATTTTTATATACAGTGCATTTCAACCCACCTCACCTGTCTATATAAAAATATAATGATAAATGCATATAGTAGGCTCTACTTGTGAAAACTATAACACTGTGTAATTTATGTAAATTGCTGTTTTGGACACTCACATATTGGGAAACACCCGAGTTATTCCTCCATCTGTGGATGCAAACACTGCTAGGAATCCATACCTGCAACGATACAAATATGAAAAATGCCATTTGCTCTGTTAAGTGTTTTTATAATGTTGGCGAATGATGTAAACGTACGAAGTGAGGTCTTTGTTTTTCCAAACTCGTGAAGCCAGCTGCCCAATGATTCGGGAGTCAAGGATCAGATTATGGATTAGGTCTTGGTCACCTGAGATAGAGCCAAACACATCAAACATACAACCATTGTCACAGTTTCACAATTTCTTTTAAAATAACCATTTGGACTTGACTCTGTGCTTTTAATCCTTATGTAGAAGTAATATAATATTAGTATTTTGGTTGTGCTTAACTTTACAGGGCAGTAATTTCATGGTAATTGGATAAAGAAGCATGATAGTGTTTATTACCAAAAATATATATTTGCATTTTTCCTGATAATTTATGGTCTTTTTCAAACTGGGTTAGCATCCGGTATAAGAGAGATTAATTTATCCTCCACATACATCTCTCAGTTTAACATTAACTCACAAGAGGTATATTTACACCAGGATCTTCCCTTGGCGTACCACTACCTAAACTGTGGCATATTGCTGTCTAACCAGTGCCTACTGGCCTTCATAGTCTGACCACACTTTCTTTATAAACCTCCTCCTTTGGAAGCATAAAAAGGGGCTTGAACACTCAAAGATCAGACTATGTTCTCTTTTGAAATCATCTTCTTATCTTTAGGACTGAGTTACCATTTTGTAAGTTGTTTTTCATGTTATTTTATTGGCATTTCTGCCATTTTATATCAACATGTCCAGGGACTGCAGGTGGAAATTAGCATATTTGCTATAACCTGGCACAAACATATTACCTCTTTTGTCTAGGTCAATGTTTTTATGTGCATTGTCCCTGTCAAATAAATTAATAAACTAAACTAGACAATGTTGACTATTCAGGTCCTCCCAGGCCTGTATTATTAATGGTAAATAAACTTCTCCTGCTTAAGACATCCAGTTGATGGGTTGTAATTTATCATATTTTCATGAAATAAAGCAGAATTACAGTTTTTATTATCATGTAATTACAATAATAACACTTAGTTACCATCCTAATATGATGATGTACTATATAGTGCTACCATTATTTCTTCTACCTATAGTATTCAAGGACCTAGTTTTCAATTAATTTCTTCATTCATCAATTTAATAACAATATAATACGAAAAGCACAAAACCTCCAAACACTGGCGTACAATATACTAGTGTAGAATAATATATACATATAGCAATACATAATAAAAAATATAGCTAATTAGTAAGATATTGGTTCTTTTTACTCACACTCGTCTGACTCAGGAGAGATGTCGATGATGAGAGAGAGAAAGTTTTGCAGAAACTGTGTATTGTTATCGGAAAGATGCAGACGTTTGCAGTATTCCCTGAAAACATAAGAAATGCTTTAGAAAATGTGCAGTGACTCCAAACTGCTGAGGCGGTATAAGCTCACCTCGGGGCCAAGAACACGTGTCCCGAAGACTCATACGAACTGGGAAGCAGTGACTGCATGTCTAGGGTTCACACAAGGAGAAAATGCATTTACGTATAGAAATGTGTTTAGAATGTGTTTAGAATCTCATTAATTGTTGTCTTTATAATGTTGTGCATAATGTATAATGTCTTTCAATGTTTTACTTCTTTTGTGTAACATTTTGAAAATTATTAAAGTTCCTACATTTCCCAACACTGATTCTTGTGAACTTTTAGCCATGTTATAAAATTACCTTCTCAAAAATCATACCTGGAGTTGTGTTTTGTTACATTCACACATGTTTGATTAATCCTGGTTTATTAGTTTATCTACATCCCCAAAGCTCAAAATGCTCTGTTTCATTTTGTTATGTCATGAAGTGGTAGTTTTCAAGTTAACAGCTACCGTTTACCTTTGGTTCAGTAGGGATTGGCAATTTCAGAGCTGAAATCATCTAAATGATTCTAGTTAAGTTGTGTGGCGTTTAAAAACAGGTGGAACAGAGTGGTTTCTGTTTGAGAGAAGAATTAAATATGCAGGACTTGCATGTTAAACATGTATGAATGAAACAAAACAAACAAAAAATCTAGGTATGTTTTTCATAAGGAAACAACATTATAACATAGATTGAAAAAAAAGTGTAATATGGGCCCTTTAAGTAGGCGCTCTTTGCTATTATTGCATACTTACACTGAAGCTGCAGCATCACATCACTGAGGTCGGCTTGGATGTAGTATTCGTTGTAAGGTGGTAATACCAAACCCAAACTGCAGAGGGTGCCACCCCAACAGGAACAGGTAAACAAAACAAAAAAAGAAAGTATTGCATTTTTTTATATTCCAAAATATTTTCTTTATTTTAAAAAGTCAGATAATTGTATTCACTTACCTGTAATCTGTCCCATTAATTGGAGCCCAAGTATAGCCCCGGTACACATCATCAATGTATTGCTACAACAACAATAGTAAGTCAGTTTTTGTTTTTCCTTTTGTAATTTTAGTGGTCATACTTCCAAGTTGAGTTTTAGTCATTTCTTATTTTAAGACTTGCCTCATCAATTGACTTTAAAAGTGTTTTGATTTGCATTTCACCTGGATGTCCATCAATCATTTGTCTCCGGATCTAAAATATATTAATGTAGTCACAGGTAAGCACAAGTTAGCTCACAGACCTATTGATTTTAATTATAATACACAATCAAATTAGTGTATACATAACTTGGGGGTGTCCTTATCTGCTTATTGTCTCCAGATGTTATCATACAGTATGGAATTATGTATCCTGCTTATTCAATTACAGGTGTTTTTATTATTCCAAATCATCTTGAAAATGTGCATTATTAATGTGAGTGTGATCACACTTCAAAGATCTGACCTGTAAATTGGCATCATCTGGTTTTCTCCATGGTGATATACAACTTAAATGTCATACTGTTGCTTGCCATTATGGGCAAAGCAATAACTTCTCTGAGACAAGCAGGAGCCAGACTCTCCATCAAAAGTTGCATAGAGCACCTTTAAATATACATTTAAATATACATTTTTAAAATAAATAAACAAAGTAAAACTAAGAACACAAACAGCCTGAAATGTAATGTAATGTAATGTATTTAATTTATCTTTTTAGACAGTTGGTGGCAGGCTCTTACCTCCTCTTTGCTGCTGTCCTCTACTTCAGCATCCAGGAAGTCCAACGTGACGGGCTCAGGTAGATTCACAAGCTGATACAAACAATATAACATTGGTAAAATAGAAAAATAGTGAGAATCTGGAAAAGAATGTGGATTACACCTTACTTTGGGTTGGAGATTGGGGTGGAGCAGGAGGTACCCATTTGGATCAATAGCAAATATGTAGCCATTTGCTCCAAGCTGTCAGAAATAACAGAAAACAATAATAACTGATTTGGGGACCTACTGACATTGTTTCTTATATATAGGCTAACTAGGCATATTATTGTAAATGCCATTGCTAAAAGCTAAGGTTAAAGGTACACTATGTTACTTTTCTGGCAGTTATTGCTTTGCTTTGAATGTTCCAGACGATGACATTTAACTTGTCTTGCATTCATTTATAGTCTTGTTTTATTGTTTTGAGAAATTAATGTATTTGTACTGTATTCTTTATGAACCATACTGTGGAACATGCAGGCATCTCTGTGGTGATGTAACTTGTAATAAAGTCACTTTAATATGTTCAGAAGTTGCATCTGTTTATTTATTTTTTTCAGTTTCATTTGTAAGTTCATCTAATATCACCATAACCACTAATTAAAATATATGACTAGATGGCAAAATTAAGGTAAGCACTGTTTAATCAAATAAAGCACAACTTTTTAAAACAATGGAGACATAAGCAAGTAAAATGTTTAATTGCCTCACTTTAATATCCAGCAGTAGACTTATTTGATAGTGTGTGATAAGTGCACTGTAGTGTGTGGCCTTTTACATTGTATCGCGGAGTCAGACGCTTAATCTCATCCAGATGCACATCAACACCCATCACACCTAAGATCAGCTGGTTCTATACAATACACGACACAATAATAAAACAGTCATTATAGGCACCAGCTATAGGATATAGCAATTATTATAATTTTTACCTGTGAGTTTCCATCCATGGTCAGGTTGAATACCGGTAATGTTCCAGTCACTACCAAACCAAGACCCTGCAAAGGTATAATGCAAAATTGTACTAAGTTTAAAGTTTTGTGTAGTTTGTCCAAATGTTTTGTGCAGTTTGTCCAAATGTTCTATTGTTGTGTGTATATAGTTGTGTTTAAAATGCTTTGTTCAGACTACCATAGTGTTGTCATGATACTAACATTATTTTGATATGGCATAATACAACAATGATATTGAAATTACTCAAATGTGATTTTCAACTCAAAATAAGAGTCATTTATTTACATAATCTCGTGTGGTCTTAGTTGTAACCAGACCATTCTAAAATGATTCACAATTGTTTTGTTTCCTTTTTGTGGATTTTTCTATTCAAAATGCTTGTTTTGTTTACATGAGTATCTAGTTTTAATACTAGTTTCAGATCTTTGAGTTTTAAAGTTAACAGTCTAGTTTAATCATAGTTTTTTTTAAAATAAAGATTAGTCATGCACATACTGTTTATTTTTTTACTTTGATTGATAGAATGCATCATATCTTTAATATAACATTCAGAATTGTTGCTTATATTCCATCACTGATGTACAGGACATGTCAATGCAGTTTTTCATGGACTCCCACTGTTTTCTCACCAGAGCGTCCTGATAGACGTTGGTCCATTGAACTTGTTTTGCGTCACTGCCTGCAAGCACCATGGGGCGCCCCAGCACATCGAGGTACTCCTGTCAAAACACAACAGAGCATGGAGCAAAATCACTACAGCCACAGCACTGGGTCATAGGGGACAATATTGTGTACAAACAAACAGGAGAGCTGGGAACGGGAGTCTAACCCACCTGGGTGTTAATCCTGATGGCACAGATGGAACGGATCTCAAAATAGTAACCTGACAAAAACAGAAGAAAAAGAGAGAGAGCAAGGGAGGAGGGAAAGGGGGGAGACAAAGAGAGAGGGAGGAGTAAGGAAAGAGACAAAAGGAAGGTTTGGGGAAAGGTAAGAGAGAGGGAAGAGTAAGATAACAGAGAGAGAAAGAGGGTCAGGGGAGAGAGAAAAAGAAAAGAGGGAGAAAGCAAGATAGTGGAGAGAGGGAAAGGGAAAGAGATAGGAGAGAGAAAAGGGGAGTCGGGGAGAGGAGAACATGAGAGAGGGGGCAGAAGGAGAGAGAGAGATACATATTAGAATACACAAGAGGCGAGATCATAAATATTCAGCATTTTACTAGAGTGAATCAGACACTGAAATAACACAGAGGATCTTTTTGTAGGAAAACTGCAGAATTCTTTTATTTTATCTACTTTTCTAGTCTAAGAAGCTGATATAATTTTAAGGAGGCAAAACATGTAATCAAGCATAACAATATTTCCCAAGTGAATGTTTAACCACAAATTTTAAACAATGAATGAATTCTGATGGCTAAAAAACAATGTCAAATTCTCAACCACAGCTATTGTTGATGTTAGATCAATATTATGTAGGTTGTCATAATGTTATGTCTGAGTATATTAATCATTCTATGTGCTAATATAACTGAATAGACATATTCAATACCAATCTATACAAAAAAGCATTTAGTCTGGCTATAGGTAGGTCATTATTATATGGGGAAATATAGATGAATTAGACATTGAGACGGCTTTTTATTAAAGGAGCACTGTGTAACTGTAACTTGCTGTCCACTATCTGCATGTCCTCATAGAAATATTATTGATTTACCTGGAATGTGTTCAATTACATGTTTTTCATTGCTCAAAAAAACCTTTATAAACATGCATTTGTAGGGTGAGTGGATTCGCCTCTCCCCCTGTTTGTCTTTATGGAGGTAGTTAACTTTAATGTCAAATTGTGGAACATTCTAGGGAAATCATTAACATCTCTATGGAGACAGTAGGGAGCAGAAATAGTGCGCCTTTAATATATTTGGTTTCATTCCACTCTCACTTAACTAAAACAGTTAGTCATATTTGCTTCAAAAATAAAAGCATTTGCTGCAGAACATAGGTGTAATTACTGCCAGTGTTTTGGAGACCAGGCGCATTAGGGATTGATTTATTTGTTTTGGTCCCATGAGGTGGTTCCAAATCTATTCATCAATTTTAATAGACTCTGCACTCGGTTCCAGTATGAGCATTCTTAATATAGCCATGAATTTTTCCCACGAAGCTTATTCATCAAATGTGCTCAAGCTTAATCTTTAACATTTTAATATATATTTTAAAGACTATATGAAAGTACCTATATAAAGTGTAATACATGAAATCAAATAATCCAACCGCAATCCAATTTGCATTTACGTTACCTTTATTAGTACAAGCAATCCACTGCAATGGTGTTACGTCATAGTTGTGTTGACCGACAGAAAAGGTGAATACTCGAACCTAAACAAGGAGAAATTGTAAGGAAAAATATATTAAAATACAATTTAGATTTTGCAGCATTTTTATTTATTTATAACGCTGAAAGAGAAAATAAATGTAGAGCGATATGGGGGGAAAAGCCGGTGAAGAGGAAGGGACAGAGAGAGAGAAAGTGAAGGGGGGAGTCATGAGACAGAGAGATAAAGTGGGGGATGGTGGGTGGGTCATGAGAGAAAACAAGAAAGAGGGGAGGGGTAGAAAGCAGAAAGAGACACAGTGAAGGGTTGAAAAGAGAGGGCAGCATTGTAGAGTGAGAATATAATATCATTTATGGTACCGTTTTGTTGGGCCAGTTGTATTGCATAAACACGTCTTGCGCCCGGTCTTCTCCCCCATCGGTGAACAGCATGATTATCTTATTGCAGTTTGCCCGAGGGACATTTGTTTTCTACAAAGAAATGAAAATATTATTCCAGATGGAAGTAGAATTAATTAGAGGTGGGCGTTAAATCAGACGAGATAATTAGTGTTTTGGAAGTATTTGAAAATTGAGTCAATGAAAATATTAAAGAACAGAAATATGTAAGTGTGTAAGAGTGTCATTCAAACCAAAAGGCTATATCGTAAAATTTCTCGATTTGTGTTAATTTTACACTCCATTCAAAAAATGTGACTACACTGCTCTTTTATCCAGTTTGTAGTAAAACAAGGGTGCAGATGAGTTTGTACTGAATTCTAATTAGCTAAACTGGAGAAAATGACCAAAATTAGCCCAACACATTAATCTAAAAATATTGGCAGAGGTCAGTGTGAACTGTTGCTTACATTTAACAGTTGGTGGAAAGCAAAGTGAAATCCAGATTTGTAGTCAGTCGTGCCTTTAGCTTGCATCTGTTGGACCGCTTCTTTAAATATCTTTTTGTTACGAACATTTGCCTGAACAAGGTGTTTGAAGCAGGGGACCACAGCTTCAGCTTTCTCATTAAACTAAAACAAGAAAAGACGACTAATTATAAAAAAAATGCAATGTGCAATTTACTTAAAGATTTAATGGACCATTTTCTCACCCTGGCCACATTGACATAATCGTCATCTGACAAAGTGTCCAGCATCTCCATGACAGAGGCTTTGATCAGCTTCAGAGTGAGTCCACTGACACTGCCACTCCTGGAAAACATGGTACAAGTCAAGTACAACATAGAATGACAAAATCACATCATCTTTTCAAAGAAGTAAATAAGAATAAAAACAATCTGACCCAGTCTTTTGATATTAACAAATACTCAGATTTCTATGTGTGGCAATTTATCTTGTTTGCTTGTAGGTTTAATGTAGGCTATATCAACATTTTTTTTTTAAATCTATTTTGGGTGAGAAACTATATCTATGAAAAAATTAAAACCCAAAAAATTGCAATAAGATATTATTCAAAAGCATTTTGGGTAACTCATGAATTTTTTTGGACAATAAAAGGAAGACACAGTGTCAAATAGAAGACTCCACACCAAGAGATTCTAATTACCTGAACCACCTTTTCAGATTAGAAAACTAAACCCTGGATCTATTAAATATCGTAACCCTAATACAGTGGATGAGAACATTGGGTCAGGACTCATTGTAAGTGGAGTAGTTGCTGCCATGGAGACGGTCTCGTAGGCATGACACATGTGGATGAAGGGCTGCTCTAGTGGCCTCTACCTCTCAATATTAGATTAGATTTACAAAAAATAGCTGCCGCAAGGACACAAAATGCAGACCTCAGCCATGACTGTGTTCTGTTTTCATGTGATTTCTGCAAACAACAGTAAGTAAAGCAGCTTCATTTGAGGTTCTACATTATCTATTTTGAATAATTTTGATCATTTGAACATGCAAAGTGCCTCTCAAATGTTTTTTATTGTTGTTGGAACTGCTTTACTCTTCAGTGTGCCAATTTTTACTGCATGTACAATAATAAAAGGTCAGGACTGTTGTTAAAGGTGCATTGTAACTTTCCTAGAGGGTCCGTCAAATGCTTGTCTCCATGGAGGTGTTATTGCTTTGTCTGGAATGTTTCACAGTATGGCATTAAACCTTTCTATCCGTATGGAGACCAAGCCGACCGAGTTACAGGTCAGATCTGTGGCGAGGCGGTAAAACCACCTGTAACTGAATATTTTAGTGATACTGTGGAACATTCCAGGCAGAGCAATGACATATCCATAAAAACAAGCCAGCCCCCAAACCAAAAAGTTACATAGTGCACCTTTAAGTTTTACAAAATATTTTAAATTGCAGAACATGTGTTAATATGTTTTTTTTTAACTTGTAATAAAATAACAGAATAAAATAATTTACTCACACATCAACAAGAATAACCATGTCTTTGGGAGATGAGGCGCCTTGTATGTACCTGTGTGCGTATGAATAAAATGACATTATAGTAACAGTATGAATCTGATAAATAATTCAGTACTTAATCAGTAGCTATGCAGCATACCAAGGTCTCCGCCTGACATCATACAAGTCAATCTTATCAGGAGCTTTCCATGGGGTAGCTGAGAAAAGGGCAGAAATAAGGGGTTTCATTCTAATCACATATGTCGGAAAAATGAATTACAGTGTGTGGTAGATGGTATATCTTGTACAATAATGTATGACTACTTAACTCAACTGCAATACTAAGGAAAAGGCACAATTTTGATTCCTATTTTAAACGCTGTATGTGATTTTCTTCAGAAATGATACCTGTTCAGATGAGTACAGGATCAATTAGTATCTGGGTATTGGTTTTTCTTTGACAGAAGGACTTCTTGTTTCTCTCTAAAATGATATGCAGTTAATGAAATCAGCGGGAGTAAGTTTTAAAAATGTACCTGGATAATATCGCGTGACTCCGGTAGCGCTTCCAAAAGCCTGCCACAGTAAAGATGGATCCTCTCTGCTGTTCTCCATGAAGACTTTCTCCAGAGCCTGAGTCCAGTTCAACTCATTCAAAATCACTGGTGCTAATTTAAAACATAAATACAATGATTATAATTTTGCTGAAATATACAATTAGTGAAAAAGCCCATTAAAATTAATAGGGCCACGCATATGTTATGATGTCATCTAAAACCCAGCAATAGTAGAGGTCCTAAATAGGGCTGTACAACTGAAAATACAGTTGTACAAATCTGAATCAAAATGAAGATTGAGTCATTTCTAACGGCTGATCAGGTATGGTCTTTTGGACGAAGAAGTCCAAAGCCAAAACTCATGAGCAGAGTTTAGACTTTGGAGAAAGAAATTAGTAAAATATCACTTTGTATAAGTTTGTAATTGTGTCTTCAGGAAATTTGTTTAAAAATAAGTTGTGATCTACCACTAGGGAAAAAATTAAGTGACACATGTTATGTCATATTGCCCAGCTCTAGACCCAAATGCCACTTACCTCCTTTGTATATATCTGTTGGGATCTGGACAGCTGTGTAGGAGTAGTTGACATTGTTTTTGAAATTTGGGTCGTAAACAAACTCCAGCTTGATGTGGGAGGGGTTCTCCACTTCTCCTTCTCCATCCATGGAATACTGTCATGGAAATAATAGAGTATAAAATATATGGTATAAAATGGTCTACTTGTGCTGCTTGGGTTCAAAATAGGGGTTGTACTTACACAGATTTGACATTATTACATTACACTGGGAAGATATTTGATTAGCAATTAAAAGCACATTACATTTAGGATATTTTAATGTACAGTATAAAGGTTTCTATAAACTCTATTAGCAGTTTATTTATTTATACAGAAATATGGCTTGGGGACAATATCAAAATGCACTGAATAATTGCTTATGAACTAATGCACTAAAATAAAGTGCTTAATAAGTACCTGAACAATATCAAACTACTGTAAATTGTTATGAATGGACCATTTTCCACAGCTCCAGATGCTTTTAACCTTGTAAGAAAGTCAATGCAGCTAGCCAGGCAAAATAGTTACTGCAATTACCATCCCATATTAAGGATTTCAGCAACACAGCAATGAAAAACAGAATTTACTCACATAATCCAGCTCTGCCTTGGAGTCATAGTACGCCATGTCCAGCTCCTAAAAATACAGACATGTTTAAACAAGTTCATGGCTTTCCAAGTCAGATCAATTTGTATGATAATTTTGCCATTTCCTCAACACGGCACTATATTTTCAGGTGGAGGATTTGGCACTTTCTTGTTTCCATGGAGATGTTACTGCTTTGCCAAGAATGTTTCACAGAATGGTATTGATGTTATCTATGTTCATGGAGTCAGATCTGTGGGAAGGCGAGCACAATCAAAGTAAAAATGTATGTTTTTCTTTGCAATAAAAACAACTGTAATTGAATAAATGCACGATAGATACATTTATTGCCTTACTGTGGAATATTCCAGACAAAAACTTCTCCATGGAGACATACAGGCAGCAGAACCCAAACTAGACAAGTTACACAGTATGCCTTTAAGTAAGGCCTATACGGCATATGTGTACCATTTGTATATTACATGATCTTTATATAGATATAAATAAGTTAATTATTGTTTAAATGTGTTTGTAACAAATGTTTTTATGACACATTTGTTATGGTAAAGTTCCAAATGTTCGTATTTCAAATCTGTCTCATCCAAATGTGTGCATTGTGCTTTGTGCAGCCACATGATGATTCAGTGACGGAGTGTGAGGGCCAGGCTGAGTGCTGCCATCTGCTCTCTGAGCGCAAGAACAAGTTTGACATAAAATCACACACTATTTTGGATCTGTTTACAACACAAAAGATAAAACTAAAATACTACAGCCCAGAGAATGTAACCTTTTGGAGACTGCGTATAATTAAAACTACATAAAAACCAGATGTTATTTTTGAAGAGATAGTGGGGAATTGTAATTAATCTCATATATAGTTGGCTCGTATGCTCACTTACAATTGATGTAAAAAAAAAAAAAAAAAAAAAAAAAGTGATAAGTTCTGTCTTGTCTCTGGAGAGTAAATGGGAACATTTAGGTCATTAACAAGCATCATGTACATTTATTTCTGAATCCTAATATTTTACAATATGAAGTAGTGTCCAGATTTCCATTATTGATTATTATGATGTAAATCCTAATGTACACTTCACAAACATTAAGCCTTTCCTTTATATCTCTGTTAAACTCAAGAATCCCATTGAGAATCAACAGAAACATTCTGTTTTACAAAAATAAATGCATAAGCACTTCTTTTAAGTTTTTGCAAACAGCATTTCAGGTACTTCTGCTATAACTGTATTAAGAATCTCACAAAGTTGGACTTAAATGAAGTATGAGCCTGACTGACTCGCTTATTTTTCTAATACTGAATGATACATGTGCAAAACTCAGCACAACAGCTGAGCAGTGATCTGGAGCAGGCAGCTGTGCCATTTTCAGACAACATGAACTGAATAAATTGTATCTGCCTCACATATTTAGCACAAAACTGTTCTGTTTATTATTAAATTAAATACTATAAAGTGTAGTCTTGCTAAAAAAATGTAAGAATCAAGTGGGTTAATGTTAAAAGATCTCTCAAAAGTCCTATTTTGCATATACATGTTTTACAGTAACACAATTTTTATGCTTTTTGGAGACATTACACTGACTTACATTCATTTCCTTCCGAGTGACCCTGACTTCCTCAACTATAGTTTCTGTACTTGCTTTGCCTTAACCTAAACCTTAACCTGTTGTAACCCAAATCATGTTACCGATTCAATAATAAAATATTTGCATTACAGAAAACATGCCCTCCTGATTTGATTGACAAAAACAACCCACATAAAACTTATTATTTCCATTCTGTCCATGGGGCTTTTCAGTCATTTGTACAGTCCTGTTGATGGTGGTTTTAAATCAATTTGTGTTTACCTTGATGCTGTCCTTCCACAGATGCTCCCGCTGCAGCCGCTCCGCTTCACTGGCTAACCTCTACACACACAAATGAGCTGCATTACTGTAGACCTACTCTTTCCCTTATTGATTAAAAACACCAAGAACTATTGTGTCTCAGAGGAGCCCTGACACTCCAAGAAAACATCTTTGTTCAGCTTGTTTAAAAGACATTACACAAATAACTAAGGGATTTAGAAATATGTTTTCCTTCAAATCAGTAGGCAACTGTAGACAAGTGCACCCATATCAGATAGTTATTTAAAAATGAATTAAACTAAAACTAAATAGGTAAATAATAATGATAATAGTAATAATACTATTTTTTTATGTATTGGATGCCTTTCTAGACACTCAAGGTTGCCTTACAACAATAAACAAATACAAAAGCATTAATATTGACCATTAAATACACTGTGTGCACAATTTTTAGGCAAGTGGGTATTTTGACCATATCATGATTTTTATGCATATTCTCCAACTCCAAGCTGTATAAACATGAAGTCTTATTGGATTTAAGCATATCTGGAGATGTGTATTCGTCTAAAGCAGGAGGATGTAGCCTATCAACATCCTATATCAAGGTGTGCAGAATTATTAGGTAGCTTCTTTTTCTCAGGCAAAATGGGCCAAAAAAGATTTAACTGACTCTGAAAAATAAAAAAATTGTGAAAAGTCTTTCAGAGACCCAGAACCATCAAACCAGCAAACCGTGTCGCAAGATACGTGTTGAGAAAAAAAGATGCAAATTACTGCAAGAGATTTGAGAAGAATCAAACATGAAGCTACCAGGAGCCCATTATCCTCCAGTGCTGTCAGATTCAAGAACTGTAACTTATCCAGAGTGCCCAGAAGTACAAGATGTTCAGTGCTCAGAGACATGGCCAAGGTGAGGAAGGCTGAAACCCGACCACCACTGAATAAGAAACATACGCTGAAACATCAAGTCTGAACCAAGAAATATCAGAAGACAGATTTTTAAAAGGTTTTATGGACTGATGAGATGAATAGACCCGCGGCTGGGTCAGTGATGGGCACAGAGCTCCACTTCGACTTAGACGCCAGCAAGGTCGAGGTGGGGTACTGGCATGGACTGGTATTATTAAAGATGAGTTTGTAGGACCCCAGCCAGATAAAGCGAAAGAAGATGGATGGATGGATGCTCCATCACATGTATTGAAGTACTCCACTGCCAGTAAAGGCCTTAAAGATACCATGGCCCCCTTCCTCACCTGACCAAAACCCTACTGAGAACTTGCTCTTAAATGGGAGATTTATGGTGAAGGAAAACAGTCCCCCTCTCTGAACAGTGTTTGGGAGGCTGTGGTTGCTGCTGCACAAAAAGTTGATTGTCAGCAGATCAATAAATGAACAGACTTATGACCATTATTGAGAAGAAGGTTTTTCAGTTGTTTACTATTCTGACAGATGAAAAAACAAGAATGGAAATGTAATTTTTTCATTTAGCAACGTAATAATTCTGCAGATCAATAGTTGCTCAATAACTGCACACATAAATTTTCTCCTCAGAAAGCCAAAAGTTCACTTTTACTTTCTTAAATATTTAAGTTTAAGGTTTATTAACATTTTGGACTGATTGTGAGCACTGTAGTTGTTCAATTATAAAATTAATCCTCATAAATATAACTTGCCTAATAAATATGGACACAATGTATACAGAAAAAACATACAGTGTACAGTTAATACAGTTAATGGTGGTTTGGTGGATTGAACAGTCGACACAGATAAGTTTTGAGTTTGGATTTGAAGTGTGGGAGTGAGTTGGTGTTTTGCGGAGGTCAGCAGGAAATGGTGATGTGGAGCAGCTCAGGGAGTTATGGAGGTGCGAGGTTGTGGAGGGCTTTGATTGTGAGGAGCAGGATTTTGTATTGAATGCTGTGTGAGATGGGGAGCCAAATTACAACATATACATTCAACATTTTAGCCAAGATTACTGGGTTTGTTTTAAGTTGTTGATAGGTAAAGAAAAACATGTTAAATGCACATCCAATGGACTGGACAACTGTATCCTTGTATCCTATGCTATAGTTTAGAAAAATGTGATGTGAAGCTAATCTTATAGTTATGTAATTTTTTTTTGTTTAATGTATTATATTCATGGTTTTAAATTATTCCTTTCTTATTTGAAGAATATTTCCATTCAAAGATTTTATATTTTGATTGGAATTGCCTAAATACTATAGCAATGAAGGATCCGTATCCTAATTTGAAACCTAAATCGTTCAATTGAATATTATGTAAATTAAAATCTAGAAAGAAGCTTCATCAAAATAAGTAATTGAATCCTAGAGTACTGACAGTATCTGTGTCATACTTACATCCAGGGCTTTGCGTTTTTTAGCCAGGAGTCTTTCGATATCTAGCGCCACCTTTTCCACGATTCTTCTGGGTTGATTCTTGATCACACTGAACCGCCGCCTTTCCTCATTATAAATCTGTAACACAAAGGAAAAATTAAATTAAAGATGCATTATGTAACTTTTTTCTGATGGATGGTCTATCTTCTACGTGTCTCATGAAAATGTTACTGCTTTGCCTGGATTGCTCCGCAGTATTATGTAAACATATCCATCTTTCTTTTATTCAGTTGTTTTTAATGCCACCTACTTGTCTCCATAGAGATTGGTAAATTTTTGCAATTTTATGGAACATTTCAGGCAAAACAACAAAATCTCCATCTCAAGGTTTCTGACCCTGGATCT
This sequence comes from Odontamblyopus rebecca, assembly GCA_030686955.1. NCBI lineage: Eukaryota > Metazoa > Chordata > Actinopteri > Gobiiformes > Gobiidae > Odontamblyopus > Odontamblyopus rebecca. The sequence continues at coordinate 20,109,744 of CM060656.1, forward strand.
AAAACAGACTAAATAGTGCAAACAACAGCAATTCTTGTATGAGCTTTTCTATATATTTTTCACAGTAAGTATTAATTCCTTTGAGCTTCTTTATTTTCCTAAGAAAACATGATGTCCAATTTACACAGTAATTCTTTGAACAACCCAAAGCTCATGAATTCACCACAAACATGCTATTTATGTCAAAATGTGGGTAAACAAGAGAACTGTGTTGACACAAGTAAATTTGGCTGCTTCTTGCCCACAACTCTCTGGAGGAACATTGGCATTTGCATTTAGAAAAACAGTTCCACTTCTAAATAATGTCTCTAAAGCAGCAATCATCTGTAACTAGCAGATATCTACAGCTGAACAATACTGAACCATGGATCTTTACAACAGCCTGTGTTACTCACTGAAAAACTGCATCAGAGATAAAACATAATGCACTGTTATGCTTGACACTTCTCACAAAACTCTGAAAACAGTAACTACTGTGTGAGAACAATAACATAGTTGATCTAAATAATGATAAATTTAAACACAATTTCATTAAATGTAACTTTTAAATGTAAAATAAGTCAAGGATCTGTAAAACCACTTGTATAAACAGCAAGAGGTTCCTGTCCATCTTATATTAAGTAGCTGATAATACATCGCAGAATACAAAAAATCTGTTTTACTATGAATGTTGCTAATCAAATATTATTCTACAGAAAAAATAGTTACACTTCTTTGTGGTACATGTAGTTGTAGTGACACTGAGTTGTTGAAGTAACCTAAGAAAACAGATGGAATGATTTTTGTGGAGTGTGAACCACACTGTGATGTGCTGAGCTGGCAGAGCATACAGAAATCCATCTTTAATTTCCTGTGTTGCTAATGGCTTCCTGTAAACTCCATCTGACTTTCTCTCACATGCATCAAACTGACCTGTGCATTATGTTTCAATACTGAGCAATCCCATAATAAGAATATGTAACTGGCAACACAAATATTTAGTCAGAAAAAAGATTGACACAGACCACACCACACAACAAATCAATTCCTAAGAGTTTTAAGGGCCCTGGATCATAATTGAGACACACATGGCAATAGTGGTTAATTTCTGAAGATTGTATTTATAAACTGTAGTCATAGCATTTTTGTATCAATTGCTTTTTAAAGGTGCACTCTGTAACTTTTCTGGTGGAAGGTCATTTGCCATGGAAATGCTATTGCTGAAATGGCTGATGGGATGGCAATGACATTAAACATCTATCGCCATGGAGTCAAGCAGGTGAACCTATTAGGCCAAGTTACAGGTCAGATCTGTGGATATGTGACCCTGCTCTCAGTAAAAATGCATGTTTCAAGAAAATAAAATCCCCTGTAAATGAATAAATGCAAGTAATATACAGTGAACTGTGAAACATTTTAGGCAAAGCAATAACTTCTCCATGGATACAAGCAGGTGATGGACCCTCCTCCAAAAAAGTTACACAATGCACCTTTATTTTTTATATTTTAATGAATTACTGATGTAGCAGTTATCAGGAAATCTAAAAATATATATGTGATCAATGAAGACAAATTATCCGTGACCTGAACCCTGCCAGTTCTCTGAAAACTTTATTTTTTGCTTTATATGCTTTCAATTGTGTATTTTTCCTGTAATATATTCAGTATTGTCTTAAAATAACATATTAAAAGACTGTTTGGACATGAAGCAGTGAACCAGAAAGTGTGTCCTGAATGAGGGCATCACACTCTGCTCTGGTGGGACTGCACTGAGGAGAGAAGAGAGCACAGCCCTAAGCCTATAAATGGACTTGAAGACATCCCTCAAGCTGCTGCACTGACCAGAGACTGAGGCCTGGGCCGACTTCACACACACACACACATCCAAGAGGGAGCACAACAAACCAGGAGGAGGCAAGACTAAAGTGGAGCATATTTATAAGGCAGATGTGGGTCTTAAGGAAAACAGAAAGATATGGACACTCAGAGTAGTTTTATAGAATTTAATAGCAAACTGTGTGATTTTTCTGGTGGAGGGTCTGCTTGCCTTCATGCTACTCTTTTGTCCACAGTATGGAACTTTTAGCAAAAACTGAATAAATGCAAAAAAGGGAATTTGTCTATCTTTCATTTAAAGCAAACAGTTCAATTATTAATCAAAAGCACCTTGAAAAACACACATTAGTTTTGTGACTGGGGTCCACAGATCTGGCTTTTATCTATTTTAAGCTTCTCTGTGTTTGTCACATTGTGTAGACTGATCAATAGTAAACCCAATATGACTCATATAGCTCAACATGGGATTAAGTCATGTGTGGCCATCGCTGAGTCATGATTGGCATTCACACAAGACCATTATAATTAGAAAATAGATCATCAAAACAAGCAGTGGAGGCAAATCATTAAAATTTGGGTAGAAAGAAAAAAAGAAAAAATGTGATTCATAATGAAACACATACCGCACATAGACATTACTGCCTTATCATTCTCAGTAAAACATTCAAACAAACCTAGACTCTTTCACGCATTTTTCTAAGATTGCACTAAGCATGTCAGAGTCCTAATAGTCTTTTTACAAGGATTAATTTAGCCCTGAATGAAATGAGAGTGTGGGCTGACCATCTGTTCTCTGTGACACAAACTGGGAGGGCACGTGCTCCGGACTCCAGGAGTTTAACACAGTACTCAATAGTTAAGACAACAAGCATCTACCATCTCACTACCATTCAATTACGACTACAGTAGGCAAATTACAACCTCTTAACTGGCACTGGGCTGTTGTAGCTAATTTAAAAATGCTTTTCTGGTAGAAGATTCACAATGTGGTTGTCTTCATGAAGATGTTGCTTTGCTGGAATGTTCCACACTATGACATTAAACTAATCTATCCTACATGTTTTCAATTACAGGTGTTCTTATTGCTCAAAGATGTCTTGAAATACATGCATTCTTCCACAGATCTAACCTATAACTTGATTTGGTGGTGTAACCTGCTTGTTTCCATGGGAATAGCAAAATATAATACCATACAGCGGACAATTCCAAGAAAAGAGACAACATCTCCATAGAGACAAGCATGTGGCACACCCTCCACCAAAAAGAAGTTACGTAGTGCACTATAAGATTATCAGGTCCTCTGTGTGGGGCAATATATTACAGGTATAGGCATTTTCCCTCATAGATTCACTTTGAAAATGGAAATAGACAAGACAAGTATTAAGACAAGAAAAAATATGCAAACTGCAAACAGGAAGTCTGCACAACTGAAATGATCTATAGAAATCATATGCCATACAGTACATCTTTTTACGAGGAGCTTTTTATCAGCAGCCTGTCACAGTGGAGACAGAAAGCACTCTGTAAGGCCAATAGATGGGTGCTGTGGTTCCTCTCTGACATCAATCCAAACGGTTTGAATGACTGTAGAGGACACCACCCTTGTACTCAGTCCATCCATCAGGACCAGGAAACCTCAAAACCAGCCACAATGAAAACGGGCAGGTAATGGCAACGTATACAGTATGTGTGCATTTATATTCTGACATGAAGAAAAGATTTTATGGTGTACCAAAAATGCTGTTAAATGACCACTTTTGTGTACTTGTGTTGGTCTCAAAATATCTCAAAATTATTTTTAACATTCTCTCGTCACTAATTTAACATTCTCTCATCACAAATTTTCACACATTTTACTAAAAAAGCTTTTTTCATTATTATTAAGAAAAGACTTCTACCCAACTGAGTGTGGAGAGCTGAAGCCAGTGTCAACCCATGTGCTGGGTAATGAGTATAATAATAGTGGTAAGAATAGCCTTTCCTGTCTATAATAAGATGTGCTTGCTTCCAACATGAACTCCATGAAAACCTTTCTGTCAAAAACACATAATCTGAATCAATATCTATGAATAAATGTAGGTGTGATATGGTATAACAGCGGGTTTGCTAAAACCCAGCAGAATTGTGTGCTGAGCGAGTGCAAGAATTCAAGATTATTGTGCGCAAAAACTGTAAACATTCAAAACACATAAAGAATTGAGAAAGCTGGACATTATAAACATTATTAGCTGTATTTAATTCTACCAATCACTAATGCAATATACAGCTTCTATAGAGAACTGTATAATTGCTTAGATGTTATGTGAATCTCCCCATATGTGGCGTTTTTCTGCTCTGACCCCCCCCTGCCCTGTGCATTTCTATCAGCAGACAGCAGTGAATGAAAAGAAAATGAGAAACCGTGTCCGCCGCAGCTCTGTACTCACCCCTTTGAGCTGCTGCGCTCCAGTGATCTGCTGAAAAACCCGGTCTATCTCCTGCTCTATGCGTCTGGCCCAGTGCATTACCCTGTGGAGCCACAATAACACAGAGAGGGAACATCAGAGACACTGACCGATTACAAAAGTATTACAGTAGACATTCGTACTGCACATGACCACCACTTTAGTTACATGATATTTCCTATAGATTATAAAACATGATGTACTTTTGGTTCTCATTCCCATTCAACCTGTAAAAGGAATTGGTTAAAAAGAGCATATATTTCACAACCACATCCTGGTCCATCAGCCTCTTTGTGTGCAATATTTTGTGTTAAACAGTTAATAGTGTTTTACAGATACAAGTTTCTCTATCTTGGTTTTGGATTGGCACAAATTAGTGAAAACTTTTGCCAAATTGGTGAAAGGTCATTGCAGCACTATAAACAGAGACAGCAACTGTAGCACATATTTTACTGCTTCTCCTCATCAGCCAAGTGCTGCTGTGACTACAATAAACGCTAGCCTTATACATGTGTTTTTCCAACAGAAAACACCTCAAGGTCAAACAATTTTTCAATATGAAAAGCAGCCTAACGTTATACAGCTATTTCTCATGTAATGAAAGGAATAAAAAGCCTTGGGTCTGGCGACTGCAGTCCGATTCTAAAGAGTTTAAAGAATATTTTGTATGGGCCTGCTGACATTACCTATGTTTGTTCAATAGGAGCACAGCTATTCATTATTAAATGTAAAACCTAAGCAATAAGAGTAACGTGCATTTAGAGTGATAAAATGCGATTTTGCAGCCAACAATCTGTCCATCCCACACATGGGTCTTAACATGGCATTAAGATATAGCCTACACTATCTGAGCACTGAGAGATTATTACTGTACTAAGCCATTTGTGATTTAAGCTTGATCTCATACTGAGTGATTCTCATTGTTTCACAACACCTCAGTATATTGTGGGAGACCTAAAAACAACCAGGCTATAAATGAAACAATAAACATACAGCTCTATCCATGCACAGTTTAAGAATCACAGTTTAATTCGAATGCAGATATTATTTCAGTTTTCTCCAATTAATTGTCCATTGGAATTTCCTTAGGGACCAATAAAATAACTATCCAATAATCTATCTATTAAAATTCATTGACAACATGTTTATAATGTGTAAACGTGCAAATCCCAGACAGTATTAGTCCTTTGTGTCTAAACAAGCAGGTGTGAAAAGCACTGTATAAAATGTGCATTGACTTTCGTGCATGCCCAGAGAGGCCATCCATTACCACCGCTGTCCATGTATCTAGTGCTAGCCTCGTTTTACAATATCGCCTCAAGAAGTGCCACTACTTTCATCAGAGTGACAACATCTTATCCATTCTCCTGACAAGATAATGCAGACATCAAATGCTTTATCTGCAGTTTGGGCTGGTTTGAAAATCACCCAAAATGGAGCCAGTCAGTGATAGCAAGATAAGCTCTGTGCTACTTTAACACAGGCATCTCCCATTGAAGTTATGATTCACAGTCTCATGGTGCGTTTGACAAGCACTACTTTTAAAAACTGTATATTTTCAGGCCTGCGGCGAGCTTAGTGACATAGTGACGGAGGAGTTGGGAAAAGTAGCAGAAAGCAACACTTTTTACAATAAATCCAACTATGCATCGTTTGGCCAGAAAATTGGAAATTGTTTACAAAATATAACATAGCATTTGGTATACATAATTTAACTCTAGATATTCTAATCTCATCTGTTTTTTTTTAAATGTATAACCTAACGAACAGATGGTTAGTTACACAGAGCTGAAATACTGAAATTTCTTCACAATTGGCATCTATACTGCTGAGTCAATAATGAGTAAGTGGTTAGGAATACCTCCTGTTGTCAACCAATCAATTCACTTTTATCTCACAAACCAAAATAACACTTTATACACTTTTTTTGGCCAAATATAAAATAACATAAAAAGGCTTGATGAATTACATTTAAAATAATAGATAAATAAGATAAATATATATGATGAATATAAAAAGAATGTGTTTTGTTAAGAATTGAAGATCAGAAGTTTCAGACAAATGGACAAATGAGCTCTACTACCACCATGTTTTTCAATGAGATCAACACACGCAATAATAAATCCTTGTGAACAAGTTGAACCTGTGGGGCCATGTCGTGCTGCAATATTGATATGAGAGCAAACTGCCTCTTAGCCTTTACCATTTTCTTTTATGAAATATTTATTCAATACATTTTGTAGTGTGTTGTGTACCCAATGCATAACTAAATATATGTATTTTTACATAGTCGATTTAAGAATCAACAAACAGCCATTACTAAGACAAAGACAAAACCCGATTTGAGGTCCTTCCATATGTGGACTGGGGCGATTTTGTATCTCGAAACAGGCGGGCGATAAAGAAGCAGCTAGAGCCGATTCTACACTTGGAGACCCAGGGGACAGAGCAGTGGTACTATAGCTGTACATGACCCATATTCACCATAGACACAGGGAGTGGAGCAGGGGAGCGGTCTGGAACGGCACTGAAGGGGGAATAAAATAAAATCAGTTTATTTTAAAATGACTTGCTTCTCAAGGTTACTGAATAAGAATAAATAAAAATGGATAGTTTTTCATTTACAATGTGTGAATATGTAATTAATATTTTTTGTTTATTTGTCAAAATTAATACAGATTTACAATGATTATTGTAAATTGTAAGTATTTTCTTTTTTCTTTTTACTATTTCTATATTTTCCATTCAGTGTAAATATTCAATTCAGACTTTGTAGATCAGTAGTATAACAACTGATAATTGCCAAGTTAAAGGTGCACTGTGTAACTTTTATGATGGAGTATACACTGCCAGCTTGGAGTTATAATTGCTTTGCCTAAAATGTTTCACAGTATAGTATTCATAATATATATCTCCATGGAAACAAGCAGGTGATGCCACCAAATCCAGTTACAGGTCAGATCTGTGGAGAGGTGACCTGTGTCCAATGTAAGAATGTTAATGTGAATTAAGCAATAAAAACCCTGTAAGTGAATAAAAAATAATAATAATAAAAAAAAATTAAGTCATAAAGTGGAATATTATAAGCAGGTGACGGGCCCTTCACCAAAAAAGTGACATTTTCCACCACACCTTTAGCTCTGTTACAAGAGTCAATCTGATTTTACATTGTCAGTGTCATCTATATCACTGCATTATTAATGTGTCTCTATCTCAGGACAAGGGGGTGAGGAGTGGTGTTAACATTCTTAAAGCTGGATAAATCCGTGCTGCAGTCATATTAATTCTTGATTGGAAAAAGACGCTGTTGCTCCATAGCGCATCATCTCTGCTTCATTTAGCATGTACTTAGAGACCCAAAGCAAAAGACGACACACATGGTACAGCTATTTAGCCCTGCTAAATGGTAGCAAAACATTAAGACAAAATGTTCTGCAAGCTAATGCTTCAAGGAGGAGCACCAGCTTTTTGCATTGTTTTTAACTTGCATTGTATACAGTACATGCAAACCCCTAGTAGTGATTGGCAGATTTCCGAGGGTGTGGGGGAGAAGAGGGGACCATCTGGACCTCCAGGTCCTCCCTGAGCACAGCCTCAAGTGGACAAGTGGACAATTGGATCACTAATAAACATGATCCAAATGTATAGCCATTTATAATCTGTCAAAAATGAATGGGCAAGAGAATATGGAGATCATTCAACAAAGATGAAATCTATGTGGACAGTATGCAGCAATTGTAGCACAGACAGTTATTTAGACACTTGTCTAATGGGAGTAGAAAAGGAGAATGCTGTTGGTCACTGAAAACAAGAGCCTAAGCAATCTTGTGTGTAACAAATTACTGAACAAAATAAGATCTAAAACAGGACAATATCTGTTTAGGTTCAACACAAAAGCATTGGGTTGTGTTAGACCATACTTGTACAGATAATGATTTACAGAAAGATCTATTCTATAAAACTGTCCTTTAAAGAGAATTATTACAATAAAGACCTACTCCCAGCTTTTTGAACCAGTGAACAAAAGCTTATGTTTTTGAAGATGCTTATTTTCAACAACCTTTTGAGAGGAGACATGGGCTATTGCTGCCCTGGTGTTACTGGAGGTTGTGAGCAAGTGTTAAACAATAAAAAAAATATATAAAATAGACAATGGCCAATACAATAGTGGTGCCTTGCAGTGTCCATGGAAACATCTCATTATTCTGCTTAGAAAACAATACTAAAATTACTGGCTTTTCACTGTAATGGCACCTGTACTTAAGACTAAAAATGGGATTACAGCCTCATTATCAACTTCTTCAAAGACTGCACCATACTGGTTTGGTGTGTCCCATTTATTCCCCTGACAATAGGGTCTAACAACAATTGATCTTTGATATGCTTCGGGAAATTAAGATGTTAAACCAACAAATAGTGAGTGATTGTATAGTATGTTTGATATTTTTAATGAGTCCAGCTAAATTCCGCGTTTATATTGATACAACCAAATTACATAAGAGCAGGACTGAGCGGCTGATTGAACAGAGAGATTTCTTGACACCAAATCCGAGTGGACAAGACTTAAGTTGTGACCATCTGAGTCCCACTGGTTTTTGTCACAGTGCGTTACTTACGTATAATGTTGGGGGAACAGAAGCCCCTCTGCTCCGGGCCACGGCGCGTTGCTTAGAAAAAAGATCATCTGAATAGATATGAAGCAGACCAAGCTGCAAGACCTTTTGCCTATCGCCATTTTCCATTAAAAAATCTCGTCACGGGCTCTCGGGGTGTGAACGAAACGCTCCGGCCGCTGTCTATCCGGGTGGTATCTTGCTTCAAAGCTGGCTGCTGCTGCGTCAACGTGCGCTCGCTCCTCGTCCAGTCAGTTCCGTGGAGAGTTCATATCGGCGTGTAATGTCAAGTGGACGCGGAGGAGGCACGCAGCGCTCGAGGAGGCATCGCCGCTGTGGATGCACTAATGCAGCTGCCAAGACACTGCAGAGTCTCTTCTCCCGCTCCCACATACAACACTGCCACACATATTCACACCCTTCCGCACACGCACGCGCGAAGCAGGAGAGAGGAGAGAGGGCGGGGGCGCGCACAGCTCTTTTTCATCAGCACCAGCGCGTGCACTGACGCGCGTTCACGTTCACCAAGCAACAGCAACGCAGCAAATGGGCTTTATTATCGCTGCAGAGCCACGTGGGTCTGATCCTTAATGTTTTTAATTAAATAACATTCAATTATGACACAACACTCTTCCTTTATTTTACTGATGTAGGCTACAATAACTATAGCTCCATTAAACCAAGTGAAAATCCCACTGAGTATTTTGCTTTGTTTGATCATGAATCTTCATTTTCATCGAAGGCTTAGTATAGCCTAGTACAATGCGTCTAAATGCAATAAAGTTTGAAATGGAAATTGCCATTTAAACTTTGTCGTGTATGGTGATTTTTTATTTTTATTTTTTATGTTTTGCCATTGTCTGAAATTGGGTGCTGTGGATTAGGTGACAGGCAGCGCACAGGTAGGTGGGATGTCATCTGGGTTGTTGTTGTGGGTGAGATATGAACCCAGAGGTGGTAACTGTAGCAACAAATATATCTTTCTACAAACCTGAATAATTCTTGAAGCTCCCTAATAGGCATTCAGTGTTTGTAACGGAAATTAGTCTGACTTTCCACATAACTGTATCATGGAATAGCCTAGGCTATAATTAGGCCTACTCTATTTTACCAAACATTTAAATATCAAAACAATTAAATAATCATTCATTTAAATTGTTATCGCCCTCAGAACCGTGCTTCTCAGACATTTTACTTCAGTTTATTGCTGTCTGTGTGGCTGTTTTAATTAAAGAAAATGTATGTAGCAATTAAAAAAAAAAGAAAAAAGAATAAATAAATAAATAAATACGTTTCCTCCGGGTACTCCGGTTTCCCCCATCAACCTAAAAGGACCATGTTGTCCACCCTCTTGTGGGCTCACCACCTGCAGAGGGGTTCATAGGGGGGTCAGGTGCTATGAGGATTGGGCAGCAAGTTGCCCCCGCGACCCAGCTGGATTAAGCGGGAGAAGATGGATGGATGGAATAAATAAATAAATATCTATTACAATCACAGTTGCTATTGCCTAACCTGTGGTTAAAATGAAAATGCCATGCCTTGTGAAAGTTCAGACTCACGTTCTGATTTTGATAAGATGGAGAACCAAAACACCAAATTATAATGTTTTGTAATTAAGAATAAATCAGCATTGCTATTGCTATCAATAAAGTCTGTTTGATTTGAATTCACTTTGTTTCTGGGGACACAGGTCATGTTTGTTGAATGTAAAATCAAAGTTTTAAGTGTTTACAAAGCACTTTGAGCTGCTGCATGGATTCCCATGTTAAAACTGAAGGTAAACTGAACTAAATATGCTACGTCAAAAAGTGGCCTTGACAAACAAGACCCGCCTTTACTAAATGCAAAATCACATTGGACCTAACCATTTTTTAAACACTGTCATCTTTATGGAAGTCTAGATATATCATGATTACAACAAAATAGATATCAGTGCTTGCTTTAAGTTTTGCAAAAGTGCCAAGCCATTAATGTTGTCAGTTGTACACAGACAAATATGCCCTGAAACAAATTATCATATCAGTGTTGTTAGTCTATATTATAAGATCCCCACAAGGTACATTGTTCATATGACCTATGACCCTAGTGTTTTCTAATTAATTAATTCATCACTGCATTTATATAGCACCTTTCATGATACCCAAAGCGCTTTACAGTTCATTGATCATTCACTCCACACTCTGTGGTGGTTAACTACTATTGTCGCCACAGCTGCCCTGGGACAGACTGATAGAACTGAGGCTGCCAATCTGCACCATCAGCCCCTCTGACCACTACATCACTCACTCACACACCACTTTCATACTAGGCAATGTGGGTGACGTGTCTTGCCTAAGGACACAACAACAGTTTTTGTGACTGGCGCCCCCCTGTGGCACCTGGAATTCCCAGCTGTCTCCCATACAAGTACTAACCAGGCCTGGCCTTGCTTAGCTTCTGAGATCTGACTTTGACAAGCCAGTATGGCCACAACATTATGCTGAATTCTTATCCTACATTGGGCCTTGGAGGTACTGTCGAAGAACTGCATCTGCACTTTTGGCATTCTCATTAATTATTCCCTTGGAACATGAACTTATTTAAATCAATGCCGTTATGCAGTGACATAAGATTTGGTGAAGTGTTTAGCAGCTACAGGGCACCTTATGGATGCTCTGACAGGATGACTGCACCTCTCCTGGCCCCTCAGGGAGGAAGGATGTGGCAGGCAGCCTCATGTGTTAATGCTGCTGTTGTGTCCCGCGGAGAGAGCAGCCTAATTACTGACTGCACGGCCTTCCTGCCAATCCCCCTCAGAGAGACGCACACTGTTAATTAGCCGACAAATCCGAAGGGAGCTGAACTGTAGACGAGGGCAACCTTTAGCTCCTGTAAACACTGCACGTAAACTCCTTTATTATAAATGAAAAGAATGACATATTTGATTTAACCTACAATGTGAGCTTGACTCTTACAACACATGGTGTCACTACATATTTACATTCATAACTCAGAATCAATGAGAATTTTGCATTTTAAAACGCTATTCATTTTCTACCCAAAGCATATTTAACTGAATCACTGAAGTCGTTTTATACATACTTCTATGTAGCAATGTTTAATAGTTTTAAATGTTCAACAGTCATGAGCACATGTATTTCATATGTTTAGATGTTTATTGGAAGTTATTTTTACTGTTACATGATAAGTTAAATGATGTGGTGCTGTCATTATGACTTGGTGTTCTTCGCTGTTGTTGGTTGGTAGTTGGCTCTCTTTGTATTTCATGTATGTAAGTGTGAAAAATAATTACCAAACCAGGTTCTAAACAAATATATTTATTGATTAATAAATAATTTGAACATGTTTAAATTATTTAAAAATTGCCATTAAAAATGAATCAAAGTAGATATTTTTTCCTATATGGTGGAAAACCTTGTATTAGCAGATATATCCAACACTGCATACAGGTGCTCACAAATCATAACAGTACTGTGCCAATCCTGAGAAAGTAAAACTCTAGCAAAACAGTACTATTCCTTCATAATTCCATAAACGCATAAATCTTTGGTAATCTTTGAGTAAAATCATAATATTCTATGTGAACTATTACTGTAGGAGGCCTAATTCTCATCTGGTAAAGCAGGGACAGAGGCCAACGCCGAGATGAGTCTCTGGTAAATACTGATGCCTCTGAGGAACACTTGCTCATTCAGGAACTCATTATGATCGTGTAGCAGAATTGGGGTCCGGTTCATCGGGGAGAAGCCAATGGCAGGGAGACCAACCTGGGAACATTTTGTGTCATTAACTGTATCAGTGGTTTAAGACTTTAACCATCCCTCAGAACTAAACTTACCGCTCTGATGAAGCGACTGTCAGTAGCAGCAGGGAAGATCTCCTTTTCCAATTTCATGTTCCTGTTATAAAATAAATACATGTATCATCAATTTGCCATCATGTGTTATTTTAATACATGCAATAAAAATAATGATTGTCTTATGACATAAGTGTTGTTGTTAATAATAACAACAACAACAATAATAATGACAACCATAATCAGAATCATAATGGTTTCAAATGTAATGCATCTGTTCTTGATGGTCAGAAACTAAATCCACAGAACTACATTTCCTGGATACTCACATTTCATTGCAGGCTGCACTAAAGGCACTCCACCAGGGATCACTGTCTTCTGTAGAAGTCACCTTCTGATCCATATGTTTCTGTACAAAAAAAAAAGTTACCAATTATGTTAAAGATGCACTGTAGTGTGTTGTCACCTGCTTGTCTCCAAAGAGATATTACTGCTTTGCCTAGAATGTTCCATGGTATAGCATTAAGCTCTCCATAGAGACAAGCAGGTGACATGGAGACTGGAGTGTGCAGTTTCTCCACAGTATTTTTGAGCAATTAAAACTCTTATTCAAAAGAAATGAAATAAATGCAAGATAAATATGTCAATTTTCAAGAAATGTTCTTTTCTGTTGTTTACAATGTGTACGTAGTATGTGTATGATTATCGTTTCTCTCTTGACACAAATAAAAACAAAATCAATCAGTCAATCAATCCTGAGGAAACTCCAGACAAAATAATGTCTCCATGGAGACAAGCAGATGGCAGACCCCATACCACAAAAATTACATAGTACACATGTTAAGGGACTCAGTCATGCAATATAGCAAGAAACTGGTTACCTGAGCAAATTTATAGGTGACATCCTTCCCTGCTTCTTTACACCACTTTTTGATTTGACATTCAAACTCCTGAAGAAAAACAATACATTACACCTTAGCACTAGAGTGGTGTGGAGTAATAAATATGTGTACAGACCTGTAGATTTACGGTGGGTGGGATCCTCAGGTCAAAGCTAACATTCATTTCTGCTGGGATGACATTGTAAGCCACGCCCCCTTTTACCATTGTCATATTTACAGTGGTCACGTCCCCCAGAGTAAGGCACTCACTGGTCTTCAGCCTGCAAGATTTTAACATGATGCTTTTATCTATAAACGTTAAAATGATTCCTTAACATGTCTAGGCGTTGTCGGCGCGATCTACTAGTACATTATAACGAGCAGTTTCCCCACTTCCATTTAAAAAGTGATCAAAATATGGGACTCCAATAACACCAGACAACATACCATTGTATCTTACTCAAGTATGTAAATTTAACTTGAGTGGATTAATCCAATTAAATCATGCTCAGACCCAAAAAGCTGATTATAGCTTCTACCTAAAAAGGCGTTTTGACAGCAAACTCAGTTTATTAAAACATATTTCTTGCCTCAAGCAAACAGAAAAAACACTGACAGTTTGCACAAAACCAAGGGGTAGGCAATATTAACAAAAACATTTTTAGTATCCTAATAACTGTATTTATGTCAATCCAGTCCATATTCTGTATAAAGAAGTGGACTAAGTGAGTGGAATGTCACGCATAGCAGGTTAATACAAACATTTTAAGACGTAAATGATCAGGTTCTTTGCAGCAGTTACATCGGAATATTGTGCCCTCTCTCTGTCAGTCAATGGAAGCCAGGGTCAGTAGGAGCCAGAAGTGCCCATATGCAAACTTCCTACCTGGAAAGCGGCGGCTAACGCGTTACCTATGTCCATTTATATATAGTCTATGCAAGTCTAAATTAACATAGTTGTGATATAACTATTCCTGAAATAAAAATGCAAATATTAACCTGTGTTTCTCTTTTTCTCTGAAGCCCAGGAAGGAGTTAATGATATGATGCTGAAAAAGTAAAGTATTAGTAATGTTTGACACATTTTAGTGGATAATTTGCAGAGGCAGACATAGAGTACATAAAAGGTTACTTACAAGTTTCTCAGCAGCTGTGTTTTCCACAAATCTGGAGCCATGCCCAGGACTTCCAGGACAATGTATAGTGATCCCTGAAAGAAAAAAATACAAATTTTATACATACAGGTCCCACAAAAATCTGTGCAGAGGACAACGAAAAGCCATGCCATACTTACACCAGGGGCTTCTTTCTCCATAGAAAACTGTAAAGGCGTCCGTAGGATTGGCAAGACCTATTAAACATAAAACGTGTTTATACTGTAGGTAGTTATACAGAGTTTTATACAGAGTTAAATTGGTTGCGCTTGTTAATATCTGCAAGAGTACACATTTTAGCTGTCATATCCTCTTCTTCATCCACTCAATGCATTTTTCACTTAATGCATCATATTTCCAGAGGTAGAGACAGCTACCTGACAAGTATCTTTCAAGTGAATAAACAATAATAAAAATGCCTTTTATCTGCTTAGCCAATGTTAGTATTTACATTTGAACAACATGCAAAAACCTTCAATGTTGTGTGGTGTTCATTCAGAGTTCAGAGTTTACTCAAATAAAAAGCCATTACAGCAGCACAACTCAGACACATACAAGCAGTTGTGGACGGACATTTCGATCCCAGTTTAGCCCAAGTTGATTAGTGACTTCTTAAAACAGGCTGTTTACGCATTAACTTTAAGATTTCGAGTGCCAGTTATTTACTTACCCTCGTCAAGTGCAAAGCCAATATTTAATTTGTGAAACTCTTGATGGTTCACAAATGTTTCCATTCCTTTATGGCCCCCAATCTCTTCATCTAGAAAGGGAAAATATAGTTTTATTAATTAGTAGTATTCGCCTGCCAAATTAAGACAAATCTGGCCAAAATCTGCTGCCAACTGTCACCATGTAAAAGCAGCTCAATAGCAAATTAATTCTGCTAATTAATTCTTTCTTTCCTTTTATGTAGATATGTTCTGTACTGACATGTTGCTCAAACAAATAAAATAAAGTTACGTTTTCTATCCAGACTTGCAGCTTTTTGCACCTTTGAGTTTGTTCTAGCAAACAAAAATGACTTCTTACCAGGAACAAACATCAAGTGTACAGTGCGTGTCAATTTCTGTCCCTTGGCCTTCAGTCTTCTGATAGCTTCAATGTATCTGCAAATAAGAAAAACAAAAGAAATGGAGTTAAAACAGTGATAAATAACATTTTGTGCAGGCTGACTCAGCTGGGTCTACAGTGGTGCTAAATAATATATGTAAATAGTGTATAGATGAGGTGACTGAGATTCACTGGGACTAGTTTTACTTAATGATTTAATGGATGAATGACTGCATTAATATACATTGTATTTTATTGGTATTTACACCATTTATGATAATCAACCTGTCCAGGGACTGAAGATGGATATTGGCAATTTTGCTATTACCTCTTTGTGTAGGTCAATGTTTTCAAGTGCATTGTCCCTGATAAATAAACTAAACTAAATACATCAAACTAAGTGATGCTACAAGTCAATTCAGTTTATACCCACTGTATAGTAACACATTTCATGTCCTGTGATCCACGGGCATAAATGTTGCCCTCTGCATCTTTGACAGCACTGAAAGCATCATATTTCCAGTGTTCCTGAAGAAGAGATTGATATCAAATCTATTTTTTCCAATGTCTATTATCAGGAATGACAGAGTGCACATGGTATTAACAGGGTGATGCCTCATGCATCATACCGGGAAAACAGGGACCACATCTGTGTGGGAGTTCAGTAAAATGGACTTCAGGTTTGGGTTGATTCCCTCCCAGGTCATGATGGTGACCACTCTGCCGGGAAATACCTGAATGAGAAAGAAGACGACCCCTGTTAGAATTTCAGACATTGAAGTATATGTTATAAAAGAGAATATTTTTGCTGATTCTTTGCAAATCATGTCTTTATACAATTCCCCACCCATTCATACAATTATTAAAAGTAACAAAAACCATATTCATTAAGTGGTTTTGTAGATTCTCTTTATAGTGTCGCAGTGTGTTTGAACCTTGTCAAGTTAATTCAATACTGACTACAAACTGTTTTGAGTGTATTCCTAAATGTTCATGTGTGTTCAGATAAGGCTGATCTTCATCAGTTTGAGAATATTTGGAGACACAAATTTAACTAATCCATACCTTTGTCACGTATAACTGTACAACATTAGATATCAGATGATTACATGCCTATAATGTGGCACATGTGGAATACCCAAATAAGCATTGTTCTACTTTCTACTCTGACTCAGAGTTCAGACTTGATCAGACAAATCATCAATTTCATTAAAACTTTTTCCATGTTAAAAGGCGGTGGTAATTATTTAAATTTACTTGACTGTCATATGATACACAGACCTCAATCTTCTTTATAGGCAGGTCCAGTTCTTTTGCAATTTTGTCCAAAAACTGAAGCGCCACATCTGTAAATTAATAAAACACATTAAAAATTCTGCATTTAAGTCTCAAAAGAAACCTACGAAGGTTATTATAACATATTACTATTCAAACATTCTGTTACCTCCAAAAGGTTAAATCAGGTTTTATATGAATGCAGTCATGTGAAAACTATGGTGGCTATGTCCAGCTGTATGCCATTTCAAAGCAGTAAAAGTTTGTTTGGAAGATTATGAAAGGATTAGGAAGATTATGCACAGACCATAAAGCTAAATATTTATCTGCAGAATAAAGCAGATGGCACTGAAAGCTTTCAAGTATGTAAACTACCTGACATACAGTGTGGAGTTTATGAAATGAATGAACAATAACTTTAGACACTGACAATATAATAGTAAGGATCAGGCCAACATCTGAAGTCAAGATAAAATGTAGAGTTTGATAAATGATAACAATAGAGATGGTGCTCTTTGTGTGTCTGAAAGGAGGGAGACGTAAGTCTAGTCTCACCGTAGTCTGGTTCTGGATGCACAGTTTTTAGGCGGAGGTACTCTCTGAACAAGCTGACTGAGGGGTCCTCTCCTGCGGAAGAGCAGCTCCCCCTGCCATCGGGACCATCTTTGTCAGGGAGCATGGTGCGTGCTGACGATAGGCAGATTTACTAAAACAGGCAAAACACATAATAGCTTCAGCAAAAAGCCTGCATTAAGTGAAGCGTACGTGGCTTACTGATTAAAAAAAAGTGAGAATCTGTTTTGAATATCTTTATCGGGTCTTGTTATGAAAGAATTTCGATAGATACAGGCTGCCAGATCACCGCATGGAAAGGCATAAAAATATTACAATCACTTCAATACAAGGCGATGTTAGTTAGCAAAAAGTATATTACCACTACAGCTCCAGTTTCAGCTTGCAGGCGAAATGCTAACACTATATCTGAATACTTTACACAAGAAGCATGTCTACTGGATACTGAACAATAATAATGAGAATAGTTAAAGCAGTAAAAGGATAACACTCACCTCGTACACTCGTACTCGCTTAGGTGAACTGCGGCCCTTACATAATCAGCACACTTCGTACTCGTGTACTTCCGGGTACACACTTGTGGCGCAGACTCAAGAGAAAGGATTTAAGGAGTTCACAAGTACACACCACACCCGGCTCTCTGAGCTGCTGGGACAGGTACACTTGATGACATCATAGGAAATAAAGGTCATGTGGGTGCTCAGTATAATAAAAGCGATCACGCAAATTTAGACCACGATTAATTATGCTGTTAAATAATATTTAGAGAATTATAAAATAAAATATTAATATGTAAATTATGCTATAAAATAACAGTTTTAGACCATTTTAATGTATTCACTATTCAGATTGACATATAAACGTTTGTTTCTAGTACACTGAAAAAACAAAGCCTACGTAGGGTTCACATACTTCCATGGTATATTAGAGCCATAGAATCATAATAAAATCCACGATTACAGCGTAAGTGCCCCATGAATCTCCGATGTGGCCGCTCCATGCGCACGCGCCCCTCTTTGAGCACGCGCAGACAGCCACGTGCGGAGGGTCGCGGTGCCGCCGGTGCGACGAGAAGTGCTGTGCGAACGTGTCGAGTACGGACCATGGTACGGACAAGTCCCCATAAACTTAGATTTTCACGTGCCTCCCCGGTAAAACATGGCGAAAAGGGGATTCTGAACTAGAACAGACCTTGGGGCGTAAAAGATGACAACTCCACAAGCATAGAACTAAAATAAAATCTTTAAATTAAAAGCTCTTAATATACATCCATGCACACAAGTACCGGTGGCATGTCAGCTGAGTCAGTCAGCTGATAAGTTTTGTCATTTCCGGTGTTTTAACATAAACGCAGACTTTGTAAAAATACAGAAAGTTACACTCACGTTTTTTTTTATTGCAGACATGTTTTGCTGTCAGTATAAACACGGAAATAAGCATGTAATCTTTTATTGCATCCGCTTTTGTTTAGAACCATGTTTTATGGGAAGGTGGAGTAATCCAAGATAAATATAAAATAACATCTGCTCTACTGTATACCAAAATAAGTTACATAAACAATGCGCATCTGCTTAATACATATTTACAATAAGTTACATGTCACCTGCAGAAATGGCAACAAAGCAAAACACATTTCATTTTTAACATGCAGGGACACAATGCATACAACAAAATAAAGCTCTCCAATAAAAAGCCAGGGGTTATGTCATGAGGTGATCTGCAAATGTGGGTTTAGTTAACACTGGAAATATTAAGATCTTTATAACAGATGCTACCTTCCTCTTCCACTGTACAACCTTTCTTTAACTATGTCCAACAGCATTAGTTATTTTTTTTTATCCATGCTTATACAAACACGCTTTAAACATTTCTGAGGAAGTCAATCAGTCCCTGGTGAAACTCTTTGGGCTTGTCCATGTAGCAGGCATGACGAGCTCCTTCCAGTTTAAGCACAGACGTATGTGGAAGCTGCAGCAGGTTTTTGTGCGATTGTGCACCTAGATTTGTGTCCAACGCCCCAAACACAATCAGAGTGGGAGTCTGTAAACAAGACAATACATAAGATCACAGGCTCTGGAAAATGTGTTGTTTAAATCCATTTTAATAATTTTTCATGATTTTCTTAAAACTATTTTGGCTGCATTTGCTAACATGTGTCTACATGTTCACTGCTGAAGATTGCACCATAAAAATACACGTCTCCAAGCATGATCACTCAATTTGTGTGGCACTTTGTTACCTGGATATTTTGGTACTGCTGTGGAGTATAACTTCTGGTTCCGACAGGTGCTATAGGAATAAATGCTTGAAGCTTTGCACTGTTCTTCATGAGGAACGGGATAGAGTAATGTCCACTCATGGAGGGACTCACAAGCACCGCAGACCTGACCCCCAATGACTCCATGAACCGAGAGAGAAGATCCACCCTACTTTGGTCTGTTTTCAGGGACTCAGAGTCAGGTGATTTTCCATAACCTCAGGACAAAAAAATAAAAAAAAAATAAAAAAAATCACTACAACTAAACATACTACTAGTGAAATATCCAATCTATTCTTTTTAGCAGAAAATGCAAACATTCACACTATTATTGATTGTCAAGTATTACTGGCATTTGTTTGATTATTGATTAGTTATTGTTATTATAGAATATGATGATGATTATAATTATGTACCATTTGGGCGGCAATCTATTAATTTACACTTTGCTGCCAAATTATGGTCAAACATTTACAGAGAAATGCACAGTGGAAAGTCTACATCAATCCACACTTTGCAGAAAGGGCAGAAAGAAAAACTCTGAAGAGAATGGGGAGAGTGTGTGCTTCAGCACTATCTTACTTTTCTTTTTACAGCAACATTAAAGAAAACATTGTACCTGGCAGATCCACAGCCAGAGTCTGATATCCATGAGTAGCCAGTATGGACAGTGTTCCCAGTTCTTCCCATGTTTTGGAGGTGAAGGCCTGGCCATGTAGCATAACAATCTGTAACCTTCATATGAAAACATCACAGTATTTAGCACCAAACCTTTACTTTGTACACAGAGGAATAAAAGGGAAAAGGTTCTTGTCATTCAATCATACATTTTGGCTTGTGACCCACCTAGGTAATATTTGGCGACCAGCAGCATCTACAGGTAACGCCTCTCTAAAGAACAAAGGGGGGTCTCCAGGCAGCTGTCCAGTCCGAATAGATACATTGACGCTCGGCACTAGTGGAGGAGAGGTGGCCAAGACTCCCATCTTTTGTGCCTCTAGCGAAGGCTCCATACTTCCTTGGCGAATGGCTGGCAACAGCAGGTACAGCAGTAATGTGGCCAGTAGAACCAAGCCCAGCACAACAATACGATTGCGCAGGAAATTCATTTCAGAAAGCTCTGAGAAAATATCTACAAGAGAAATCAAACAACACTGAGTAAGTTTAGATTTTTTTTTATAAAAACAAATATAAGTATAAGAAAGTTTCACATCTTGTCAAGATCTGTACAATACATAGGCAATATGAGAAGAAAAATGTAACATGAATTTGCATATAATACCATGACATTTTAAGTCATTTTGATTATACGAATTAACGAAATTCCAACCATCTCTCTCCTTTCTTTACATGCTAAACATAAGTAAATAAGTTAGTACAAACATAATTACTGAACGATTATAAAACTGGTGTCCTCGCGTACCGATGACAAAAGGACATACCACCACACTGAAGACGGTAGCTAAGCCGGGTTACTGTGCGAAAGAAATGGCAGTGGCATCATCCGTCATGTCTCCTGCAGTAGCGGTGCTGCAATTAGAAAACGATCAACTCTGCAGGTCGCAGTAGCATCACGTAACAGTTATGATATGCACAACATGCCTCAAATCATTCAATCAGGCGAATAACTAGACTGTGTCGCATTTCAATGAATTTGAAGAATGGCTCTCCTCTAAAGGCATTTCTGCAGAACGAGTCCGTCCGAGTGCTGCTATCCCCTGCCGGAACACATTTGAAGTTGCACAAAACAACGAGTGTCGCGTCATTTCCTGGTAAAAAACTTATTTTAATAATTTGCTTTAATTTAGTCGTGCCTATTGTACATCCATGTATCTATGGCATAGATGTATATGGTCTATGGTCGGGACCAACAAGGCAGTTTTATAAAAAAAAAAAAAAAAAAAAATTAATGGAGCAGGAAACACTAAGCATATTCGACAATGTAAACATTCTGTTTTTGCATCAACATTTTATGTCCGCATGTTTTGCTTGGCCTGATTTTTGCCTGAACTGTGCCAAATATTAAAAGTAAGGTAAATCAATGGTGTATCAACTGTTTTTCATACATTAGATTCAATTCAAATGCATTTGAAATATTATTTCATAATTAATACACCTTTTTGGTAACACACGCACTTAATTTTATTGTGTCCCACAGTGCAAGTAATCAACTTCATCTAGAGGAATGAGTTAGAAAATTATATATATTAAAAAATCCCTTTCACTGTTAAATAGGCTACACTAAATTTCATTTAATCATGTAATTTAATATGATAAAATTCAATTTTTTATTTATCGTTTCATTCCTACTTTACATGTCCCAGTAGTGATTTTCCCCCGTTAGAATGTTTGTTATTGAGGTGCAATAAAAAAACTACAATTCCAGACAAGCCATTTACAGGACATCATTTTGGAAGGCATTTCAAACTGTGGAAACTGAGGTAAGCTTCTACTGAGACTCCCTCCTTACTATTTTTGATCTTAAACATGTCACTCCCTTCTGGGTCACGCTTAAAGTTCCACCCTGTTAGGGTAACTTATGAGGAATGTTAATTCAGGTTATTTTTAAAAAAAAAACATATTTGATTTAGTTATTAAAGTAGTGTTAATCTACTGTAGGTCAGAGAGCTAAAAGGTCATTTGGTAAAGAGCTAGCATGAGATTAGCGAAAAAAATTCCACCCTGTCGGGTTCCCCCCTGTTAGACCTATGAGCCTAACAGCAGGGAATGGGATCCTTACAGGGTGGAAATTATTATTATTATTATTATTATTATTATTATTATTATTATTATTATTATTATTATTATTATTATTATTATTAGATTATTATAACAAGAGCTCCTCCAGCGGGGCAAAATATGCCCGTACTTTGAATTATTGTATATAGAATTAAGTTAGAATTTGTCAAACCTAGTTAAAGATGAATTGTTGGTGCAGTTTGGAAGATTCCAATACTGACAAGGTTTTCGCAAAGGGTCGGGCCGTGACCTTGACCTTTGACCCTGTGACCTTGAAATCAATAGGGAACATCCTTGACCCATGGGGTGTCCAGCCATGAAGTTTGACATTCCTAGGTGAGACGGTTGTCCACAGACGGACGGACGGACAGCGCCATACCATAATACGTCCCGTATTACAACGGGCGTATAATAATATTATTATATTGCTATATTATTTGTATTGTTGTTATTGGCCCTCGCCAGTTAACGAAGTTAATGGCGAGGGGTATTGTTCTTCATCGGTTTCTTACGCTATATTATTATACGCCCGTTCTAAGACGGGACGTATTATGGTATGGCGCTGTCCATCCGTCCGTCCGTCCGTCTGTGGACACTTCAAAGCTCGACCCTTTGCGAAAACCTGCCCGTCGCTCTTGCTAACTGTGATCGTTTCCATCTCTGTCTTTTTATCTTCCATCTCTGTCCTTTTACGTTACGTGCCGTAGATCTGAACTCTCTTCTCAAATGTTCTGCTGCTGAAAGCGAGAACAACCCACATTCTCTGCTTCTTTGAGCTTTGACACATTAAAGCTTTGTAGTGTCTTTAAGTTCTGTTGCTGCAATCTGATTGGTGGAATTCCGATTCTAGAATGTGATGATGTCATACTCATACTCCTACTGCAAGAGCCAGATTTCCCTATTGATTATCCGTCCGTCTGTCTGTCCGTCTGTCTGTGGACAATTTCTTGTCCGCGCTCTAACTCCACAACCGTCTCACCTAGGAATGTCAAACTTCCAAACTGCACCAACAATTCATCTTTAACTAGGTTTGACAAATTCTAACTTAATTCTATGTACAATAATTCAAAGTACGGGCGTATTTTGCCCCGCTGGCGGAGCTCTTGTTATTATTATTATTCAAATACATCTGAGTACACATGGACATGCATCATTAAAGGTGTGTGTGGACTACGTACCCTGAAACGCTGTGTGTTGGTTGGTGCTTCCTCCAGCTCCTCTATCAGGTTGAACTCCTGGCTGTAGAGGAGTTTGTCGTCTTCAGACGTGTAATCTTTGTTTCTGCGAGTTGCGTAGTTGTGTATCAGTCGAAGGTCTGAGTTGAAGTGAGTTTCTCAGGACCTGTGTCGCCCTTATATACTTATAGAACCCTTTATAAGAGACTCTTGATGTCACAAAGAAATAGAATGTCTGACGGAACGTGTTGCCAGGTGACGCCAGGTGAATCTTTCCTTATATGGACATGAGTGCGTTGCCATAGTTACACAATGCTGAATGTCAATAATTACATTGGAAGTGTCTGAATGTCCATCCTAGGCCCTAAACCCCAAACACTACACTGACCTGCACTCTTTAGTGAACTCTATAGAACCTCATTCACTGAGGTCCAGACGCAGTTCACGACTTTGAGGTCACATGTGTATTAGACCTCAATTAGTCTTGATTTAGACCTTATTTAAAACTGGTGTAGACCTGGTTTAGACCTAGTTTAGTCCTGGTTTACTTTTGGTTTAGATCTGGGTCAGACTTTTAGTAATTAGACATGGTTTAGCCCTATATTAGTCCTGGTTTAGACCTGGATTAGTCCTGGTTTAGTCCTGGCTTAGACCTGATTTTGTCACTGTATTTCTCCAGGTTTAGTCCTGTACAGTATATTAGACCTGATTTAGTCCTGGTTAAGACTTAAACAATGGTTTTGTCCTCTAGTGGTCCTGTTTTAGACCTGGTTCAGATCGGGTTTAGACCTAGTTTAGACCTGATTTAGTTTTGGTATAGACCTAGTTCAGATCTGGTTTAGCCCTATATTAGTCCTGGTTTAGACCTGGTTTAAATCTGGTTTAGACCTGGTTTAGCCCTGTATTAGTCCTGTATTAGAACCCCTCGGAGGAATAAGATGGACTCGCAGCCCCGACTTTGAACTACACTAAATGTGAACTGTGCCTGAGTGAACTGTGGTAGTAGTTATTACCCCACAGAAGTAAAATTCCCCCCTCTTTAAGCAGGGCTCTACAGTGCGCACATTTCACTCGCATTTGCGAGTAAATATTTCGTCGTGCGAACGTGGTAAACAAAACAGGCGCACATGTGGGGTTCATGGGGGGGTCAGGTGCTATGAGTATTGGGCAGCACGCTGCCCCCGCGACCCAGCCAGATTAAGCGGGAGAAGATGGATGGATGGATGGATGGATGGATGGATGGAAGAAGAAGAAGAAGAAGAAGAAGAAGAAGAAGAAGAAGAAGAAGAAGAAGAAGAAGAAGAAGAAGAAGAAGAAGAAGAAGATTTTAAAAATATTTTGACATAGTCATTAAATCTTGTTAAAATGTTTGTGCTACGTTGGAAGGTCAGGAACATTAAATGGACATATATGGGTATATTTGTAGAGATGATTATTTGTTCAGTGCTGTCAGTAAAAAAGGATGGTTAAAATGTCATTTCATATAGGATACAACCATATACCTCTTTATTATTAAATAACCTTTAACAGTTTCAAACTAAAGCATATTATGGCATCAAAATGGACAAATTCTCTCTAGGAAAATGTTGTTATTCAACAATACTAACATGTTTAACTATGTGCAATTTAAATGTAAATGTCCCTAACAGGGTGGAACACTTTCAGCAACAACATTTAATAAAACTACCTGTAATTATTACTATATTCATCCTTGAGCTTGACCATTATGCATTTCTTATAGTTAAACATGTCAGTATTAAAAAACAACATGAAAAATATATTCCATTACCATTTTTTACCTCCAACTTTACAAACCCAAAATGTTGCCGCAAAAAGAGAATCACACGTTTACAATTCTTTTATTATGATGAAAAATCTAATGGGTTCCATAAAAAAATATGTACAGCACAAAATCGTTACATTGGACACTGGAGGGAAAATAAAGCACACCATAGAGCTTGTACCACATGGAAAACTATCATCTGTCACTGCTGGAAGAACTACTCACATTTTGGTAACACCACCTTCTAATCTTAACCCACGTTATCATATACATGTTCTTACATGGTAACTGCAAAGTACTCAAGTAAATGTAAATGCGTTAACAGTATTAAATAATTACAGTACTTACTTTGTAACTTATTTCACACAGATTTTGAGAATAAATGAAAGAGGTAAAAGTGGGTTTTCTTCCAATAATGAATTGTGATAACATGATGAAGTCTGTTCAGCAGAACTTTAGAAGAAACCAAAAAAACATGAACATTTTAAGTCACACTTTAAACATATCAACCAAAAACTGTACCTAATTAAACTGTCCTGATATAATAGACATGTATGTCTATTGTATTGTATGCATGTTATTTTATTTGGCCGATTTGGTGTATAAAAATACGGTACATAAAATGTTTTTGTGCAAAAGAGGATACATTTCTTCAAAGTCTACCCCTCACCAATTCAGTGAGAAAGCAAAGCAGTAAAAAAAAAAGAGGCTTTAATCACAAGACAAGTTCCAGCCAAACCAAACAGTAAAGTGCAGATTATCTGAAAAATACTTTTTCTAAAGCTGCAGTACAAGTAGTACAATAGTGAGATGATTTTGTTCCTTTTTTTTTTTAATTTTCAAAAAGTACAAAGATAACAAATTACATAATTTATTACCACTAAGTAATAAAAAAAAGATATAATTATTATAGTGCATGCCATTATTAAAATATCACCAAAATAACATTATTTAAAAGCAATTTATGTAAACAGTGCCATTGCCAGGGATTTAGCCAATTGAATGAATTAATTGTATAAAGCTTGGTAATGGTAATGTAAACAACATGACTAGGTTTGACAAACAGGTGCTAACATTTTTATATGACAATGACACAAAAATTGGTATAAAAATCTTTGGGATTATTAATTTGCCAACTGCCCAAGACACTTGGGCCTAGCTCTCTTAAAATTGTGGAGATAACCAATATTTAAAATGGCCCAGCCATATTTTGTACCAAACCTTTGTTTACCCCAATACATGGCTGTACATACATGGTTAGTCTTTCTGAGCATGCTCAGTGCAGTAGAGTGAGGAGCCCTAGAGGGAGCATGAAGCAGAGGTGCCAGCCCCCCATAACAGAGGAGGCTTTATTCTGTCCTCTCTCTTTCTGTGTGCAGCCCTCGCCCCTGTACCCGGTGTAGCACTGGCACTGGAAATGTGTACGGAAGTGTGTGAGCTCAGCCTTTCCTGTGGCTCCTCTCACCTTTAACTGGTCGCTCACACTGACGATGCTGTGGCTGGAGGGGCTGAGGTGCAGATACACATCCTGATCAGGCTTTTTACGAAGGCAGCGACCACGAGACTTACATAGGCTCTCGCTGCACAGTTCTGCTGCTGTAGACACATTCAGAAGATAATGCCCCAATGAGCCCTTAAGATACTCATTTAGACTAGAGCAGCTGGCCTAGAAAACCAAAAAAGTGTCAGTGCAACAGAAGTGAATTAAACATAGACAAAAGGCATGACACTTACAGCACTTTTGGCATATGATGTGTCTCCCCAGAATATAACACCAGCTGCTCCCAGAGCCACACTTTCCCCAATAGTGGAGACCAGATCCATCTAAAACACAGTTTCACAGAAAGTTACTTTTGCACTTTTTTATACATTAAGATAAGATCAAAATCACAGACCTCAGAGAGAGGGGTCGTCTCACCGATGTACGTAGGCCTGGTGTAAACAAAAACTGGCCGTGTTAAACCCTTCCCAACAGACGCCACACGCATCGCTTCTTTCACTCGGTTTCGTACAAAGAGTCGCCCATATTTGGATGAACGCAGGGCAGGGCCCATGTAAATGGAGGGGTAAAGTGCAGTGCATCCCATCCACAGCCAGTTGAGCTGATCATTGCGAAACACTTCCAGGTCAGGGCAGCGGCCTGTGTAGTTCTCCAGACCACTCCTATAATCATGGTTGTAACAGTCTGGAAACAAATAGAAGCCCCAGAGTTGATTAGGCCTTAGATTTTTGGCATAGTTTAGAGTCTCAAGCATGAATTTACGAGCGGACAGTTCAAACTCTACTTGAGCCACTTTGGCCACTTGTTCGGGGCTCCATGTTGGATTCTTCAGTGCGACCATTTCTCTGGACTTATTTCGATAGATATCTTTGATGTCCCAGTTTCTGATCCAAAGAGGTCGCCACTCCTCCCAGTCAATCACAGCCAGGCCTTTAGCCTCAGGCTCGCGTATGTACTTCTGCACCCCTTCAGGCATCTTTTCATAATGTTGAGTGAGGCTGGCCAATTGTGGGAGCCCCCCATTGACTGCAGTCCCTCCTGGCTCATAGTAGGGATACAAACCTAGACGCTCCTTATAAAAAATTGTAAGGTTTTGTCGAACAAAGCCTTCATTTGGGGATGCAACAATATAAAACTGATCCAAATATAGAGTTACACTGTGGCGTGGGGTACAGTCCTCTGTGGGCGCATTCCAGACAAGAATAAGAGGCTTCCTTGAATATAAAGGCCATCTTGTCTGCTTAGGGTCAGCTGAACACAAGACAATTATCCATGGACAAGACAGGAGGGCCACAATGGTGAGAAATAGCTCCATCTATGCTCACGGTCTCCCTTCCCTATAAAACAATGAGTTTTTAAGGGAAAACATTTTTCAGACACAGAAAAATAGTTTTTCATTATATATAGGGTTTCTATTGCTAGTTAATAGTTCATAATGTGTGTGTTCCCGTATGAGATGGAAGGGTATACATTTGAACACATAAGCATTTAAGGATCACTATTTTCCTATAATGTAGTATTCTGTCTTTTATTATGCTATGATAGCAAGCACACGTTTCTTTCTCTAACCTGCTCCGACGTGGTGGCACAAGTTTCCTCACACAATCTGAAGATGATGGACAAATGAAACATATGGGATGCCTGGCTTCTCCACCGCACTGCCATGAGATAAAAAATATAAAACCCGTCAAACCATGCTAAATATTAAACTTTCCGAAATATAAAGCAGAAAAGTATGCTTAAAAAAATAACGGGAAGTGTGAAGCAACCATTGAAGCAACCCCATGGAGGCAACTACGGGCCAGTTCATTTCCTGGTTTGTGAGGGTGGCATACTAAAAACGGAATAAAATAAAATGTTATTATTATGTGACTTGGATTTGAATACATGCTCATTTTGAAAATAGACTCTAAGTATTATTGCTGTGGTTTTAGATTGCAAAAACGCATAAAATAATTAATTTAAGAAGAAATGCGGGGTTCATTATACCCCTAGCCTATTCTCGCCAAAACACTTAGTCTGATCCACAATTCTTCAGATTTAACTCTTAATGTCCGAAATAAAATATACATATACTTAAACATATAATAAAATAATACATTTTAAATGCTTTGTGTTCATTTAAGTTAAACACGTGCTTGATTAATACATACAATACATCCGACTGACAATAAAACAAAACTTCAAAACAGCCTAACAATTTAGAAGCAGTCTTACCTTCTGCTGGCTATTTTTCAAGTTGTGGCGTGTGCATTTATATAGGAAATTCATAATCCGTGTTTCTTTGGCATTCATCCCTTACATAACTCTTCTGACTCCACCTTCTTTTGAGATTGTGTGAACTCATCATTTTTTTATTAACTATCTGTGTGAGACTGGTTTTGTTACGAGGAAAGAAATATTCTGAACAAATTACACCTACTGGAGATTGTATCCCACGGAGATGATTGATATATTTAGATACAACTGAGTCTTTCCATTATCGCTCAAACATAAAGGGTAAAAAAAAAAAAAACTCCTGTTTGAGTTGTGAGCAGGATCTCGTCTTAAATTAATAGTCAAGAAAAACACATCGCAGGCAGCTTTGTATAAAACCTTTTCCCATGTAGATGCAGCAGTTTATCTTCTGAGATAATTTAGTATAGTATCCACCTTGTGTCACCGGAAGACACTACAAAAAAGATTGTACAAACTTAGTAGGACGTTGTATTATTTGAGAAAATAAGTAACTTGAAAAAACACCACTCACACTTTAGTGTTTCATAATGTAATTAAAAAATTAACAATAAATTAAAAGGTGAAACATATGCCAAAGCAGCAAAGAAAACACAATGAGTTCTCATTTGACACTGGCTGTGCACAACTGCTGCAAGTTCACACGGGTCAAACTGAGACTGCGTAATGTCAGTTCATTCAGCATCACAGTCTGCTTTGTAGACCAGTGATTGTCAAGTCCCCAAGTCGGTTCATGTTCCATCATGCATATTAAATTAACAGAAGAGACCAATATCTAATTTACTTTCCAACAGCCTGGACAGATTTAATTCATTGCATGTTTGGTGAACGCTACAAAAAACTGCATCTGCCCCCTTGCTCTAAACAAACCTGCATGCGCACTACCATAAGATATCTGTAAACTGAACACATTTGCTGACTTGGCACACTTTTACTTAGTCGCCGCCAGTGACCTATGGTGTGTCTAACAGCACACAAGCCAAAACAGATCACATGCAGAGGCTTAAAACACAGCATCAGCCTGTCTGCATAGGGACTTCAGAGATGCCAGAAAATCATGATTTTCAAAAGGTGGTCAGTCTTCAGCTGTAGACCACAGGACGGAGTGGACACAATTACTCTTATGAGACTCCTCCATGTCAAGCTTCACAAATGACAATTGGGAAATCTACATGGATGCATGGGTGTTCCAGCTTAATAATTCCCTGTTGGACACATAGAAGACAAACATGTTTACAACATGTTGCCAACAATTACACGGGCAAATCATTATTACCTAATATGCATACCTGAGGTGTAAGATTCTTCTGAATTCGCTTGAGCTTGGCTTTTTTTCGTCCATTCTTTGTCACAATAGTTTCTTCATAAAACTCATGAGCCAAGTCGCCATCTTCATCAAAAAACATTGAACTGTGAGAGAGGGTGCGAGAGAGAGCGAGAGAGATTTCCCGTTAACAGATTTGTGGAAACCTGAGTCAGCAGAATAGTACACCACAATTTATGCAAAAGATCTATATTAAACAATGTGTCAGAAAAGTTACAACTTAAAACAACTTCCTGTGGATTTCATGGTAATAGTTGCCGTATGATGAGATATTATAGCCAAAGGAATAACATCTCAATGAAAACAAGCAGGAGGCAGCCCTCTCCTAGGCTAGTTGTAAGTCAGGTGAACAATGATTTTCTGCATTTCCAGTGCACCAAAATCATTTATATATTTATTTATATATATTAACTTATTCAGTGGGATTTTAATAATGGGCAAAGCAATGACAAACCATATATAAAACAGAAATGAAAAATGTAAAAAACAAAATGTAAAATGTAAATGCATGAATGAGTAAGTTCAACTTTGTTCATTGTTCTTACCTGCGTCTTGTAAAAACAAAAGGTGTTGCACCTTGAAAACTTTTAAATCTTGACAATGTCTGTTCATTTCCATCTTTGGTTGGATCATCACCACTGCCTGAGCCAGAAAAAGGCCAAAATCCTTTGGATTTAGAGCCACTACCCCCCATCTTCAGCTGCAGCACATTATTTTCCTGGTTATCAAACTGCTGATGTAGTGCAACAGTCCTACTGCACCAGATAAACTCGAGAATTCAGAAAATGACACCTGAAAGACACACAAAATTGAGATGACACTCCTATTCTCCAGTAAATAAGAACAATATATAACCAATACACTTAACCTACTCCTAAGCTACGTGCAAGTAAATTAAGTGGCAACGTGTTATCTTAAACTGGCGTTTTATTAAAACCACACCAGTAACATGCCATAAGCATAAAGGTAATTGTGAAGGAGGTCAGTATGTGAATGGTATTTGACAAAAATACGTTTTAATGGTGAGTTTTAATCACCTGAGTGGTTAGAAGATATCACGTCCTCATAACAAACATTTCTCAAAGACAAATTGCTCTGAACTGCTAGCTTTAGACAGTGTAGCTACTGTGAACACAACATATAATTCAGCAATCAGCGTTTCCGATTATTACTGACGATCTCAACAAGAAATAACTGGTGCTTCAGATGCATTAATTGGAAACAAACCTTGGCAGCTGTCACTAAACGGGCACAGATTAATCTTTCGCATTTATTTGGCTTGATGATGTTGGGTCAAAGCTGCTCCGCTAACGCTACACCTTCTACTCGTGGAAAGCTGTGAACAAACTAAGAGCGAGCGCCGCCTGGTGGACTGGATGTTTTCTATTGAGACCTGGTTTGGTGTGATAAAGGTGCACTGTGTAACTTTTCTGGCGGGGGGCCTGCCAAATGCTTATCTCCATGGAGATGTTATTGCTTTGTCTGGAATGTTTTACAATATGACATTAAACATTTCTATCTTCATGGAGATCAAACCAGGTCAAGCTACAGGTCGGATCTGTGAAGAGGCAACCCCATTCAGTTAGAATACCTGTTTTTCTAGGTATTTTTGAGCAGTAAGGCTTTACTGTAATTTAATAAATGTGAGGTAGAGCTATTTATTGCCATACTGTGGAGCATTCCAGGCAGAGCAATGACATATCTATAGAAACAAGCAGGTGACTGACCCTTAAGTTACATAGTGCATTTCTGTGTTTACATCCCACCTTCGGCCGACGCTGCGGCGGCCTGTGAGCAGCTCCACAGCACCGTGACTCTGATGCAGACGCGCCATCCGCGAGACCTGCTCCTGATCAACGGTGACTTCAATCACACCTCTCCGCCACTCTCCCCACATTCACGTACGTTACGTGTCCCACACGGGACAATAGGACTCTTGACCTGCTGTATGCAAATACAAAGGACGCATACACCTCTGTCCCCCTCCCCCCGCTCGGACCATAACATCGTCTATCTGCTCCCCCAATACACACCAAAGGTGCGAAGAGGACCCGCGCAGAAGGTGTCAGTGAAGCGGTGGACTGAAGAGGCCAGTGAGAGTCTGAGGGACTGTTTCCAGACCACAGACTGGAACATGTTCAGCAGCTCTTATGGAGAGGACATCGTTGGCCTGACCCACTGCATCACAGACTATATCAACTTCTGCGTGGAGAGCACTGTGCCAACACGGAGGGTAAGGTGCTTCTCCAATAACCACCCCTGGGTCACTCCTGAGCTTAAAATCCTCCTGAACCAGAAGAAGAGGGCTTTCAACTCCGGAGATAGAGAGGAGCAGAGAAGGGTCCAGCGGGAGGTCCAGAGGAGAATATGGCAGGCCAAGAAGGACCATGGGAAGAAGATGGAGGAGAAGCTGGCCCAGAACAACGTGAGGGATGTGTGGAGAGGACTGAAGACCACCTCCGGACTTGGACAGAGTGCCAGAGGGGCAGCTGATGGAGACCAGTGCTGGGCTGATGAATTAAATCTGTACTTCAACAGGTTTGATTCAGCTCCCCCTCTTCACACCTCTCCAGGCCAGTGGACACTTGCCCCCTCCCCGGACTGACTTCATCTTCTGGCCCCCGCTCCCCCACACACTTCAAACAGACTGATCTCAGCACCAGCTCCCCTCTGCCCCCCCATCCCCACACTTCACCCCAGGCCCCCCCTCACTCCTCCTTCTCCATCACACCAGACCAGGTGAGGAGAGAGCTGAGGCGACTGAAACAGAGGAAATCTGCTGGACCAGATGGAATCTGCCCCAGGCTGTTGAGGACATGTGCAGACCAGCTCTGTGAGGTCCTCTGCCACATCTTCAACCTGAGCCTCAGCCTGGAGAAGGTTCCTGTCCTGTGGAAGACCTCCTGTGTGGTCACGCCATCATCTACCTTCTGCAGCGGGCGCTCACCCACCTGGAGACCGCTGGAAGCACTGTGAGAGTCATGTTCTTTGACTTCTCCAGTGCCTTCAACACCATCAGGCCAGCACTGCTGAGGGGGAAGCTGGAGGACACCGGAGTGGACGAACACCTGGCTGCCTGGACCATGGACTACCTGACTGACCGACCGCAGTATATGCGGCTGCACGGCTGTGAGTCTAAGGTGGTGGTCTGCAACACAGGGACTCCCCAGGGAACTGTCCTCTCCCCCTTCCTCTTCACCATATACACCTCGGACTTCACCTACAACACAGACACCTGTCATCTCCAGAAGTTCTCGGACGACTCAGCCATTGTTGGCTGTGTGTCTGAGGGGAACGAGCTGGAGTACCGCTCGGTCATCAGAGACTTTGTGGACTGGTGTGGGCTCAACCACCTGCACCTTAACACCAGCAAGACCAAAGAGATGGTGATCGACTTCAAGAGAAGGACACCCCCTCATGCACCAGTGAACATCCAGGGGCAGGACATTGGGACTGTGGACAGCTTCAAGTACCTGGGTGTTCACCTCAACAATAAACTGGACTGGTCCCATAACTCCAATGCCCTGTACAAGAAGGGCCACAGTCGCCTCCACCTTCTGAGGAGACTGAGGTCCTTTGGCGTGTGCAGGCCCTTGCTCAGGACTTTCTATGATTCTGTGGTAGCCTCTGCTCTCCTCTACGCGGTGGTCTGCTGGGCCCCAGGCAGCACTGAACGGGACAGGAAAAGACTGAACAAGCTGGTCAGGGCTGGCTCTGTCCTGGACTGTCCCCTGGACTCTGTGGAGGAGGTGGCTGAGAGGAGAGTGTTGTCCAAACTTACATCCATCATGGACAACACCTCTCACCCCCTGCACCAGACTGTGGAGGAGCTGGACAGCTCCTTCAGCGGCCGTGTGAGACTCCCTCAGTGCAGGAAGGAGCTACCGCAGATCATTCATCCCCACCGCGGTCAGACTGTACAACTCCTTTGTGCAATAATCATGTCTGTGCCACTACTGGACTGTGACAACTTGCACTGTTTTTGTACTTTCTTTATTTTATATATATAGTATTTATATTTCAGTTCTCTTTGTAAATTTTGTACATATACTTATTCACTTTATATTATTATTTTTATTATTATTTCTATTTTTATTATTGTTTATCTTGATTGCATCACACTTTTTCCCCTTTTTTGCACTAAACTGTCCTGGAGCTACTGTGACTTTTGAATTTCTCTACTGTGAGATCAGTAAAGTCCTATCTTATCTTATCTTAAGTGCAGTATTTGCAATTTTTTAATGCTTCATGGCATCATGGAGATATTAGCTATTCCTGCAATATTCCACAGTGAGACATTAAACAAATATATTTTGGTTTTATTTATCCAATGCAGGTGTTTTACATTGTTAAATAT
Source organism: Odontamblyopus rebecca (assembly GCA_030686955.1). Taxonomy (NCBI): domain Eukaryota; kingdom Metazoa; phylum Chordata; class Actinopteri; order Gobiiformes; family Gobiidae; genus Odontamblyopus; species Odontamblyopus rebecca. Next base: position 20,144,716 of record CM060656.1, read on the forward strand.
ATCTTGAAAAACATGCATACCTACTGTAAGCAGGTTTGCCTCTCCACAGATCTGACCTATAACGTGGCCTGGAGGCACTAAGTGCTTGTCTTCAAGCATTAGTTTAATGCCAAACTGGAACATTCCGTGAAAATCCTTAGAAAGATTACACAGTACACCTTTATCCTCAAATCTTTATCCCATCTTCACCTTCAGTTTAATTGTATAATGAAAAGTTTACAGCAATTGTGTTTTCATAAAATTAAGCAATATTATTTCATTGAAATAATAATTGATACCACTATTCACTCAAATCTACCATACATGCTTGACAGTAATTGAATCAAGCAGCAACCCCAAAGTTTAATAAAATACATCACACACATGAGAATATTTATTCGGCCTATGTACACATATTTTAAAAATTAAAAAAATGTTGTTTTCTAATTGTAGACATATATTTACACAATCATATTATTTTACCATACAATAACTAACCTATGTGCATATAGACTTAAATCAACTGCAGCTTTTAAACTTGGATATTGCTTGCATCATCCTGTCTTGGGCGAGTGTGTAACGCTTCACAATTTGTCGTACATGCTCCTCTTCTTCACGCTGCAGGATTCTCAGGAAGTTGCACAGTTCAGGTAAACTGAAAGCATCCCACTGTAAAGTATGCAGATAGCATGATTTTTTTTAAAATGTCACACACTTCCAGAAAATCTATATTTATATCACCACTCCTCAAGAGAGAATAGCTTACATCAACTTCCCCAGTCTCATTCTCTTTCAAAACTAGACTCAGGACTTTTTCATTGGGGCCGGCACACAAACGCAGGTACAGGGGACGCTCATCCTGAGACAATTTCCTCATAAACACTAAAATGAATGGTGATTAGTCACTGTTCAGTAATATTATTTTCATTTGTAATACTCATATTTTCGTACCCTGATTTTGTCTCTCAGTCCGTTCAAATAAGGCAAACTTTGCTGGGTTGTCCACCACAGTGAACTTGTTGAGCAAGGCTATGATGACCTCTTGGACTTGTGTTTGAGAACTTATGTGGAGGTGTTTCGCAGCATCTTTAGGTAGGTAAAAAGATGTTCGCCGTCTCATCCTTTCGTCTAACTGAGTGTCCAGTGGGCACAGACCCTGAGGAGGGGGCAGGGAAATTGGGCGGACTAACTGAAAATGCACCTTGATGAAACCAGTGTAAGAGCCGTCTTTCTGCTGCAATATACCGAAAGGTAAGAAGAAAACATTAAGTACTGAAATATACAAACTAATGCTAAAGATTAAGAGACCAGGTCCCTTTGCTTTTGCCCTTCATTTATTTTGGAATTTAACTGTTTTTTGTAACCAAATGAAAGACTGTTTTTTTTAAATTAATTTGGCAAGTAATACAAATAAAACGTCAAAATACAATAATTTTAAATTATTAAAATAAATTAAAACTGCATAATGCTTGCTGAGACAGAAATAAAAAAAAGTAATATAATAACCATTCTTTTACCATAATTTCAACTCTAAACTAAGCAAATCTTTTCAATTTGACAAAAATAAATATTGAAATAAATAATTTAGTTTGACTGCAAAATTAGAAAATAAAACACATAAGCAAAGGCCTAAACTGGATACTCACAATGACCATCTGAAGATTGTTGTTGGTCTGAGAATTATACTCTAAAATCTTTTGCTGAATCTCTGCATGACTTAATTCCTGTTGATCCCATTCAATATTATCATCCTAAAAACAGTGAAGTGAACAGTGACAAAAGAAAATAAAGATTTTCAATTGAAAAAAAGACTCACCCATAACAGTGTCATATAGTCCCAACAGTCCCATATAAAATATACTATTATAAAGTGAAAACATAATGCAAGTATAATTGTAGAAAATACCTCCAGAGTCAGGCGTATTTTATTCCACATGCCTGACACGTCAACTGTTATGCTCCCCATTTTTAATTTCTAATTACTAATCCTTAAATGCAAACAGTAATAGACTCAGAAATGTTGTTCGCTGCTTGGTTTCTGTCTCAAATGACAATACCAGGCCAAACACATTTGAAGTCCTCTAGCTCCTCCCAAATACAAAATATTTATTTTATGGTTGGTTTATTTTGGTTAATTTAAGCACAGATGGGGTATTGTAAAAGTGCTATGGAGCCCTCCCCAAGGACTTCTACAACATTAGACATTGTATTGTCACTTTCACCCAAGACTCTGAAGAGGTCATAAAACCCGAACATATGGCACTATGACAAGTCGTGAAATATCAAAGTCTACAAGTGTCCATCAAACTTGGCTTAGTTTTTTAAATTTAACTCAATAATACACAAAATTAACTGAGGTTAAATAGGAATTATATTGTAGTCCTACCACATTTGTGTCTGATTCGAAGCAGTCCCCCGGGGAGCCTGGCTTGTCATTGGGTGCCCCCTCATCTGTGCTGCAGTCCAGCTGGATAAATGGGCGACAGCGGTGGTGACAAGTGTAGCAGCATTCTGAAACATGGAGATTTACAAGGGTCAGGGGTCAGAGGTCAGAGCTAGAATACCACTCCAAAATTCACATTATTTGCCCCAGCCATACTAAGATACAGCCACTGTGCACTGGAGTCTATACCGGCATGTTTATTTTTTACAATATATTATTTCACTATCATCACTTCGGTTTGGGGTTTTGGTACATACATACTAACTGGGTCTTGTTGAGGAAAAAATATACCTCCTAAATGTGCATTGAGGAGTTGTTTGTCCGTGGGCATTGTACAAGATGCATTTCTGTTCATTGTCTGACACTATACCAGGGTCTTCACATGAGAACTAAAACAAAAGACAAATGTAGTTTCCAGGGCATTTCACGATGACACTGGCCAGAGCTTCCTACAGATTAGAAAGCATTCTTCTCTCATATGGAAAACTTGCAACCTTTGTGACACTAACTTGGCAGTTTTGTTTGCCGTTTATCATATAGATGTTTGTGTGTCTTATAAAGATTACAGTGCTATATTTCTTTGCCCTGGTCAATGGCAGACAAAACAAAGCTATGTCACCAACTTCACCTGTGAATAATTAACCACCAAGTACTTACTGGCACACCGCAGACTGTGCTGTTTGTAAAGAACCCAGATGAAGTCCCCACACAGATCACACCAGGTGGGATGAGTCTGTCTGAAGGGCTGGAAGTTGTGTCCTAGTCCAGTCTTTTCTGAGAGCGCTGTCTCAATACTGACTCTGTCCCCCACCAGGCGCACCACGTGGGAGAAGCCGGATGGTCCCGCAGGCAGAAATGTGGGTGCAGGTGTATGCTGTGTCCCAGGAGCAGTTAGCTCAATAGGATCATTCACACTGAGGTCTTGGAGCTCAATCAACTCACATTTAGACATTTTAGACTGGGTAGTAGCATCCACATGTCAAATGTGCATGGGTCGTCCATGTGAGCCTACGAGATATTAGCACATAGAATAATGAAAGGGAATGGCTTTACACAGGTTGAAAAATGTTACCAGGTAAGTTTAATCTTGACAGACCTGTACAGACCAGCAGAGTTATGGCATGGAGAGGTTGTGGCAAACATAGCTGTAAAAGACTAAGATTAAACTGGATGGCCTTAAATGTTTCTATATTTGATAAAATTGCACATTTGTGGATTTTTGTCTTGAATTTGTTTACTACTACTAATAAATACAGAATTCGAGGATACATGAGTGTGGAGTAACATGAATGTGGCGTCACCATTCACGGTGTAATAAGCTTTAATATTCATAGGAGCTGCGTAACAGGCAGACCCTGTGTGTCCTTAGACTATAGCAACATAAACCTAGAGAATGCACGCGTCAGTACCTTCAAGATTCAACTCACAATTTTTGCTTCCTCTTCTTTTGAAGGAAAATTGTTTACTCTGGCTAAAGTAGAACTGCACAGGCTATATGTGTGACAGGTGGCATCCTATAGTGGGAAGTATAGTGTTCATACTGTGTGAGAAAACAGCATTGTGACTTGAATTTGAACAACCAGGAGCGTTATTTGCCAAGTGGGTCACGGCACCGCGAAATTATCTACAGGGCAACAAGCGACCATTGTACAAGAATCGATAACTTTCTAAATAAACTAAAGCTAGTGCTGCCAGTGGCCATTAAAATGGGTACAAATTAAGGACTCCGCTATCTAGAGATCACATCTCCAAACGGGACACGAAAAACTGCCAACACTTGAATAGAGTCGGTGGTCTCTGGAGGTCCCAACAAGTGCGCCCTACCCCCCTCCGCACAAAAGATTCCCGTAAACATACATGCACACTTACCTTGCTTTTTCTCGCTGTTTCTTTCGGATTAATTTGTGCGTTTAGGGATGACACTGTGGAGCCGCTCGGTGCTCGCCCTGGAGTTTGCGCATGCACATTGAGAGTATGGGATTATCTCTAATCCGAGGTTAACAATCCCAGAGAGACATCAAAAAGGAAAACCCTCGATTTCCATTTAAGCAATCAAACATAATAAGCATTTTGACATGAGTTCTTTGAATATCACTCAACATCAGTGTTGTAGGCCACATACTGTAAACGATCGTGATTTCAATCTTCATTTGGAAATCACTCAATACTCAAGGCTCATGGGAACCGGCTGTTTTATTTATGTGTGCACTAACAGAGCAGGTCAGCTGCCACAGAAAGAGTCCCTCAATAGTTTAAGGGCCTATGTTATTAACTCATAATTAACTTAAGCCTGGTTGGTGTATTCATTGATGAAGGGCTGTTACAGTAAAATCATCAGTTTAAATGTTCGTGCAAAAACTGTAACCAACATGCACACACATTTCAAAACAGAAAAACACATTATTCCATCTAAAATAAAATTGTTTTCACTGACTAATGTTAGTACCCCTATGGCTATGGGCTGTGCAGTCACAAGCTTATTACCGAGTAATTGCAGCACAATGACCAATGCACAACTAACCACTCAAGAATCCATTTAGTTAACGGATTGAGGTATAAAGGTCTGGAGACATTGCAGTGTTTTAACCAGTATTGCATATACTCACTAAAGTCAGGAGGTGCCTAATATTTTTCATGTGTGAGCTCTCACATATGAGAAATATTAGGGTATTATATTCGGCTATACTCTAGAGTATAGCCTCAAACATAATTCCTGTCATGACTGAACACAGTGGCGTTATGTGGCTATGTATTAACTCAAAAATGCATTCATGTTTGCATTCTTGTTTGGATGTATAGGCACTCATAGGCACTTGATTTTGGGGGTTTAAAAGTATGATCTTCATCCACGTCAGCAGGAGGCGTGTCAACATGCTCTTGTAACCATTTTCCCTGTCAAAATAAAAGAAGACACTTTTTATTTATTTAAATGCATTTGCATACAGTACAAATACATAACTCTGTACTGAACACAAAGTTAGCAACAAATTTTGTTTAATTATGACTATATGTCCATTTAAAGAGCTTGTTGTTTTGCACTGTAATATTTAAGACCGAAGTTGTACTTTTCGGTGCAGCGGAAACTCTTCTCCCCGTCGGTTATACAAAAACTATCGGTTGTTATTATTCCTAAAAGCTTGAAATTTTGCACATTTCACTCACATCTATAATAATAGGAGCGCGTTTTGATAGGACGCTGATTAAATCGGTTGGATTGAGAAACGTTATTTATTTCTATGAAACTACGCAACGATCTTGAGTTCACTTCAGGTGACTGAGGCGGGGGCCACGGCGGCACTTTTAGGTTTGTTTTTTCGCCTAAACATGACCCAAGGAAAGGGAACTGAGGCTGAAGCGAGATTATACAGCTGCACCAGAACCGTAGTCGCAGCCCTTACCCACGTCCTCTGCATTGCCTTCACAGTTTTCCTTGTGTTCCTGGCTCGACCCGGTTCCAGTGAGTGTCTAAGTACTTTTTTAATACCACTTTTTTCATAGATTCTTATAAAAGTCGTTCAGAATGATATCTATGTGTTGGCACAGGCTTGTTTTCATGGCATCCATTTCTGATGACACTTGCTGTAAGTATATTTATGTAACAGAAAAATGTAACTATTGATTTCATATTCATTGACTCACTCCCTTCTCCATATCCCATAGTTTTCCTTCTTCATGACAGAGGCTATCCTTCTCTTCTCCCCCCATGGCTCTCCTATAAGGAAGTTTTCACATAAAACCAAAGGTCGTATTCACTGGGCCCTCCAGGTTTTGTGTGTGACTTGTGCTGTTGTGGGGTTAGCAGTCATTGCTTATAACAAACATTTGAACAATAAACTGCACTTTACCTCCTGGCATGGCTTACTAGGCCTTATCACTGTCTGTGTGGCTGGGCTGCAGTCCCTGGCAGCTCTGCCTCTCAAGTACCACAGTCTAGCTAAAGGCTGGTCTCTGGCCAAACTGAAGCGGTACCATGCAGCGTCAGGACTTGTGACCTACCTACTCGGCTGTGGGAGTCTGCTGCTTGGCCTTTGCTCCACCTGGTTCACTGCATCTGTCAGTAGTTTCACCTGGTATTTGTCAGCCCTCTGCCCTGTGCTCGCTGCACTCGTCATCATGGACCAAATCTCCCGCGCATACACTGCAAAAAAGAGACTGCAGTCCTGACAAATCCAACAAAAAACACTTGCTTTTATAAATATTTTGGCATGTCACGTTCACTATGTTGAATCATAATTGTGCAATGACATTTTCAGGGAATTTCTATCATTCTATGAAATTTATATTTAAAATAAAAATATAATAATGCAAAATAGTGTGTGATTGCAAGGAGCGTGTTTATTGTTAAAATAATATTGATAACACAGTATAATTCTACATTGATCTAAACTGTGTTGAGAAGTTATCAATGAATTTGCCTGATTCAAATAAACATGATAGAAATGGTATTACTAACTTTGCAATCAAAATAAATATCTCAGAAACAAAATAAGAGATACAGGTGAGCAAATACCAATAAAAAGTTATAAAAACACTTTAAAAAAAGGACAGTTTACTATAAAACATACAACAGTAAGTGACAAATGATACATTAAAAAGCATTGTTTTTTTAGAACTTGTCCAACTTAATCTATGAAGGCCAAAAATAAGGTTGGGGACATTTAATGTCTGTACAGTTCGCAAGCAGATCATTTTCAAATATCACTTCTACTGTCAAATGTCATCACAAAATCTGAAGACATGCTTATGCATTCTGAGGGTATCCTTGATAGAAAAGTTAAAAGAAATGTCAGTACAAACTAAATTGGTCTGGAACTTGGGTATTCGTACAAAATCGTTTATATATGTGGGAATGATTTTTAGAATCTCTCAGTGTTCTCCTAAAGGCTATTAAACTGTACGAGGAAAAGTAACTTCTCTAAGTCACACTACACAGAAACACAATGCTACAGAGAACAGCAAAGACCTACAGACCTCTCTAAGCATCGCAGACCGGCACGTGACGCCACTGACAGAAGCTACTAACACTGCACTGCTCTGAAAAGGGTGCATCTCAGTGAAACGCTACCACAAAATGGCACTGTTAGTTTGGTAAGGCCACCACACCACCACCTAAACGTCATGAGTGGTGTTTGAATGTAATGATGTTTCAATGGCAGGCAGCTACAACTTTAGATTTTTGAAAACATAGGTCGCACCAATGGTTTAACACCTTAGGTAAGATTTGTTCAAAATGTTTGATGGTTTTCTTTCCTCTTGGCTGAATAATTTTATTTATTCTTAATTCAGCACCATCTCAATGCTCAGTAGTTTGTCCCACAGACGTAGAAAAAAACAAGGCGTACCCTTCGAGATTTAAGGCTATAATAGTCTGACTGTCCCAGGTTACAAATGCCTAAATACATTCATTTTAGAGAAAACAAAATGTTTAAGTGGGGTTGTTCTTACAAGCGATATCACATCACCCCTCTGACCAAAATCTACACATTTAACATTACCTTGCAATATAAACAATGATAATGGCTGCTATTTACAAAGTATTAACATATTCACTTGTATTTCACTCACAATATTTTAACTGGGTTGCAACAATATCTACTGAATTGCTATGATTTTCTCTAATAGCCTCAAAAGATAAGTTGCTTTGGGTTTTTTGATTACTATATTACATATTTGATCACTAGTACACCATGAACATATGTGCAAGAGCCACCACAGAAACTCTCCAATGACATTTGAACAAAACTAAAACTAATTGTTATATCACAAGACGTTTACAAATTGTAACAGGAGAAGCTGTGCTTAGAAAACCCTGGAAAGATGCAGCTGGTCCCTGTATGCCAAATAACCTGGCTCCAAATACAATTAAATACAACCTGGATGAAAACAACTTACTTTTATATAAAGTTATGTTTAACTTGAGACCTGTTTTGTGTTTTAGCAATAGGTATTATAGGTATTAGTGTTGACATTTGTGTCAGTTATTTGGAAAACTACCTTTTTATCAGTTCATTTTTCCCAATGCAGCCAAAATAGGTACATCGTAACATAAATGTGGAAAGTGAAAACATTTAAGTAACAAAGTGAATCATATACAGAGGTACACATTTCAAACATTAATGGCCACTGTGATGATTTTTACTGAATTTGGAAAATGCCCTAACATTATGCCCTAAGCCATAACATTCATAGTTATTAAGCTTCAGATTTTTTTGTGTCCTCATTATATGCATTTTATCTTAAAATAAACTGACTTTTCATCAATTGTATATTATTTTAGACACTGTTTTATTTGATTAATTTAATGTAAAATATTGCCAAATGATTTTCCTACTGCCCAATAACCTCTATAACATCATCATCAGAACTACTGCCCCCATTCTCTGCACCGTGGTGCCTGTCGGGGTGGGTCAGAGCCGCCCCCAGCAGACTGGAAGTGGGGTTACTGAAATGGGAAAGAAAACTGGACGAAGAAGTACTAGGGATAGAAGTAGGAAGACTCCCTGAGCCAGAGAGGTGAGGCGTGGAGAGCATCCTAGACTCAGGAAGTAACGACTGACTGTAGTTAATAGGGGGAAATCCAGAAGTAAGCAGCCCCGTCATGTTGGGGTTCATCAGATAAGGAGGCAGTGAACTGGAGGACAGCGAGGACGATGTTGCTGTGGAGGGATTAGTGGTTGGAGTGGAGGAGAAAGCGGAGGATGAAGGGGTTTGGAGATGCCCATTCCCTGTGACCGGCTGTCTGAGCAGGTCCGAGCCTGTGGAGCCTGTGAACATGGTCTGGAGGTCCCCCATGTTTTGTCCAGGGGTCTGCAAAAAAGAAGACCCCCCGCTGCCGCCCATCAGTAGAGGGTGACTCATATGTCCTAAATTCCCTAATAAAGAGGACGAGTTTAGTCCCATTGGAGGAAAACTCAGTCCACTGGAGCCCATGTTAAATCCAGGAAAACGTGATGCGGCAGAGGTGCGTTTCCCTGTGCTATATATGTTGGTTTGTGGTTCATTGTTTTTGCGCTTTATCCCATGCATGTCCAGTGTGGAGCCCAGGAGGTCCTCACTCAATGGTCTGTTGAGGTCTGTGTTTTGGTTGTTCTGGTTGTGCCCTCCTGCACCGGGAGCAGGTGTGGGATGGGGCTGGGACAGCAGTTCGTTCCTAAGCCCAGAGGACGAGTCTCTTCCTGGGGCTGAGAAAGTGCTCAGCTCCCTGATGAGGTCAGAGCTCAAAGGAGAAGAGGGACGTGGATCTCTGCTTGGGGAGTGCTGTAGCTGCTCCACAGGCGACGAGCAGCCGTTAGTGACTGGTTGGATCAGAGGACCCTGTGGTTCTGTGGGAACAGGCATAACCTCCTCAGTGTGAATGAAATCTCACATGACCTGTACAGGACATGGAACTTGCATTGACGAAACTTGTAGTATAACTATCCCCGATATAATTTCTTTACAAAAAATGTATAACCTAAGACCACAAGAAACAACATTTCACTAAGCATAGTTAAAGTTTACAATAAATCTTTATCTTTAAATTGGATTTAAATTGACGCAATTATGCAATCCCACAATCCTTACTATCTTCAATGTGTTATTTGTCAAGTTATCACAGTGAGGAAAATAACTTTGTATTTAGATAGATATTAATGTACACCAACCTCTTGAAACAGCAGCCACTGCAACTGGAGGTCGGCTAATCTTTCCTGATCTGACAGCAAAGATCCTCCCATCATGAGTTCTGATGTAGGTGCCTATGGTTAAACAACAGTCACTTTAATAACAACTTAACATGTCATGTCATATGGGTGATATGTAGTCAGTTTTGCTTGTATGACCTTTAGACCCTCTTATAACATGAATGGTTTCTCCAGCACTGATTCGAGCTTGAACCTCTGTAGCACTGTTTGCACCTGGTATTACAATATCTGAAAATCCAAGCAAAATGGCTACTATTAATAAAAGAGCAAATTTGTGAGAAATAAATTGTGTGCCTTACCTGTTGTAGTGACTATTCTCTGCACAGAAACTCCAGCCTTCTGCAGGAAGTTGACTGGGATGCTGCCACTGGAGCCGGGTAGGCCCATACCGACCTGGCGGGGCATCATGGGGATTGGGGTTGACTGAATTGGCCGAACGCTAGCTACGGGCTTCTCATCTGGCCTCAACATTGGTTGCCTTCAAGTACACATGGGTAAATATCCAAATAATTGTAGGAATAGTTTTACACATGTGAAGTTCACTTACCACCCCCGTTGATTAAAAGCAGGTATATTTGCCAGTGCTTGATCACTGTTTGGATAATATGAGGCATATGAGGGACGAGAATAAGGCACTGAGGCTCGTTTCTCATCCTCATAGCTCTTCTTTGCTGCCCTTTTTTCTGCTTTGGTCAGTTTGGATTCCTTGCGGTCCACCAGCAGAGACTCGTGTTGAAAAGGTGGCTGGTTCAAAAAATTTAAATTAATTTTGTTTCAACAAAGTTAAATCAGTGTCATCTATTGATAATTTGTAATTAAGAAAAATATTAAATATTTATGGAGTCCACTACACCCCAGAATGTTGAACTACACAAATGTAAAAAAAAAAAAAAAAAAAAAAAATGGTAACAACAAAAAATACATTTGGCCTCAGAACAAAATTTTGGCCCAAACATGTACCTTGGTGATGAGGTGCGGGTGCAAATGACAGGCCTGGAACAACACCAGCTCAAGATCTTCTTTGGATTCAAGAGAGAGTTTTTCATTCTCAGGCTCTTCCTCAACAAAATGCAGTAAAGACTCAACCTCTTTACGGGTGAAGTTCAGAACCGGGTTTAGGTCATCCACCACTCGATCTACAGCAGAAACAAAAAACATTCCGATGATACAACAGAATTAACTATAGCTTATTGTAAGGGCTTCTGCAGTAAAAACTAAACCTTACCAGACATGCCTTGTTTGGAAACCTGACGGTCATAAATCTTCTTCTCCAAAGTGAAGTCACAGACTAGGCGGTAAATATAGCAGGGTTTTTTCTGACCGTACCGATACACACGACACACTGCTTGGGCATCATGACAGGGGTTCCAGGAGGCATCAAACACAACAACTCTGTTTGCTCCAATCAGATTAACACCCAAGCAGCCAGCTCTAAAGTTGGAAAATGGCATTCAAATAGTGACTGCAAAGTAATGTATTTAATACAATTGCTATGTGCTGTATTCATAACTGTACCTTGTAGACAGGAGGAAAACCCAAGTTGTGTTGTTTTCTGGGTCATTAAACTGATTGATGAGGCGTTCTCTCTCTGTAGCAGAAGTACTCCCATCCAGTCCTACAAATAAAATCAAATGTAGCTCTTTACAACCAGTCATCATTCCTGCAACAGTTTCCATTGGGGCTAAAATAGTATGAAGACATGTAATGTATAGTTTTATGGACTCACTGTAGTAATTGATATTGCGAACCCAGTTGTGGTTCAGGCCGTCGGGAGGGCAGACATCTGCTGGCATGGGACGCTGTGACAAGAAGTCCTCAATAAGAGACAGTGTTGATAAACTTTGGCTGCAGAAAGAAATTCAGATTATTTCAAAATATCCTTACACCTTTTCAACAGTGATAAGTAACATTTAACTATCAAAGCAGAAAAAAAGAAAGTACCTGAAGACCAATATCTTATCTCGTCTTTTTACACTTTCATCAATCAAACAGAACAGCAGAAGCATCTTTGCAGAGTTTTCCAGAACTCCGCTTTGATAGTTTGACATGATATCCTTAGCCTAAGACAGGTCAGCAGACGCTGGTGTAAATAAAAGATTTGTCCAAATTAAATTAGTGAAGTGTTCAGACATACCCATTCATAAGTGATCACTTGATTTGATCTGTCCTGTGAAGGATTCAGAGGAGGAAGGTTGTTGTTTCCATTCCCTTTGCTGTTACTTGAATCAGTAACTTTGGCTTTAAGACCAGCAGGAGCAGAGCAGCGAGGGTTGTTCGTAATGTCATCAAGGTCCAGGTCCTGATCGTTGGCCTGATTCTCCTTTTGCAGGGCCTCGTAAAGGACATCCGGATGATTCCAAATCTGAACGACAACAGAGATAAGCAAAGAAAATTGATGATGCCATAATTTGATTTTAAGGGCCAAAAACTGGTTGAATGCCTTATACTTGGCAATGAACAAAATACCATCTCACCTTGCAGCATACACAAAATGCTTTGAGAGGATTCAGTCCAAGCCACCCACTGTTTCCTGCTTCTCTGAATCGTTTCATGAACTCTGTGTATAGTGCTCTCTGAATGGGTGTCAGCCTCACCAAAATTACATGCTCCCCTTTGTGGGGGAGCTGATCTCGCAGCACATCATGACCTCGTCTGAAATAAAGAAATGTAATATTAATGTATTCTGTAGTAAAATTTATATAAAGCCATGAAAATAATTACCTCTGTACAAAGCCCTCCAGCAGACTGTAGAGGACATGGCTGCGGTAGCGCATTAGCCGAACGTCTTGAGGAGTGCTGTCCACACACTGTCCGTTCAGAATGGGCCTTTCAAACATATTGCTGAATTCCTGCCGTGTGCCCAAAAAGTCTGGCCTGACAAAGTCCACCATGCACCAGTACTCAATGAGGTTGTTCTGCAGTGGATAACCAGTCAGAACTACTCTCCTGCGCGACCTGATGTTTTTAAGAGCTTGTGAAGTGCTTGCGTGGTAATTCTTGATTCTATGTCCCTCATCACATATCACCACATCTGGGCCAGGTCGCGCAATTGCCTTTTCAATACCTAAAAGGAACAGCAGTTAGAATCAGAAAAGGGAGCAAGTTATAAAAGGACAGCTAGAGTACTAACTTTTCATCAGCTCTTGCTGTCTGTCTTCCTCATCCAAATCAATGATGATTGGGCCCACAGGCTTCTTTGACTTCCTCTTCTTTCCCATCACAAAACTCTTTTTCATAGACAAAAGCCGGTACATCTCATAACCCATGAGTAAAACTCCTCCATCTTTTGACCACTCTTCTACAACTTTGGCCCTTGCAACAGTTGTTCTGAAGAGTAAAAGTATGATGTAATAAAAAAACAACCATATAAAGGACTCTATAGCAAAAACGGCAATGCTTACTTGTGCTCATCATTTAAAATGTGAACTTTGAAAGATCGGCCAGTAAAAATGGCAGGATCAGTGTCGGGACTAAGGGCTTCTTGTGGGGGGAGCCATAGGTTGAACTCTGACAGCCAGTTCTGAAGAGTGTTCACCTAGAACAAGGACAAACATGTCATTAGAAACAGTTATTTCACAGTAATAAAAAGAAGAAAAAAAAGAAATACGTAAGGCTGCACTTACAGGGACGATGGCCAGTACAGTGTGAGCTTCAGTATTCTTCAGTAAAATGTCAATAAACGAAATGACCTGCAGAGTCTTTCCTAGTCCCATACTATGAGCGAGGATGCAGCCAAAGCCACTGCTAGTTTTATACCGCTCCAGAGATTCAATTAAGTTATCATAAAGAAATCGGATACCACCAATCTAAAATGTGAAAAGTAAAAATTCAGCACAGAACAAAAAGCAAGAAAATATACTGTCATTGTCAAAATATACCTGATGTGGTTTGACAGCCCTTGCAAGTTGTGGAGCAAGAAAAATGTCTTTTTCTTCTGCAGGGTGATTGATGTTGACCAGGACCTGGCCTTGAGCATCAGGTAAATTCAATGCATCGTTGATATGAGCTCCACTGCTTTCCTCTGAACCACCAGTATCTGCATCCTCCTCAGCAGACTCACTGCTGATCTGTAGAGCATCTTCATCCCCAGAACTCAGTTCTATTACATCTATGACACAAGGCTCCATTAGACTTTAGAGAAAGGGCCTTATACAGCACAAACCAATAAGATGCATAACAACAATCACCATCTCTGACAGCAAGTACAGGCAACTTCTGCTCCAAATTCTCATCTTCATCACCACTGCTATCCAGACATATTACATCTTCCTTGCTAAGAAGATCAGGAACCAATTGAGACACTTCTCCTAATATTGCAGTGGTTTCAACTGTTGAGAGGAAGGAAGGATATAATAAATATGTGAAACACAATAAAATGAATGAAAGTGTAACAAAAATGTCATGATATAGGACGGAGATTGATATACGGAGATTGACCTAGTTGAGAATCTGGCAGGACTGGGGCTGCAGTGGGAAAGTCCTTCCTCTGCTGCTCAAGACGTTTTCGTCTTTCCATCTCTTCCTGTTGAGCAGTCTTTGTACCAGCTTCCAGCTGGTCCTCTTTCAGTAGTTTTCTTCAAACACAAATAAATCAGTTAATAAATCAATAAAAGATAACACTATCAGATGCACAGATCAGAAAAATGTACCTGATGTTTTTCCTCATGTTGGAAGGCTTTGATCGCTTGGTGGACTTGGAGCTTTTTGGAGACTTTGCTGATTTTGACTTACTTGAGGACTTGGGTTTCTTTGTTTTGGTAGAAGGCGTTTTGTTCTTATTTGAGTTTTCAGGGCTTGGGGGCTGACATCTGGACCCAGGTCTCGAGGGAGCCTGTGAAGATGGCTGTGATGGAGGTTGTGATGGAGGTTGTGAAGGAGGTCGAGATGGAGACTCAGATGTGGGTGACTCAGAGGATTCTGGATGGCTGTGAGAACTTGCGGGCCGCTCTGAACAATGCCACAACCATTCGATTAGACCAAAAATATTAACAATACACAAAACATTTTTTTTAAAATTCCCTCTCTTACCAACACTGTCATCCTCATCATCTCCGTCATTTTCATCCTCATCCTCATCCATGTCATCATTTTCCTCCTCTTCCTCATTTTCAAAATCCTCCTCTTCACTGTTGGGGTTGGTGTCCAGGTCACTCTCTGAACGAGCCTCTTCAGACATGGTGTCTTGCAGGGCTGTGAGACTATTACCTACACATCTTCACTGGGAGTGCTGAAGAGATGATAGCACAGAGACGAACAGTGATTAGAATATTCACATTCTCTATTTGCAACGTATTAGCCTGTCCAGCTGAGATCAAAATAGTTAATGAAAAAGAAAGTATACAGTGTATCAATTAGTGCATTAATGTATGAAACTATAGTAATGTTCAAACTTAACTACCACTTACCCCTTACTAGCACATACAGCAAGTACAACCGTTGCATTGATGATTGCTATAGTAACAAACGAGCTTTCTAAAGCACATCTGCGATTTAAGAATATTTTTCATAAACGCGCATGTTTTAATCGAGTCCCGTTGATATAATGGAATTTCTTAATAGATACACGTCTATTATAATGTATGTGTAGCAGATACGAGCTAACGCTAACTCAAATTACTACGCTAGCTAGTCTTCGGCGCATTAGTTACACCAAAACAACCGAATGTTGTTGAAGCTTACCATACATGCGTCTACACTGCAATCTCTATGAAATCCCACCAAGAGAGCATACGAACGCCATAGTTTATTCCAACAGGATCGAGGTTAATAAAATGATAAAGGCAGCTAAATTCCAATTTTCCAGTGCAACGATAAACATGCTCCCCCCAAAATTGGCGCAACCCCAAGTGTTCCGGTTACAAAAGACGCGAAACTGCTAGATTCAGAAGCATCAAGCAAAATTTTGTGCATATGCAGAGAAAAATTTTCATAAACTAACACACAATACACGGTTTATTGAAATTCTGCTTAATGTTTTCTTATGTTTGTAGCTAAGGGCTGAGAGAGCGTGGATGTAGGGTGAGCCAGGGTAGCTCCTTTTTGATGTTTTTGCACCCACGTTGATGTGCATTGTGAAAAATATTACGTAAATGCAATGAAATAAATGACCTTTCTCTGTCCACATAGTTTAATCTGTGTTACAATTAAACAGTGGTTGTATTTTTGTGCAAGCATGTCCCCTATTGATGACGTAACACGTATGCGACCAATTAAGTCTTTTGTGTTTATCTTGAGCTCTGTTTCGCCTGCTATTGAATGGATGCAGCGTTATTAATTATTGTCATAAATCTTCCGTTGGATATGGACTGGAAAACATCCTAGTCGATTGGATATCATTTTCAAAATGAATAAAGGGTGGCTTGAGCTGGAGAGTGATCCAGGTGAAGAATAGTATTTTAAGTATCCTCAGCTAACAAACGCTAGCTCTGAACGGAGCCGCTGTAAATTGTTGGGCACTGGAATTATGATTACTAATAAAGGAAGCTATACATCGTTTGCAAGTAATCTCCTATGATTGTCTGTTGGACAGACGATTAAGCTAAAATAAAATTCCGTTGTTTTGTCACTCCTGTTGCTCCTATGAACGTTTACCCATATTTACTTTGTTATTCTCTTGTAATTTTAGGGTTGTTCACTCTACTTGTGGAGGATTTTGGTGGGTTGTAAATTGCGCACTATGTGGAACGCATTTGTCTTCTTTTTAAAATTAATTTTATGTTTTACTAGGTGTCAAGGGAGTTCAAGTAGAAGAAATATACGACCTTCAGAGCAAATGTCAAAGGTTTGTGATTTTGGACAGTCTGTTACATGTCATACTATGGCTTATTCTGGTCTACATTTGAATCTAAAGTATATCTATACATTGTTACTTACAACAAAATTGATTTGATATTTTCAGTCCTGTGTATGGCTTTATCTTTTTGTTCAAATGGATTGAGGAACGACGCTCAAGAAGAAAAGTTAACACTTTGGTTGATGAGACTTCTGTTATTGATGAAGACATTGTTAATGACATGTTTTTTGCTCATCAGGTGAGAAGAAAGTGTCATTTACATGCGTACAATTTCATTACAAGATAAGAAGCATATTATATGCTAATAATGTGTTGCAATTCTTACAAACAGCTCATCCCTAACTCATGTGCCACCCATGCTTTATTGAGTGTGCTTCTAAACTGCAGTGGTGTTGAGCTTGGCACAACCCTTAGTCGCATAAAAGCTTTCACAAAAGGCTTCAGTCCAGAGGTAAGGCTGTGCTAGGTCTCTCTTAATAATATTTCACTTCTCTTACTCCAATGCATGTGTCTGTACTGGTTTCAGAGTAAAGGGTATGCAATAGGAAATGCCCCAGAGCTTGCCAGAGCACACAACAGTCATGCAAGGTTGGTTAGAATTGAGGGTTTTTTCAGAATATGCACTGCTTATCTTATATTTGGTTTTCACATAATTGTTTTGTTTTAAAGGCCAGAGCCCAGGCACCTACCTGAGAAACAAAATGGGATCAGTACAGTGCGAACCATGGAAGCCTTCCACTTTGTCAGCTATGTGCCCATAAAAGACCGTCTGTTTGAGCTAGATGGGCTCAAGGCATACCCTATTGATCATGGCAAGAACTAATGCTATTTAGAAATCAATATTACCTATGTTTAGACTTTGTGTTGAATCTATTTTTTGAACACTTTTTAGGTCCCTGGGGAGAAGATGAGGAGTGGACTGATAAGGCACGACGGGTTATCATGGAGAGGATTGGACTAGCCACTGCAGGGTGAGTTCCAAACTACTTAACTATTGTTTATTGCCTTTTTCACAAATGTCAATGCTGTCATTCTCAAGATTATGCTGTCCGGCATTTTTTATCCAGTGAGCCATATCATGACATCCGCTTCAACCTGATGGCAGTGGTGCCTGACCGCAGAGTCAAATATGAGTCCAAACTTGAAATTCTTAAAAGGAATCGCCAGACTGTCCTTGAGGGTTTACAAAAGGTAAAACTAAAATGTTTTGTTGCTGCAGTGTGGTTATGATTAGTGCATGCA
The DNA here is from genome assembly GCA_030686955.1 of Odontamblyopus rebecca. Classification (NCBI taxonomy): domain Eukaryota; kingdom Metazoa; phylum Chordata; class Actinopteri; order Gobiiformes; family Gobiidae; genus Odontamblyopus; species Odontamblyopus rebecca. The sequence continues at coordinate 20,162,855 of CM060656.1, forward strand.
GAAGAAATGCAAATTGGACTACCCCGAATTGTATTTTAATGTAAATTATTAAATTGTAAACATTTTAGATGATCCAACTAACACAGACTGAAGCTGCACATGAAAAGAAACAGCAGGACTCTGCTTCCCCTGAGGAAAGTGCAGCTACAGTCAAGAAAGAGGCTGATGAAGAGCCATCTGTCTCCCAAGGAGGCGATCAAACTGCATCAGGTAACTGTCATTTATAAATTAATACATTTGCAGTGAAAGAAGGCTGTTGTTTAAAATGTAATATTTGTCTAGAAACAATGGATGAAGTCAAAGATGCCCTAAGTCCTTCAGGAAGTTCTAAAGTCATGGCCAAACCTGCTACCCCTGTAGGAGGAGTGACTAGTCCATGCCCTATTGTACAACGCCTGCCTGCTTTCCTTGACAATCACAACTACGCAAAGTCTCCAATGCAGGTAGAACGTGAATTCATCTGTTAAAGGTGGCTCTAATTCTTCTGTCTTACCTTTTGTACTCCATATATTTGTGTCACAGGAAGAGGAGGACCTTGCAGCTGGAGTTGGTCGCACTCGGGTGTCTGGTCCTCCACAGCCCTCATACTCTGATGAGGAAGATGACTATGAAGATGAGGAAGAGGCAGTTACAGGTTCTACTAGCACACCCAACAGGTCTGTGTTCTCCTAAAGTTACAAACAGCTAAAATGACTGCCCTTTCCTGTTCCTCATGATGCCTTTTCTGTTTCAGTAGGTTTAGAAGGAAGCAGAGTCTCCGGTCAAGGTCGGGAAGAGTTACCACTGGAATGGAGAGCCAAATTGCTCTCAGTGTCTTGGCTGAAAAGCTAAAGAAAGAAGCCCAGAGGAAAGATGCTTTAAATACACCCCTTTCGGTTCGCACAGAAGGCCGCACTGGAGGCATCTCCATCACATCTACCTCTCAACCTTCCCCAACACCAAGCAACGAAAGTACTGACACTGCCTCTGAGATTGGCAGCGCTTTTAACTCCCCTCTGCGTTCTCCTGCTCGCTCCCAAGCTGCCACACGTCCCTCTAGTCCAGTTGCCTCCCATTTGTCACGAGTGCTTTTTGGAGAAGATGAGCTGCTGAGGCTAGACTCCAGACATAACCGCGCTGTGCGAGACCTAGGTCCTTCTGTCAGCATTGCCTTGTTGCAACTGCAAGAGGATGGAGTTATATACGCTCTGCCACCATCTGGTCAGTATACAAGATAAGGCTGTCACAATAATTACGTTGCCTTAAATTTTCATATATTTATTAACATTAATACAAAACATACTGTTTTGACATATTTTCACTTGTACCTATAATAGACTGTATAAAAGAAGTGGACTAAGCAAGTGTCAAGTCATCCACAGCATTCAGCCCTGCTCAAATGAGGCTTGCGATCCTAACAGTAATTGGAGCAAATCTAGACCCATGCTCTATGTTATGAATAGTATTTTTTGATGGACAAAATAAAAATAAAAAAAATCAGGATGTAGAGCGGGTTAATACGAACGTTTTAAGACCAAAATGACAAGGCTCACTGCAGCAGTTACAGAGAGAGGAGCCACAAGATCCCAGTGTAAGTCAATGGGATCCAGGGTCAGAAGGAGCCGAAAGACCCTCCTTGGGCACTTCCTATGTGGCACGTGGCAGCTAGTGCGTTAGCTATGTCCATTTATATATATGGTCTATGGTACCTAGACATAGATAGATTACAGTTTTTTAGGTAATTTCTGCTACATGCTCTTGAGTGTATTCATTACTTTAGGGAGGAAGCACATTTAAGCTGACTCGATCAGTATGTCATATTACTATCCAGAGAGAGAGATTTTTATAAAATTTTATTATTATTTTTTTAGGGGATATGGCTGCAGATGTTACAAAGCAGTTATGCACTCCAAAGAAGATAAAAGATAATGAACAAGTAGTCATTGCTGACATTGAAAAGAAAGAAGATATTGCTCCAGATGAGGGTCCATCTGTGGAGGTGAAGGAAGAAGTCAAAGAGGAGATTGAGGAGAAGCCCAGCCAGGAAAACCTCAATGAGATAATAGCTAACCCCAAGCCCCCTGGAGATAAATATTCTCCCAAAGTATGTACAGTTAGTCAATGTACTTTATATACCAAGCCCAAAATAGAATATAAAATAAAATAATTTTGCTGTATGTTTATTGTAGGAGCTGCTTGCACTGCTAAAGTGCGTTGAGGCTGACATAGCAAATTATGAGGTGTACCTCAAGGAGGAAGTTGAAAAGCGAAAGAAATACAAAGCAAGTACTTTTCTCTAACCAACATCTGTATCTATAAAAATATCAAATCTATTAAGGTAATATATGTTTATTTTAGATTGATGACCAGAGGAGAACTCATAATTATGATGAATTTATCTGCACCTTTATATCAATGTTGGCCCAAGAAGGTAAGATCTGCTATGGCTTTATACTCTGTTTGGATATGACATTATTTAACTATGCTTTCTTGTATTAGATTTTCATGAGTCTTGCCACAAATGTGACTATTGATTTTTGTAGTGCCCATTCTCTACTGCAAATTCAGTTTTATGTGAATTATCCTGAATGTTCATTGCCCTCCATAGGAATGTTGGCTAGCCTTGTGGAGCAAAACATCTCAGTGCGACGTCGGCAAGGAGTGAGTATTGGACGTTTGCACAAACAAAGAAAACCTGACAGAAGAAAACGCTCTCGTCCTTACAAAGCCAAGAGACAGTAATAACAAATATCCAAGATCAATCCTATAACAAAAGATGGTCGCCATCAACGGTCCACATATGTAATTTGCAATGAATTTGGGCTTTTCCTTATCAGTTTATTTGAAAAGGACCTTCAGTATGGGTATAACTTTCTTAACTTAACAATGCACATTCATTTGCGGAGAATAGTATCTTAATTACAACATACTTATGTTTGTTCAAGTTATTCACAGGTACCACTGAAGGACATTTATTTGCAGTGTTTTAGTAATTCAGTTGTTCTTCATAGGTACCTTCCACAGTACTATGGTAAATGTATATAATATTGCATTATTCACTATCAGTTTTTAAAGCTATGATGCATCATTTTGTCACTGGTAAGGTATTTTTTAAACAAAAGACCTGTTCAAATTTCAGCCAAAAGATGAAAAACAGGTGTATGCTGTGTTATGTCATCAGACTCTAACATTGTTGTGAGCTGATGTGACTTTGACTGTACAGTTGTATGTTTTGTACATATGTATCTGTTCTTTGGCTCACTGGTTTTTGAGCTCTTTTTTGTTCATGACAATTCATGCTGTATTAAAGCATATGCGAATCCTTGCAGAATTTAACATGTCTTTGTTTTACAGTTTATAAAAGTTAGTGTTCTATGGTTTTAACAAGTTCATCCAAGTGTTTATTGCTGTTGTGGCACCTTTTGTACACTAGGGAGAGCAATGCATCTTATACCAACAGGACTCTTGAATGCTGATTGAGATCAGCCCTAACTGCCTAGGCTAGACTGTAATTATCAGGAGAACATTTATTTCATGGTTTATTCAGACCATACTCCAGTTTATACAGTAGGGCTTTATGATAATTATTGCCATTTATATGTAACAATCATAATTTACCGTTGTTGTGATAACACGTCAAAAATATCGTTAATAGCCTATGATTTTACTTGGCACTCTGTAGCCTGTCCCACAGACGAAACTGTGGGATCCCACTGGTTTTCATTTAGGTGCTGTACGGGCTTGGAGAGGATTGCTCTTTGACTTGGAAATAGACCAGGCTTGGTGGTGAGCGCGCACGTACTGTTCCCACCCTGTGCGTCAGCCAGCGCGCTCCTTCAGCTCTTCAGTGCGCGTGCTCTGTGCGGGATGCTGAATTGTAAGCGATGATGGCGGAAGGGGAGAAACGTTGAGTGTCATCTGAGTTTTTAGAACAGTCGTACTACCATCTTCGACACCGTTACTCTGCGTCGAGAACCGTTCCAACACGATGGGGAATGAGGCGAGCATGGAGGGGGAGGCACAGGCGGGACAGGCCGGGCCCGCCGTGCCTTCAACGGGGGCTCCGGCTTCCATTTCAGCACCAGCGGACTCTGGACAGCTCACCAAGCCCAGTAACGGAGCGCCAGCTGGAGGAAGTGGGGCTGCACCCGCCCCGGGGATTAACAGGTAGCTCTGTCAATAGGACGCTTTTGCTCTAAAACACACAATCGCCTATGTTCATTCAGGGAGCGCGGCTATAGCTCCAGCTGTACGGCGTTAGGAGGCTCGCCCCGCTGCGTGTAGATAGACTTGAATGGGTGCTTAATTATTTATTTCAATATCCCTGTCAATACAATTTTCGCCGTTTTTGACACCATTAACGCTTCTAGGTAGCAGCCACCGTTCATTCCTTACCATCCGAGGTCGTAGTCAAATGTTATACGCGGCGGATTATAATAAACGAGACTGGATTGTTGGTTACAAACGTTTCTAGGGATTTCCACGTTTGTTACAATGTGTGTGCGCAAAGGTAGCACTAAAGCATGAATGGACATGATGCACCCTTTTACTCGCCTGAAAGACCAGCTTAGATGTACCCTGTAATCTTGATGCAGGGTGAATTGCTTGTGAGTAAGGGTAGTACCATATTACAATTAGCCTATGTCCTTATCTTTCATCATGCCAGACTGTTTGAATTCAGTGATTGTGTGAGAGCCCCTTCCCATTGACCGGTCTGCTGATGGCTGTGTAGCCAAGATGACATACGTTGTGCATTGTGAGAACTTGTACCACAGCTCATTTATCGGCTACCTGTTCCAATCAATAAGCAGGGAATTTCTTTAATTAAAATTGATTTAATACCCTACTGATTTTTATATGATAATGTCTCCAGGGCTGACATCATCAGCAATGTAGCCTATGTAAGTTGTGCTAAACTAGTGTGGGTTTGTGGGTAGGGCAGTATTACCGATTTGATAATTATTAAACATTTCTGTATCTGGAGTATGACATTCACACTGCATTTTTACCACACCTGATGCCGTACCTCTCTATTCAGTAACATAATGAAAATCCTCTCATGAAATACATCATCAAAGATCTGGCCTTCGTCTCAAATGAATCAAATGTGATAATTTTGTAGATAACCTATGTGAACCTTTCAATATTGTAAGTTTATATTACTTGGGGCAGCCATCTTTGCTGTTTGAGAGTGTCCATCATGTGTTCTATTGATAGTGTATACATTAAAAGCCCACCAGCAGTAGCCACTATAATGAATAGGCCACTATAAGATCTTTTATTTAGCAAGGGGTTGAGGGCATCCTTGAGTGGTGTGTGCGACATGCATGCACTGGTGAGTCTAAATTGTCTGTAATGAATGTGAACGTGATTTTTAAGTCTGTCAATTTAGGCCTTATCTCAGCTTGGAGAATAGTGTACAAGGAGGAAAAGATTTGATTTAACTAAAAATACTAAATACATGTCTTACTAACTCTATTGATTCATATCTTTTCAAAGCCTTGCCATGATTTAATTTAAAATTATTTCTCTCAAAAGCACTTGAAATAACCAGTAACAATTATTAGCTTTTCAATACAGAGGCTTGTCTGAAAGGAAAAAAAGACTTGCATTAATATAGTATTAAACCATTAAGAAGCTGCATTAGGCATTATAGTATCATCAAATGCATAGTACTATTTTGTATTCTAAATCTGTATGTACAAAATAGGTCTTCTAATCTCTAGCACATGTTCAATACAAATACAAACCCTTTTTATTCCAGATTTGTTTTCAGTGATGATCTATCCTATGAGTTCATAATGTCACAACAGTAAAATCTTGTACGGTGAGAAACAGCATGGGCACATATTTTATTCATCTGCAGCAAGAAAAGCAGCTAATAGCATGAGCTCAACACATACATACAAAACACAAGCACAACACATACATACAAAATCTATCTTAGCTCCAGCAGATCGCCATCCTTTATTTATAGCCTGACATGAGGGCTGAATATAGTCAATGGTCATGCTAAAGAACAGATGTTGAGCTTACAAGCAATTACGCACGCCTTGCAGTTCACCTACAAAGAGAGAGTTTTATATCTCACCATTTTTGTCATCTTATTTGCTGTCGTATGTCATGTTGTTCTATGTCTGGTGGGAGAAGGCAGCGGAGAAATGTATGTAGCAGACTGTGGTTTTCTCTTAGAGCTGCTGATGTTTCTGCGTTAAGAGGCTCATATCACACTATTTTCTGAGTTATGTTATAATGTTGTTTCCTCATCACAAACATACCTGGAGTTGTGTTTTGTCTCATTCACACATGTTTAACACATGCATATTCTTCTGTTCTTTCAAACTAAAAACATTCTGTTCCACCTTGTGATCCATCCATCTTCTTCCGCTTTATCTGACTGGGTCGCGGGGGCAGCAGTTCGCTGCCCAGTCCTCTGTGCACCTGACCCCTATGAACCCCTCTACGGGTGGTGAGCCCACAGGAGGGTGGGCCCACGTCATCCTCTAGGGCTGAGCCCGGCCGGGCACTGGGGAATGTCACGGTTCTCGATTCTATACGGTTTGTAAGGGTGTTAGTATGTGTTGGGTTGATGGGGGAAACTGGAGTGCCCATCCAGACACAGGGAGAACATGCGAACTCCACACAGAAAGGCCCGGATGACCTGGGGATTGAACCTTCAAGTTGTTAACTTGAAAACTACCATTACATGACATCACAAGGTGGAACAGAGCATTTTGAGCGTCGGGGATGTAGGTAGACTAACAATAAAGAGTTACTCCCACATGTGTGAATAAAACAAAATACAACTCCAAGTATGTTTTTGATGAAGTAACAACATTATAATTTAGCTTAAAGTTCCCAAGAGGCAATCTTGTATAAGTAAAATTGCAAATAAATATTTAAACAGCAGTATAAGATTTAATAAAAAAGACAGAATATTTTGCTCCTTGCAGAGAACAATCTATTATCTAAATAATTTCAGGATTTGTGATTTAATAAATGCCAACTTGCAATTTCTCTTCATTTGCAGTGTTTCATTTAGTCTGCTGGATATTAAAGTACATCACTGGTACAGCTCTCCTCTCCAGAGATGTTTTGGAGATGAAGTCAAAGGAGCCACATTGATACACTGAGGGGTAGTGATAGTAAATACTGGTAAGAGCTGTGAGGTGGGGGAAGCCCAAAGAGGAGATTTATTGAAGTAGTGAAAGTCGACTTAAATCCTGAGAGGGGGGATGTCCAGGGTCGTTTTAGATGACTACAATATCTCTTGTGCTGTTTTGAGTAATAGCATCTCTGTACTTTTGGGAGAAAACAGGTATAATTTAGCAGTTTGTTGTCTTGTCTTGGACACAAATGTTTTATTAATTGTATATTTGTATCAAACAACCATAAACAACGCACTTCCATTTTGTTTTAAGATTTAGGACTGCAATTGTTCTAGTCTAAATGGATGACAGCAAGATGATGACCATAAATCAGAGCTTAGCCCTCTGTCACATTTTAAGTGGTTTATTCAAATGCATCGATCTCAGAGTGACGTTCCTAATGTGCATTACTGGCTTTAAAGTTGGAGCTCCCTATAACTCATTTGCTGTTTTATTCAATGCAAGTTTAGTCACAGTATGTCTGTGATCTGGTGCTTGATGGAATGGGACAGCTCTGTGTGTCATGACACCTCTGCTCCTGTCCACTCACAAGCAATTATTAAGTGGTATAGTTCAGTTCAGTGTTTTTCATCATCAAAACTGAAGGTACACCGTGTAACATTTCTGGTGCAGGGGGAGCAACCTGCCAGTCGCCATGAAGACACATGCTTAGAATGTTCCATGGTGTGACATTTTGTGTTTTATTGCTAAAAACACCTTGGAAATACCATAGAGCTTTTTATTGTCTTATTACGTCAGTAATATCTCTAAGGAGAATAGATTGCAGACCCTTCTCCAGGAATGTTACACGGTGCTCCAATTAAAACAGTTTTGAAGCAAAAATAGCTTTTAAGCCATTTGAGTGATTCAGTTAAATTCTTGTCATTGTTTACAGAAAGTAATAAAAATGTAAGTCTCTACATAATGGCTCTAGTCTCATAATCACAGAACCACAAGACATGGTTCAGTTTGACCCTGTTAAAATGTAAATATTCTTTTTGTATTTAAAAACATGATTTTTTCCACGTCTATATATCCTCCAGTAGTGATAATGGTACATTTATGCAGTAAAAAAATAAACGATAACAGGATATGGTTTATGCTTTTGCAATGTATTAGAGGTGTGCTGGCCTATAACCATCTGTAAATGTTTTGACGTTCAGTAAATCCACTGCAATTTGGATGCTTCTACATCTTCTAAACAATAAGTTTATTCATACATTTTATTTTACCTACCTTTGCTTGAAATACTACAACTATACTTCCTGCACAGGTAGTACTGCATATCAAATATCCTCTGGTGAGTGTACTCATAAAACACAAATTATCAAAAGTTTTTATAACATTCTTTTGCCAAAGTAATGCCATTTTAGCAGCAGATGTTTTCAGACAAGCAGCATTAAGAACAAATGGTGCATGTGAAAGCCTGATCCAAACCCTGACCTTTCAAACGGAAGCAATCGGATCACTTTCGCTGCGATCCCAGTTTCATTTCCAGTGGACAGCAGTTCAATCAATACAGAGAAAAATATAGCATCTCCATTAAAGCCATACAGTACATCCATGGAGATCAGATCTCTTTTTCTATACCCAGTTCCAAAGGCACTTGTCAGCTATCCCATGTATTTAGGCTGTGCTCTGCATTACTCTCTATAGTGAATGAAATGAATGTGTATTGTTAATTATAGTTTATAGATTTATGTCACATTTTGACTTAGGCTTTCTGCTGAGAGGTGTTATGAATAATTCTACTTTAACAACTGCATTTATTTGAATAACAAATTGAAGTACCATAAATCATAACATTTTATTTATACACTGTTATATACTGTGCTATGTTAGTGTTGTCACAATACAAAAAAGGCAATACTTAGTTGCTTAGATCAGATACTCATTGTGCCTCTAATGACATTTATCATCTGTTCATTGGTTACTGTAACAAACAGGCCAGTTGGTTACCGATAAGTACACTCAGCACCTTCACCTTTCACTGAGACACTTTAAACCTGCACATTTGATAGAACACAGCACATATTTGCACATGACAAAAGAGATTGCACACAATTGGTTTTAAAAATGTATTTATTGTCTTCCTTTTACCACTTTTAATCTGGCACAGTGGCACTTTAATTGGCAGCTGCTGAGCCCTGGAGGGAAAGGAAACAATTAATTAACCAATTACCTTTTAAACTGAATAGTTCAGTAGATGTGGTGCAATACATCTGTTTTAGAATGTTTTTAAGTGTTGATGTTGTGTTAGTGTATTTTTTTTGTTTTAAGGAATAGTGTGGTTCTTCTTTGTGCTTACCTCATGTTGTCCAGGTCGAAAAATAGTCCCCTGGAAACAAGCTCCCTCTTTTAAGAGTCCAGGCTGGACTCAAATGATATGTATTGTACAGGGGTACTGGCATATGTGCTTTATTGGTTTATGGGTTTTAAAGTTTAGTTGGTGTATGGTTTTAGGGTTTTTTATGTATATAGTTGGGGTTTTAATAGTTATTTGGTTTTGGGTTTGTTTTATGGAGTGCTAGGTCAATGTTTTAAAGCTAATGTTAATTTTTTACCATCCCTGTTTTTAGCTCCTAGTTTTACCCAATCAGTCAGACAAGATAAAAGGCACCTCAAAACATCAGTCTGGGTTCTGCTGCTGGAGAGGAAACTGCTGCCTGCCTCCATTTTTGTACCGTTTGTAATTATTGGACCACCTCCTCATGTCTTTGTCTGTGTTTTTAAACACTCACTGAACCCCAACCCGCTCACAGTTAACCTTCATCACAGTTACGTACAGACGCTATATGTTGAGGAAAAGAGAAACTGTATTTCCATAAACATTAAAGATGTGTCTTATTATATCAAGACAAAACAAAATAGGCATTCAGTTTGTTAATTTGTTTTGAAATTAATTCTTTTACTAAGTAATTATGGTGTTATGACATTTTCCCTTTTTCTTCTGATCTGTCTGTTCTCACAGACAGTGGGACCTTCACATGTGCCAGTCCTGGTTTGAAAAGTACCATTTTTCCTTGTAGCACATAAAGACATCGTGCACAGAGTCAAGCAGAGATGCAGGTGTGGAGCAGCCTCAGTTATCTGCTGTGACTCACAATAGCTCCATGCTCTATTTACATTTGTTACATTTGTTTCACTTGAGCGCACAGGTGGAGGTGCTTTTGAATGTCAACACCGAAACAAAAACAAGACCTGTGCGGAGTTTCAATTGACGCAGGTGTTCAGAGCCCAAATTTGACTAAAATGTTTGTAAATACCGTCTGATCCGGGTTTTTTGTTCTTTCCTGGAGTCATAGATGTGGTCAGAACAGCTTCAAAGAATGAAAAGCAGCCTCACTCAGAGAAAACTGATAGAGGCTATATAAAATATTCAGCATTTGTCTCTGTTAACCAACGTTTTGAGTAGTCTGATATCACACTATGAGCGCCTACGTATTCTCCTGTTGCATTCTTTTAAATAAAAAAAACTCCCTTATAGAGGTGTAATCTGTTATAGCCTAAACTGTAAAGCCCATTCATCTAAATGTATTGTGCAAGTATAGAGGCTGTATAATATGTTTACTGCAGTGGTAAAAAACAAGCTTATGAGTGCAACAGAAGAGCCTTGAATCACTAATGTTCTCTACACACACTTATACCAACTTATTTTCTCAGCACCTTATTCTCTTAACTAATGTGCAGTTCTGTAGATGTTTTTTTATTTAAAAGGTTAAAGGTTATATTCAGAAAAAAAAATCACAAAGAAATAGATTTTTGTATAGATCCAGATCACGGTCAGTGTCAGTTTAATAGTTCTAAGTCAAAATGTAAAAGAAAAGTCTCATTATAAAGCCATAGTATGAAGGCTTTTTTTTTTATTTTTGGTAAAAATATGATATAATAAAAGCCTTTTCTTTTTAAAACATGTTTCCTTACAGGTTTGCATCTCCACAAACATGACTATTTATTTGCCCAGCTTGTTTCCATGGAAATGTCTATAATCTTCCATAGTATTTTCTGAAGTATAGTTTGAGCTATGTCCATGGAATCATGCAGTGACGTGCCAACTCCATAATGTTACTGTGCTCTATGTGTGTATGTGTGTGAGTGAAAAGAGCCAAAACTAAAGCTTAAATCTACCTACTATAACAGTTTATTGTCTGTTTTTTACTATGATAAAATTCTGAACATATAAAAGACCCCCTTACACATAGCATCCACAGTGCTAAAAATTAACCATTATATCGTCAAAAGATTTCCTTTAAAATCTTGAACCAAAACTTACACTGTATGGCTTTAAACTCTGTCTTCTCCTGGTTTCATCTTTATAGAGCTCCACCGTCAGATCCCGGGCCAAAAGCTGCTCTTCAAAGTGACCACCAGGGTACCGGGGACAGACTGGCCTCACATGGGACTGACCAGAAGTCCCGGATGACTCTACAGGTGGACTCAGCCAGCAGCAGGACAGGGAGGTCCCCCTCAGTGTCCCCTGACCGCAGCGCCCCCTCCTCCCCCTACTCTGTGCCTCAAATCGCTCCTATGCCCAGCAGCAAACTGTGTCCAGTCTGCAAGACCACAGACCTGATGGGCAACAAGCCCAGCGCCAACACCTGCACGCAGTGTCGCTCTCTGGTGTGCAACCAGTGCGGCTTCAACCCCAACCCCCACCTGACTGAGGTAAGCATGCTCTTTCCTCAGTGGGCACCAGTCACATTAGAGACTGTCTGAAATACATTATAAGGTTTGTGGACAATACTGTGTGCACACTATATTGTTAATAATCTCATAAAGATACTTATATTATTTATAGCAATGATGTAGCAAATATTTACAGAATGCAAAAATAAACATTGGAATTTGGCCTCAAAACTGGAAGTATTTTATAGTATTTGGAAAGACTTGGAAGACATTTTATTATCATCTTGGATAGTATCAGTTCTCATTTCCAAATTGGAGAATATTTTTTATTCTAAAATGTAAAAATGTGTGTACAAGATTTTTCTATTCATACGAAATGTGTTTTTCAGCTGTACAAGGTTTGTCCTTAATATTTGATTTGGCCTTGCTTCCAAATATAAAATGTCTCATAATTGCAAATTGGTAGTGCTATAGATCATTTCTTATTCCAGCCTTGATATTCCCCGTATCCCAGGTGTTCCACACTGCTCTTTAGTAACCCCAGCAACCGCTTAGAAAAGGACCAGTATCTTGCAGTCATTTTTCATACATAAATTCCCCATAGTCACCCAGCGCTGATTCTCCAATATGAAGAGCACTGCATGGTACAGTGCATCTAACATTTGATCATTCCATGAGTTTCTGTGTGTGACTTCTGTTGGGGTAATTATATTTTTACAGACCTTTAGTGAAAAATGATGTTACATTTGTGACATTTGGTTTGTGTGAATAATGTCAACATGATTGTTCATATAATTTCTTTCTCATTTTGAAAAACTGTTGTAGGGTTTTATAGCTTTATAGGCTGCATGAACATTTGAGAGAGGGGTATGAAAGGTTGATGAGCTCCATGGTATAGGACACTTTTTTTCTATAATTGAGCTTATTTGGCTATTGTATGTTTGATATACTTCTCTGGATAAGCACTGATATTACTTATTTGAACTTTTGGATTGTACAAGAGCATGGAAAAGTTGGCAGTGATGTGCAGTTTATAGAAAGTGATATGAGATCTGGTGACAGATCTGAGGGTGTTTGGCAGCTTTCACACTTCCTCATGCACCACATCAAAACTGGAACTATACTTGGAGTAAACCAGAACTTTACCCAAACTAGACCAAGACTAGAAGAGGATCAAACCAAGTCTATATTAGGGCCAGGTGATATGGTGCTAAAAATCGAATCCTCATCTCAACCCTGTGATGATCTTTTGTGATTCACTATTTTTCTGTTTAGTGCAGCTCTACCGTCAAACACAGACCCTCTTCTCCTACTGGTCAGCGTCTGTAAGACTGAGTGAGTGACAGTTGGATATAATCTACCCCAGTGAAGTGAGAAGAAGCAAATCAGTTTATTTACCTCTTAAAAGACAAAATAAAAATACAAAGTTTAGCCTTGTGATTGTGATATACTAGAAATCGTGATTCAGTTCCAAGAAAATTGTGATATTCATTTTTTGACATATTGCCCACCCCTAGTTTATATCACAATTAAAGTGCTGCCAAACAACAAACAATCAGAACCAAAATAAGATGAGAGTGAATCTGATTTGGGTCATGAAAATTATGGATTTGGAATGAGTACAAAATTTTAAAAGATTGACTTCAGAGTTAAATAAAGTATAGCTGAGGTTTGCACTTGAACTGAACTGAAAAAGTGCATAGATCCTGAAAGGGAATTAAACATAAGTTGGTCAATCCCCCAACTTCCTATAGATGTTGTTAAACATTTTAATTTTACTAAGTCGTTTTGATAAATATTGCAATTTAAAATGTGCAAATTATAACTATTATAACATAATGACCCACTGGTGTCATAGATTCTAACTATGTAGCAAACACAAGCACAATAGGTCTTCTTCAAACAGAACAAGCTGTATTGGCAGTCTGAGCTGTCCTGAATTGGTTTTCCTGTACACAGCTTTAATAATGGTCTTCCCACAATGCTTCTGGTATAAAGTAAATGATCTCATGATGATACACACACTTGCCATCACATCTGAACAAGTACATTAATGGAAACATTGTGATCAAATTTCTTTGCTAAGCATTCTTATCATAACTATCATCACAGCCTCACCTCATCATTTCAATTATTCCTTTGCATCTGAACCATCATTACTCCTATCAGGTAAGTAGGAACACTGGCTTTGCCTTTCTGCAATAAATCTCCAGTCTAATTTGAATAAGGCTATGCTTCACTGTGACTGTCAAGTGGGGCTATGTCATCTGTCACAAAGTTCCACATCAAGTTTGGTGAGTCATGGTGCAAATCGCAGCTGGGATGCAGTTTTAGTTAAGCTGCCTGGAAGAAACAATAGCCTAAATAACTATGATTAAGAGTATGCGTTAGTTGTACTGTACAGATAGGGGTGGGCAACATGGCAGAAATTTTAAATAGATTTTCAGAGCCTTCTATACTAAAGGTACAAGTAACTAAAGGTCACGCTTCACTGTGATTGGTTAAATGCACCAGTCACTCATTTACAATATGAAGGAGACTGATCAGTAAGAGGAGTGGGTGGGGAAAAGAATCATGATACATGTTTATATCATGATCATGATTAAATAGCATTCTGTCACAATTTACCAGATTGTTTTCATGTAATAAGTAAAAATTCTCTATTCTCTCTTTCTGCAGTACAGATATATTGTAGAAAGCTCTGTCTTGATTTTTGATTTTTTAAAATTTGTATAGATAATGATAAAATAAAACATGAAACAATACAGTAATAATAAGTGAGACACAAATACCTAAAGCATAAAACAGCAACGGTCCTAACCTCAGTCACCCACTCACGGAGTAAGGCTTTTACAACATCATCACAGTGAATACTGACAACACAGGAAATTGTAATACTGTTTTTAAGACAATACAACCTTTAATTGTCATATTGGCCAACCCTAGTATTTTGGCCAGTCGATAACAAAGACACAAATGTGCAGCCAGGACATTTCTGGGCAGGTGATGAGCGGAGGCGAGTACAGCAGAGAGGAGCGCAGAGGTGGATGTTATTGGTGAGTGAGACACTTGGTTTTGGAGAGAGTAGATGAGACACACACACACGAGGAGAGATAGAGTTCTACCCCTGGAGAGCTGAAGATTTAGCCCCCTAACCCACTTAGCATGGATTGGGCCACAGTGCAGGCTATCTCACACAACCTTATCACCTAACGCAGAAGTGATGAGGGCCAAATGTCCCTGATAATGAAGACATGGCACTGGGGAGACAACAGCAATAGAAAAATGCATCAACATATGGATTTTTTGCACTTCACCAGTATGTGAAGTATATGCAGGACTAAATGATTGATTGACTTATTTTGAATGTATTGACAAAAATGTGATTTCAGGAACAACAAACGTATTCAGCCCATCAGTATATTCATGAAAACTAAAAACATGATACTAAATAATAAAAAGAAACACTGTATTTCATCTTAACTTGTAGAGAAAGACTGTATAACAGTGTGTGAAAAGAAAATGTCAGAGGATTGAGAATAATAACATTTTACGGATTAAATGTTTGTTTTTTTATCCTACAGCTCTACTTTCTGAAATGTAGGCCATAGGTGGTGCAAGGTTATGCTCAGACCACCGGCTGTGCATATGAGAAGTGCATAATGAATCCCTCTGCATCAATTAGTCAGACCATTGAAGATCTTGCTTTGTCGTGTTGGTGGCACAAATGGCTGCAGTGCCTGTGACAAATCCCACTATTCAAGATGGTTATGTTAATTACACGTAACACATTTTTACTATCATTGGTTCCTCTGAAATATGCTCATTACTGGGGATGTCAAGGTTATTTGATCCAAGGTCTCATATTAAGTGAAAGATTCTTGTGGGCTTTAAACCATGTTAGAATCTAATAACATCATCCAAAACATACTTGGAGTTGTATTTTGATTTATTCGCACATGTTTGAGTAATCCTGCATCATTAGCCTGTCCATATCTCCAAAGCAGAAAATGCTCTTTTCATTCTTATGATTTCACAAAGCTTTTCAAGTTAGCAGCTACCTTTTACATTTAGTTCAGTAGACATTGGCAGTTCTAGGGCTGAAATCAATCAAATTATTCTTGTGAAGGTGTATAGGGTTTAAAAACACTGTGGAGCACTTCTTGTATTACCAAATGACATCACAAGGGGTAATTGGAGTGTTTTCTGTCTGAGACAAGATCTAAGCCTAAATATGCAGGATTTGTGTGTTAAACATGTGTGAATGTAACAAAACACTCGGTATGTTTTCAGTGAGGGAACATTATATCATAAATCAGAAAATAGCATAATGGGCACTTTAATCAGTGGGCAGGTAACAATATATTTGTGATATTGTGACATTCTCATTACTATAATGTCAAAAAGCTGCTTAACTAGTGCAATGTTTTGGTATCTGTCTGGAACTGATGAAGTATAAAAATAGTTGAAAGGCGAGTTGAGACAATGTTGAACATAGAGCTGTGGGTAAATGCAATTTGCAGAGGAGCAAACTGCTACCAACAAATTGGTGTTTTTGTGTTGCGGCATGTTTTCTGTCTGTCAGTCAAGCGAGAAGGTGAGGTGCCTTTCAAAGTGTCATTGAAAACGAAGAGCAGTTTCCTTGGCATCAGATTTAATTTTACCACATCTCTGTATCTCTACTGTAAAAATACTCAGTTTGCTTTGAATTTAATTAGTATTATATTAGTATTATAATTAGTATAATATTGAGTAAAAGAGAGTAAAAAACAGTCAATTAGAGACAGAATGATACTGAAACAAATGTGCAAAATGTACAAAACAGATCTAGTAACACCACAGAGGAAACATACTTGTGGTATTTAGCGGCTTAGCATTGACTCTATGCTGAATGTCTCTACGCTCTCTCCTCATTTTCCATTACAGTGAGTTTATCAAATGAGCAGAATAAAGAACATTAAACAAACATTATCTTGTGTTGAAAATTATATTCTCTTGGATAAAGTTTTTACTATCACTATGGTATATTGGTTCGAGTGAATCACATGGCCCCTTACAATTCAATTCAATATGATACACGATACACAGCTCACGATACAGTGTTATCATGATATGGTGATACATGCGGTGATCACTATACTGCACATGATACTTTGATCTTTTGTTCTTTTTGTACAGTCCTGTATTGTGTAATAACATTTACTGAATATATTCCTAATGTCCACTGAAGGCTTTCATTAGAGCAGAGTGTAGATAACAGGAGCAGGGAGAAACAGAGAGAGGACCACAGACACTGTACCCTCTGCCACTATCATACAGGCAAACATCTGCTTTATAATTGGCCCAGAGTCTATTTATAGGCCCTATCCCCCTTCTGTCTGCAGTGACGGCCTGGGCCTGAAAAGCCACAGCTGAGAGGAGCAGTGAGAGAAAGAAAGGCAGAGAGGGAGAGACAGAGAGCGAGAGAGAAGGCGCAAGAGTTACAGAGGGAGGGGGGTATAGAGAGGGAATGAAAGAGTGAGAGGAGAACATTTGAGGGGGAGAGACAAAGAGAGAGAAGGGAAATAGTAACAGGGAGAGAGCGAGTGAGCAAAGGAGCAAGGGGAGAGAGAGAGTGAGCAAAGGAGCAAGAGGAGAGAGAAAGGTGCAGGGAGGAAGAGAAAAAGGTAGAGAGAAGAAGAGAAGGAGCAGAAGGAGAAGGAAGAACAGGAGAGAGGGAAGAAGAGAAAGAAAGTAGCAAGAGGAATAGAGATAGAGAAGAAAGGAGAAGGAGAAAGAGTTACAGGTAGAGGGGAAGAGGGAGAGAGAGGGGCAGAGAAACAGAAAGATGTAAGGATAGAGTGATGGAGTGAGAAGGAGCAAGAGGAGAGGAGAGAGATATGGGCCTACATACACATGAGCATACATTAACGTCAGCAGGCCCATGTGAACAACAGGCTGACGTATTCAGAGCACAGTCACTACACAGGAATTGAGAGAATGAGACTGTGTGTGCGTTGCATGTATCACCTTGAGCAGTGCAGCACCACTGACAAAGTCTCAAGGCCTGACCACTTGGAAACTTTATGAAACTGCTGTAGGAAGAAAAAGGAAACTTGGTGACCTTAGAAATGAGGAACTGCAGTGATTTTCCTCATGACTAAATGTTCTATCTCTGTGGTTCTCAAATGTTTCCCACAAAATACCACCAGAGAAAAGATTTCGCTTTCCATGTACCCCCAACTTTAAATCACATAGCTAACAGCACTATTCCAGGTCTAATCTAGGGCTAAACCAGGCCTACAGTGACTGCATCATTTCCGCTGTAGTTCTAAACAAGAAATTACTCAAAGCAGGACACCAAAGTGGATCAAATAAATTCTTAAATGAGTAAATCACATACTGAAGAACTGTCCAAGTCTCACCTAAAAGAGTTTGATTGAACCACATAGACCATATTTTATCACATTATTTTACACATACTCGAGGTGGTGAGAGTAAAACTGGTAGAGAGCACCCTTAGTAAGTCCTGATTTATCAGTAGAAAAGAAAAAAAAGTTTGTGAAGTGTGACTGGTTATTGATAATGATAAAAATTATAAAAAATATGTTCTTTTATTGGAGTATCCTAGTAACAATATTAACTTGTTATTGTGTCAATCAAGCTGAAATGTTTAAAAACAAAAGTGGAGATTCAAACAAATGTTAAATGACTGCAAAATTATCCACAAATTCAGACTTTCTGTACCTTCAAAACAGCATTCACAGTACAATATATATTGTGACCATCTGCCCCCATATAGGCAGGAGGGGGGTTAATTTATTGTCACTTGTATTTATTATCTGACCGCAACAACTACAAATAAAGCCACGGTGCACACACTGTGGGAATAATGATATTTTTGCCAGAATCTCTGTGATCGATAAAAGAACAGTGTTGGCAACATTTCAATGGTGATATTTAATGTTTTATTTGAAATATTGCCTAAAAAGTCTAGTTTGCAAACAGTGACAGAAAATAACTCCAAAACTCTACTAAGGAGTTTGCAGAGGAGCTTGTAGGGAAAAACCATGAGCCCAATGTTGGCCTCAGGTTTACAGTGCATGTGATAAATTGAATGGCTGAGTGGGAGCCAGACTTTGATAGAAGGGGTTATTGTACTGTTGCCCAAACTACACTTTCACATTTTTCATATAGTTATGAACCAGCATTTTTCAAGTTAATTATAAGTATTAGAAAACATGAAATGTAACCCCAAAAACTATGGGATGATTGTGATAAACTAGCATGATACAAAACAGTACACTACGACTTCAGAAACCTGATGTAATGTGCAGTAGCTTCATTAGCACGTCGATTGTGTTGTGATGGCTCTCTGGAGGGGGAGTAACTTGAGCCCAGGGAACAAGAGGAGGGGGGACTCAAAGCATCAAAAACAAACCTAATCACACATTTGAATTCAAGCATTCACCAAATATAGCATTTTCAAAACAATAAAAGGTAACATGGTGATCTAAATATGATATGTGTTACCGATTAAAACCCCACATAATTGTAATACCCCCTCTTTAATAAACTGTTCGTTTGTTAAGTTTTTACTCAGGATTTAGTGAGGATAATTAAGGTGTAGTTATTATAATGTGTTTGTGCACTTTTTATATAAACTTTTAGTCATCTTTTCTAGTTCTAGTCTCTCAAAACCATCTTGAAAGTGCACTAGAGAACCACTTTGTAGGCTGTAAGAATCTGCTGTCTAATTTATCGATCTTAGCTTGAACCATAACACAAGGTTTACTGCCTGCCACAAACTCCATTACAAAGAGATATGAACTAAGTAACGGCAGAACTGACTTTCTTTCTACATGCTTTTTGCAATGAATGACTTGCAGATTCTGACCTAGAAATAAACCATTGCCATTCATAGATCCTGTACAAACACTTTTATAGAGCCCATTACTCAAACTGGACCAATGCAAAAAGTGGAGGGTGAGGCAAGTGTGAGAAATTCAAGTGGACAAACAGAATGAAGTGGGTCAGGAATCCAGCTGAGACTCTACGCAGTGAATTTTGCATATTATAACAGAAGACTTTTTTGCAAAGAGAATCTGGGACACTGGTGGTAAACTTTAACACACTTAAGTTTGCACTTCCCATTTCAGTGGTTTTATAAAGGCAAATCATCAGTAGGGTATTTCTAAATGTTAACACACAACAGACTTCCACTTAGAGCTGTAGTCGACCAAAGAGATTTTTAGAGACATATCCTGCTGATAGATTAGCCGACTACAAAGGGGGAGTGGCCAAAGCTCTCAAAACTATTACACATCTCTATCTGACCAAAACTGCACTCACAAGACTATGCCTGCACGGGAGTTCATGCAAAAACAACACCAGTTATGTAATAAAAAGAACTAGGAAACGATGTGTTTATATAAAGACAGACAGACATAATCTTGTGAATCATGAGTTTAATTTACCTTTTTACTGATAAATTCTAGCTAACTCACTCCTCCTTTCTGCTGTTATCCCATGTTAATCATACTCATTTCAGTTTCATTCAGTAAAATGATAAATCAAATTTTGGTCAACTAAGACTCCATTACTAAATGAGTAAAGTCCTACCTACTTCCCCCTATACCAGATGTTCATTTTTGTTCAAAAGTGACAACTTATTAGAAAGTTTTTATAAACCAGCCAGATGTTGGGCATTTTGCAGTATGCTTATCAGTCAGGCATTGTTTACCTGTTCAAAATGCCAGATGCCACCAAATGTGAGTGAGCTTGGCAATAAGGCATTTGCTGTTTGCATGTTTATGTAAATGTTTCTCTTTGGTGCAATTAAAACAAAACAAACAAAAAAATTAAAAAAAACAGCCAAATGTGTTGCAGTTTCATTCAGTTTGTGGATAATTAAGTCCATGCCTTCTAATATTTACCACTGTGTTATTTCCTATAATGACTTCAGTGACACAGTTACACTTAGAGTCTAATAAAAGTCTAGCAGCAGCAGCAGCAACAGAAACTCGCTTCCTGAATTACACTGTAAAGGCATTCATTATGAGCTGTCCCTTTTCTGCACTGGTCCAAATTCAATCTCATGCACGGCCACTCTGCATTACGTCTCACTGTCTTCCATAATAGTCCAGCACTCGGCATTGTGGGTAACCGCCGCTGGCACACCTGACAGTCAATAAGTGCCAGGAATTCAAATGAGATACTCACATATTTTAATCCATTTTATTACTCACCTGCTAGCATTAAGATGTAAATGGTATGGATGCTGTTTAGTTGCTTGTAATGCTATACTGGCTCAGCACTTTGATGAAGACATTGAAGAAGAGAGGGACAGAGGACAGAGCCATCGGCAGGAATATCAATGTCTTTTGGAGTCATTTGGAAGAGAATTGATAAAGCTTCCCCACCATCCTGGGTCCTAAATTGCAGTGCTCAGCTTCCTGTGTTAGTTGCTGTTGTGATGGGGATGCTGTAGTTTGAGCTCCTGGTAGACAGCTGTTTTTTTTTTTCTTCCTCCCTTTTGAAACACAATTCATTCATCCTGGGGCACGTTTGATGCTCGCAAAGTTACTTTCCAGGGAATGCCTCAGCTGTCAATAAATAGAAGAAAGGATGTGCTTTATTATGTGCAGCAGGTAGTGACTGGTACAGTAGGGCATTTTAATGATTCTAATGTGTCAACAGTGTATTGGAGGCTGAAAAGTGCTGTAGGCCTGTCATGGTAACACATTTTGAAGTGCAATATTTTGCTCAATTAAATATAGATGATAAGCAATGATATTAAATCTAATTTGTTCTACTGACACAATAACACTAAAGCAGGATTATCCCGTCCAAAATATTGTACATGTACAGTATATTAACTGCAATAAATAAATGGCAGATATGAAACACTTCTGAAGTTAGTTTGTATCTATAAAAATGTCATAGAAGTTATTCATCCAACATTTTTAGCTCAGTATCATCGTAGTACAGAATGAACATGAATTTCCTCACTAGTATAATTAAAAATACCCACGATAAATATTGTTGACCAAAAATTATTGTTCCAAGTATTATTTATTGTGTGGCTATTTGATATAGTAAGGCCTACTCAAATGTTACATTAAATTACTTGTATTGCTGCTCAAATTGTGAAATACACACACAATGATATGAACTTCATCAGTCATTATCAGTCATTATTAATAATTAATTATTTGCTTGTGTTTTGTTTTTGTTACTCCAATGTTGATCAATTCACCCTACAATATCTCAGCTTAAATAAAAAATCACACTAAATAGCAGACTTATCAGCATATTGTTCGGCATAGCTGTTAAAACATTTCATCGAACATATCTTTTCATGGACTAATATCTGCACCGCTTAGAAGAATCCCTTTCTGTTAAAGAGAACAATCACAGTTCTGCAATACACATCTATGCAGTGGTAGTTGGTGTAGATCCAAGTCTCTGTGGTCCCTGCTGCTAAAGGTACTATTTGTGGAGCAGGTTCTTGGTGCATCCTGTTGGAGCACACTGGCTTCCTGCACGACCGTGGGCTCCTGCGTAGCCCCCGTGACCTTTGCATCAGTATCTAGGGAATAAGGCTGCAGTGCTCTTAAAGCATCCATATTACACTGTTTTTTTTTTTTTAAATCTATGTTATAATGTTTTTTCTTATCAAAAATATTTGGTCTCATTCACATGTCTTTCACACACAAACCCTCCATAATTATGCTGTGTTCTCCTTTCAAACTGAAAAACAGGAAGTACTCCACTGTGTTTTTAAACTCAATACACCATCCTAGAATTATTTTATTGTATTTTTTAACCTGTTAGGGAATAAAGTAAAAGGTAGCTTTTAACGAGAAAACTACCATTACATGACATTACAAGGTGCAACAAAGCATTTTAGGCTTAGGAGATATAGACTTATAATAAAAGTTTACTCAAGCATGTGTGAATGAAACAAAATGCAACTCCAGGTATGTTTTTGATAAGGTTACCTTATCATATAAAATATGGTAAAAGCTCACCTGAGTCAGTTTTGTATAATATAGGACCTTCAAGTACTCTGCAAAAGCATCTAGTATGTCTTGTCTGCAGTACATGTGAATTTTTTGATTGCTAATTAAAATATAAACAAATATTTAAAATAATAAACCATAATATTGAAACTACTTTGTGCCACTGACACGAAGAAGGAAAATCCCAGTGAACCAGTTTTTACAAAGACATTAAAAAGCCTGAAACAAATTAACAGCAGGATTAAATGAAATTATATTACATAGAATGGCTAATATCTTCCCCCTGCTGCGAAGAAAAAGCATCCACGATAAACACTGAGCCCCAAAATATGCTGTTCCAGCTTTCATATATTGAGCGATAACTCGATATTGTAATTATATTAGTTGTTAGTTATATTAGCCATATATTGTTTTAAAAAAATAGGAACAAACACCATAATTAAAAACTTAATAGATGGTCATCCGGCTCAAATCATAGTACCAAATGAACAGTCCTCTTAAATGAATGAGAATGTAGGCCTATTTATTGCATTTAACAAATTACATCTGGACCTTTGAGGAGTCAAGGTAGTGATTTTATGATCAGATTTCACATTCCCACGTGATTGCCTCATAATGTGGGTGACGCAGAGAGGGACGGGTTAAGGAGGAGAACCCCCCCCCCCCCCCCTTCCCCCCTCTCTCTCTGCAGCTGCCTTCTCTGTTTTCTCTATTTGCGTTCAGCCAATGTGCATAACCTGATTATTGTCAATGTAATTTCCTGCAAGAAAAAAAAACAAAAACAATCAAGGTCAATAATGATGACCATGTGAGGAGGTGGCAGTAGTGGTGCTGTGATTGGATAAAAGCTCCAATGTTGTGGTGTTGTGTTGCTTATCTCACGCTCCACAAATACTGCAGCCTGTCCCCTGGGTGTACCTCTGCTCCCAGCGTCTCACTTTGCTTTTGATTGACAGAGAAAAGCAAGACAAGCAAGCAAGACTACGACCAGGCCTCAGAACCCTGCTACTATAATGACAGACAGCCTGTTACTTAACATCACCATAGAAATGAACCTGTTGTGACTGGTTTATTGCAGTGATGTCCTTATGGTAGTATAAGTAACAGGGCTGAATGATTTTCTGACAAGTGATTATGATTTGATTTGTAGTTTGTTTTGATAGTAGGGATCCGTTCACAGTTCATTTTAAACATCTCCTGGAGCATTAGTATTTGAGACTGAAATATGAACTGCTAAATGAATACAACAGTCCCATATACTTCTGAATATGTTTGTATGGATCTGAACTATAGGATTAAGAATGATTTTGCATAAAAAGATCAAATAATTTGATTATTTATTTATTTTTGGCAGGGGGGCTTCAAGATCACTATTTGTAAGGAAGTTTGCCTCCTACACACAGGCTGCCACACAGAAAAACACACCTAAGTCAGACATAGAGTATGACATTTGACTGAAAAAACACTACCACCATTAGCAGTCTTTGCGATTTGCTTATTGCAACTATTCAAATTGTGATTTAGATTTGATTGTGATATATCTTGCAGCCTTAGTATTCAGTATTACATTAGAGTAATAGTAGAAGAAGGCGAGTTGTTATTCAGTTGCTCTTGTTTGGGTGTGGCTAATGCACTTCCAGACACACTCAATGCATCACAACATTAGAGGCGCATTACCTAAACACTCTTCTTGTCAATCCTTCAATCACAAACACACTGCACAGTAACTGATGGGTGTAGAGTCCCTCCGTCCTTTTCAAATACTCCTAACAGCAATAACTTAACCTTAATTAATATACTATGCTCCCGTATCCATCTTTGCCTTGTATGCATATATTGTATTCACTTTGACTCATTTTATGCATATTTCCACTTATTATTTACATTTTATTATAATTTTTTATTTACTATTGCTATTGAACTGTGTCCAAATAATTTCCTCTGTGAATCAATACACAGCGGAAGTTTCAGTTTACATCATGAAGCAAATAGCAAAATAAGAGCTACCAAGTGACCACCATTAAGTAATAATAATCAATGAGAATATTACAATCAATGCACAAGCCCTACATGGTTTTACAATTAGGTAAGATTATTGTTCCTCCCAAGTATATGGGAGGGGGACATTGCCCACTTCTCTTGTGTGCATAGGTCTGTGTGGCTCAGATATTGTAAAGGCCATGTGGTGAGGAGCATAGAGCTGAGGTCTTGTTTGTGGATCAATCACTCATAGCTTCAGGCCCACAGAGACATTTGAGTCTACAGAGGAGTGAAGACAACTTTCTATTTTTTTTAAATCATTTCCTTTCTCTTCATATTCTTCTCTGCTGGCCCTTAATATCGCTGGTCTATCCTTGAATAATCTTTGTACCCTAGACATCCATCACTACCCACACCCTGAAAGGCTTCCTCTGGCCACATTTATAATGCATCTCACTGTTACGTAATGAGCAGGACTACAGTGGACTACAATAGTGTGGCAGCTGTCAGAGCACCAGGGCGCCAATTACCACAAAGCATACAGACATGTAAAGTCACTGGAGCTGCTTTGTCACTTTCACCTTCGTATTAGAACAGAGGAAGACAGTGGAGGAGTGAAGGAGAGACAACAAGAGCAGAGAGGAGACAGGAAGGGTTGGCATGTGGATATGTCTGCAATGAGACAAATAAACATGGGTACCAAGAATGGAAAGGAGGCAGAGGGTGTCACGTTTGTGTATGCCATAGATGTGTTTGATGATGAAGGATGAAGGTGCATGCTATCAAGAATTCCTGCTATTCATCCACAACCACATCCATAGAGTCTGTACAAGGATGTAACAAAATATGTTTTAAAATACTGTAAATCTTAAGAAATACATTATTATGACCAGTATGTCTAAATGACCCATCTTTGTAAAAGGATGAAATTATAAGAATAAGAATTTATAGGCTATGCAACATGAATAGCATCTCCTCATTCTATAGTATATTCTTATTCATTATTGTGGCCTTGTTCCTCCCTTGGGCTTTAGCTGTATTTTCCAGCAGAAGTAGGGCGATTGGTTTGAGAAATGCAAATGGAGGAAGATAACTCCTTGACCCTTTACCTCATGTGTATTTGTCTGTGTTTTATAGGTACAGGAGTGGTTGTGTCTAAACTGTCAGATGCAGCGAGCCATGGGGATGGACATGAACACACCGCGCTCCAAGAGTCAGCAGTCACTCCACTCCCCCTCAGCAGCCAAAACGGACAACCTACCACAGCCTGCACCCCAAACCCGACCGCCCTCCCAAACACAGACACAGCCTGGCCCCAAACCCCAACTACAGCAACAAACACAAACAAGGCCCTCCGCTGCCATGGCAAAGGCCCCCTCTCAACCAGACCTATCTCGCAACTCTCCGGTCCACCAACCACACCACCCTCGACAGGACCAGACACGGAGTGCGGGGAGCTCGCCATCACGGCAACCCCCTCCTCCAGAGCAAACATTTGGGAAATTGTTTGGTTTTGGTGCATCTCTGTTAAACCAAGCCAGCAATCTCATATCAGAAACCATTGAAACAATTGAACCCCAACAGCAGCAATCCCCCAAACCTGCCCCCAAACCCAGCCCCAGTTCTGGATCCTTGAGTGGGAAAGCACCAGGGCCTCAACAAGCACCCAGGGGTCAGCAGCAGCAGCAGCATCAGCAGCAGCCTCCTCCTCCTGAGCCTAAAGCCAAAGTGTGCTGTCCTCTGTGTAAGACCACACTGAACGTGGGCAGCACCGCAGAGGCAGCCAACTACAACACCTGCACCCAATGCCACACCCAAGTGTGCAACATGTGTGGCTTCAACCCCACCCCCCATATAGTTGAGGTAAGACGACACTGTTTGATGTTTGTTGTTTTTAGGCAAAGTACAGTTGTGCAGTGTACAGTATAGTGCTTTCCTATAGATTTACACTATTACAATGCAAAAATTATGATTTTTGATCAACTTAGAACCAACCGTTATTAAAGATAATAAATTCATAAAATCATAATTTGACACCTACAATCTTTTTGGTTACTATGCTGCAAATAAGAAGTGCCATCTTCAGAAATGGTGCCATTGTGCAAGTTTGAAATATTCACATTATTTGATACAATGTCATTCATCTTCAGTGTGAACAATATTGTGATATTTTCCAGTCAGTACACTGTGCATTTCTTATGAGTTCCTAATGTTTGTTGTTGTATTGTGGCGGAGATCAGTTGCACTCTGGGTATTAGCCTGACTTTAGAAGTTGTTTTTCTTGGTTTGTCTTCATTGTCAGCCCTGATCTTGTTGCAACATTTCTGCAGTCTGTGAACGGTCCTTAAATCACGACTGCATTTTGCTCCCTTTTGTTTGTGAGGCCTATCCAGGAAATTTATTTGATACTATATTGATTTATACATATACCCAGAATGAGCAAATCTAATCCTATTGTAAACCAGGACTCATGAAAAAGTACTTAAAAAATAATAATAATAATAATAATAATAAATAATACATTGGATTTAGATAAGCAAATGCTGCTACACTGCGCAACCTGTTATTTTCATCCAAGTACTAACCAGGCCCATTTCTGCTTTTTTTTCCCAAAACTATACAAAATTGGTATGTTTAAACCAAGACTATGTGGTCTTAATCAAATACTAGATTATGACCGACATTGCCTCTGATCACAACATTCGTGCATACCAACATTGTGAGGCCGACAGCACAGTTTGAGAAGCACACTCTCTCTTCTCTTTATTTTCTGTCTCTGTGACGTATCGTAGATACAGTTAACTGGATGTTGATTCACATAGTGAGTAAGTATTTTCCCCTGAGGTTGCACAGACACACCGTGTACAATATGCAGCAGGAAGCTTATCAAGTCAAATGTAATAAAGTGAATATTGACTGGCCACACACAGGGGTCAGATGAGGCTGCTGTCTTTTAAGTCCTCTGCTATGACACTCAAGAACAAGGAAGGGGAATTTCTCCTTAGACGAGTAATAATTTAATTTTAATTATGCAAATGCATCCCACTGAATGATAGCAGTAATAACAGCTTTCTGTGGAGTTCTGTCTCTTTATGGCCAGCCTTGTCTTTGCAGGCATCTGGCTGTCACCATCACACAGGCCATTCACACAAACAAATTGTGAGTCAGGCACCTCCTTATCATTAGCGGTGGTTAATGTAGCCCAAAAGTAATACTTTCTCTTTTCATTTTAATTCAACTTGTAGAAGTAGTTGTCAAAATGTTGGTTGGTAAAACTATATAACTTACTGTTTTGCCAGTATCTCATATGTGATCATGCAAATGATCATCAAAACATAAATGTTAAAATACTGGTAGTTCTAATACAACAACAAAAAAAACACATCCTCCAGAATAACACATGTTTATAATGTGTAAAAAAAAAAACACACAAAACCTCTTGCACTATTTAGTAAAAAGTGAAGGTGTAAAGAGGTGGCTTAGACTAAACTGTATTGATCCACAGGGGAAAAGATCTGGACACATAGTTACACACATTACAATATTATATAATAGCAAAGAACCCAAACATAAATGAAAAATAAAACATTCTAAATAAGTAGCAAAATTATAGATTGGTTTCAAATAAGGCACAAGTTAATCTTTTAAAATTGAATTTTTCAAAAACCATCACTTTTCACATGACTAGTTATTATCTACACCTCAATGAAGGGCAAAACTCTTTATTTGTGTACCTGTGCGTGCTTTGTTTTTACCGTCAGTGTGTGCTGCCGGCAGATGCGTTGTCGTGGCACTGGAATGGGTGAAAAGAGCTGGGAGAAAGTGTGAGGCTTTGTGTTTCAGATTGAGCTCTCAGCGTGAGCTCCACAGACCGTTTGGCACATTCTTCCTCATCGTCCGCCCCTAAACTCTTTCCCCATGGCTGCCTTCCTCCATCCATTCCTGTTCCTGTCTGCTACCTACAGAAGTGTTTTTGGACTCACGTTTTGTCAGAGCAGAGACAAAAGGACTATTGCTCTTTAGTCTGAAGTGTTTAGTTTGGTGAAATCTGTTTTGAAGCTTGAGGATGTGTGGAGGTGTGCTAAAAACTAATGATAGGAGACTGAATATACAAGACTACGTTGGATATTCGGGTTGGAAAAAATATATATTTTTGGACTATATTCCAATTCACATTTTGCAATAAGGATTAATGTCACATTTAAACACATTAACATGCAACAATGAATAGATTTCAGTGATGACCCTTTGGTTTGATTGTTTAACTCTCTTCTGGGAAAATGCCTTCAGTTTTCCGCTACCATAAGAACTGTTATAACTGGAGTTGTTTCTTTATGGAGATAAAAAGAAATAAGATCTGAGCAAGAGGGGCTGAAACCGCAAGTACCCCAAACAAACTATTGAGCAAAGTCAATTTCAGGCTTTTTTGATGCTTTTCTCTTTCTCCCTAAACTTTGTCTGGAGTGACAGTGGCTCAGGTGATAAAGCAAGTCTCTTATAACCAGAAGCTCTGACTTACTAGACTTCATTACAGCTACAGCATGAAAAAGGAAAAAGAGGCGTTAGAAGCATTTAATGAATGGTCTGTGTTTGCTGTGTAGAATGGGCAGCACTTTAAGCCAAGCTTAAAGTGCTGCCCATTCTATACAGCAAAATGGGACCTGCATATATTAACTAACACATTTATGCACAGTGGTGCAATTATTTTATTCAATATATAATAATATTTTTTCTGAACTTCAGCTCATTCCCACGTGTAGGAAAGCCTATATGTTTTGACTACATCAATCATCTATTTGAAATGACAGATTAATTAAAGTACTAAGAAAGCCCTATAGGTTAGGCTGGTATACAAAACATGTCATTCTACCGGGCTGAAACAAAAACTTGGTAATTACAGTATGTCCCTGAAGGCATCTCACGTCATTACCTCTTATGTTTAAATGCGTTCCTCAAATATGGACCTAGACAATAAATATTTTATCTATAAGCTGCATTAGTTTGAAATCTTTTCCCCTTGCTATTTCTGTTTGGTGGTTTGGTGCTTTTATGTGTCCAGAGTCCAGAAAAAGACTGCAGAAAAATAGACTTTTGAGTACAAAAAATATCCCTTTAATTAGTTTCCCAAAGTCACCGAAAATAAATAACATGCCTAGTGTGGGGACTATTATTTCCAATACACATCTTAAGAGTATTACCTTTGTCAGCGGTATCTCTCATAGTAATTCAAAGTGCTTTACAGAATAAGAAATGTATTAGAATCACAATACAAGCAAATAAAAACATAAATATCTTAATAAAATTCATTTTTATAATAGATACATTTCATAAAGATAGAATAGCCAAGTTTAGCCCCTCCTCGAACCGCCACCTTAACGTGGTGGAGGGTTTGAGTACCCGAATGATCCCAGGAGCTATGTTGTCGGGGCTTTATGCCCCTGGTAGGGTCACCCAAGGCAAACAGGTCCGGGGGACGGGTCAGGCGAAGAGCGGTTCAGAAGCCCGAATGATGATAAATATACAGAGGCCAGTTACATCGCCGGAATGGCGACACGGGGCCCCACCATGGAGCCAGGCTTGGGGTGGGTGCACGTTGGTGAGCGCCTGGTGGCCAGGCCTTTCCCCACGTGGCCCAACCGGGCTCAGCTCGAAGGAGCGGCGTGGGGCCGCCCTCTTATGGACCCACCACCCGCGAGAGGAGCCATAGGGGCTGGGTGCAGAGAGATCTGGGTGGCGGTCGAAGGCAGGGGCCTCGGCGACCAGATCTCCGGACATGGAGACTAGCTCTGGGGACATGGAATGTCACCTCGCTGGGGAAGGAGCCTGAGAAACTTGTGCGGGAGGTCGGCGTTACCGGCTGGCCAGATATAGTCGGCCTCACCTCCACGCACAGCTTGGGCTCTGGAACCCAACTCCTTGAGAGGGGTTGGACTCTCCCATTTCTCTGGCGTTGGCCGCGGGAGGCGGCGGCGAGGCTGGCGTGGGCTTGCTTATGGCCCCACAGCTCAGCCGCTGCGTGTTGGAGTTTACCCGGTGAACGAGAGGGTCGCGTCCCTGCGCCTTCGGGTCGGGGACAGGTCTCTCACTGTGGTGTCGGCCTATGGGCCGAACTGCAGTGCAGAGTACCCGGACCTTCTTGGAGTCTCTGGGAGGGGTACTGGATAGTGCACCCGACCGGGGACTCCGTTGTTCTACTGGGGGACTTCAGCGCCCATGTGGGCAACGACAGTGACACTTGGAGAGGGGTGATTGGGAGGAACGGCCTCCCTGATCTGAACTTGAGCGGTGTTCTGTTATTGGACTTCTGTGCTAGTCACAGTTTGTCCATAACGAACACCATGTTCAAGCACAAGGGGGTCCATCGGTGCACGTGGCACCAGGACTCCCTAGGCCGGAGGTCGATGATCGACTTTGTTGTCGTGTCATCTGACCTCCGGCCGTGTGTCTTGGACACTCGGGTGAAAGAGAGGGCAGAGCTGTCAACTGATCACCACCTGGTGGTGAGTTGGGTCCTGCTGGCGGAGGAGGGAAGCGGAAAGACCTGGCAGGCCCAAGCGTATCGTGAGGGTCTGCTGGGAACGTCTGGCGGAACCTTCTGTCAGTGTGGCCTTCAACTCACACCTCCGGGAGAGCTTCTCCCAGATCCCGAGGAGGCTGGGGACATGGAGCCCGAGTGGGCTTCGTTCTCGGCCTCCATTGTCGATGCGGCCGTTCGTGGCTGTGGCCGTAAGGGCCTGCGGTGCCTGTCGCGGCGGCAATCCCCGAACCCGGTGGTGGACACCGGGTAAGGGATGCCGTCAAGCTGAAGAAGGAGTCCTACCGGGCCTTACTGGCCGGTGGACTCCTGAGGCAGCTGACGGGTACCGTCGGAGCCAAGCGTGCTGCAGCCCGGGCGGTTGCAGAGGCAAAAACTTCGGGTCTGGGAGGAGTTCGGGAGGCCATGGAGGAGGACTATCGTCGGACGGCCCCAAGGAAATTCTGGCAAACCGTCCGGCGCCTCAGGAGGGGAAGCGGCCCTTCACCAATACTGTTTACAGTGCGGGGGGAGAGCTGCTGACCTCGGAGCTGGGGATGTTATCGGGCAGTGGAAGGAATACTTTGGGGATCTCCTCAATCCCACCGTCACGTCCTCCGAAGAGGAGGCTGAGGCTGGGGACCCAGAGGCGGACTCATCCATCACCCTGGCCGAAGTCACTGAGGTGGTCAGAAAGCTCCTCGGTGGCAAGGGCTCCGGGGGTGGATGAGATCCGTCCTGAGTACCTTAAGTCTCTGGGTGTTGTGGGGCTGTCTTGGCTGACATGTCTCTGCAACATCGCGTGGCGGTCGGGAACAGTACCTCTGGACTGGCAGACCGGGGTGGTGGTCCCTCTGTATGAAAAGGGGGACCGGAGGGTGTGTTCCAACTACAGGGGAATCACACTCCTCAGCCTCCCCGGTAAAGTCTATGCCAGAGGTGCTGGAGAGAGGATTCGGCCGATAGTCGAGACCTCGGATTCAAGGAAGGAGCAGTGTGGTTTTCGGCCTGGTCGTGGAACACTGGACCAGCTCTGCACCCTCCATCGGGTGCTCGAGGGTTCATGGAGTTTGCCCAACCAGTCCACATGTGTTTTGTGGACTTGGAGAAGGCATTCGACCGTGTCCCTCGTGGTGCCCTGTGGGGGGTGCTCCGGGAGATATGGGGTCCGGGGCCCTTTGCTGGGCTGTCCGGTCCCTGTATGACGGAGCAGGAGCTGTGTTCGCATTGCCGGCAGTAAGTCAGACTTGTTCCCGGTGCATGTTGGACTCCGCCAGGGCTGCCCTTTGTCCACCGGTTCTGTTCATTGTATTTATGGACAGAATTTCTAGGCGCAGCCAGGGAGCCGGAGGGGTCCAGTTCGGGGACCACAGGATTTCATCGCTGCTTTTGCGGATGATGTTGTCCTGTTGGCTCCATCGAACCAGGACCTGCAGCGTGCACTGGGGCGGTTGGCAGCCGAGTGTGAAGCGGCTGGGATGAGAATCAGCTGTTCCAAATCCGAGGCCTTGGTTCTCGACCGGAAAAAGGTGGTGTGCCCTCTCCGTGTGGGTGGGGAGTCTCTGCCTCAAGTGGAGGAGTTCAAGTATCTCGGGGGTCTTGTTCACAGTGAGGGGAGGATGGAGCGCGAGATTGACAGGCGGATCGGTGCGGGCGTCGGCAGTGATGCAGTCGCTGTATCGGACCGTTGTGGTGAAGAGGGAGCTGAGCCGAAAGGCGAAGCTCTCGATTCGCTCAATCTAAGTTCCTACCCTCACCTATGGTCATGAGCTCTGGGGAATGACAGAAGAAAACAAGATCGCGGATACAAGCGGCCGAAATGAGTTTCCTCCGCAGAGTGGCCAGGCGCTCCCTTAGAGATAGGGTGAGGAGCTCGGTCACACGGGAGGAGCTCGGGTAGAGTCGCTGCTCCTCCACGTCGAGAGGAGCCAGCTGAGGTGGTTCGGGCATCTGGTCCGGATGCCTCCTGGGCGCCTCCCCTCGGGAGGTGTTCCGGGCATGTCCCACCGGTAGGAGGCCCCGGGAAGACCCAGGACACGCTGGAGGGACTATGTCTCTCGGCTGGCCTGGGAACGCCTCGGGGTCCGTCCGGAGGAGCTGGAGGAAGTGGCTGGGGAGAAGGAAGCTTGGGAGCCCCTGCTTAGACTGCTGCCCCGCGACCCGGCCCCGGATAAAGCGGAAGAAGATGGATGGATGGATGGAGAATAGCCAAGTTAACTATGATTATTACATTCTGCCTGTGTTTACTGTTAGCATAGACACAAAGTTATGCTAATTACAGTTTTTGTTTTGGAAAATTTATACTTCTTAATGAGATCCAAACTACTTTTTAATCATTGGTACTCCCTAGATTACTTGAATGAATAAATATTTTTGCTCTGGTGGGTAGGGATGCATCTGATCTGATTAGAAACATGAGGTTCAGAGAAGTTATTAAACATTATGAGCAGGGTGTCACTGCTGTTGACTGGTTATGTCTATATCCTTCTAAGTTTCTGGCAGTTACTAATAAGTGCATTATTGGTCCATAGACCCTGAGGTTTGTGACTGTTAGTGTTAGGACAATTTTATTATATTACATACAGTTGTATTTGTGGAGAACGGCTGCACAGTCCCACACGGCCTACTTAATCATGCTGATGTATGCTTTGCTCGTCCTAATTTTAACAGATACTGACCCAAAGACACTCTAAAGAGCTACTGTTTTGGGGGTGCTCTGACACTAACACAGCCATCTAGCTCCTCATGCATCAGCAGTGGCTGAATGGACTCCAGAAAGAATTAAAACACAATTCTTCTGCAGCAGGCATCATGTGGACACAGACTTCACGTTTTCCAATGGTGAGACCCATCATCAGTTAACACTGATGATGATTATTCTCCGGCTGTGCTAGCTGTTAGCATACATAGGATTTTGCTAATTACAGTGAGGCGAGGGTCTGACACAATGCGTTATTTTCCCAGCAGTGTCACTACAACATTATTGTTCCCATTGCCAGTTTTCCCACATACCAGACATTTTGTTCCCACGAAGGGCCCGGAGCACCATCCCACTCTCCATTTCTATGATCTATAGCAGAATAAAGCATCAGTGCAATGCCGCCGTGTGCTTTTAGGTAGCGGCCCAGGACGGTGAATAGGAAAACGGCAACATTTCTCACACAAGTGTCTAAAAGGGCAGAAACTGAAAACATAGCGCATCAATAATTGACTCTGGAAGAACATTATAAATAGTTTATGCTGAGTGGTGCAGAGAAAGTGCGGTTTGAGCCTTGTGCTGTGTAAGGTCATCCTATGTGAATGCATATGGTGGATACATGTAGGCATACTACTGCATACCACTCACTTTTGAACATACTGTACGGAGTGGACATGATGTCATTCCCTTTACCAGGAAACTGTCCAATCACTGCCAGTAAATAGTGACTAAGAGCAGTAGAAATTTAGAATATTACTTTTTACTTATTTAAAAAAAATTAAATAAAGCTATAATGTCTGCACTCATTATAATGCCTATTCCCAAACATATCCATAATGTAAAAAACAATGTTGAATTTGTGATATAATGTGTGTATTATAGTAATGTACAAATGTTAACATATATTCTTATACAAAATACTATATAACTGTGTTGCATAGAGGTGTTACAGTACTTAAGTATTCTGAAATTGAGTACCTCTTGCACCTTGTTTTCAGTGCTAAAGCGTACTATAATAAAAACGATTTGCAATTTTAATGTCTTGTCCCCAGCTCCAAGCAGTAAGCCAGGTTTATCTCATCCTTGTTGAGAGTACAAACAACTCTCCCCACAGTTAACAATGTACAACAATATATAGTCTGACAAATAGTGCTAATGAAATTAAAAAATGTGCAAAGTCAAGTGTGCCTTAAGCTTTTCAAATATTATATATATGTATTCCATATATATTTCAGTTGATTATTTAGATTTGATGCAGTGGCTGTATAGAGGTCAGCCATGTGACGCCTACACATCAGCTCTGTCAGGGCTTCATTCTGCTTGATGCTTGTGTTTATGCTGTGACCGTGTGCAGAGCTTGTGCACAGCCCTTACCATCTGTAGCAGAGTCTGCTGCAACTCCATACCACCGCGCTTTCATGTGCTTTCAAACAGACACTAAAGCCTTCCTCTGTGTCTCTGCTAAAATAATGAGACCATGCATTTAAATATTACTGTGCTCTAGCTGGGCATCCACAACAGTTAAGAGGGGGCTTTGCATCTATATATTTCACTTAGTTAGACCACCATTACAGCAAAAGAACAGTCCTACATTATTAGTAGAAAATGTAATTTGGTGATACATTATTCAGAATATATTGTAAACAGACAAAATGTATATAATTTCATGGTTATAATTACAGAACCCAGTAACACTGACACAAATTTTCCAGTGTATTATAAGAACAACAACTTAATTTAATTAAGAATGACTCATGCTTGGTATCTACTTAATTAATACCTTAATTGTCACAAATGCTAATTCAGGCTTTGTAACGACTTGATTAATACCTTGATTAGCACTTTTGTGAAGTTCATCTTGTCTTCAAGTACAATAAGATAACAACATATGAGTTAAATGTATTTACCTGGGCATGTTTTAGCTGCTAGCTGTGAGCCATCCTTGGAGAACATGTGTGCGTGTGCATTTTCACACACATGAGGCACCCTTCTCCAAGGACTACCAAGGCAGCAAGAGGCGTGATCAGTCTGAGTGACCTGCCAGGTTCGTCAGGCTGACCACACCTCCAGGAAGTAACAACAGCTGATATACGACAAGTCACCACCAACACTGGTGACAGTTCTGAGAATGGCTCACAGCTTGCAGTCCAAACATGTCAAGGTAAATACATCTTACTTATAAGTCGCTCTGAACCATTTTTAGCATTTGTCATTCAAGGCTATTTGTTCATTATTATTAAGTCTATGTTCACGCTTTTTAAAGCAAATTATTATACACACCAAGGCTATATTGTATATTATGTCTCCCCTATTATGCACTTGCTCAACCTAAATGAAATCCATTCCGCTTTAACCCCCTTACTACTACCACCAGTGCACTAGTAAAGTAATATGTTTTGATCTAATTGCAGTCAGTGTTGACATATGTGCGACACGTGAGAGCTGTTGCATCAGATCGCCTCTGCAGAGAGCTGCTTCACACTGTGCTACATAAAGAGGAACAAGTCCGTCACATTCTTGAACATGCTGGAAGTGTTTTTTGAAGACTGGCACAGGCCCGTCTCCCTCAGGACCTCCGTGGATAAAGCCAGATGGCCCTGGGCTTTGTGTTTCCGAGCCTGCCGAGGCGCACTGGGCCTGGCTGCTTCTGTGATGGTGCTGCACGATCACAGACACTCACAGACTAGAGCTGCAGTCTCTCTCTGCTGTACATGTGAGAGTCATGCATCAATCTCTTCAGTGCTCTTCTAGATGATATTACAAAACATACACTGGCAAAAGATTAAGGTTGTCTGCTTTACTGATATTGGATATTACATATGATATCTGGATTGAACTTCTCAGATACAATCAGCACACCACCCTATAACAAAAAATATACAAGATTTTGTGTTAAATGTAAATACATGCAAATTGCTTACTTGTTTTTGCGTCACACACAAACCATACTCCAATTGGAGAAATTTGAATAAGACCAACCCTAATCATAGTACTATATATAAACATTACAAATTCACAAATCTTGTTATAACTGGAGCACGGCTGATGTGTTTTTTTCACTTGGTATTGATGCCACAATTTCATTCATGTCAAACTCAAATTCTTTTATAACACATAACCTGCAAGGGCAAAATATTCTTTTTATCACCCACTAACAGGTGCCATGAAAGACTTCACCTGTCAGTGATCATAATGTTACACCTGATTGGAGTATACTGAGTCACACATATTATTCAGCTTTGCCTGGCTTCTACTTACATGAGTAAATTCTGTGATCTGGACTTCTCTGTAAAAATCATTTTTACGCCAAGGGCACCAATATATTTTATTACCGACTCTGATTCGATTTCTAGTGGTCTTTTCCAAATGTGTTCCTGTTCAGTTCAGATATTTTGGACAGGTGACAGCTGAGGTGCATTTCATCTTTTTCTGACAGGTCATTCCTTACACTAGAGCAGAGTCTATATATACGGCTTATATTGCCTGTAGTTGAGAGCTCGTCTGGTACATTCACAAGTACAATTTCGTCTCACATGTTTCGCTGCATTCGTTTTCATCCCTCCACCTCGCATGTGCATGCTTCAGTCTGAGGCAGTCTGCTGTTGACACATTGATTGAATTGGCAATTACTCTTGGTTGAATCACAAGCGCTTGACATTGCTACATGGTTACTGAGCCCTCCTAATTCAGTCTGCTCTTTGTTGATTCTGCAGCAAACACCACAAGTACAAGAGTGCAGTGTATTTAAAGGTACGCAGAGGTGGGGGTGGGTGGGGCGATCTCGTAGTGGGAGCTAATAGCTGTGAGAGTTTCTAATCCTGGACGAGGGACTAGAGTGATCCCTTGAGTTTGATGCTTAGCCTGAGCACACAACTGCAAGCATCCACCTACACAGATGAGTGTCCCGAGAGACGAGGGAGCCTGATTTAACAAGACAAATAGCGTGCAGACTACTTCAAGCCATAAGTCATTACATGATTTAGCTTCTAGAGGTGATGTCCTTTCCTAGCAGCTAACAGTATGTTGTCCAGACATTACAAATTAGTGGTTTGCTATTGTTTGTTTTGTGACTGGAATATACTGTGATGTAAGACATTAGTGATATTTATGTGACATTCAGCACAAATGGTACTTCACTGTAATGTTTGTCAGTATAATCATAAATGCCAAAGGTGCGACTGATAAGTGCGGTGTTACAGGGAGAAAGGACAATAGGTGACCAACAGCACTGTCGCCCCTAGGTCCAGATAAACAAAGAGGGCTGTGTCAAGAAGAGCTTTCATTTTATAAAATGAATACAATGGAAATTTGTGAAAAAAATAGATATACTGGTAATTATCGGCAGCATGAAAAGCAACAAAAATATGACTTATTCAAAAATGGTTTTAATCAACAAGAATTACTGTGACATTATGACCATTAGCTGAAATGAAGAAAACGAAAAGCTTATCAGATCATCCTCTTTATAACGTTACAAGTAAGCGAATTTAGAGAGGAGTTGGTTGTCTTGCTTTTTCTGCACTTAAAGTTGCACTATATGCAACTCTTCTGGTGGGGACTTTAGCACCATCTGGTCTACAGAGATACTAGTGCTTTATCTTTATATTTTTCCCCAATGAAGCATCAAACATTACATTTATTCAATGTTCAGTGTTTTATTGCTAAAAATACACATTCTTACTGTGGGTGGACTCTCCTCTTCACATATCTGACTTGTAACTTGCTCACTGACGTCATGCTTCTCTCTAGATAAGTTTAATGACACACTGTGGAACATTTCTGAATGGTGACATCTCCCTCAGCTTTGTTTGATATAAATATAAGTAAACATATAATATGTTTTTGAGATCGGAATACGCTTTTATTTTCACTTGCTTATGTGCACTACAGGCAAGTGTACATTTTTCGGGTGATGTCTTTGAGTTTGACCTCGACCCATCCCAGAACCGTGACTGCTCCTGTGGCAATATCAGCCCTTTGATGAATTACTATCTGAGCTGCACAGTGGCCATATTGAACTTGAATTACTCCTACATTTCGTCTATCTTCTGCTGCCCTTCCTCTCCCACCTTATGAGCCACTGTGCTTTGAAGCCTATACAAGAGGGCTTAATCACCTCTTCAGAAGTCATCATCTTCAAGGTCTGGTGGCTATGCTAACTAGCTTTATACTGCCGCTCATGGGTCAGTCCGCTGCACTGATGTGTCTATCCCACTGTCAGAAGAGCAGAGGTGGTTTGAGCAAGCGCTCCTCCAATCTGACTACTGGGCCCTCGTGTCTCACCACATCACTTCAGCCTCCTCATCTCCAGCATGCAGCACCTCAGGCATGCAATATTCCCTAATGCTTGTGTTAGTATAGTGTGGGTTACACGCTCTGCAAATACAAAGGAGGAGAAAAATTCAGAGGGAAAGACAGGATAGTTGAATCATGAAAACAGACAGTTCATAGATAAGGCTGACTGATCATGTGATACAATTAACTTACTGTTGATCTGTTTGCCCTGTAACTGTTGGCAACAATGGCTAGAGTTCTCAAATTGTGTCACTCATAACTTTGATGGTACATACAGTACTAGTCATTCTGGCAAATTTCTGATTTTATAAGATGCATTGTCCTATTTTCATTGATTACTTTGTTGTTTAGTTGAATTAAATGTTTTGGATATATTTATCCTGGTGAAGTGGTGGTAATTATGGGTAAATGTAGCTCTAAGAGACATGACTGTTGCTTAGGACCAGAACAGCAGTGGAAAACACAACCTGAAAACTTTTTCAATCAGTCAGAAAAACCCTCCCACAGCTGTCTTTAGGGGAGATGCTCAAAGGAGCTCAGGGTGGGAAAGAAAACAGGCTAAATGTTCACAGTGGTCACAGTTTACAAGCGTAAGATACATAATATAGTCTTAGCAAATCCTTGAAGAACAGAATTTGATGTTACAGGCTAATGCTTTTTATGGGCTAGAAAATGTTAATGCTTTTGTTTATTTTTATTTGTGGCTAGCTGTCCATTCAAACTGATCATAAAAAGCATCTTCTGAACATATTTGTGTATTAGCTAGGATGCATGAAATAGATATCGTACATTTAAGACATCTACTGTTGATAGCTTTGATGGTGCAGATAGAAAATGAAATGTAAGAAGCATAGAAGGGTGATGGCATGCAGCAAATTGACTTAAGCTGGATTCAAGCCAAGGTCATACTCATTTTATGTAGTACATGTCTCCACAGGTCAGTCACTAAGGCTCTGTGCCAGGGTCAGGAGAATCAAGAATACAATTATGAAAAATGACTTTTATGGGTGGTTTGCACTACAGGGGATCCAGTTCTATGACCGCCTGACAGATCATTTCTTTGAGTGGAGTCTGCATGTCTAATCTTGACTTGCTGACTTATCCAACTTATAGCTCTGTTACAGCTTTTAATATGGCAGTCACAGTGAGTGGATGGTATTCTCACCTCACCACAAGAAGGGTTTGAGTTGTTGCCTGATCCCCTTAATTTAAAAGCTAAACATGGGGGTCAGGTTGGCATACAGCTGTTCCATCAGATTTTTGTTTTACTTTATCTTTATTTTTCTGGTTACTAGTGTTGACTAATGAGTTTGTAGGCCTCTTTACACTTTTGTGAAGAAAGAAAAAGTACAACAAAAATAATAATATCCCTAGACATTACTGCATTTTCAATTGTCAGTTAATGGAATGAAGATCTGAATGTTTGGTTATCACTCAGTTCCTTTCTATTGTTAGACCCAGTGATTTAAATCCAATGTACAATCACTACAATAAAAAGTGGGATATTTCTTTGTCCCATTACTTGACTTAGCCTGTGTGCCACAGATTTTCCACTCCCACCAGTCTTCTGTCACATCTACAGCAGCCTCGGATAAAAGTGAAAACATGCATGCAGAACACAACGGCAATTAACAACCTGTCTAGCACTAGCTTAGCTGCCTCCGACATATGTACCCACTTACTGTGTGCAAATGAACTTGTCATGTGCCAGACTTCACTATAAGGTTCAGATTCAGTAGGTTGTCTCAAAGATAAATGTGAGGAACACTGAATAAATCGTGGTCTGACTCCTAGTCATAGATTTCCCTCTCAGGAGCATTATGAGCTGCCAGCACTGTGTAAATGGTCTGATTTTGCAAAACAGATGTGTGCTTAGAGAATTGACTTTTGTTTTGACTTTGTTATGCCTTGTTTTTGGAGGTATTTTTCTTGTATAAAAATGGCCATTGCATTCTTTCATCTCTGTTTTCGAGGAGAGAGCAAATTATCCATTGCGCCAAGCGTCCTCTGTTTGATGCCGCTGCCAGCCGCACTGTGGGACAAATGCATTCATTCAGCTAAATCTCATTGAGCTGCTGTGG
Organism: Odontamblyopus rebecca; assembly: GCA_030686955.1. Classification (NCBI taxonomy): domain Eukaryota; kingdom Metazoa; phylum Chordata; class Actinopteri; order Gobiiformes; family Gobiidae; genus Odontamblyopus; species Odontamblyopus rebecca. The sequence continues at coordinate 20,204,179 of CM060656.1, forward strand.
AATTCGCAATCTCATTATCTGTGAGTCAGATGTTAATCAAATCCTGTTAAGGTGCACCAGTGTGAAACAGAGGAATACGATAGTGTAATTAAGATGCATCAAGGGTCGTTCCTTTTATTCCCAGGCTGTAGATGGGTTGACCAGAGCATAGGGAGGGTACAAAGTATTCTAAAGTGGATCAATGGACAGTTACATAAAGCTGAAGGAGTAACCAATTCTGCTCTGAACCAAGCAACCAATCAACATATTGTCAGGCTTTACCTGTTTTTGATATGGACATTGGTGGAAACCTGCTTGAATGGGGTGGATGCGAGATTTGCCTCATTGCCACCAAGATTAATGGGTCAGGTTAGTGTTGGCCAGTTATTTTAGTCTGGATGATTTTCCAAAATAATGTGTCTTTTATAATATTGGAAATAAAAAGAATTCATTACACACAGATGGCACATTTCAAGTATTAATATTTATAGAGTATAGGACACTCAATGGCATCATCCATTTTGCACTGTAGTAATATGAATTTCTTTTATTCCTTTCTGTAAATTTGATCTATAGTTTACTCTAAAATATAAAATCAAAATGTATGTGTTGGCTGAGTGAATTTCTAAAAAGGCCAGGTTCTGCCCTGAGCCTTGGCTCAGATTGCTGTGCTATAGGTTCTCTCCAGTGATTTCCTCCACACAGGGGAATGGGGGTCTCTATAAACAGCCCCTCTTTACTGCTGTGACAGTGCACACTGTATCCAGAGGGCTCAGAGACAGGTCGACAGATTGAGAGCATCTGTATCTGCAGTTATAGCCAGTCTGATTATTTATATCTAAAGACGTCCTCCTCACCAGCGGTCAGCTTTTGTGGCTAAAATACAGCACCTGTTGCCCCTGTTGAAACAAATGGGAGCAGACAGAATAAGTAAAGGTCAGAATTCATGACCTGAGCCCAGGCAGCAGTATCCTCAGAGGGATAGCAGACACACACACTGTTGGCACATGACACAGAACTGTCCTGCAGCACTCTCTGTGGGAGGACGCAGGATTTGCACAGACACAAATACTCTGCTAAAAGTGGAGCGCAGCAGGGGCTGAGTCCAAAAAGTTCTCCAGTAGCCATCAATGTTTTAAAACGCAACAAAGCAAGTATTAGATATTGTTTAAAAAAATATCAATGTATGTATATACAGTATATTCCTATTATACATGTGTAGGGTTCACATGTTGAATGTTTTTCTGCAGTGTAATTGATGAGTTTCCGATCATCACATTTTTTACATACATAAGACCATAATACTTAATGATGAAGAGGGTAGCTAAGTACTGTCAATATGTGACTGTTTTAATATTGCATATTACTATTTGAAATGATCAACTTCATCATTGGACAATTTTCCTTTGGCATTTTAACAGGACTCAAATGTATTTCTTCCAAGGGACCAATATACCTGATGTTAAAGCCTGTATGCCTGCTGACAGCGAGTGGCACTTGCTCAGTGGATGATCCTTCATTTCCGCTCTAATCCATAGTCCTGCACACGTGTCCCCATTGAGGAGAAGTCCCCTGGGATTGGCCTACATACCTGCTTACTCTTACTGCCTGCTCACATCTCAGTGACACAGCTCATCCCAGGACACAGGGAGGGACATGTGCTCACTCAGCTCTCCACTGCGCTTTTGGCACTCTCCGTGTTGTAATCTGAATAATGCTGATGGTTAGATTTTGATCTCGAGCATCACTGCATCAAGCACCACTTTGCACTGTGAGTATGTGTTAGTAATTAGATAATAGTAGCAGCACATTTAGCGGCAGAGGCAGGATTGACCAGGTGTTTCCCTAACACAGAAGTCTTCCCATGCTCACTCCCCTCACACATGCTTGGCATCATTCCTCTGTGCACTCGGTCATTAATAATACAGGCTGACCTGGTGGCTCCCTAACCTTCACTATAGTGACAGATTCATTCTGACCTCTGCTGTTGTATGCCTCATTAGAGTTTCTGAGGAGCAGCACATGTTGGACTGTGATGGTCTTTTACTTCTGTTGTCACATATTTTCTATTTAACCCCTTCCTTACGCCTGGTTGTTTTTTACTCTGAATGTTTTATTTAGATGTGGATCTAAGTACTTTATCATTACAATACCTTTATTTAATCATTTATCAAATGTTTGGAATACACATAGTAAGTAGACATCATGACATTTAAAATGAATAAAGAATTCAGGCAGGAAATCTGAAATTCTTACTCTAAAAATCAAATGTGATTTTGTTTCCATTAATGGCTGTTATTTTACACTAAAACATTAATGTTTACAGATACATAATTTTTTAATGAATGAGACTGTCTAAAGGTCTTGCATTCTATAACATTAAATGGTGCTTTTACAATTACATATGTAAATAAAACACTAAACACAGAAGTCCATATCTATCTTAAAAATAACACCAAATGGTCCACATTTCAGTCTCTCATGAAGTTCTCAATACAGTATAATTGAAATGGATCAGCCCTCAAAATCTTTTCTATTTTAGCATCATTGAGTTTGTGAAAAAATAAAGTAAATCATGTGAGTGGAGCTTTTAATGACAGGTGACATTTCTGGATCTCGGCTTGTGGTCTTTCTCTGACCGTGCTGCCATGTGGGAGGAGAGAATCTCACTGTGCCTGACTAACTACACTTCTGACGAATAGGTTTGCATTTGGCCATATGTTTATTACACATTGTTGATGAACTTGAAATGTGAGAAGGAAATAAACAGGAAAAAATGTAAGGTGAAAGATTGTGTTTAAAAAAGGCTAAAGTTCAGTCTTACAGTCTGTTCTAGCTGTTTGCTCTGCAGTTTGGTTCCTACATGTTAGTGTGTGGGTGTGTGCGCTCCCATGAGCTTACAGAATCTCTTTGAAATTCCCTACTCTTTGGCTCCCTCTATGGGCCACTGTATAGCACACCTCTGGTTAATTAATGATTACAGATATTTTAAGAATATTTTTGTAGAATGAATTTGGATCTGATGTTGTGTTTCACAGAGTACTGTTAGATCTTTGCTGGATAATAAAGTCCACTGGGATGATCTATAGAGTATATGGGCTATCCTGTGATGCCTTCTTAAGCTATGTGGACCCTTGATGTAGACCTACTTTTCACTGCATTTATTGAGAAAAAAGGTCACAGGAACTAGAAAGCATGGCATAGTATACTCTATTTTCTTTCACACTCATAATACTAATTTACTTAACTGATTCTGTTGCTTGCAGCTCCCAGATACTCTTCCTTTTCCTTCATTCATAAGAGAAGGCTCATCTAAATAAATGTTTGGTAGTTAACTGTACTCTTGTCTAAACTTTGGTATCTTACATATTTTACAAATATTTCCATAGCAATTGGTCACTGGGTATATTTAAAGAAAGACTACTGTAAAACCATGTATATTATTTTGAAATTCTACAATTTCTTAACATCCTAATTACATTTTCAGTCAAAATTCAAAATGTCATGTCAGTTACATTGTCAGGTTGCCCAACTTTACCAGACAACCACAAGAGGCAATTTTAACAGAACTTTCTCTTTCCCCTTGAATGAATAGCATATAGAATCCATCAATATGATCCTTTTGAAGACCCAGAACTTTCTCAGTACTCCCACCATTTCATCACACAAATGAAGAGATGTTAAAATGAATAAATCACAAAACATTTGGATGAGGTGACTAAATGTATCATGACTTAACACCTATTTTTTCATGAGCCGAGAAGAGCCGACACAGCCAAAAGAAAAGAACATAGGGTTTTGCCAAATCATGTTGAATGTGTTGCTTATGAATACATTAATATTATATAAGACAATCTGAGAAATAATCTTAGCGGCATTCATTCTGTTAAGTGCCCTATCCAGCACTTTTAGATAATTTACAGACCTAATCTGTTTTGGCTTCTGCGTTACTGGTCCATGCATGCTCTCATGTGGTACACGTGCACATTGTATGAGTGATCGAGCCTTTAATATGTCACTGACTGGTCTCTATGGTACCAGCATCAATCTGTGTGGCGGTAACCTTTACCCCACACTAACCTGCAGTGCTCAATCTCTCATTATTTTGAGAATGAAACGGCTGAGTCAACAAGATGCTCATTTCTTGCAGAGTTAAACATTCATATTATATAACCACCGATACCTGTCCGATACTCTTCCCCAGCTTTTTACACACTCCTCTAGGGCACTGCCAAATTACCGTAAATGGATAAACAACGCTTCTGATTTACAGCATGTTTTGTTCAAATGCAAGCTAGCTTTTTGTTGCAATTGGAGCATTTCCAGTTAGCGACACTCGTCAATTTAACAGATACATTTAGAGATCCGATTGTTGCCAAAGAATTTGTCATTTAATTTTATTTCTTTAATGAATATCCTACCCAAAAGCACGGAAGCAAGCTAAAAATGATATGTCTGCATTACAAAAACAGTAGAGTGGCATGTTGAAAGCAATGATTTCCAAACTCTTGAGTTGAGACTAAAAATGATTCGCAAATGTTTTGTATATGTAACTGTTTTGTATATTTTTCACATGATTGTGATAAAATTTTACCTACTTGAAAAAGTAATCCATATTTACAAGTAAACTACACTGGAGTGGAGTTGTGGTAATGTGGTAATGTAAGGCATATGTTTGTTTGTCTACACTGTCTCAAAGCAGGTGTTGTCTTCCTTTTGAATGTTAATTTAGTTTATTTTAGTCTTTATTTTAAAGGGACAATGTACAGAGACATTAAGATCATAAAAAACAGAGACATTCTGCACCAGATTATAGCTAAATAGCTAGTTTCCATCTGTAATCCCTGGTTTGTAAACATAAATTATACAATGCAATTACATTCAGTCAACCATAAGAGCAATTCACCCTGTCCACTCTCTGACCCTCACACACACACACACACACACACACCACACACACACACACACTAATATCACATACTAACAAAGCAAAGCATTGGGTATTTACAAAATCATGAGTTTCATCTTATAAAATACATATTTACCTATTACTTCTACATTTCCCTATTAATCAGTCCATATCTTCTAAAAATACAATATGCCAGCATTACACACATTTCAGAAATTAAAAACTGAGTTTGATCACAAGTAAGATAAGCACTTTTCCACCTTCAAGGCACTCAAAGCGTTTTACAACAAGGAACTGCTCACCTATTCACACACCAGTGTACGCAGACACTGGGGGCAAATTGGGTTGTCTTGCCCAAGGACACAATGACAGCATTCATCTGTGGGAGCTGAAATCTCACCACCAACCTGTGGATCAGTGGATCTGACTGCTCTGTTTTATATCTAGAGTGACATTTGAACTGCCAACCTTTGGATCAGGGGACAACCGCTCTACCAACTGAGCTACTGTCGCCTCAAACGCTCTACCAACTGAGCTACTTTTGCATTTTTTTATCTTTTCTACCAGGGTTAAACGCTAACTGCTAACATCCTACTGTTTAATGGGGTTATTGATATAACTAACAAGTCTAAGCACTGTCAACTGTTAGGAGAAACAGCCAGTACTGTGACAGCAGTATGCAACTCCCTGTCTCTTATAAGGTTCGGGTTGACTTTTACTGTCCCCTTAAGGAAATTTGTCCTTTGTATTTGACCCATCCTTTAATGCCACTGGGGCAACCTGCCAGGATCAGTGGAAGCCTCAGTGGTGCACACAGGAACTCATCTCCAGGTCTTGAGCTAGCTTCCAGCTAAACTTCCTTTAGCTGGAAGATTGTACTTATTGTTCATGTTTTGGGTTAATGGGGGAAAATGGAATGCCCCGAGGAAAGCCATCCTGACACAAGGAGGTGAGGATTTTATGATTTACACAGTTTCTGACACAGGCTGAGAAAATCCAATTAAAGTTATGAAACTGTATAGTCATTGTTGTAGTGAAAGAAGGACACAGATGGTCTACAGGTGAAGAGAGCTTTCTCTTTTACATGGACCACAGTCTCTCTACAGACGACAAAGTTGCTGCACGCTGCTATTCAAGCTTTAGAATGCTACATGAATTATTTGCTATCTCAACTCTCCCCATCACCCACCCTGAGATGTTATGCTGATTCAGGAGCACTCTGCACACAGCTGGAGAAAAAGATGTTCATTTAGTACTGGAGACATTTACGTGATCCTTACAATTTACATCTAGCTACAGAAATGTAAAAAATAACAATTCATTATGTATAACTAGACACTGGTTAAAGTCCAAAAACAAAAATTGAATATAATGATATTCAATATCATAAATATCCTTTGCACTCAGGTATAACATGGTATTGTTAAAATATGAAAATGCTCAGGTTCAGTCCAGTTTAATGTAATTATTAATTATTTTAGTTAATATAAATGGATCTATTATTCTAAGCAGTTTCATTTCAGTATCTACCATCCCATGTCCCATATGTGAACCACGTTAATAGTAGTATGACTTGAGGAGTGTCCTCGTGCTATAAACACTCTGAAAACTGGTTAGTGACAGTTTTTCTCCATTTGAAAGAACAGCACAGATGGCCATTTCTGAGACTGCTGCACCTGTTTATATATAGCTCCTCAGTGAAGCACTTGATAGAGATAAAAACAAAGCAAGTCTGTCTGTTTGGCAACGTAATGGCTCCACCAACACTTCACTGTTCCTCGTGAGAATACTTTTTGGAATTCTGGACATGGTTAGCAAGATGTCTGTCTAGATGAGACAAATTACATGTTGTCTTTGTTAGAATAAGTTGAACAGGAATAAATATGATGCAGATTTTATTGTTATTTTACAGTAAAATATTGAATATTTCTGTTTATCATCTCTTTTCTCACTCTTCATTCTCCTCCTCTTCCTTTTCCTTCCTCTCATCTCATTGTGGTCAATTTTAGCTTTGCCTCCCACCTCCCACATAGGAAGGCTCTACATCGCTTTTGTCCAAGCTACTGAGCTCAAAAATAACTTCCGTGGTTTATAACATAGATGACCGTTTGATAGGCCTTCTTTCTAATATTCTGTCTTTCCATTTGTGTTTCAGAACAAAGAATGGCTATGCTTGAATTGCCAGACGCAAAGGGCCCTTTCAGGAAGTCTGGGAGATCTTCCTGCACCTGTTGCACAGCCGATGGGGTCCCCACGACATCCTGCTCCAGCCAACCAACATCCACCTGTGCAGCAAATCCCCAATCAAGCCTCAGGGCTTAGGCCCACAGCTCCTCAACAGAAATCTCCGGGTCACCAAGTAAGTGCCCCACAGCCCAAGGGATCCAGTCAACCATCACCTCAGATTAAAGCTTCTCCTCAACCCAAATCTTCTTCCCTGCCTCCCACCCAAACTAAATCGACAACACAGCCCTCTACCCAGAGTAAGGGCACAACACAGCCTTCTACTCAGACTAAGGGCACTGCACAGGCTCCTACCCAGACCAAGGGTCCTGCACAGTCTGCTCAGAGTAAGGCTCCAAGCCAAGTTAAAGCTCAGCCCACTGCTCAAGTGAAAGGGCCAGGTGCCATTAAAGGCCCGGTTAAGGCCTCTGCTCAGCCCTCTGGTGCAAAGGCTTCTCCTGCCTCTGGGAAAGCTGCACCTCAGAAAACTTCTCTAGCTCCCTCCAAAACTACGCCTGTTCAGTCTAAAACCACAGGTAACAATCAGACCCGGAAACCTCCCCAGGGCCAGGAGAAAACACCTAAAACCAGCTCTAAACCTGCAAAAGAAGATGTCAAGACTCCACCAAAGAAGACAGTGGCAGAACCTGTCACTTCACCTAAAGACACAAAGATTAATGAGGATACACAGATGTCCAGACACCAAGTGAGCGACCAGCAAATTGTCACCTGTCAATTCATCATTTTTTTTGTTTGGTTGTTTTTTGTCTTTTTTTCTTCAATGTATTTCTGATTTTTTTGTTTTTTTTTAACATTATTGTCCAAAATCTCAAGCCTTTATTTTATCTCTTGAAGTCATCTTTTTTATTTTTTAACTTACCATCATCAGTTGCGCTGCATCTTCACAACTTTTGCAGTTTGTCATATTATTTACCTTTTTTTGTTTGTTTTTACAGCCAAGCATCTGTCCAGTTTGACTCCACATGATGACTAAAGCATTCATAGCATGATCACATTTCAAAAATGGTTCAAAGAATTTGACAGAGAATGCATGCAATCAAGTGACATATTTTAAATGTATTCATTTTGCAAACCATTTGTGTATTAACCACTTAAAGATAAATTCAGTCTTATTGTTAAATAAAACTCACACTTTAATTCTATTAACAACAGATAAGTAAATAATGTGACTGATTTTGCTTTTAAGTGGTTGCAATTGTACATTTGATAGTAGCTTTGTGCTAATACTGTATGTTCAATTGTTTATCCGGTCTGGATCAGTGGTTCTCATCTATCTTGTAATTATTAAAAAATCCTGATCTTGTTTTTTTCTGAGACAACTAAAATTAGACAATGCTTATATTAATGTTTGAAAAATCTTTTTCTCTGATAGTTTGATGAATTATAATAATTGATGAGTAGATAGTTCAGAATCACTGGCAGTAACAGATATTATTTGCTCCATGTTTTTTTTCTAACACAGTTTTCCTTTTCTCTTCTTTTTCAGGACTACACCAAATCAAGTACACAGAGTCTGAGTGACACCGGGTACTCTTCCGATGGCATCTCTGGTTCCCTGGGTGAGATCACGGGCCAGATCCAGGAGGAAAGCATTAAACTCAATGCCTCAGTGCCCTCAGATATCACCAAACTGGAGAGCTCTATGAAGCCTTTGCTGGAGCCCGAGCTGAAGGACAGGCCTCACTCACTGTCTGTGGGAGACTACAGTCCAGAAGATGATGCAGCGAGAGATGAATCAGAAGATGACCTAAGCTGTAAACTTCGACATGACTATGTAGAAGACAGCAGTGAAAGTGGTCTCTCACCATTACCAGTCAGACAGAAGAAGTCACACAAAGACCTAACAGATGAGGAATACATGAGGAGGCAAATTATGGAGATGAGTGCTGACGAAGATGAAATGGAAGAATATGGGACGCAGAAAACCAAAAAAACTCACAAAAGCAGTGCTGATCAGGGTAAAGAGAGGCGAAGGTTATCACACCAGTCAAACAGCTTTGAGGATGACCCCAAGGCAGCTGAAGCTAGAACAGAAGAAGATGGTCTAATGGCTCAAGGTGGTCTCAGAAGATTTAAGACAATTGAGCTCAATAATACAAACAGTTACAACCGTGATATTGAGCTTAGCACTGAACATGACTTAAGAGAACCAGAGCTTGAAATGGAAAGTCTGACTGGTTCACCAGAGGAGCGGTCTAAGGGGGACTATTCATCCACTCTTCCTGCCACTACACCCAGCTACACCTCTGGAACCTCCCCCACATCTGTGTCGTCTATGGAGGATGACAGCGACAGCAGTCCCAGTCGTAGAGCAAGACTAGAGGAAGCGAAGCAGCAGAGAAAAGCAAGACATCGCTCTCATGGGCCATTGCTCCCCACTATTGAAGACTCATCCGAAGAAGACGAGCTTCGGGAGGAGGAGGAACTTCTCAGAGAACAAGAACAAATGAGAGATTTAGAACAGCAAAGAATCAGAAGTACAGCTCGGAAAGCCAAACGAGACAAGGAGGAACTGAGGGCACAGAGACGCAGGGAAAGATCCAAAACTCCTCCCAGTAACCTTTCTCCGATTGAGGATGCATCACCAACAGAGGAGTTACGACAAGCTGCTGAAATGGAAGAACTTCATAGATCCTCATGTTCTGAATACTCCCCTTCAATGGACTCTGAGGCTGAGGGCTTTGAGGTGATTGCTGGGAAGTTGTATAAATCTGGCAACGAGTACAACCTTCCCACTTTAACAACACTCTACTCACCCACAGAAAAGACAGCAGTATCACCATCAGATAAAACACTCAAAAGTGCAGAAGAGGTTTATGAGGAGATGATGAGGAAAGCACAGCTAATGCAAAAACAAGGGCAAATGGTTCAGCAGAAAGGCACTGAAAGCAGGTCCACTCTGGAACCTGGTGGTGCTTTAACTCCAGGCTCCAGCCCTACACAGATCGCAGCTCCAGTCTCATTCTCTTCAACAGATCCTAGAATCCAAGCTGCACATCTGTCAAAAGAAACTCAAAACCGGATGATGACTCAAAGTGCCAAAATCGAAGGTGTTGTTGGAGTGTCCACAACAAAAGCTCAACCTGCCACCACGAGACAAAGTGGTCCCCAAAGGCCAGCACAAACAACACCAGAACCTGCCTCATCTTCCATCACCTCCAAAGTCTTCTCACTATTCAAAGGCCCCAGTCCTCCTGTATCCCCCACTACCTCCCCTGCCCAAAGCCCAACACATGTACCATCAGTCCGGCCTTCAAGTGGCAGACAGTTGCCCTCAGTGCCTGGTGGTCCTTCAGCTACAGCAACGCAATCACCTCAAAGAGCAGTGTCACCAAGGCTTGCCCGTCAGCAGTCCTCTCAGGAGTCACCAGTAATGGTCATAACACTGGCTTCTGAAACAACTAGCTCTGCCAGGCCACAGACTGTAAATTCCTCCACTTCTCCCTTGTCATCCCCTACACAAGCCAACTATAAAACTTTGTATAGCACTCATGCCCCACCCACCAGCTCTCCTAAACATTCAGTAAATGTTGGTATTAGCACTATGAATGCACATGAATCAACTTCATTGGAAAAAATATCAAATGTTGCATGCTCCTCAAGTTCAAATGTGGTGGATCTCCGAGCCCCAATGCGGTCTGCACCTATCATAATGACAGATCAAGGAATGGACTTGACATCTCTAGCTTCTGACACAAGGCGATACACTGGAGGAGTGGAGCAGCCGTCTGGTCGACATACTGCTGTACAACCTCTCATTATGAATCTTAATGCACAGGAACAGCCACATGTCTCAGTACCTACACCTACAACAGTTAGTGTCACAGTAGCTGGTGTTGTGTTCATGTCCCCATCAAAGACACCAGTTATATATGGAGATCCTTTGCAAAATCGTGTTGACCTGGGGCAATGTGTTGGCTCAGCTGTGTGTTTGACTCAAAGTAAACCCCCAATCACTGACCCATCTATTCCTAAAATTGATGCTTGCCTTGAAAATCTTGGTCTACAACAACAGCAGTTACAGTTACAACAACAAAAACTTCTCCACCAGCAACAACTTCTGGAACAGCAGCTTCAGCAACATCAGCAGCAAGCTTCCTTTGCCCGGTACAATTTAGCAAATCAAGTACCACCAGTGATTATGAAGAAAGACCTTGTAGTGAGTCAGACAAGTACTGCTCAACCTGTAGTGACAGCAAGTGCCATAATTAGACCAACAGTTCCACATTCGGTGTCTGGAGCTGTGACCACAGCTCCCCAAGACATCTATGGTGGAGTAGCTTTAGAGCTGAAAAACAAGCCAACAGCAATTAACCTATCCACTGGAAAACCTCATGTTATGATGGTACAACTTGATGATACCTGTGCATCACAAAATACCACAGTCACTCAACTCGTAAAGCAAGAAGAGCCCCCTCCCCAGGTCTTGGATCTCACTGGGCAGCTAAAACCAGAAAACCAAGTAGCTTGTTGTGATGTTGTTTACAAGTTACCATTTGCTGGCTCTTGCTCCGGGGCATATGGGCAAAACACAGCAGATACAAATCCTGTCACTGAAAGTAACCAAACTCCTAATCTGTCATCACCACATTTAAGTGCAGGTCAACAACAACAGCAAGTTTCTAAAGGAATGACGGAAGAACACAAAGCATATCAGCCTCCTGTATTCACTATGGGAAGAATTCAACCATCCATGTCTGATACCAACTTACCTTCAATGACGGATGGCAGTCAATATCAGGGCAGGGTGCAGGGAGGGCCAGCGGTTGATCTTACAAGCATGGTTCATGCATATGATGGAGGATATCTTGGCGTGGGAGCACAATATGGCTCGTACACAGACTTGCGTCAAGATTACTCAACCTCCTCTTTACCACTTCGCCGATATGGCTCCTTGTCTAATATCAGTTCTGATTATAACTATAGTGCACAAAACCTATCTGGGTCCCAGGACTCAAATCTTGCACAGTATAGTGCCACCACAGCAAGAGAGATCAGTCGTATGTGTGCAGCACTTAATACAGCAGAACACATGGGGAGATACAGACATAGCACTGAATTGGTCCCATATGGAGCAGGAAGAGGTGGTTCCTTGGGAAGGCTAAATCTTCAGCAAAGTTTAGCATCTATAAGAGCCAGTCTATTATATGGACCAGACGGAAGACCAACACCAAATAGCCAAGCACTAACAAATTTGATTAATGCTAGACAAGCAAGTCTACGTGCAATGTTCCCAGCAGCTGTACGAGGGGGAGATGGCATGATATATTCCACCATTAACACCCCTATAGCCTCTACATTGCCTATTACTACTCAGCCAGCCCCTGTCATCCGTCCCATGTCTGGAGGAATATACAGGCCATACCCTGCAGGAGTAACAGCAGTACCACTGGCTAGTCTCACAAGGCTACCCCAAGTAACTCCTAGAATGCCTCATCCCACACAAGGACAATATTATAATCAGTACCCATCATCAGCTACTCCTGCAGCTATTACCAGTTCCATGCCTCAAGAAACACCAATGTACCTTGGAAAACCATCAGCACCAGACACTGCCCAAACAAATGCAATAGCTGTACCTACTCCACCTGCAGCTCATGGAGGGGTACACAGAGTTTCAGCACTTGCTCTCCCAGCTCCAACAGATCAACAGGCAATTCACCTTCCCTCTCCTGCAGCTCTTCCTATAGCTCAGGGCCAGCCTGCTTCCATCCAACCAGTGCAAACAGAACCACTATCGTTAACCCAGTCTCTGGTTCCAGTTACAAGTCAACAATTGGGCCAACCACAAACAACAGCAACTGGGACTACAGCAAGTAAACTTTCTCCTCCTGCTGAAATACCAAAAGGAAAAGAGGATGAGAAAATGAGTCAACAGCAAGAACATATATTGCAGCTAGAGCGAGAACGTGTTGAGCTGGAGAAATTACGCCAGCTGCGGTTACAAGAGGAGCTTGAACGAGATCGCATGGAGCTTCAGAGGCACAGAGAAAAAGAGCAGTTAATTGTTCAGCGTGAAATTCAAGAACTTCAAACAATCAAACAGCAAGTATTGCAGCAACAGCAAGCAGAGCGTGAAACACAGCTCATTATGCAAAGGGAACAGCTGGCACAGCAACGTATGCAGCTTGAACAGATCCAGTCTTTGCAGCAGCAGCTGCAGCAGCAGCTGGAGGAGCAAAAGCGGCAGAAGACAGCTGCTGTGGAGGCTGCTGCTGCTGTTGCTGCAGCAGAGGCAGCCGCAGCCTCTGCAGCAGCTGCTGCTGCTGCCACGTCAGCACAGGGGGCCCTGCAGGGAGTAGTTGGAGGAACACCACATGGTTTCATTATTTGTGACCACACCGGCAGAGTTATTCAACAAGAAGGTCAGAGCGTTCAGTTTTGGCAAGACGGACAGGTGGTGCAAGCTCTGGTGGCTGGTCGGCCAATTCAAAGCTCTGCATCTGAAATGTCATTAAGAAGCAGTGAAAAACAAGTTGACCCAAAGGTTATGAGAAAACAAAATTCTATGCCTCGGCTTAGGGATGGTACAGAAGATGACTCTGTGAAGAAGATTACTGACAGCTGTGTACAAACAGATGATGAAGATGGAGAAGACAGATTTATGAACCGGCGCAGGCGGACGAGGCGCATTGCAGACTGCAGTGTGCAAACAGATGAAGAGGACCAAGGAGAGTGGGACCAACAACCAGTAAGGCGAAGGCGATCACGAGCATCAAAGCACTCTGAATCCAGTGGGGAAAGTAAATCTGTATCTTCAAGTATAGCTATTCAGACTACAAATGATTCCTCATGTCAAACTGAAGCAGACCAGCTTGGCAGGGTTTCTCCTGCAATCCATATTACAATGGCAGAGACTTCAAAAGTCGACCTTTTACATTATATAGCTGCTCCCGAGAGAACACACAAAGGAGAGAGTCTGGCTTGCCAAACAGAGCCAGAGTCACAGTCCCAGGGTGTAGTAGCACCTCAGCTCAGTGTGCCTACAACCATCAGTCCCTACTCCACAAGTCTGCACATAGTTGGAGCAAACACAGCAGATGCAGCATCCCCAAGACTCCAAGGGGTAGCAACATTTGAGAGAAGAAAGCCCGACCCTCTGGACATCAGCTATCAGCAGCATGATTCTCGTCAGCCCCCTAAATCTCCCCAGGTTCTATACTCCCCAGTGTCTCCCCTGTCTCCTCATCGTATGTTGGAGACCACGTTTGCATCACAGGAGAAACTCAACAAGGCCCACGTGACTCCTCAGCAGAAAGCCTTCACAGCTGAATCACCCCAGCGCCATCAGTCACTCCCAAGACCTATCAAAAGTGTACAGCGCTCCATGTCAGATCCCAAACCTCTCAGCCCCACATCTGAGGATCCAGCAAAGAACCGGTTTTCTCCATACCATCAACAAGCATTGTCCAACAGTCAGGTAAGAATTGAGATTAACTACATTAATCAGTGAAATTACTGTGAATAATGAATTATGTTTTAAACTATACTTATTTAACTTCATTTACACATGTTTAATTGCTAAAGAATAAAACTGTAAGCCAAAGAGCATATACATACACACACATCTATGATTCCACAACATTTCCAGTGAGTCCACAGCCCACTGTGCTTCTGAGCACTGTGCTTTGTGTACATACAAATCTGGGATGGTATTATAAAATTATTATTAATTATTTATTCTATGTAAAGTAAATAAACTGATAGTGTATACACTAATAACTGAATTGCTCAATTTACATAATGTGCATTGTATGTGCCTTTCTTGACAGATGGTCTCCTTGCAGCAGCAGCAGAACTCCCTGATGAGGAAAGTGAAGAGAACACTTCCCAGCCCTCCTCCAGAGGAGACTCCACTGCCTATTGTCACTCCAGCACAAATGTACAGCTCACCTGGCATGTCCCAGAGAGTCCTGCCACGCTCTGCCCAGGGGGTCACTAAAGCTGGACTACTAAATGAGCTCAAAGCAGTAGAACAAGAGTCATCAAAGCTACGTAAGCAACAGGCCGAGCTAGAAGAAGAAGAAAAAGAAATAGATGCCAAGCTTCGTTGTTTGGAGATAGGCATAACCCAGCGCAAAGAAACAATGGTAAAGGAAAGGGAAAGAAGAGACTTGGCTTACCTGCGATGCATGGGCGATGCACGCGATTACATGTCAGACAGTGAGCTCAATAACCTAAGGATGGCAGCTGGAGCTTTTGATGGTAACGGTCTTCTGAGTAGACCCAGTACTGCACCACTCAGCCAGTTTACCAATGACCCCAATGCAACGTCACAGTATCCCTCAACTTCTTCTTACATATCTTACCCTTATTCTCAAAGTCAATCATCAGTTCAACCACCAGTCTCTGCCTATGGCTTCCAAACTCCTTACCCAACCTCAGCTCCCCAACCTGGAACATTTCAGCCCCATCCCCCCACTGGACCACTGTACCCAAATCAGACAAGTTATTCCTCCCGTGCCTATGGCCAGTCTTCCTATCAGACAGATCTTGGTATGCAGCAGCATAGCCACCAGGGCTTCCATCCTTCTGGTCAACCCATGCCTGGTCAAAGCCTTCCTTATCCAACTAGTTCCTTTCAACCTGGTCACCCTTACCAACAACAAGCTGACATTCTTACTGTTCACCAAAGACCCCGGCAGACATCTTTGGCAGATCTAGAGCAAAAACACCCCACAAATTATGAAGTGATCAGTAACCCTGCAGTGTCAGTGGCCACATCTGCTCCTGACACCAGCTATGGCTCTATATACAGCAATGCTTATGGACAATACCGCCCCCCTGAGCCCGGTCTGGTTCACTCCAATGAAAATCCAATAAATACATATGGCACAGATGGGATGTACACCGCCAACCTGGAGCAGAATATCCCTAGAAACTATGTTATGATAGATGACATAAGTGAATTGACAAAAGACAATACTGGACAAACTGCTGATGCACTTGGACATCCTGCAGGTGTACGATATCGCAATGAGAATGGTCCTGTGCATGGTGCTGCTTATGGAAGGCCAGAAGAGGAGACTCTGGATGCTTATGGCAGGCCAACAGGCACCATTGGTTACCAGAGCACTGCTGATAGTCGCACCAGTACAACAGTGAGTGGGAGCTCCTCCTATTACTATGATGACTATACTAAACATGGAACAAGAAGTGGCTCTGGAAGCCATAAAACTACACCTAAGAATCTCACCCCTGGAGTATCTTCTAAAAGAAGTAAGCATAGAAAACAAGGAATGGAGCAGAAGATATCAAAATTCTCTCCTATAGAAGAAGCACGAGATGTTGAATCTGATCTAGCCTCCTACACAATGACAACCTCAACAGGAGGCAGCTGTACAGTAGTAACCAGGTCCAAGAAAGGGCAGGAAGATGGTTCTTATGGGAAAAGGCATTCCTATGATCAGCAGAAATACCATGGGACAAGTCGAGAGGGACTGGAGGAGGAGGATCACATGTACACTGCTGGCAGATCAAGATCAACTGGATATGGCATGGACAAGATTTCATCTAGAGATGGCACAGGCCACCGAAGCAAATCCTATGAAAGAGATGCAATGGAGCGCTCTCAAAGAAGCAGTCGTAGTGGAAGACCTCCAATGCGCAACCAAAATTCAGAAGAGGAAAGTCCTCTCAGTCCTGTAGGGAAACCTGTTGGCATCGGCCGGAGCTCTGCTGCAGCTGATGCTTATGACGCCAGGAACCAGTATGGCTCCAGTCATTCACTACCAGACGTTCAAGACCATCACAAAAAGGATCTTCCCAGAAGTCATGTCTATAAACCTGATGATCCTTACCTTGTAGATGACATGCACTGTGCAGTTTCTGACAGTGAAGGTAATTGGTGCTAAATCTTTTATTCTGCCTCACACCATCTGTGACAAGACTGCATGCCAAATGTACAGTATTAAGAAGCATGGATATTTCTTTCTATCCTGTTCTAATTGTCTGTGGATTGTTTTTGCTTTTTCTTTTAACTGTTTTGCATGCTGTGTAAAGTAATGTGATTGTTCTCATAGCAAAACATGTGCATGTCTCTACAATGTGCATGGTTTTCAAATTGCATGCTTTTAATCTGCATGCTATTCCTGCCCTAGATAAAAACTGATTATTAATATTTGTTTGGTTTAAAAGCCTATCATTTGGGTCAAGAGGAGACAGACTGGTTTGAGAAACCACGGGAAGCACGCTCAAAACATCATGGCAGTAGCGGACATTCATCCACAGGTAGACGCAGTAAGCACACCTACCATGACTATGATGAGCCCCCTGAGGAGTATGGCCCAGATGAATACAACCAACAGCGCCACACATCTTCACGGGAACATCGTCACCACAGCAGCAGCTCTGGGAGACACAGCTCGTCCCGACACTCTTCTGAGGATCCCAGGTCATCTCGTTCTTCCCGGACACACTCCAAAGATCCATCCGCCCGCTCTGACGGCAGGACCTCTTCAGGGG
The DNA here is from genome assembly GCA_030686955.1 of Odontamblyopus rebecca. Taxonomy (NCBI): domain Eukaryota; kingdom Metazoa; phylum Chordata; class Actinopteri; order Gobiiformes; family Gobiidae; genus Odontamblyopus; species Odontamblyopus rebecca. The sequence goes on from CM060656.1 coordinate 20,221,775, forward strand.
TGCAGAGGAGGGCCCACCCTGACTCCCGTACTTCAACGGGAAGCCCAAGAAACTCAGGAGACTTTTCACGAGATTCACCCACAGGACATCATCATGGAAGGGGTCAAAGAACACAAGGAGACCGCCCACCATCCAGGAGACAGGACGCCAACACACCAGGGCCTAAAGATCAGCATCCACAGCAGCAGACAGCTCCAGGTCAACAGCGGCCTGGAGCGCAGGTTGGACGACATCCTGGATCTGAATCAACAGATGGCACACAGCCGCCACAGCAGAGCACCCAACAGCAACCTCAGCAGCAGCAGCAGCTGCAGCAGCAGCAGCAGCAGCCTCCAATGCAACAGGGACAGCCAACAGCCACTGCAGGACCAGGAGGACCACAACAACCCAAACCTGCACCAGCCTCAGCACAAGGGAGACAACCTGGCATTGGATCGGCCACAGGACCGTCAGTTCCCACTGTGGTAAGAATAAAGTTACTATTACTCTTGTTTGTGCACTGGGCATGCACTTTTTAATGAACTTTATGGACTGGTTTGCGTGCCTTGTACATTTTTGTATCCAGTTTTTCTTTTTAACTATGGACAGAATGATATTTGTGTCTGAAATAAAGAATAAATAAATAAATGCATTAATTTATTAATGCAACATTAAATCATGTTTATCATAGTATAGCATTTAGCATAGTTTTATTGGCTCAGCCACAGGTATAATGCAAATTATTTAGAGTTTTTTTGATAAATAAGTGTAATATATAACTCATCTGAATACAATGTGTAATTTTTACATCCACACATGTGGATATATATATATATATATATATATATATATATATATATATATATATATATATATATATATATGTATAGGTATATGTATATGTATATATATATATATGTATATAAAGTTACCATTTTTTTTTAAATCAATTTCAGACAAAAATGGATCCTACTACCCCACCGAGTGGAATAGGAACTAAAGCCACGATGGGCCCACCTGCACCACAGCCAACCAAGATAGCTACACCTCCTCTAACAGGCATCGGTAAGTTTTGTGTCAGTCTGTTAACATGCAGTTTATTTTGATGAACTGATGTCATGTTCTGTATAGACTATGGAGTTAATGAATAATGCACAAAATTGTAAAGTGTCTGGAAAAGCGCTATGAGACTAATGCATTATTATTATTAGGCTCCAAAGCTGCTTCGGTCGGCATTGGCAGTAAACCTGGAGGTATCGGCAGTGCTGCAGCAGGGCAAACCCCAGCTGAGGGAGAAAATGTCCTGACTAAAATCCTGCAAGGAGGGGCAGCAGAGCAGGCTGGGAAACTAGGGGATGGTAGGACTATGAATACTGTAGTTGCAAATAAGGAATACTGACTGATACAATTTTGTAATTCTATTATTATATATTATATTATATCATTTTGGTTTTCTTTTTTATCTAGCTCTGTCTGGCCTTGGAAAGAAGTTCACTTCATTTTGGTGAAGTGAATATAGTTAAAGGCAAGTGATAGCATCCCTACATTTAGCCTTTTTGAAAAAAATATTGAGAGAGTTAGTAACAGTTGATCATTTATGCTTTTGTTTTTGTTTTCAGTATATTCAATAACACGAGACACTGACTGACTTCATACTGGAAAAACCTTTAAAATTGAAATCTCAAGCGACAAGCGAAAGACTTCTGAATTCATCAGTGAGTATTCATGTCACATTACAATGATACAGTACAAGGAACTAACTCATGGACACAATTTCCCCATTATCTTTAAATTGAACAGAGCTATAATCAAGAAGTGCCTTGTCAGCAATTAATCCCCAGACATTGGAAACACTTGAAGTTAATTAAATGATCTGACAGCATCAACAGAGGATCAAGACAGACTAAAGGTAGGTGGTCTTGGATTATAGTGTTTATGGGGTAGTGGGCAAAAAGAGTGGGTCTGATCCACAGTGCTCCATCAGATGTCCCCTGAGGTTATTTGTATCCTTTGATAAGCTAAGACATGGCTGTCTTGGCTTGTCAGATGTCAACATTGTAAACCCAAACTTCTCTCATTTTCATAACTTAGTCAAATAAGGTCCAATTTTAGGCAAATAAGTGGAACCAGGTGGATATAATTCAAATGTTTATGATTATTACTTTTTGTTTTCAATTCATAATCATGGTGTACTTACAGTTAAACATCAAAGCTAAGATCAAAGCAGGCTGCATTTAGCTTGAAGCTATAACTATGGTTTACCTTTAATATCACATGTGAAGACTTGTAGCGACAGCTCACGCCATGCACAGAATCATGACTCTGTGTTAGCATCATCACTCATTACATGCCACAATAAACCAACTAATTCTGCTCAGTGGGGCACATGCACAAAGCAGCACAGAAAACCTATCTAAAAGCATTGTTTATCCTTTAGCACAACACATGCACACTGCTAGCAGATCAAGATCAACTGGATATAGTATGGACAAGATTTCATCTAGAGGTAGCACATGCCACAGAAGCAAATCCTATGAAAGAGATGCAATGGAGCGCTCTCAAAGAAGCAGTCGTAGTGGAAGACCTCCAATGTGCAACCAAAATTCAGAAGAGGAAAGTCCTCTCAGTCCTGTAGGGAACCCTGTCATGCTTATTTCATACAGGCTCAGTTGATCAGGTGCACAGTTACACGATGCTGCTCTAGACTTGTGACTCTTGACTGAAATCAAACAGCACATCTTGGTCAGTCAAGGCATTCCTCAGAGGAGTGTGCAGATAAACCCGACTTAAAGCAGGCCAGCCTGCTCAGCTTAGTGGATTACTGCCAGGGTGCTTGACTGTACAACTGTAAGTAAGTGGAGTAGGGTCCTGGACTGTGAAAGTGAAGTCAGCTTGTATTGATTAACATTTCTATCAAATGTATTTTGTTAATTAATATTATTCCCACATTTGTAGACTATAATAAATGTAATACATTTTTCATAACATTTCTCCACATTTTTCTCTCTGTCCCTGACAGGCCCATAATGTGGCAGTCCCCTTTTTAAGACTGGAGCTGAGTAACAGGCCCAGTCTCTAACCTGAGGCAGAGCACATTAGGAAACTCAAGAGTGCTCAGTTGTGCATATCGTTTTTGCCAAAGGGTACCTTACTACGCCCTCTACTGGAATGTCTGGTGATTGTACATCTGTCAGGGAGACTTGATATCAGCTTGAGGTTTTCAGAAGATTAAGTGAAAATTTTATGGGTTTTTCCTTTATTACCAAGACAACTCACACCTGCAACGGGTGTAAAACGGCAATGAAGACCAAACCTGGCTTCGCTCCATGAAAGCTCGGTTTTACTGATCTCTACAGTACATTCCATTTGAGGGAAATAATGCTCTTTTTGAATGTTGTCATTTCTGTTTTTGTCTGTAAATGCATTGTGTAAATGTGGATATCAGGATGCACGCACAAATGAGAGACTGAAAATATTGTAACTTTTCATCTCTGAGAAGCCACTAGTTATAGGTGTAGGTTTGGGGAAGGGATAACTACCAGTGTGCCCACACGTGTGTTGTCCACATCAAGAGGACCAAATGAAAGAGTGGCCATGGCTTTTTATTAGCCATCTCAAAGCCATTGTTTTTGTCCCAGAGCTTGTCGGCTGGGACAGGTTTTCCTTTGTTTTTGATTTGCCTCACTGAATGGAAGAGCCTTATTCAGTATGTTTTACTTGTATACCTCATATGTTTTAAAATGTCCATATCGTCACACTTTTCTTTTTACACTACTGTATATTATTATATGTACATAAACCAAATCAAATTATGTAAATTTGTCATTTGTGTATTTTTGAATCATGTTCATGAGACATTTTGTTTGTACTTTTTATTGAAATCATTGTTTTCTTGCATCTGATAATTTGCTTGTTTATTTTATAAGCAATAGCATGCAGATAATGGTATATAGCACAATGATTATAAATTAGTGATGGAAATATAAAACACTTGGATCTATAAATAGCAGTAAAACAGTTTGTCGGCGGATTTACAACCACAGTCCCACATGTGCATGTTATGTTTGAAGGCATAAGAGCATGCAGACAGGTACAGTTACTTTGTTTCACTCATACACAGAGTTAACATGTTCTGCAATTCTCTATCTCAAGCTGGCTCCACTGCCTATTTCAGCACACACCTACCACATATAACAGGACCATATGAAAGCAATTATAACATCAGATATTCTATGCAATGACTCATTTTGAACCTGGAAAAGATTTAGCCTGAAATGGTTTATTATCATCATTCTGTTCACAAGACAACAACATCTAGACTTGGTCAGATAGGTCCAGAAAACGTTTTTTGCTTTATAACTTGTCTGTATGACTTTAAATATTAAATATGTAACTAGTTTTGATTTCTGTGGCATGTTTTGACCCCTCACCCCGCACTAGTTGGTGGGACTTGTTGCCAAAGGGTAAACTGTGTCGTTTTTTTGAATGTCCACCATCATGTTGCTTTGAAGCATGGAGTTTTTTGCTTGGCTTTTGTATGGCTGTTCTCAAATCCCTCATTTCTGTGCACTTGGCTGACCTGGGCTCCTCAGTGTTTGGCTTGCAGTGGCTGTTCATGCTGCTATGAAGCTGTGATACAGATGGTCAGCACTTCCATCAACTCTGTGTCATTGTACATATTGGTGTCGGTGTATCCTGTGGGGTGAATGGAATGCTTCTAATGACTATTTCATTGTTCACTTAAAAACAGCCAAGCCATCTTTACAAGGTGCATGATTTGAACTTATACTAAGCGGAAGAGAGGCATGTTTTTCATGTTCCTAATGAACCTTGAAATTTCACAGGCCAATATAGAGAATACTAAAGAACAAAGTGTTTTTGCCAGTCGTTCACAAAATCAGGGCATGATGTCATTTTCTCGAAAGCACAAGCCTGACTGGTAGCACTCTTAAAGGATACAGAACAGTGCCTCTGACTGAGCTGTCATGGAGAACAAAGAGCAAAAAATGAATAAAAATGCAAGTGAAAGAATTGACTGGGGTACAACAGTTTTTAGTGACAGACAGAGACAGACACACATCCTTAATGTAAATACTCATTATTCTGTACAGCTTTGTTTTGAATACATGTGCATCCCCATGATGTAATTGCTGCCAACTTTTTGTGAATAAAAAATATTTATTATCATAATGGAGAGGTTATAATGATGATGATATGATGATTATTATTATTGCATATTTGGCTGACATGTGATGATGGTTTACAACAGCGGAACAAACTCTGTACTCAGAATCATATTTGGTCAATGTAGAGAATTTATTATCCATATTGTGCTTGTAAAAAGACAGTACCTCAATGGCAATAGTAGAGTCCTCCGGAGGTGTAGAAAAAGATGGATATAATCTGTAAAGAGATGAAGAGCGAACTAGAAATATGAAGCAAAATATCTGTCATTCACTGTTGTAAGTGCAATGGGCAAGCGTCAGTCGTGTATCCATTGTGAAACCTTGTGTTCTAATAGTGTATTCCTGTAAACAGAGTAAAAAATTTTGGTGCATCATGTCAAGTAATGTGATATATGAAAAATATTGATCCTGCAATTTCCAAACGGAGAAGAAAATAAAAAAAAATTATTGAAATGTCTTTTGTTCTTGTGTTTTTTCTGAAATCAAAAGGTGTATTTTTATTTTATTTTTTTGTTTACATTTGATAGTACATTGATTTTAACATTGAGTAGCATAAGCATTTTAAACTTCAAGGCTTTATCCCAGAAGACAGTGATGACTTATCTTTGTGTGGGTGGTGGCATGTTGGAGCACGAGAAGATGCCAATATATATGAAGAAACGGAGGTGTGAGGATGGAAAGTGTCTGTCATTTCAGACCAACCAAGAATTTATGATAATGTATTTGTGCTTGCGCTTTATTTATTAAGGGCATTGTATGACTGTTGACAATACAGAGGTCTGAGAATGAAAATTAAATGGATTATTACTTAAATGAATTATGAGTCCAATATAATAAAAAACTATTACCCAATAATGAGCATGGCACATAATTCAGAGCGTCTTTGTTTTTTATAGCTGCTAAACGTTATTTAAACACCTCCATTTGGCCATCTGCATCTTATTCTCTCACACCAATCTTGAAGAATATGTATATAAGCAGGTTGAAATAATGTGGAGTATACTGTAGTAGTGCACATAACTGCAGTACAAATCTGAAGAGCTTGCCTGCCCCCATCTGGTTTAAATTAGTTCATGCCACAACATTCTCAAGTCATTTGATTTATGAATGTTTTATGTTTTTTTTGTTTTTTACATTTATCAGTATCAATAGCCTTGTGTCTCTGTGTAGTATTTTTTTTTATTAAATTGGGATACATTTTATCAAAATGTCCAGCTTTGGGTTAGTCCTTGTTTAAAATGAATATAGCAGTTATGTATTCCTATTTTAGACTAGTTTCAACCTACAATAGTCACGTTTTAAATCTAGTTTATCTGGAAGTACACTGAAGCCCAATTATTTTCTGATGTGAAAAGTCTGAGAATCATCCAAAAACACCAGTCACAGATTGTAGAGATGCCAGACCCAAATTACTGATGAGCCTTGAATTGACCCTAACCCTCAGGAAAATAAGGTAAGACAAAATTATCCCATGTAAATCAGCAAGCAAATAAGAATTCTGCAAGAAATTGTATTGTAATATTGATCAGTATTTTTGACTAGCCATCCTTAATCCACAATCTCAAGTGTGAGATAATTCTATTTCTCCTTGACATCCACATCTTGTACTGTATTGTAGAATAGTACTAGTATCTTGCTGAGTGGCTAACGCTCATGCCTCCCAGCAAGAAGGTTGCGGGTTCGATCCCCGGGTCGCCTGGGCCTTTCTGAATAGAGTTTGCATGTTCTCCCCGTTTCTGGATGGGTTTCCTCCGGGCTCTCCGGTTTTCCCCATCAACTCAAAACATGCAGCACCCCTATGAACTAACATCAAGGACCATGATGTCCTCCCTCCTGTGGGCTCACCACTCACAGAGGGGTTCATAGTGGGGGTCAGGTGCGCAGAGGACTGGGCGGCGAACAGCTGCCCCCACGACCCAGCTGGATTAAGCAGAAGAAGACGGACGGACTAGTATCTTTTTCAGTTCATTTTAACATTTAAAATAATATAGCCTATACTTGTAGAGTAGACTTACAGCAGAGCTACTGAGGTCAAAACACTCTACACTTTCTCTATTAACTGATACGGCTCATCAATGAGATTGCTGCTTCACTTTAAATAGGCCTACTCCATCTTTGCTCTAAAAATAATTTACTGCATTGACCCACAGCCAACATCCCCTTGGTTATATACTTACATATTTAACAGCATGTTACTGGATATAAAATACAGAGAGGTGCAAGAAGTAATAAAAATTGACACTTGAGTGCAGTTCATATTCAATTACAATTTCTGTTAAAACCATCAATACTAGTTGTGCGTTTTCCATTGTACTGAACCTTCCAACGATAGTGTAACTACTACAAGTATTAGAGGCTCCTGTAAACTGCACTATCAGTACTGTACTAACATAGTAACAACAGTGATTCAAAGAAGTTTCACTCAGATGTATTTATAGATTCAGTCATTTGTTTTGTTAAATGTCGCATACTTTACTGCATTCCTGGAAGCCATGACATACCATATCCAGAAGGAGTGGTGGATTAATAAAGGACCAACCTCACTGATGTAACAAATAAATCAATTTTTCATTTCTCTTTGCAGTACCTGAATTAAAAGCCATCTTCGTTTCTTCGTTTCTGACTGGTTACCCATAGTATTAAAAATATACTACCCTTATTAACAATGCCTCTGACATTTCCCAAAGACAATTTATAAACACCTATTAATTACCACAAACTGGGCTCAAGTGCAAATGTATTCCCAGAACAGTTCTTGGTAGTGATTGATGAGCCTTTGAGGAGTCAACACTTGGTACGAACCACAAGAGGTCAGCACTGAGCAGCTATCCAAGTCCTCAATATGTCTGGAACCATCAAGCTTAACAGCCAATGAATAAAGACCAGAGAGGAGCCAAGGCAAGGCTTCCCTGTCTCACTTGCCACTCACACAACTCTTAATCGATACTCAATCCTTTAATAGTGAAGCAGCTACTGAACATTTTAAAGCTGTTTGATAATGATGAAAAAACTTCCCCATTTCCTTGTTTGAGTTTATTAAGTTATAAGATTAATTGACAACATCCTGGATTCTGTGACATAGGCACAATGGACACTATATTAGCAGGACTGTAGGTGCCTCAAAGTGGAAAGTATTGATGACTTGGGTGAGAAATTTGTGTTCTATTGAATCTCATCAGTTCTTGTTTCATGGTAACTGCCACTATTGGACTGATGTTGTATGAGAATGTGGAGTGACTGTACCGTCTATTGTCTATTGTCCTGTTTTGTTGTATTTATAAGTTTAGGAAACAATAACGGCTAATCGAATCTAAGCAACTGATCTTTTTGTGAAAGTGAAAAGGGAATTTCTCTAACAAAGGGCATCCAGTGAAAACGATTATCCGTTAATCAAAGACTGTAGTTTTCTTCTTCTTTTTTTTCCCATTTCCAACTTGCCACAGAAAAGTGTTTATACAGTTTATACAGTAATGGACAAAGACATTATTGATTTTGGAAAAGGCAGCAATGTTACAGTAATGAGAAAAGAGGTTCATGGGAATAATATAATCAAGACTTACAAAGTCAAAGGATATATTTGATCAAAACAAATGTGTACAAAAAATTAAATTATTCTTAACCAAGAGTGTGTGGGCCGTTGGTAAAGTTATGTGGAAAAATACACAGATTTACAAATTTACTTTTACTCCTTAAAGATGTATTATTATTATTATTATTATTATTATTATTATTATTATTATTATTATTAAACGATTTTTATGAATGTTAATCATAATATAAATAAACCATAATAATAATAAGCGACACTGAAGGATTCGCAGATCAAATTTCCCTACAGAGACAATAAAGTATGCCTTAACCATAAGTTAAAGCCAACTCAAACTGAGCACAGTATAGCCTGAGAAGACCAGGAGGTCACGAGACAAGTATTTGAGCTGAGACAGAAATGCTGATGCTTCTGCTTTGGGCCCTGTCAAGCAGACTTAGCATCAGTGTTTACAAAGCAAAACCAGAAGAGGTCTCCTTAATTCAATGGGCCCATAGTACAGAGAGAAAGGAAAGGAGGGCATTAGAAAGCAGTCTATGCGCTGCTTGTTTAAGCACTTGAGAAGGACAAAGCCAGGTTAATGAAGTCAGCGTGCAGAGTCAAGAGCCTGGACTGATTCATGCTCCTACTGAAGCTACAAAGCAGATCACTTCTCTATATAACCTGCTTCAGAGTACTATAGCCTACTAGTGCCTATTGTTGATTGGTACTATTTGTTACTATGAAACGCCTCCGTGTTACATACCATGGGTCTATTCTATATGCTACTAAAATAAGAAGGAGCCGTGTAAAGGTTATCTTAGTTGTAACTTAAACCATAAAAGCTCAAATAAAAATAAATCACAAAGCTGTAGCTAATCAAAGTGGACCAGTGCATTGATTTCTGTTCAAGAGGTGAAATAGTGGCGGGGTTGTATTGCTGTCTCCATTTCGTTCGCCCATCCCCTCCTCAGGCCAGATGCTACTTCATCCACAGCGTCTACAGCGGCGTGCGTCCGCGGCCCAGTGACGCTCAGATGTGAGGAGGAGGAGGGGGAGGAGGAGGAGGGGGAGGAGGAGGGGGAGGAGGAGGAGGGGGAGGAGGAGGAGGAGGGAATGCGCCTGCGTGAACCAATGACAGCGCGCCGTACTGAGCTGGAGGAGAGAGGCTGCCGCTTGGTGAATGGAGGCGACGAGATGCTGGCTACCGTGGCGGACGTCGGGATTTAACATCGACAAAGGTATTTCTGTAATGGTTTGATGTGAAAACGCTCGGGATCAAACGAGTCAGATATTCAGACAGTTGAGGCACGTGTCCTTCGTGTTGCGGCATGTGGTTAAATCCCAGGTTGAGTGCTGTCGGTAATGGGCTTGTAGACACAGCTGGTCAGCGTCCGTACACTGGTGTAACTGAGCGGTGGGATTTTTTTCTAGAATCTGACACCTAAAGTGGCAAGGGAAGCTGTAAACTCGTATGTGATGAAAGGTCTCCTCACATATGTGGAAGTGTACAGCCAATTTTATTGGCGCGCTTAGATGCTGCTCGACCGACGCACCGCACGTCCAGTCATCGAAAATGAAGGCCCAGCTGTCAATTGTACACCAGTGTTAATGCATGCGCTTCATACAGCCTATATCACCTTAGACACAAGATTACGCGTTCTTCATACGAGGTTTGGTTGCATTTATGTGATGTTATAATAGTATTCGTCTTTGGGCTACTATACTAAATCCTATAAAAGCGGTCTCTCATTTACTGAGTGGGTTAAAACGAGGAGAACAGTAAGATGTTCTTCTCTAGCCCACCAGTGAAGTGGGCTGAACAGGCATCGTTATGGCTGTGTAGTAGAATACGTGATGAGGAGGAGGATGTTGCATGTGTTGCACCGCTCTGAACCGGTTTCGCGTCTCCAGATGACCAATTACTCTCCATTATGAAGGTTAATACACGTGGCGAATAAAAGGGCAAGCATGACATACCATTCACTACAAAAAAGTCTGTAAAAAGGTATGCTTAAGAATTAGTTTGAGTCACGACGGCAGTGGGATAGGAAGCAAAATGTCTGCTTCCTGCCTTTTGAAAATGTCACAGCGCATCTCAGTGTCTCGCGTGTACTCAGCAGCGCCTGTGCTGGCCCTTTCAGAGCAGCTGTATCCGCACCACTGCCTCCCAAAGTAGCGCCATCAACTGACCACGGTGCCATCGCTTGGCCTTTGTTTCTGTTTTGTAGCCCAATGCAATATGGTGAAAGACCTGCAATAGCCTAGATCTTATATAATGACGAGGATTGGATCTTATTGCTCAATGATAAAACGTTTCCTGACTATATTGAAGGTTTTAGGAAAATATGTATAAAGTGTCTTGCCTGGAAAGGGTTGGAATCATTGAGAGAGTGCAGGGTTCCACAATTTGCTCTATCAGCCTGAAAAATGCAAGGTCGCTCAAATATGATCACATTTTCTGGATATGATATACCACTCTTCTAAGCAGAGTGAGTCCTGTCTGCACACTGCAAACATGTTTGACTAGCCTCTCTTTACAATCTTAATCTGGATTTGAGACTTTTGACATGGTTGGATTAAATTTGTTGTGTAATGTAGAATATATTTTATTGGTTTCAAGACATTTATGTCTGGTTACATGTTAATTTACTACTGTTGTTTACAGACATTAATTGTGATTAATGTGATAACTTTTTTACCCTTTTTTGAAGGCCAACTGTATTGTGATGAGGCATTGTCCAGATCATCACTGCACGAGTCACTGGTGCATTAGGGGGCAGGGGAAAAGCCAACAACTTCTGAAAAATAAAAGAACAGAAGCAGAGAAGAGTCAAAGTTGTCACAGCTTTGCTCACATGTATTTCTTGGGTATTATGTCCAGCCCAGATACTTCAGCTATATCTCTGTGTCAAAATTGAATGTGTCAGGAAGGATGAGGAATTCGAATTAATGTTTTATTACAGTTACTAAATATAGTTGTTTTCATCTCCCATGACCAGCTCAGGGTCTCTCCACTTGAGAATTAGTTTTTGAATCAAATAATCAAGACCTGTTCCGCCCAGATACAAAGTATTGTTTACTACAATTTACAGTTGTAATGCTGATTTATCCTTAATTACAAAAACACTGCACATGGCCAAGTTATGTTATAGTTTCGTGTTTTGGTTCTAAAAATAATTATTCAATTAGAAAGCAGAATGTGCCTCACATGAGTGTCTCATTTGGGTTGTCTCTCTCTGACTTAAATCCTCACTACCTAAACCCCAACCATTAATCAGTGCAGCCTTTGAACATGAAGCATGGTCTATCCACACGCTAAGAACGAGAAAGACATGGTGTCCTCTATATGCAGGTTAAGCCACTAGCAACCACTGTGTTTATTAAACAACAAGAATGCAGGTTACATACAGTTGCAAAATGACTGTAAGAGAATATCAGATGTGTTACAGAAGAATGTTGTACACTGATACATTATATTTCACTCAGTACAAATACATCCTTATTGAACATAGTCAGTTCCTCCACACCTTTGTAAAAGCGTACTGTGCTCCAGTCACATTAGCGACAAATCCCTCCATTAACCCTCAGAGTATCCATGGAAACAGAACAGAAGCAGCAAGTGTCATTAAAAAGAGAACTGTTCACTTTGACTTTGGGGCTAAAAATAAGACAAGACACCTGTATGTGGTATCCATAATAAAGACAGTTTAAGCTTATGACAGAGTCCACCTTTACTGTAATGTGTAGGGCTGCACAACTAGTCATTAAGTTATTAACTGGCCGGTGTCCCAGTTAACCAGACTTTTTTTATTAATTCACTTTTTTATTGGGTTTATCAAAGGACCACAGCCAAAAGGAAAAGGCATGGAGTAAGTTAGCTGGACATTTGGGAGTGAATCGTGAGTTTCATCTCCCTTTTTACATATATGTGTAGTACTTTTATTGTTTTTGCCTTACTAATGTGTCAGAACAGTGTTCATGCTTTTTTTTTAATGAAATATGATTAAATCAGATGTATGCTTAAAATTTTAAATGTAGCTTAATTTGTATAGGATGGAAGATGCAGACAGCTTTGTACAATACAATTTTATAATGCATCATTCCTTTTTGTGACTTAATTAATTATGATTAAATTATTTGATCTTGTTTTTTCCATTCATTCATGTTGCACAAGTTAACTGTCTCTACTCTCTCAACAGGTGCTCTCTGCTGCTTCCTGGGGTTGGACATTGATGGTACATTATTTCTGCTGATAAAGACATGAAGTAAGCTGCTCATGTGTGCTTCACACAGTCACAGTCTGATTTTTGCGTGTCGCTGTTAAAGGACCTTATCAGGAGATGTACGGCAGCGCCAGAGCAGTAGGCCACATTGAGAGCAGCCCTGCCCGGTCACCGCGGCTGCCCCGCTCCCCCCGCTTGGGCCATCGGAGGGCCAACAGCGGAGGAGGGAGCAGTGGTGGGGGCAAGACGCTCTCCATGGAGAACATCCAGTCCCTCAATGCTGCCTATGCCACCTCAGGACCCATGTACCTGAGTGACCACGAGGGTGTGGGCTCCACTGCCACATACCCCCGTGGTCACATGACCATAGGACGGGCCAGCCGCGCCATGTATGGGGGGCGCGTCACCGCCATGGGCAGCAGTCCCAACATCGCCTCAGTTGGACTTCACGGGGACATCCTGTCCTACAGTGACCTGGGCTCTCTGTCCATGCTACATGCACACCATCACCACCAGGGGGTGCCCTCTGCCCTGCTGCGACAGGCTGTGAGGAGCAGTGGGGGCGAGCTGCTGGAGATGCAGGCCCAGCTCAGGGACATGCAGAGGGAGAATGAGATGCTGCGCAGAGAACTGGACCTGAAGGACAGTAAGTTAGGCTCCTCCACAAACAGCATCAAGAGCTTCTGGAGCCCCGAGCTGAAGAAGGAGAGGATCATGAGGAAGGAGGAGGCAGCACGGACATCCATATTGAAGGAGCAGATGAGAGTGACTCATGAGGAGAACCAGGTGAGAGCAGCTCAACTCAAACCATTCACTCATGTCTCAGTATGTCTTCATCTCCTGTGAATGAAGCCAACCCTTATCAAATGCTGCAGTCAATTCCTTTTTAGAGGAAATGTGGCCTTTCTGGAAAGAGTTGTGTTCATAAATATTTAACTCACTATGTGGTCAGATAGTGCTCCTTAGAATAAATTGCTGAAGCCATTATGTATAATCCAGACAAAAGTATGACTAAAAGCATAAAACTATTATGATTTTTTAAAAATCTAATATTTTTGTTCTCATATCAATAATATTGAGCTCATTCAAATGTAGGAAGCAATGTAGTAATGGTCCAGTTCAATTACAGCTGACACAAGATGGCACATGCTCAGACACAATTATCAAACTGACTTAATCACTGCTGCCTGAGCCCGTGCATCTCTGTATTCTTTATTCACCCTGACTTCAGTCACGAATCACTGTCTTTCGAGGTTCAGCTAACCCTCCCTTTATTCAGTTTTACTGTATTTTAAACTCAACCTCAGTGTTTGCCAGTCTACTGATTATTTATATTTATCTAATTACTACATAGAAACATGTGGTAGAAATAAACAAAACATTATCACTGAGTTTAATGTAAAATTAATAAGTGATGAATGTACTAAGGTACAAGTAAAGCAGCAGCACATGTACCTGCCATTTTAAACCAAAAAATGATATGTCAGAGGTAGATCAATCACACAGTAAATAAATACTTAATTGAATTTTTAAAAATCTTGTCAAATAATTCTATAACTTGGTAACATAAACTCTCTTCAAATTCAGATAGGGGCCTACGTAATTAAATGGTATTGTTTGTTGTATACAAACATAGTGTGGCATGATGCAGCAAATTGTACAATCTCCCTTGAAGCAGTCCAGCAGTATAAGGGTAATTTCTGCCAGCTGCTTGTGGTCTGTGTGCCCGGCTGTCTGCACTTCTGTCCATCTCCCTGAGTGACGCTGTCACACACACACATGCACACACACAGACAGCCACACACACGCACAGCCTCTGAAACTGTCATTACTGGAGCAGTGGGCAACATCACTTCAGCTTCAAGGTCAAACACAACATTGTGGCTGTCTAAACTTGTCTAGTCTGCATTTGTCCTCATGTCAGCCGCCTTTTCATGTGAATAGTTAATAATTCATTGTACTTGCATTCTCCGATGTGTGGTTTGTTTGCTTGTGTCGGGAGGGTAGCCATGGTGCTAATAGGAAACATGTGAAACGGTTAACCTCACAATGAGCACAGGTGAGTTAGACAAACATGCATGCTTTTTATTACTTGAGAAAAATATGTGGTGGTGATGAAACATACAGTGAATATTTGTCAGGCCTCATTGTCTTTTGGGTTGTCATAAATATATTGCATATGCAAGTGTCCATGGTTTACACCTCCCCTCTATAAGGCCATAGTAACTGATCTAGGCCCCAACATCTAACAGCATTTGGTTAAAGAAAATAAATGGATGACTGTATTGTAAGCTAGTGCCTTGGGGACAGCAGCTGTGAGAGAGGCTCCCAATCTCTGTGTAGAGTTGCTCACTGAGTTGCTAACCTCCCTGTAGGTTTTTTATCTGATTTCCTCACTGTCCATGGTTGAAAAGAAGTATCCATGCTGCTTGTAAGTGAATGTGAGAGTAGTTCCATGCAAAAGCCAAAGTCACTTATACTGACCATTCTTCCCACTAAAGACTCATACTTGCTGGAATAGGCTCCAACCACATTTGGGGAATAAATATATTGGTAGGATAACACTATAAATCCAGCATTCTAAGACATGCCATGGCTAAACATAATAAGTATTTATTTTCTAAATATCATGGCATTTTTTCTTCACAGGGACACCGATTCTTATGACATTTTGATCTTGAAATTTAAATAAGCTGAATAGTTCGTAGTAAACAAAGAATATGATCAGTGAATGACTAACTGTCCATTTAATTTGTTCCCCTCCTAAGCCCATAGTTGCTGCATCCCCTTGCGATCTCTAATATGAAAAGACTGAACAAAAGTAATGCCTATAGAGAGAGCGTCTAGGGGAAAATTACATGCTCTTTCAGCTGTGGCAGACAAGGCAAAGGCCATTTATAGCTTATCATTTTTTCAGTGCTACTTATTACTCACTGTGAATCTGTGCATATTTTTAGTCTGGCTTTAACACTCAGTTCAGCTCAATATGTTAAACCCAATATGAAAGGTTTGTACTGTGAGCCTCAGTCCCTTTGTACCAAATACAAAAGAGACTCCTATAATGCCTTTCCTTGTCCATCCGGGTTTGCTCTGACTGTGCCCTGGATGATATTTATATCTCTCCTGGTGGGGATCATTAATGAAGTATGTCGGCTAAAAAAGACAGATGCGCTACATTATGGGTCCTCTCAATCTTGGTATGGGCCTACATAAGTATATTGTTATGGTGGGATGATCATTTGGTCACACCCATTGGGCTTGTTGAGGGAATATATTGGCTTTTACCAACAGGGCAAAACTAGGCCAATTATCTTGGTACAGGCCATAGGACTTGATTAGCCTCAGCCAATGCCAAGCGTTTCTTTAGTCTGGAAAAAATGGTCATGCTTGATTTCCTATTATAGCTCTTCCATTAGTCAGACAGCCCAAAGAAATCAATTGTTTGACTGGAAGTCATGACAGAGCACCATTGACTTCATTCATCCTCTTTGCTTTGCTTCTGAGTCATGATTGGTCAGTTACTTAGTGCATCCCTACTTCTTACAAAGTTAACATGTACTAAAATAACAAAAATATATATGGATAATTGTTATCTTTCCAGTCACAATGCCACCTAGCGGCTTAAAGAGATATTGAAGTTCTTTAACTTAATATGACCACCAGACTAGTATCCAGGGCTCTACAGTGCGCCCATTTCACTCGCATTTGCGAGTAAATATTTCGCCGTGCGAACGAGGAAATCAAAACAGTCGCACCAGTGCGAGTGCTTTTGCAGCCACAATAAGGAGAGCTGCACACACACGTAACTGACGAGCTTAACGTTCTAAATGTGTCAAACATTAGGGGCGCAGTTACATTAGGACTTCAGAATCGTGTCCAAGCCTGGATCGCTCCTAAAGCGCGGCACACATGCCAGGCGCGAGCGCAACCGAACCGAGCCCAGGCACGACACCTCCGACCGCGCACAACCCCAGCATACGAGCTCCGCGTGTGCGGCGATATCACTCAGACGAACAAACTCCGCTTAAAATCACACCCATGCCCACCTTAACCAAGGAGCGCCCCGCAACAGGACACCACACCTGTCCCACCACTCAGTAGACTTCCTCCTCCGACAAAGCGAGAGTTTTGTCTTAGTCTTGTCTCGGACTCGAGCGCATTTGGACTCGGTCTCGTCACGGACTCGGGGTCTGAATACTGAGTGCGGTCATATATCATTACGGCCGCTACTGCGGGCAATAAACTTGTACTGGTGTGCGGGACCTGTGCGCTGGAGCCCGCAGACACTGCGCGGCACCGCCAGTGCGCGGCTTGTCCACAGCGCCACCCTCAGCCTGCATCAGAGGGCAGGTTAAACATCCCACCTGTCCATCCGCCTCACGTCAAATACGCCAATACTAATTTTATGTCCGTGTCCGCACAGAGCAGAGGTACAGCACAGAGCAGGCGATATGTGAGCTGAAGTTTTCCAAATAAATCTGTTTGTCACAATGTGCGTTTGGTTTGGTAAATGTGCAGAGGCTAATAACCACTGTAAAACCAGTAAGACAATGTAACTCCAGTTAGGAATTTGAACATACAGGTTTAAAAATCCTACCCACTTTTTACACTTTGAAACAGTTTTGTGTAAAGTGCCAGTGGAAGTTCTCTTAAAGAAGAGGTTCTCAAACTGTGGGTGAAGGTCCAAAAAGGGTGAAAACTGAGTGTTTAAGTGCAGTACAGTTTGTTTGGCTTATTTTAAGTCTAAATATTAATCAGATAAAATGAAGATATATTTATAAAAACATTGCGATCATGCAGGAAAAGTACAGTCATAATTCTTTTTTTTTGTATTAAATTTATTCAGTGTTGGTGTTGGTGTGTGTAAGTTCTGCACTGTAATAATCATTCAAACGAAAACCTATTTGTGCCCCCATTTTTTTTCCTGTGCTCCTAAAATTTTCAACTTAGGGGCACATGTGCTCCTGAAAAAAAAAGTTAGTGTAGAGCCCTGCTAGTATCACAAATATGCTCCAACTTAAAACGGTTTGCCAATCAAACCATTGCCATATGAGCTTGACTGGCTTCAAAGGTAAAGACAGACAAACAATACAGTCTAAAACAATATAAAGATGTACCACATCTGACAGACTCATGCCCAAAGCTGCTCAGGCTCCGTTTCACAAGGTACTCCCCAAATAGAGTCTGATTGGCCTGTAGCCGCCCTGTGAGTTCTCTGTGTCTTACGCTCACTGAAAACAGGTGCAGGTCACACTTCACTGAGCAGTAAAGGCAGAAGATCCTGGGCGAATATTGATGTGGGATGTTTTCTATGGAAAAGTGAAATGATATTTAATCATGCGCTACGATACATATCATGATATGCCTGTTACAATTCAATATATCGCTATATATATCCCGATACTAAAACACAGGACAATATCTTGTGATTTATTAATAATTAGGTAAGTCAAGTACACATTTCAACAAAATTAGATGAAATATAATTAGTTTAATTGTTAAATCATGATGATAGTAAATGGAACTTAACTAGCAAACTACCAATATGTGATTTATTGTGAATTATTTAATGTGATATTTCACATTTAAATTGTAAATTCATGCTGAGAGAAAACTGGCAAAGAGCACATTCACAGCTAGGGAGTGTCAAATATCTTGTTCACAGAAAGAATCTATTTTTCAATGTTTCATTTTAAAATTATTTGTACTAGAGTTCCCAGATATTCGATAGCACAAGTTGTGCTTTACACCTATTGTATCTCTTTTCTCATATGCACCAGGTTTGTTTTGTTTTTGTTTTTTTACTCAAAGTTCTGTGACCCTCTCGTATTAGGCATCGTCAAATCTGATTCAGACAACATTATAAGGATACATATTTCTCTTCAAATCCATCTAACAAAATTAGAGTATATATCATTCAATGTAAAAAGAAAAAAATACTTAGCTTGAGGTACCTTCTAGATGCATGCGTCAGTCGGGAAGCTCATTTCTCTTGAGGTATGATGACCACCAACACACACTATGTCAGAGTGAGTCACAGATGTGTCCTGTGAATGACAAGTGCATTGATTTGTTAGAAACAGCTTGTTAATCATTTAAACCACCTGTGTCATTATACAAATGCAGTGTGTGGGCTTGATGGTAAAGTCTAGGGAGGGCAGTGATTGAAGAGGAGGTGCTGGGAGGAAAAATGCTGTTCTATAGGCAACCACTTAGACAAACAAGATCATTGCAGCATGTGTAATAAACTGTAGGTAAAATATATGGCCATTAAGTTATTTTGTTAGATTAAACTGAAAAAGTGCAATCATTTTGGCTTATATTTTTAAAACGCTTATAAACATCTTACATGTTGTAGCATAGCTGAATTAAAAGAAATGATATTCAAAATGAACTGGCATGAACAGACCTAATGCAAAATGTACATTATCAACAGCAAATGTGATAAAACTGAGAAGTGTGAAGCTAGAAGAGAAGTGCCTTCATGTGTCAATCAACTACAGACTATTGGACCTGTTGACTACTGCTGATTACTAGGCCAACATTTGAAGTTAAAATAATGAATTTCATCAGATATTACCTCTGTTTACCTTGGAAAAAGTCAAAGATGATGTACACACAAAACGGATTGCATGATGGCATATACAGCTTAGTTTATCTGTGCAAACACTGTCCTCTTGTGGTCGGAAGATATAAGTACAGGATGTTGTTAACCTCGGTATGTATTAATTACTAATTATAGTATATTAATATTATAATAATACTATTATGCGAATTAATAATAATTAATAGCATTAACTTTTTGGATTTAAAACCAAGACTAATGTTTAATCTCTTCGATTAAGACGAGCATGATAAGAAGACTGGCTATATTGTATCATATAATAGGCATTTATTATTATTATTATTATTATTATTATTATTATTATTATTATTATTATACAAATGCTTGATAAAATAAACACAATATTTAAATTTTATTTGATCAAACATTAATCTTTTTTTTTTTTTTCAAAATCTGAATAAAAGGCTCTATAGGCTATTCCTGTACATTCAAAATGGAGAATGTTGAATACATTCAAGAGCTGATGCTACAACTGATCTACTTGTAAAGATAAGACTTTTTACAAACACATCTTTCCAGAAAGGTTTTAAAACCATGATAAATCCATTGATACATTGTTAATGGTGTAATAACAGTCCCGGCCTCTGGGTGGCGCTCCTATAAAGCTTAAGTTGGCTGGTGTTGGCCATCCTGTATGTTACTCATGCTCTGACGCTGTGTTTACCATGCATCTGTATTTTCTGTTCATTCTGCCCATGCTCTGCAGCTGCTGGATGCCCGCAGGACTAAGGTTTGTCGCTATGTTTGCACCACGTGTTGAGTGCACAACATACCGTTAGCCTCAGTGTGTCAAAATGACTCCCTCTCTCCCATAAGCCCAATAGAGAAACAAAGAGCTCTCCTGTCTGTACTGTGAACCTTCCCCTCTGTCCCCAGTAAGCACCACGAGAAAGACTGGATACTATGTGCACCTAAATCACCAAATCAAATGTGTCTGCTAACCCTCTGCAGATATCCCCAAACTGTAATGTTTTGGACAAAGACTGATTTTGAGTTGTACGAAAAGATATTACAAGAACCATCTCAATCAATCTTTGACAGAAAAGTTGCCCTAGCTTATCCTATTATGAAGGCACACAGTTGCCAGACATTTTCAGTAGAGGTCATTTCCAGCCATTCATATTTACCACTAAATGATCCAAATTATATTACTTTCACCGTGGAAAAACTATAAATATAGATTTTCTGAATTTGCAGCCATTAATACACTGCAAGTGCTCAAATTCAACTGTTCTCAACAGATATCCGGTAGAACATTATGACCACTTGTCTCACATACAGCCCAACAAATTTATATTCCAGTAACTTCTAGAAGAATTATTATCCTCTTCTGCTATTTAGGCAACAATCGTAATTCACCCTGTTCCTTTGGACCATATTTTTGATAGGTCCTGACCTCTGCAGAACATTTGGCACTTGTCAAACCCATTCTAATCAAATCATTTGTACAGCTTTTTGGTTTTAAATTTCTATTACATGAACGTTAAAGCCATTGTTCACTTGCTGCTTTATATGATTATCATGATTATTTCCATCTGTATTATTCACTTCACCTGTGAGTGGTCATAATACTATGTCTGAATGATGTAAATGTAGTTTTTATTTAAGGTCAGTAATGATGTTTGAATTTGTTTGATAAACACTAAACCTGTTAAATTATATACTGTATGTATTTTTAAAAATGCTACAGAACATTATCAAACTTTGAAGCAGTAAGTGATTCAAAGTAAGTCTGATCCTGGTAGTAGGAGCATTGTCCTATAAAATGGACTGGTCAAAGGTGTGAGAAGAAAAGGAAAAAATGTTTATTTTAAATTGCTGTAGAGATGCCTAATGCCACACCAATGCATGCATCCTTGTTCTGGATCTGTATTTCTCTCAGACTTGTATCTAATGTTGTAAGTTTGAGCTAAGTGTCTGTGTGCCCAGCACCTCCAGATGACCATCCAGGCCCTGCAGGACGAGCTTCGCACCCAGAGAGACCTCAACCACCTGCTGCAGCAGGAAAGCGGGAACAGGCCTGGATCGGAGCACTTCACCACCATCGAGCTGACGGAGGAGAACTTCAGGAGGCTCCAGGCCGAACATGACCGACAGGCCAAGGAGCTGTTCCTACTCAGAAAGACCCTAGAGGAGATGGAGCTGAGGATTGAGACACAGAAACAAACTCTGGGCGCAAGGGATGAGTCTATAAAGAAGCTGCTGGAGATGCTGCAGAGCAAAGGGCTGCCTCCAGGACCAGGAAGGGCATCTGAAGAAGAGGAGCAGGAGCGGGCCAGGCGCATTGCTGAAGCAGAGGCTCAGCTCGGACACCTGGAGGTCATTCTGGATCAGAAGGAGAAGGAAAACATCCATCTCAGAGAGGTACTCAAAGTATGACATTTTTTATATATTTCAATAAATGTTTTTATTTTATTATTGAAGAGTCTTACAGTTATATTAATCTGTAATTACAAAAGTATATTTTAAGATAATATTTTTGTTTGTTTTTTTTTATAAATAGTTGCAAACTTATATAAGACATAATGAAGGAGCACCAAATGGGTGGATATCTGTTTTAGCTCAGTGGTGTAGTAGTAAAGTAAATGCTTTACATTTTTTTAACCATCATTCACCTAATGTGTCTAAAATAATTTGCCTATGGCATGTTCCCATATTCAGCAGATGGGGTGACCCACTTAAAAGGACAGTGAACATGTGTTCAAATGGCAAGCCGTTCAGGCAAGGGATAATCAGCAATGTCAGAAATTGAAATACTAGGTGATGATAGTAAAAACTCTTACTCTCTACAGCTAATGCATGTTTTTTGTTATGTAAACATGTTCATGGCACTTTTGCACTGCAGTCCCTAGAGGACAATGCAGTATTTTATTTACTAAATAACTTTTCTTCCTGTGCCTGTATTTGTAATGCACCCTACCATGCCACAATACAATACACGAACAACAAAGAAAACACTGTTGTAATATAGACTTTTTCTGTATATTTCTGACAGGAACTGCACAGGAGAAATCAGCTGCATCAAGACCCAAGCAAAACCAAGGCACTACAGACCATCATTGAAATGAAAGTAAGAACTGCTAAATAATTCCTTATTCTATTCTATTATTATTAAATATTTCCTTTTTTGGCCTAATCATGGCATATATTGTTTACATGTGTGCACAATATTTTTTTTTTGTATTTAGCTTGTTTTTGTTGACATATTAAGGGCCTAGAGTGGTGTTTTGTTTTCACTCATGTCTAATGCACAAACCCAGCATATTTAGGCTTCTGAGTTGAGTTCTTCTCTCAAACGTGGAACACTCTATTTCACCTTGTGATGTCAAGTGTTCCATCCACCTTCTCTAGAATCATTTAGATGATTTGAGCCCTGGACTTGCCCATCTTTACTAAACAAAAAGTAAAAGGCAGCTGTAAACTTAAAAACTACCACGTCATGACATCATAAGGTGGAACAGAGCATTATGAACTTTGGAGATGTACACAGACTAATAATAAAGGGTTTCTCAATGTGCAAATAAAACAAAACACAACTCCAGGTATGTTTCTGATGAGCCTGAACAGTTCTTTGTGTGATATAGAACCTTTAAGGTTCAATATTAATCAAATCCACCTGCTCACACAGAATTGTACAGGGTTGTATTTATGCCGTATGTTTTAGAATGAAAGTTATATCTTCAAATCTTTTATCCTGAAAGGCCATATGCAATTATAGTTAGATAAAGATGAACAATGTGGTTTGTTTTGCACAAGTTTTACCATATCATATAATCTAGAAAGTATCTTAATTAAGAATTTTGGTTTTAGTTAATTTGGAAGATGATGTTGCATCTTGCTCAGTTGATAAAGGAACTAATGTTGCTATACACACCAAGACTTATGACACTGTCTTGTATGAAACTATTATGCATATGTAGCACATGTTACATGGTTAGAAACCCCACCCAAAGCAATCTATGCATGTACTTTTCAAGATGCTTTTCATAATTTAGCTTCTTCTCCTCTCATTGCTTCTGGGGCAGCTCTTATATGCAAATCAGTGCACTGCTAATGTTGCCTGTATTGAGCCATGGTCGGAGGTGAACCGTACTGTTGTGTAGCGGCTGCTTCCGTACACTGCTGAAACCACATCAGCCCACTGCAGAGGCCTGACATCACTTCCTCAAAATAAATCATGACATCATCGCGGAGCTGACACGGCCCATCACTCGGCTCAGATTGGCGCTCCCCTCTCCATCCTCCCTCCTCCCCCGAGCGTGATCACGTGACCCCCTTTTGCGCTGGTGTCCTGATGAGTTTCATTTAGAGGCACGAAAGGAAAAACCTGCCTCTTGGTTTGTGTGTGTGTGCTGTGTGCAGGAAGGCTCTCTCCGTCTGTCCCCATCCCAGTACTGTCCCGCTGCTGATAGAAGCACAAATATCCCTCCCTCCTCCCTCTCTCCGCTCATATGCCTCGCTCTTGCTCGCCCGCTCCTCCTCACTCACCAGAGACAGTGCACCGCAGCTATATAGCCTTGCCTGCCTGCTGCTACCATGGAAACAGGTGTGGTTGTTTATGACAGTAAGAGTGTGCTAGTGTGCAGGGACATGGTTATAGAAGGCGATAAAGAGCAGGATTTACTGATCAGGTCGAAGGGCCAGTGATTACATGTGGATGGAGTAAAAAAAAATCAGCCTGCTGTTTAAAGGTACGGTGCCTTGTATATCTGTTGCAGCCATCTGACTATATTGATGTTTGTCTCGTAACATGGGGAGGTAACGCAGTGGCAAGTGCATGTACATGTGTCTAATGCATTATAACCCCTCAATCTCATTTAATATTATAGGCCACTCCTGCTTCCATCACCATCCCTGTTTGCAAAATGTGTACCCCCGGTGATTCTTTGCATTGGTGGCTAGTGGTTCGGCCCTGCTCACTCCCACAAGTTCACAAGTTCAAAGCCACTGGAAGACAGAGCAAGCTTGCACTGTGCCCCCGCTGTAAAAGAGAGATGGACCATGGCTAATCTTAAAGACGTATTATTTATTTAAAAAGCCGAGAAGCTAAGGCTACAGCACTCGCAGTTGCAGTCTTGTGAGCTTGTGTTCTGCATTGATCTGCAAGAAACTACTGCAAAAGCTACTTTTCATCTCCACCCTCAGGCTTGGCTGCTTCACACTGGTTTACTCTCCTCTCTTTGCGAGAGCTTAACATCTCCAAATGGTGACTAATCTATAGATACCATCTGTAAACAGCTAGCTAGGGACCTTTTGATTTTTACTGATAGTACAGTTTTTACCAGTATTCTCTTGAGCTTATGTTTAACAACCTGACATGTTTTTTTTTATGTTTACCTCACTTAACATGCCATAGCTTTTGCTTTTAGCTTACTGGCAGTTTGTTGACAAATATCAACTTTTCGGCTCTGATTTAACGTGTGTCTGCCCCGCATGTGTCTTCTGTGCAGGATACCAAAATTGCCTCCCTGGAGCGCAACATTCGAGATCTGGAAGATGAGATTCAAATGCTAAAAGCGAATGGCTTACTGAACACTGAGGACAGAGAAGAGGAGATCAAGCAGATGGAGGTCTACAAGAACCACTCCAAGTTTATGAAGACTAAGGTACATAAACAGTTTGTGGTGCACTCAACTAAAGCAATGTGCAGTGGGCTAATTACAGTATGAAACTGCTGTAACGTTTAGTGACATCTGCAATGTGTTTTGTTGCCAGCTATCAGGGAGTGGAGTGCCACATCCAGGCTACTCAAATGAATGACTAAATGTGCTGATGCATGCTTTTCCAAATGCAGTCACTTTATCTGAAGGGGCAAGGTTTTCGAGCTTAAAGACACCATTTAATGCATCTGAATTGATTTGGGGGAAAGAATAAATAGGTCAATATATAGAACATCATGTATTTTTATAATATGGTTTATTTTGAGTCATAATAAGAAAATAAGAAAGTGATAATGTGAATGTGTGATAATGTGAATATGAAAGGTAATGAACAAATCAGTATTTTCTACTAGAATGTTTATAGGCATGAATCCACCTCATTCATTTCAAGTATAGATTTATTGATCTCTTGGTCTCTTTTCTGAAGCATCTGTGTTATGTTTACATTCTCTCCATATGATTCTCAGATGTTTTGTTATACTATTTTTAGACTTTCATCAATCATGAATAGGCATGATGTATAATATATGACGAAAGCAGGAGAGTCTGTCCTAAATGCATTTTTAAAGGGAGAAAAGAGTGTTGATGAAATAATGTACAAGCGACTAGCTACAACAAGACTACACTGTTCATTTGTGATGATGAAAGCCATGTCAACTTGGTGCAGATTGACCAGCTGAAGCAGGAGCTGTCAAAGAAGGAGTCGGAGCTGCTGGCTCTGCAGACGAAACTAGAAACTCTGAACAACCAGAACTCAGACTGCAAACAGCACATCGAGGTTCTCAAAGAGTCTCTCACTGCCAAGGAGCAACGCGCTGCCATCCTCCAGACTGAGGTGCCATACAAACACCATATCAGGCTAATCATTCATAGCATATTAAAGAAGACATATTATGCTCTTTTGGGAATTTATTGTAAAAAATAATAATAATAATTTGTTAATTTTAAACTGCAATAATTTAATTTAAAATGTCTTAAAAGCAAAAGCACGTCTACTGACTTAATCTTCAATAGTGCAAAACTGATATGCCCTGCCTCTTCATCGTTGTATTTTACCAGAGCAAGCATAGCAAGCAGATTTCTATAATTTTCTTGTTTTATTGCTGAAAGATGGCTAGGTGACTTTTTTAATAATGTCATTTTTTCAATAATTGCAAGAACAGAAAAGTGGGGTAGGTGAAAACATACATTTTCTGATTTCTCTTGAATGCAGAACATACAGGATTATTCAAATATGCATGAAACAATTAAAATACAATTTTGAGTTAAATTATGTGGAGGGAACTCAGACATTATGAAAAGCTCATTATCAATCCTGAAAAAAATAATTGTTGTACATATTTGTCCCTAAGGCTTTTCTTTTAGCTAAGACATTAATTCTACAATTAAGGATCTGTTAAAGATTAACAAACTTGTATTTTGTTTTCACTTACTTCAGGTGGATGCTCTCCGCCTGCGTCTTGAGGAGAAAGAATCATTCCTAAATAAGAAAACCAAACAGCTTCAGGACCTGACTGAGGAAAAGGGGACACTCGCAGGAGAGATCAGGGACATGAAGGACATGCTGGAGGTCAAAGAGCGCAAGATCAATGTGCTACAGAAGAAGGTATGGTTGGATCATGCTTTGAATAGTACTCTTTTCAAAGAGTCCTCAGAATATTTCCTTTTATCTAATATTTTATGTTTTGCCAAATTGCTTAGTAGTTAAGCAGAACAATTTCATGCAAAACTTTTCAAAACATTTTATTTACAATCATTAAGAAAAGAGGGGGGAAAAATCTGACTGGGCAACAGTGTACCTGGAAATACACTCTGGCAACACCAAATGTTTTCAAATAATGCTGATAAAAAATTTTGTGTGTCTTAAACAAAGCGTCTAAACCAAGGAAGGCTGTCTGGTGTCTCTGGAAGGATCAGAACCCGTAGAAAGAGCAGATATTTCTGCCTCACTGCCTCTGTTGTACAAGCTATAAATAGTTTTACTCTCTCTCTTCCACCAGACCCACCTTTAGCATGTTGACTTTCATCAGACCTAATTTACCTTTTACATTAATTTCTTTTATGTAAATCTATCCTAAAATCTGTCCACAGAATACTTATCTAACACATCTTTTTTTTTCTTTTTTTTTTTTTTTAAGTGAACCTAGTAATTTGTCTTTTTGGCTTGTCTGAAAAAAAAAAAAAAAAAAAAACTTTTCCACAGAGCTGAGAACTTTTCCTAGTGGTTCCATGTATATTCTCTTAGTGTTTCAGCCCATTTTTCCTAAAATGTCTGACTAAAATTACTTAATTCAAACTGGATCTGTTTCTGGACCCTTTGGAATCTGTTGCTGAACAATATACCACATGAGTTGGTATTTTTACAAACCAACGTTTTTTGAAGCACAGTCAAATGTCTGGACTCTTTGTGAAGTTAAGGTTCTGTAGTTTTGGCCTTTGCTCTGATCTTCTCTCATTTTAAGTGGGAACAAGCACTACACAGAGGAAAGTCAGATTTCAAACTGCACCTGAATTATATGGGGTAAATATAAGAACAGGTATAGCTGTCCCTGGGGATTGGGATAGACAGCAGATTGAGCATTTTTTTGGGTCTTCACCATCCCCATGTCGAAGCTGAAGCATATCTCAGTAAACATGAGATTTAGGGACTTGTTGTTAGGGTCGACTCGGGAATAGGATCCGGGTCGCCGGCTTGGGTAATTGAGTAAACTACTGTGCAAAAGTTAAAGTAGAGAGAGTAGACTCAGGTGCAGAGGTTCAAACCAAAAATGTTTTTCATTTATTCCTTAAAAGAAACTCAGAAGGTCCACAAACGGCACAGAAAATCCAAAGTAAAAACTGGGTAACACAAAAAAACTCTCCAAAACAAAGAGCATTAAAGTCCAGAAATGCAAAAGGCAAACGCTATCAAAACTAAAAGCTCACCAGGGACGTGGACAGGTAACAGAGACACAGTGACTAACAACAGAAAACCAGGGCTTAAATACCCAGACCAATTGAACACAATCACAAAAACAATTGGAAACAGGTGCTCAGAAACAAAATGGAGGGAAACAATGACAAAGGGCGGGGCAGGAGCATGTGGCAAACAAAACATCAAACACATGTCTTTCAAAAGAAAACCACAGTGACTCTAGTGGCCAGAGAGCCAAAGCTCCCTAACAGGACCCCTCTCCGACGAACGTTCCTCCTGACGTTCCTCGGGCAGTCAGGGTGCGCAAGGTGGAAGTCTTTACAAAGATCCTTGTCCACAATATCCCGGGCCGGGAACCCAGGAGCGCTCTTCAGGACCATAGCCCTCCCAATCGACCAAGTACTGCAGCCCGCCTCGGACACGGCGGGAATTGAGGAGCCGGCGGACCGTGAAAACAGGCCCACCATCAATAATACGGGGCGGAGGCGGGGCCTTGGGAGCAGGCGAATGCGGCGAGAACAGGACCGGCGTAGCAGGGAGACATGAAAGGTGGGGTGAACTCTAAGGACCGGGGCAACTGGAGCTGGTAGGAGACAGGGTTGATTCTACGAACCACTCCTAAAGGGCCCAACGTAGCGGGGGCCAGCTTGCGGGACTCGACATGCAGGGGAAGATCTTTGGAGGACAGCCAAACCCTTTGACCCGGGCGGAAATGCGGGGCTGGCCTCCTGCGACGGTTGGCTTGGGCCTGGGCGGACCTGGAGCTCCGCAGCAGCACCTTGCGCGTGCTCTTCCACACCCTCCGGCAGCGCCTCATGTGGTGGTGGACCGAAGGAACCCCAGTGTCAACCTCCTGTTCCGGAAACAGAGGAGGCTGGAAGCCGAATTGACACTGGAAAGGAGACACGCCGGTTGCTGAAGACTGGAGGGTGTTGTGGGCGTACTCCGCCCATGGCAGCCAGGAACTCCAGGATGCCGGGTTGTCCCTTGCCAGATTCCTCAGGGTGGTCTCCAGGTCCTGGTTCAACCTCTCCGTCTGCCCATTAGACTGGGGATGGAAGCCGGAGCTGAGGCTGGCCGTAGCACCCAGGAGTCCACAGAATGCCCGCCACACCCGAGACGTGAACTGTGGCCCACGGTCCGACACAATGTCCTGAGGAGCCCGAAGACTCGGAAAACATGGGTAAATATGAGTGTGGCGGTCTCAAAAGCAGAGGAGTTTAGGTAATGGAATAAATCGACAGGCCTTAGAGAACCTGTCGACCACTACAAAAAATAACTGTGTTACCTTCAGACATCGGGAGACCAGTGACGAAGTCTGCAGACACATGGGACCAGGGACGCCTTGGGATGGGCAGAGGACGAAGCAGACCTTGAGGAGGCTGGCGGGGATTCTTGCTCTGGGTGCAGACTGGACAGGCCATCACGAAGGCCTTCACCTCCTTCTCCATGCCTGGCCACCAGAACCGTCGGTGAAGGAACTCGAGGGTTCTCCGGGACCCAGGTGTGTGCGGTGAGGTTGGACGAGTGGCCCCACTGAGGACCTTGGCCCGTACCCGGCTGGGTACAAACAGGAGACCTGGAGGGCCTGTTCCAGGATCCGGCTCTTGACGCTGAGCCAGCCTGACAGCAGTCTCAATACCCCAACGTACCGGGGCAACAATGCGGGAGGGTGGGACCACGGTGCTGACCTCTCCCTCCGTGTCATGCGAGGAGAACTGCCGGGACAAAGCATCTGGCTTAGTGTTCTTTGAGCCTGGACGATAGGAGAGGTAAAATCAAAACGGCTGAAGAACATGGCCCACCGGGCCTAGCGAGGGTTCAGACGCTTGGCTTGCTGAAGGTATTCCAGGTTCTTGTGGTCCGTCCACACAAGAAAAGGGTGCTGCGCTCCATCCAGCCAGTGTCTCCATTCATCCAGTGCCATTTTCACTGCCAGCAGCTCCCTATCCCCAACATCATAGCGGGACTCAGTAGGGTTGAGGCGACGTGAGAAGTATGCACAAGGATGCAGTTTGCCATTGGATCGCTGAGAGAGAACAGCCCCGACCCCGACGTTGGATGCATCCACTTCCACAATAAAAGGCTGTGAAGGATCAGGGAGAACCAGCACGGGTGCTGAGGAAAAGCGGCGCTTGAGATCCTGGAATGCCTCCTCAGCCTTGGGTGTCCAGAGGAACGGTGCACCAGTCTTCTTGGTGAGATCAGAGATCGGTGCCGCCACTGAGCTGAAGTTCCGGATGAACTTGCGGTAAAAGTTTGCGAAACCCAAGAACTGTTGCACCCCTTTGACTGATGCCGGTGTAGACCAACCCGTACAGCTATAGTCTTGGTTGGATCCATCTGGACCTGTCCGTGCTTAAGGATGAAGCCAAGGAAAGAGACCTCAGGGACATGGAACTCACACTTTGAGCCTTCACGTAAAGGTGGTTCTTCAATAGTCTCTGGAGGACGCTCCGTACATGATGGTGATGTTCTTGCAATGACTTAGAAAAAATTAAGATATCGTCCAAATAAACAAAAACAAAATGGTTGATCATGTCTCTGAGCACATCGTTTATAAGGGCCTGGAAGACAGCTGGAGCGTTGGTTAGTCCGAAAGGCATGACTTGGTACTCGTAGTGTCCAGAGGGAGTGTTGAAGGCCGTTCTTCCATTCATCACCTTGTCTAATGCGAACAAGGTGGTAGGCGTTTTCGCAAATCCAACTTGGTAAAAACGGAGGCACCCTGGAGCAGGTCAAAGGCGGTGGACATCAGTGGAAGCGGGTAGCGATTACGGGTGGTGATCTTATTAAGGCCCCGGTAATCGATGCAAGGTCGCAGCCCACCGTCCCTCTTGCCAACAAAGAAAAAACCAGCGCCAGCAGGTGAAGAGGATGGCCTAATGAATCCCGACGCCAGAGAATCCTTGATGTACTCCTCCATGGCCTTATGCTCTGGCAGGGAGAGGGAGAAAAGACGTCCCCGAGGAGGAGTTGTGCCTGGCAGAAGCTCGATGGCACAATCGTAGTGTCTATGAGGAGGAAGAGAAGCTGCTCTTCTCTTGCTGAAGACCTCTTTCAAATCCCAATACTCGGAGGGAACTTGGGACAACTCGGCAGGATCCAGAGACTCGGTAGGCAACACTGGAGGATTTGCAAAGAGGCATGTGGCGTGGCAGGTAGGTCCCCACTCAAGGACTCGGCCAGTTACCCAATCAATGTGGGGGTTATGACATAAGCCAAGGGCTGCCAAGGATCACAGGGAACTCGGGAGAGTGGATGAGATGGAGGGAGATATCTTCTCGGTGGGCTTCAAACTGGAGGCGAAGAGCAGAGGTTGCTCGAGTGACCTTACCCTCTCCCAGGGGCTGGCCATCCAGAGCAGAGACAGAGAGGGGCATCTTGAGGGGAACAACAGGAATCTTGAGTTTCAGGGGCAAACTTAGTATCCATAAAATTTCCGGCAGCCCCAGAGTCAACAAGGGCCTGGCAGGTGTGATTGCCTTCACCCCACGAGATGGTAACTGGGAGGAAGACTCCTTGGCCAGGAAACTCGGGGAGACAATGTGGCTCTCTGGCCACAACCCTCCCTCGGCTGGACGGGAAAACTCTTTCCCGAGAGCTCAGGACAGGAGTCTCAAAGTGTCCCCTCTTGCCGCAGTATATGCAGCGCCTCTCCCTTCTCCGTCGTTCCTTCTCAGCTGCGGACAGACCGGTACGTCCAACTTGCATAGGCTCGTAGGTTCATAGGTCGGTAGAGTGGAGAGCCCTGTTAGACCAGGAGCATCAGGGTTTCTTCGTGAGGATGCCACGTCACAGCGACGTTCCCTGAGCCGGCTGTCCAGGCGTATGGCATGTGAGATCAGGGACTCAAGGTCAGAGGGCACCCCACGGACGCCAGTCCATCTTTGACAGGGTCCGACAGGCCATGGTGGAAAGCCGACACCAGTGCTGGCTCGTTCCACTCACTTACAGCAGGAACGGCAGGAGGTTGGGCTGGAGGAACTGCAGGAGCTATGGAGGAGCTGTGGTCAATTGCTGAAGAGCCATAGTAATCTGTTGCAGCATTTCATCATGTCGTACTCAAGGCTTGTTGTTGAGTGGTTAACGCGTGGCTATGAGTATCCATTGTAGCTCCAAAGCTGGAAAGGGTAGCCATCAACTTTTCAAAGTCCGTCAATTGGCCAGGTAAAGGAGCCTCTGCTGGGTCTGTCATGACTGTGTCTTTCTGTTAGGGTCGACTCGGGAATAGGATCCGGGTCGCCGACTTGGCACTGAGTAAACTACTGTGCAAAAGTTAAAGTAGAGAGAGTAGACTCAGGTGCAGAGGTTCAAACCAAAAATGTTTTTCATTTATTCCTTAAAAGAAACTCAGAAGGTCCACAAACGGCACAGAAAATCCAAAGTAAAAACTGGGTAACACAAAAAACTCTCCAAAAACAAAGAGCATTAAAGTCCAGAAATGCAAAAGGCAAACGCTATCAAACCAAAAAGCTCACCAGGGACGTGGACAGGTAACAGAGACACAGTGACTAACAACAGAAAACCAGGGCTTAAATACCCAGACCAATTGAACACAATCACAAAAACAATTGGAAACAGGTGCTCAGGAAACAAAATGGAGGGAAACAATGACAAAGGGCGGGCAGGAGCATGTGGCAAACAAAACATCAAACACATGTCTTTCAAAAGAAAACCACAGTGACTCCTAGTGGCCAGAGAGCCAAAGCCCCTAACACTTGTTAGTCTAAAAGGTCCAGGTGGAATTCATATAAAACTCCTATAACATTTTTGTGAAATTCTGGGTTATTTTTTATTTGTGGATTTGGACGACAAATTGGTCCAGATTATTCTCAGAATGGTTAATTTGACCTAAAATAAGTGGATTACATTAATGTTTTACATATCCATGAAAATGAGAGTACAAAGGCCCTCATCAGCTTCCTTGGAATTTTAACAGGATATAGATAAGTTTAATGCCATACTGGGGAACATTCCAAGCAACACAGTAACATCTTTAAGGAGACAAGCAGGTGATAGACCCTCCATCTGAAAAGTTACATAGTGCACCTTTGCAGTTGGTTTATTGTGTTCTTGTTTTCTCATTATATTCCTGAATAGATCATGAATTAAATAGGTATTTATTAACATTAACTTTATGATACACTCCATTTCTGTAAGTATGCAGTTTATTGTTACTTTGGAGTGCAGTTACCATGGTGACACAATGCACGCATTAGCAAACTGTCAAAAACTTTTAAGATTGTCTGAAAACTAAAGGAAAAAATAAAAAGTATTTAAACAACATATTTTCAAAACTGTTGGCTAATGCTTGCTAGCTTGTTACTGTAATTTTTGTGAGACTTATTTAAAAGTACAAGTCATCGCACATGTTGAAGTCATCTCTTTTTGGCCAAATTGTGTTAAAATAAAGCTCAGATTTCAAGTTAAACTTTAAACTTGAATAACAGAGCTTCAGACAGAGCAGTGCCCATAGTTAGCTTCACACCCATAGAGCATGTATATGAGTGGTCATAGCTAAAGCACTAGCTGCCGTGTGCCAAACATAGAACTATAGCCTAATATATCTTATCTTATAATACATCCATGGTGCCAAATAGGAAGTGCTCCAGGAGGCTCTTCCGGCTCTTTCTCTCCCTTTTTCCCATTGACTTACATTGGCCTCGTCATTTTGGTCTTAAAATGTTCAGATGAACCTGCTCTACATGATCCTGAATTTTCCATTTTTTTTCCTAAATCAAGATAAGAACATAAATAACGGACCAATCAGACGCCTTCATTCCCCGAGGTTGCTGTCACCTAGCATTAGCAACTGGTTTGATTGACAGCTAGTTTCGCTGCTAAGGAAGTTCCCTTCCCACTTTCCTACCCCATTGACTATTTTTGGAATAAAATGACAAAATATCTCAAACAGTTACAATATTTAACGTTACTAGAATCTTAACTAGCAAAATTTAACTGGCATAAAGTAAAGTGAATTTCATTAAATTACCAGCTCTATTGTTGTTCATACATAACAGAACATAGAACATAAATCAGTGACTTAAACTTACTATTTAAAGTTTGATGATAAAAGCTAAAAGTTACCTTATTATTCTCAAGAATCACCGAAATGCAGCAGTTCTTGCAGAATGGTGCAAAGTATAGCACATATCACCGCTCTGCCATGAGTAGGGCGGGCACATTTAACAACCTCAATCATGATTGGCTCGGATTTCCAAATATGGAGCCTGGCTCCAAATTCACTCCTGTAACCGTTCGCATCGGGAGCTTCATTTGAGTGGTGCTGAATGCTATGGAAGACGTCACACTTACTTCACGCTCCACTCATATATACGATCTGTGATAAAAAAAAAAAAAATTAAAGTCAGTTATTCACTAGTGTTTCTACTCTTCCTGCAACAGATTGAAAACCTTCAAGAACAGCTCCGGGACAAAGACAAACAGCTGGGAAACCTAAAGGATCGCATCAAGTCCCTCCAAACTGACTCCAGTAACACAGACACTGCTCTGGCCACCCTGGAGGAGGCGCTGTCTGAGAAGGTTCTCCCAGACCAATATACCACGAGATTTGGTATTTTGATCACATACAAATCAACTAATATGTGTTTGTGACTGGATTAGGAGCGGATTATTGAGCGTTTAAAAGACCAAAGAGAGAGGGAGGATCGTGAGCGTCTGGAGGAAGTGGAGTCTTACAAGAAAGAGAACAAAGATTTAAAGGAGAAGGTCAACAGTTTGCAGATAGAGCTGACTGAAAAAGAGGTCAGTGCCCGGGCAACATACTATTACTACTGAGGCTTCTACTACAATCACTGCAATTACTACTATTGTGATTACTACTATTGGATTAATGAACTACTTTTGCTACTGCTAGTATGGCTAATGCTGTTTCCACAAAATACTTTTGTTACTTTTCTTGCATTTTTGTTAATGTGATTGTAATTAAAAGAAACAGTTTTTGTACTTTAAACAAGCAGGTGACTTTGTTCTCTGTGCATTCTCTACCCATATACAGTCCAGTCTCATTGATCTGAAGGAGCATGCTTCATCACTGGCTTCCTCAGGCCTTAAAAAGGATTCAAAACTCAAATCACTGGAGATTGCCATTGAACAGAAAAAAGAAGAGTGTAGTAAGTTAGAAACGCAGTTGCAAAAGGTAAGGCCAACATTACCTTCATATTTGTTTATAGTTTTTGGGACAACAGTGACTCAGTGATTAGAGCAGTGGTCTCCCAACCCGAAGGTCGGAGGATCTATTCCAGTTCAGACCAAATTCTGTCACTGAGTCCTTAAGAAAGACACCTGTATGAATGTGGCGTATGCGAGTGATTGATGATGGCGCATATGGACAGCCTTGCTTCTGCCACTCTGTTACCACTACTGAGTAGGGTGTGAATGAATAATGATCATACTGTAGTGCCAGTAAAGCGCATTACAAGTGTAAGGTATTATTAGTTATGTTTTTGTAGTTTCGGCTTAACTTTAAGGTGCATTATGTAAGTTTGGAGAGTATGCCACCTGCTCGTAGCCATAGAAATGTAGTATGATGTTTAGCTCTGTAGAGTGGTGAGACCACAGAGCACCTGGTAAATTATCAATGAGCTTGCACCAGAGGATTTAAGATAAACAGAATATCTACATTTTGATCTACATAGCAAAAAAAGGAGACGTGATTCATGGTCAAACAACTCATAGCGGTTGCATTAAAATGATCATGACTTAAATAAACCCACTTGTTTAATATAAAACATATTTAGAAAATGTTTGTGATATGCCTTATAAAATAATCTTTTGCTGAATCAAGTCAATACAGGGAGTAGTCAGCATATTTATAGAAAAAAATTACACAGAAAACCTAATAAAACTATTCTTGCATATCTTAGTTTGGCTGATGCTGCTAATCTACAGTGAGCCAAATATTTGAATGTGTCTTATATGAAAGACAGTTAATTAGGATAATAGCTCCCATCATGCAATGGGATCACTCCCTGGCAGCTGCAGCTCGGTCTGACCAATGCAGGAAGTGGACAACCTCATCCTTCTTTCATAATCCATATCTGAGACTTTTCTATTTTCACCAGTAGTATAATTTCATGTGACTACAATATTGACTCTTTTTGTCCATAATGTAGCAAGCTGAGCATCTATTCAGTCACTTGAACAGTCCTGTAAGTCCCTGTAGCAGTCTCTGTAGACATAATGCACACTAGCATGAAGACACTGTGTTGTTTACAGTGAAGTGGTGATTAAGCACAGCAGTTTGCATTCACTCCTCCAACTGCATGGACACTGCACTGTTCTGACTTTTTTGACAACCTCATAAATTATGTTACTATGGCACCAGCACGACAAGATCAGCTAAATATTTGTATTATGTGTGAATTTTTTGTTACTGTGTTTAATGTCTATGTTGTATAAAGCTAGTTTTGGACACAACTGAATTTTTGAGAGATAATTGGTGATGACCTTTGATCATTGTTGCTGTTAATATACTGGCCTGGCTTGTGTTGCTTCTCTTGTTTGATAGTAGCTTTATTGGTTTTGCACGATGCCATGGTGCATGGTACCAGTTTGGCACAGGTTCTCTAGTTTCTTTTGCTATTTTGTGGATATATACTCGTCCTAACTTGTGCGTATCTGTATTGTAGTGGTTGCAAACTTGGAGCATTTTGCTTGTCGCTGGTTTATGAACTGTTGCAAAATTTTGATTTGAGGGACTATTAGGGCTGAATAATTAATTGTAATCAAATCAAAGTTGGAATGTGAGTAGGTATAGTGTTCTCTGCAACAAAAAAACAAAATATCCAGTTTTTTTTATAGAAAAATCTTGTTTTATCACTTTAAAGATCTATAAACATGCTTTAAAATTTGTGGAATTCTTGTATTAGTTTATCAGTTCATATTTCAGTCTTGTTAATGTTCTCTGACCAGGATCCTATTTTTAAATACATACCAATTTATCAGTACCTGGAAAAAGAAATTTAATTGCAGTTTAATTTTTTTCCCAATCCTGTGACTAGTGACTATTAAACACTGTTCACTCATCACTGGGATGGACTGGTTATGTAGCGCTGAACACGTGCTTGTGTTGAAGGTCTTGGATTGTTGTTCATATTTAGTAAGTGTTATAGTCCGATGAAGTCTCAGAGGGCTGCTTAATGGAGCTAAATAATAGCTCTGTTAAAACTAATGAGCCAGCAGCAGCAATATTGCCCTTGTCCACCACATTTGGCTCAGTTTCCATTCGCAGAGTTGAGCTAAGCGAGAGGTTCAGCTCATATAAGACAGTTATGGATGACTGTCACCTGGATTTATCTGGGTGTTTAATGTGATGGTTCTCAAATTTTTCACACCAAATACCACTTAAAATATATATTTGACCTAAACCTCAGGTCTCGAACGGGACTATTCTAGGTCTAAACCAGGTCTAAAATAAGACTACATACTGTATATCATTGTTGTTTTAGAAAAAGGATGCACCCAGAGGAGGAAAAGAATGTGCATTAAATTGAATCTAAAAAGCACTTATTTGAACTGCAGAGGATTCATGTACCACCTGAAGGAACTGGATTGTGGCTAGTGGTACATGGACCACAGTTTGAGAACCAGTGATTTAGTGCTTTATTGTACTGTAGGCTTAATATACAAATGTATGCTTATGCTTGGATACAGAAAGCCCATGAGGTGGAGCATCAGACAGGCTCGCGAGTAAACCCAGACTTCTCAGACCGGGTGAAGCTTCTAGAAAAGGAAATGAACTTCTACAAAGATGAGGCCAATAAGGCCCAGACTGAGGTGGAGCGACTACTGGACATCCTGAGAGAGGTGGAGACAGAGAAGAATGACAAGGACAAGAAGATCGCAGAGTTAGAAAGGTATTCTGACATGCAATGATGAAGATATGTTCAGATCATGTTATTTCACACCTACAGCAGCACCACAATGTGAAAACTACTATGTTAATTAAAAGAAACACTTGGCTCAACTATGAAGTACACTCTGTCGACAGTATCATATTGAAGATATGATAAGGATACTGTATCAAAAGCATTTTAATTAATATAAAAGAATAATTTCAAAAAGCCAGAGTCTCTGTCAGAACAAGAAACCAATTAAGCCTGTTTGATGTCTGTCATTATGGTTTAATTACATAAGTGTAATATAGAATGTATTCCTTCTTTACCACCTTTATTTATGTGCTGTCTTTGTCTGTTTGTTTTTCTTTTTATGTTTTGCCCATCTATCCAAATGTGTTGTCCCTGGACATAGCCCCCCTCCCCTTGCACCTCGACATCCCCCTCGCCCCAGTGGCAGAGCGCCCCCTGACCCTCATCCCCCTGAGTCCACTGCCCCACAGCACATAGGGGGCATGGTGTGGGGCCTGCTGGGAAAGTGAGTGCTCTGCTCTGGCTCTACAGCCTTGCTACATGAGCAGAGTAATATGCGACTGCTGCATCTGGCTTAACCCCCATTGGTCTAGTCTGGTCTGAGCTCTTCAGTTAGCAAAACCCTGACTGCAAAGACCCGTAAATCCAAGCTTGTTTCTCCCAGCATGTCTTTGATATTATTTGAACTTTCCATGGAGAATGAACCTGTAAATTAATGTGAATTAAGCATGTTTTCAGATGCATGAAGCATTAATAGCTGTTGAACCATAATCAACAGTTTTCTTGTTTGACTGAGAATTCTAACATTTTATAGTTTGCTAAAATTGCTTATAAGAAATGGTAAATGGTTATATTTATAACACGCTTTTCTATCTTCAAGGCACTCAAAAAGCTTTACACTCACTCAGGAATTACTCACACATTTGCATACACATTTACACACTAGTGTCCACAGAAACTGGGGGCGAGGTGGGTTAAGTGCCTTGCCCAAGGACACAACAACAGCATTCCTCTGTGTGAGCTGAAAGAAGAACACACCTTAGATACAAGATTTCCAAAGTACAAATGATTATGTAGCTAGGTATGGGAGTTATTTTCTTTTGTTATATGCTTGTGAATAATATAAGCAGTAACCAAGTACCTACAAAGTGGTAGACTGAATTAGGAGTACAGGTTAAGTAATGGAAGGTCTGTAAGAACTGCATAAATCACAAAAAACATAAAACAAATGACTAATACTGTATTTCCTTTGGAAAGGAGTTTCGTGTAAGATATTTTGAGCATGTATTTTCCTGCCCAAATCAGCCACAGCTCCCTCCCTTTCACTCCCACCTGTTTCCTGTGGCTCAGAGCCCTTTTACACCATCCTTGCCCAGCTAGAGGATTGCATGACTGGAGCTGCTGTTCTGCAGGTCGACACATGCTTCTGGGTGTAATGCTGAGGATGGTGTTTGCCTTGTCTGGTGTACACCCATAACTGACTTCTTGTTCTGTTATACTTAAAGTCACCTCCCTGGCCCCTCCCTGTGCCCACTGTCCTGGCCCCATCTGACTGCATGTCTGTCTGAGGCTGCAGCAGACTCTGTCCTAACACAGATGCATCATGTGTTACTTTGGCAGCTGACAGTGAGCTGGCAATGAGTGCAGTCTCCTCTAGTCCTTTTGTACTCTACTGTACTGTATGTCTTTTTATTTTATCTTTCTAACGTCTGTTTCTTACTTTCTCCTTTGTGCGCTCTGATTTCTTTGGCTTTACTTTATCCTTGTTTGTTTTTCAATCTCCCTGTGCGCAGTTTAGCTCCCAGGTAAGTGATGTTACAGCCTAGTGGCGCCCACCTATTCTACATTAGTACACTATCACTCCAGATCCCCTGAGCGAGAAACACAGTCACATTTTTAGATGCTTTTTCATAACTTGGAGCTCTTTAATGAATAAACACAGCACACGGTCTACCCCAGATGTCTGATTAGTGGTTTTTAAAACAATTCTAAAATGTATTTTACAGACAAGGAGGAAAAGACCAAATTAAGAAAGGTACAAACATCAAACTGGGGCCACAAGGTGACAAGAAGGACCCCCGAAAAGACAGCACCTTGGATGGTGGTCATCACCTAAAGGTGGACATTTCATCATCATGATTTCATGAGTGATTTTCTCATTTGGACGTTTGATAACATTAAATACATTTCAGTTGGAAGATCTAATGAACACACTGGAGAGGACAAGGCAGGAGCTGGATGCCACAAAGCAGCGCCTGTCGTCCACACAACAGTCTCTTCAGGAGCGCGACACACACCTCACAAACATGAGACAGGAGCGAAGGAAACAGCTGGAGGAGATCCTCGAGATGAAGTCAGCCTCAAAAACACTTAGCATCAGTGTTGTTATTTTGAACTGAAATGGCATCATAATTTATTTTCAGACAACAAGCTCTGCTGGCTGCCATCAGTGAAAAAGATGCTAATATCGCTCTTCTAGAGCTCTCTGCCTCCAACAAGAAGAAAACCCAGGAGGAGGTGATGGCCCTCAAGAGAGAGAGGGACAAACTCATGCACCAGCTCAAACAGCATGTGAGTAACTGCTTATGTAATCCCTTTTGTATAATGAATGTCTTGCAGGGGGTACATTCATTTCTGTTTCCAAAGACCTTTTATATTCTACACACATTACTGAACCCACTTTCATATAAAAAGTTTAAAGTCAACATGTTTTCTGTTGTAGTACTTCAGAACTATATAAGTATTGTGTTTTAAATGATTTTCCTAATCCCACAGACTCAGAGCAGAATGAAGCTGATCGCAGATAATTATGAGGACGAGCAGTACCACCCCCACGGACCTCACCACCCTCAACAACAGCCGCCCCACTCCCAGCCACAGCCCCAGTACTCTCATCCCGGGCACCCCCCACAGCCTCAGTATCCCCACGGAACCCATTCTCAGCACCCACAGCACCCTCCAGGACCCCAGCCACATCCAGGACACCCACAACAACCACAAGCACAGTACCCACACCCTGCACACCCACAGCAGGCGGCTCAGCACCCACAAGGGCCCATACCACATCAACAGCACCCACGGCCACCCGGACCACAGCATCCACACCCGCAGCACCCTCAGCAGCACCCTCAGCAGCACCCTCAGCCGCATCCTCCGCAGCACCCTCATGGACACCCACCCCCTCAGCACCCACAGCATCCACATGGACCTCCACAACAGGGACCCCACCCACAGCACCCTCACCCACAACAGCATCCTGCACATCCGCAGCACCCACAGCACCCACACCATGGGCAGCACCCTCGGCATCCATCTCCTCACCATCGAGGAGGCCCACAAAGAGGACCGCCCCATGCTGGGCACCGACCTGCCCATGACCAGGTCAGGCTACTATATTTATGGCACTACTACAAAAAATGCAAACAGGAATCCAGTTTATAGCAGCAAAATTAGTGTCCAAAAAAAGCCAGGTGTAAAATAATGAAGTGACACAAATTAATGCACTAAGAAGTGAGTGGTTTCTCTCAATTTTCTCTTTTATTGTTTTTTTTTTTTAAATATCAATACTGATAGATGATAACTATGTGTGTTAGATTCATAGACTTACATTTTAAGTGTGTGATTAATCAAATATGTAAGAGATTCTGACTGTTTAAAATGTAACATTTGCTTCATTGTTTCCCTATGCTGCTGAACTATAAAACAAAAGGATGACGAGGAGGGCATTTGGGCATGATTCTTACTGCAACAACCAAAACTTATGTTGTTATGAAGGGTAAGTTTTTTGTTTTTTTTTATTTAATATTTATATTTGTTTTGTTTTTTTTTTTCAGGTTGAATTTGCTTTTAAATATTTCCTATTTGCAGATGATTCAGTCACTACTGGGGGAGCAGAGCCATCACATCAAAATACAACCAAACATTTACTACCTGTTTATTTTTATTTTATTTTGTATCCGTGCGGCAGGGCCTTGTTTTGTGAGAGTATACTTCTCACTCATGCAGGAAGCTGGCAGCTGAGCAGGTAATTCACGAACTTTTAAAGCAAAATAATTTATCTGATGTAGTTGAACTTAAAGACATACTTTGTTTTTAGGGAACAGTACATGGCCACTCCAAACAACTGTCAGGACTATTGCTATGGCATGTCATTGGAACAGCCATTTCTGTTGGCTGTTGCATGCTGGGATTATGACGAAAATGCAGCCCATCCTGATGCGGGACGCCCCACCTGTCTCCACTCTGCTGCCTCACGGTTTAGTTTCACTTTTATTTCTATTGAGATTATTGTGTTGCCTTGAATTATAATTTCTCTGGCTCTGATTGGCTCCCATGCCTGACTTACTGCCCTGCTGACAACGTATTCCTGCTTCTCATAGTGTGCACAGTCAACATTGCCATTTTATATCTTTATACACATGTTTTTAGCATGGCCCTGTTATGATTCCTTTTTTATGAATGGTAGCAATGCCTTTTAAATCCCAGAGTGGGATTAGCTGTCAGTGGTCTTTTCATGTTACCTCATTTAAAGAAAAAGTAGTAAAACATTAAAAAACAATCTATGCAGATGACAACATAGAGTAAATGCATTTCACACTATTAGTTATGTTGTTATTTTTTCTGCCTGGAGAGCAGTCAGTAACTATTCACAAGACCAATTATTTTGTGACTATGCACCTATGCACCTCTCCTCCGTGTTGCAGGAATTTTAAACTATTGGTGCTTCTGCTGGTGCTTACAACTAAAAGGTGTCAACAAGATCTGATCCAAAACCTCTTTTTGGAGGGATTTGACCCCCCTTGGGCTAAATAACAGACTGCTATGTATATACAATCAGAAAGGGAGAACAGTGTGCCATGAAAGATACAGAGGTGCTGCTGCTATAAATGCAAATGTAGGCTATAATAAAGGACAGGTGACGTTTATTAGATGTTTAATGCAGGTCTGTAGAGCACTGACAGTATCCTGCCCAAGTACATCTAATTTTCTAGAAGTAGTCATGTGTGAACTCCCCAGACAACATAGTGACTTGTTTTGTTTTCTTCTTAACAAAGTGGCCTGTGCCTCGTAAAACTGTAAACAAAATGTAATAGATATGCATATATTATAAATATAGAGAGAAATCTATATAGTGTGTCTATATGTGGTCAGAAAACTATTTAACTGATATATATATATATATATATATATATATATATATATATATATATATATATATATATATATATATATATATATATATATATATATATATATATATATACATATATACATATATATATTTCTAACTGGCTGGCTAG
This sequence comes from Odontamblyopus rebecca, assembly GCA_030686955.1. Taxonomy (NCBI): domain Eukaryota; kingdom Metazoa; phylum Chordata; class Actinopteri; order Gobiiformes; family Gobiidae; genus Odontamblyopus; species Odontamblyopus rebecca. The sequence continues at coordinate 20,265,084 of CM060656.1, forward strand.
AGGTCAGTGATAATAAATCTTATTTTAAAAGTGTAAATTTGATTTTTTTTTTTTTTTTTATCTCAGCATCAGTAACATTCCCTGTCTGATAATTCAGGACAGCCAAAAATATAGAAGTCTATAGTGGGAAAGTAAAGCGTATCCAAATCTAGAAGACATTAGTACATTCCTTTTTTAAGATATTTGTTGATGACCACCTGGCCTGTGGTATACTTCCGCAGCCGATATAAACAGTCATTTCAATATGTCCGCTGCACACATTTGGTTATGGACTTGCACTTGTGAGTGAGGACTATCACTATGAACAATCCCAGAGGAGGTTTCAGTAACTCTGTCCAGATGCATTATGTTTGAGTGTTTGTCGTCTTTATTGTCTTGTGAACAGAATCAGTGATGTATGTGCCAGCTGAAAACACAAAACAAAATCTTACAGTGGAACAAACTCTAGACTGTTATGTTCTCCTCTCAATCCCCTGTTTCTCTATGGCCAAGTGTTAACTAACTGTTGTATAACGTGTCTGTCCATTTTCCACTGAAATTGAGGTGAACCACATCTCATTTTATGCTTCCCTCATGAACTTGGACCACCCCAGTCCCTGACTAAGAATCGTGAGATTGTGTTTAATGTTTTATAATTTTTTAAAAGAGAAAGCTCAAAAGGAAATAGATGATGCAAACAGACAGAGGAGCAAAAGGATCCTCATGTTACCATCAGGAGGCTTTCTGGTCCTTCTGCTGAATACTTGAAGTAGGGGTTCTCCTACCATGAACAAGAGCATACAATTTAGGTGATGATACTGGCCATGCATGCTACTTTTTACATTATGTGCCATAATGATGATGTTGTCAAGGTTTGCTTCCTGTTCTCTATGCAGTGATGCAAAGTTACCTTACGAGACACAGGCTTGGAGACTGGGGCTGGTTTCCGAGGCAAATTCTGATTTTGAAGGATATCTTTAGGCCATTTTGATTTTATTTTTGTGTCTGTGCCTAGAAATCACCATATGTAAGATGAAGGATTTTTCAAGTTAATGTTGACGAGCCGTGTAAACCAATCAGGTATAACATTATGATACTGACAGGCGGGAGTGAAAAGCGCAGATCGTGTCTCCTTCACTGCACCTATTTACAGGTGGTCTGAGCATGCAATAAAGAAACTGTCCCCAAATTAGTTCTGTTATAAACAAAAATAGAACAGGAAAAGGATTTGAGAGTCAAATTGTGATGGCTGGGTTAGGCCATGTTCAAAACATCTTTTGTGGGGTGTTTCTATAAAAATGGTCTATAATAAAAACAAAAACAACAAAAAATAGAAGCTTGCCATTTACTCCTTGTATAGCAATGTTTTAAAAGATAAACTCTATCAGTGCATCTTCATCCTCTCAACATTTCTTTGATTGATATCTCATAATGGTAAAACAGTAATGGTAAAACAACAATTGAATGGGTTTTTGTAATTTAACTTTTTGTTATGTTAGAAATACCAGAATATGCTGTGCATCTATTAGACATGCAGACCTAATGTTATGCCTGATTGGTCGGTGTACATTCCCTTCACATTAACTATTTTTATTGTATGTTACTGAAATGAAACAAATCACTGTGACCATTAATGACAAATCTTATGTTTACTTTTTTATTCATTTTATATTTAAGTTAAGCTTTATTTTTTCTATGATTTCTGCCTATTGTTAAAAATGCCAGTTTAAGATCACTACTTACTATTTGTACAAGTTAATGTTTTGAACTGTACAGTAAAGATCTAGGAACATGTTAAATGTGAGTGTCCAGCATGCTGAATGAAAACTTGTGTGGACGTGAGCAACTTCCCATGATGCACCATTCCTCGCCCATTATTGCATCTGCATCATACATAGTGACGGTACGATGTAGTTGTCTGAGAGTGGTGTCTGTCTCACTTACTGTGTCCCTTTAGTAGACAGCCTGTGCAGTTTAGTGAGAGTGGCGCATGTTACTGGTGTAAATGTACAAAAAAGATAAGAAAGAGTATGAATGGTGGACATGTACTTGTGTGTGTGTGTGTGTGTGTGTGCGTGTGTGTGTGTTTGCGAGTGCGTGTGTGAACTATGAATGAGAAGAGAAAATCTATTTAAAACACTAAGACAAAGGAAGTCCCTTGAACAAAGTGAGACTGGGTCAAGGTTTTGATTGACGCATGGATTCTCTGTAATGTTATTTTTCTTTCCTTTTTTTAATACTAGGAGGCTGTCCCCAGTGCCCCTGTTTGCTATTGTATGTGGTGTATCAGAATATTAATTATTGAGTGTTGGCCAGCTTGTTTATATCATAAAATAAAGGTGACTTTCTTTCTGTCTGTCTTTGGTCGTCTTTCCTGTAATCTACACACAAGAGTCATTTTAAGCATATATTTCACAAATGTATTACATTTATTTTAGTTGTGTGAAAACCATATTTTAAAATATGTTCTTACTCTGAGCAGGCTTGCATCTCCACAAACCTGACTCTTATTTGGCCTGGAAGAAAGCCTCTTCCTGTTTGTTTTCATGGAAATGCTCTTTTGGCTATGATGTTCCACAGTATCTTATCTAAATCTTATCTACCTTCATGAAGAATATTCCAAAGTATGTCAAATCATGCCATCTTCTAAAAGTTACATACTGTACCTTTTAAAGTAAAGAAGTTAAGAGGCATTTTAAAGCGCATTGTTTTAAAGTTCAGCGTCCCTTTAAGAAACTGTCCAATATGCGATCTCCTCTATCAGAAAGCCAGTAGCCCGCCACAGCTGCTATGGCCCCAATAAAAATGGAAGTGAACACAAGGTCTCCCTTTGCAGCGAGGGTCCCGAGAGCACAGAGCAAGACCCCCAGAAACATCTGCTGCAGCACCACCACCTCATCGTCCTGAATGTCCTCAAACAGCCCTTTGTCCAGCACACCTGAAGAAAACAACCAAGATGTCAAATCAAGCAAAACTACACTGAAATCAACATTATACTGTAATAGAAGTTAGGAATACTAACAAAAGTTAATATCTTGATATGTCTCAACAATAATACGGATCCTTAAAGTTTTAATGGTGCTCAGTAATGACTTACTTGGCTGCTGCTTTTTCACACATATGTTATCTTTGCGGATGTACCCCTTTGTACAATCACAGCGAAAAGACCCTTCAGTGTTGGTGCAAATCTCATCCAAACCAGAACAGGCCAGCACTAAGTCACTGCATTCATCTATGTCTTAATAATGAAGCATAATAATGAATACCTCAATGTAATTATCACTATATTCTACCATTTTGTAACAAATACCAAACACGGTTAATCAGATTACTTACCCAGGCACTTGGACCCTGTCAGTCTATATCCTGGGGCACATTTCCTGCATCGGGCTGGTCCACTGCCCATGCAGCCCACACAGGCTGCATCACAGTCTGGGAAAGAGAACATTTTTTTAACAGATGGAAGAGAGAGTGATTGGCATTATCCCTTCAGTAACTTTTTTCTTCTTAGCATTACTTCTTGTGGTCTTCTGTCCATAGGTCTTATTTGGCAATAATGTCCTTTTGAAAGCCTAAAACCTCATCTGTTTAAATTGTGTGTAATATAGAGTACACTGTAGGTAATAATTCCTTGGTGCTGGATTAATTATTTCTTAAAGGTGTACTATGTAACTTTTCTGGTGAAAGGTCTGCTAACTGATTTCTCCATGTACTGTAGATGTTATTGCTTTACCTGGATTGTACTGTTTGACATCATCATTTATCTTGCATGAATTCAATAACAGGTGTTTTTAGAGCTATAGAAATGCTGTGGAAAAATACAAGCATTGTTACTGAGAGCAGTCATTCCTCTCCATTTCTATGACCTGTAACTTGCCCTGGTGGAGTCACCCGCTTGTCTCCATCCATAAATAGATATCTATAATACTGCATAGTGGAACATTCTGGGCAAAGCAATAACCCCACCAGAGAAGTGGAACCTTTAATATATTTGAACAGACTCCTACATAACAAGATCTTACCTCTGCACTCATAAGATCCAGCCTTATTGAAGCAGTAACTGTCAGAGGAGCAGACACCCAACTTTGTGCCACACTCGTCAATATCTGAAAGAGATTTATTCATGTATTATTAATGTGGGTTTATGAGTGAAATTCTTAAATCCTGTACAGTACCTACACATGTGCCATTGTGGAGAAGCCATCCTCTCCCACATTCATCACATTGGTCCGGACCTGAGCATTTGTTACAGGACGAAGGACAGGTGCGCGCCTCAGCGGTCAGCACGCAGCCCAGCCAAGCAGCGTGCAGCAGGAGACATACGAGCCTCCACTCACCCCTTTCAACCATCTGCTCAGAAAACATACTTTACAATGAAGGGATTTATTACTGCTCACTTATTTCGGTGTATATACACTTTATGTTAATCTATAGGACACTTTCTATACTCAGTGGCAAGTATTACCATGCTGAAATTTGCCCAACCGTGAGCCCATGAGATAAACCCATATTCTTTGAGGGGAACAGTAAGCATATTCAAGAGGGCAATTTCTGCTGCCTCTGTCTCAGAATAAGCAATATTCACAAATAATTCTTTGCTTTTAAACACTTATATTTAGTTACTTATATTTAGTTATGATTATGTAGATAAATGTAACTAGTTTTACCTACCACTTTTCAACCGCCTTTGCACCCAGCAGTGGGATAGGTTCAACCACAGTGCTCTTGCAGGGCCGACTAGTGCCGGTGCAAGACCACAGGAAGTCTGTGTCATGCCTGACAGCAAAATTAACCAATGAAATCTCCTGCTGTTACAGCAACCCACCAATCACCACTAAGGACCCACTAGGCTCAATATAACATGTTATTTATAGAAAAAGAAATAGTGGTGAGGGGATATATTTGGTGAGTGCCTGTTTTTGGTACTCAAAGAAGAAAGACCATTGGTGCACAACAATTTGCAATATCATTTATAGTATAAACACAAACAATAATAAATAATAAGCTGTAATACTGTAATTATGATGATGCCCAGATTGCACAGGTATGTACATAAAACTGGTGGAGTGCCTCTTGATCATTTATAACAATGGATTTTTTTTTCTTCATTTCACCAAAATAATACTAAATTCATAAATTATGCAAAAGTCTTGTTTCAGTTTCACATGTTTTCGAGTGCAGTGATGCACAGCCCTTGTATCTGTCACCAGGGAAAGCCCAAGTCCAAGTTCTTTTGGTCCATCTCTGTGCCCTAACCACACACAAGTCTGCCAGCAGTTCTTTAGTCTGGGATGGAAAGTGGAAAAGAGGAAGACCCTGGAGGATCTCAGGTAGTTTATTGTTGAAGATCTTTGTCTCTGTCCATTGAAAGTCAAATGTGACCAGGACAAAATGCTCCCTGGCTCTGCCCTGGTTCTTGTAGGCCTGAATGGCCAACAGTGAAGCTCTGAAGATATCAGAGTAAGGAGACTCCTCCTGGTGGTCACTGACGGGACTGTCCTGACTGCTCCAATTCTGTGCCCTGTCCACAGCTCTGGGAGTGAGTACCAGCAGTACGCGCTCACGATCCATACTGAGCAGCTGACAGTGAGCCCAGGGCAGGGGTCCCGAGCTGAGCTGGCCCCTCCGGCTCCACTGATCCACAGTCACACTGAAGCCACTGGAGCAGAGGAGGGAGCCCAGACTGCAGACTGCTGAGGACACCTCCCCACCACTGTCCGGGGGGCTCAGCACCAGCACATGGGCCTTGTGGACTAGTACAGCAAGAAAATCTCCATCAGTTATGCACATATAAAAATATAACAAGGGTGATTATGAGATCTTGACAAGAAACTTACTTTTGACAAGTCCTCCATGACGCCAGTTCCACATTACAGACTCTGGAGAAGAGTGACAAACAGAAGGGCTCATTAAAAGCATAATAACTGGAGTACTGCAAGACTAATGGAAAAAGTTGCTTAAACTTACTTTTGATAAAGTCCCGAAGGCAATAGGTGACCAGGAGAGTTAAGGAGAAAAGCAGCATCAAAGCAACAGCAAAGAGACTCCAGCGCCACCTGTCAACTGAGACCACCACACAACAAAATAAGTACCACAGTTTCCTATTTTTTCTCTATTCTTTCTAAAAGGAAAGGTACTTACTGCTGTTGTAGCAGAAAGGCCCCATCTCACACTCCATTCCCTTGATTTTTAACTTCAGAAAAGTACAAAATACCACATTAGTGTATTATAAATAAAATCTGTAAGTCATTGTCGAATATGTAAATAACATTTTCTTACCAACACACAAAGATCATTTTCGAGATTTATTTTGGCAAAAATGCCTCTTGTCTCCTGAAAATTTGATATTAGATTTCAGACAGAGCAGCAGCAAATATACAGTACAGTGTGTACTATTCATGCAAAAATGCTGCACAAAAGGTTGAATTCTTACATAATTCAATGAAATTGTCAATGAATTTCATACAGGCAGCGCAAGGCACACACACATCATTTGGAGAAATGTATTCTTACCCAGAGACCCTTGCTGTTTGGTGTCCAAAAGTCATTCCCCAATGGTTTTCTAAATCCCTTAATTTCTGTGCAGAAAGTGGGGCCTGAAGTCCTCTCACAGGGCCACAATTCTCCTTCAAGCCGACAGGGGGCGGACACATTCCACAACAGGCTCAGGTTAGAGTTGTAAAAGCCTTTTTGCACAGATAGTGTAACGTTCTTCCAAATATTTTGACGCAAAGTTGCTAAAAGGTTCAGGAAAGCAGGTTGGATGACAGTTTAAAATAGGCCTACGGTCATAGAGGGCTGATAATATAAATAATACTTACTGTTGTTTTTGAAGGGGCAGCTTGTGGAACGTATGGTTTGTCCATCTTCTTTCCACGCCTTAAACATATTTAAACAAAGTGAGTTACTGTTGTCTTATGTATGTCACAATATGCATGAGCTGTGAAATATTTAGTTTGTTAAGCAGCCTACCTGAAAGCACGTGCATGGCGTGACGGACTCCAGTGGAAGAGGTTTCCTATCCCAGATCTACAAATATAAAGCAACACTATATAAGGCGTTATACCAATTGTTTATGTTTGTTGATAATAAGTAGGTTCATGATAATCTAATCTTTAAACTATAGCTGTCACGTCACATGTTTTTATACTTGGATTTCAGCTCCCCGTGGACAGGTGAATTAAAGAGAACCGCTGTCCATTCAAAAGATAGGCCTATAATATTTTGTTTTTGCTAGATTGTCATCACTCTGAAACCCATGGATACAGGGATACTTCCTCATTTAGAACAAGTATTTTCCCATTGGCTGCAGGTCTACTTGACAAAACAGTAAACTCTTATTCTAGATATGTATATCTAGGGCGAGGGAGCCATTTTTGTTGGCCCTCAAGCCTCTTGCTGGCCCAACCGATCATAGGCAGAACTTTTGCTGCAAATTGTGGCAAATTTAAGTAATTCTACCACTATAAACTCAATGACATCACATTGTATTGTGACAAAGGTACAGTGGCTCTCTAACAGCTATGTTAAATGCACGACCCACTGTACTGACCATCTATCTGTGACCCTCTGCTTCACATAAATTTAGATATGTAGAAAGAATATGTAAAAAAGTTTGTCCCTCTTTTTGTTGACTTGCAAAGTCATTAGGCCTCTGTTCCTTGTCTCACTTATTTTGAGAATGTCACCATTTCTATTGTGCTTTAAAATTATATAAAACATGCATACAAAACACAATATTTTCCTTGTTGACTTATGGTGTGATCTACTGCTATTTAATCACTTTCACTGTTTTGGGGCCTACAATTAAAAATCATGGTAGTCTAGTGCTTGGCTTTCATTTTCCAAGTCTGTCCAATCACATCCCACCACAATACACAACTATCCCTCTTTTACAACTACTTAAAGGTGTTCATGCTGTATGACAAGTATGACAATAGCTACAATAGTAGCTTGAAATGAAAGGCTTTAAATAAAGAAATTAGTCACTCAAATGTTAAAGTGATATGGTTTTACTTTGGCACTAAATTCATAGGCATTCCTCCACTAATCAGGTCATTCGAATAAGCAGGGTGCAAGTCTTTGTTATCAGTGAGATGTGTCATAGAATCGCTGATTAAACAACCATAAGGCATGACATCATTAAACTCAATACATTTCATTCAGAACTTAAATGACACCACTCACTTTAAATAATAGTGTTTGTTAAGTTAGGCAAGCAAATAATTAAGATTCATATTAGAGCTGCTAGGGGTGTGCAAAAATATTGAAATATTGATATATATCTTATCGTTTGTGATGATTTGACATTTTTAGTCTTTTGATGATTAAAATGGGTGTGTTTCATATTAACTTTTAGTATCACAGCCATGATTTAGCCTTTATTTTTTTATTTACCTGTATTGAATTGATTAGAAACATATCATACTGAATCGTATTGAATCGTAAGCTCACTGTATCGAGATATGGATTGTATCGTGGCCTATGTATCGAGATATGTATCCTATCGGCAACTTCTGACTGAAACCCAGCCCTGGCAGCTGCATACTAACAAATAGAAAGTAAATACCAGAGTGTAGAGCTCACCTTGCAGGTCCCGTTGATCTCGTTCTGAATGCACACGTTAATATGGTTGTTGTTATTGCCAAGAAAACTCAGCTCCACTTGATTCATTGATTTATTGGTGTAAAAGCTCATTTGGGGTGCTAAAAGTGACAATATTAAAATAGTTTACATTTGTAAGCATCAAAAACAAAATGAGATCTGCACCATGATCATGCACAGTAGGCTACTTACCATTACATTCTTGCACTTTAGTGTTTATGTTTGAGCTACATACTGAGGGGAAATAAAAACAAGTATTGAGTGAATGTATTTTCAAGGATAATAATGACAATAATTAAAATATTACCATTTTTAAGTGATGGAACATTCACATTCACGACATTCGTTCTGGCATTGGGTGAGTTAATAAAAAGAAAGTCCTCATAGGAAATCACAGCATTTGTAACTACCATAGAAATCTGTGAAAGTGACAGAATGGTTAAATTGGTCACTAAATCAGGTGGGTTTAGTTACTTTGCACTAAGTATACTGAGTAATATTTTTGTTTAACAGCAGCTCTTACTTACATTAGATTAGAGTTGTATTGGGTTTATTTTCAAAATATTTTCTTTTTTACAGTTTTTATGAACTATACCAGAATGTTTACATTATTTAATGTTTTGTCTGCTGGATTACATATACTCTCACTAAACCTGGACAGACCCGTCTCAATCATCGTCTGTCCCCATGTATTTCTGTGTTCAGGAAAACACATCAGTCACATTATAATATTAGGGACATTTTTAGAATCAAAATAGATATAGGTACAGTTCGTACCTATATCTATTTTGATTCTGAAAATGTTTCTGGTTGAGGTTAGGATCATATAGGATTTTGATTATTCGGTGCATCGACAAAATGACAAACTCATTTTGGCAGCTGGTGTTGGTGCCCCATAACACCCCTAAAAAAAAAAATGTCCATAATAGGTTTGTACTTGAATAACTGAATGTATACTTTAAATGTAATAATATTTTATTTATGTATTGATGCTTTGACTTGAGCGCTTTTTTGCCCCTTTTGCTTGTGCACTTCTGGTATGACCCACAGCTACTCCATGCATATTTGGATGTTATTGTTGACATACTTGTGCGGTGCTCTGATGATTAGTTGGGTTTACGATAAACTCCACCTTTTTGCATTTGGGCATCATCAGTGGTGTCTTATAACAGACGGTCACAGCTAAAAACAAAAGTGGAGAAAATACTGAGAATACACCGAAAGAATACCCCAATATGCAAGTTTATCTATTATGCATTATGGTTTAGTTATATTAAAAGCGTTTGTTGTCTTAATATGAAAGGAAAAGCTTAAACGCTTTACAAATCATGCCATCAATTTCATCCCCCAACAGTTACCTATCAACATAGTAAGTAAACTGTCTAATAAAATGTGTAATAAATTTGCAGTTATAATAGAATAGCAGATATTGAGGGAAAGATAACACTGATTATTGTAATATCTAGAAACATTTGTATTTCTGTTGAATACCTTCTTCCTCCTCCACGCTATCGTCATCCTCCAGACCGGACAGGTCCTCATCCTCCCCAGGTTTATTTAGATCGACTTGAACTTGGAACAGCAGACATAGTGCACATGTGTCTCCTTTGCAGCATAGCTTCACCTTTGCCTTCAGATTAGTCACTTCCACTGTATTAAAATCAAAACCTGTCCCATCCATCATAGTGCAATCCGTGAGACCCTGAAATATATACACAAATACATTTGAACACATTTTTACTGACCTGAATTTAATGTATGCCTATTCTTCTATTCTTTCTATTTTTGTCATTGTGTTAACTATTGTTGTAATGTTAACTATTGTTTCATGTTGCACCATAACATCAAAGCAAGTTCCTAGTTTGTGATTTTATTCATTGGCAATAACATGTATTCTGATTCTGGTGCAGGTGCACTGTGGCATTGTTAGGCAACTGTGCAGGAGGCAGTTTCCTAAAATTTGTGTCTCGACATTTCAACAGAAATGTACTAAAACATGTCATAAGTGTATTATTGTATGTATATGTATATTTTCATTTTCATTTTGAATCAACTAATTTTGAAACATCTTTTATAATATAAAAAACTTGCCATATTAATTTTAAGTCATTTCCACTGACACCAATCCCAGTCTAGAGTTGACTAAGGGAAACACTTGTGAGATACATTTGTTTTATAACAATGAGGAATCAACTTTCTGCCAGGTTTTTTCAGGTTTTTTATAAGCCTATAGTAGTTACAGAGATATTAACCATAAACCAGGTCAACAAATCTGCAGTTTCACACTTAAGTCAAAGGAATCCTGACCTATCCTTCAGTTCAGTGTTAAACTACAGGAAATCTATAAAGATGTCAGGTGAACGCATTCTATTAATAGCAAATATTATGCCTGATAGTTTACCTGAGAGCAGGTAACATCTCTGTTAGTTTTTATGATGTCCAAACTGCTGAGTGACAGAGGGGCAATCAGTAAGAGCATTCCAGTGATACACCCAGGAGTAAACATTGTGCACAGAAACACCACTGTTTAGAGGAAGCTTCAAGTTCACAGCATTTTTCTCCGCATATTTTAGACTGGAGAGCCTTGATAAACAGGTCCTGCCGTTTATGCGCTTGACAGCATAAAGTTGTTCATTAACAGCATTGAAATCGACATCCAACTCAGACAGTGTTATTTGTTGCCTAGGAGAGAGGACAAGCAGTCAAACCAACAAGATAAGACTTATATGATTGCAAAATACAGACAAGATATTTAATCAGCGCATTACTAAAGGAGGACATTTTATAGCTTTAATAAAAATCTACATAAAACAAATTACTATCTCATAAAGTTTCACCAAAACTGGACAAAATACATGCATTCAACCAGGTCTAAACATGTCTAAACATTTATGACTGTATTAGAGCTCCATTGTTACTATGAATAGAGACTGAACAACAATTTGCTTCTACCTGAATCAAGTGATCATTCAACCTTAACTGGGCCATGTAAAAGACACCTGAGCACCACTACAGAAACATTGTATATATATTCTTACCTGTACCACTTTCAGAGCAGCGTGTGGCCTACATTAAGTTATATCTAAAAACAAAGTAATTCCTTCTTCTTGTGATTTCGCCTGTAACGCTTCTCAGGAAAGCTCATCTAAAGTGAACCATGCCCAGAGTGAGTCATATAAAAGTTGCTCCACACTCAACGTCACAGAGCTCCTACTGGAAAGGCTACGCCCCTCTGTGCTTGTCTACTGTTTATTTTTCTCTACGGCCTGTATCATGTACCCATTGTCATTCTTTAGATCACCGTTTAGATCCTGGAGTACTTTAAAAGATTTAGTGCTTGTTTTAGACTGACCAATAATTGCTAAACAATAAATGAAAAAAATGGTATCCCTGAATTACAGTGCTTTCCTGTTTATTTCTTTGCTTAAGTTATACACTTAGTACAATTATGCTTTGAGTCCGATTTCTGCTTACTGTTTTTATTGCGCAGCGTCACAAGAGGTCAAAGTCCATTTTAAGTTTGGAAAGTGTAATACATATTATTTATTTGAGTGTGAATGTGTGGGTACATATCAATTTTATTAATTTTAAATACTGTTGCTGTTTTGCTTCATGACAATAAAAGTTATACTGTTATAAAACAACAGTATACATTCTAAAGTTTAAAGGTTTGCACAGTATTTGTATAGTTCATGTACAGGTGAATTAGTGAATGAAGTATGGATTGTGCAGCTGTCTAACTGGTTGGACCATTGAGTCTACACAAAGAGCACCCTGACTATTAACAAAAAATCCTTGAAGACAGTAAGCAGCAGTTTTAAATACCCTGGACATTGCAGAAAAACATGTTTAATAACCAAACAATTATATAAATAATAATGTAAAAAAAATGCAGAAAATAGTATTCCACTGAACAAAATGGCATAACAGCCCTTATATAATCCACTTAGAAAAACAAAGCACAGTAAGGCACATTCCACTGGATATTTCTGGCTGAAACTTCACCTGTCTGTCAACTATGCTTAATTATTCTCTTACATAAGGCTTATATTGGCACTACATGACAATAAATATTTGTAAACACCATATTTGGAATTGTGTAATGTATAAACCAGACATACCCATTGTGTTAAAGTGATCATTTTAAAAGACTAAACAATAGACAAAGACACATTAACACCAATCTTCAATTTGAAACCAATCTTTTTGTTTATCTTAATTTAAATAAAATCACTGAGTAATAATGTAATAATGAATACTCCATACAAATTAGTCCAGTCAAATGAAATGCATGAAAAAAACGTAAAAAGTATTGTCAAAGGGGACTTTATTTCAAGAGCTGAGAGAACATACCTATGCAAGTGTTACTTTTAGTTTAGACTTAATATGGGCAGTTTGGTTTAAATATCAGTTGTAGAAGTCACTGCCTGGTCTCTGGAGAGCTGACTGAGCATCCAATAACCAACAGTCAGCTGTTAGAGGCACTGGGAAACTGTAGTCAGCAGCTGTGGATCTGCAACATACAGAGAGTTTTAGGGTGAATTTTAGTAATGTAGTAGTAATGTAATCTAACATCCAATTTAAAAATAAAATAAAGGATCTGCATAAATCTAATCTCGTCTAATGTAGTGTTGTCACAGTATTAAAAAAGAAACTATGGAAAATGATTGACAACAATTTTTAAAATGATCTAAATGCTATGTAGCTGTTATTTATGCCTCAAGTAACCACAGAACTGCTTTTTATAACTAAAAGTTCAAACACTGTGAGACTTTCTGGGCTGAGTATGACCAGTCTTATTGCATAAATGTATATGTCCAACCAGGATATCGGTTGAACCAGTATTTGGAAGCTGATATCCGATCCAGAACATTTTTCAATATCACTACCAGTATCCAGTATTGGATACTAGCAAGTATCTGAGTACTGATTTATTTTGAGAACAGAACACTATTCATTTGTGATCTGCTGTAGTATATCCTATGATTTTGCTACTCAAAAATAAATAAATAAATAAATAAATGAGTTAAGTTGCAGCTACATCTCCATGATTTTCATATTATTTGCATATAAGTGGATAATTAATACTCAAGGTATGAATGAACAGACATCCTATTTTTAGCACTGTACCAACTGTACCTTCTGACGTAGATCAATTTGCCTTTAATTTTGACATATGTTGACCCTGTGTCCGGTCTTTCTTCTTCCTCAAAATCCCCGTTATTATAAACTGGAACAACATCATCAGATTGTAAATGATACATGACACAAATCACATACAATCTGAATAAGCCATATAGGGCCTACTCACATAAAACTCCTTCAGCTTTGTCATCCAGGGGCATCTGTCTCAGAACAGGCCAGAGGAATTTTCTTCCAGAAATCTCGTGGATCAGAATCACAAAACGAACTTCTCCAGCTAACACAATGATCTCCTTGTCACTTATGTTCACTGTCAGGCTGTCAAAACATTTAAAAACATTTATCCAGAAAGTTGCGCGTTGTTGCTTTATTTAGGTCTTACAGTACATTAAAAATAAATTATGTTGTATATGTATTTTATTTTTAAGACTTATTATGATTTTGTATAGTTATTATTATTTCACTGACAATTTTATCAAAACAATTATTTATATGTTGATCTGTGATAGTATGTGTTACCTGCTGACAGTGAATTGAGTTGGTCCAGAGTATTGGGCTAATGTTTGCTCCTGCTTCACACTGACGCCATCCGTGTCCACCTCAATAGATGTGTTATGTGTGACATGGAGGGATATGTGTGTAAAACCTCCATTTGTCTCTGCACCAATCATTCCCTTTATGTCAAGTCCTAAATGAAAAGAAACACAGTGCATACCACAGGCGGTTGCAGCTGCTAAAAATCATACTAAAATAAGACTAAACTGTAATACTGAACAAATAGTATATTATTTAAGCACTATGTAAGTTTTCTGGTTTCATTAGCTTGCATTTGTTCACACAGGTTTTAATTGCTAAAAAATACCTTGTAAGACATAATGAAGCATTTTTACTGTAAGTGGGTTTGATCTGTAGCTTAGCCCAGTGGCATCACCTGCTGTTTCTACTGAGATCAATTAGTTTATAAAATACTGATCCAGGCAAATGCAATAATACCTCCATAGAGACAAGCAGGTTCACCTCTGTCCACCAGAAAACTTTTGCCTTTAACTATGTAATGCAATCAATTGTTGACAGAGTCAACAAGTCTGTTACTGTTGACTCTGTCCTGATATTATGTAAAAGATACAAACGCAGCATGCCTGACCTCTGCTGGGGTGGTGCAGTAACATCACGTTGACAGAGCCCCGGAGATCAAAGCAGAGAGGCAGAGTCAGTCTTCCAGGTCTCAGTAAAAACCTTTGAGTTGAAGGAGCTGGATAAACAGGACCAGTGTTGTGATTCTCAAAATGTTGTGCCAAATCATTTCTACAGACAAAGCCTTCAATATTTTTATTCTGTTTTTATTGGCTGTTTTATGGTTGTTGCACTTTGTTATAATGATATAATTTGAGAAACATCTGAAAACATTCCCTTTTTATTTATGAACTTTTAGATGCAACGTTTACAAAGAAAATACTTTATAGTGGCAAACCATTAGATACAGTAGAGGAAATAAATATTTGATCTCTTGCTGATTTTGTAGGTTTGTCCACTGACAAAGAAACAGTCTTTCTTTTTAATGGTAGGTTTATTTTAATATTGAATATCAAAAATCGAAAATCAATCGAAAATCCAGAAAATCACATTATAGAAAATATATTATCACTGATTTGCATTTCATTGTGTGAAATAAGTATTTGATTCCTTACCAACCATCAAGAGTTCTGGCTGCCACAGACCAGTTAAACACTCCTAAACAACTCGTCACCTGTATGACACCTCTTTTAACTATTCACCTGTATAAAAGACGCCTTTCCACAGAATCAATCAGTCAATCAGACTCCAAACTCTCCAACATGGGAAAGACCAAAGAGCTATCAAAGGATGTCAGGGATAAGACTGTAGACCTGCACAAGGCTGGAATGGGCTACAAAACCATAAGCAAGAAGCTGGTGTTAAGGAGACTACTGTTGGTGCAATTGTTCAAAAATTTAAGAAATACAAAATGACCTTCAGTCGACCTTGGGCTCCACACAAGATCTCACCTCCTGGGGTTTCAATGATAATAAGAACAGTGAGAAATCAGCCTAGAACTACACTGGAGGAGCTAGTCAATGATCTCAAGGCAGGTGGGACAACAGTCACCAGTGTCACCAAGAAAACCATTGGTAACACTTAACGCCACAATGGATTAAAATTCTACAGTGCTCGCAAAGTCTCCCTGCTTAAGAAGGCTCATGTGCAGACCCGCCTGAAGTTTGCCAATGAACACCTGAATGATTTAGAGAGTGATTGGGAGAAGGTGCTGTGGTCAGATGGGACCAAAATTGAGCTCTTTGGCATTAACTCGCTGTGTTTGGAGGAAGAGAAGAACAACATCCCCATGTCAAGAACGGAGGTGGAAGCATTCTGCTTTGGGGCTGTTTTTCTGCCTTTGCATCAATGGCAAGATGGATGGAGCTATGTACCATTAAAATCTTGAGTGACAACCTCCTTTCCTCCACCAGGAAATTGAAAATGAGTCGAAGATGAAACTTCCAACACGACAATGACCCAAAACATACAGCCAAGGCAACAAAGGAGTGGCTCAATTCAATTTATTTTTGTAGCACCCAAAATCACAACAACAGTTGCCTCTAAGGGCTTTCCAAGATTTTGATGAGTAAATTGATGAGGCTCAAGAAGAAGCACACTAAGGTCATGGAGTGGCCCAGCCAGTCTCCGGATCTTAACCCTACAGAAAACTTATGGAGGGAGCTGAAGCTCCAAGTTGCCAAGCATCAGCCACAAAACCTTCATGATTTTGAGATGATCTGTAAAGAAGAATGGATCAAAACTCCTTCTGATATGTGCGCAAACCTGGTCATCAACTACAAGAAAAGTCGGACCCTGTGCTTGCAAACAAGGGTTTTGCCATCAAGTATTAAGTCTTTTTTGGCTATGGGGTTCACATACTTATTTCATTCAATGAAATACAAATCAGCTTATATATTTTCTGTAATGTGATTTTCTTTTTGATATTCTATCTTTCAATGTTAAAATAAACCTACCATTAAAATGACAAACTGTTCAAACCTACAAAATCAGAAAGAGATCAAATACTTATTTCCTCCAATGTAGATGAGACATAGCAATCTATATAGAAATCAGTAAAAAACAAATTTACCTGTAGCTGCAGTTGTAGTAATGTCAGGAATCATGGTCAGATGTACATCTGCAAAGGAGGTAGAGTGGGTATAGCCAATGTCGAAATCTGCAAATAAAGAACGATTCATAAGATTGAACTTTAGGCTTGAAACACATAGTCTACCTTTGTAAATCTATGCAATACATAATCAGTAAAACCATGTGGTGTATCTTTTTTTTTTTTTTTTTTTTTACAAATCTGAACATATTTTTCTCCAAGTGTATAAACTTTTACTGGCT
The DNA here is from genome assembly GCA_030686955.1 of Odontamblyopus rebecca. Lineage (NCBI taxonomy): Eukaryota > Metazoa > Chordata > Actinopteri > Gobiiformes > Gobiidae > Odontamblyopus > Odontamblyopus rebecca. The sequence goes on from CM060656.1 coordinate 20,282,214, forward strand.
GCAATGGTTTGAAATCAACTAGAGGAGAAATGGCATCTCTTATTTAAAATGATAACATTTAATTAAATGATTTAATGCATTCAAAAAGGCTTAGAAATAATGTCTCTCACCACCTGAATTTGCATTATGCCAATATGAAGTTACAAGGCATAAGTGCTGCCACTAGTTCTGTTGTTTTCAACACAATTTACTTTCCATTTATTGTAGTGTGGTGTAGCCCCAGAAAACTAACCAAATAGAAAAAGATCTTCATCATGTCCAGAAAACCCAGTAGGACGAGGGGGGGCACGGCGGGCAGAGATCAAAGGGGGAGAAAAAGCAGGTGTACGGAAAAGGTTGAATACTGGACTATCTGCTCTACGGTTGAAGAAGGCCGTCCCTGCAAGTATTTGGCAAGGAAGAAAGAATATTAAAACAAGCATGAAACATTCCTGTTGTTTTTGAGTTGATTTGGGGATTCCATGTAATTACTGTATACTTCTGAAGCAATTACATTTTTGTTTCCAAGTTTCCAATAAATGAGAATCAAATGTCCTCTTTAGATGATATAATGACCAAACAAAAGCTGCTGTTGTTAACTGATTTGAGTATCTTGAAGGTAGAAAAGCTGCTATATAAATGTGACCATTTACCATGTTGCAGACCCGATGTACCACTTGGTGCACTACGTGATGTACCAACCCTACGATGGCTCAAACTGGGTATCAATGGCATAGCAGGTGCTTCTCCTTCCTTAGGCTTGTGGAGCACAGCTGAGTCTTCTCCTGGAGGTTTAGTGACCACCATTGACGTGAGGGGAGTCACAAAGCTGTACTTTAGAGATAAATCCATGGCCTCTTTCTTCACTTTGTTCTTCTCTGGTCCAGACAGCTGCAGCCTGCAAATGAGACTCAATTCAAACGGTTCCACAGTAAAGAGTATTTTTTCAATACTGAAAGTACATAAGTCAGAAATGCTGATATATACTTTTAATTAATCAATTTAAGTCACAAATAGCTCTCAAAATCATAATCATAATACTCAACGCTCCTGCTAGAAATGTCATCTTAAAATCCAAAGTCTAAATATTTATGAAGTAATCATTAATACTGTACAAATGGCTGAATCAGTCACCCACTCTTTCTCCATGAGTTGTTTGACTGTGAGATAGGCCCACACCCTCTGGATGCGGTCGACCGGTGCCGTCACAATGGACTCTGTTGTATTTGGTCTTGAAAAAATCACTCTTGTATTTCTCTGGTGAGATTGAAGCATAACATTTTAGACTGTAAAGAGACCAGCGTTTGCACAGCTGTAGCTGAGGGCATGCTTACAGAAAGGGCCACAACTTCAGGAGTAAAGCTTTCAATGCTGTTGTCTGTGATCACACCTGCCACAACAATCTCTGAGCCGTTATAATAATGGCTGAAGATAGTCTGGGTTAGATTAGAGCCTCCAGTGTAGATCATGGTCACATCTGTCAACAGTGGTGTGGCCACCTCTTCATAGAAGCCCTGTAAACATTGTCTACAGTCTAAGTCCAGTCAGGACAAGCAAAAATTGTATTTGGCATCAACATATTTGTATTTAAAAAACAATTTAATTAACTTCTGTCACACTACTTTACTATGTTACTGAGGCAGCAGGGTATCTGACAAGGAACATATTTGTTCACCATTGTAAAAATATCAGTAAGGGTCTATATCATGATTCCATCGACGTGATATTCTTGGTGTTGTTGTCCATGCATTATAAATGGTACTCTAATGTCCCCTGTGATCCTAATGCTAAATACCTGAAGTTGCAGATTAGCATCAGAGTCTTCATATATGCGACGAGCTAAACCATTATTATCCAGGGACATCTTCTCCAGGATCTCAAAGTTAACGTCAAATCCAAATCCAAGGCAGTACAGCGGGAATTTACCTGCGATGGCCTTTTTAACATTAGCTCGGATCCTCTCAGGATTGGTCTCTCCTGCAGCAAAATACACATATTTATACATACATTTTTTTGTTAAATCAGGTCCTGTAAAAGGGTTGCTCAAACCTGAGGTGGGGTCCCCATCAGTCAGGAGTATGAGGATTGAGGCTGAGCCTTCCCTGGGGTGTACATTCAGCATGCGAGTGCCCTCCAGGACAGCCCGGTTTATGTCTGTGGCTGTTAACCAAAATCTGTTTTAATAATTTAGATCTTTGAATTGAACATTTTTATATTAACTGTGTACACTTACATCCTCGATCTTGAATGTGCTCTGCAAACTTCTTGGCCTTGTCAATGTTTGTGGAAGTGGCTTGAACAAGTTCTCGTTTCCAGTGAAAAATGGCACTGTCAAAAGTGATGAGCCCAAAGAAGTCATCTTCTGACAAATCACTTAAGATGTGAATCAGGGCAACGCGTGTCTGGAATAAATCAAGTTAGAATTTAAGTAATTTTGTGGTTCATGCAGATTTAACAAATTCTGCAGAGAACAATGTCAGAAACGGTTACAGTAGCGTTTGTTTTCCACTCATCAACTAAACTACGTGAAGAGCAGCTGCTAATACTTTTACCTTGTATTATGACATACAAAAGAACTGTAATTGTTATCTATAGCACCGATAATCTTAACAAGGGTCAAAACTTATCTATATTGCTCAGTTTGATTAGACTAATAAAATCAAAGTTTAATATGTTAGAGAAATGCTTTCCTTTTGCACAAATTATCACATTATGATATTATATTAATTAAATATAAACTCACTTATATTAACTAATTATAAACTCACATATATTAATTAAATATAAACTCACCTGATGCATTTTCTGTCCATGCATAGAGCCACTTTGGTCAATAACAAAGACAACATTTTTTGGTATACGAGGCAGGCTGGAAGGAGCAAAGTGATGCACAAAGTACCCATCTCGAGTCTGGATGAGATTTGCACAAAATGAAAGAAAGAAAGTACATCAGCATTTATATATTCTTTTATATGCATACATGTTTGTTTGTTTGAATTCTTACCTGGATATCTCCAAATGGGACCTCTCTTTTAACATCGTAAAAAATGACCAGATCTCCATTCAGGCCATCATTTGAACAACTGTCACAAACCTTTTGCTGATCCACAGTTGGATAAAAATTGACCCAGGCCTACAAATCAAATTAAAATATGAATAATTACAGATAACCAAATAAATGAAATGGATTCTTTGTTTTTAACCACAGGGTGCAGGGTATGCTGTTTCTATTCTGTCTGTTTCAAAGAGAGTACCAGTATCAAAGTTGAAGAAACAAACTTCACCTGTTTGTCTGTTACTGTTTTAGTAATTGCATTTGCCAGTTCTTTGGTGCTCAGGCCGCCTTTAAACTCTATAAACTGGAGTCCAGCATCTTCATTTATGTGCACATCAACCTGAAAATGACATACAAAACATTGTACACTCAAGTTTGCTTTTTTTTTTTTACTTATCTTTCTTTGTCCAAACCTACCTTGAAATCTTTGACAGGCTGCATGGGCCGAGCAAAGATTTGCAGCTCGTATTTGCCAAGTCTCCGTTTGAGTAGTTCCTCGTAAGTGAGTTCAAATGTGACTTTTTTATGAGCAGCCACCGTGACAGAAGTCTTAAATTCCTCCAATGTTCTCCCCACAGAACTTAAACAATTATCATAAAATGAGGCTGATGTGTTTTTGTGCAGTAAAAGCATGGTAAGAGAATAGGAATAGCTTGGTAACTAAAAGGATATCTGGTAATTACATGATAATTTTCTGTTACCATGCTATTACTATCTCCAAATTATTGATTATTTCTTGTTTGTACCTGACAATTCCTGCACTCTGGCCCTGAGAGACAGCTGCTGTGTATTGACGTTCAGCTTGTTCTTTTGCCTTCACTACGCCGTCATACACTTCACCGTCCATAAACCTACACAGTCAATATTTCAAACTCTGGGAATAGCTGGCAGGAAAAATCAATTATTAAAATTAATCAAATTAAAAATAAATGCTAGTTGTTGTCTTTGAGGTATAGTTAACTCGTAAGATCACATGTACCATCTAATATATATGGAACAGTACTTTATTAATAGGAGTGAAAAGTAACTAATTAAAAATACTCAGGCTTTTAGGCTAATTTTACATTTTTGTGTAGATTTTTTACCATGTATATGTAAATGAGAAATAATCTAACATGTACCTGTAATTTTACTAGAGTACAGATTTGCAGCACTCTTTCCACTACACAATAATGATAATTTAACACTATTTGAGTTGTCAGTTGGTATAGAGTTTTATAGCATTAGTCCTCGGTATCAGTGTCAAAAGCAGCAAAAGTGTGGTTGAGCTTTCTGAGGGCCAAACTATCACTGTTAGTTGTTGGGCTTGGGGGAATATCAAATGATATATTTTTTCTAGACAGTAGTGTCCTTATATTTGTGACTTAGGCTATGTTTGAAAAGTAGGATCGCTCATTATAAACTTAAACAATAGACAGAATATGGACTGATTGAAACAGAAATATGAACTGACAAACTGATAGGCTTGTAGAGGTCTATGATGGTAAAATATTTTCTATTTGTTTGATCCAATTATGATGCCCTAATTTACGCACATTCTGAATTTACTGATGAAGGCGTTCTTGGGAATCCGGACGTGAAATTCAATCTCTTTAGACTGGTTCATGCGGTTGGCCACACGGCTCGTGATGACGGTGGTGGCATAGCGGCTGGTCACTGTGGAGTTGATGTAAAAATTGTAGATGTCCCAATCGCCCTGAGCAAACATACATTTCACAACATAATTAGTTTATTTTGTAGAGTGCACTGAGGAGCAGCGCACTCATTTTAGGAAAGGAAAGGAATTCAACTGGTCAAACTAAATAACTACAGACACACCCTTCATTTGCTGAATACCTGTCACAAAACTATTAAAAACTTAAAACTGCTTTCTCTAACAGCCAACAAAGAGATGTTGGGTTTAACGTAGGCCTAATCAAAAAACAAACAATGACAAATAATGACCTTTGTTCCTTTTAGAGCCACTACAGGTTCTCAATAATACGCAGTTAACATCTGCCTCTGTATATCACTGGGTTAAAAATAAGTTTCAAATATTAACCTTTTCACTGGTTAGAATTAATTATTTACTTATTTGAGATATGTTCACACCTGTCTTGTTTATTTCTGATTTGAACTCAGTTTAGTCCTTATAAAGATTTGGTTTATTCTGTCGTAGTCCTGCTTTAGTCCGGGTTTGGTTGAGGTTTTAGTTTGAAGTTCAGCTCAGAAATAATAGCAATTACTGTGGAATGTGGAAATGTGAATGCACCTCTATAGATTACTATTTCAGCTAGTACTTGCTTTCAAGATCATTTAGCCTCAAATACGTTATTTAATAATGCCATAAAGGTGCAATATTATTATATTTGTTTCACCAAGTCAATTATATGAAATCAAATAACTTGTGCCCATTCAAGGTATTTGATTTTCTCAAGTTCAAGTAGAATTTTAAAGTAGGACATTTATATAAAGCCTATTTATGTGCACATATTTGTAACTGCAAGCTTTCGGCCCCAATTATAGTAAATTAAGAATCGCTTGTGGAAGATATTGTACCTTTTTGGACATTGTGGTGACCAGTCCCAGCAGCAGTCCCAGGAGGACGAGGAGGGTGACCCTTCTCTCCATAGTGCTCCCTCTGAACTGAACCCAGAAACTTGGACAGGCTTTTAAATACACACTGCCAAATATTGATGTGCACAAAGGACAGTCCAGTCTCCATTCCAGTGAACACCATGTTACTGGAAATTACTCATATTTACATTTGTATAGTAGTCATAGAGAGAACAAACATGTATGGCAGACATATCAAGGTCAAGCAAAAATGAGTTTATTGTTTCTATCTTTAAGTATTTACAGCATTATGAAACAGTTTTGACCAAGTCAGCAAAGTGCAGGGTGGACTTTGCTGACTTGGAAAAGCAGCAAAAAGTAATCTTAACTCTACAAGCATCAAAAACACATGTCAAATGCATAGGAACAAATGACCCTAAATTATACTGAAAACAATGGAAGTTATTGTTTATGTTCTTCAGTGTGCAGTGCCTGGTGCTAAATAAATAGTAATGTATGGCTATGAAATGTATATATTTGTATATGTATGCTCTAAGTGCATTTCAGTTGAAATTGGTCTCTAGTTCTTCATAGATGAATACAATCTTTTAAACTATAGCGCAGGTAATAGATCACCTCATTGTTATTACAGGCTGATTAGCCCCTGATCTTCTAATTACAAAAAGGACATTTCAAAGTCCAATCTGGCCTTTGGCCTTTATAGTTTCTATCAATAACTTTGTGTCAGAGGCCAATAATTTATCAATAATCTGTAGACTTTTCGATATTTTAGTATAGTACAAGAGTACAGTATGTTCCTTTCACCATCACCTGCGTGATTCCATGAATACAATGATAAACCAAAGCAAAAAAAAAAAAAAAATTCTAAGGAAATATGCAGGAGGATGCCCTCCTCCAGGTCAAGTGAGAGAGTAAGGATGAATCATAATAAACACTACCAAGTTTTTTGGCTAAAAGTTTACATGTGGCTTTAATTATGCTGTTTTAATAAATTTGCATGACTCTTGTGTACTTGTCTTTTGTGAAGCTCATTGTGCACCACCTAGGCTGTTTAAGGCTCTATACAAATAAGTATTATTGAAATCTTAAGCAATAATAGCATAATTTCTATTGGACTTCAGTAACTGCATTCCTCCATACAACTAACTGCCAATGGCAGTTTCCAACATTCACAACAAACTGCTTTTTTTTTTTTTTTTTTTTTTTTAAATATGAACTCAAAGGCAACAATATGTAAAGCTACAGATCTCTTCTGAGGTATGGACGATGTGGTATGTAACTAGAGCACTTATTTCTTCAGCCATTTTCAACCTGTGTTCATGCAGGTTATGGCATGGGAAAAGAGAACAAAACATTCCCTTTTATCAAGACTATGTTATGTGCAGCAACTTCATTTGTTGTTTAACTCACAACCAAGTGAGGATAATCTCTCTACTATCTAAATTCTTTTCTTCACAACAGAAACTGCAGTTCAAGGCACTCTCACAGGTCTGTATTGAAAACCTGTAGATAAAGTTCAAGTTCATTCTTGTTCCTAAAGGATATGCAGTCTAAAAGCTTAACTAATGAAACATGTCTTTGAGATTGAGGCAGCAAATATTAAAAGCCTATTCTATAGACCAGCGCAGGACTTCACAGTGACAACGTAATGGTGGCTAACAGGGTTGCAGAGCTGCAACACCCACCTATAGTCTATTGTTTTCTGTACAAATACCACAGCTATGTACAGGCTAGGTCTGTATTTACACGGCAGCTTACTTCATATGAAGGCAAATGCAAAGAAACTCTTTGGGGTTGGACAGTTATCCTATACATGTACAAGCACTACAACAAATGAGAATATTGTGGGAAAATTAAATAATAATAAACTAAACTAAATAATTTCCATTATTTAGTTAAAATAATACAGTATTTCAGTATATATATTGCGCTGTACACTAGATAAACTTGCTAACTTGATAAACCCAGTGGTCTTGCTGATACACATCCCTAATTATCAGATGGCTATAGTCATCAGAATATAATCAACAAATGCATGAAATTATACAATTTAGGTGTGCTAAAGTATGGTTCCCTTCATAATTACGAAGAGACTTAAAATATTAAGTTGAAGTAGTGCTGATACAGGCACCTATAATATTGCAATAAGAAATATAGTTTCTATGTGGCTGCACTCAAATCTATTTGAAGATGTGGCGTTTGACACAATTAAAAGCAGAGGTCAATATGTACAAACACAAATCATGCCGGTTGAATATATACAGTATATGCACAAATGAACTGACCTTCTTGTAATATTACTGTCACAGAGTTGGAAGACGCAAAGCTACTGCAGTTACTGAGTCCTAAGGTCATGAGGTGAACAAGGAGGCTGATGGGATGGAGATGCAGGCCTGGGGAGGGCATCCAGGGCAGATGGGACAGGAGAGAAAGCAAAGACTGCTCCAGAGGGGTGGGGGTATGGCAGCCCGGGGCCCTGGCTTACAGAGAGCTGAGAGGGCAAAGATTGGAGTGGAGACACAGAAAGAGGGTAACAGGCACATGGTCCAGACGAAGCATGGTTCAACAGGGCACACCTTGAACCATCATCTAGAGGAAGACTGTAGGGGTTTTGATCCACTGCTGCCCACACCTGCAACATCAAACATACAGATTTGAGGTTTAAAATGGCCACGATTTAAGTCCTAATAATATCAGAACACTGAATATTTGGAACATGCTTCATCCATATAAATTGATACTTTGCAGCTGACGTCACCAACATTCCCTCAGGGTGTGAAACTAACTGTAGACACTGCTCTGTCTAAAGCTCTGTTAGACTTTAATCAGAGCTTTTTTAAACACAATATGATCATAAAGAACTGATTTAGCTGGAACTTCAACAGGTGAAAATCAAACACCTAAAGAACCATGAACACTTGTATTGATCACAGACTCCTGAAAATGTGTTGTTTAAATTAATTTTGTATTTTTTCTTGGGTTTTCAGACAATCTTAAAACTTTGTTATCAGTGTTTGCTAACATGTGTATTGTGTCTCCACGGTAAAAGCTTCCACCGTACAGATGCATGTAGAGCTTTATGGAGTTTTGTCAGATTCTAAAGAGGCAGGTACAGTATATGGTTGGCTATGTGGTAAAAAGTCAAATAATCCTTACTAACCCTAACCCTTGTATTTGTGAATAAATATGTTATCAACACATTACTGATCCTACTATGCAACAATTCAGTGTATGCCTTGAGAACAAAGCATGGAAGTTTTGGAGTACATGCAGGGTTAGTTGATATGTGACCAGTCTTGTTTAAATTTGAGCTTTTTTGTATTCTACTTGTTACAATTACATAGAAAAACATACACTGGAAACATTGTTCTGCTGTTGTTGATGCTTTGGGGGCATCTCTTCACAAAGCCGCTGCCCACTGATGCTCAGAGAGTTTGTCCCGGGACGATGGGTCACGATGAGCACCTCCTGGGCCCAGTCGTCCATGAGCCTCTGCAGGTCCTCACATAGCACGTGCTCTGTCACAGTGTACGAGCGCGTCTTGTTGTTGCTGTTGTTGGCCTGAGCCAGACCTATGACGGGCGGGTGAGGAGGAGGGGTGGTGCCAGAGGGGGGTGGGTGAGGCTGACTGAAAGCCCCAGGTCCTGCACCAGATCCTGGGGAAGACAGAACAGTAGTGTATGAACTGAGATTTTCCATGGAATCTATGGAGATGTTATTGCTTTACCTATAATGTTCCACAGTTAACTTATCTATCTTGCACTTATTCAATAACAGGTGTTTTTATTACTTAAAAACAACTTGAAAAATCTGCATTCTGTGAATGGGGTCACATCAGCATTGTAACTTGGCCTGGTATTGTCTTCTATCTGTCTCCATGGAGATATATTTAATGCTATATTATGCAACATTCCAGGCAAAGATGTAACATCACTATACACAAGAGATGGTGGCGGAGCCTCCCCCAAAAAAGTTACATAGTGCATAGTGTTAATTAAAATAATCAAAATACATACTGGTGCCGCGGTCTTTCCCCAAACACAATCGCTTTAGTGTTGTCCCTAGAAACAAAATTTTATATTTATACTATACAAAGTCAATTCCAAGGTGTTGAAGAAAATTGCTTCTAAAAGCTTACACCAAAATGTAAAAAAGAAAAATAAATAAGCAATGACGGTGTAGTGGTTTTCAAGTACAATCATGCTGCTGACAAAGGATCAGGAACAGAAAAAGGTGAGTTTTAAAATGATGGATCAGTACATTGTTCATATAAATGTTGCCATGCAAATACTTGGAGAATCTGAACTGGTTCCAGCACAATGCAGCAATGTTTACAGAGTTAGTTATTCAAACCTTATATCAAGGCCATAGGGTCAATGAACTCTACAGCCACAACTGGCCAAACAAGGATCCAGAAAAAATTTTAATTATGTGTAATGTAGCTGAAATTGTCTAAGGTTTGAATAAATACGGGCTTCCTCACAAAAAAGCATTATGTAATATGACTCTATATCAAATAAGAGATACAAACAGATAGATAAAGACACGGGCCCACTCAGAAATCTAGCGCGAGGCTTGTTACTGGATTTATAAGTCACGCTCTCAGTCGGTGGATTAGACCATCCTGCAGAACAATATAATCACAAATGCACCAGAGTGAGATGAGCACATGTCTGAAATATCAAAAATATTAAATGGATGTTCAGGTTTACAGTTTTGTGCAAAGATAAATAATGAATACTACTATGTCACCTTGTGCCGGGGGAGAGGTGGTGCTGCTGTCTCTGTGACAACCAGAGTAAATGTTGTCAGAGGAAAAGGAGCCTTTGAGGGAGCAGGGCTGCTGTGTGTGCACAGGCTCTGCGGTGGATGTGGGCAGGTGACTGGTGCAGGAGCGAGGGCGACCCTGGCTCGGAAAGGGCCCTTTGGCTGGAGATCCATTCAAACTCACCACAGTCTCGCCTGCTGCAGCAGAGGCTGCAGGTGCTGAAAACAGCAACACAAACAGTGAATGAAATGTGCAGTGTTCATTACAGTTACATGGGTTACAAGGTGAAAAGATACTGACAGGCTTTGTTGGATTCATTGGTCCTAGTTGTAACATTTCTGAACTGTTGAACCAGAGGGCTCAAGAGTTTGCCCGCCTTGAGCCTGTGTTTGCCTGATCTCTTTCTGCGGCCTGCAGGCAGAGCTGTGTGGGAGAGCGCTAGGCCAGAAGGTGGGGCTTTACCAAGGCGTCGATAAAGCAGTTCCACTTCATCTCTCTGGTGGGCCTGCAACTCTGAAATCTCCCGCAAATGTCTGAAAAGATGGAGGAAGAATAATGGACAAATTACCAATAAAAATAAATAAGTAATAATACTAGGAACATTTAAACAGACTTTTCCCTGAGCCGTTGCAACTCTCTCTTGATGTCAGAATCCTCCATCTCAGAGTCATTGTCACTGCTGCCATAAGCAGAACCGTGCACCCCTCCGTGACACGCTGGAGAGTCTGAGCTCTGAACACTACTACTGCGACCCGAGCGACGCAGGAAGGCCACTGCCCTCTTCATGAGATCACTTCCTCTCCGCTCAGAACGACTGTGCTGAGACGGGGTGCAAGGGGGCAGCTTTGCAGGGCTGCTCTCTGCTCCAGAGTCGGAGGACATAAAGCGGGCATGAACAGTGACATCCACTGGCACAGAGCTGGAGGCTGGTTGGGCCGGAGTGTCCAGGTAGAAGTCTGGTGGTGCAGAGTAGCGACTGCAACGCGTCCTCTGAGTGAACTCATCCTCTGTGCTCACTACAGAGAAACGGCCAATAGTCGTGGAGGGAGCCAAGACCTCCACCTGCTCCACCATGTACCCCAGAGCCTGAGGAGGAGAGGCCACACTGCTCCAGCTCCTCTGCTTCACATCTCGTCTGTTAGCCACTTCAGGTGGGACAGAGATGATCTGAAAATAAACAGTCCTGGCTGTTTATCACAAGCCTTTCCAGCACTAAGCAGGCTAACAAAACATAAAGATGTGCAAGTACAGAAGTATACCTTGAACCGGCCTCTTGTCCCAGAGCAAGAAGCAGAATGAGGGACTTGTCTTCTCGACAGTGAAGCTACAGAACATTCATTCAACACATCATTGTGAAACTCTTATGTTAATGTTTGGATAATAGTTAGACAGATGACTGCGTACATACCACACACTGCAGAATCACTGAGTGTGCTCAGACTATCTATTCTCTCTGGGATCTGTGGCTATCGGGGACAAACACAGCGAGTAAATAGATTATTGCAATTTAAAACTCAAAACAATAATGATTCTATTTGTATTATGACTCACAAGCTGTTCGCCTGCTCGATAGCGGCCTTCCCCAATGGGCCCTGGAGTGCTGTTTCCTGACCCTAAGGTGGCGCTGTCCGGACCTGGAGGAGACTGGATGTACTCGGTCCCTGATCCTGGGGTCTCAGCAGTGCTGCCCGATGGATACATAGGAGCATATTCCTGATAAAGTAAGTTCCTCAGCTTCTCATCCAAGGTTTTTATGGTGCTATCCACAAAGCCCCCACGCCCCACTCTGCCCTCTGCATCAGACTCTGCAGCCCCTGCCGCGTGTTGGGAGGATGCTGGACTCTGGGGCAAAGAGGACACTTTTGTCACATTGGAGAAAGGCTGGTGCAGCACCACAGGCTGTTGTGGCCGATCACGTGCTGCAGATGTGTAAGACAAAGACAGAGGCTCTTTGGATAGAGTTGGCTCATGCAGAGGCAGAGGGGTGAGAGGGGTGGCTGTCTGAGGGCCACTCACATCCAGAGACAAGACCAGAGGACAGCAGGGCAGTTCCTCTGCTATAGCAGCAGGATGGGAGAGCTCTGCTAAGGGCTGGACGGTGTTAATGGGGGACATGGAGCCCACAGGGGAGGCCTGGGACTCCTCCAGAGGGAGCGGTGCCTGTGAGACAGAGCTAGCAGCTGGCTCCGTTGGAGGGACTGACTGGAGAGTGGGAGGAGCAGACACAGGAGGGGACAGGGTGGCTAAGAGCAGGGGGTCTGTGTTGGACATTATTGGAGGACTACAGAAGCCATAGACATCATATGGAAATCCTCCACTTCCACCAGACATTGTAGAAGATGAACCATCCTCTGCAAAGTGAAAACACATTTTTATGAACGCTTGCCAAAAACTGCTTTAAAAATGCTGTTGCAGGGGTAGTTGAATGTACAGTACATTTGTCATTTCCCCATTTCACGGTGTAGCCATAAAATTGTGTTATTGTTTAACACAGGGGACAAATTCAATACTGAGCTGGTAGCATGCAACAGTCACCTCTGAGGGTTGGTTGTCTAACTCCAAAGTCGTCCTGGGCTGGAGCAGACGTCCCGGGTGACTGTGCTGTTGTGGACATGATCTCCTGACGGGGGGTCTCCTCCACAGGGCAGATTATGAACCATCTTTTTCCAGTGTGGAGGACTGAAATCACAGCAGCGTGATAATGAAATAGTGATATAAATATTGAAACATCTTTGTTTATTTATATATTTTAATGAATGTTAATGAATGAGATACCATTTTGTTGATAGACGGGTTGAAAAGCACCAGTCTGTTGACTCTACAACATTTAAACAGTTATGTGTCAAGAAATATAAAAATGTAGTGTGTCTTTATGTATTTTCATTTCTTCTCCTATACCTCCCCGGGCTGACAGTCTGAGGTCTGGCCATGCTTGGGACTACAGCTCAGTATGGCCACTTTCTCTCCCTCCATGTTTTCATGCAACATATCTTCAGCTTTATCCACTATGTCCTTCAGCTGGTCGATGAAAATCTCCTTCTCTATCAGTAAGATAAAACCATTTTCGACCTGAAAACCGATAAATATAAACTACTTTTTTAAAACATATTTTTAGAAGAGAAATTAGAAAAAGACAGAGACATGAGTGCAATAAAATTGACCATGTAAGTGGCTATTTCTTCTGGAGCATCTCCATCCAGATCAAATTTAAAAGTGACCATTTTGTGGTTGTGAGTTTCAAGCTGACATTCAACCATTTTATCACCTGTGTTTGAAACCTGTGGGTATAATGACAACAGGGAAAATTACACAATGTTTTTTTATCCAAAAATATAATTATCTATGTATCATGTATCTACAGTGGCTCACATTGAGCATGCTCAATTTAGGTTTGCTGGTCTTCTCTTGGCGCGACCGTGTTCGTGCAGATTTGCGGTGTTTTTTATGCTTTCCATCTCCCTTTCCCACACTGGCAAAACTATCATAGCCATCGCTGTATTCTTTACCAGATGCTGCATCAGAATTGACACTATAAAAAAGTCAAACAAATGTTGAACTTATTTTCAACTCATTCCAGTGGTTCTTTTATCGGTTTCAAAACTGAAATTCAGATTTTATCCACCTGTCAAAGCAGTAGTTTGGTAATGATGTTGGTTTCTCCTTGAGCAGATCCTGTGAAAATAATGAAAAATATGAAATACCGTGAAATGCAGTGTACAAAGGTGACCCTGTTTTGCATTTGCCCTTATGTAAAATGTTAATATTGCTCAACAATTCAAGGTAAATTTGGCATCATCTGTACCTCTAAAGAGTGATCTTGTTGTAAGGTGCTAGATGCAGATGTAACCTCCATGTTTTGCTGAGTTGGAGGCAGGCTGGCACACTCTGGCAGGGACACAGTGCTGAGGATGCCAGCAGGCTGCAGAGCTGCCATGTGAGGAGTGGCTGCAGTTTGTGCTTGTGCCAACACAGCAGCAGCAACCAGGGATGCCCCTGGGATGGATGGTGCTGAGGTCGGAGGTATCACTGGGTCTCCAGGGGGGCTGCTCTGATAATCCATTTGGACAGAGACAACTGAAGCGTGGGGGCCTGCAGTTTGACACACCGCAGCAGGGGGAGGCAGGTTTGGTGGGGAGCATAAACCTTGAGAATGTAATGGAAGTGGAGTTTCTGCTGAGACTGAGTCAGGGACTGCGCCTGGACCTATTTTCTGAGCAGCTGCGGTGGTTTCTTTATCCTCACTTCCCACGAGAGCAGACTGAGCAGGTGGAGTGACAGAGGGGGCCGGAGCTGGGAGCTGGTCTCCAAAATTATTCAAAGGAGTGATCACGTGTACCTGAAAATGCAGAACAAACAGTTATCGGAAAATATATTTTAAAATTATTATAATCAATATTAATCTAACAATTCGACCCTTTTCAAAAACTCAGAATATCTTACTCCTCAACCAGTCACTGGGAACTTTGTCAAATATTCACCTTGACAGGCTGCCCAGTCAGGAGCTGCTCATGGTACTTTGCAGGGTAAGGGGTGGGTTGAACCTGGGAGAAAGGCAAGAAGTGAGGGGGATGGATGTCACATGGGCTTGTGTGGGATCCAGGGTAGTTCTGCTGCGGGGACACAGCAGATAGCATGGTGGGGGCAAGCAGTGGACTAGAGAGGGTGACAGAGGGGACATGCAGTGCAGTGAGGGGCGACAGAGGGGTGAGGGTGGAGGGATGAAGGGGTATGTTCAGAGGGAGAGTGAGATGGGCTGTGGGGGAACTGGGCAGGACAGATCCACTGCTTGGATGGGTGGATGACAGAGGAGAGAACAAAGAGGGCTGGTGAACCCCAGTGTTTGTGCCTGGGTATGGTGAAGAAAACTGGGAAAGAAAAGGGGAAAATGATACAAAATGAAAAAGACAACTAGTCGATGCACACAACAGTCATAAGCCCTGAGCATAGAGGTTAGTTCAGCTTTATGTGTGAATGCTGCAGCACATACCTGTGTGTTGATCTGCAGTGGCAGTACAGGCACTGAATGTGGGAGGTTAGCAGACATGTCTGGGGGACTTGGGTAAGAGGAGGGCACATCACCAGATACCTGCTGAGAAAGTCATTCAAATAAATCCAAAGTTGCATGACTTGTCAGGTAGAAATGATTGCAAAGTGTTGTATTTGGGCCGTGGCACAGGCTGGGGGTGATCATGACTATAATAATCTCACAATGGAAAAGAGTGCTCTCATCTGAGTTCATGGTTGTACCTGGTCAAGTTGACTAGAGAGCTGAGTCTGTGGAGGAGTGGGAGCTGATGAAGTAGAGAGGTTTGGGGCTGTTGAAGGTGCCTCTGGAGGAGAAACTATCTGATGAAAACAATACAAAAATTTACATTAATACTGTTAGGTGTAAAATACAACATACAGCAGCATAATACATATCACATTTAATGAATGATTGTAAGCCACTGCTGCTGTTCAAAGCAAAGTCTAAAGATGCTACATACTCAGCATGGCTAACAATACTGCGGGGCAGAGATAAGTCCATGTCCTGACTTCTGTCATCAAACAATGAAATAGGAACTGCTTGTTGGCATGGCGACCAAGTAGTTTGAAGAGTGGAAGAACTGGTCCTGCGCTCCACAATGTGATGGAGACAGTGATCCAGTAAGGTAAGATCTTTACCTTCAAGCAAATGCTTTGACTGTTGTAAAGTTGGAAAAGAGCCCACAAAATGTATGCTCTTGGAGAGTGCACAGTTAGCTAAAGTCTTTGTGGTTGGAGGTGTCAAAAGAGGAGACATGGGACCCCTAGTACAGGGAGCAAAACCCTGTGAATGACTGTGTCCCACAGACCACCCTGCTTTAGCTCTCTCTTTGAGGAGGAACATGCAAGCCTTGCAGCAGTGCTGTGACTGTGGGCTCAGGGGCTGTAAATCTAGAGGTCAAATAAGAGAACTCGAGCGGCTGGTAGCTGAGTCATGTTGTGGGTGGATAGGGGATATGTGGACAGGAGATATCAATGAGTGATTGCTAAATATTGGGCTGTGTAAAAGTCTATAAAAGTTTTTTTCTTCAGGAACCATCAAACTTCCCCCACGGTTCAAATTTACTTTCGTGCAGTGTATTCTGCAGTGGCACATCTTTACCAAGGGGGCACTCCCCCACCTGGAAGATTGTGTAGTACTTTGAATGACGAGTAGGTAGTCATGGCAAAGTAATTGATTGTTGTTGTAGCACTAAGACATTTAAATATAAAATATGTTAATTGTTATACAAAAAAGGAAAACATTAGAACTTACAGTTTGATGATTGTATGGCTCCTGGATGTTTGCAGTTGGCCCAGAATGTGGATGCACTGTGCCAGGCTGAGGACCTCCCTGCTGTACCTGTGTGGGAGGTGCAGAGTAGGTCTCCTGTGGGGCCTGTGCTGCTGTTTGCTGGTGAGACCCCTGCAGTAGTCGGGGGTCAGCCTGTGAAGGAGGGCTGGAAATCTGACCAAAGGGCTCTATCAGAGACTGAAAGGGTACATTCTGTTGGGTCTGGTGCTCGTCTGATTGGATGGGTGAGCTCACTCCAGTGTCGGCTGTAATAACAGAAGAAAACATAACTCATGACAATGTCCTCTGCTGAAAGGACACACTCAAAAGGAGGAGGATGGTGGAGCGACGCTTAATTGAAATGCACAAGCGACAAATGATTTCTCATTGCTAACTGAAGCTATAATACAGACACTGCAGTTACTGTGATTTTTCAATATGGTATTTACAATTTCCACTATGGAACTGTACTGAAAATTATATTCTATGGTTATAAAATGTGTGCATTTATAAGAGTCATACATGCGGCAGGTGCAACGGTGGGCACACTGCAGACCAGTGTCTCTGCTTCCTGCTCTTCACAGTCTGGGGCCAGAGGGGGAACAGCTCCAGGAACCTGCAGCAGGTTCGACTGAGGCTTCTTCACTGCTTCTCCATTTGTCACAGTGACTCTGCGCTCTCTTCTCCACTTGATCAGTGCCACTCGGTCACGAATAGACTTACTCACAATTTTCACGTCACAGTCGAGAAAGAACCCAGAATCGACCTATGAGAAAAGTGTTTAAACAATCAGTTTACCCCCAAAAAGGGCTCATATTTCAGTCAATGCAGTAACTGTACCACTCTCTATCTTAGACCATTGACCAGTATGAGATCACATGCTATAAGGCACAGCATACAATAGCAATTTCAGCTACTGCAAATTGTACATGAACACTGTGATTCAGTTTTTTCATAGACTATTTAAATGGTGGTGGTCTAATAACCTCAATAAAAGGCAAAAAGAATGAACTGGAAATATAACAATTTGAATGTACAATTTTCGTGTGGACTTTTTTTTTTACCATTTCTTGAGCAACCACTTCAGGGACCTCGTTCACCAGATCAAAAGTAAACTCAATGGCTCCAGTGTCCTTGTACTTTCCCTTCAGCTTTTTGGTATCTTCCACCCAGAGCTTCAGAGCAATAGTCGTCTTCTCTCCATCATCCTCCTCGTTGAGCTCCACCCTCACGCCTGTGTCCTCAGCGAAGAAAGCGTGGTTTAAAAGGTCTTTAATTGAGTACCTGCAGGGGTCACAGGAACTGTGTCAAGTGATAGAAGTTGTGCATAACCATGTGGACGATAATAGTACTGGTAAATACTGGCTGCAACATAAAAAAACAACAACAGTGACAATAGCATAGCATTGTTTAATTCTGTATAAAACCTGTTGACCATTTGTTTAGAGCTCTACAAACATGGTCTGAAATGCTTGTAATTCTTGGTTGATAAATTAAACAGTTCATATTAGACCTGGGACATATCATATCACTGGTGATATATTGTGATATATTATGATATGGGAATGATATGAAATGTAAAATACTGTGATATAAATAGACACAAACTGTAACTGATTTTCCTCACAATTGTGAAGGGAGACAGACAGAAACTATGAGATTAGATGTGAGGAGTGCAAGCATATAACCTTGTCCTAGTTCATATTTCAGTTTTTCTAAAATTCTAACGGAAGATTTTAAAATGTGCATTCTGAACTAACTATTATTGGCATACTACAGTTACTCACCTTTCTTCCCATTTATGACAGATGCACTCCCCTATGATCTCCTTTATCTCTGGGTCGCTCACTTTGCTGTAGCTGGCTGGTTTTACCCCCTACCATCAAATACAGAACATACATACTAGAAAAAGCATGGATAACATGTGCATAGACTTATTGTATACTGGAAGTAGGGCTACCCACACTGGTGACTTTGCGGTAGATCTGGGCAGCATTTTGACATTCGGAGTAGGGGTATTCAGATGTAGCCATTTCTAACATGCACATCCCAAAAGCATAAACATCGACAGCCTCGTCATAGTGTTCCTCGTACATCTCAGGGGCCATGAACTCAGGAGTGCCTGGATCATTCAATTAGAAAAAAACAAATGCTCAAACCACTTGCTCTTAAGTATAAGTTTTCGTCCTTCAAAGAATCAATAAGTCAATAAGTGTCATGGTCAAAAATTCTAATCTATTTAGAATTTAGACTAGACTCACATATAATATCCTATTTAAGATACAGAGCTAAATAACCTTTCTGTGTTTAGTCTCATTACATTAAGAATACAGAATATATGTTCAAATTACTACAATCATTTTACTTCCACACATTTACATGTTGTATGCATGTATCTACCAAATGTGAATGACTAACCAATGACACTTTTAGCAAATGAAGCCCTCTTGAGTGTGGCCAGACCCAAGTCTCCGATCTTGACCGACCCGGTTGGACCAGTGATGAAGATGTTGTCACATTTAAGGTCTCTGTGGATGATGGGGGGAGTCCTAGTGTGGAGGAAGTGAAGCCCCTTCAGGATCTGCCTGCACCAGCTCCGCAGAACTTTGGGCTTCATGACCTTGAAGCGCTTTAGATATCTGAGGAATAACAAAGATACTACGTAAACTTTTAATTTATGTGTTGTCACCCAGGATGGTCATTGTGATTCATTTGTGATTTCATTTGAGTGCAATAAGCACTACTTCATTACTATTCTTAGTAACAGTGTAATTAATTTGAGATATTTGTGTATGTGTGAGTCTTGGCATGATTGTGTTTGTTACCAAACACCTGAATTTCTCCTAAGGGGAATCAATAAAACTATCTATCCACATTTACTGAGTAGTCAGATGTGGTCCTTCACAGGAAATGAGCACCTGTAATACAGTCATGCCTATATTTTGAATTTAGCCAAATTATTGATACAAAATAAATACAAAATAATTTGTTGTAAAATTATTCAGCCTGATTAGAGGTGAAATTACAGGTTAGAGCTGTATTGAACTCACGTTTTGAGTGTCCCTGAGGTCATCAGCTCTGTCACCAGTACAATGCACTTCTTCCCTTTCAGCTGTGTTTCCCAGAAGTCATAGAAGCGCACTATATTTGGATGTTGCAGGGCCTTCAACATCTCAGCCTCCTCTTTGAACCTCTGCCGCTCGACTTTGGACAGTTTCCGTTCCTTGTGAAGAAAATAAATGTGATTAAGGAGCAATGTTAAACTGTTCTGTTTTCAGTTTACTCATTTTTTTTTTTTTTTTTTTTTTTTTTTTTTAAAGTTGAGTTATTTTTGTCCTGGTATAGTCCAGTTTAATTTCAAATAAATACATGCATTAGTTTGCACATACATTAAATAAATCTTTTCTGTTGTAGGAAGTTGGTTATCTCAGGTAAACTGAAATAATCTGCACATTTTCCTTGCCATGCTAATAAACCAAATCGTTGTTTGCATCTTGCGCTGTTCATCTGCCCTATAGCTCTTATTTTGACTTCATACAGACCTGGCATTTTGGCTATGCAAACATGGGGGTCTGCTGAACTACTTATGCTGTCACCACGCACAACAACAAAACACCTCTGAGCTAATATCTGTGTTTCCATTTCCAGTCAAGTAAAATGCATTCTACATTGACAAGGCAATAAATGTGCAATTGCAGATAAACTGTGAAAATTATATTTATGCCTGAAGTACAAAACCAATTTATGTTATCAAACTTGAGGTGGAAAGAGAGACTTCTTGTATTAATACAGACATGCAAAACTTGATTGTGCACAGTGGATCCATATTTTTCTGCCTGCATCTACAAATATAAAAAACAAAGCAATAAGCAATAATAACATATTTTAGTAAAACTACTATATACTAACACATTCAGCAAAAACTACACCTAATTAGCCTTAATAAAGCATGAAGAAAGAATTAATGATGAACAGTTTGTTAAGAATGATTCAGGCTTAACTACTTCATTAATATCCTAACTCCTAACCTTAATCCCTTAATTAAGATCTAATTATTATTATTAAGTGTAAACCACATTAGGTTCAATCTACAGACAAAAATTACATAATGGGAATTATAAATTCAAATGTCTAGGATCAGGGAATATCCTGTGTCCGTGTTGATTATGGATTATTGCTAAGGTTTCCAGTTTCATTGTCAGACTTGAGGCAGCACTTTGTCTTACCCACAATGTAATAGTCTCTTGTTTAGGTCTTTTTATTCATACAGTGGTTTAAGTCTGAGGGCTGGTTATTGAGACTAGTGAAAGAAGAGCCGAACAGGGTGTGGCTCGTACACCACTGCACCTCAGACTTTCTTTAAACTATGTCACACTTGTTTTGAATAATGGACGCACAATGCTGCCGACACTATAAATACTGATACGTTTTGCTGCGTATTGGACAGTACATTTTAGAGCACTGTCCCAACCTGAACCTCCCCCCTCTCTCTCTTCACCACTCTGCTGCACAGAGCTACATCAGCATAAAACAGCTTCTACACTTCTCTGTGTGACAGAAGGAAAATATGTTTAGTAATCATAACAAACCCATTAAACAAGATAAATATTGTGAAACTCTGCCAGATACTACTCACACTGTTAACATGCACTTTGCACTTTGTCTCATTTTCTATATAAGAATTTATCATCAAAATGCACCAAGTAAATACTGGATTTGCAGTTTGATTCATTGGGATCAGAGCATGAGGAGTTTAAGGTAAAGCCAAATTAACACTTAAATGTTTCCACGTGTGCTTCAGTGTTTGTAGCCTACAAACATGTAATAATGACATAACAAATAATATTCCCTTCTTAATTAATAAATGTTTAAAATTAACTATGTTAATGTATATGTTGTTTAATATTGTTTTTTTCTTCTTTTTTATACATTATGTTCTGTTGCTATAAATGAACAAATATCCTGCTTGCTCTCCTTTTGCTCAGATTTGTATATTAAGCTAATAGCATATCTAAAGTTATATTATTAACACTTATTTGCCCAACTTCTTGGCCATATTTTAAAAGGTACCCAGAGTTTCAGGTCTATAATTCTACTGGCTAATCTGTCCTGCACATATGCCTACACCGATCATAAACTGATCCTTAGATTACAACACAGATTAGTGATGCACCAGTCTGCAGTCTGAAGCAATTCAGCATCCACAACTGACACCCTTCGGTAATTCTCTCTAAGTGACACCATAGGTGTGTTAGCTGTCTTATTAGAGTGGAGCAAAAGCCTGGTATAGTCTCAGTGGACTAGATTTTCTCTTCAGTGGGCATAAATAAACCATGCGAAGGTTAGGTGAGGCTATGTAAGGGCAAATTGGCTATGACTTAAAGTACAGCTCTGTATCCATCTTGCATCTCTCCATCTGTGGCCTTGAATAGCCTCATATGGACTAATGCACCCATCAATAAGAATTATTATATGTTTGTACTAAGAGATGATACTAAAACACAATGTGACAGATGAATTGCACCATATTATGTCATCATGTATCATTTATGCAATCATTTTGATTTTTGACAGGGATGGTTAAAAAAAAACCCACCTGCAGCTCACACCAGGCCACCTCCACCCACGTGTCGGTGTCCAGACCTTTATAGACCGTCTTGAAGGAGCCCCTTCCCAGCTCTATGTCAAACTTGAGGAACCGTCCGCCAGGTGAGGTGGACACTGCTTTCATCCCAGGTTCCTCTTCATTCTCGTCACTTCCGGCCTTCCCTGTCACATCCAAAGCCGCGCTGTCAGCTTTGGGCTCCGGCACGCATCTTTCCCCCTTGCCCTCATCTGCGCTGGCACTCTCTGTGGCACTGTCCTTCAGTACTGCGCGGCTCTCTGTGCTTGAAGTCTCCTGGTTGCGGGTTCGACTCCGGCCCACGATAGCGCGCAGGTCTATGGTGAGCACAGAGCTGGTGTTGGGAAAGTCCTGGGGGTCCAAGTGCTGCTCCTCAGAATCGGACATCCACATTGTCCTGCGGATGAACCTCTGCCGGACCAGCCCCCGGTAGTCTGTGGAGGAGTCACTCGCTCCACGCACGGCTTCGTTTTGGATGTTGACATTGTGGTCCGTCCCGTTCACATAGACGAGCCTGCGTGTATTTCCAGTACTGTCCGTGTCTAAATTAGGCGCAGAGGAGAACGTGGACCCCTTTGGTGGTTTTAGGCTTGAATCCTCCGCTGAATTCATCCCCGTTAATTATTCAGTCCTCACCGGCGACATTGCGTAATGACAACAGCTCTCCCGGACCCCGGAGTTTGCTGCCTACCTGCAACATTCACAATGACGCAGTTCATGAGCGCGTGTAGGTAGCCCTAGGTCTTCAGTATCCTACGTTTAGGGCAGTGGGGGTCTGTCTCACCGTGCCGTGTGCCCGTGGCCGCCTCACGCCGTGGTCCTCCTCCTGCTCCTTGCAGCAGAGTTGACAGCGCAGACCTATTCTTGTCGAATCTGGCTTCATTGCCTCTTTACCCCGTGACCTCATCCGATAAGCCCAAAACGCACTGCATCATGCTTATATGATATAGGTTACACTCATGTCCAGAAACGATTATTGATTTAAAGAGACATTATTCCCAAAGACTTCACCATCCGTGACAAAAGAGATGCAAGTTGGCATCACGAGTGAAAATCCGACTCATCTCAGGAAGTGTGACCTCAGCATCCTCGCGTTGCTCCCGTAAAACTCCACATTGTCCTGAGGCTGCAGTGAGCTGTCAGATTCTTCTGCTTCTCACTGCGGCATTGAAGTCTTTCACAGCCTTTCACCATTCCCCTCCTTCGTCCGTAGTTTTCGAAAATCTCACCTGTTTCGGCTTTGGAAAAGTGAGGGTTTGACGCACCAGCCCACGCCCCTAGCAACAACGCGTATCCAATGAGTCTGCACGTTTTTAGGCGGCACCCAGAGCCTCACATCACATCAGCGTGGACCACACCGCTGCCCGTCCTTCGCGTAACGAGATAAACCTCCAATGAGATACTGGCACTGCAAGGAATTATGGGCCATCAGATCATTTCTTAATGATGCCCAATGAGTCAGGTGCATGCTGGTAGGGCTGGATAGCACAAGGAGAATAAATTAATGCTTATATAGCCTATCACTCTTGTGGTTGTTGTAATCCTTTTTGCGTCAAGAAATAGTCTTTAAAGATGCCTTGCTTATGCGTCAAGACAGTGTTGCATGTATAATACTTACCCACTAGATGGCGCCAAAGCCCAGCGCTCCTCAAGTGGAACGTCCAAGAGGGTCGAAACGTTTGTTACTGGCACCAGATGATCTGATCAATATTGGATTTCTGGAGTTGACTGATGGCAATGGCAACAACTGCAAGTAATGTAGTAAAGACACAGATTAGAGATTACATTACTGCTTTATAGCATATACCATTATAGGAAATATTACAGGGCAAGTTGCTTTTATTATTGTTTTTAAATTTATATTTTTGCAAAGTTGAATATAGACCTAACTTTGCATAGGTCTATTCTAATGGGGAAAATAAAGTGTCTCGGTTGATGCTTTGCGTGCATCATGCTCGCAAAATAGCCGATCATAAAAATAGTAGTAATAGAAGTATTTATAACAATTGAACAGGGCCTTATAACAACGGTGCATTTTAGTTTATGGCGTCATTAACATGAGTACCTGTTCCCAGGGAAAAGAGGGGACAGCAACCAGCCAATGCAAGTGTGGGTGCTTTAGGGGAGTGTTGACAATAGCCCTGAATCTAAATGTTTAATTAATGTCTGTTCAGCCCCTTGACTTTTCTGACCTCACGGAGCAGTTCTCTCTTTGGTTCACTACTGAATTAGGCTCTATCCAAATAGCCTACTGTATGGTTAACATTGTCATTTATCATTAACTAAACTCTTTGTTGCATTTATGAATGAGGAATGACAGGTTAGGTTTCTGAAAGTTGTCTGTTACAATACAGCCACTAGGGGCATTAAAGAGGCTGATCTCATATCTGCTTTAGTCCTGGAATGAAACGTAGCCATATCTGCTATGGGTTATTTTTTATTACACAACCTAAATCAAAGGTACTCCACCCAAGTTATCTGTGGAATACCCTGGTAATTTCGTTCACATGACCTACTTCCACGCAGCATCCCCCCACCCCCGGGTTTGGAAGGAGGAGGGACGGACGCGTCACAACCGGCGCTTGTATACACTCAGCCCGCCTGTCTGTGCCCACCGCCCGGACGACCACCGTGTGAAGGCTGCCAGGACCTGAGGGCTTCATGAGAAGACTATCTCCGTCGTACAAACTGTCTATTACCGAGCAGAAATGGCGACGGATCATATGGAAATGAACGGTGATGCTGATCCAAACGGCGAAGCTGAGGTAATAGGCTGCTGGGCAAATTCTTTGTTAAGCTTTTAACCAACTAATGACGGCTGTTTAGGGACCAAGGGCAATGTCCGTAAACTCGCCACGAATGGTCCGCCACATAGCCTATTTCACTGAATTTAGGATTTTGTGTCGCCATCGTTACGCAAAACATCTAAATAGCTATAGATGGCTGATTTAGTCGAGATGCAGACCAAATTTGACGTCTGGAGCCATCTAGTTTCAGTTTGGGTATTTTCCTAGTTCTGGGGAAAATGAGAAAGTTTCCCGTGGTAAAGAGTAACTGCAGTTTAGCCTGACCCTTGGCGCTGTCTGGGGAGGTTCAGTTTACACATAATGATAGACAATACCAAACCATGTGGGCGCTGGAGCAGGTTACAATCAAAGGAGGAATTCAGATTGGTCTCCCGTCAACGCAGTGGCCTTACAGGTGCAGAGAGAAAAGGACGCTTTGTTACAGTGTAATTCCTCGTTGTTTGACATTAAAAACATTAAAAACATTAAAAAGATCAGCAAATATTATCGGCGCATTTTTAAAGGTCCTATATTACGCAAAATTGACTCCTTTGAGTAGTGTTGAGTAGACATCCCTATTTACCCGGGACAGTCCTAGTTTTGAGCCCTGTGCCCTACCCCAGCAGATTTATCCAAAAGCAGTGATTTGTCCCAGTTTCATACAAGAAATGTCCCAGATGTCCTATTTTTAATCATTTAAACCCCATACACCTTCTCTAGAATCTCTGGGATGATTTCAGTCCTGGAGTTGCCAATCTCTACTGAACAAAAAGTAAAAAGTAGCTGTTAACTTGAAATAGAAAACTACTGCTTCATGACATCACAAGGTGGAACAGGATTTTGAGTTTTGTAGGTGTAACATAATTCTAACATGGCTTAAATCTCAATGGTAGGGTGACCAGATTTTCAAAATAAAAAACTGGGACATCCCTGGTTTGTGGTGGTTGGTAATAATAAAATTGTGAAACGAGTCCGTAATTAAGGAAAATTGTTATGCACTCGGCACGAATGTGAGTCAGTATAGTCACATTTTCTTTGTATTTTGGTCATTCATAAATCCAATCTGATCCCTGCCAACAGTAAATAGAGCAGTGGTTCTTAACCTTGTTGGAGGTACTGAACCCCTGTAGTTTCATATGCACATTCACCGAACCCTTCTTAATTGGAAAAATAAAATGTTTTTTTTTTCAAATTCAAAACATAGGTATATATATATTTTATTGGTGCACACATGTGAATCCATATTGCACATATTCGTCCGACCACTTTCTTTTTTTGCTCGACATAGTTAGTATGAAGGGAAAATATTGAGAAATAAATGACACGACACCATCACAACAATCACAAGACTATTGCATGCAAAAAAATTTCCTGCAGCCAATAACGGCCAAACGGGGCGAGTCATCATGAATCATATGAGTTGTGTGTCTTGACCCCTGCCGAACCCCTGAGATTGACTCACCGAACCCCTGGGGTTCGATCGAACCCAGGTTAAGAACCACTGAAATAGAGGCATAAATTGTACATTTTTTTAGGTAAAATACAAAAAAGCTTCTCATGAATGACTCAAAATGCTCTGTTTCACCTTGTGATGTCATGAAGCAGTAGTTTTCAAGTTTCCAGGACTAAAATCATCCAAAAGATTGTAGAGAAGGTGTATGGAGTTTAAAAGAACAGTGGAGCATTTCCTGTATTATCACATGACATCACAAAGTGAAACAGAGTGTTTTCAGTTTGAGAGAAGAACTGTGAATGAAATGTCAGGCATGTTTTTGATGAGGAAACAGCATTATAACATGGATCTGAAAATAGACCAGTGTGGGCGCGTTAAGGTACGTCATGGGATTGCTTGAAATTGCAAGATCTGCTAAATCAGTGTGAATTTTTGCCCTGTCAGTACTTGGTTTTCAGTTCAGCTACTGCAAATATCTTATGGGCAAACACTCTCCTGGTCCCCATAGACACAAATGTTTACTTTGCCCAGTGCCTACATTAGAGTAGCCTATTTAGAGCATTAGAGTGGAATATCCTATTAAAAAACAACAGGCTGGTGATCTCATCTTATTGTCTAATTTATTCTCCCCAAAAAGCAGTTCAATAAATTGGTAACTGTATTATCATTAACCTAATTTTGTATAGGTATGTCTGAGTGTAATGTAGGAGGCAAAATAACTGTGCATATTCATTCTTTGTTCATGGTATGAAATTCCTGTCTATAATCTCTCGAGTGGCTATGGCACAAAACAAAGTACTGCCCACACAGAATACCTTGAGTTACAGATATTGCCCTTATTCCAATTTAGGGCAAGCTGTGTAGTAAAATATCTCTTTGGTCACTGTGTAGGTGATGGGGCTATTTAGAGTTTTTTTTCCCTCTTTCCTTTTTGGCCAAATTTGTGCTGAGTCTGAAAAGTTGCTACCCTGGCCATAAAGGAGTCATTATTGGGTCATTCAAAAGACACGTTGAATTCAGCTGTAAATATTATACATGAGAAATCCCAAGTGTCAGCAGTGACATGGTCACCTGGGCAGGCTGCCATAGTTACCGTCGAGGGCTTAATGGCAAATAGGAAAATGACTGTTTACACTGTTTGAACAACAGGCCAATTTAAACATATCTCTACATACGTAAAAGTTACAGTATTTTGTCTTATCACAATACCAAGATTACTAAAATTGCAGTTGTATTATTACCTATTATGCTATATGTTTAGTAAAGTATTGGTATTGGTGTATTGGTGTTGCTGACAAGTTTTAAAGAATTTCCCATTAGAGATGAAAAAAAACTAATTCGGACTCACATTTTCCTAGAGTCAGTGACTCAACACTTAAATGACAGGAAGAGTCTTGGCAAAGGCTGTTAAACTGAAATGAGCTAGTGACCTTTTGAGGCTTCCTGTTTTTTTACCATGTTTTCACTTCTGATATTTCAAACTGAAACAATAGGTTTGTTTTGCACTTCTTCTATCATGTCCTCCTGTAAATATTTCTTAAGCAAGTATTTCACAGAGGAGGGACATTATCACTACCAATTTAAGCGCCAAATGAAAATACATAATGGTTTGTGATTTTGTACTATAGAGAACCCCCATAAATGTGGCAGTTTTGGCCTGTACTCTAGATTAGCCATCAAAAGTTAGTTGTCATCAAACATGGATTTTACAATTCAATTTTTTCTGCATCTGAAAACATTAATATTGAGGACAACATACTTTAACAGGCCTACAGGGTTTCTCAAACTGTGGTACATCTACTCTGGTGGTACACAAGTTACATCATGTGGTACTTCGACAGCTTTTCAGTCCTTTCCTTTATACCTACAGCGGAAATGATGCAGTCCACTTTTAAACCTAGATCTTTTTTTTGGTGGCACTTGATATGAAGTTTAAGAGCTGTTCCTAATATATCCTACACTCTATCATGTGTGCCCTCTTTTGTTTATATTTGGTATAGGTTTCTTTGCGGGGCCATGGTAAGAGGATGCAGGGGCCCCTAAACATGAACCATTACGCTAATAAGAAGAGCGCGGCGGAGAGCATGCTGGATGTGGCGCTGCTAATGGCCAATGCATCACAACTCAAAGCTGTGCTGGAGCAGGGTCCAGATTTCACCTTCTACGCAGTCCTTATAACTCTTATCAGCATGTCCCTCATCCTGCAGATACTGGTGGGCATACTGCTCATCTTCATAGGTGAGTATGAGGGCTTTCACAAGCACCACTTTATGCCAATGAAATGTTATCATTAAAGCAAGATTAACTCAGTAACACCAATCGACCTTTTAAAATGCTATGCCCCCAACCCCTCCTGGATTTATCACATTTTGTGATAGTCTACAGTTAATCACAGTTTCTCCATTGAAATTACATTTTGGTCCATTTCACTTTTGCCTCCTTCTGCATCTAGAAAATTTAGGAAATTTTGAATGTTTTTATTTACACATTTTTAAAAGGTCTATATCAAGAATAAAACATGAGCGGCAAAAAATGACTAGCACAATACAAGGAGGTTCTTGAATGTCTTTTACTTGACTCAAACATTAAGGTAAGAAAAAAAAACATGTTCAATAATGCAAATAAAGAGCTAACCTATATTCAGTAAATACTGTTCTCACAAAAATGTCACCTATTTAATGAAACTATAAGTCTATATAATTATCATGAAATGACCAAGGCAAATATGTTTGGTCTTCTTAAAAGAACTGCTAAAACATTGTGTAATTCACTAGGTCATGGTATTTCTTGATGTGAAAACTTCCATTTCAACGTAGTTCTGCTTTCTAAGAAAACAGTATAGTTTCCTACCCCAGAGTGCGGTTAAACTCCACTGTCATGACATTATCTCATTATCTTGTGTAAACAGAGAGCCCTGTTGTGATAGACAGATACATTCAGATAGTTTGGACAGAGAAACACATCTCAGCTCGTTCCCATTTGATACTAAACTAGTGGGAACAGGTGGGATTTGTGTTACAAGATTAAACAAAGATGCACACAAAAATGGCTAATGGAAAATTCCTCCACTGTGAGAGAAGTGAGAAGTGTCAAAGGAAGTTAATTTGTTTACTAAATAATGTTTACTTTAGTCTTTAATGTTTAGTTTGTGTGTAACATGCTGCAAATCACAGATTTCCTGTTTAACACTGGCAATCGGCAATTTTTCCTCATTTTGATTTTATTTAAATTCTTCATCATTTTCAGTATTTCCTTACTTACATCCTTAAAGAAAAGTGTATTAAAGTGTAATAAAATGTACTTGATTAATCTTAACATTTAATGACATTTGATTTTGCCTAAAAATGAATAAAAATGACTTTCAATATGAATATTCTGGACATAAACCATACTGTACTTTGTATGTAATTATACCATTGCCAAACTCTGATCTTTGCCCCAAACTCTTTGACCTTTCAATTAAAAAAGACCAAAGCAAAGGATTGACAATTATAAATCTATTAATTTCACAGCCCTCTACTGCCAAACGCTTTCCCTTTGAGCGGTGTTGTTAATGGTTATTAAATATGCTACGCCCTCTTGTGGAGAGCAATGTAACTGCTAAATGTTTCTCTCTTGTGCTTTCAGTGAAGTGGAACCTAAACGATGAGAAAATGCACTACAGACTCAACATCCTTGAAAATATTGCTACTGCCTTGGTTTTTGTCATCGTTGTTGTTAATGTTTTCATCACTGCCTTTGGTGTACAGCAGCCCCCCAAAAATGGATAGCTTTAATTTTATTTACTTACCATCTAGACCCAACAGCGCTATGGACAGTATTATAAGTATTATAATATTATTATATTACAGTATTATATCCCGACTTCTTAACTAGCATGTGAACACATCATGCTGCTGCCTTCAACTGTGATTTCATTGTGGGCCATTGTTGTGTAAGAAAGGAGAAATATCTCAAAGGGGAACTATCTAAAAGCAAGCATATAGGTCTACATGTATTAAAATGGGCTATACTTCTGAACTTTTTATTACCTCAAGTTTCTGAAACAAAATGCCTTTATGCTAAACTGCTTTTTTATGCAAGAAATATGTAGGAGCTTTAGAAACATGTTTTTGAAAGATGTTTTTTACAAATGTACAAGACTTTGGACCAGTACGTTCCATTTTACGCTTTAAAAACCTAAATTATGAAGTGGACCGTTTATCAGAGTTTTTGTGTCGTTCTATGCAATCCACCTTATGTGGTTACTGTTATATATTTTTAATACTGAATATTACTGACCATTATGAGCCTTCAATGAACTAAAATTCCTCTGCAAATTTATGCCAGATTTATAAATAATTGCTTGTCTTATACTGTATTGTTTATTGTGTGTAAAAGGCTTGATTTTAAATCTGCAACATATTTTTCACATTCATTTTGTAGTGTAAACAAAAATCAATGGATAGCCTTTATACTGAGTTATGTAAGCCAGTGCTTACTGAGTGGCTCAGACCTTAAATCTCTCTACACAACTCTGTATTTTTTATTTCTTCAAATCTCCAATAAGAAATTTGTATATCTTATAATAGTTTTAAACATATATGGTGATGTATATTTTGTAAATCACTTGTTAAATCAAGTGAAGGTAGCGCTCCACCAATCTTTTTTTTTATTATTATTATTATTCTAAATGTGAGGGTTTGTTTATTCTGAGACAAAGAAAATTACCTGGACGAGCTCCAGAGTCCTGAGACCAAAATAACTGATAGCATCTAATTAATCAAAAATGTGTTTGTTTGTTTGTTTGTTTATTTGTTTTGTGTGTGTACTGTATACTTTGAAGTCAGGTTAAATGTTTTGACCAAAGAGCTTTGTTTTATCTTGGCATTGAATACACTGTGACACTTTTATCTGTTTACTGTTCTGATTTATAAATCAAATGGAATTATATGTGTAGTTAGGCACCTTTGTTTAATAGAAATACAATGATACAAATGACCAATCCACATCTCAATGCAAGGCTTTACAGAACACAGGTCATGTTTTAGTCCATTATTGAGCAGCTGCCAAAATACAAGCACTTAAAAAGTAAATTCTGACAGCAATGGGCTTTATTATATGGTTAAAGCTAAACGCATTTTTATATATATGCAGGCCAGTAAAAATAAAAATGCCTTCATGCAAAAGGTATCCCTGGCTCTAACTCACAGCCTTTATTTAGCAGGAAGAAGCTGCATCCTGCGGGAGATTACGGAAAAGTGGATATTACTGACACAGGGAGTGGCTTTAGTTCAAAAATAGTTAGGGTATTTAGGGTTTGAGATGCAACCAAGTAAATAACACTACTCTAATGGTATGTGCGTTACAGGCCACAAGGGCCATTTCCATTCTTGCCAAGGGAAGTGCAAACATCTCCCTTAAAACACGTGCAAGGTGGAAGGAGCTTTACTTTATAAGGATCCAGACCAGACAGACGTGGACTTGGTCATGGTTCCACTGACTAACAGGAGTTTTTCAATCACAGGACGGGCTTTAACTATATAAACGGGGAATCCATTTTCCGTGCATTGAATTTATATATTTTAATATGTACTCTCTTTTTTAAACATATATTTAACTATAATCCCGTAATGCAATGGAGCAAATGATGCAAATTAGTTTCTGATTCATTTTCCGTTTACCAAACTGAAACAACCCTGAAAGCGCTTCACATACTACTGAAAATGTTCGCGAAACCAGTACACCCGAGTTTGGTGTAGTAACTCATAAAACCACAGGAGGGTGCTTTTCGTCTTTCGAAGCAAAATTTTACTGTGTTACTTACATAGACATATATATTTTTATATAGTCTATGGTTACTTACGGGCCTAACTATACCTATTCAAATTCGTCATATTTCTCGTATATAACCATATCGTGGATATGTTTCTATAATCATCACTTTAAATAATGAAGGCCTCAAAATTCTACATAAATTGCACTCTCTTTTGCAAGAATATATAATGAATGTCTCAGTTTCATTATAGAACCACCTACCACCTACACTGGAAACGATGCAAAATGTTACAAACTAATTTTAAGGCTTAAAAAATAGTGTGCTTTGGCATTTTGTACATTCACCCTGAGGAGTAAATATAGAAAAAACTGGTGTAATAAAGAACTATATTATTTCTTGAGTGTTTCTTCTGTGTACCATATGAGAACCTCTTGAGCCTTTTTCTTCAGACCTAGAGCTGCCATCCCCAGAGCGCGGCTGCCCCCTGTCAGTTTAGATTCTGCAAAAAAAAAGGCTTAGTAAAGGGGACTGCATAGAAAAAAAATACAAGAAATTATTTATATTTGAAGAAAATTACCACTTACCTCCATAGTAATAGAGCAATGCCAGTCCCAATGCAATACTGAAGCAACCAATGAAGAAGGAAGGCCCTAGCAATGACATGAAAATTGTATTCACATATCCATTGCTCAACAGTGAATGTTAAGAGACAGTATAATCCCTCATTTGTCCTGAAATTTCAAGTATAGTTTTCAGAGCTATCATCTGGACAATGGTTTTGCTAGGAAGACGTTTCTGCTCTCATCCAGTAGCCATTTTGACAGCAAAAAACCAAGTGCCCAGATGACAACCTCTGAAACCATCTCTACAGCGAATGTTCAGTAGATCTTTAACCATATTTCAGGCTTACCTTGATCGTTCAGAACCTGCTTCTGCTGGAGGTTTTGTGGATATCTCAATGGATCTAAAGAATCTATTTAAAGGACATGTTTTAAGACACTTGACAATGCAAACGTTTACTTTTAGATATGTAGATTAGAGATATAAAATAATGTTTAGACATACCCCTGAGGCGAAGTCGGGTTGGTAAACTGTAGTATACCTCTTCCACATGCAAGTGTAGAGCTCTGTAAAACTCTCGACAGGCCTCCTCTCCTTTACTCTGCAAATGTGTCAACAGCTCACCAAGACGGACACTGGTGGGCACATCCAAGTTACGAAACTGTCAAAAAAAAAAAAAAACTTATTTTTGCCATTTATTTAAGGTTCTGATTGATTTATTGGCTTAGTGCAGTAATAAGTAAACCCTACTTACTCTGGAGGCTTCTTTATCTGTGAGTATTTGGGGATAAATCCGGTTAAGTTGAAGTATGAGTTTATCCACAAGTTCTGTGTCCAGTCTGTGGTCAGCTTTGAGGAAGGAACTGTCCTCTGCCAGCTGGCTTTGAAAACTATCTGCTGGGGAGATATTAACATTTTAAATAAGACTATAAAAACAGATGACAAACTAGTTCATGGTGAATAATACTTTACTACGTTACATTATTTATTTTTGTGTGCGCCCCTCACATTATACATCATTATAAACATGGCATCATCAAAGTCAGTCAGAACTTGCTTGGTATTCAATCTGGCCATGTATTCCCCACTTGAAGTAGCCTACACCATGCTGCATGCGTATTTCAAAACATAACACTTAAATCGCCTAAAAGTGGTTGAATTTCAAGTAAAAGAGCATTCTGACGTTGTAGAAGTCTTAGTATTAGTACTGATAGTTATTTGAAAAGACGATCCTGTCAAACCTTCCAAAACTTCTGAAAAACAATTCACTTGTTATAGCAAAGCGGAGCAACATTTCAGCTCGCTACTCTAATCATTTTCGTTGGTGTGATGGAATAAGCGCGGTCTACGAACAAAGTGAAAATCAAAAGACACAGTCTAACCCTGCCAAAAATACTCGATTTTTACTAAAAGACACGAACCTCCCATTGTGGAGTCCCCTTTTTCTGCCCTTTGTTTGGACACTCCCTCTTACGTCATGACGCAAAATGTTAGTGCGTACGTCGCGTCTTCAGCCCATGGTCTTCCGGTCACAAAAGTGAGTAAACTTCGCCTCTCAATTTAAAACTACTAAACTTTTGTTTAAAACTCATGTTTGTTATAGAATAATTAATATCGTGTAAGATTTGTTGAAAATACGCACTTAACCTGCTTATGTGTTTGAACTGTTTGAAGTCATGCTTTAATCACAGCACATGAATTTATATCATGGAAGCAAAACAATGAAAATTAGATTTATTTCACATGACACATATGTAGGCTATTACCACAGATGCCACATACAGACATGAATTTTTCAAGTGGTTTACAATAAGGTCCCTCAGCTCAAACCTTGTGAAAAAGGGGCACTGAAATAAATATAGCTGCAGTTCTAGTAAAACATACAAATGTAAAGGACTCAAATGTTGGGGAACATTTGAAACTAGTGTAACAATTATAGCATAGCATTATTACTATGCGTCATTGTGCATTTTAAACAAACTGGGCACTGCAAGAGTATTGGCAAAATGTTAGAAAATTATTAAAAGTAAAACATCTATAACATCTCTCCTTCATGGACAATTAGAAATACTGTTTTACACTTGGAACATAAACATCTTTAAATAATGTTTTCCTTAACTATAACAAGTTGATATGTAACAGCTCTGCCATCTATAACATTAAAACAATTTATACAAAACAAATGTGAACATTTCTGTTTAAAAACGTAATTAAAGGCTATAAATAGATAATTTCTTAGAGATTTATCACAATTGCTTCATAAAATCTTTTTTTCAGGCAGTGATAAGGAAACCTGTCACAAGGCTTTAAGGAAAACAGTTAAGGCAGAAGAGCGTGTAGTCATTTTGTTTTTCCAGAATCATCTGAAATGTCAGGTCTTAAAGGTATTCCACAGAATAACCTGATTAGTTAACAAAATAAAATAAATATATGTTATAATCTCAAGAATGTCATGATATATATGGCATAAAAAGTCAAAACGATATAATACTCAAAAGTGTCATTGTTAGTTCAAAAGAAAAGTTAAAAAGAAAAGTGCTGAGTTTAGGCAATAAGAAATTCACTCATTCACTCTATGTCATATGTCGAAGGACTGAGAGCTGGAAGGCAAACCACTTTGGCACTTTAGAAAGTGACTTGATGAATACCGTAAGAAAACAAAAGGACCAGGTACACAGGAAAGTGGCCTCTGATCTTGGGAAGACATACTGTAAAAAATAGAAATGTAAAATGTTAAGGACTTTACATGAGTTTAGGGACTTTACAATAGACTGTATAAAGAAGTGGATTAAGGGAGTGTGACATCATCCATGGTTTTTGGCTCCAGTCAATGAAGCTCACTGAGGCTAGCAGTTCTGGGGCAAGTTTGGATCCAGTTTCCAGATTACAAATGTGGAGCAAAATAAAAACACCAGAATCATACAGAACGTGTGAATACAAACATTTTAAGACCAAAACAAGGAGCCTGACAACAGCAGTTACAGAGATATCCGAGGCTCCAAAGTGAATTGGAGCCAGTGCCTATGGAGCTGGAAGAACGCCCATGCTCACTTCTTATTTGAAACGCAGTGGTTAGCAGGCTAGCTATGTTCATTTATATATACAGTCTATGAACTTTATATGACAGAGAAATAGCTTATTCTTACTTACTTTACTTGTGGCTGGGTCCTTTTCCCTTTTTGCCCTTGGCTGCTGCTACTGTGGCACTGCTACGGCGTGCCTGTTCGTGGTCAAACTCTAAATCTTCGAGTCGCTGTGTTAAGGCCAATTTCTGCTGAATGGCCATTCTCAAAAGAGAATTCAGGGTCTTCTTCTCATCTTCGGCTGCAGCAAGTTGTCTCTGCATATCATCTAGTTGAGTAACATACTCATCACACCTGGAAGACACAGTGTAGAAAAATTAGAATAAGATATAGTCGTATATTAACAACCAGCAGGTGGAGACATTTTTCCCCACAACAATGCAGAAGTCACATGTTACATTCCCTAAGCAGCATTTTCCACATGGGAGGATAGGATCTCTGGTAAATTACTTACAAAGAGTAGCATACGTCTACCTACACAGTATCATCTGTTATATTATTTAATATTTGATTCATGCCATATTTTCTGTTTTTAATATGCCATTCTATTTTTGGTGCAGTAGTGTACCTTGTGGCAAACATGGCTCGCAGGGAGGAGAATGTGGCAGCATCTTCTTTAAGAGCTTTCAGTTCATTCCGAAGCTTCATCATGGTCTCAGTCACCATCGCCTTTTCACTGTCGTACTTGCTCTTTAGGTTAGCCAGAGCAACCTCAGCTGTCTAAAACCAAGAAAAATTAATAATTTCTATAATAAGATAAAGGCTTCATGGCAATAGTGCATAAAATATATACATTTTACGTAATAATACAAACCTGTTTGTTAGCCTTTAGGACTGCTCTAAGAGTTGCAATCTGTTCTCGTTTGGTGCTCAACAGAGACTTGAGTTTAAGAATTTCTTCCATACAAGCTTCTTTGTCTTTGTCTGCCAATGAGCTCAGCTCCAGATTGGCCAGTCTCTGGCGAGACAGCTCTGTGGTGCGATCTACAGCCTGTTGAAGGTGGCGGATCTGATCCCGGATGATCGCAACAAGGTTATAGATGTTCATGGGCTCTGGCCGCTGATCTGCAGCAGACTCAATCAGACCATTAGTGAGTTCTTTTCCTTCTTGACCTCTTCGCACCAACGCTTTGCCCTCTTTATAATAGTCAAGCATGACTCGATTGGGGGTTTCGTTATTGCACATGCAGACGTGGTTGTAAAGGTTTGCAAGCTCTTCACTGAATGCTATGAGCTCATCCTGGGCAATGTTGAGGCTTCCCAGAGACTCCCCTGCAGCCTCAGTAGCCACACGCAGCTCCTTCTCTAGGCGGGCAACCAGGGCTTTATCTGCCTGGCTGATCTTCTCCAGAGAGGCCAGACTGGCCCTCAGCTCTTGGACTGTTCCCTCCAGTCGTGCACGCTCCACCTCATACTGGTTTCGACACTGCTCATATTCTGCCTTTATGCTCTTCAGTTCCTGTCTCAGCTCCCCTGCCTCAGACATGGCCACTGTGTATTTGCACTTGAGGATCTCAGGCCCGTTGATGTCCAGCTCGTAGTATTCTCCATCGTCGTGACTGTCCCGGTCTTTTTCAGAGTCCAAAGCAGACTGGCGCTCTTTACTGGCCTGGAGTTTCCTCATGGCACTCAGGTTCTCTGTCAGCCTGTTGACGGTCTCCTTTTGCTCAGACACAGTGCCATAGGCCTGCTCCAGCTGCTTCTGACTCTCCTGAAGAGAACTGATCAGGGCAACCTTCTCTCGCTCCACCTTAAGCAAAGAATAAAACACATGAGTCATTAATGGTACTTTCACTTGAAAAGGGCCTAACCTTTTTCTGAGAAAAGATTCATTTAAAATCGCATTATTTTGCTTGCAAAATTCTGATAACTAGCCATTCAACTCTATAATAATTATGTATATAATCATAATTTTTTATTCAACAATTAATAATCCATATGAGGCAATGTGATGGTAATCATTCCTGAGCTAAATCAATACCTGTACAAGCTGCTGTTTGAGCTTCTGAATCTCTGATATGTTGAGTTCGCTCAGTAAGTCGTCCACTAAGCTGGGGGCAGGTTTAAAACCATCTCTTTTGTTGTCATCGTCCCCTTCACCAGTTTTGACCAGTCCATTTTCAAAACCACGGATAAGGTCATCGTTGTCGGGCTCTGTGGCTGAGGGGTCATCATGAAGCTTCAGGTTGTCTATGGATATATTAAATGAGCTGTTGTAGACAGACCCTCCTATGGTCATGTAGTGGGAGAGCTCTTTTCGAAGACTGGCCTTCTGCTCGCGTTCAGTCTTTATTGTTTCTAAAGCCTCAGCCAGCTGTCGCTCAGCGATCTCTCTCAGACGAATGGCCTCCTCAGTTTGACTGTGCTGACACTGGGAGTCCTCCTCCAGGCGACGGATCTCATGTTTAAGGCCCTCAAACTCCACCTGCGGGGTTCAAGGGTCAGCGGTCAGAAGGACTATATGAGCTGCTTCTCCAAGACTTATTAAGTATTTAATATTTAGTTTGTCTTACCTGGTTTTGTTTCAGGACAGACACTTGCTTCTGAAGAGAAATGTTCTCTTCCTCCAACTCGCTGTAGTCTTGCAGCAGTCGAGCTTCTCGCACTTTATACTCTCTAATATCATCACGCATTTGAGCACGCTGCAGGTCTGCAAGCCCTGAATTCTGAAAGAAAAATAAATAAATAAATAATCATCTAAATATAAGACGGTAACTAGTCATGTTTCAGTTTCATACAACTATATTAACTGTTTACACAAATGTCAAAATGTCATAAACCTTTCGACAACCATAGGGATAAACTTGTCTCTACATGTTGTTTGCTTGTGAAGGCAGGCCGGCAACTACAGACTGACATCTGAAAGGCCTGCATACCCCACTTTAGTCCTCTGACTTAGAAAAAATATGCATCTTTCTGTCCCATCTTCCTTTGACATTTCCTTCTAAGCTTGCTAAACCTCATCCTCTTCCTCATAACAGAGTGTCCCTCTTGACCATGTCAATCGGTCTATCTATGTCAGTGGTTCTTAATCTGGGTTCGATCGAACCCCAGGGGTTCAGTGAGTCAATCTCAGGGTTCGGCAGGGGTCAGACTCACATTCAACTCATAAGATTCATGATGACACGCCCCGTTTGGCCGTTTTGTGCGTGCAATAGTCTTGTGACTGTCGTGATGGTGTCATGTAATTTCTGTCTTAATATTTTCCCTTCATACTAACCATGTCGAGCAAAAAAGAAAGTGGTCGGACGAATATGTGCAATATGGATTCACATGTGTGCGCCAATAAAATATATATACCTATGTTTTGAATTTGAAAAAAACATATTTTATTTTTCCAATTAAGAAGGGTTCGGTGAATGCACATATGAAACTAGTGGGGTTCAGTACCTCCAACAAGGTTAAGAACCACTGATCTATGTTAAAATAAAAACATGGCTCTTGTCAGAAAATTATTCTGTTCTTTACAGCAGATACAAAGATATACTTTCCACACAACCCTTTCCAATTATTAACTAGAACGTATCCCATAATATTTGTTTACAATGCCTTATCACATACTTACTTTTGGAGATGTTCTAAAATAGGGTTTGGAAAGCATCAGTACAGTTACAATAGATCAAAAATGAAACATGAAACATTTAATACCTCTCTCATCTCCAGGGCAATCGATGAGAGGCGATCATTTTCTGCCAGGGCGTTGGTGAGTGAGGCTTTGGTCTGCCGCAGGTCATTCTGCAGCTCCAGAACCTTCTGCTGGTACAGAGCCTCTTTACTGGCCGACTCCAGGATCAGAGACTCCTCACGGCTCTCCCCGTCTGCAGCCACCTTCCTGTGAGTCGAGTGAGCTTGCCCAAAGGCCTAAACACAGGAGCAGTAATAAAATGACAGACACAAAGGAACTTGACTTTTTAGCGGCCTAAGGTTAAACACTAATGCACTTATTCCCACGTTCATCTTGCAGTCATGAAGCCATTTACACAACATGCATTATGTAGCACTGACCAAGTAAGTGCAAGGAAAGAACCTAATGCAGCGCATTGTATTTTGCATCACTCATGGATGAAACTAAATCTAAAAAAACATTTGTATCAGAGACATACCACAGGAAATACAAAACTCATAAGTAGCATGAATCTAAGAGAGAATCCATTCCTTTAGATTA
Source organism: Odontamblyopus rebecca (assembly GCA_030686955.1). NCBI lineage: Eukaryota > Metazoa > Chordata > Actinopteri > Gobiiformes > Gobiidae > Odontamblyopus > Odontamblyopus rebecca. Next base: position 20,322,299 of record CM060656.1, read on the forward strand.
GATTAAGATCATTTATGCGTCATTTTTATGTTTTCAAGAGTCAAAACATTTCAACCTTTTGTGTCTGAGAGTGAATCTGTCTGGTTTTGTGCTTTACTGCTCCAACCGGCCTACTATGGAAACACATGGCCCACAACTGCACATGTTATGGTGAGCCAAAAACAAACAAAGCCTATGAAATTCTTGCTGTGGACTCAATAAGATACAACAAAATATGTTCTGAATAAATCAAGAGATAATATGGTACAGTTTCTAAACTTCCTAATTCCTTTTGCAATGTACTATAACCCATCCCAGCTATCCAATATCACATAAATATAAAATAGGAAGCAGCTGCCCACTACCATGAGTTACTCACACAATGACTTGCATCATGAGTCAGTTTGGCTTTAGTGCTGATTTACCACAATTTGTGAATATGATAATACAATCATTACATACTTGCCATTACAGGGTATGGCTAAGTCAATATATGTATGCATTTACAGTTCAGTCTGTACTGATTTATTACACCACAAATGTTACCATTATTACATACTACAACCACAAGAAAGGTGTTTATTTAGCTGATAGATATTTTGGTCCTTTTGTCTGTAATTAGGGTATTCTTTGGTCCTCTGCAGTGAAGTGAGGTATTTGCACTGCTGGATAACATTGCCTCCAAATAACCAGTTTGGAAATCATGACTGAGGGCAGAGAAAATACCACAGGGAGCTGTTATTCCTCTCAAAACTCCCAGTGACGTCTCTGCACTGTGTCTAAACGTTTCTCTTTTCAGTTCCTCTGCAGCTTCCTTTGTTACTGATAAGCACTGACCACATGACAATCTGATTGGTCAAACAAATGCAGAAATCTGACATATTGCATCTAGAGCAAAATCAGTGACTTTAAGGCCTAAGTAATACATTCCAAGAGCAAGTACAGGCACGAGACACCAAAGGGCTCTGTTGATGCTGAAAGACTGACTCCCCTAAATACAGGGAAATCATTTAATGTGTTAGACTAAATAATAAACTTACATTTATATATGAAGAATAAGAGCCTGCATACACAACAATAGGCTGCAGTAAGTAAGATAACAATGTAACTTCGGTTATCAGCTATCTATAGGCCTTCTTCCTTTACTTTTGTCAGTAGAAAGTTTGCCTAATAAAGAGAAACAAATATAAAATATGAAAAGGTGCTAAAACATAAAGATTTGATGTCACATAGATTACTCCTAATAATCATGTAGGGGCTGAATGGGCTCAGAATTTTTCATGACCATAACTTTAGCATAGGTTTATTTTGAGTTACCTCCTTGAGCTGGTCTAGTTCCTGTCGGACAGACTCGTACTCTGCCTCCAGCTCCTCATATCGGTGCTGGAGCAGTTGTTTCTCCTCCAGCACCGCCAGACCGTACTCCGCAGCCTGGATCTTCTCGTGGGTGGTTTCGCGGAGCTCCCGGGAAAGACGCTCAACTTCGGCGCGAAGCCACTGCGGCCCGGCCTCAGTCACCAGCTCCGCTTCGGGATATTCGTGATCGTCCGTGGACATCTTGCCAAGCTGCAGACTCGCCGCTATAACGGGATCCAGCCCAGACAAGCAAGATCGGCTCAGAAAACGCAGACTTCTTTGTTTTTGAGTCGCATTGTCGTGATTCACTGGGGTTTAGCTCTCCTCTTCTGTGATTCTGTTGTAGTCTTGGGCAAATCTTAGCGACAAAATCAATAATTTGATCATTATCGTAGACTTTTCCTCTGCCCTTGTCGTATGGCTGTGAAAACTTCTGTTGAGATCATCGAGAGGAAAATGCTATTCCTGCAAGACATTCAAATGTGCTGCAAAGGGAATTGTAGTTTCTAATGGGACGCCACTGCGCATAGGACTAAGGAGAATAGTTTTCAGAGAACTACAAGTACCATAATGCAATGCTTGGCTTCACGGGCAGTTGAGTATGTGACCCCATACTGACACCCAGTGGTTGTATAGTATTTGGTTATTGTAGCCCAGTATTTTGTAATTAGCCCATTAAAATTGGCCAATTAAAAGAACAAAATGGTGTTTTTGGGAGAGACTAAATTCAAATTTCTAACACTACAACAAACTAAAAAAAAAAGTGTCTGCAGTTATTAATTAACCTATGATTATATCAATATTGTCACATTTTAAACAAGTTAGAAGTAGCCTGTGAATACAACTATTTACTGATACATTTGCACAGCTGTTGTAGCATTTGTACAGCTATGCAACTATTTTTTATAATTAAGACTACTATATAGCTATATTAATAATGATTAAATGGTTTAAGACTTAACCTTTGACTCCTGAACTGAATACTTATCATGTAGTATGTTCATAACATGAACCATCATAAAACAAACAGCTGGGTGCAGTGTGTGAATGTGAAAATGAAACAGTGTGGGACTTTCCTTGTGTGGTGTGTGTCTTACAGAGTGGTTGGACGAGTTAAGGAAGTTGCCCCATTATGAATAAGTCTCACGGGCACTTGGAGTGGGACGCAGGACTACAGCTGAACCTGATAAATGGTAGGCTAAGAGTACAGTTGAGTATCTGTCTTGTCCCCTTCTTTATGTGTTCCTCTGTTCAGTCCTTTATCTGAATCCTCTTTTAGCCTTAGCATTCACAGTTCTATCTATGTGTCTTAGTTTTTGTACCATGTATTGTTTGTTCTCCATAGGGTCATTCTTGTTGATTCATAATGTTTCTTTTGCAGGAAAATGGAAGAAACATTGCTATTACCTTTTATCAACAGTGTAGGTGGCCTTACTGTTATTTTCAGTCTATGAATGTATTTAACACCAGTGTCATTGTCAATTATTAATGTAATGTAATTTTAAATGTTGCTTGTAAATAAGACTATATGGCCTAGAGATTCCAGGAAGAGAAAATAGCTTGCCCCAGAACGTTCCTATATAATTCTTCTTTGTTATGAGTTTTCTAAGACCCCAACAAGACATTATGCAGTCTTTTTAAAATACTTAAATATGCTTTTTGGTCTTTAGACAAATATTTTCATTTCTTTGCAATCACTTTTGGTCTTGGATGTGGAATGGCTCTTTACAGACCCTATCGGTGTAAGTATCACTTGTTTAGTCACATATATACACTTTTGTTTTTTTATTGTTTGTTGTTTTTTTGTTTTGTTTTGTTTCTTTCTGTAGCACTTGTGGTCCCATTAGTCCTGGCTGTCATTTTCACTATAATCTTTGAATTTGTGGGCATATGCTTTGGTAAGAAACAAATGAAATGCTACGATTTGTTTTAGAAATAGCCTATTTATGTTTTAAACTTACAATGCTGTTTAAAGATTTGCCGGCCCATACTGCAGAATGCAAAGGCCCTCCCTATGATAAACGAGGTATTGATCACTCTACTAGTAGTTGTAGTTGCAGTAGTTTTTACTATCATTTTTGCATATTATTAAAGAAACATACATTTTTCAAATTCACTTCATTTATTTCTTTGCAGATGTTTACTGGGGTTTTATATTTGCTCTTTTTGTGGCCATTCTGCATTCTAACGTATACCATGGTAAAAACAAACAAACTACAACAACATAATTATTGTTTCTGAAAATATATTGATTTAATGTTGTTTTCATGGGGTGTTTTTTTCTTCTGATGCAAGTCTATACCCTGTCATATGGATGTGGCATAATGGTATTTGCACTTCGAGGAGTAAAACGGAAATACAGCTCTTTATGGTAAAATCCTTTACTAACATTGTGTCATTATAGTTATTTAATTATCTGAATAAACTTGTAATGTTCTGTTCTCACAGGGAGCTCAGGTACAGACAGAAGAACTGGTGGTGGTAGATGATATTACAGCACACAATCCTAAATTGATAATTTGATTTACATGCACTTTCATCTCATTTTGATATCTAAGGCAGTCGTTCTCAACGTTAAAGCTTCTTCAGCTGTATTCACATTTGTTTAGTCATTTTTTGACATAGTGTGCATAGCCTACCTATTTTAGACCTGGATTAAACCTAATTTAAACCTTGAATAGTTCTGTTAGGGGTTTTAATCTGTTGGTATAAATATATTTTTATTAGGTGGTGTAAAGTTTGAGAACCACTGGCAGATTTAGTTACAGATCAGTTAATTTATATTTCAATAATTTAATTGATCGTGGCTCGGCCAATGTCCGATAGAGCAACGTGTGGTCGTCCTCCCGTGGACCCACCACCCGCAGGAGGATCCATAAGGGTCCTGTGCAGAGAGATGCAGAGAGATCTGAGCAGCAGATACCCAGCTTGGGCTCTGGAGCCCAACTCCCTGTTGCCCACAGGAGCAGCGGTGGACTGGTTCAAGTATCTCGGGGTCTTGTTCACAGTGAGGGGAGGATGGAGCATGAGATTGACAGGCGGATCGGTGCAGCGTCGGCAGTCGCTGTATTGGGCTATTGTGGTGAAGAAGGAGCTGAGCAGAAAGGCGAAGCTCTTGATTTACATCAATCTACGTTCCTACCCTCACCTATGGTCATGAGCTCTGGGTAATGACCGAAAGGACAATATGGCAGATACAAGCGATACAAGTTTCCTCCACAAGGTGGCGCTCTCTTAGAGAGATTAGAGATGAGGAGCTCGGTCACACGGAACAGATGCTGAGCCACCTCAGCTGGGTCGACGTGGAGGAGCTGCTGAGGTGGCTCGGACATCTGTTCCGGATGCCTCCTGGACGCCTCCCTCGGGAGGTGTTCTGGGCCCTAAGGAAGGAGGGAAGGAGGTCCTAAGGAAGACCCAGGACACTCCGGAGGGACTATGTCTCTCGGCTGGCCTGGGAACGCCTTGCGATCCCCCCGGAGGAGCTGGAGGAAGTGTCTGGGGTGAAGGAAGTCTGGGAGTCCCTGCTTAGACTGTTGTCCCCGCGACCCGGCCCCGGATAAGAGGAAGAAAATGAATGGACGGATTAAATTGATATTTATGTTCTGCAAATACAAATTTGAATGTATGAATATCTATAATTAAAAAGATCAATTACGGCCTTACTCTTTATGTTATTCTTGCAATAATGAATGACCACATGTTAAATGCTCAAAGCTTTATTAGAATGAGGTCCACATACAAATCGTCAAGCAACAAAAAAGTGTTGATAACAGCAAATGTTGAAGACAATTTACTGAAATCTTTGAAATAATTACTCCAATAGTAAAATTCTGACCTCAACTGACAATTAAATAGAGCTGTGACTCAAATGTAATAAATGTAATGTAACCAAAACTGTGACGAGGGGGAGTTTCTTTATAGGGCCAACCTACAGCTATCCATTTAAGCATTACTATCTCTTACTGACATCTATCAGACCTACACACTGCAACGTTACATTAATCAGATTTAACACTACGATCTTTTTCTAGCCATCATAACTTTCTCACAGCAGACACCACATAATGTTATGCCTTATTAGTATATACCTGTCAACCATCACAATACTATACAAAAAGTCCCACTTAGTAAAAAGCCTGTAGAAACACACAATACCATCAGAATGTCATGTAGCACCAGTCAACAACTATTGGCCAGGTTAGCTATGGTCGTTCTTTGGTTTATGATTTGTTTTTGATTGGGCAAAGTTATTTTTATTGCATTTTGTGTGAGAAGTGTAAAAGATGCATTAAATGAACTCTAAATCACAAAGTCACATAACATGATTAAAGATCTGGGGACATTCACAGTGACAAAAAGAGAAGCAAAAAAGAATCTGTGTTTGGCAAGGCTAAACACAAGCCCAGGTCCTCAGAGTTACTTGGCATTGGTGGAGTTGCTCATGAGTTTGCGTACGGCCTGGGCGATGGCGTCGCGGTCGATGCCGTAGATTTTGAGCAGCTCGTGAGGTTTTCCGCTTCGGGGAATGTGAGATACAGCCAGACAATGCAAGTTAAAGCCCTGCTCGTTCACCATCACAGAGCTCAAGGCTTCACCCAGGCCACCTGTAAAAAAAAACAACAAAAAACAAAAAAAAACACTTCCTTATATGGGAATCTCATGAACATAAAAAGCAACTGCAGCAATGTTTGGAAGAAAATAATTGAGAAACCAAGTGATATAAAAAGAACTATAGTCTCAGATAATTTGGACACACCATAACATTTCCATTTAAGGAACATTATTAATCTATTTTGCATGTTAATTTTAATGTTTTGTTTTTGCATAAATATAATGATAAATTAAAGCCGCTTGCGGCAATGATGGCTCCCTCGCCCGGTGCGCACGCCCATGCCAGGCAACCGCTGAGGTCTTGTGACCGCCTCTGACACAACACTCTCTCCCGACAGCTCGTCCACCAGACAAATTACATAGGGCACCTTTAATATTTGAAAATGGGAACGATCTAGAGCCAAATTATAGAAACTAGGCCACAGGTCACATGACTTTTATAATCAAGAGCACTGTCAGACTAAGACTGTGCATAAAAACAGACCTCCTCCAACAGAAAAGTTATACATAGTGCACCTTTAAACATATTTTGGGGGGAGTATTTATGCCCTTTTGTGGCCAACCATGGAAAATACCCCATATCCATAATGTATTTTTTTGGTCGTAGACACATAGAATTTAATACCCATATTTGGTACAACCGATAATGTTGATGTTTCATGTCTGGGTAGGGGGCGCTATAGAGTTCACTTTCCATATACTTTATAGTGTATTATATTCAGTCCATGTTCAAGCTTTAGTGATTCAAATTTCAGCACAATCAGACAAAGTCTGTGCGTAGTAATTTTTGAACTATTTATTGGGTAGAGTCTTTGCGCCTCCTGGCACAACTGTGGGAAACACCCATATCCATAATATATTTATTTGCTTGCTTTGATACAGAGAATTGAATACCCAAATTTGGTACAAAACCGATAATGTTGACGTTTCTTGTATAGTCTAGGTGGCGCTATAGAGTAACTTTTTCATATGCTTTATAGTTTATTATAATCAAGCCCTAATCAGGTATTAGTGATTCAAATTTCAGCTTTTACGATCAGACAAAGCCTGTGCGGTAGGCATTTTTAAACTATTTTTTTAGGGAGTCTGTGCGCCCTGCTGGCGAACGATGAAAATTGCACCATGTCCATAATATAAGATTTTGCTTGAAATCATGGATAGAATATAATCCCCAAATTTGGTACAAATCCGATAATGTTGACGTTTCACGTATACACTAGGTGGCGCTACAGAGTTCACTTTTATTATATTTCATATTTCATCACATTCAGGCCGAGATCACACAATAGTGATGTGAGTTTGAGCTCTGTAGGCCAAAGCCTGTCTCAGCCGTGAGAGGGCATCAAAGAAACAGGAAACGTATGGCGTTATTCCGGCGCGCTACGGACAAACCATGAAAAAGTGCGCTTAGAAATATAAGATTTTGTGGACCCACATCTGTAGATGTGACGTGTCAAATCTGAGCTCGTTTGGACCAAACCAAGACACTTGAAGACTTTGGCGTACACACAGTCAAAACGGCGGTGAATTTTGATTCAATATGGCCGACTTCCTGTTGGTCATAGAGACGTGCTCCAATTCATCTTTTGGCTTGTCTCATGGTTCTCTGTCACTGTCCTGAATTTCGTTTCCTGCGACAAACTTTGCTTGTCCCCTCTCCCATAGGGTCCAATTCTAGGGCGCCGTTGGAGGGGGCACTTTGGTCATTGTTGCGATCTCCGTTTTATCGAATTTTTCGCCGGGCCGGTCGATTCTATACCCCCATGTGAGACTTTTATTACGACGTTCAGGGGTCAAAAATGCGATCATTTTGGCGGAAGAGGAATAATAATTAAAGCCGCTTGCGGCAATGATGGCCCTCGCCCGGTGCGCACGCCCATGCCAGGCACCGCTGAGGTCTTGTGACCGCCCTGGCACGACTCTCTCCTCCCGACAGCTCGTCCACCAGACAAATTACATAGGGCACCTTTAATATTTGAAAATGGGAACGATCTAGAGCCAAATTATAGAAACTAGGCCACAGGTCACATGACTTTTATAATCAAGAGCACTGTCAGACTAAGACTGTGCATAAAAACAGACCCTCCAACAGAAAAGTTACATAGTGCACCTTTAAACATAGTTTGGGGGGAGTATTTGCTTTGTGGCCAACCATGGAAAATACCCCATATCCATAATGTATTTTTTTGGTCGTAGACACGCATAGAATTTAATACCCATATTTGGTACAAATCCGATAATGTTGATGTTTCATGTCTGGGTAGGGGGCGCTATAGAGTTCACTTTCCATATACTTTATAGTGTATTATATTCAGTCCATGTTCAAGCTTTAGTGATTCAAATTTCAGCACAATCAGACAAAGTCTGTGCGTGTAGTAATTTTTGAACTATTTATTGGAGGAGTCTTTATACTGCGCCCTCCTGGCCAACCGTGAAACACCCCATATCCATAATATATTTATTTGCTTGCTTTGATACAGAGAATTGAATACCCAAATTTGGTACAAAACCGATAATGTTGACGTTTCTTGTATAGTCTAGGTGGCGCTATAGAGTAACTTTTTCATATGCTTTATAGTTTATTATAATCAAGCCCTAATCAGGTATTAGTGATTCAAATTTCAGCACGATCAGACAAAGCCTGTGCGTGTAGGCATTTTTAAACTATTTTAGGGAGTCTGTGCTACCTGCTGAACGATGAAAATTGCACCATGTCCATAATATAAGATTTTGCTTGAAATCATGGATAGAATATAATCCCCAAATTTGGTACAAATCCGATAATGTTGACGTTTCACGTATACACTAGGGTGGCGCTACAGAGTTCACTTTTATTATATTTCATATTTCATCACATTCAGGCCGAGATCACACAATAGTGATGTGAGTTTGAGCTCTGTAGGCCAAAGCCTGTGGCCGTGAGAGGGCATCAAAGAAACAGGAAACGAAGGCGTTATTACCGGTGCTACGGACAAACCATGAAAAAGTGCGCTAGAAATATAAGATTTTTGTGGACCCACATCTGTAGATGTGACGTGTCAAATCTGAGCTCGTTTGGACCAAAACCAAGACACTTGAAGACTTTGGCGTACACACAGTCAAAACGGCGGTGAATTTTTGATTCAATATGGCCGACTTCCTGTTGGTCATAGAGACGTGCTCCAATTCATCTTTTGGCTTGTCTCATGGTTCTCTGTCACTGTCCCGAATTTCGTTTCCTGCGACAAACTTTGCTTGTCCCCTCTCCCATAGGGTCCAATTCTAGGGGGCGCTGAGTGGGGGCACTTTGGTCATTGTTGCGATCTCCGTTTTATCGAATTTTTCGGGCCGGTCGATTCTATACCCCCATGTGAGACTTTTCGTCGACGTTCAGGGGTCAAAAATGCGATCATTTTGGCGGAAGAGGAATAATAATAAAGAAAACCAACGAAGAACAATACCCCTCGCCATTCACTGATTACATGGCGAGGGAATTAAAGCCGCTCGCGGCAATGATGGCCTCGCCCGGTGCGCACGCCCATGCCAGGCAACCGCTGAGGTCTTGTGACCGCCCTGACACAACACTCTCTCCTCCCGACAGCTCGTCCACCAGAAAAATTACATAGGGCACCTTTAATATTTGAAAATGGGAACGATCTAGAGCCAAATTATAGAAACTAGGCCACAGGTCACATGACTTTTATAATCAAGAGCACTGTCAGACTAAGACTGTGCATAAAAACAGACCCTCCAACAGAAAAGTTACATCGTGCACCTTTAAACATATTTTGGGGGGAGTATTTGCGCCCTTTGTGGCCAACCATGGAAAATACCCCATATCCATAATGTATTTTTTTTGGTCGTGAGACACGCATAGAATTTAATACCCATATTTGGAACAAATCCGATAATGTTGATGTTTCATGTCTGGGTAGGGGGCGCTATAGAGTTCACTTTCCATATACTTTATAGTGTATTATATTCAGTCCATGTTCAAGCTTTAGTGATTCAGATTTCAGCACAATCATAGAAAGTCTGTGCGTGTAGTACTTTTGAACTATTTATTGGGGAGTCTTTGCGCCCCTCCTGGCCAACCGTGGGAAACACCCCATATCCATAATATATTTATTTGCTTGCTTTGATACAGAGAATTGAATACCCAAATTTGGTACAAAACCGATAATGTTGACGTTTCTTGTATAGTCTAGGTGGCGCTATAGAGTAACTTTTTCATATGCTTTATAGTTTATTATAATCAAGCCCTAATCAGGTATTAGTGATTCAAATTTCAGCACGATCAGACAAAGCCTGTGTGTGTAGGCATTTTTAAACTATTTTTTTAGGGAGTCTGTGCGCCTGCTGGCGAACGATGAAAAATTGCACCATGTCCATAATATAAGATTTTGCTTGAAATCATGGATAGAATATAATCCCCAAATTTGGTACAAATCCGATAATGTTGACGTTTCACGTATACACTAGGTGGCGCTACAGAGTTCACTTTTATTATATTTCATATTTCATCACATTCAGGCCGGGATCACACAATAGTGATGTGAGTTTGAGCTCTGTAGGCCAAAGCCTGTGGCCGTGAGAGGGCATCAAAGAAACAGGGAAACGGGCGTTATTAGCCGGCGTGCTACGGACAAACCGTGAAAAAGTGCGCTTAGAAATATAAGATTTTGTGGACCCACATCTGTAGATGTGACGTGTCAAATCTGAGCTCGTTTGGACCAAAACAAAGACACTTGAAGACTTTGGCGTACACACAGTCAAAGCAGTATGTGAATTTTGATTCAATATGGCCGACTTCCTGTTGGTCATAGAGACGTGCTCCAATTCATCTTTTGGCTTGTCTCATGGTTCTCTGTCACTGTCCCAATTTCGTTTCCCTGCGACAAACTTTGCTTGTCCCTCTCCCATAGGGGTCCAATTCTAGGGGGCGCCGTTGAGTGGGGTCACTTTGGTCATTGTTGCGATCTCCGTTTTATCGAATTTTTCGCCGGTGATCGATTCTATACCCCCATGTGAGACTTTTCTGCCGACGTTCAGGGGGTCAAAAATGCGATCATTTTGGCGGAAGAGGAATAATAATAAAGAAACCAACGAAGAACAATACCCCTCGCCATTCACTTCGTTACATGGCGAGGGCCAATAAAGAAACCAACGAAGAACAATACCCCTCGCCATTCACTTCGTTACATGGCGAGGGCCAATTAGAAGAAATTGTTATAACCATGGTTCATAACAAACTTGATTGCCTGATGCTGGCACACTGTACTGTGCCATCATCAGGCTTGATAAACCACCATTTTGAGACCCTCTGGGAGAAAACAAGATTTAATCGTTTAATTGTACATTTATCTTCAGTCTCTCTCAGCTCTTTTGTGGGCGCAGGGCATGGCCGTCTGTGCTCTGTATGTAGGTCACCCTCATCGCCATGGGCACATTTGTCGTTAAGGAAATCTGACAGCTCTCTCTGGCTTTCCAAAATATAGCAAGATATGTTCCTGCAAAAGCCCTCCTCCCCCATTACAATAAACAAATGTCACCGCATTGCTTTACTGTGAGTTGACCAAATGGACCAACGGGACTGTGACACTGCAGCCATGGAGACCATTAACATACAAAGATATGGCCAATAGCAACCATATACACACCCCCCGTCTTCTTGGTGGTCATAACATTGTATCCACCTGCTTATTCCTACACACAATTAAAGTCCAGTTTTCTTCAGAACCAGCTTCAGCAAATTGGAGCCACTTTGGTTAAAACCACTCCAGTTCATTAAACACAGAAACACAACTTCTTCCTCCTTCCTAATTTCTGAACTCTTCTCCAGACCTGTACATTAAAAAGCTCTACACATCCTTGACATTTTAAAATGTTTAGATCTTGATTTCATTAAAATATATTGAGCGCCCAGGTAACATGGTAAGGTTCCATATAATGAATACAGTATTTCACTATGAGAGAAATCAGGTCAGTGGGTCTGAGTACTTGCCTTCATAGTAATGGTCCTCCACAGTCAGCACTCGTCCTCTTGTGGCGCGGCAGTGATCGATGATGGTCTTGTAATCCAGTGGTTTGATGGTAAATGGATCAATAATCCTAACAGAGATCCTCTCTGGAAAAAGTAAAACATTTGTGCCAATATTAAAATGTGTATATACATAGACATGGCACAAAACAGATTATACAAAGTCTGTATAAAACACAAATAAAACATCAATAAAAAAATCTTGTCATACCTTTTTTCAGATGCTCAGCTGCAGCCAAAGCCTCATGGATCATCATCCCTGCTGCTACCACCGTCACCTGGTCATCTTTGCTCTGGTACACTACCTAAAAGAGGCAATTTTAGACAACAATATTAAAACTCAAATGTATTTTGAATAATTTAAAACGTAAGTTTATTTGAAATCTGTGACCTGTTTATATTACCTTTGCTTGTCCAACATGGAAGTCCTCATTACTACTGTAGATAATGGGGCAGTCATGGCGACTGGTTCGGATGTAGCACAAACCCTTAATAACAAAACAAAACACCACATTATAATTATTTAAATCAAACTTCATATTTCCTATGGAAATTTTGGATTATGTACCTTTGTTGTGGCAGCAAGGTCCAGGGCCTTCTCTGTGGTCACTCCATCACTCGGGTAGAAGACCGTTGAAGAGGGAAGAGCTCTGAACATGGCAAAATCCTCCAGCCCCATGAGAGATGGTCCCTCCTCACCTGCAAAATTTGATCTGTTTATTGCTTCGCTAAATATATATTAAAATAGAATTAATACTTATGGGAGGTGCCTTAAGAGTTAATGCACACTTAACATGCATATACCTTGATATAGTCCTTGTGCACACCTAAAACAGGGAAGATGGGAGAGAGAGGGGAGGACAGTGGGCAGGCAGAAGAGCTGAGGAGTGTGGTGTGAGGAGAACACAGGGTTACAGAACAGGAAAGACACATCTCTTGGGATACTGGGACACTTTGAGGTCACTTTGTGGAAGAATTCAGTGTAAACTCCTAAATACTGACCACTGGAGAAGCCACAGTGGGAGCCACACAATTTGATGTTGCTCTCGCACATGGCGGCCATTCGCAGCTGATCATGGGCTCGGGTAAAGAAAGAAGAGAGAGTGCTGGCAAACACAAGGTTTCTGTCACGAGCAGCACAGCCCACTGCAACACTGACCTGGAGAAGAGATTATGTTACTTACATATTTACTCCACTTACCATCATAACAAGCACTGACTATATTGTTTTATACTCAAAAGTATGTAATATAGCATTAAAATTTCCAAATGATTTATTTAAAATGATGTTGATATAGAAATAGAATAGATGTACATTGACCCTCTTAATAAAAATGTTTACGTGGCATATTTTAAACTTACATTTATGTTCCAGAGTCAAACCTGAGCTAATGCTTACAAAAATTGCATGAATTGCTTAATATGCAACAATAAGTAAGCTTATAGTGACGGGAAAACTGTTATACAATTATTAAAAGTCTATTTGTTAAATACTTTAAGAACGATAAACAATCTATCCTGCTGTTCACTCTTGTCACGAGACATTTGGCTTTCATTGAATATTTTGGCAGATGGTTCGACCTTCTGCATTAATATTTCACCTCTGAATTCACTTGTCACGAGTGTTCATCATCGGTACAGTGTCTGACCTAGATTACAGTGCAGGGCGGCACCCAGAGTTGACAGGTCCTGAATTTAAAGTCAGCCCTTCCCCCTTCTCCAAACTGGACCAGGGCATAATATCAGCATAATGAATAACTATGTATAAAATAGAAAAGGTTGTATTTCCAGTTATTGCAGTAAAGAAATCACTTAATATTTTTCTTATGGTAAACTTTAGGGCAAATTAGGTGCACTTCCTTACCATGTTTTGTTGGGCTACATAACACTCCACAAAGCGATTTGGATGTTCGTTCTTGAAGATCTCTGAGTAGGTGAGGTTGTTGGTATCTCCATCCAAAGCTACCACACGTTCATAGTAGCGGCCCATCTTTGCCAGAGCCATCCCATAGGCCTTTCGGGTGGAAATCTATGGAAGAAGGCATAGTTACAAAGGATAGGGTTTTATATGAATAGAAAAACATTTAAATCCCTCAGTCTCCTAGGCATGATCCATAGTGACAAGGATCAAGACATTGTCAACTGAACAAGATTTTCAGTTTATCGTGTTTAAGCTTCCAAATATGCCTTTGAATTGAAAAAGGTTTGATGGAAGCCAAAATATCTTTAACTGAAAATCTTGTTCAGTAACAAATTTTCTGAAATCTTTGTTACAAGTTATTATGTATCCTAATTTTATCTCGATATACTTGATCACACCTGCTTAACCCTGGATCAAATCTATTGTACACATGGTTTATACAGGTTTCTTTTAGACCTGGTTCAATCCTGTAATGACCAGACTATTTTCATACTTATTTAAACACAAATATAATTTTTTGGTCGTCATGATTTTATATGATAGCAGCTGTGTGTAGCCTTGATACAGTATAATGCACATATGATGTAAATGTAACCTTTTCTCCGGCCTTGTAGCTGGGTGCGCTGGGCATTCTGATGTTCCTCAGGCTGACAGGGGGAGAGTCCTCGATGGGAGAGGATGGATACAGGTGCTTACTGGTGTTTGTGATGCGACTCTGCCAATCTTTTACCACCATCTCGGCCATATCTTTGGGCAGGGGCTTAGCATGCCAGCCTTGCTTATCTTCAGCAGCTAAAGATGCATTGCATTATATTAAAACTTGCATAAAGATTACAATGTTATATCCACATTTTACATATTGTTTATAGGTGGTTATACAGTGGTGAGTATAAGCAGCTTAGTAAATATTATATTTAGAGAACAGCAATCACCTGGGATGCCTTTGCCCTTGACAGTTTTAGCGATAATAGCAGTGGGTTGATGGCGGGGCTGACTCAGAGCTTTACACAGCTCTTCTACGCTGTGTCCATCAACTATGATAGCATGCCACCTAGAAGCAAGAAAAATACATTATTGAACATGAATGTAGTTATGTAACAGGGAAAAAGCAGTAGCATATACACAGGGCCACCCCGTAAGCTATTTTGAATTAAACATACATTTATATTCCCAGATATTTATCTTTTTTTAGGACCATTTTGATTATAATTTTTAATGAATTTATTTTTATTTTTAATTTATTTTTTGCTAAATATCGTGTGTGAATATGATTTAGACCTTTGAGTACCAGTTAAGCCATAAACCAGACAAGGATGTTTATAAATCTATATAGCTGAAATGTCATGTCCCACATTAATTAATATACAAATACTTGAAATTGAAATACTTGTCCTTGCTCTTGTTTGTGTTTAATTGTATTTGTACTGGCCCATAGTATTATGATTAATGTGTGTACATGTGTACTACTATATTTTACCCAAAAGCTTCAAAACGTTTGTAGTATTTGTCAACATGATGCTGCAGAGGGGCGGTGTCACTCTGGCCCAAGCGGTTGATGTCCAAGATGGCCACCAGGTTGTCGAGTTGGTAGTAAGAAGCAAATGACATGGCCTCCCACACAGAGCCCTCAGACATCTCCCCATCTCCCATCAGACAAAACACGTGGTAACTGCAGGTACACAGCGGGGTACAGTGACTGCTTAGGCTTGTGTGGGGTGCACAGACAAAGACTAAATAGTGTTTGAAAAGAAGAACACATCATCTTAAATGCTCTTTGACATATTTCCACTTGAATTGTTTCTCTTCCCTTCATCAGACTCTAACTCATAGTGACATGATAGCTTTGCAGTGCAGAGGTGTGGCTGCACCATTCTGCACATGCTACTAACATGAGAACAACCCCACCCATTTTGATCCTAGATGTAGATTGTAACTGTAATATAAAGAAAATAATAATCTGGGTTATATTATTGCAGTAGTAAATTTAAGACCCCAATAATAATCTTGACACAACTTAAATTATAATATGTTTTGAAAAATAAATACATTACATATTCTTTAGTTCTTTAATTCTCAGATGAAATCAAGTATATTGGTGAAAATGAGGCTGCCGCATGCGCTTGTGGTTATTAGAGCAGAAGAATTGTGAGGTGGAGCACAGAGCTGCAGCACACACCCACTCAGCAAACAGCCACAATATTGATATAAATTCTAACTTAATTTATGATGGCTTTCTGAATCTGAATGTGCAGAGGATTACCTGGATTTGTCAAAGTACTTTCCAGTGTATGCCATTCCACAGGCCACACCGAGGCCTTGGCCTAAGAAGCCATGAGCTACCTCCACAAAATGCTGCTTCTGAAAAAAATCACTTTATTTGTTATAGGTGTTATCTTTGTAATAATAATTTTAGAAACAGTTCTTACATGCATAGTGTGGCTCTCATGAGAGGAGTCGGCTTGGCATAAGCTGAACATTTCACTTTCCTTGAGGAAGCCAGTCTCCACCCACATGGAGTACAGGGCCGGAGCAGCATGGCCCTGTAAAACAAAGACCAATATTATAGAGCTGTTCAATCTATATGTATAGGAACTATTGTGAGATTTCTGAACATATGTTAAACAAAGAAAAAAGTGCATGAATAATGTGGGTTCACATGTATTTTTTAAACACAATTCTTAACATTTTTATCAGAATGTGATTTTTTTAATACTAATATAGTTTTGAAATTGGTTAATTTAATTTTCTTAATGCTTATGACATTAAAGAGAATATTTAAAAGAAAATATTCAATCCATTCACCTTGGACAGGAGGAAGCGGTCGTTATTGTAGTGGCGAGGGTCTTCAGGGCGGTACCTCATGGTGTGAAAGAACAGCACAGACATAATCTCGGCCACACTGCAGCACGACGTGGGGTGTCTGACGGGTGGGGTCCACATTTTAACAAAGAATCGAAATTCAACATACTGAAATATATGTGCCCACTAAGTCAGTATACATTTTCAGTCGTTTCATTGTGTTTATTGGGATGATTCAGGCCTGCTCAGCTTATTTCTTTGTCTAAAAAGGTCCCTCTACTAAGTCTTACTAAAGGGAATAATAAGTTGAATTTGTAAGTACCAGCTGTCAAATGCTCAGTCAGACACAGCTACATGCAAAAGTGTGATCTATTAATACATTATTAATACAGTAAAACTAAAATTGTTTATGTAATTGCAAATATAAGTTGTACTTAAAATGAAATTATATGTTGGTTATGCAACAAATAATAAATCAACCATTACTACTGCACAAATAATTTCATGATCTCAAATGTACCAACATGTGTGTTAAAACTTCTAGGGACCATGCAGCAGATTTCCCAATTTTTGCATTAAAATAAAGCTCAATTTAGAAACTAGAAACCAGGCTATATAATAGTGCATGTGTTATGTAATCAGTATTGTTCTACCAAATGATACATAATAAAATGAACAATGATCATTTGTTTTGGATTTCGCTGTGTTGTGGTATTAGAATACACTAGTTTTCATTTTGCCATGTAATGTGCCATAATAAGTACCTTGTGCAATAAATAAAACTTATTATAAACATATATGCCTATACTCTTGCAGTTTGGACACTCACCCATGACCAGCTGCAGTCGTCGCCTTGATGCAGTTGATGCGGAGGCGGTTGGCGATGTTCCTGAGCACCTGGATGGTCTGCTGGTCTGGTTTGTGGTAATCCTCCATGATGTTAGTTAGATCAAGTCCCACTGTGTCCCACTGTATGAAAAAGTTAAATAATAATGGCAAACAAAACTGTATTTAATGACTTGGTGATGTATAGATGGAGAAAGAGAAAGAGCGTGACTTATCCACAGACAGACCAACAGAGATGGGGTGGGGCAGAGGTTGGCTGATGCTGGTTGGGTGTGACCCTTCAGGATGGAGGCAGCTCACACCATTGGCTGCATTGGAGTGGGATGGTGGAGGTGTGGCAGAGTGGTGAACCTGGGTGTATAACATTCAAGGGGAGGGGGGCGTAGGGACTCAGGGCAACTGTCTGAATACATACATCACATTTGATACACAGAACGCATTGTTATTCATGCGCATGATATTTTCATCAGCCTCATCAGATGTGTTCCTCCTGTTCTTAATGCTTTTTTTGTTTTGTTAATAGACCTTATGAACTTACATTACTGTATTTATTAATTACAATACTACACATTTCTTCTTCTGAGATTAGGTCTTGATGAATGCTGTTATTTTAAAATTCTCTTTTAGATTTAGTATAAATCAATCTAATTCTTAATATGATATTTCTATATGACAGTGTATTATTTTCTTATTATCTGCTCATATCCCATAATTACGAATGGATCTAATTGATTAATTTGAATGTAACTGCTTTATATTTTCTAAAAAGTGCATGTTTGCCATTGTTAATTTATTGCATTCTTTGTTAAAAGGCATTTCTGCTTTGAGTGTGCTGTTTCTCAGTTGGATGTTTTCTTGTTCGATGATGTTCAGTGAACGTGACATGTCTCTTCTGGGGACAACGTGTTCTTTCCTTTTAAGCCCTAAACCTCATAAAGGCAATCATGTATTTATTTTGAGTGCACAATATTTTTTTTATACATTGTTATAAGGTATTATATTAAAGTTATATTATGATCTAATCATTGTTTAATAACATATATCCCCGCACCCCTATGAACTAACATCAAGGACCGTGTTGTCCACCCTCCTGTGGGCTCACCACCTGCAGAGGGGTTCATAGGGGAAGTCAGGTGCTATGAGTATTGGGCAGCACGCTGCCCCCGCGACCCAGCCGGATTAAGCGGGAGAAGATGGATGGATGGAAATTACAGAATTTTACTTAAAATTTTTCACAACTACATATGCTGAGGTCTATCCTACATTTATGTAAAACATGCCAAATAAAAATACTCAAAGTTAAGCCCAATGTATATTATAGAATAAAATTTAATAATTCATCATTTGAACAGTTAGTGCATAAAAACACTCTTGCAAAGAAGCTGATTTTTGTGTGTATTTAATCCTGCATAGTAATTAACTAACACTAACCTTGAACTGTATTTTAAACATTGGCCAGCAGAGGGTACTCTTTTTCAATAAATTAACTGCCACTACTTGCAGCACAAATAGGCTATGTCTAAAAAAAACATTAGTAAAAGAAAGGCAACACACTTTTATTCAGTAAAGTGTTCTAAACTACAAAGAAATTAGCTATATATAATATATAATATTATACTGTATTACACAATATCATCTTTTATTTATTTTATAGTAGTTAAGATTTATTTAGTAATTTCTTTTTTTCTGCCCCATCTTTCTTGCTCCTGCACCAGTGGTCTTTGTGGTTTATGCCTCCATGCCCCCTCCACATTATCATGGTGCCTCTCTAGAATCCTGTACCTCTGGAGCTCTATGCCTAGTAGTATAGTATAAAGAATTGTATAAATCTTGAATTTTGGACTCAAATAGATAAAGGTATTTCTGATATTTTTGAATATATTTTTTCTTCTTGTCCATTGACTAATATGTTTTTACCTCAGGACCTGTCCGTCCCTCTGTGCCTCTGGAGCCCTTAGCCTCTACAGCTCTGTGTTCTCTTGAGCCCTCTCTCCTGTTCTACCACTGTCCTTCTCACACTCTGGAGCAGCTCCTCTGGGCTCCGGCTCCTGTCAGAAAAACTCTACTTCACATAGACCCACAGGTGCTAACCAATAGAAACCAACAAACACAAGGCCATGTGATGGTGCACAGCCAATATCAGGCACCCTCATCCACATATTTCCTGGAGGGAAAGTATGTTTGGAGAACATGGATGTTGCTATTTTTAATCTTTATGGCTGAAAAAGAGGAGCAAAACAGCCACTTGTGGTATAAAGCCTATAAATACAACTCAGACCATCAAAGCAGGTGGAGTTCATAATTAGACGGCATTGTTAGCTGCTACCACTTACACGTACATGCAACACAAGCACACGCACAAGTAGTCCCAGATGTACACTTAGACCTGGCCTTCATCTGTGCTCAGAATGTGAAAAACAACTTAACTCAACAATAATATCATCTTCATCTGCATAGCACACTTGTTATAATGGTGAAGTGTTGCTTTAATGCCAGTGTCTGCTCTGGGCTCCTGCCTCATCGCCTCTGCTCTTATCACTCCATTTCCTTAAACTGCTCTGTGCTCATTCTGATGACACACAGTTTGCCCTTCACTGAGAGATGTCTGTCACTGGCCCCACCTTCAACTGTAGCCATAAGATGTACCAGAAACATAGGGGCTGTTAGTCTGTGTGGGTCATATGGACACAGCAAAACTGTTCAATTCAGCCAATGTGAATGCACAGACAAATTACTGAAATAAAGAGACTTGTTCTGGAGGGGGCAGGAGGTGAAGACATGGTAAAGTGGAGAAGCGCTTAGAGAAAGAGGCTGAGTGTGTTGTGGTTCATAGTGAAGTTGACGATGCACAGGAAGAACAGATGCGCTCCGGGGCGTTCAGGCTCCATCACTACTGCTATACTTCAAATACATACAGGCCTGCACAAATACTGCTGCTTATGCATATTTTACAACGCTTTCCCATACATATATCTTACCTAAAAGAGACGGATTTAAATACTTTTTGTTCTCTGTTGATATACAGCATAGTATTCAAATATAATATGACAGTCGTTTACATTCATTTAGTTATTTTAGTTATTATTTGTTCTAATAGTTATTATTAGATTTATCTGTTGGGTATTGCTGTATAATGAAATGATCTTTTGCTAGCTTGCACTTAAGACCGGATGTTCTCCCAATGAAACAATAGTATTATATAGTGTAATATAGTATAGTATTTTAGTAAATATATTACTGTTACTGTTTCAGTTCAAGAGCTCAATCTGCTGGGTTTTATTTGGAGAAAATTGGCTGGCTGATCACTCTTGGCACCTTTATTGCCTGTTCGGAATAATGGGGAAGCTTGATTAATAATTTTAAAAAATAGTTTTGAGAAAAGTGACCCATGTATAAGTCAGTTTTATGCTTTTTGCTGTAATGGTAAAAAATACTAATTTATAGGCCTAAAAATACCATACAGGTGATCAAACATGCACACCCACACAGCTATGTATCATATTCCCAAATACGCACATACACATTGGGGGCGTAACACACATTACCTGGTGCAAGGTGAATAATTCAGGACAACTCTAGAAGAAGCATTATCTTGGGCAGACGGTAATAAGATACAGTAAGCCTGGTTGGTGCGTTGTCACCCGCTGAAAGTCTGCTTGCATCTCTTCACTGTTCACGCTCCTCCACTACAGGGAAAGAAAACAGCAGGGCCCTGTAAGATCTATGGGGAAGGAAGAGAAGAAAAATGGGACTTGATTGGAAAGGTAGGAGACCAAGGATGATTTATTACTTAATAATACACTACACTCATTTAGTAAGGATGAGTTGTACATGGATTTCTGGTTAAACTTTCTTCCTATTCAACACAATGTGACAAATTTACAAAATGTGTAAGTAACTACCACTGAAGCAACTTGTATTGAGCCACATAAAATGGTACTGATGCAGCAACTACTGAAAATAGAAAAAAGTCTGTCCACTGAATTCAGCGATCTAGGACAGAGCCTGGTTTTCCCTTGGAACTTTGGACTACTACTTTTGACCTCTGTATTGTGAATAGCTTAAATGTAATTGGCTTTCTGCAATTTCAGGTGGATCTTCCTGAATGACCCTATAAGTCAAGGTCATTTTAAAATGGGCTTTTGATCTCCTTACTTTTTAAATGGTTTTATAACTACAGTCATGGATCAGAGTGTGAACTTTACATTGTGTATTAAAAAGTTACTTTTAGTCAAGCATTGATGATAGGAGCGATGTATACCCCCATTCATTGACTCTTTATGAGGTCTCTTGGGCATTATAGCTGAAAGTTGCTTATCATTTAAAAGGGTGGGAAATATAGGCTGCAATGTACAAGGCAGTTGACCGTGAAACACCTGTTGATCAGGACATTATATTTCTAACTATAGTATGCTACTTGAAATTTTAACGCACATTTATGCTCTGATCCACATGACTAGAAGAGCAGCTGTAACAGGAGAGAGGTGCGTTCATTGCCACCAGATCAAGGCATGTGGTGTTGGCTTACTTTATCACCATGCACACACACAAAGGGTCCATCTGGGATATGCTGTTTACCATTTAAACGCCAATACAATCAACAGGACAGCATTATTTACCTAGGTTATACAACAAGATAGTTCCATATGTGTAATAGCAATTACTTTACACTGAACAATAGCAATTTATGTACTGTGATTTGAATCTGGTTTCCAAATAAGCCCATGTACAAAATGAGGTGAGGTTAATCCGGTGCTTAAACTTGGTGATGTATCCTGTTTCGATAATCCACTATTTGCCACTGACACATAAAAAACTCTTGACAGTGTTAATTGTTTGTAATAGCCAAATGGGCCTAATTAGTGTGTTGTTAGCTTACCATAATATTTAATGATTTACATAAAATTATTGGGATTTTGTTAAATGTACACTATGTAATATTTTAGGTTGAGGGTGCCCATCATTTGCTTGCTTGTCTAGCCGTAGATGTTATTGCTTTGTCCAGAATGTGTCACAATATGGCATTAAATGTATATTGTGCCGATCCAATTACAGGGGTATTTATATTCTTAAAAATACATTGAAAAACATACATGCATTAGCAGCTTGCCTCTCCACAGATCTGACCTGGACACGTTACCTGCTTTTCCATGGAGATACCGGTAGATTTAATGTCATAATGAGGATCCAGGCAAATCAGTAGCATCTCCATTTGGACAAGCATGTTACACAGTGCACCTTTAACTCAGCCAGCACAGTGTCTGCAATGGGGAGAAAAGCATGTGATCCTATGGAGGTGTTGCTCTGATTGGTGGTTTGAGTGACCTTCACGTGACTGGAGCACGGTGCACTTGATGTGTCGTTTTGAGGTTACACGGACTCGGGTGGTGCTAAGACGCTGACCCGCGGTGTGAGTTTGGTACGGGGAGCAGAGGGGGGGTCTCTCCACGGCTCTGCCCCACAGCTCTGCCCCTGCCCTGTGCGCTGACGCCGTGACGATATGCCTGGGACGAGGATGCTCTGTTGTCTGGTGCGCACTCTCCAGTCTCCTGCTCCTCTCATCACCATGACGGAGTTGGACTGAGGCTCAGGATCTGGATGTGTCCTCATGGTTTTTACCCTCTTCTCTTTAAAATCGGACCTTGGATTTAGCCCCTTCCCCCCGTGGACGAGATCAGTGGACAAGAGAAGACCGAACAGTGGAGTCTTCAGGAAAGGTAACAGACTCAACAAGGTTTGAAGTTAGCTTAGCCTAGCAGCGTTTCTCCTCCCGCTGAGTGCATTGTGCTTTTAGTCATTTTTGTCAGGCGACGGGTGATATTAATGGCCACTTTGCGCTCGACGCCGCTGAGCTTCGCGGGGCTCTTTTGGAGGAGGGGAGCTAATTGTCTCAGAGCATAGAAAGACTGCGCCGTGGAGACTGAAGCCTACATAAAACAATCACGTCAGGTGGTGGACCGCACTAAAACTGTCCAGCTCCGTGGTCGGGGTCGGATGTCAAGACGTTTAACCAGATGTTTCTTGTTTTTTTCATTAAAAGCGACGAGCATTTGCCAGATCTGTCCCCCTGGCAGAGAGAAGAGGGGGTTACGCATCCTACCTTGATCGCGTCCAAGGAGAAATATGAGGACGTCTGATGGTGTTTAATTTGTCACGAATCACTCATTAGAAAAAGGATGCGTATTATACTGATGTGTGTTAATGCTGTCCAAAGCGCAGCTCCGGTGGGAGGAAAAAAAAAAGCTTTGTTCTGGCCGTGTTTGCACTGGCGTCAGCTTCTTCAGAGCAGCATCACTACACAAAGGGGAGATGGGCTGACTGTCGTGTGGCTGAAGTCTAAAATTACAAAAGCACATTTAGTTTTCTGGGTGCGAACATAAAGATCATTTCCCTGCTCCAGTGCACCGTGACCTTTGTTGTTTGTTGCTGTGGGCCTGCTGCAGTTCAAGGACTTTCAGTGATGACAGTGTGGAGTGATGCCTGACAGTGGCAGCTCAGCATTATCCTTTTACACTACTCTGCTTTGTCATTTAGAGTGACCTGAATGTCATTTGTCCTGGTACCGTAATGGCTCTGCTTGTGACAGGCTCTCCCATTGTAGAGCATTGTGAGCAGTGTGCTCAGAAATATGTTTTTGTAACCTACCTCTATTTAGGACACATAAATAACTGTAACTGAATTGGATAAATTAGTCATAGGTGTGTTTCTTGGATTGCATCGATACCAACTTCAACCATCTTTATCTTTGTTTTTTCTCAGAGGTAAATTATGCTGGCAGCAGCTGAGGTTGAGGCCCTGGTGACGTGCCAGCTCATTGGTCAGACAGCTGTGCCCCTATCTCACCCGTCTCTGTGCCCTGGCGGGTCCATGCTGCTGGATGCCCCTCACAGAAGCACACCCGCAGCATGAGCGCCAACGGGCCCGCCCCAGACCCCACTTCCACCCCGGCTCCAGCCCCTCTGCCACCTCCGCCTGCACCTGCCCCTGTGTCCAGCACCATCCCTGTGGGTGCTCTGGCACAGAAGAAGAGGCAGCAGTATGCCAAAAGCAAGAAGCAGGGCAGTAACGCTAACAGCAGGCCGCCCCGAGCGCTCTTCTGCCTCAACCTCAACAATCCTATACGCAGGGCCTGCATCAGCCTGGTGGAGTGGAAGTATCCTTTATACTAATAATGTGATGATAATCCGTCTTTTATTAAAGTTACTCTTGTTTTTATAATTGTACTAATATAAAATCATCAAAATACATCTATTAATTACTCACAGTGTATTGTATCTATTGTTTTCTCAGGTTTATTTCATTATTCTCCTTAACCCTTTTCTTCAGGCCATTTGATATCTTTATTTTGATTGCTATTTTTGCCAACTGCATGGCCTTAGCTGTCTATGTCCCTTTCCCTGAAGATGACTCCAACTCCACAAACCATGACCTGGTGAGTAAACTGTTTGTCCTTTCAACATTCTTCATTCTGTGCTGAGAGAATGGTCGATTTACCAAAATAATCTAAGACCATCACATCACAAATGTTCACGGCAAGCTATTTATATTTTAAAATGATCCTTCAATAGACTGCATCCACAGGCACTTTGAAGTATCTGGTCTGAACCTCTTTGGCATCGCTGCTTTGTAGTGCTTCATCATGTCTTAACATTTCTGTACTTTTATTCGGTTTACTATTTTTAGACTTTCTTGTTGCTGCACCACGTACTTGCTACTGCATCTTTTGCATTATGTCTCTGTGATGGATTATGGGTGATGTAGTGTGGTAAGCATTGTTCCGCAGCTGAAGATGAGTGCACTCTTCAAAAAGCTAGACAAATACAGCAAATATGGCAGATCCAGCTGTTACTTTATTCATCGGAATCTTTCAAATTATTACAGTGGATGTGGGCAAAAGCCAATAGAGACAGTTTGAGTACCGCATGTTACACGCTGTACACGGTGTACTTCTTAAAGGTGGCCAAATTAACTTTTATGAGTGTATTCAAAGTTATTCATGTGTTGTTGAGTAATCCAGCATTGTTCTGTATTTAAGGTTTGAATTGTCAGCATATTTTCACCTATCCCTACGCACCCACTGCCCTGCGTGATTATTTAGGAAAATTTAAGACTCTTGGTCATAGACATAGGGTTAAAATGTTCAGCAACCATTCTCTACTTCTCTTCACTCTTCACTCATCTCTGCAGTTTTGAACAGAAAGTCAATTGCACAATTTTTTTATGACCATATTGCCATATAGCCCTTTAGATCAATATTGCATTTCATGATTCCCCAAATATTAACTTGTGATCTATGTTGTAGTTTCATTCAAATGCCATAAAAAGCACTGTTTTCTGTAAGATGTGAACTAGACCTGTTATAAAAGCTCTTGGTGTATGCAGTGTAGAATGGAGAGTGTGAAGTTATCCCACCATGTTTGACCTCCGGAGGGTGACCTCAAGGTGTTTGTTTACATTGTGCCACATCCGGCGAAAGTAGGACATTGTAGATGTTACGCTGTCTGATATAAGGAGTATAATATAGGCTACAGTTTGTACAGAGAAAGGCTGAGTATTGGGTTGCATTTGTAGCCATGTAACAGTTGGTAAACAAATACCTTTTGTTATTCTAAAGAAATCAATTCACTATTTTTTAATGATATCTCCTACTCTTGTATTTGCAACTTACACGTCTGTAGACACCATAAAATTTTATGTTCCTCTGCCCTGTAGATTTTATGCTTGGTCTTATAACAATCAGATATTACTTTTCCACTGTGGCAGAATATTACAATTTTTCGGATATATACAATGGCACAAGTGTTTTGTTTTTTTTTGCCCTGGATCCTATTTCTGCATCCACGACTTGTTTACACATGTCTATTACTTCTGCAAACGTGAGACATTTTCTGCATCTCTATGGTTTTCTGTCTAAATTGCTTTTACTGTATGCACTATGCAACAGAAGCTTTCCATCTTCATAAATCATACATGCTTTATCTATACACTCTACAGTCTGTACCTCTATTCTAAACCTCACATCACATTTATAGTTGCGTTTCTCAAAAAGATGGCAATATGGAATCCATCATAGAGCCTATTAATTAATAAAGTGCATTGAACTATATGAAGCTAATGCAAAACCTCATTTAGATTTTATGTAAGATTGTGTTATTCAATCCATATTTATTACACTCATTTAAGCAGCAATAACGTGTTTTATATGGTGCATGAACAAGATTAATAACAAGAGGCACCACTAATTGCTAAATACAACACATATGCATGGCTATCCCTTTCTCTTCTGTCTACAGTCTTTTTAAAAGTGCAGTATGCAACTTTTGTGGTGTATTCTTACTGTGAGGAAATCACATCTCCACAGATCTACCTGTAATTTGACCAGATGGCGTCTCCTGCTTGGTTTCATTCAGATAAGTCAAATGCCACACCACAAGCAGTAACTTGTCCTGGAACTCTCCCTCCTTCTGAAAAGTCCTGAAAAGTCTTTTAGTTTTGCATCCCATTCCCTATTATTTAAATGTATTCCAGAGACCCCTTGTGTATTGGCCACACTTATTGTACAGATCTTGGCTTAAATTTTGTCGCATCAACAATATATTTCCCTATTCCTTATTTTCAGCAGCTTTTGTACAAAAGATGCTTTATGGGGCAGGTGTGCTTGCTGGAGCACGGTACAGATAAACTGCTGAGTTGGTTTCTATAGCGTCTAAAGTAAAGCTGTGGTGCTGTCACTTCACAGCTCTGCACTCTGCTGCTCTGAGGTGGGCTGTCGACCGATGCAGGTGAAGAGAGGGTCTCATGTGTAATCCTGGTATTAAAATTATCACAGGGTAGCAAACCAAGCAGCTCTTTCAACAGGGATATATTCAGATGCAGTATATAATCATCAAATGGGCAGTGAAAACAGCCAAGGTCAACCAACCACCATTAGCGAAACAAGCAAAACACCAGCATTTAGAGAAGACATAAGAAACTGGGGTCTCAGTAGCATTAGACTGGCAGTCTTTGTTGGAAAAGTGTATTAACCAAAGTAGCTAATTGTATAGAAGCCCATTAACTCTCCAGGCAGAGCCGAGCTAAAATCTTGGGTTGTGCCACCACCTAAGGGCTGGTGTACAGTCATACTTAATGTGTAATTAAACAGACCTTTCCTCCTGTTTGCCTGTTATTGGTTTAGTCATTTCAGTCTAACAGTAAGTAGCACAGACACGTAGCGCACAGCCACTTTGTGTAAGGGACGGACAAGAGACTGACCTGCTGCCTTTGCTTTAAAGTCAATGGTGACTTGTCTGTTGGAGACTCAAATCCCCGGGCAGATTTTATGAAGGTACATAAGCAAAACAATGACCTTTTCATGATGATTCATGTCTGATCCATTATAAAGAAACACTGAGTGAATTGTATCTAGTATCTCAAGTAGTGTTTGTTATTGCATAATGGTGAGGACACAGGGTTAGAAAAAATATGGATAAATGAACATAGGATTGCACGGCACTTGTTTTAATGGATCATAACAGTTATTTTAAAGTGCTTTATGATATCTAATCTATGGAAATCAGTCTTTATAATTTAATATAGAGACATAGAGATGTTTTTGCTTTAATATTCCCTATATTTTACTACTGCATACATTTTATTGCCCTGCCATATTTGCAAGATTTCTTTTCTTCAAGGGTCAAGCATTGAATCACAATGACCTTTTCAGTAAGTCTTGAAAACTTATTTGAATGAAACTTTTAATAATATCTGGGCCTGCTTGTTTTTTTGTCTGTTTCACTACCAAGGATCGCTTCAGAATACAATACAGGGTAAAATGCATTTCATATAGCATATGGAGATGATCGGCTGTAGGAAAGGGCCGCTCGAAGGGAGTGGGGTCCTGTTCCCAAGGTAGCAATTTAGTGCTAAAAAGATAATTATTCTTTTGACGATGTGCTATTTTGATATTTTGGTGACATTGTTATGTTGTGATTCAGTATTACTCTCTTTAATGCAGCTCACCAAACACCAAACACCAAACCCTTTTCCCACCCACTGCGCCTACTGGTCAGCCTCTGTGGGTGGATTTAACCAATCACATTGAAGAGTGAACTGTCAAGAGCAGGAGATGACTTGAGTTAGAACTTGTCAGGCAATATAAACAAACTAAGTCCACACTAATATTGATAAAATCTAAATTGTTCTCTGTTAATATATTTTGGGCATATTGCCCACCCCCACTACTTATGCTGTTTTGCAGTAATAACAAACCATATGTTCCCATTAAATGCACAGATGCAGTGGCACAAATGAGCAGTGAAGATAAAGAGATGAAGATGGCGTTTAAATCTGATGTGAATCCAAAGTACAATCCAAGTGCCAAAGTTGTGACTCGCAGCCAGTGCCTGTTCAGTGCTCACTGTGGGAGAGTGCTGTGGCCTGACATCAGCTGCACAGAGGCTTGAGAGGCTCCACTGGCTTCTGTCACTGATGATCACTGGGAAGAGGTCGGATGTGAGAGGAAAGGCTCTGCCGAATCTGTCAGGGCCTTTTAACTGGACTTTTATTTGCAATAACATCAATTACAAGAGGCTTGGCTTTCACCTGTTGGCTATGTGTCTGTGGGTTTGAAAAGAAAACAGGTTGCCTAAATCTAATGACATTAATAAAGGTCAAGTTTTGGAATGTGCTAGATTTCAGTACTTTTTGATATCACAGATTTATTTACACACTATTGATTGATGGACTATGATAAAAAAGCTTCACATATCTACTATTTTTTATTATTATGAAAAAAACGTGGTAAAATGCACATATGTTTTATCATTTAAACAGAAATCCTATTCAGGGGTTTCAGTTTCTTTTTTATAGGTGATATTTTAAATTTTATTTTTTAAAATATGATTGAAACGATGTATTTTGATGCTCTCAAACTCCTTAGTAGTGTATATATCTGCCTGCCCACTGTTGATGACAGATATCTCCATGAATGACATGTCATATGTCAGTGCTTGGCCTCCTGTGGAAGTGCTAATCTTTACATGTGCGAGAGGAGGAGCGTTTGGCGGGCGCTCTGTTACGGCTGGCACCAGTGGCTTCCTGTGGAGATGATGGAGGCAGGATGTGTTTAGTCACTTAACGTAACTGCTCATTTGGGAACTCGCACTGTCCTCACTAATATTATCGCTAATGTGTAATTTAGTGTGTGCTCTGTGGTCTGTTTTAAATCTAATTTTATTATGGCATAGCATTTTTTACTACTTATATTATGGCTGCCTCTACAATTCACAAGTAATGCAATGGTGTATGCAAATCTCAAACATTGAATACTCTACAACTGGTATATACTGTATATATATAGAAAATCAAACTACTTTTTGAACTACATTGAATGAAGCAGGACTAGACTAGAGTGGCCTAAATTGTGGCTAAAATTACAAGATTAAAGAACCCTTTTTTGTCCCACAATTGGTAAATGTAGGACAAAACGGAAGTGGATGGGGAAAAATGTGTAATGTTTTAACCCATTTATGCCGGATGTTGTGCAGCACAACATTGCACCTTGTGCCGGTTGCTGCATAGCGCAGCATTGAGTCTCCTGCGTGCTACTGAGTAGTGCAGCATAGTTGATTTGTCCTAATTTTTTCATGACACAAATTTAATTTAATTTTTCATTTAATCAAATTTTATGATGCAATTTAATAAAAGCTGAGAGTCCTTACCTTTTAAATGCAATTAATTTCATGTTTTATGTGCTTCAGAGGCTGAGATATTAAGATTTTCAACATTGACAAATGTTGGCAATTCTTCAAAAACCCTCAGGCGATAAGGACCTTTACCCTACAATAGCATAGGTGTTTATAGGCATGTTTTGCAGGCGTTTTAGGCATTCATGGGTTAAACCAGAAAGCAGCTGACCCTGATATAATTAATCTCCTCAAATAAAGGTTTGGTTTATGGTTAAATTTAGAATCGCATTGTCCAACTGTACAATTACTAGTTTGTAGTATGTGCACATGTGGCATGCAGTGGAGAAACCCTAAACAATGTTGGCCTGGTTGGATATAACTAACTGATGTATTGGGACAGTAAAAGGGACAGAGTAGAACATAGATGGAAGAAGGGGGATGAAGGTGAGGCAGGGAGACAGAGGAAGTCCTCCCTTATACGTGTCTCGGCTCACATGGAAAACAACCAGACTTAAATTTACATTAAAGCATCTACATGACAGAGATTATTCAAATCATTCTTCACTATGTTTACAAAATCCTTCTTTCCTTTTCTATTTCTACTTATGTGTACTATCCATATTATATTCTATGTGGTTATAGTAGTATTGTATTATGGCGCTTGGTAGTGTTTGCAGTGTTCACATCAAACGTGGTGTCAGTGACTCATGACGGCTCCTGGCTTGGTCGCACACTTAAACAGAAGCTCAGGTGGTCATGTTGTGAGTGCTAAAGGAGAAGGATATGTTGACAGAAACGATTTATCAAATGACAGCATGCAATAATTTAATCTCATAGTGTTCATTATTTTGAGCTATTGTATATTGTTTCATTTATAGCCCTGTCACTTTGCTGGATAGTGCAGTGTTAGATGGATTGCCAACTGTCAGTGAAACAATTGATAAAGCTTGTGAGGTTTATATGGTCATTTTCATCTAGGTAAATTTTGGTCCCCATGTTTTATGGGTAATATAGTGTAATGTAATTTTAGCCATACACTACAATTTTGTAATATCCTGACATGCAAGGTTTATTGCATTCAAAATCACAATTTGAAGACAATATGTTTCTTAACATATTGGCCTCTGCTCAAACAAATATACTCTCTTAAAATCTGCTTACATGGTAGTCAGGGCTGGGAGATAAGCCAAAGAAATTCATCATGATTTTTACTCATACTGAACAATCTATGTGTAGTTTAGGCCTCTAACTTATAACTTTCACAAACATTAAATTTTTCATTCAAATGATAATCCTTTAACATGTGGACTGTGACGAAATAAAACCCCCAGATGTAATCAGAATCACAGTCCTTGTCAGAAGAATTACACTTAGATATTTTCCCAAAATCCTTCAGCCCTGTTTTGTATCAACGTTTTGTTAAATGTATTGCAAATAAATATATTGAGCATAAATACATTGAGCTGTGGGT
The DNA here is from genome assembly GCA_030686955.1 of Odontamblyopus rebecca. Classification (NCBI taxonomy): domain Eukaryota; kingdom Metazoa; phylum Chordata; class Actinopteri; order Gobiiformes; family Gobiidae; genus Odontamblyopus; species Odontamblyopus rebecca. Next base: position 20,353,969 of record CM060656.1, read on the forward strand.
TGGCTTGGCTTTGAAGTTATGTTACACTTCCACTGTCTGAAACTTCAGGTCAGGGCTTTTAGTTAGGCTCGAGGACTGGGCCAAACCCTCATCAATAATTTAACAAACAACATCAAGGGCAGTGTCTGTTTATTCTCTGAACTGCTGAGCCTCCTGCCGTATCTCTAGCCTCACTCTGACTGGACTGGAGATCGGACTGGAGATATTGTTTAGGGCTATCATTTTCACTTTATCTGAGGTAACTAACTGTAGTGCAATGTACAGCAAATATCAATTGACTTTAGTCTGGAGAAGGCACCTCTGAACATTTTAGTCTTGATGGCAGAAGTCAGAAGTCTAGAGTGTAAGTGTATTTTGGCAAAGATTTTGATTTAAGCTTTAATGCCAATTTGATAACAAATGCATAATATTATATAAAGTAATTTTCTACCCAAAATATTAGTAGCTTCTTTAAGATTATTTCTCGTCTTACTCTAGTTCTGATCTAGATGAATTCAGGGTGTAGGTCCAAATGTGTCTTTTTTAAGTAGATTCTTGTTCAAATTATTATCTTGTTTCAATACTAATTTAAGTATTGATTAAGTGTCAATTATCTGCCAGCCCTATTATCTAAGAATAAAAATTATTGAGAAAGGTTTTGCATAGTAAATGTTTGTGTAAAGAGCGGAGTAGATCTTTATTTTTAGTGTTCATTGTCAGAGAGCTGAGCGTGCATGTTGCAGTATACAGTCTATGTGCTACATCATTGAACCACACACATACAATCCGCACAGTTCATATCATTGTGTGTCGTAAGCTCTCACTGACTCAAGCAGAAACAGCATATGATGATCCATGTATGTGCAGGGAAGGACATAAAATACAGTAGCTCTGCCCTATCACTGGGATGAGTCATAAATTTTATTGTGGTTCCCAGAGGCTTGTGCACACACTCTGTCACGTCCTTGTTCCATTTTCTGTTGCTCACTCTTTCGTTTCGCTGATGAATGAATAAATTGGTGTTTAATTGAAAGGGGACGGTTATCATTTCCTATTATATTAAACATGCTTTCAACATCCAAGAAGTGGCAATTTGCATAAATTAACTCACGTCGAGTTAAAAATGTCCTCTCAACTTTTCCTTACATTGCCATTTCACTCAAAAATATTGCTGGCAGCTAAAATAGTTGATAAACTGCTGTTTTTTGTTATAATTTTACAACATTTGAGACCTTATCATTAATAGAAATGATCAAGTTTAATATTTGTTGATTTTCCTTTGGTAGACAGTATTTCTTATGAGAATATTATGGCAACCACTAATTGCTGGGTTTCTGGTCATAGTGGGTTCAAGGAGAGAGCCACTGATAGAAATGATTAAGTTAAACAGTTGTGAATTATCCTTTTGGTCATTTTATTTTTTTAATTATTTTTAATGAAAACACTTTGTATGTAAAGGGTATGCGCCATCATCCAATTCTAAAATCTAAACCACCAATTAATGTGACTGATACTGATGATGGTGCATTTTGACCATGCATATTGCTCTGACTGTATTACTGCAGCAGAGTGGCTCTGCTTTGAATGGCTCACTTGCTGTTCTTTCACTGTCCCTCATGCTGAACTGATGGCTGAACTGCCTGGGGCTGGAGCAGACGCCGAGGCAGAGCCCAAAGCTTAACACAACCTTTCAGTGAGCGACAAAAGGCCATTTCTGCTTCAAGTGCTTCTCACAATCTGCACTAAACTGTTGAGGAAATGTAGCCCTAAGACCTCTCCATACATTTGAACTTCATTCTGGTTTAAATAATGATGCAAATAATGCTTATATCAGCAAATACATTCATATGACTTATAACTTAATGTGATGATTTATTTACACTATTGGTTATAAACTTTTCACAACAAGTACCCCTTATATTTGACATATCATGAACAGGATTAATCTGTCTGTTAAACTAGGGCTAAACCACAGCTACACCATTATTACAGTACTTCTAAACAATAACTAATTCAAAACAAAACTGTGGATCAGATTAACTTTAAATTACACAAACACAAGACATGTAGAGGAATCTTCCAGACGGAGCTCCACCAGAGCACTCATACCACAGTCTGAGAACCTCTAATGTACACTATTACATTACTGTTATGAAGACTTCTATATTTCTTATATATATATATATATATATATATATATCTTTATGTTTCTTTATGTTTCTTTATGTCATAACCGTTCTGCCTGTCCTACATCACCCTTATTTAATTCTGAAATACCTTTACTTTATTACACTCTGCAACACCAGAAATGATAGATGGTGTAAACAATGCAGTATGTCTTCAAATAAAGGTGCCTCTGTCCTAAACATCTGACTCACCGTTTTATGCATAAGCCCTCACATATCACAGTTGTCACAGAGGAAGCTGCTATAATATCTAATAACATTTGCTTCAGATGCATCTATTGTTAGCATAACTTCAGTCGACCTTGTGCCTTTTGTCCATGTTTTTGTGCCTTCAAACTGTGACAGAAAGTTACCTTGGAGAGATACATCACTGCTTTAGAGGTCCTTCAACTCGAAAAAGTGTTGTGTTTTTAAAATGGTGGTCATAGGAGTTGAAGAATTCGCTGATGTTACTATTATTGGCACAATAATCAATGTTACAGTGTCATAATAAAATTACTCTTTATTTAGACAATAGAATGTCATTTTCAACATTAAATTGTAGTACATTTATATTACCATGTGGCCTTAATCCCTCAGTCACCCGGGTAAAGGCCGTAGTGGTCCAGCGCAATATAATTTTGAAGCTGTTTTGAAGCAGACTTTTTTAATATTGATACTGCTAGTTTCAGTAATAAAAGTGCATTTGTTTGGGGGACTTGTTTGAGGGAATGATGCTCTCAAGCAAAATAACAACCCCCATTTTTTTGTTGTTGCAGGAAACAGTCGAATATGCCTTCCTCATCATTTTCACAATCGAGACCTTTCTGAAGATTATCGCATACGGTTTGGTGATGCACCAAAACGCCTATGTGCGAAACGGCTGGAATATGCTGGACTTTGTCATTGTTGTAATTGGGTAAGTCACAAATGTTTATAAATAGTAAATTAAAAATGACACATGCTCAATACACAGAATTCTGTTCTATTACGTATGGGGTTTGTGGCTCAGTGGAAAAAGCATTGGGTCAGGGGTCTTGGTCTGTCCATTTCTTAGAACCGTATCTAATGTTTTGTTGACACCTGGACCTCTGCCACTAGTTCATTGGTTAAAGTAGTCTCAAGTGAATGTAGCTTAAGCCATCTTGGAGCAGCCGAGTGCTATTAAGAGAACCCCATTAAGCCACATTATATGACCCAGAAAGGACAGAATAAGTCCACCAATGAAATGGCTCACCATTTCCTCTGTACTTCCTCTCTCTGTCTGTCTTTGCCTAACGCTCCCCAATCCAGCTCAGCTACAGCTTTGTTACTACTTCACATTACCATCTCCTTGCATTTTGACTGCTCCTATATTAATCTTGTGCCGTTCTGTGGCCCCTGCTCCAAATCCTATCTTGTCAAAACCTCATGTTATCTGTAGCCTTATCAGTGCTACACTTGGACTATTCAGGCTCCTTCCCTCTCACAGTCCAGTGCATAGCTGGGTCAGATCCCTGTCTGTATGCAGCATGTGGGCCTGATCTGCTGTGTAGTCACACGAAGAGTCAGCTTCTTCTGCTGCAGAAACTGGCTTTTACTGCTAACTGGCATCGCTGTCTCGCCACGCTGCTTCACGGCTGTGCCTCAGATCTTTTCCTCTGGAGGAATGATTGGCTAATGTTGCAGGACTTTTTTGTTTACCACTCAGGGGAATAATTATTATAATACACAAATGCCTAAGGTTATTTTAACTTCTGATTCAAACACTCTAATGTAACTAAGATTTATTAGTGGATTTAGCACTAAAGCACTGTAAGGAAAATTTGCAAAAGCTTACTATATCAGTCGACTACGGGGCCAATACAAAATTCTTGGTTGACTAAAGACATGCCCTGTCCTTCGATTTGTTGACTAAAAGAAGTTGAACTCCCAATCTCCTCTGTCTTTAGGTAATGAGCAGAGCAAAAATTAAATATTTTGGTGTAACTTATTTTGAAATTAGTTGTAATAGATTGTTGTCTTAAAAAGTACATTCTGTGTGTTTTTGTCCTTGATGTAGACTCTTCAGTGTTGCTCTGGAGATGCTGACCAAAGATGAGAAGGAAGAGAGCGAAGGTGAAGCCCACCATGCGGCCATGCACGGTCACGGGGGCAAACCAGGAGGATTTGATGTTAAAGCCCTTCGAGCTTTCCGTGTACTGCGACCGCTGCGGCTTGTCTCAGGAGTACCCAGTGAGTATCTAAACATCGGTACAATCTTATCATTGTCTGATTTCTGGTGTAATTAGAGGACTGAAATATCATGTAAACAGTTTTCTTTTTTTGTTGTTTACATCTATGCTGATATTGACAAGGAAAATGATGCAAAGAAGAGCAAACTAATGTGGCAATGACAAAAAAATAGAGAAAAAATTTTAGAGATTGAAGAGTTATTTAAAAACTCGTGTACATGTATAACAACATTAAGTGTCCACTAATAAACTGACATGTCACCACGTGTTTGGGAAGATCACATTTCTTTTGAGCATGTAAACACACACTTAAAATCAGATCTAATCTGATTATTCCAGTATCTGATTTTTACTACCCATGTAAATACTAGGAACGTAAGAAATAATAGATTCTATTATTGATTATTAAAAATGCTTTCAAATCGATTTTTTAAAGTAATGTTTTTCATGAAAAATGTATAACTTCCATTTGCTGTTCTCATTATTTAAAAATTAAATAAATTGTATTTGATCTAATTTTGTTCAATCACAATATTATATGTAATTATTGATATATCACAATATATTGAATTGTGACAGGCATATTGCCAAGTTAATGGCAATGCACACTAGGGCTGCAACTATCGATTATTACAGTAATCGATTATTCTGTCGATTATTTTGTTCGAATAATCGAGTAATCCTTTGTTATTGTCTTGTCTACTTTGCACATGTTAAGTCCACACTATGTGCATTGACAGATACACGTGTTTTGGACATGAAAAACTTAATTATCGCTGGGCTAAGGTTGACTTACCTGCGGTTTCTTTTCCACTTGATGTAATGTACGGGTGCTTTCTGTTTAGATGTTGTAGCATCAGTGTTGAGAAGGTGACTTTTAAAATGTAATCCCCTACAGATTACAGATTACATTCCCCAAAATGTAGTTTGTGACGTAATCAATTAAATTACTTAAAGTGAGTAACGTAATCTGAATACTTTGGATTACTTGATATTGTCATGATTTTTAAAACTACATAAATGTAGCAACCAACTCCTGCAAATTCTTGTTTGGTTTTAGACCTGGATTAGTCCTGGTTTTAGACCTGGTTTAGACCTGGATTAGTCCTGGTTTAGACCTGGTTTAGAGGCGCAAAGGAGGAAGCGTGGTCCACGGAGTGTACGCGACAAGACACAATCCACGCGCAGAGTGCGCGGCGTACGGGGGATGAGGAGCGTGCCGCGTACCGGAGATGCGGGGTGCGCGGCCCACATCTCCGGTATGCCGCGCGTGGTACGCTCCGGTACCCTCATCTCCCTCCTCCACTCCCTCCGGTATACCGGAGGAGACGAGGAGGAGGTTATGGTCTTATTGGGCGCCGCGCTGTTGTGTGTACAGGGAAGTGTCAACTAAAAATATGGCTATTCTGCATTAATTTTTAGTGTACAGAGTTTCCTGCTCTAACATTTGACCTTTGACCTCTCCAGGTTTACAGGTGGTGTTGAACTCTATTATTAAAGCCATGGTTCCTCTTCTGCACATCGCCCTGCTGGTCCTGTTTGTTATCATCATTTATGCTATTATTGGTTTGGAGCTTTTCATCGGCAAAATGCACGCAACCTGCTACTTTCCTGGCTCAGGTGATACATTCTTAATGCTTGTTTGTAGTTTTTTCTTTGTTGATTACTGTACTATTATGAATTTTGGGAAACACTAAGTTTAATGTTCGAGTTGAGACAGAAATTATACAGAAAGCTTGCAAGAAAATTATTGTAACTTATTAAAATGAATCTGTCTACAGAGGGTCACTTTGTACTGATCTTAAACCCGAATAATGTGTGTGAATACTGTATGTGCAAAGAAAGTAGTTCTGTGAGGGTCTGTCATACTTATATTTAATATTTTGACAGACCCTCACAGTATGTGCAAAGAAACTACTGTGAGGGTCTGTCATACTTATATTTAGTATTTTGACAAATTATTTTGTGTAATATATCTTTATTTTTTGATTTTCTAATTGTTATTTCAGACGTGATAGCTGAAGATGAACCTGCTCCATGTGCGATCTCTGGACACGGGCGCCAGTGCCCCATCAACGGCACTGCGTGTAGAGAAGGATGGCATGGTCCCAACAATGGCATCACCAACTTCGATAACTTCCTGTTTGCCATGTTAACGGTGTTTCAATGCATCACTATGGAGGGCTGGACGGATGTGCTGTACTGGGTGAGAGCAGTGACCTCCTCTGTCTCTGCCTGCTCAGATTAGACACACCATGATTGACGTTTGTTTGATAATGCTGATGATTGTTCCTTCTGCCGTCTTTTATCTCTCTCACATGACAAATTGACTCATAGATTTGGTGTATTCAGCACTTTGGTAGTACAAAATTTAAAAAAGAAAACACCTGTGATAAGTCATATTGCAAAATTGTTAGGTTATAATAAAGCTGGGGATGGGACATTAGAAAACAACAGTTACCAGGAACTCCGTCAAGTTTAAAGTAGCAGTGCAAAACAATGTAAAACAAAAAGTAAATTAAAGAGCTTTTGGGTCACTACTGTTAAATACATTGACCATTTTATCACTTTTAACTGAATGCAAAAGTTTCTAGTGAAGGTGTATGGAGTAAAAACAGTGGAGCACTTCCTGTATTACCACCTAATATTGCAAGGTGGAACCGAGTGTTTCCTGTTTGAAGGAAGAACTCTGAGAAGTCTAAATATGCAGGGTTTGTGTGTTAAACATGTGTGAATGAAACAAAACATGACTTCAGGTATGTTTGTGATGATGAAATAACATTATAACATAGATCAGAAAACAGCATAACATTAAGATAAACGAAAACTTTGATGATGTATAGCAACACAGTCCTGGGCACAACCAAACCAGATCATAATTCAGCACAAATACTTAAACAAATTGGACAATTATGATTACATTTTTTATGTGTACAGTGCAGCTTTAATCAAGGACCCATCTAATAATATGACATCACTGTTGCATGTTGACTTTCTTGCATGTCTATAAGTAATCATATCTTCTATACCCCTTTATTTTCTGGCTTAAATCTGCTTTATTTACTATCTGCTCTCCTCTCCTTCCTCCTTCCCTCCTTTCCTCCTGCTCTGATGCTTCCTCAGATGAACGATGCTATGGGCTTTGAGCTTCCATGGGTGTACTTTGTCAGTCTTGTGATCTTCGGCTCGTTTTTCGTTCTTAACCTGGTTTTGGGTGTTTTGAGCGGGTAAGCACTCTCCTACTGACTGGTTTTCAATGCCTGTGTATGTTGACTGGATGTTTTGGTCCCTGTAGGTTAACGATGCCATTGGCTGGGAAACCCCCTGGATTTACTTTGTTAGCCTCATTATTCTGGGCTCCTTTTTTGTGCTAAACCTTGTGTTGGGTGTACTCAGTGGGTAAGGTCAAAGAGTGGAGTGTTGCTTGTGGTGATTATTCTTTTTCTTGATCCCTTTGGGTAGTTTGAGTAAATACTTAGTATACAAGTAGTCATTTTACACTCTAATTCTTTCCACACCAATCACTCACACATGCACACACTACATTCATACTATGGGACAAGATAGGTGAAGTGTCTTGCCTAAAAACACAACAACAGTATAAAGTAGGTTCAAGCAGGAATGGATCTCTGACCTTGGGATTGGTGGACAGTTGCTCTAAACACTGAGTCACTGCTGCCACATTTTATCATCATAACCTTTATATCATCATAAGAAATAAGTTGAGTTCCTACCTTTTTCACCCCCTTAGCTATAAATGACTAGCCACCCAGCATACTGAGAGATGGATTTGTGTAGGTTTTACAGTGGATGCTTCCTGCCACTGTCCTCTTCGCTTATAACCTATTACTGATGTACTTTTGGCATAATTAATTTAAGCTATTCAAAAATATAAACAACAATTGAGTCGCTCTTTTGCTTTTAACTACAGAGACATAAACACACTGCAGTGAGCGTTTCTACCCCCATGTGTCTCAATCCCACCCAACCTCCTGAGAGGGAAATTAATCTTATTCCTCGCCCTTCACTCCCTTTGCAGCACTAAGCTCTCAACACCACAGTTTTCCAGTTTCACAGCTAATTTTAGTGGGGATTGGGCAAAAATGGTTTGAAAGTAAACGTTAGAGAGTTGACCTGTGTAGGCGTGCACTACAATATAATATTATACCAATATTATGAAACTGTAGCGAGTGAGATATTAATTGCAGTTAGATTTTTTCATTCTTCTTATGGAGTAAATCAGACACATATTTCAGTTATAATTTTCCCCAAATCTGTGTAAACTGTGTCTGTTTATAGTTGGTCACTGGCAACATGCCATATTGAGCTCCAGTTTGTATTTATGTTGTTTACGTGCAACTGTGTATTTCTCTCGAAACCATCTGTCTACCTACATTGGCTTCTCGTGATGATTAGAATTCAGGCCCGAAGGAAATTCTACTGTACTGGACTAAAAATAGGACTGTCTTCTTCGTATGGTTTGCATCTCCCTCCAGTGGCAAATAACCCTTAAAACAGAATTAACATTTAGACCAGATAATAAAAATTTTATCAAAAATATATTAGGTGATATAATTTGGGAAAAATATACACTTTAAAATGTTCAAAGCTAGAGATAGATTTGAGATTTTATTTTATTTTACTCAAATCATCAAGTATAAGACTGACACTTGAAGGTTGAATTTCAGGTGAAAATTAAATTAAGAACTTGTATTTGCTTCTTCTAGTGTGTGTTGACACTAGTTCTTATTTTGTCCTTGTTTGATCTAGGTTACGGGTTTAATGTGATCTTTGTGCAAGTGTAAATGCATCCTTATTTTCTTGTGCATGTGATTCTAATTGTCTGTGCTTTTGTTTTATCATACATGTATTAACTTTTTCTTTGTTTGTGTACATTTAAACACCCAGAGAGTTTTCCAAGGAGAGAGAGAAGGCCAAAGCTCGCGGAGACTTCCAGAAGCTACGTGAGAAGCAGCAGCTAGAGGAGGACCTGAAGGGCTACCTGGACTGGATCACTCAAGCCGAGGACATCGATCCGGACAACGAAGATGAGGCGGACGAGGACAGCAAACGCAACCGTAAGACCCCTGTGTCCACTCTGTCTACTGCGTCGCCATGGATATGTAACGTGCTGCTGTGTGACATCGCTGCTACACTGAATGCATCTTTAAACTGGATGTTTTATCATATTATATCATATCTTTACCTAATATTATAGAACTCTGGGACTAATTGGATTTCAAGGCTTTATGGGCAATTGTATGAAATCCCCAACTGAAGACTACCAGCCATGCCAGCATTATTACACGTACTATTCCTACTATGATGTCATTGCTATTACTATGTTATTACATTTTTATAGTCTACAGATAAGTCTTTACTCATTAAGTAATTACTTTACTTCATTCTGTCATTACTTTGTATAAAGATAAAAATTGTGATCATATGATTGCAACCACGAGGGGGGAGACCTATTCTGGGTTTCTGTTTCCTGTTTATAGGACTTTTGACCGTGCAAAGGATAGTGACCGTGTAATTAGAAGTACGAGAAAGAGGTCCTATAGGATACCAATGATTTATGGAGCCATTTAAAAAGGCCATATAGTATGAGAGGCGATCTAGAGGAGAGTGCTACTGCAGGTAGATGATTCATTGCATCTCAGTATAAATCACTACAGTAATGCATATCACAGTCTACTGCATGTAACCCTCTATAAAATCAACTGTATATGCCATATTTAAGGTGCCATTCTGTATTCTCACCCAATGTATGTCACTAAAGTAGAACAAGGAGTGAATCCCAGGAGTTTATCTGAGATGGGGAAAAGGGAGAAAAGATGTGTTATTTGAGCGCTAGACTCTTAATCCAAATCCTCTTTATAGAAGCAGTGCTCACGACGCAGGGCAGCAGCAGCTACACCTCACTGACAGGAAGGAAGGAGTTTAGCCTCTGCAGTATCAGTTATGGAAAGAGCTAACCAAATATAAGAACATGCACATTACTAGACCATGTCATTTGTTTTATTGTTCTGTGTGATTTCTCTGCTTTTTCCAACACCCATCCCAGCTTCAGTGCTTGCTGTTGGCACATGAGCCTCTACCACCAGGGCTGCACAATTTGTCACATAGCCCAATTTAAGTTCGCACAATTATCAAAATCTCAAAGGCTGTAATTTATATAATAGAATGTCCTCTGCAAAGAACAAAATATCACTTTTAAGAGAAAGTATTTTTGTACCACAGTAGTTAAGAGTTCTGTAAGCATGTTCATTCACTTGTAGCAGTTTCGTTCATATTTCAGTTTTCTCCCAAATGTTAATGCAATTTACACTGGACTGAACCCTACTTGTAAGCATATATTACAAATTTAATCACAATACTTATATACTACATTTCTTTCCCCAAAATCGTACCTATGTACCACTGTCAAAAATGCACTGGAGCACTTTAGCAGAGGCCAGGTCACCCACAAGCACTGTCCATGTGGCTCTCTACCCCCACCTACCCCCACCTTGATGTCCGCAGTCTCCCCTGGCTCCCGAATATCTGTCTAATAATAATATGTTGAATACTGTATGTAAAGTATACTGTTGTTGTCCTGTGGTGCCTGTTGCTCTGACACATTTTGATTGCCGTTCATTCTCGCCCCCCACGCACCTCCGCTGTGCCGTTGTGTGTGAATGCATGGGCTTGCATGCATTAACATGAAGGGGTGACTCTGGCTGACCTCACTGAGAAGAAGAAGGGAAGGTTTGGGTGGTTCAGCCAGTCGTCCGACACTCATGGTAAATCCTGGAGTTTCCCTCAAGTGTCTACTACTGTGTCTCTACTGTGTCTCTGTGTATGTCTTTGTTATTGACTCTGTCTAAAATATAGTGGTTATTATTCATAGGAAATTGTAAATACTACTAACAAAATAATGATGTAAAGCAGTAATATTGCCTTATATGGTACACATACTAGTTTGCACCAGTCCTAGGCCTGGACAAGTAGAAGTGAAACAAGAAGGGACACTACAATTTATACATGTTGTGTAAATCATATAGTATTCTTTTAGCCTTAATAAATCAGGAGTGCAAGCTTCATTACAACAGGTATTTGGAAACTGAGATGACAGGTCAAAGCTATTCTAAAGTACTTGTGTTTATTAGGTAAAACATATTTAAGTGATGTACAGGTGCTCTACAAGGAGGAGGGAAATAAGGTATTTAAACAGATGCCTTGAAGTGCTAATTGTTATGAGAGGCAGAGCAGTCAGGACAAAATCCAAGGCACTCTGTAATGTGAAAAGTCCTTTATTACAACATGGACAGCCAACATGTTTGGACACTAGCATGTCTTCATCAGGGCAATTGTGAATTGAGAGGAATTATGTTAAAATTAATAATGCCTCGGCTACATAATGCACTGGCCGTAATGTAGTATATTCAATAATATTGCTTCAGGTATTTCTGCTAATTGCTGCTAGCTGTTGTATGTGATCATATTTGTTAAGCAATATCAATGCTTTTTTATATCCAGCTGTCTTTTACATGACCCTTTTTAGTTTTATATATATAAAACTGTGTTGTGACCCTTAAAATTGTTTATCTGTCAAACCAACTGACTTAGTAGATGTGTTGTTTGCACCTGCACCTTTTTCCACCTTGTACCTCATTTTAAAAACCCATAGTTTAGTGGGAATATAGGAAACCAGGCTAAACCCAGATCACTACTTGAGCTGTCAGCATGATACACTGAGAGCTGTCAGGCGACTCGCGAATCAAAGTCACTACAGAAGCACGTAGCCGCCTAATACGAGTCGTAGCACCAGGACAGGAGGAGCGTTTGAAAGACTGCCCCACTTTCTCACATCCACACACTGTCCTCTATCCTGTCCACTGTCAACTCACCTCCTCCCTTGGGCACATCACACAGCAGTCTTTTTAACGTTTAGGTTCGGATTCCTCGTTCTGCATTACACTGCCTGAATTTTAGCTTCTTAATCCAGCTATATAAAAGTATATCATTTTTTATCAGTCCTAAAACCACTTGATTGACAGTTACACGTTTGTAACAATAATTGTTTTAAAATAAAATACTAGAGCTACCTCTCAGTCACTGTATACCCATGAGCTCATTGTGGTGTTCCTTGAAAGAAAAGGTTTTAACATAAGGACTGCAATTTGCATTTATTAAAATAAATGTCTGACAAAAAATTCTTCTAAATTTGTACCTATTCTACTCACTTAACCTTTGCCTCATGAGTCTAAAATATATATTACTGTGTATCTGTGCTAACTGATGCTCTGTGTTGTGCTGCTGCAGCGAGTGTCCCTGCCAGTGAAACAGAGTCTGTGAACACAGAGAATCAAACAGAGGATGAGAAGACACCATGTTGTGGACCTCTGTGGTAAGCGCAAACACAACTAATTTGAATAGTGCCACAAATCGCCGTTACCGCCGTTATGTGCCTGAGTTAACGTTTTCTTTTCTTTGTTTAAATTGTTTGTTAATGATTTGCACTAATATGTACTTTTATACCCTCTCTGACTCTTTCTGCAACCATTTGGATCACTCAACTTTGACTTTCTTTCTGTCAGTCAAAAAATTTCAAAGTCAAAGTTCAGGTCAGTAAACTGCGTTTAAGTCTTTGCATGAGACATTGTGTCACAGCAGACCCTGCTTTAGTTAATACACTTTTTTATCTGTTTGTGTTGTATTGTATTTTAATGAGCCAGAGTAAGGGTGATGAATCAGCAGCTTTTATAAAGTCAGCATGTACCTTCTGTATTTATAGAGCAGAGGCCTGTGCAGGATCTTTGTGTTAATTTACTGGGACTTGCTAAAATATGTATTGACGCAATGTTCCAGTTGTCCCCTCTGTAAAGTTTTACACAAATAAAACTGTATATAGTGTTATATTGTTATATCCTTGTATATTGCAGTCGGCGCTGGCGCCGGTGGAACAGGTTTTGCCGCAGGAAGTGCCGGTTGGCTGTCAAATCGGTGCCTTTCTATTGGCTGGTCATCATCCTGGTGTTTCTGAACACTCTTACCATATCCTCTGAGCATTATAACCAGCCTATGTGGCTCACACAAGTACAGGGTAACATAACATCATATATCTGTTTGTCTGCTATCTGGGAATGTCTTCTTCATTTCGACTGTGTGTTCTTTTAGATGTGGCCAACAAGGTCCTGCTGGCTCTTTTCACATGTGAGATGTTGGTGAAGATGTATAGTCTTGGTCTCCAGGCATATTTTGTTTCCCTGTTCAACCGTTTTGACTGCTTTGTGGTGTGTGGAGGGATCACAGAGACCATCCTGGTGGAGTTTGAGATCATGTCTCCTTTGGGCATCTCTGTGTTTCGATGTGTGCGTCTTCTGAGGATCTTTAAAGTCACTCGGTAAGAGTGGACTCCACCTCTTTTGTGTCCAGTGGCTGATGTTTTATTAACATGCATGTGTTTCCCTATCAGACACTGGCAGTCGCTCAGTAACCTCGTGGCCTCTCTGCTTAACTCCATGAAATCTATTGCTTCCCTGCTGCTGCTGCTCTTCCTCTTCATCATCATCTTCTCGCTGCTGGGCATGCAGGTGTTTGGGGGAAAATTCAACTTCGACGAAACACAGACCAAAAGAAGCACTTTCGACAACTTCCCCCAGGCCCTGCTCACTGTGTTTCAGGTGTGATTGTGCTACAGAAAATCAATTTACATTTATAGAAAACACTCATGTAAAAATTTTAAGGATACCCTGCCCTAAGAAGGTAAATATTGTGCTGTGTTCAGATTCTGACTGGAGAAGACTGGAATGCTGTCATGTATGATGGAATCATGGCTTATGGGGGGCCTTCTTCTTCAGGGATGATCGTCTGCTTTTACTTCATCATTCTCTTCATCTGCGGAAACTGTATCCTCAAACATTTATTCAGAAAACAGATCAGCATCACAGCATAGTCCTTATGTATTAAATAGCATTAGCATGTAAAATTTAGGAATAATAAAGTGAGTGAAAACTAATAATAATAATAATGCATTTTACTGCACAGCAAATTAAAATCCAAAATCCAATAAAACTGCAATCATTAATTAGAAAAGAAAATGCTGCATATATATTAACAGTATCTGGTTAGTGATATTTAACAGTAATGGACCAGTCTTATCCTGGTGATTGTCCTTAACCCACTGCCTTTATAAGATATCCTCCTGAATGTCTTCTTGGCTATTGCTGTGGACAACTTGGCTGATGCAGAATCTCTCAACACTGACAGCGGAGACACGAAAGGGTAAGAGAACTTTTACGTTATTGAAGTAGTGTTGTCCAGATACTGAAATGTCACACATTTGATGCCATAATGATAATTTAAAAAAATACTATTTTTTAAAACAAAATGTAGTGTAATCCAAAATTATTACCATATTTATGTGGTGTGATACTACAGTGCCCCCTAAAGGTTCCCAACAGCATTGAAGGATGGGTCAAATGCAGAGGAATATGATGCATACCTTAACCATGACTACCGTACTTCAAATTCAGATCAGGAATAAATGTTGCCTTTGTGCATTTTTTCAGTACTGAGGCCTGTTCAAATGAATATGTACTTGTAGTATCAATTAGTGTCTGGGTATCCTTTTTTGGCAACCTCAGTTTCAGTACAGATCTCCTTAATCTGAATTTCCTGTATGTCTAAAGGGACAAAGGTGATGATGCCAGAGACGACCTGGGGGATGAGGAGGACAATGATGACACAGCAGGCGAAGAGGAGGACCCTGAGGTTCCATCTGGACCCCGACCCGCCATCTCTGAACTGGTCAAAAAGGAGAAGATTACCCCTATACCCGAGGGAAGTGCCTTCTTCATATTCAGCAACACCAACCCGTAAGCACACCACTAAAAGACTGTAAAAGGACATATACAATGAATATGTTTCTGATTGTGTTGTTTTCTTGTTGTTGCAGTGTCCGTGTGTTCTGCCATCGCCTCATAAACCATCACATCTTCACTAACCTGATTCTGGTATTCATCATGCTGAGCTCAGTGTCCCTTGCAGCAGAGGATCCAATAAGAAACTTCTCTGCTCGCAATATTGTAAGTATAATTAGTACATACCATTTGAACATGTCTTTAAGTACTTAATTTTTTCTTAAGTGGTCCACAGTATCCACAATAGCAGACAGCCATGTTGCTATTTATCTTGTGCTGTTCTACACTGTCTTTCTGAGAGTACAGTCATTATTTTGTGAACAGAATGCACTAATTGTAAAATTTTGAGAAATCTTTATAGGGCTGCAGCTATCGATTATTACAGTAATCGATTATTACAGTAATCGATTATTACAGTAATCGATTATTACAGTAATCGATTATTTTGTTCGAATAATCGAGTAATCGTTTGTTAATGTCGTGTCTACTTTGCACACGTTAAGTACACACCACGTGCATTGATAGATACATGTGGTTTGGACATGAAAAACGTAATTATCGCTAGGCTAAGGTTGACTTACCTCACGGTTTCTTTTCCACTTGATGTAATGTACGGGTGCTTTCTTTTTAGATGTTGTAGCATCAGTGTGGAGAAGGTTACTTTTAAAATGTAATCCCCTACAGATTACAGATTACATACTCCAAAATGTAGTAAAAATGTAAACCCCTGGTTTAGACCTGGTTTAGACCTGGTTTTAGTCCTGGTGTTAGTTCTGGTTTAGAGGCGCACAGGAGGAAGCGCGGTCCACGCAGCGTACGCGACAAGACACGGTCCACGCGCGGTGTGCGCGGCGTACGGGAGATGAGGGGTGCGCGGTGTACTGGAGGAGATGAGGTGTGCGCTCTTATTATACATCCATGGGCGCCATGCTGTTTTGTGTAGAGTGAAGTGCAGTGGTCGTGCGGAAACTTTACCTCTACTGCAGAAGGTTCCGGCCATCGCCGAGCGTATGAAAATAAAACGAAGCATCAAGGCAAAAAATTATAATCGATGCATTTTTCTAATCGATTTGATCGATTAACTCTAATCGATTTAATCGATTAATTGTTTCAGCCTTAAATCTTTATTTACTTACATGATTTTATGAGTTTATAAGTGAAATCTACACCCAAGAGTAAAATATGCGTATAATAGAATTACGTTGTTAATGTGTATGTAACAAGTTGATTGTTTTGTAAATTCATGGACAATCAGGTAATTGGAAAAAAAAAATAATGTTAAATAACCATGTCTACGTACTTAGTAGTTATTGTGTAATGCAAATAGTTGTGACCAACTGTTGCATTTAGCTAGTTTCTTAACTTTTCAGCACGTACGAATGAAAGTATAATATATTTTTAAATTATCCTAATTTCTTTTTGCAGGTCCAGGGTGTCCAGGCCGTAATAACCTCCCCTTTCACATTTTACAGGAAATACTTTGTGATGCCTTTCTCCTCTTTTTTTCTTCCTTTCGACGCTAAATGTTCTGCTTTGTTAAACATGTTGCTCTTTGCAGATACTTGGTTACTTTGACTATGCTTTCACGGCTATCTTTACTGTTGAGATCGTGTTGAAGGTAATTGTGTGTCTCCCGTCTGTGCTGTCACTTCCCACACCCAGTAACACTGCAAACGTCTTGTGCCTCCTTCCAGGTCCTAGGCTATGCAGATTATGTCTTCACTAGTATGTTTACATTTGAGATCGTATTGAAGGTAACCCCATAGAGTTACAAAGAGAGCCTTGCATTCTTCTCCCTGTGTGTCACCTGCCACTCAACAAACCTGGCTTGTTTGTTTCCTTGCTCTGATTTACTTCTCTTTGAGGCACCTCTTTTACAAAACAAAATAAAAAATATAAATTTTCATAATGGATTTTTAACTCATACTTAAGGCGAGAAACTATAGGTGTAAAGGTTATGACTTCTTTAACTGAGTAATGCTAGCACAAACATCAAATACAAATGGAAATCGTACTTAATATATAAGACAAGACAAGACAATATATAAATGTACTGTGTGTATCATTTTACCAGTGACTACTGATTATTATTATATTCATTTTGTAAATCAGAATTACCTTTTTAAATAATTATATATTTTAAAAAAAATATGTAGAGATAAATTCAAGAGGAAACATTTTGATTAAAAAAAAGCTGACATATACTTAACTCTCTGTAGTGCCTCGCCTTAAAATAAAATATTTATATTACTCCAATAAAAGAAAAAAATGGGGGAAGGAAACTTGGCATCAACATTACATTAAACACATGCACTTGAATGCTACATCATTAGGAAGGTCATGGCTATGATGACTTAAGTGATATGAGAATTTTAATGCAACCCTTGCGTGCCATAGATAAAACCAGGCTATTACGACAAAAGCTATTTCATGCCTCTCACACTGACTGCCTTTATAATGACCATAAAAGAGGGGGCAATTCAATCATGTTCATTCTGAGCATGGTTTGGTCTGCTTTCTCCAAATGGAGTGCATAGAAATGTGGAGCTGCGGCTGCAGCTGATTGACCAAAAATCTGTTGAGACCGATGCTGTCTGACTTTAAATTATAATACATAACTAGTCAGGCATGACATTATAGCTGCTGCATGTATGGTGACAATATTAACAATATGTTATCACACTTTTCATGGCATCAGTTTGTCAAACTTGCTCAAGTCCTTTCACTTCTCATTCCTACTTCTAAAATTCAATGCACATTGTTTCATTTATTCAACAATAGCCTATTCACCTGGCAGTGGTCTTAATGTTATGGCTGATCAGTGTATCTGCATGGCTCCATATTTCTACACACTCAGATGTTAGTTTTTGTTTCTTTTATGATTTAAGGAGTGATCTTAGCTAGATTTTATTTCTCTGCCTGCTGAGATTATCACTAGGGGCTGTAGTCCCTTTTAAAGAACATAATAAAATGTACTTTAAGGCAACGGTCCAACATGAATGTGACAGTAAGGACATTTCAACTTTCCAATCACTATAAAGAAAAGCAGAGAGTAAGTAACACTGGCAACAAAATGCATGTTTTATTGCCATCCCATAGTGGATTGTGAAATGAATGACTTACTACTACATTCATGTGGCTATGGGCCGTGGGGGTGGTAAGGACAGAGTTAGCTTCCTATTCACTGCTTTTGAGATTGCCACCCCAAACCAGAGTGATCTACTGAGTGAAAAGAGTGCGAGTGTGTGGAAGAAGTTTATCTTAGAGAAAATATGAATCCATTGATACTGTACAATATGTTTAGACTGAGACATGTTAGATATTTTTTTGACGTGATAGTTAGATTATGTGTTGTTTGTGCAACTGTTCTTTATTATGTGTTTCTATAACATGACTGTTCTCCTCAGATGACCACATACGGGGCTTTTCTTCATAAAGGAGCATTCTGTAGAAATTACTTCAACCTCCTCGACCTTTTAGTGGTGGGCGTGTCCCTTGTGTCCTTCGGCATTCAGTGAGTCAATATACTGGCGCAGGAAGTGTATGGGATTATAGTAAACTGTATTCCTCTTAATAGCTAACTTACAGTGGATTCATACTGTTATCAAACACATTTAGCTAGTTGCTAAAGTCCAGATGTTTTATATTAAATCTCACATTTTCACAAGATCAGATGGAGCATCTTGACTGCCATCTGGTGGCCAACCTCAAAGAACAAACTGGATGTCCTATCTGAAATAAAACTGCATATGTGGGGCATTATAGGTTAACAGATAATAACAAGAATTCTTTTGAACCTTACACTTTAAAGTGATTTTCTTCTGGCACATCTGTTTGCAGATCCTCTGCCATTTCTGTCGTGAAAATTCTGAGAGTGCTTCGAGTCCTGAGGCCACTGAGGGCTATCAACCGAGCCAAAGGGTTAAAGGTGCATCCCATTCCTTCTTACTTAACTTAAAGATGTATTACTGTTTATTAAATACATACTCGTTCTGCAGCATGTCGTGCAGTGTGTGTTCGTGGCCATTCGAACCATTGGAAACATCATGATTGTCACCACTTTACTTCAGTTTATGTTTGCCTGCATTGGTGTTCAACTTTTCAAGGTCAGTAATGTAAAGTAGTTATAAGGATTAAAATTTGTCTTTGAAATAATAATTATTACATCATTATATTTTGCCTTTAGGGAAAGTTTTATCGCTGCTCAGATGAAGCCAAGTCTGTCCCAGAAGAGTGCAAGTGAGTTTCCTAATCCCTCAGTTTGTGTACTGTAATTCCCATCATGACGTCATGATGTATATAAAGTAACTAGCTACCTAATAACTAACTAAAATGTACTTTATGGTTGCAGAGGCACCTACATTGTATACAAGGATGGAGATGTGAACCAGCCCAGTGTGCACAGACGCATGTGGCACAACAGTGATTTTAACTTTGATAATGTCCTGATGGCCATGATGGCTCTGTTTACCGTGTCCACCTTCGAAGGCTGGCCTGCGTAAGACAAAAACCTATGACTCTAGATATTTCATAAGTCCAGTCACTATCAGTCTATTTGAGGTCGTCTCTGTACTTACTCAGGTTGCTGTACAAAGCCATTGACTCCAATCGGGAGAACATGGGGCCCATTTACAACTACCGCGTGGAGATCTCCATCTTCTTCATCATCTACATCATCATCATCGCCTTCTTCATGATGAACATCTTTGTGGGTTTTGTCATCGTCACGTTTCAGGAGCAAGGAGAGAAAGAATACAAAAACTGTGAACTCGACAAGAACCAGGTTAGACTATTGACTGTAAAGTTTAAACTGTATTGAGACTATTTTGTTATTTAAAATCATGACCTCCATTAGTATTTAGAAGAGCATGTACCTTTGCGGTCTAAACATGCTTTTGGAAAACAATCACACACTTTTACTATTTTGAAATACAAACACTTTTACTATTTTGAAAGAATCAACTCAAGTAAAAGCATATTTTCCAACTTTGCGGCAAAGTGGGTGGCTGTCTCAAGTAACAACCCAAAGGTCCGGTCAATGTTTGGGTGCAGTTCTAGTAGTAGTAGAAATAGTGATGGTAGCATTAGTTGTACATGTAGTAGTAGAAGTAGGTAGAGGAGAAGTGCCAGTAGCAGTAGTAGTGGTTGCTGCTTATAAAAGTAGGTGGTGTGTGCATGGTAATATGATAATCAGCTTCACAATTTAACTGTATCATACTTTTGGGATGACTTATACGAAGTTAATATTGTTGTTGACTATTTTAACATGAGTAAAAGTTTAGCACTTCTTCCTTCCTCTATTAATTTCTCTGTCATTTAAAATACCAGAGACTCAGTTTTCACCTTGACTGTTTTTGTTTGTGCAGCGTCAGTGTGTGGAGTATGCCCTGAAAGCCCGACCATTGAGGAGGTACATCCCCAAAAACCCATACCAGTACAAGTTCTGGTACGTGGTCAACTCCACAGGGTTTGAGTACATCATGTTTGTACTCATTATGCTCAACACACTCTGTCTGGCCGTACAGGTGGGTCTTTACAGCTGGCTTTTGATCAGTGTTTTTATTTTTAGTTTATTTCAGGTTTATTCTGATTTATTTATTATTTATGTGTTTATTGTAGCATTACGGCCAATCAGCACTTTTTAACTATGTCATGGACATCCTTAACATGGTTTTTACTGCTGTCTTCACTGTTGAAATGGTTCTCAAACTCATTGCTTTCAAGCCCAGGGTAAGTCAATGTGCTGTATTTTATTCTCATGTTAATATCAATATTGTATTCACTGTGCTGTGCAATGGCCCAAGTCACATTGGGGTGCATTACAAAAAAGAGCAGGGAAAATAAAAGTAGGAAGTACTGTAAGCCAAAATAGGGCAGATAAAGGTAAGCTATCTCTAGTGTATGAGTAGGAGATTGTATTAAATATACACTATATATACATATATACGTTTGTTCGGTTTGCATAACAATAAGTAAAAGCTATAAAGCCTGTCAATGTTTCTTCTGTTTCTGAAAAGGTACACAAAGCATGGTTTGAGATCTGGATTTAGACCAAAATTTACCATTTTGTTGCTGGCATAATATTTAATACTTTTTTTAACCCTCCTGCACCCTTAGGTACATTTTTATACATCACAAGTTTTGTTTTTTTGCATCATTTTGTCTAGATTGCACCAAATAGCATCAGCATTTTTTGTGTATTTATGTATAAGTTTGTGTATTTTGTGATGTGTTTTTAATTTCTGTCTTTTTTTTTCCATGATCACATTAACTGAACAGTATATAATCAAAATACTCACACCTGTGGTCCTTAGGTACATTGACTTGCATTTAAAATGGCATTTTACATACACACACCCACAACCCACCCCAGGCAAGTATATACCCCCAGAACCCTCCTGTACACAGTGTACATTCCATAGAACTCCATAGGAAAGCGTTGGAAAACTATAACTGAGTGCATACAGGCCTACAAAAGGTGTAATGGGTTTGAATTGTAAAAATCACAGACCTTTTCTTAACAGGGGGAACCTGTAAAAATCTACAATTTATGACTTCCTAGTGTTATAAGCAGTTATAATGGAAGTTAATGAGGCTTTAGGGGAAAACAGCATTTTGTGCAAAAACAAAAAAAATGTCAAAATCAGTGTTGGCCATATTTTATGACATCCCCAGCCTCTGATAACCCCATCACAAACAAAAAAATACTTAAAATTTCTTGAAAAGATATAGAAATAGTACATTTTTGTCATGAAGGACCACAGGTGTGACTATTTTAAAGAGGTGCACGAGGGTTAAAGGCGCACTATGTAACTTTTCTGGTTGAGAGTCTGCCACTTATTTATTTCCATTAAGAGGTCATTGCTTTGCCTGGAATGTTCCACACTAGTCTTTATTTAAGAACAGGTGTGGCTCAAAGCATCTTGAAAAGCATAGATGAAGCAATTACTGTGGAACAATCCAAGGAACACAATGTGGAACTTTCCAAGGATCACATTCAAATCTGTATGGAAAGAAGCCATTGGTGAAACTTCTACCAGAAAGGTTTCATAGTCCACTTTAAACAATGTTGTATTATTCTGTTATCATAATAAATATTGGTTACGACATTTGCACAGTACTGCACATATTTCCAGTTATTTCCATGAACTAAAAGATGATTCTTCCTTCTCAATGCCGACAGCTCTTTGTTCCGAAGAAGGACAGGATGCTTGTAAGAGACAGAGTGGGGTGCAGAGTTGCAGTGTTTTTGCATCTCCTCAAATCTTTACTTTGTTTGGCTCTGGTTAAATCTTTGCACTTCAACATCAGAGTGCTGTAATCATGTGCTCTCTTTGCTGAAGGAGCTGTTGTAGTTTTAAGTATTCACAAGTGTGCATTTCAATTTGAATATTAAAAGAAACCTTGCTATTTGCCCACCACTTACTCAACATCACTCAGGGCTATTTCGGAGATGCCTGGAATGTTTTCGACGCGCTGGTTGTGATTGGCAGCATAGTTGACATTGTTCTCAGTGAAATTGATGTAAGTAAATACTCGCTTATGTTCGGCTCTTGGCTCTCTGACCTCACCCTGCTCTGCACTGTCTAAAGGGCTTTAGCACCTGTAGCTGCTGTTTGCTACTTTTCTCTTTTGCTAACTCGCTAATGCCAACTTTTTCCCCCTTCATTTCATTCAAACCCTTATCTGTCTTTATCTTCATTTCCCCGACTCCCTTTTTCCTCCTTTGGCCCTTCATGTTGCACCACACTTAAACAGCACTATTTTGCTGATGCTTGGAACACATTCGATGCCTTAATTGTAGTCGGTAGCGTCGTCGATATTGCTATTACAGAGGTCAATGTAAGTATATGATTTCCATGGTTTTCTCGTTGAACAGAAGCCTTTCATATAAGCCAATGGCCTTTTGATTGCTAAACTATACTTTCTTTATGTGTATATGCTATTGCTATAATAACTAATTTTGCTGCATGACAATACATATATTTTCCATTGGCTTACTATGTAAAGCTTCAGTTTGACATAAATGAAATCTTGGAGTCTGTGCTCCTCTCTTTTAGTCTCAATGTGTTACTTTTGTTTTTCAACAAAATTAAATGTATTATTATAATGTTTTTGTAACAGTTTCTTTAATAAAGGCAGAATGCTGCAGATGCTTATTTCTATCGTGGTCTAATATACAATATTGTTTATTTTTATTTCCATAGAAACTTGTAGAGGCAAGTATGGCAAAGACCTAACATGTTGTGATGTGTGCCCTTCTGTTGACAACAACTTTATCTTCAGGACCCCTTTAATGTAGAAATGGATAAAAAAAATTAATTCTTTCACTTAACTGCCCATAACTGAAAGAGCAACATACACTTTAGATGTAGTAGAGATAAGATTAAAGACTTAAAACCCAAAGTCATATACTGTCCTGGGTGTTTCACCTCCTGAGTGCTCCAGTGTCTGAGCTGCAGTGCTGTTTTCTGGACCTCTTCCTCATTATTTTATTCTTTCTCTGTTTAAATTGTGTCTGCATGAATTTACACTAACTACATCTTGCACTCTTTTTGAGTTTGTAGGTAATATGTTGTTGATGGTGTGTGTTTTATGTACATATACTGCCCCATATTACACTGTATTTATCAGTTTTGTTGTACAGTATTACATTGTGTGCATGCTGTATGCTCTTTGCTTTGATCAGTCCATTTTCTATTGAATTGCATGTGGGTGTTGTAAATTTGTCTCAATAACTGTATCACACTTATTTTACATTATGTGTGATCTGATCCAGTTTGACTGTTGCTTGTTGACATTAATAGAATAGAATAGAGGAAATATACTGAACAATACAGTAATAGTAGATTGCATGTATCCTTCACAGTGCATGCTGGTCCATCCCCTAACATCCTCATGTCTGCTCCTCACAGATGGCGCTTGGTCATCCGC
The DNA here is from genome assembly GCA_030686955.1 of Odontamblyopus rebecca. Taxonomy (NCBI): domain Eukaryota; kingdom Metazoa; phylum Chordata; class Actinopteri; order Gobiiformes; family Gobiidae; genus Odontamblyopus; species Odontamblyopus rebecca. Next base: position 20,378,167 of record CM060656.1, read on the forward strand.
TTCATGCCCTTCCGGTCAGTCATGTCCACTGTACTCTGTGAAGCCTCCTCTTTCTCCTCACCTTTGACCTTTACCTCTTTACCTCCAGACACAATGGCCCTGGAGCTCAGAGCTCAGATGTTGCAGTTATTTCTAAATTAGTATTATTATTCATTCAAAATGCGTTGAGACATGATAGAATCTGCAGAATCTATACATTGTGATCTGGGGAAAAAAAGTACTGCCATAGTAATTACCTGTCAGTCAAGATCAGGGTTCACTGAAAAACATGCATAACCTCTGATTGACAAGTGATTTTCCTTTGTTTTACCTTGCATAAATGGATAATACAAGGTTATTATGAATGATGTCAGTAGCATAATAATCAGTGTAAATAGACTGAAAATGTTTTTGAGGAAAGGTTTATTGAGGCCACCAGGTTGTGTGCTGATCTTGTCTCTGTGAGTGATGTGTCTTCTGTTTGTCTTCTTGTAGTGAGCTCTTAAAGCTCAAAAGGAGCTCATTGTAGTGCAGGTGTGTAGTCACAGGCAGCTGCATGAACCTGTCTGCACTCCTCTCTTTCCAAACGATTCTCCAGTTGAGTTAAATGGGACTCTGGCTCCTCCTTCTCTTTCCTCTGTTTGTAATTGGGAAAGGCCCTGCTGCAGCTTTCGTTGCAGGGCATGACTGGCATGCATGAGTTGCTCTAATGCTATAACTCCACCAATGGCTCCTCGTCATTTCTTGCATATGCAGCACCTCTCAGCAGCATTTCTAAACAACGCATGTTTTGTCAGTGCTTTGGCCAAGAATACCTAAAGAACCTCCTTCAGCTAATTTTACTGCATAATCTCCATATTATTTTGACAGTTCATGAATGTGGGAATCTAATAGAAACTTGTTCGCTTTGGTACATTTCTGTACCTACTGTTTTGAATCTTACTGTGAGTAACATGTTTTAAATGGGACTCAATGGGGTCTGTGACTAGTTAAAATCAAATCAAATAAGACATTTTTAGCCATAACATCATACATATTACTTTCATTACTTTGTATCTGTAGTGCACCAAATATACATTATTATCCATGTTGTCCACATTGCATTGGGGCAGTGATAAAGTTGTCATGTTGTCAGTCAAGCTGTAAACTTGTAGTGAATTGTCTTGAAAGTATTACATACATAGTAATACATACAAGTAATAAGCTATGGTTTAATAATAATTAGTGATAACATAAATAAGCTGTAAATGTCTGTCCATGTCATAGTGCAAAATAAGAAACATTTTGCTGTAAACTGAGCTGTAATGACTTTGTTTTGTCTCTGTCTGAACTTACTACCCAAGAAAATCCCACTAACATTACTGTAGCCCTTTATCCTATACGGGCTGTGAGTAAAGTCATTAATCGAGTCTTTGATTTTAAAGCCAACGGAGACTCCTCAGGTGGATGAGATGGGGGTAAGATGTCTAGCCCCCTGTTAGGGCAATGCCATTTTAGATCTTTGTTTTCTTTTTGGTTCTATTCCCCTGTTTGTATCATTTAAACCTTTTACTAACATTCTCATGACAAGTTTTCCATTTTCTTTTGTTGCCCACTTGTTTGAATTTCTTTTACGTTTCCTTTCCTATTTTTGCAGTTATTTCTAAGAACAGTGTGTCGCTCAAACGTGACGCGGTGTCCCGTAAGGTTAGGGGAGTGCTGGGACACTTCTCACGTTTGTTTTGTCAACACTAAAAACATGGTCTCTGCCTCTATCCCTGAGTGGGGCAGTTACCCATGGGTGGGCCCTGCGTTTGGGTCTGGGTGGGTCCCTGTGACTCCGCATGCAGTGACTCTGGACTGAGGGGCCATGCTTGTGCAAATATGCCCTGTCAAATATGGCGACATTTCTCCAGCATGCCTGCCTCCTTGCTTCCTTCCCTTTAGGTACAGTGAGCCTTGACAGTGCAATCGATGGACAATAGAAACATATCAGCTGCTTCCAGACTGTTTTACACAGCCAAGGAATATCTGGCATTGGTTAAAATTATTTGAATTCAGGAAATTAATGTGGAGTTCAGTAATATTATATATCTTTATTTATGGTCTGTCCTATGTTATTGGTATTATTAAAATTTAAATTATTCAAATAGTAATTTTAATTTTAACAACTCTAGATATTAGATTGCACAATGTACTCAATATTTACTTTAGTTTAATGCATTTTTTTTGCAGCTTTGCAGTTTGTAATTCCATATTAAAACTGTGGTCAGCCCATATGTTTCTACAGTCTTCAGGCCCTCCATCTGAGCACAGTCAGGTTCTCTTGGTAAAGATGTGCATGTGGTTAGTTCCTATCTGACTCTGCTCTGGTCTGTCACAGAACACAGAGGACAGTGCCCGCATCTCCATCACTTTCTTCCGACTGTTTCGAGTCATGAGGCTGGTCAAGCTGCTCAGTAGAGGGGAGGGCATCCGCACTTTGCTTTGGACTTTTATCAAATCCTTCCAGGTAAGACCCAAGTTCATTTTAATTCATTTTGGTGTGTAATTGAAAATGAATGTTACTCATGTGAACATTTTGTTTGATTTTGCCCAAAGGCTCTGCCATATGTTGCTCTTCTGATAGCCATGCTGTTCTTTATCTACGCTGTGATTGGGATGCAGGTGGGTAACTTTACATTCAATTATGCCACACAGGGTAGAGCAGCGACTTAAAATGGGCTCAAATTAATTGCAATTTAAATAATTGGCACTACCAAATTAAACTACCAAAATAAAGGCTACATTTTTTTATAATGTGGTTTGATCTTATGAAAAAATTGACCTCTACAAATATGTTTTGAACTTCATGGGATTTTCATATTTGTTTTGAATCTTCTCAGGTGTTTGGAAAGATAGCAATGGTGGATGGCACACAAATAAACAGAAACAACAACTTCCAGACCTTCCCTCAGGCCGTTCTGCTCCTCTTTAGGTGAGCTTCAGAGGACTGGGAATTTTGTGGATTTTATTTTATTTTTTCATCTCAAAATACACAATAAGATACTTTATATGATAAAATGTGCAAGATGGTTACATTCATGTGACTTAAAATGCAGTAACCTCTATGTAAAATGCATAAGGCTGTATTAAAATAGTGAAACATTTATATTTGTAGCTTATGAGACATGATAAGATAAATCCATTCAAACTGAGTTACATATCAAGTTCGACATTTGAAGAATATAATCACTGAAAAGAAGCTGTGTGAATACATAGTGTCAATAAATTCCTTAGTTGTCAAATTTATCTCATAATTATGCAGATTAATATTAAAGTCACCCATTATGTAATATTTTTTTTGCATCAAGTACATTTGAAATATCAGCAAAAACTCTTAAGAGAAGTTACAATTTGGTGCTCTATAATTACAGAGAATTATAGATTGCCTAGTTTCTCAAATAGCTCCCTAATGTCATTTTTTAGATTTAGAAACAGACAAATTTCTCCCCCTATTCTGCCCTTTCTATATCACATTGTTAATATAGAATGTTTGATGCATTATCAAAAGTCTGTATTGTATTGGTCTATATATTTGTCATGGTTGAATATATCTGCATAGATATATAGACATACAGATGCTAACTAACAATGTATGCGTCGTCATGGTTTATTTAGAAAAGGGTTTCTTGGGATTATTTTACTTTAGGGTTACATGACATAAAGTGGTCTTTTATATTAGACCGTATCATATTTTGGTAGTAAAATATCACAAAATGTGTAAAAAGCCTATGGTTGAATATGTGATGTGATGTCCAGGTGTGCCACTGGAGAGGCCTGGCAGGACATCATGCTGGCCTGTATGCCCGGGAAACTGTGTGACGCTGAGTCGGACTATAACCCTGGAGAGGAAATGACCTGTGGCAGCGGCTTTGCTATTATTTACTTTATCACCTTTTACATGCTCTGCGCTTTTCTGGTACACTTATAATTTAATCAATGTACATTTTATATACAGATTGAACTGCTACGTTTTTGCTATGCATTTTACAGATTATAAACTTGTTTGTGGCCGTTATCATGGACAACTTTGACTATCTAACACGTGACTGGTCCATTCTTGGTCCACACCATCTGGATGAATTCAAAAGGATCTGGTCTGAATACGACCCAGAGGCAAAGTAAGTGTTTTCACTCAAATTGTTCATATTATTTGCATTTATTTAAGTATTAAGTATTTTAAGTGGGTCTAAACTTCCTACTTTTTTGCTATTAAACTGTGTCTGTAGCATTTTAGTAACATTCTGTACTTATTCTTTTTTTTTTTTTTTGCCATTTTAGTAGGTTCATTTGCAGTTTTGTAGTATAAACAGTGAAAAACAACTATGTGCTGCTCTTTTCTTTCCTTTCCGTTCTTTCTTTTTTCATGCATTATAGTTACTGTGCTTGATGTTTGTTAAATCCTTTATTTAATTTACATATCTTGATGAATATCTTTTAGTTTTTTAAAAATAATGTATATATTGTTTATATGTTTGTATTACAGTTTGTGCAAGTAACACTGTTCTTCATTGGCTCCTCACTCTCCCCTTTAGTCTTCCAGTTTAACAGTTCCTTTGGACCTCAGTTGCGGGTGGAGTTTAAAGTATAATTTGTTAATGTCTAAAATATCCCAAACAGGGGCAGGATCAAACATCTGGATGTTGTGACTCTTCTGCGTCGTATCCAGCCGCCTCTTGGTTTTGGAAAACTCTGTCCTCACAGAGTGGCTTGCAAGGTTCTCACTAACTAAATAACTAAATAAATAACTAATATTATAATAATACACTAGTATTTTATTACCTTGTAATGTTTTTTTCAGAGGTTGGTAGCCATGAACATGCCCCTCAACAGTGACGGCACAGTTATGTTCAATGCTACTCTGTTTGCCCTCGTACGGACAGCTCTGAAGATCAAAACTGAAGGTGAGAAGAATGCACTTTACATTAAACAGTTGCTCTTTTCATGTGGTTCTTCATAGTTTATAATAATAATATCTGTGTTCTGATGATGTAGGTAATCTGGAGCAGGCCAATGAAGAGCTGCGAGCAGTCATCAAGAAAATATGGAAAAGGACTAGCATGAAGCTGTTGGATCAAGTAGTGCCCCCTGCTGGTGGTTAGTGCCATATCAACCTAAAACAAATAATGCCACAAGCAATTGCTGCTTTTGTGCCTTCAACATTTACAGTAAATGTAGGTTTAATCACAGTATAATTTAGTGTTTATTTTGTAGTCTGAACACTTTGTTCTGGTTTACTCTCACCTGTGTGTCTCTTATCCATGTTTTTCTCGAGCCCTGGATGCTGAAGGCCTCTGTCGGCTAGGCTGTTGCATGGCCTTATTCAGAGCTGTACAGGAGCATGTGCAGTTTTACCCTGTCTCTGATCTGTCCCAAGTCCCTCTGCCTCTTTTACCTCAATTTCTCTGTTACCAAACTGGCTGAAGCCTCTCCGAATATTCTGAAGCAGTTCTGTTTTAGGGGGGTGGCATGGAACTGTTGCCTCTGTCTTCGATATCTGTCCCCAGCCTTTGCTTGAACCCAGTGATTCAGACCCCTGCTTCAGAATGATTCTTGTTTAGAAAATGTCTGTAGTATAGCATTATCTGAGTTCACACAAAAGACATACATACTGTAAGATCAATCTGCTGCTTGCTTGCTTGTGCTGTTAGTATAGTCAAACAAATAGTAGATATAATAAATGCATACATGCAATGTATTTCAACAAAAAACATTGGTAACCCAAATCAAACACATATTTTTGCTGCTATATGTATTGTTACTTGCTTATATTACAGCTTATATTAAAATTTTTGATAAATGACATTTGCTCATTTCCTCATCTTCATCAGTATGTCTTAATACTGAGGAAGATGACACAGAAATGTGTTGCAGAATAAGATCTTGGTGACTGTATTTAATGTGAGGGAATCCATTATAGATATGTATTTGTTCTTCCAGCTCTGAGGTACAGTATATACTCCATCCAGATGGATATATATCATTTATAATGATATTCTAGCATTGTATCAGTGGTCTTTTAGTTTCATGTAGATGACCTCTGGAGCCTTTGTGTAGTGATCTGTGATGCAGGAAGCATTTGTGTGGTCTGTTCACTCAGATGATGAGGTAACCGTGGGGAAGTTCTATGCCACTTTCCTGATACAGGACTACTTTAGGAAATTCAAGAAACGTAAAGAGGAAGGCCTAGTCGGTGAACACCCGACCCAGAACAGCACAGCCATCGCTCTGCAGGTGAGTGCCTCTGTGTTTGAGAGAGACACAGACTGACTGTAGCCACATAGTCTGTCTAACATGCGTCTCACTTAGATAACATTTCTAATGTTATGGTTTATAACCAGCAGGACATTCATGATGTCGGTCTAATGTATGACTCTACTGTAAATAAGGTTTTTTGTGTCTGTTCTCACACATGTTGATGTTAAGTGTGTGTCACTGTGTCCATATTATGTACATATTTCCTCTGCATCTGCTCATCCAACAACTCATAAAATCATATAATTTTAAATTTTAATATATGGCATATAGGCCATATATTTGTTATCACAGTTACTCACTAGAATTTAATTTGTTTATATCACAGTCTTTGTGTTCATGCTAATTGTATTGACCTATCCAGAGACAGCTAAATGAGTGACGCTTTTATCAAACAAAGCCTGGCTGGATGCCACACAAGTCATTTGAGCTCAACACTGAGTGCAGCAGGTTGCACATTTGTGTGTCTGTTGTCATTGTCACAGTGTGTCCTTAATATAAATGTGCAGACCCCGCCTAGAGGTGTGTGTGTGTGTGTGTCTCCTGTCACATTTTATACTGTGAGCTGTGAGACCAAGGTCCCGGGCGAGTGCTTAGATATTCTGTTCATGGTTTCAGGCTGGCCTTCGCACTCTTCATGATATTGGGCCTGAAATCCGACGAGCCATTTCATGTGATCTGCAGGATGATGAACTAGTAGACTTTATCCCAGAGGAAGACGAGGAGGTTTATAGGGTAATAAATTCAATTTTAACTGACAGGGAGATCTATGGTCAAAGCTAAGTTTTCTATATATATATGAGTTCATTGGACATTTTAATGGCAATAAACTATACAAGAATAAGAAACATTGAAACATTATAAGACATTGTCATCAGTAGATCGACTGCTAAATACACAATAAATGGTAGCTATGGATGGTGTGATCAGCATACTTTTTGTGACCCACTGCATGTTTTTTCTCATTTTCAAAAAAACAAAAAATTACATTTAGTGAGCTCTTGAACGTCATAAACCATCTTATTTTGCTCATAATATTTTGCTAAATAAACCATCAGCCTTAACATCAATTAAACTATTTGTGCTGGTAAAATAATACAGGTGAATTTACTTTTATTTTCCATATTCACAGCGTAACGGGGGGCTTTTCAGTAACCACCTCATGAACGGCCACCATCGACGATCCAACACACCTCAGACCAATGCCACACAGCGCCCCCTACAGGTGCAGCCCCCACCCCACTACGCTCATATGGAGGAGCCCGTGGGCAGACTGTCCCGGGCCAACGCTATGGCCCACCCCAACCACCATCATCATCACCATCATCATCATCGGCACCATAACAACTCCTACGGCAAATCCCCCAAATCGACCAACATAAACCTGAACAATGCCAATGTGTCCAGCCTTCCTAACGGGCACCATCATTACTATGAGCACGTGCCCCCCAATGGCTATCCTGGTCTACGGCCCAACTACTATGACAAGACTCCACAGGGACAAAGGTACTGTAATAGTAGCTGTAATGTATTATAGGCGGATATATAGCATTTTATCCTGTCTGCCAACTGTCTTAGTTTAAAGTGGTGTTTATTTAGGCCTATAATCTTCTTATTTATTCTGGAAAGCACTTTTAATTACTTTGTGTAGGAATTGTGCTATACAAATAAACTTGCCTTGCCTAATCTCAAAGTTAGTTTGTTCGCTGAATACGTGTATGTATTTACAGGAAATTTACAGGAAAATATGCTGTTATGAGAACAAACATGATGATAATTGCTACCTTTCTTGTGCTCCAGCCCAAGTTTGATGCTGACACATTTTCTTTCCTTTTTCCACACTGTTATCTACAGATTCTGCAGCATCTTCAGCACTTGTTTATTGTTTCTTTAAAGGCCAATCAGTTGCACTTCACTTAAAAGACAAATGGGTTTAGAGAGTTTCTTATCTAAAAAGAGGAAATTGAATTGTCAGCTGTTGTAGTCTACCACATCTCATTCTCTCTCCCTCTTACATATATAATAATGCTGTATATGTCTCATATACTGTATAATATATATGTTGTACTTTCTCCATTATCTTCTGTGTCTTCCTCCCTTTCTCTCTCTTAACCTCTGCTTTCTCTCTACCATCCCTTTGCTTTCTGGAACAGAAGGCGCTACTATGAGACCTATGTTCGGTATGTTGTTTTAGGTTTGACAGGAATAAGGAGAGATTTGTGTATGCTTATCTATTGTATTTTGGCTCTAGCCATGCTTAGTCAGTGTGCTCATATGCTGGCCAGTCATATATTCTCCTTTTACGACACAGTTATGTCAAAGAGTGTGAATGGCCAGCATATGGCAGATTGGCCTGCTTTTTGCATGTATAGCCTTAACATGCTTGCTACAGAAAGAAATAATGCTATAAAGGCTATTTGAATTAGTAGTCCTAGAGTTTGTTGGATGTACTCCTGACTGCACCTCATGTACAGTGATCACCACAACAAATGTTAATATCTTGGTTAGGAACTGACTTGTTTTGCACTTCAGTATTCTGTATAGTTTATAGTTTATTGCACCAATGCCCCTTGCAGGCTTCCATCTGCATGGCAGTGCATGACTGTATTCTTCTTTTAGTTTTACTCAAAGCACTGCATGTTTTCTGACCTAAATATCCACCTCGCCTGCAGGTCCCAGGGCGGAGACAAGCACCACCCGACAATCCGGAGGGAGGAGGAGTTTGACGAGGACCGCTTGTCTGGGGAGTACTACAGTGGGGAGGAGTTCTATGAGGACGACACAGGGGACAGGTCAGATGTAGATAATAACAAGGCCTGCATTTAGGCGTAATCCTTGCATTTACAAAGATTATAATTCTTCTGTTACTGATAGATATCAAAATAGTGATGCAGAATATGAAACTCCAAAAGGCTACCACCACCCAGACAGTTACTATGATGATGATGAACAGCCCCTTTATCATGATTCACGACGATCACCAAAGAGACGTCTGCTTCCTGCCACACCTCAAGGTGATGTGTGACTAAATCTGTATCTCCCTTTTCCACGGTATGGCCCTGGATTTGTGTTTTTGCATTAAAATATTTAATTTAAATTTTTTTGAACTAAAATTTCTCCACATTAAAGAGACTTTTGTGTAATTTAGGTCACAGGAGACCATCTTTCAACTTTGAGTGTCTGCGCAGGCAAAGTAGTCAGGATGAGCTTCCACATCAGCGCACTGCGTTACCACTGCACCTTATGCAGCACCAGGTGCAGCAGTCGGCACACTATTGTACATCTGAACATGTTAATCATGGTTATAATAATGTAATGATTTTGGTAGGTCATGGCTGTAGCAGGACTGGACTCCAGCAGAGCCCACCGCCTCTCCCCGACCCGCTCCACCCGTTCCTGGGCCACACCCCCCACCACCCCGGCCAGTAAAGAACAGTCCCCCTACTACACCCCTCTGATTCGCGTGGACCACCCTCACAGGGAGAGCGTGGCTAGCAGCCAGGTATCTGTCCAAAAGAGCTCTTGGTACACAGACGACCCCGAGTTCTCCCAGAGGATCTACTCTCCACTTCACCTCCAAGTGCCACCGGAGTACCACAGCCAGTACCACCAGAAGAGGGGCAGTGCCACCAGCCTGGTTGAGGCGGTGAGTTAGAATGACATTTCACAGTAATTGTTTCAGGTTATGTAAACATTGATACACTTTTTTTTATCTTTTTGTATTAGGTTTTGATATCAGAAGGTCTTGGGAGATTTGCCAAGGATCCTAATTTTGTGGCTGCCACAAAACATGAGATTGCAGATGCATGTGAAATGACAATAGATGAGATGGAGAGTGCAGCCAGTCACTTGTTAAATGGAGGCATGGCACCAGGCATCAATGGGGTCAGTGTGTTTCCGATACTGAACCCCAGGGACTATGACCTGCCGGACAATGCAGCCAGCTACAGCGACGAGGAGCCCGAGGCAGAGCCCCGCGCTCACTATGAGGAGGACCTAGCAGATGAGATGATCTGTATCACCACTTTATAGCAGTGGCTGCTGAAACATTCAAACTTTTTCAGAAACAATCAGTTAAACACAAATGCATCTGTTGGCTCTAACCAAAAGAAGTGCCTTTACACCTGAGGAGAAAGGCATAAATACATCGTGTTCACCTGTTCTCTGCCCAAATAAGGTCCCAGCGCAGGAGTACACCCGAAGCCTTGGCCTGGAGGGGGCACACCCTGCAGCCAATCAGACAAGAGGACACTGATGCAGTTAAAGACCTGGACCAATGGCAGAGGGGCATACAGGGTGGTCTCAAAGGGTGATGACAATCAGATGTTTGATGTCATTACCTCAGTCACTTTACTAAGGTTTGGCATATCATGCAAGTTTTCAATGCAAGTGTGGAAAGGCATATCTCCCTCCTAGTTTTAGCTGACCCCACTTTATTATTTTTAGGTAACAGTAAAAGCACCACCAGAGTTATATTAGATAATGCAGGACATGGCGGTACAAATAATAGCATTTTTCAACTTGTGACAAACGCATTTGTAATAATGCACTAGAAGACAGGTTATTTAACATTTTAGAATAGCCTGATATTAATATTTCATAGTTGATATGCTATACATTGTATTATACAACAACTTTGTAAAGAGATCTATATTTTGTAATTATGTATCATTTTAAATATCAGCAATATGGTTCCAACTCCTACAACAAAAAAACATGTTTTCTTTTAGAGGATATACAGATTTGCCTTTTATTTTTATGTGAATATGCATCAACTTGGATTAAATCACCACAACACCACAGTGTGCTAAGGGTGTAATACAAATATAGATGAGGTTCTTCCTAGAAACTGTTGCATGAGGTCAAGGTCATTTGGGAGGCCAGGCTGAGTGACGCAGTGTGGTTTAGTTTAATTCATAACGCACAATTTTTGCCTATGTAGTGCTAGTAGTTTTGAGTATGCACATTCATTTAAAAAGCATGGTGCAATTATTAAAGCTGCTTTATTTGTTTGCTTTAATCTGTTTTACCAGTCCCCTATTAACGCCTATTTGCTGCTGGAAGACTGAGAAAGCTCAATGGATTTAGAAGAGTTACTTAGAGCAAGTGCTGTGATTTTCCAATTCCTGTTTATCATTTCCATTTAAACTGTCCTGATTGGTATGTGTCCTACACAGAGTAAGCAGTATTTTAGGATGAGGACAAGATTGTGTCCTCCTGTCAGGACGCTGCAGAGAGCCTAAGCAATATTTGCTCTTTCCTTCTCTCAGTTGGCCTGTATACCTCGTTAGGCCAATGTGACCACATTTCATTCTGTCTATTTGATCTGTTTGTCAATTCGTCCCATAAATTCCATAAAGTCCTGTTAAAGACATTTGGGGTTGGGAGCTTTAAGAACAGAAGGACCAACCAGAGGACAGAAACATCACTTTTTTTCTTCTTTTTATTGGTCAAGTTACTGGACTGAATGAACTGAAGTTAGTATTTCAGCAATTAATTGCAAAGGGGTTCATTGTTTTTGAAGTATTTCAAATGCACAGGAGTCGGTACTCAGCTGATTACTGATCATGAATCTGTAGGTTTTTCCATTTTGTTGTGCACATTAAAAGGGCTCTTTGAATTCTTTGTGAGTTAAACATGTTTTGTCCTTTTGTTGATGACTGTCATAAAAGGACCAATGCACAGGCACATTGTACTATTCGTAGCAAATACAGTGCTGATGAACTTAAGATATGCATTATTTTGTAAACTTTTCAAAGTGTAAAACTAAAGAGAAAAATAACTTACTTTTACCTCAAGTCAGGGATTCCTGAGAAAAATAAAATAAGGATTTGGTTTCTACCAATGATATGAACTTTAATATTAGCACATAGCTGTTTGTCTTTGCACAAGTAAATGTATAGTGCTTTGTTTTTTTCCCTTTTTCTAAGACTTGTGTATCGAGGTGATACAATTTTGTATTTTTGTGACTGTGGTTTAGTGGAAACTATAATTGTCATTGACACCTCACCTGAAAATGCTGAGAGTGAAAGAGTATTTTAAAAAAGGTGCACTGTCCCTTTGTTTCCAGATTTAAAAAAATTGAAACCTTTTACAAAGACACCTATTGATCTGAACATTTGTTTTCTTAATATTTTTCTAATTACGATTTAAACTTCATGTTTCATATTCATATTCTGTGTAAACAAGACTCTCATGTATATTATGTACAAACATATGGAAAAACCCATGATAATCTCTACTTGAAAGCTTTTTTCCTTAAGTTTTTTAATCGGTAAAGATAATTTCACTCAGTAGCAATGCTTTACTATAATTCCATAGGTTTTGTATTATCACATTTTTGTATATTTATTTCATGTTGGTCTGTTTAAATCACTTTATTTTCTATTGTTTTATCATTAAATGACTTAAGGTAAATGAATTTGACCTTCATTGCACCAGTAACTCTATATAAAATGCATCTGTGCATGTGATAAATCTACAATAACACACATTCATTACAGTGTTTTGACTTTCCTACTCAGTCATGATGGAGAAACTTTATTGAGCCCAGACTCGACCATAGTAGCTGCTTCAGATCCTTCATCTTCCATAAGTTGTCCAGGACGACACAACAGGAACGGCACTGCATACTTACGAAACTACAACAAGATTTTTTTTAAAGAGTTTAGTAGACAACACATGACAGAACTATGCAAAGATATTTCTTCACATGTATTTTAATTTTAAGACACGGTTCAGTTAGTTGCAGGTTTGACTGCAGCAATTAAGTTATTACAGATTATTTTACAGATTGATTTCTTATAGGTAAACGTGATCCACCAAAGAGTGATTTTTAGTGACCATAAATTGATAAATGATGAAACAATCCATTTGATAATTGTTCACTTAATGCAAATTACATACATATTAGATTTTTTTTTCATGTTTACAATTTAACAAAGTAAAATCTTTTAAAAAGAGAAAAGTACAAAGAAAGAAGAAAAAATAGGCTGCAAGGTTTTTCAATAGGCACAATCATTATTTACCACCAGATGGTGCTCACAGCCCTAGGACTTGAACCACATTTACTGCAAGCTACATTACTTCAGAGTACTTCAATGACGTACCTGTTTGTTGAGGTATATGTAGATGATGGGGTTGTAGGTTGTGCTGCTTTTTGCCAGGTAAACAGGGACGGTCCCCACCAGAGGGGAAATGGGAATACCAGGGAGGAATACCACAGTCATAGCAAAAGAGGCATAAGGCAACTAGCTCACCAAAAACTTCAGGACCATCAAGACCACCATGAAGGCCACTCGACTCTCATCTTTGGCCACTGCACCTCTCTCTACACCCTCCCTCTTTGATACCTGGGGAAAAAATATTTGAAACTTCAGAACTAATACATATTCAACAGGCGAAAATATATTTTGTTCATCATGAGCTCAACTATATAGTGTCTAAATTCAAACTAATCTGATTTATCCACAACAATTAAACCAGGACCAAATGTGATCAATAAGGCCTTAATACATCTCAGAACAAATATGATCATGACATAATCCAGGACTGATCCAGGGCTATGCTTAAACTACTTAAGGACTTAACCAAGAGTAAATAGCAGTTATTAAACCTGTCTAAATCAATCTAATAAATTAAACTATTCAACTATTTTAATTTGCTAACCTTGTGTAGAGTCCATAGCAGTTTCCCATATGACAGCACTATGAGTGCAAAGGGAACAGCAAAGCACACAGTAAAGTAAGACATGATATAGGACACATTGCTGGGCTCTCTGTTGTGCCAGTCTGGAGCACAGGACGTCCCAATTCCTTCCAGCTCATATCTGCCCCATCCAAACAGAGGGGGCAGATTCCATGTTAAGGACCACAGCCACGACAGGCCAGTGCCCACCAGCGCATGGGCCTTATCAAAGGAGATGAGTCCAAGAGGTTTACAGATGACAAACATCCTCTCAACAACAATCAGAGCCACTGTGCAGAGTGATGTGATACCTAAACACAAGAAAAGATATGAAGGAATGAGAAATGCATTTAAAGGAGCACTGTGTCACTTTTCTGCAGGGAGTTTGCCACTTGCATGACTCTATTGAACGTACGGCATTAAATTGAGATATTGCACTGATTCAGTTACAGGTGCTTTGTTTATGCAGTCACCTCTCCACAGATCTGACCTGTAACTTCCTGCTTGTTGCTTGTTGTTGTATCTTGTCAATTTTTAATTAGTAGAAAACAGCCACAGCTTATTGTGTTAATTAAACAATTTGTTTATGAAAGCACATCATTTTTAATTGATGTTTTCTTCTAATTGTTTAAAGAGCTTATGAGTAAAAGAATGTTTAAGACGGTTGCAAAATTTTAAAAGCATTGTAATTAAATACTGACAAAATACTGATAATATTGAAAAAAAAGAACTTTAAACTTAATTTTGTTTTCCAATATTATCAGTATTTTTTATCATAGCCTATCCAGATTGTTATCAGATCAACCCTAAAACTGTTTAATTTCTTTACAAAACATGTATTAAGGCAAAAGTATCATGCTGCTTTCCACCTATCACATAAGGCAACCGTGAAGCCCTCCAGAACACAGCCTGTGTGCCCCAGAGAGAAGTATCCATGGGCATCGTTGATGACTGGGAGGGTGCCCCCGAACAGAGCAATGCCCAGGTCAGCCACTGCCAGGTTCACCAGAGCGTAGTTGAGTGGCTGCCTCAGCTGTTTGTGCATCAGGGACACGATGATCACTGTACCATTTAGCACGATGGCCAGTCCAGTGAAAAATGCCATAATGACTGCAAGGAAGATGTAGCCTGGGTGGGACAGAGGGGGGTCCTCCGGTGGGTCAAAGTACATTGAAGCATTTGCATGGAAAACTGACCCCGGCATAGTGAAGAGAGATGCCTGAAACTAGTTGTGAGAAGTCCAAACGTCAGTCGTAGAATAAGAACAGTACTATCTGCAGATGATGCTGACTTCTAATCCCCACCCTTTTGCTTGATTACAAAGACACGTCAACAGGATAAGGAGAACAGGCATCTTTGAAGGATCAGCTCTATGGCAGAAAATGCTATAGCACATGGCAGAAATGTGTTACTATAAATAGAAAGGTTTTTTTCAAAGAATGTGGAAAGAAATAGTTTCCCAAGGTAGCTCTATCCTCAGCCTACACTCCACAAAGTTCAGACAAAGGTCAGACAAAGGTCAGACAAAGTTTAATCAAGCATACACCAGGTTGCTAGCAGGGTTTGCAAGGGCTTGTTAGCTTAGGTAAACCAGGGTTTACCTAATGTTTTACTGTCTATATAATCAATAAGACAGACGCGTGTAATTTGAATTATATGATGTCTTTGTGTGGTTTGTTTCCTCATCCATTATCCCTCATTTGGGTAATTAACTTTGAGACAAAAGCAGGGTTGCAATAAAGGAGACAGTCACTCAATGAGTTGGAGGTGCCTGGTTTAACTTTTGGAATTTGATGAGGAGTAATGTTGTGTTTTGTTTTAACTGTAGCTATTGTTGCTTTGTTGCATTTTGTTTTAATGTGTCTAATTACCGTCCTCATTTTCTACTTTTGATTTAGTAACTATTACATTTAGCTAAATGGAGCCTTAAATATGCTCAACTATTGATTAGATGTGAGACTTTGGTTAAAGCTGTAAAGTAAACCAGTCGATTTCATTTGTACAATGTTTAATTAAGTAGAGGTTCAATTGAAACAAGTATCTATATTATACAGTTTTAAAATGTTTTAATGGGCTACATGCATTTTATTCAACTAAATTATCAAAATAAGTTTTTGTTTTGTTTTGTTTTTTACTATATTTAGATTTAAGGCTTGGTTAAGCAGTAAGTATATTAGTATGACTATAATGAATATACTAGTATATAAGTAATAGCCCATTGCCTTTGTACTTGTTGCTTTCATGACATATTCTGTAATCTTCTGAAAACAGTGTTTGTTGGGTGATCCTATTTAACCCTTTTAGTGCCCTTAAGTGAAAACTTAAGCTTTTATTTACACATAATCAGGTGTACCCAAGAACACAAGATAACATAAGACAGGGCACACTGCCCATGAGCATGCAAGTCCCATTTATTTAGTTTTGCCTCAAACTAAAGATTCATTTTGCCCTTGATGTTGCTCTTGTGTTCTGTATATATGAAATGGTAAAAATATGTATTCTTCCATGCTTTTTCTCAGTTCATTAAATACATACAGCCTTAATTTCTATACAAATTTCCATCTCCTTTAATGAAGGACATTTGGTGACATTTTCTCAAACAAGAAAGTCATATAACATAAATAACATGACATGAATTACACAACTCAATGTCTACTTAATGCTGGTGTGGCTGAGGGTACAAGACGGGGTTAATCTGTCTGATTTACCCACAGCCAAGTGCCCTGAGCTTCACCTTGTAAGAGGTTTACATACAATCAAGTCAAGACTGAGCTTAACTGTTTGATTCAACAGTTCACAGAAATCCAGCTAATCTGCATTGTCACTCAAAACAAACAAATAAACAATTTGAAGTTCAGAGAATAGTTTTCTTTATTTAAGATACTGGGAAAACTTTCAGAAAAGCCAATTAAGAGAACTGCCAATTCAGCACCATGGACAGCGCGTAACGTTTATAACTGCACTGTATGACTTAAAACTCTTCTAAAGTACAAAACTGTGCTAAAGGTGGACTACAAATGGTACCTAGAGAAGATAAATGGTAATAAACAAATATTTAATTTTATGATAAGTTCAATCATTTACCACATTAAAGTTATACCTTAGCGACAAAACAAATGGTGGACAACTGCAGTTCAAAGTCATAGCATAGTTTCAGTCTTGTAAAAGGTGCAGACATATATTTTCCAATAAATCAATTATTTATTATTAGGTCGGAGTTTGACACGTGACCCATGACCCCACTACTTCTAATTTTAATTGAATTTGTGTTACACTGTCTAAAACATGCTGGCCCCAGGACAGATCTCACTGCCTCCAGTTTTTGTCCTCCTTCGCGCTATATGGAACAGGCACCTCCGCGTTAAAACCGTCCCTCTAACGGGATGATTTTGTCCATTATCGTGACAGAGCAGCACTTTTATCCACCGTCGATAGTTAATTAAAGCGTTGAGTGTTTGGCCTGGATGATATTGTCCGTCAGCCAATCAGAGGGAGTCTTATCGGCGCGTGCCAGACGTGTACAGGGCTCCTCACAACTTTGATGTACGACGCAATTACTGTACTAACAAAACCTTCAAGTCCAAACGGGACGGCCGAGGAGGCACCAAGCGGACTGGTACAGAGAGAGAAAGAGAGTAGGCCCTCGTCTACGCCGGGGCTGTTATCAGATCATCTGCCCGCGTTATCACCATTCTGTTATAATGCTCATCACAACACCGCCAAAGATCTAATTCAAACAAGTCAGCGACTTTATTCACATAAGAAATGTCATTACATTTGCATTTGTGAGGTGATTTTGAATTTATCTTACTCATTTGTTGCTGCTGGCTCTAAAGCATGCGCCCAAAGATTTTATTTTACACACAAATTAGGCCATTATTCAGTATTCTTATGCAACCCAACCCACAACATTTTTGTCGCATTTTTGGAGACAAAGCAGTCCCTTTCGGCCGACAAAATCTGTGCAGACCAAACTTCTTTTTAATTCCATAGTATGTGTTAATGTTTTTTATTGGGGGTTTTACAGTCAAACGTGACGCCATTTTGAACTATTAGGTTTAAAAGCCGGTGCTGAGATGTTTGTAAGGTGTGAGCGTGCGTCCACTCACACGGGGTTTTCCTGCGCACGAGTCGAAGGGGGCACGGGGAGCGGGAGAGGAGCTCTACAGTCTGTGGTCTGTCTCTACAGTGGGTTACAGTAGTGAACGTGCTGGACGTACGTCGCTGGAGGAGGCGCATTAACCACCACACATCTGTTCACACTCCACGCCACACTCTTTATTTCACTCGTCGATTTTTACATTTTTTTATTCAGTGTTTGGCAATAAAGATGCAGGGGAACGTGCGGATTTTGTTTTCGCCCAAATGCAGCGGTACTTTCCTCGTGCTGTGGATTTTTATTTGTTTCAAAGCAGTGGCGGTGCAGGGCTCCCAGCCCCAGCAGCAGCAGCCGGGTATCCCTCAGTCAGTGTGAGTAAAGAAACAGCATGGCAACTTTCACTGTCGACTCTCAACTCTTTGTTCAAAATACTGTCAAATATACAATGGAAGGATCATAACATGACTACAACTTTAAATTATGAAGTATAAAATTATCAAGTTTGGAGGAAACTACAAAAACTGCAGATTCAGCAAAAATGCTAATCATGTCCAATGTTTTATAGTTATTTCAGAGTTTCACAATGTACCAGTGGTCAGTGTTGAATGCGGGACATTTTGGAGCTGAAAATGTTTGAACTATGCTATTATAATAAATGTGTTATGACTATATTAGAAGTTGAGTACAATGGAGTACAAACCCATGGTGAGCAAAAAAGCATTTTAAATAAATATATTGTAAATATATAGTGTATAAATACTTTGATAAAATAATATGCATCAAAATAAAAATGATCTTAAATTTGAAAACATAAGAATCAAAATGTATACTTAGTTATAGACTACTTTTAATTGTTTCGTTTTAAGTTTGGTTCAGTTAAAATAATGCTTGGTTACGCCATGTAAGTAAGAGTCTGTCACTCCAAGATGGACAGAAGAGGGAGAAGGAGTAAAACTTCTCTTTTTCTGACTGTCTAGATTTACAAAGTTTTACATTTGCAGTTGACATGTTTTTTTCTCACTTACATTTTAACAGCTATAACCCCAGTAACTTCAATGCAGGTCATGAAATTTACAAGGAATGATCAGTGAGAGAGTGAAGGTCAGGATCAGCAGGGCATGACTATATTAAAATGAGTGATGGAGCCGTAGAACAGACAGGGAAGGATGGGGACTATAGAGAAGATAAAAGGTGTTTAAAGCAGCGGGGCACAAGAGGACAACCCCTCACTCAAGAGAACAAACTCAATATAATTACACCTTACTCAGCTTTAGTGTTGTTTTATTGATTTGTAATGAAAATGAAGTTACAGAGTATTATATTTTAGTCTTAATAATAAAAGCAGCTAAAGGGTTGTTTGTTTTGTCTTTTTGTAGTGTAAAGCTCTGGGCATCTGCCTTTGGGGGAGAAATCAAATCCATCTCAGCCAAATACTCAGGATCCCAGCTGCTGCAGAAGGTATTTTTGTAGTATTTGTTGGTTGAATGAGAACACTGCATTTGTCTGTGCACTCACACTCATGTACAGTAGAGGCTGTGAGACGAATGCTGATGCTCTGTTTCAGCAGAGACTCAGGTGTGCTGTCCTGACTGAGTGTGTGTGTGTGTGTGTGTGTGTATGTGCTTGTATGTGTTTGTATGGGCCTGTGTGTCTCTCGGACATGGCCCATTAAGCAGCACTCTGATTCCTCCTGTGTCATCCCTCCAGAGTCTTAAGTCTCACCCTTTCACTGGATCCCAACATGACAAAAGACTGAACAAAGAACTGGCCAAGACTAGAGTGGGTTAATGATGAATGCATTCACCCTGAGCTAAGATTAAACTTTGTGGCCACTTGATGGCAGAGGTGTGCTCTGCGTTCAAAGGCCTGGTGTGTGGAGGCCATCAGGATGTACCCCGGAGCAGGACGGTCCTGTCCAATGGGAGCGGAGCGGAGGGGGAAGCATCTGGAGGTGGGGCGATGTGTGAATGCTGGAGAACTGCAATGCAGTGTGTAGTCACTGTACACTTTGTGCATCTGTGCTCAGTGTGCTTCAGCTCAGAGTCAACAGGCAAACATACTGTAAGGACATGTATATTGTCAATGTACAATGTAAATTTGACACACATAAAAAGAAATACAGTACAGACATTTTGTCTGAACTGAACAATCAGGGATTAATTTCAGTGCAGTTTTATTTGTTAGTTTTGTGTTTCACGTGTTCACAGCCATTGTGACAGAAAAAGGGTAATATGACAAGTTGCTCAATAGTTGATAGTTGATGATACGAAAGAAACACAACTATTATCACCTCCAGTTTGATGTTCAAGATAATAACAATAATAATTTAGAATAAAATTGTTATTTTGGCCTTATTACATTTTTTCATGCACTACATTATTCATTTCTCTGGTGCTAGTTACTTCTTTGACCTATCTTGGCTGTGAATGTGTGCCTTTTAGAATTATAAATATTAATCTTTTGATAGCAAGTTTTGATTATATTCAAGAATGCTATTTAGGAACGCCAGCACACCTACATGATTTTTTTCTTCAATACAAAGTTCACCTTGACCAATTACATAATCACATATATGCAGAGCCACAGTGGAAGAAGAGTCTTGCTAATCTCTGGGTCAATGGTCAACATCTCTGCCAACTGACTACTGCCCCACATAACTGAATAAAGCATTAGCATGTCTGCACACAGGGGTCATAGTAAAGTGCAAAGCCACACTAATCCTCTTCTGCTCTGGGATTCTTGTAGGAGCTGCTGTCCATCACCTCACCTCGAAACTCCTCTGAACCCAGTCCCCCCATGAAAGGAGTGACCCGGATCGGCACACGGACCTACTGCCCTGGAGGGTGGGAGGACGCAGCACCCAGGGGCCCACGCAAACATGGGGAGGGCGTTCAAGTTGGCTTTAGAAAAAGAATCCTAAACTCCAATCCTACATGTCCAGAAGTAAGATATTTAGTTTGAACCGCATAATACATTTAAATACTGTATAAACGACTATAGAAGAAGGTTAATATACAAAGACAAGTGCATTGGAGTGCAGTAGTTTAGTTCTGCAATTTTCAGCCAAATCAATATCCACTTAATAATAATGAAATAATAGCATTAATATAGCATGAACAATGACTTAATTCATATTGAACAGTGGTGCAGATATACTAACCTCTTAATTCAGAGTTAAAGTGAGGATATGCATTGAAAAGTTGCTAAGATTGAATTAAAGGGTATTAAAAGTACAGTTATTATAAAATGTTATGCACAAATTTGCATTTCAAAAATGAAAAGAAAATGTTAACCATAATTTGTTATTTTAGGCAATCTGTACCATGAGTTCTTGTTGGTGCAGTCATTGAAGCGTAATTCATATTTTTGGGTGTAATGGCCAAAATCTTTAGTCCAAATTATTACTGTACATTTTAAAAACTATTATATGGATACACTGAAGTACTAACCAGTCAAATATCAGGAAATAAATACCACTAATAATAATTAACTATATGAATTATTAAGACACATTTGATTAACGCAATTTCTTGTAGAAATGTTTTGCCAACATATTTTATGTCTTTTCTGAAGCTGCATAGACATTTTTGTGAGATGTCCATCCTGAGGCAAAATTCTGCATTATTTCTAACTTGGGACTTTCTTCATGAGTACTTTACCTTGTGGCCCTTGTGCCTGTATTATATTTCATATCATGTAGAAATGATGATGAGTTTTGCCATCAAGCCTTATAAGATTTTTTATGTATTTTGTTTATGTAAGCACTTTGCTATGTTCCTAGTCATAGAGCCATGTCTGAGGAGAGTCAGCACAAACGCGCTGAGCTGTGAGGGAGCTGACGGGTCGTTAGAGGCCGCTCATTAACAATGATCATTAGATGCTTTTATGGCGAATTACCCCATTTCTCTGGGATTTTAGCGAAAGGGAAAAGGGCATTGGACTTTTGCAGTTTCCACTACACTGGCCATTACGGTAATCAATTCTGGTGATCAGAGGTTTTGATGGATGGGGCATAACCTCCAGTTGAAGACGGAATGGGTGCGGGGTGGCTGTGTGAAGGGGGTGGACTTGGGGGTGCATGGGGCTGGGGCGCTGAGGCGAGGAGGACAGGCGTGAAATGAACTGTTCTGCTCCACTGCCGTCCCACACTCTTCCTTTCAGTAGGTAATTTGTCGCCTCATGTACTAGCGCGCGTGTTATTCTGTGTCCATGCAATGCCTTGAAAGTGTTTGGATACCGGTTTGTTTTATGATAAGGATAGTGATAGTGGATATTGTGAGTAGATTATACTTATTGTGGTTCGTATGTTTTGCATTTTGTAGTTATGGGCAGGTTTAGGGATTATGTAATGCTATATTGCTCCGAGCATTGTTCTGTTTCACTGGAGGTCCGGCGCATCCAGCAAAATCAGCATTACGTGAGGTGTAGTTCATTACCCAGAATCGTCCGAGCTTGACACGTTATTATCTTTCTCTTGTGAGTTGACTCCATTTCAATTACCCTCTTACCATGCACACCCCTGGGCCGCAGCGCCTCCCCCTGGCCACCCATCAGGGCCCTCTCAAGCCAATCACAGCTGGAGGAGCGCAAGGATCAACCGGAGTCGGCAAACAGATAAAGACTATCCATCACTGTCGGCTGCAGTGGTGGTTTTATCAAGCGCTCATCTCAGAGAGGCTTGTTGACCAATGTGTGACGCTTAAAGGCCTTGTTTGACAACATCACGCACCTCTATGGAGTATTAGATAAAGATTATAATCAACAGTTTTAATCTGCTCTAAATGGTCTCCACCTGATGTTTATTAACTGTGTACTTCTACTGTAATAAACTGCATTTAATTAAAAAGTGTTTGTAATTTCAGAAACCCAAAGAGTTAGTAAAGGCAGTGAAGGTTGAGGAAATAGATGGAGTGAAGCTGGTGAAGAACCTGGCTGTGAGGATGGAGGAGATGTTCAGGAAGAAGACTGAAGCCACAAGGGTACGTGCATCTGGTTTACTTCTTCAGTACATTAGTACATCCTGAAAATGTACTCACCTGAAATGTTCATTTTCTAAGAATGTCTATTGTATATTATGTGTGATATCACAGTCACAGTCACTAATATTTTTAGAGGTTGTTCAGTCACACACCTTTATCTTTATTCAAATGTTTTGTAGAGTCATGTCCTTTTTATGGGTTATTCCATTGTACAGAAGGTACTTATAGATGTTTTGTGTTCATGGACTAATCCCAGCCAGCTTCAATGACCTCAGTTCACAGGAGCTTGTAACCATTTTTATGCAGTCCCTCTCTGGGACTGCTGGGAAATGATAAGGTTTATCTCGTCCCGCCTGATCCTACTCACGACAGTGTCGTGATAATTGAACCAGTAAATTACACTCAGAGAAGACGCCTAATTTAATAAAGCTGGTCTGATTTGGTGAGAAATACGACATATTGAAGTGGTAATAAGATGTAGAGGAGATAAGGCTGATAACTGGGAGCATAGGTTTTCTGCTATTAAACTGAGCAGTCAAATATATGTGATATATTTGGACCAAGCACTAAAATTACCTTTTTTAACCCCCTGCTGACCATGTGAGTGATGACAAGGTCAAACTGCAGTTTGCACCACAGCCTGAAATGTGTTTATTTAGCAGTTATTTTGTCATGTGGGACAGATTTTAATTACCCGCTCAGATCCCGTGGCTGTGCTGCTGACATTTCAGGAAATACACAGCCCAGCACATTTCACTGGATCTGTTTATTATTGGACTGTTGACTGTTCACATACTGCAGCTAACCGCCACAACCTCAATCACTCCACACCTATACTGCCCCTACTGTATACTGCATATGACCTGTAAATGCCTGCAGAGTATTTCTGTATAGCATGTTTTTTATTTTGTGTGCTCAGAAATATTCAGAAATGTTGATGGGAAAATATATTTTGTTTCTTCCACAGCATTTGTGTTTTTCATACTATAAGCAAGCACAATTATCAATTTTAAATAACTGTAAAATACCAGAACAAATTTTATTATTATTATTATTATTATTATTATTATTATTATTATTATTATTATTATTATTATTATTATTATTATTATTATTATCCTCAAACATTCATAAGCTAAAATATTTGATTGCTGCAAACATGGGCCTATTAGTGCAGAGTTAAGGTATGGTACACTGGTGGTACATGGTACATTTTAAGATGAGGGCCGTTAATATCTTTACTGGGCCATAGCTCATATTAGCGGTCTTTGTTTATTAGGTTTATATGGTCTTTTCTTTAGCGGCTGGTGGAAGCGGCGGAGGAAGCGCACCATCAGCACGAAGAGAACCCGGACCTTCAGGTAAGGCACAAGCCGAACAAAACTTAGAAACGAAATATTACTAACTTAATTTAGAATCAAATGCACAGAAAGGTGGCGCTGGATGAATAATTTTAGTTGGACAGAAGGGGAGCGGCACAAGGGTAATAGGCCCTAAAGTCTTTAATTGCGTTGGCACCGTCCTTCACACCGCGCTCCCGTCACAGCTCCTCAGATAAGCTGAAGGCTACTGCGTCAGTGCCATAACTCAAAATTCACTTTTAATAAAGGGACCTTAGGCCTATCCCAGGCACCGTCTCCTTTATGCCGGAACAATGGGCCATTCTCACGCAAAAAGCACAAATTACACGTCTACAGAAAAGTGTTACTGTTTTAGTTGGCTGACATGTTATAGCGTT
The DNA here is from genome assembly GCA_030686955.1 of Odontamblyopus rebecca. Taxonomy (NCBI): domain Eukaryota; kingdom Metazoa; phylum Chordata; class Actinopteri; order Gobiiformes; family Gobiidae; genus Odontamblyopus; species Odontamblyopus rebecca. The sequence goes on from CM060656.1 coordinate 20,402,924, forward strand.
AGCCTTAGTTTCTTTCTTCTTCTTCTTCTTTTATTTATTTATTTATTTATTTATTTTTTGTCGTGCGCACAGGAGAGATTCAAAGTTTGACAATGCCCATGATGTCACTTTGAGGTTGTTAAAGCCAGCCTATGGGAGAGTTTATTATTATTTATTATTTATTATTAATAATAATTAGTAAGAGAGAGAGACATTTTGTTGTTGAGGCTTCATGCGACCTTCATATGCTTTTTATAGGCTAGAGCAAAGGAAAAGTGCGTGCGTAAAACATGAATAGTAGGCTAACACAAAAAAGTTACGTTTTAATTTTTTTAATTATTAAAAAGTTTACCATTAATATAGGTTATATAGGTTACAATTGCATATTTTTTATAGTTATAGTTATAGTTTTTATCCGTTTATATGCTTTGAATCGACTTTTCTTTGTGAAATTGGCGTTTAAGCGCCTAGTCTGGCCTATTACGTACACTCATCCACAGTAGGTGGAAGACTGCACGAGAAACATAAATGAGGAATAATGAAGAGGACATGCAGGCGGTGTTTGGTTAACAGCATTACGGTATTCAGAAGCGCAGCTCTGGCTCTGCAGTGAGAATGCAGCATTTCTGTCGTTAGTTACTGCGCTCTCCCTCTCTCCCTCTGCCTCTCCTCTGTCCACCGCTGGACTAAGATAAATGAAACTCCAGCGCGGCGCATTGTTTCACTTTCATGACTCGAGATTAGAAAAGGCAGTGGAGCCACAAAATACTCGAATAACGCGACGCTTTACACTTAATGGAAGCATTTACATCATACGAATACGTTTCATTCAGCCTGTTTCCCGCGGTTTTCACAGTTCACGAGCCCTGAAGACAGAGGGACTGCAGCGTCCAAGTCTTGCACCATAAAAGATTGATCCTTTTAAAGAAATCTGTCTTTTTGTAAGCCTTCTAAATGTATAATTTATACATTCATAAAATAAGAAAGCGTTAATATAATATTGACTCGTTCGTAACGTTTCCATTTTAGAGGCCCATGCCTTTTTAATGTTTGTTTGGGAATATTGCCTTTAGAAGCCTTTACATTTTGTATTTTATTTTATTATTATATATATTTTTAGATTTGGATCCCATAAAGGTCATAAAATAAATTACTTAAAATCAATATTCTCTGGTGATAATGATGCCATGTCATGAGATTAGTCGCTAGCATCAGTTATTGAGGCTGGCCCAGGCTGACACCACATTTGTCATGCACCATTTCCCTGACCGCAGAGATAAGGCAGCTGCTCTTATCGGGGCCGCGCTGAGCCGGGACAGAGGCGCTTGGGCCTGACCCACGCGCGCGGAGGGTTCAGAGGTGCACATACCTCAGCACTGACAGGCTCCTCATCAGAAGTCCTCCAAAGCACTTCGTACTGCACTTGGTGACTAATGCTGTCCTCAAGAGTTTAAATACATTTAATGATCAACATTGCATAACAATCTTCTTGGAACATAGGCTATTCGTATCATTATTCATTTAACTAGTCACATTAAAGGTGCATGTAAAATTTCTGGTGGTGGCTATGCTACTTGCTTGTCTATATATTGCCATATTTTCATGTTTCCACATTTTCTACATTTTGCCTGGAATGTTCTACAATGTAAAACCTATCCATCTTGTATCCATCATTCCTATCCATCATTCAATTACAGTTTTTTTTAATTACCCTAAAAAACATGCATTCTTACTATGAATGAGGTCTCCACTCCACAGATCTGACCCGTAACTTGGCCCAGTGACGTCACCTGCTCATCTTTGTGTGTTTATTGCCATATGTGTGTGTAACATTTCATTCTGCATATTACATCTCCATGGAAACAAGCAAGTGAGGGACCCTCCACGAGAAAAGTAGTAGACATTTAAAGTGACTTTCTTTCTTTTTTCTGTTTATTTGTATTCTGTTAATTTTTATACATAAAAAGTTTCATCATTGGCTATCAAATTAAAACAGCATGTTAAGTGACATTGTAAGTGTCCCTTTCATCATGCTGAACAGCCTTGGTGAAGTTGTTAGTTCCGGACAGGCATGGCCCACCTGAGTTTCACAGTGAGTTTGCAGAGCCCTGCGCTGTAACAGTAGCAGAGGGCACAGTGCTGCAGAGGCCTGGAGCTAACTGTGCTAGTGTAAGAGTCAGTGGGGCGTCTCTGTGCTGCAGTGTCCCAGGCCTGCTCTACAGTAATAACCTGGTGGTTAACGCGCCTCTCTTCAGCACTATCACTTGTGCTGAGCGAGCATGTTCCTCTCCCCTGCTGCTCGCCCCGCCCGCCCGCCCCGTCACCGAGCTGCTCAGCCGTGGTATGAGCTGTCAGGGGCTGCTTGATGGTGATGCCCGCGCTGCCTCCCCCGAGTGTGGCGTGTGAGAGTCTATCAGCCAATCTCCTCCTCCTCCTCTTCCTCCTCTTTGCGCAGACAATAAGGAGGCAGAGGCCACCCAGAGGCCGCTCACACAGGATGAGCTCGTCTCTGCAGCAGCACTGAAGGGTACCACGCACTAACTGTTCACTGTAGTCAAGACTGCACTGACAGCCTGCCAAAAGCCCCTCCAAAATCTCAGCCACCGAAAACCATAAAGCAGTTCACACAATTCTTTTGATGCGTTGGTATTATTTCTTATTTACTTTATTGTCACAGTTATCTTATTATCTAACCAGTTTAATGGTTTATGTTTTGATGGCTTAGGGTGCATCCACATTTTCCCTTGTGTGATCCCATTTAAGTCTTGATGTAAACTTTCGTTTGGTCCTGTTCTAGTCCAGGTTTAGGTTTGTGTTTTGTCCCAGTTTAGCCCTGATTTTGGTATCATGTATAATGTTCATCTATCAATTATTGTTAATCAAAATGTAAGTACTGTATAAATTGCAGTTTATTGGTTTTCAATTTGACAAAGTTTGACAAAATTTGATGAAGCTGTTGCTTACAGCGTTTACCTTAGACTCAGTACTTGCACTGCTAATAACATCTGAATATGTCCCCCTCTCTGCAGTATGAGTATTTCAACGCTGTGCTGATCAATGAAGTGGATGATGAGGGCAATAATGTGGAGCTGGGAGGAGAGTTCATACTGGAACCCAATGACCATTTCAATAATCTTTCTGTCAACCTTAGCCTGAGTGTGGTGCAAGTGCCCACCAACATGTACAACAAAGGTGAGCTGCACACAACCTGAAAGTGGGATTATATGGGGTTATTTACCCTCTGCAGAGAAGAGGAGGGAGGAAAGGAAGCTGTATCAATGTCACGGCCAGCTAGAAGTGCAGTTTGGGAATCAATAGGAGTTTAGACATAAAGATAAGAAAACTGCAGGCCTCTCCAAGACATTGTAAAGTGTGAGGAGCGGGTGGGGGAGGCGAGGATGTTACTTTCTGAAGCTGTGTAGTGGCTTCTTGTTTTATAACAGCCTGTGTCTGCTGCTCACTGCTGCTTTTGTTCAGCCATAATGGACTCCCCATAAGTCTCTGCTCAAAGCACAAAGAGGCGCTCATCTAAAGGCAGGAGGGAGGGGACCATTCGGTCCGAGGGTTTTGTCCTTACCTCACAGGGGTCAATAAGGGACATAGGTCAACTGTTCTGCCACTAGCTCACCAGGTTGACCTGCGTTATTGCAGTTTAATTTACTTGTGTTTTTGTGTTAACAGATCCAGACATCGTGAACGGCGTGTACTGGTCGGAAGCGCTGAATAAAGTGTTTGTGGAGAATTTTGAGAGGGACCCAACTCTGATCTGGCAGTACTTTGGGAGTGCCAAAGGCTTCTTCAGGCAGTACCCTGGTGAGGCGCGCTCTGCCCATGTGTGTAATGTAAAAAGAACAGGGCTCTCTCCAGGGAGTCATCAGCTGTCTGTGCACAGAAAAAAACAGATTAGAACAAATGACAGAGAAGTCCTAAAAAGAGTAATTTGACTAATGTTGTAATTTTACAGACCATCAGAGAGGATGCATATGTACAGACTGTAATTAATCAGAATTTGTCAGAGTGAGACTGCTGGATCCTTCATTCAACAGACTGTTACAATGTTATTTAAGGCCTATTCTCTGCAGGAACAGGATTGAGCAGCGAGAAATGGATTTAGCTGACATGTTATTAAGCACAGTAATTCAATTATTATTTATTATTCTATTATTAAGTACTGAAGCTTAACAAATCAAATGGACTAATCTAATACAATATTACAGATATGTTGTCGCTCATCAGTTATTAATTTTGATTATTTTGAAAAAAATAATATATATAATTTACAGTGTTTTCCCTCATATATTGAATACTCTCATGTCAAAAACATAAAACATGGTAGAATAAACTTGATAATGATTTTGAAGAGCTTTTATATCAGTCAGTTTTTGATGGCATTGTAGCTATAGACAATACAGCTGATGTGTTGATTATACAGAAGTAAATGTAATTTAGAAATCAGTGGCTTTAGTCACTAACCTTACTTATCATTTTGTATTTTCTCCAGGTGTAAAATGGCACCCAGATGAACATGGGGTCATAGGCTTTGATTGCAGAAACAGGAAGTGGTAAGATGTACACCATATTGCCTTTAGAATTATATAAATCTTTATTCCCATGTCTCATTCATGTTTTACCCAGGTACATACAGGCTGCCACTTCACCCAAAGACGTTGTGATTCTGGTGGATGTGAGCGGCAGCATGAAGGGGCTGAGGCTCACCATCGCCAGGCAAACAGTTTCCTCCATTTTGGACACACTTGGAGATGATGACTTCTTCAACATAATTGCTGTAGGTCTTATTCTTTAAAGTCTTTATGTTTGTATTTCTTTATTCAGTTTCTGTATCTTTATCTCCCAGATTGTTGCATTGTCATATGTAGTAGTAGCCTGGTAATAAGGTGGAAATTGCAAATGAATTAAAAGTGTACTTATGGTAATCACATGGTAATTCTATTTTATTTTATGATAATATGAGTAATCCTAAACATTGTCAGTATTTTATTGCCAACTTGATGAAAACAGCTGCAAAATACATTTATTACTTGTTATCCCAGTCATGCTATTTCCATCCTATCACAGTGCTATTACTGTGCGTTACAGTGCAATCAATAATCCTGTATATTCTTCAGTATAACCAGGAGATCCACTATGTTGAGCCCTGTTTGAATGGCACTCTAGTCCGAGCTGACAGGGCCAATAAAGATGTAAGTATAACTAAAACAGACAAATAATTAATGCATGTAGATCCTCAATGTGTAAATAATGCCCCGACCTTTGTTTGACTTATACTATTGTTATCTGCCAGCATTTCCGGGAGCATCTGGATAAGCTGTTTGCCAAAGGAATTGGGCTGCTGGGTGAAGCTCTTGCTGAGGCATTTACAATCCTTGGTGATGTAAGTTTAATTGAAGCTGTCATGCTGTACAAAACTTTTAAGCAGTCATTTTTGTTTTTTTGTCTTGGTAAGTACAGAGCCCTACATTTGAATAGTTTACAAAAAGTTGGCTTTTTTTTCTAATGATTAATTAATATTATAGGATGAGTATTGGAAAATGGAACTGGAAATCTGACGGATTTCTTTTTCAACCATTACTTGTATTCACTATTTGTGGCTAAGAGTCTGTTCACACATTTTAAACATGTCCAGAATGTTACAGCTGTCATAAAAACATTGTGTGCTGAACTAATAGCAGAACCACATGCGTTTCAGAAGATGTTTGTAGAGGTCTAAACTACAGAGATAGCAGGTTTTATACACAGATTGTTGCTTGTGTTCATGAATTTATAGTACTTAAATAATTTCCGCTTATGCAGTTTGCTACTTGTGATTAGTGAAGTAGTGACTTTGATTTGCAAATATGTGTTTTATAATAGAAAAAATATTTACCACTGAACTGTAGGAACATGGTATATAGGACAGGGGCCTTATCTGAGGTCTACACTCTTCAAATATGTTGAGTGTAAATATATCCTTTCAGGGTGCACAATCCTGTATTTCCATCAACCTGTTGCTGTTGGATGACCTGTGACTATAAATCACAGTTTACAGAAATACTGTATCATGAGGCAAATTGCCCTAATGCCTTTTCTCTGCTTGGATGGCCAGATGACAATGTCGTTGAGCTGTTATAGCTTTCCACAAATTAATCTTTTGTTTATGTGGTTTTATTTGACACACTGTAATGAATTGGCCTCTGCCTAAATCCATTTTTTGTTTTCATTTAATTTACTGGCTCCACTTGACCAGAACAAGAGGGAAAAAATCTGGTTTACAATTCCCATTTAGTTTTCTAGATGCTTTTCTTCCACGTGTTCACAACAAGTAGTCATGAGCAACCCCACTCTCTCAAATGTGAGCAGTGCTACCCCAGCTCACACCTCTGAAGCATGATTAATGGCTCTAATTACTGTCAATGATTAATATTGTGGCTGATTGGGACACAAAGCAGATAAGGAGCTAGGAGCCAAGCCACATTCCTTTTATCTCTGGGTTTTCAGGCGGGCCGTGGCAGCGTTGCCGGAGCCCAGAGTGCTGCTGGCTCTACCTCTGCATTTGTCAGACTAATTAAAGTCTTCCAATGAATATGGTAATCAGCTGTAGCTGCTCCACTACTGTTGAAATGCATTGGTACGGCAGTGCCAAGTGAATTCATTTGGACTATCTCAGGCTTGATCAAAAGCAAACACCAGAGGATTCATGTAAAGAGACTCATTTTCACTGCTGTCCGCTGACAATGGAACTATGTCAGTCCCCTCAGGGGCATTTTAATCTCAACTTTTACACGTATTATTCATTCATGTAATTTAACTTCTACAAAGTTTAAAATGCACTTGGATGTTGTGCAAAATTGAAGTGTATAAGTTTCAGTAATCAAACAAGTAGTTGGATCACCAGATTGTTGAAATTTAACAAATTGCAAACTGACTTTATTTGCATGTTATTAATTTGGAACTGATTTGAATGTGGATGCAACTGGCTTTTCTCTCTCTCTATTTAAAAGGGCTTGGGAACGTCACAGACTAAACTCAAAATGCAGCCAATAGGTTAACTAATAATTTGGATATCATAATATCACAATTTGAAATGTATGTAACTATTGGTATAAATTTTTTTCAAGCTGAGTTAAGACTATTTTTTCACAATCCTTCATATTTTGCTTGATATAGCCTAGTGTACAATAGCACTGAGTCAGATGGAAAAGCCACCTTGCCTCACAGAAAATAGAGTGTATTTTGAGGTGGCAGCCTCAGGTGACATGCTCACAGGATAAAGAGGCTCTAGCGTGTTTGGAGAGCAGCTCTGCCCATAGCTCTGCTCCTTTGATCGCGGTCCTGTGTGCTCTGTGTTACAGGTCAATAAGCAGCTTAATTACCACCATGTATCTTTGGGCTTTGCAACAGTGGGCAACATTTTCTCTTTATTTACAAGGGATTAGTCCTGGTTTATTTTCCTGTGTTGGGGCAACTCAGATATGAAGAGGTGTTATCTTATTAACTCAGTTGTACATGGTCATAATTAAACATCTATTCATTCTCTTGCACTAATCCCCTAAGATGCTCATGGTTGAACTTTATTGTAACTAAGACAACAAGAGCAACATGAAGCTATGTGAGAATGTAGTTTTGTGGAAAATCCAAAATAATACCTAATAAATATTTTTTTCTATTATGTTGTTACAGCAGTTTATAAAATTTATGTTTTACAAACAAAAAAGGTTCACAGTATAGACCACTTATCGTTTTCACCCACAAACTCATAATAGCATCTAGCACCTTAGATGGAGTCTCTTCAGGCCAATAGCCAATTGCAAAACTGATATCAATGACAGACTGACAGACAAAGACATTTTCTTTCATTGTCAAAGGCAAAAGTCATAGAGCTAACAACTACATGTCCAGTTGACAAGGAAAACCCATGTTCGTTCTTTTGAGACATCATCCCTGTCTGATCTGTATTGATTTACATGTTAATATTGTGCTGTTGTTTTTTTTCTTGAACAGTTTAATTTGACTGGTCGAGGCAGTGTCTGTAGTCAGGCCATAATGCTGGTCACGGATGGAGCAACCGAAATGTATGACGATGTGTTTGAGAAGTATAACTGGCCAGAGCGAAGGGTGAGGCTGCTTATCTCATCTCCTAAATGTGTTTATTAATATTAAATTATTTTCCTTTACATTTTCAGTTGACAAAGGAGTTTTTGGTAGTTGTAGTTTAGAACTGCTATCTTGACATTTTGAGGAATTTTTGCTTGTAAAGCCCTGGTGATATGATGTTTTTCTCTGTACTGACATGTTAAAGAGCAATATTTTATCCCATGAGATCTTAAGTGAGAAAATTACCTCATTCAAGGGCAGAGCATTCACAAACCACTCAGTCCCACAACACATGATACAACTACCATAGCAGCCCCTTTGTAAGAGGTAAACTCTATTATAATGAAAAAGACTGCTGAGCCATTTGCAGAGCAGTGAAACAACAGCTCGGAGACTGATGTTAGCATATGTGCACTGGCACCGTGTGGCGGGATACAGGGCACTATTTGGCAGTGGGTCCCCCCTCCCCCACACGCCCTCAGGCTACCCTTTGTGGCAGAAGTCAGTGTTTTTTCTATGCATTTTATGCTTAGCAAAGCATCTGGAGCCAATGAGGCGTTCAGGTCTGGCACAGTGTCACACAGTGCTCTTTAAAAGGACAGTGGAACATGCCCTTGTGCCATGCCCCCAAGGAAACTAAATTAATTGCATTTAACTGTATGCGTCCTTTGAAATCATTGAGTGAAAATACAAAGGGATGGCTGTTAAATTCTACTGTGAAGATCAAAGAAGTACAAAAACTGTCAAAATATTTTTATTTAAGAAAATTGGGTACACACTGCTTTAGCTTACAAATTACATTACTATTATACAGTTACAAGTACCCATCTAAAAGGTACCTAATAACTACAAATGGCATAAAAGTCTCTTAAATAAAAGTTTCTTAAAAGTAATTTACATTAGTATTATTAGCAAAAAAAAATATTGCTTTCACCTCTGCACTACTGTACATCTTATTTAGGGAGCATTTGTTTGTGTTTTTTATCTTGAAACTGTCTCTGTGCAGGTGCGGATATTCCCTTACCTGATTGGACGAGAGTCTGCTTTTGCTGATAACCTCAAATGGATGGCCTGTGCCAACAAAGGTTAGTGACACTGTGGAGATAGGCCTAAGACAGCCCAATATCAGCAGCAAGGTGAAGGCTGAGTGCAAGTGGCTCACATGTGTTGTCTTAAGTTTCTCTTTATATGAATTATTAATTTGGACCCAGATCACTGCTATCAGCCAACTGTGTTTTTCAGGCTATACTATTTTTAAACAGGAGCAAAAAAAAGAAACAAAGGAAAGAGGTAGTCTCACCAAAGTATTTTCCACTGTGAAATATTGGCTTTCCGATTAAAACCAGATCTACACCAAGACTATTTCAGGCATAAATTATGGGTGCCTATTGTGTAAAATTAGATTAAAGCAGATTTAAAGTTAGACTAAACCACTGATAAGGCCTTTCTAATGATTAATCCAAAGGAGAAAATATCTGTATATTTGTTTCTAAATAAAACAGAGGCCTGTGTACTGCCAGTGGCACATGTACGAAGGGCTTCTTTATCATTGTAAGATATTAAACATATTTTAATTTTAATGATTTGAAATGAAATTACTGCAGAAGTCTGTTTACAGTGTTGTGGGAAAAAAATATTTAGATCTTGAAGAAAAAATCATTAATCCATTTGCAAAGCCCAATTTGCAAATGGAAAGTTTTGGGAATACAGTCAAAGTTAATGACTGGTCTGGTCTCAGGTAGAAATCACATTAATTTACACAAAGACAGATTGATAGAAATCTTTCCACAATATAAATTTCCATCACATGGGTAAAGTTGTATTGGCTATATTGTTTACTTAAACATTTGCACTGAAACGGTTATTAAAAATTTGGATTATGCTCTAAACTGTCCAGTATCATAAGTATGGAATACAGTATGCACGGGATATTTTGTGTTGTATATTTTTTCCATGCATGTGAATGTGCAGGCTCCCCCGCTGTCTTCCCCAAAAGGCAATGAAGTGGCACTTTGATGGGTCATAGGTCAATCTGCTCTAATCCCTCTTCCTGTCAGAGACTGTCCCCTCAGCTGTGCGCACTGATGGCTCCCACGTGTCAGCGCTCCGGATGAGTGCACCCCGAAACCAATGTCACAGCCAGGAAAACACATCACAGTCAGGGGTAGGGGGAGTACCCAGCCCCCCTCTCCCCCTCTACTCTTCCACCCCTCCCTCCCGTTCCCTGACACATGCCCCATCATGGAATAACCTCACATGTCCTGTATGAAACATGGTGGTAACAGCAGCCCCCTGACAGCCAGTCAAATGCCCTCTGTGTCACTAAAATGCACCACTATTTACTACTGCAGCACTATAGGGAACTGATGCAATGACCAAGGAAAATATGGTTATACTTTGCTTTACAAGCAAAAATTAGATGCTAAAAATATATTAGACTAGGCAAGGCAAGTTTATTTTTATAGCACAATTCGTGCACAAAGTAATTCAAAGTGCTTTACAGAATAAGAGATACATTAAATCACAATACAAACAAATCAAAACATAAATAATCATCATAAAATTAAAAAGAGATTGAGACATTAAATTAGAGAGAAGAGAAGAAAGAAGCCTGGATTCAAACAGCTTCAGAGTAGAGGCCTGTCTCACATCTTCAGGAACACTGGTTCAGGTTATAGCTGCTTAAATCTGAAACGCTGACTCCCCGAGTTTAGTCCTGACTCTGGACACCAGCAGGAGGCCGGTTCCTGAGGTCCTCAGAGTGCAGATGGTTCATTTGACACGAACATGTCACAGATGCACTTTGGTGTTAGGCCATGGAGAGACTTGTGCACAAGCAGAGTCGCTCTAAAGTCTCTGAGCCACAGGAAGCCAGTGCAGAGACCTGAGCACAGGAGTTATGTGCTCGTACTTCCTAGTTCAAGTCAGGACCCGAGCTGCAGCGTTCTGGATGTACTGCAGCTCTCACAGCTCGTTTGGAGAGGCCAGTGAGAGGATGTTACAATATCTAACCTACTGGAGGCAAATGCATGGATAAGTCTCTCCAAGTCTGCTTTAGACAGTAGACCTTTGAGTTCTGCTATGTTTTTTAGATGGTAAAAGGCTGCAAATGTTATTGATTTGATGTGGCTGTTAAAGTTCATGTCTGAGTCCATTATTACCCCTAGATTTCTAGCCTGATTTGAATGAAGCCATGCACATATTGGAATACAGATTATGCAATTATAGCTGGGGGATTGTGAGACCACTGAAGATCTCTGAGGGCTACTGTCCAGGGATTTCTGATTGCTCCAAATATACAGAATCTTGTATATAAAAGTTGGGGGGGGGGGGGTCTAGAATGAATATAGGTGAATTAATGATTGTGGTGTTTTGTGTGTCACCAATCTTAGCCCAATTTAAAATGTAGTTTATGATACAATAATAAATTTTGTTAATGAGTAAATTGAGTTTTTCCTATATTATACTGTATTGGAAAACCTGTGTGCTGACTGTATCTAATTGTAAAACATTTATAAAATCATAAGAGTTTGTCATGACATTATGACACAATGAGCTGATCGTAAGTGCATTTATTGCTTCACTTCCCTATCTAATTATTTAGGGTGTTCACTGATGCTGTTCACAATTAAATATTTAACTGTGCTATGCTTTTTGTAGTAGACCTTAAATAAACTATCAACCAGGAGGACAAGGAAAGTTAAACTGCGCCATATATGACCCAGCGTTTTGTATTTTGTGTTGCAGGATACTTCAGTCAGATCTCCACTTTAGCTGATGTTCAGGAGAATGTGATGCGGTATCTCCACGTGATGAGTCGCCCAAAGGTGATCGACCACGAGCACGACACAGTGTGGACCGAGGCCTATGTGGACAGTGCTGTAAGTGATCACCTGCTGTTTTTGACTGATTTCACATCCTCATTGCATTTTGTGTTTTATTTAATGTCATTAAAGCGGGCATATGTAAAATGTACTTTTATGGGCTTTTAATATAATGTTGTAATGGTGTTCCTTCATTATTAGCTTATTCAGAGCTTTCTTTTGATTAATTTCTGCATGTCGGAATAATCCTGCCTTGTCCTGCATTTGAGGCTTGAAAGCTCAGAAAACGTGTGATTTCACCGTCCACCCATCTCCACCCAGCTCTTTGTACATCAGAAAAAATTCAGCATTCCAGGCCATAAATTCATAGTTCAAAAATGTCACAAAGCCTTTTTCCAGCAATTAAAAACACACCATGAGGAGGCAGGGCATATTAGCTCTGCTGTTTAACAGGAAATCAATGGATCTGTGTCTATTATAAAGCCATTTAGATTAATATTGCAGTTTACAATGAAAAAAATAAATAAAATGATAATATGATGTTGAATATTAAATATATAATAGGTCTTTAACCAATCTAACCAATCATAAGTGTGAGTTAAGGCAAAAGATACAAAATTGTTATCAAATCTATGTCGTGATAATTTTTTGCCTTCACTGTTGCGTGGCTGTACTGAGGATGTGGTGCACTTGTGTGTGTCTTGTGTCTTGTACAGTAGTGTGTGTGCGTGCGTGTGTGTGTGTGTGTGTGTGTAGGTGTGTGTGTGTGTGTGTGTGTGTAGGTGTGTGTAGGTGTGTGTGTGTGTAGGTGTGTGTAGGTGTGTGTGTGTGTGTGTGTGTGCGCGCGTGTGTGTGTAGGTGTGTGTGTGTGTGTGTGTGTGTGTGTGTGTGTGTGTGTGCGTGCGTGTGTGTGTGTGTGTAGGTGTGTGTGTGTGTGTGTGTGTGTGTGTGTGTGTGTGTGTGTGTGTTTGTGTGTGTGTGTGTTTGTGTGTGTTTGTGTGTGTGTGTGTGTGTGTGTGCGTGTGTGTGTGTGTGTGTGTGTGTGTGTGTGTGTGTGTGTGTGTGTGTGCGCGTGCGTGTGTGTGTGTGTAGGTGTGTGTGTGTGTGTGTGTGCATGCGCTTCCTCGTCATTACTCTTCATGCTGTGGAAATGACTCCTCATTATGAGCATCATTAATCTGCATGGATTTCCCCTCAGTGTACATCTGTGTCCACAGAGCCTGCTCCAGCGCCTTCATTCACAGAGCTGCAATCTTAAACTCTTTTTCTTATTTATCTGCTCTTCTCCATCAGCTCACACAGGCCTATAAGGTAAAGCTCTCAGCTTGTCAGTACTCTATCAAAGTGTGATGCATACACTGCGTAAGTTATGCAGATGGTACATTTAGCTATCTATTACATGGCATTAACTGTAACAGTCAAACAATGAGATTTTGGGGGCACTGAAATAATATTGAAGAAGTGCAAATATACATAAAGACAAGGAGATTTTCTCACTTCTGACTTAAAATGAGTGTTGATTGATGGGAAATGAACTTGTGTATTTCATCTATTCTTGTCCACAAGAAAAGCAAGAGTTTACACTGTAAGTAATACGAATTACTAAAGTCCTGTCTTTTGAATTGGACTGGTCTGTGAATTTTGACTGGCTTAGATAACATATATTGTAAATATAATTTAAAAAACATTAAAAAAAAAAAACATTTATTTCCGTTTCTATTTGTTTTGGCAAAATTGCTGTACAATTGGGCTTTAAATATGAATTCATTAAATATTTGTAACACAATATTTCACACTTTATGAATATCTTTGTCCGACCTATAGCATAATAGCCATCTACTGTTAAGTTATTGGTAATGGTGAAAGCCTTGTATTGTCTCCCTTACGGGTCAATCTTAAGCCTTTTACAGTTTAAACTGAATGAGAGATCCTCCCTTGGTACTTATCTTTGGAAGTACTGCAAGTTTATCTGATGTCACTGCTCTCCCATCAACACAACAGTTTTAGCTTCCTAAAAAGTTTCAGGAAGCTGTATTCTCTCTTCGCCCGAAGGGTGTATGGGTTTTTATTGTACGACTTGTATTCAGCGTGGTACCAAAGAGTGTGCGCACAGAGAGGCTGGGAGATTGTCCTCTAGAGTGTATATGCGCTCTGTATCTCGGCCTCAGACACACCATTCATCATTCTGTGGATCATTGCATTTTATCTCCTAAAGCCCATAATAAAACTGACGTTGGAGGAGAGACCAGGGGAGTGAAGGAGGGGATGGGGAGGAGGAGGGGATAGCAGTGAACGCATGTGTCCGAAAACCAGCTCTACCTGTGTGCAGACACCAGACTGTATCCATTGTGTTTGGATGCATTTTAGGAGCTACCATTCTTCATTTTGTCAAGCTGGAGTTGGGGTTCACGCCTCATTGACTTCATATGTATGCATGTATACAATAGCAAACATGTAATAGGACAGAATGACAGTAACTAAAGACTACCTAAGTACTGTATGCCAACCCTTTCAGACTGAGATTTGCATGATTAAACAACAAAAAGCTTTTTAGTTTCAAGTTTAGGTTAAATATAACAAATGATGTTTTCCTGATTTTCAATGAGGTTTTAATGAATTGAGCATACAAACAGAAAGGTGCAGAGTTCATACCTCACTGTAAGAATACAGATCAGAAGTAGTTTTTGTGCTAATATTGGTGGTGACTTAGGACAGACTTAGGGCATTTTATGAAAATTAAGACAGTTACTTGGCCAAGGAAATTTTGTTTACATTTTGAGATGGAAAAATGTTCAAAGATACAATGGGTGCTAGTGTCTTTTATACAGAAAGGCGAAGTTTAATACAGTGAATATATATATAGTGGGGACGCTGCACTTGTTATGATTGAATTTGTTCTGGTCAGGACGTTTTCTTCCTATGATTATGTTTATCATGAAAAAAGGCAGTTTAAATATTAAGTTTGTTTTCTGACAAGTCAAATTTGCTCAATCAAGTTGAGGTTGATTGAGTGTGTACCATTCAGATTCTACCTATTAATGAGCTATAATTATCTGGTATCAGCACATGGGGATGAATAAAAGTAATTCAGATAAATTCAAAAGACATGGTCAGGTTATACACTACATACTGCAACAATAATCTCTTGTTTTTGTTCTAAAGCTGCTCGTCATGTGTGTTTATTTTTCAACACTGAACTTCTCCATTGTGGGACAAATACAGATTACCCTCTTATCTTAGCTTTTTATGTATTTATTTATTTCAGATGAGAGACAAGTCGGGCCCCAGTCTGATGACCACAGTGGCCATGCCGGTCTTTAGCACCAAGAACGAAACCGTGAGTGGCTGTAAAGGAAACAGTGTCAAAGTGATTTCTGAGCTCTTTTAAAAGTTTGTATTGTGTTTATGGTTTGTGTGTGTTTTGTGTGTATTGTGTGTTGTGTGTGTGTGTGTGTGTGTGTGTGTGTGTGTTGTGTGTGTGTGTGTGTGTGTGTGTGTTGTGTGTGTTGATGCAGAAGAATCAGGGAATTCTGTTGGGGGTCGTCGGAACAGACATCCCACTGCAGGAGCTGATGAAGCTCATCCCAAAGCATATGGTACTCTCATCTGTTTTTCACTTTAGTCCAAATAAACATAGTCACACTATTCATATGCATATTTTAAATAATTCCAGTCTCTGTTTTATTCTTTTTAGCTGGGGATCCATGGATATGCATTTGCCATTACAAACAATGGCTATATCCTCATGCATCCAGACCTCAGACCTCTGGTAAATAACCCTTTACATATTTGCTATTGAACAAATCACTCCCAGTTTTAACCCTGACTTTCTTTTTGTTTTGCATAACCACAATATGAACTGAAAGCTTCCTTTTTTGATCTCAGAGAATGTGTTTTGTGGTTAGCAGGCTGAATGGGCTCGTATAGTCTGTAATCCCCACCTTTTCCTTTGATGTATGCATGCAGGGATAAAGGCCACTCATAGGGCTGGCTGGCCTGAGATTTCCCAGAGGTAACTTAACACTCGCTGGCCTGGAGCACAGCCTCTCGCCCCGGGACACCTAGTTCCTGGGGGCGGAGGCTGAGCCATTATGTGTGTGCCAGTGTTAGTGCTACTCCTCTATGTGCTGGTATTTGTCTGTGCTGGTCTGTGTCCCTCTGTACTCTGCAGTAAAGGGGTGTCAACATCACAGTTTAAATGACTTCATTTCAAAATGTTGATCCTGATTTCAGTGGTTTGACAGGTTTAGATTTATTTATTCATTAGACATAACATCTTATCACTTAAATTTTTGCTCCTATTAGAAATTATGGTAAATTGTAAGAAATTTGGGTAGAAGAGTGGAGAGAGATAGCAACTTTTTAGCAAGGACAGAGCCTAGCCAATGTACTGTAACCAATGCCCTTTGCCATAGTGCAGAACTGATAAAGTCAATTTTAATATGGTTAGAGCCCTCCAAAGGCTGGCACTTCAAACATAACTCGGCTCACAGCATACTGTAGTTGTGTCCTGAGTCAAGACACTTTCCTATGTGTGAATGTGGTGAATGATTAGTGCTAGTTCAAGAAATGGATGGTGCAGTTTGGCAGCATGAAGTGCGTCAGTCTATCCCAGGGCAGCAATGGCTAAGTGTGGAGACAGTGAAAAATGCATTGTTAAGTGATTTGAGTATTTAGAAAGCCATTACACAAATCCAAGACACTATTATTATTTATTACATTTTCTTTCATCCAGATTGCAGATAATTGAGCAGACTAAATAAATGTGAAAATAAATCTAAACAACTCAAAAAGACTCAAATCAAGAAAAGTATTTTGAACTGAATGAATTTAAAGTAATGTGGATATCCTTTTTCTGCAGTGTGCGTACGTCTCTTTGTGATGTGCCTGTAGTCTTTGATGTGTCATTTCTGTCGGCTGGGCCGCACACTGTACACTATAGTCTGACATGTACAGCTAACGCGCCAGTGTAGACTTGCCTAAGCGTGAATTTCCTATCAATCATATTAAGTATTTTTAATTTACCTGACAGTGTTAATTTCACAGCTGATTTGTTAAGTAATTACTCAGCAAAAACTTGCACCAGAGCTTTGTAAATAATAGCCTACAGTGAGAAAGACTCAGGAGATGAGTGGCCTTCTGGGTCAAACTAGATTAGCACACTTTGAGATGTTAGGGTGACTTTGTTAAATTAAATCTGTGTTTTTGTTATGTGCAGTATCAAGAAGGTCAGAAGAGGAGGAAACCCAACTACAGCAGCGTGGATCTGTCCGAAGTGGAGTGGGAGGACAAAGATGATATAGTATGTGTTTGGTGTCACAGTAATAAAGAAATAATAGTTCTGAAAAGAGGTTCTCAAGCAGAAAAATCCAAAAGAGATCTTCTGATTTTAAAGGGAACAGTACATACAGTTATATATATTTAAAGTGAAAAAGGTGTTGTGAAAAATGTTAGGTCACTGGTGAGGCAGAACAAGCAACAACACCAATTTCTCAAAGTCTTAACCAGAAAGATGTTACATTAATAATCAGTTTTGCACCAATGCTTTGTGATGCATCTGAACATTTATGTAGTTTAACTTTGTCATTAAAAAGAAATTTGGAAGTTTTTAGTCAACTCACTTGAATATTTGCTCAGTCAAGGCTTAATGACTCACATGACATTTCTTTGTGTTGTTTTTGCATTTGTTTTGTTTGTCAGCTGCGTAATGCCATGGTGAACAGGAGAACAGGCACTTTCTCCATGGATGTAATGAAGACGGTGGACAAAGGAGTGAGCATACAATAATGCATTTTGTTTATAGGTGCACTGGAGTCTATCCATGGAGATGTTACTACTTTGCTTTTGCCTAGAAAATCCACAATATTGCAACAAGTGTGTCTATTTTGGATTCATTAAATTTGAGGTGTTTTATTGTTCAAAAATATCAATTTTTATGGTGAGCAGAAGTGCCTTTTTATGCCTAATTATGACCTGTAACCTGGCCGGGTTTCCAGTCTGTCTCTGTGGAGATAAATAAGTTTAATTCCATTTTGTGGGAACATCAAAGGCAAAGCAATAACATCTCCACAGGAAAAACAGGTGGCAGACCTCCACCAAAAATGTTGCATAGTGTAACGTCAACCTCAGTCAAAAGACACTAACTTGTTTTGTATTTATGTTCATCTAGAGGCGTCTGTTGAGGATGCACAATGACTATTTCTACACAGACATAAAAGGCACTCCATTCAGGTCAGCTTCAACAATTTTACGCAGTTTTAATCTACAAACACAATCCAGAAATAAATAATATTCTGGTTTGCAAATATTTAAAACACATTACATACAACAACTGTAGAACATATACTAATGGTTTCGATATATCATGATGAGATGTTGTTATCTCTATTTTAAAAAGAAGTTATATGTTAATTTAAACTTTGTTAAAATTTGTGATTACCTCATTCACCACATACATTACACATACATTAACACCTCATACCTGTGTGCTGTTGTGTTGTCAATAAAATACAGTTTTTCTTTAAAATATAGAGTCTAGTCTAACCAGTATCAGTGTTGGGATCCTGTATCAGTATTGACACGGACATTTTCATCCTCATGCGTTTAGTCTTGGAGTGGCACTTTCCAGAGGTCATGGCAAATACTTCTTCAGAGGAAATGTGTCAGTGGATGCAGGTATCTCTTTCACTCTCTCCCTCTCTCTGTCCCTCTCCTTCTCTCCCCCTCTTCCCCCTCTCCTTCCCTCTTTAACACTTGAGACCGTTTGTAATATGACAGTGCTTATTGCTTGAGCTGACCCAAGCCTGGCATTGCTGAAGCGTTACTGACTGGCTGATTTTTTTCAGGACTCCGTGATCTGGAACAGCCAGATGTCGCCCTGGCAGACGAATGGTGAGGTCGGGTTGTGGGAGAGGGCATTGGAGCGTTATGTAGGTTAGCCTTGTGTGTGTTCAGGAGTTAGGGGATGTCATGCTGTAACAGCGTGACTGTTTTTGTTTGTTTTGTTTGGTCTCTCCCAGGACGTACTGTAACACGGAGGAGGAACACGAGCATCGCCACCTCACACAGATCCAGGCCATCAAGCTGTTCATGACGGGGAAGAGACCGCACCTCAAATGTAAACAACATGACAGACTTTCTATTTGATTAAACTGTTAATACTTATATATATTATGATTGCCTTAACAATTCAGTTAGGAGATTAATTGGGATCATAGGGAGGGTATGACAGTTGAGATGTTCATCCACTCGCTGTAAAAGTTGGTGGTGAGATGTGTCTTTGGGCACGACTCATGACCCAGACATCCAGTGACTTGTACAGTGGTGTATGTGTGTGAGTGCTTTTTAGTGCTTATAGGAAGAGGACATGCTACAGTGCTTGTCTCCTACCTGTTATTCTGTTGTGGAATTCTGGAATGTTCCACAGTATGGCATTAAACCTATCCATCTCCATGGAGACAAGCTGGTATGGCACCAGATCAGGTCAGGTTATGGCTCAAATCTGTGAATCTCCTCTGTGTATGGAAGATAATTATGTTTAGTGCCACATTGTCGAACATTCTAGGCGAGAAACAACATATCTATGGGAACACTCCTTCATAAAAGTTACATAGTACTGTGTTTGATATAAATGCAGTTAAAATGGCAGGCCTTATCACCGTTTATGTTTTGGTTGCTCTCTTCAGGTGACAGAGAACTCATTCAGGAGGTTTTATTTGATGCTGTGGTCACTGCTCCTCTGCGCTCGTATTGGACTGGACTTGCTCTCAACAAGTCAGAGTAAGAAATACTTCTGTATACAGCTCAACACCTAGCATAAGATATCAAATGTTAAATAAGATATATGTGTAACTGTTATATGCTAATATTTAAGAGTAAACATATGGCAACAGAAGAAATACAATTTGTCAACTGGACAAAAGTTTATTCAGTCGAATACGTTTTGTAACTCAACCAAGTTGCTTCTTCAGTTCTGGTCAGAATGCTGGAGGACACTGGCTTATATCTGCCTGGAAGGGAGGAGCTGGCTACTATCCAATTACTCTGAAACTAATACCCTGTTTGTTTACAGTTTCTGTTGTTAGCTAGGCCTATTGAAATTGCCCTAAGTGTGGAATTTCTGGCCAGAACTGAAGAAGCAGCTTGGATGAGCTGCAAAATGTATTCGACTATGTAAACTTTTGTCCAGTTGACAAACTGATTGAATTTCTCCTTTTGCCATGGATTCTACCAGGAATGAGAGAGATTTTATACACATAAAAGTATGTGACATTTTTATGGCGTGGTTGGATACATATAGCATAAATGAAACTGAGCAATACAGTATAAAGGATCACATTTAAAAAAAAATTGTCCTTTAAAATGGATATGTAAATAAAATGGCTTAAAAGGCTCAGTGATCCCAGCTTTGTAGTTTTACATAACATTGTACATGCTGACAATTAATAATATTCAAACTGTATGTTTTTATGACAAATATTTAAAAATATTTTAACTTATGTTGAAATAGAAACTCTGATAAAGGAGTGGAGATTGCGTTCCTCGGTACCCGCACAGGACTGTCCCGCACCAACCTCTTTGTGCCTGTGGACCAGCTGTCCAATCAGTGAGTGTCTTTTCTAATTGTTACGTACATGAGATTCTGTGCTGGACCTAACTCTGTTCTGTGTTCTCAGAGACTTCCTGACACATGAGGACAAAGAGGGAGTGTTCAATGCCGACCACTTCCCCTTGTGGTATAAGAGAGCCGCAGAGCAGGTCCCAGGAACGTTTGTCTACTCCATCCCCTTCAGCACCGGTATGTCCAACCAAACACTCACTGCATGGGGAATGGAAAATTGTACTTTTAATATAATGTACAATTTTGATTTAATTATACAAATGAAAACCTATTTTTTTATCATCTTAACTCTTAACTGTATCAAAACTTTAAGATATAGCAAGGTCTTAAACATTTCTTGTCCATTCATGGGCTTCAGCTTCTTGCTATATCTAGAATTTTTAGACTTTAAAAAGAGAATATTTTGGTTTCAATTGTTAATTGCTAAATTATTCATCATTCTGTATCTAAGGATATGTAATGTTTAAATATTTGTATTTATTGACATGTTTTCATTGGTTTTGTTAATTTCATATATATTTGAAATGGCGGTACCCAACCCACAGACTACATAGTATTGGTAAAATTACTTTTGTTTTTTTGGATATGCAGTAGAAAATGCATTTGCTGAAATTGTGATCACCTAATACAGTCCTGTTAAACTGGCCAATAACAAGATCCAATGATGGTAGAGTTACAGTGAGCTTTGCTATCAGAGTGGCTCCACCTCTTTTTATTACTGAAGCAGCAGAGTATAAAGCAAAATCCATTTAGCATTTTTACATTTTAATCAGATTTTGTCTATGTCTTTTGCCAGTTATAGATTGCAGTTTTTACTGTCTTTTCCTACTGGATGCACAGCGTAGCTTTTAATGTGGCCCCCACTCACTGAAGATGGAGAATAGATGTCATTTTACTACCTTTTTTCACTTAATGATGACTGCGTCCACTCAGGCTTTGCCATCCTAACATAAAATGTCCTCTCCCAGCTCCCGTCTTAGAAATATTGGTGGAGCTTACAGTGGACTCCATTACTGCTAAATAATGGGCTGCTGCTGCTGCTGCATTTCTATTGCGCCACGCTGAATGAAATATATATTGTAATTTTAGTGTCTGGCGCCATCTAGTGAGCAAAATCATCTCTCATTCATCTAAACTGAACTGTGTTGTGTGCAGCTTTTGAAAATAAGAGTGTGGTTTTGGCCAGTACTGCGATTCAGTTGACAGATGACAGAAAGTCTCCGATTGTGGCTGGTAATGTGTCATTTAAATACGCCATAACAGTTCATCACCATTTTATAACATTTGTATATATTTAATTATTTATTTATTTATTTTTCATTGTATTATAACTAGCTGTTGGAATCCAGATGAAGCTTGAGTTTTTTCAGAGGAAATTCTGGACCGCCTGTCGACAAGTATGTGTCTAATGCTAGATGACAAAAACTGATAATTTTAGTGTGTGAAATGTTTGTGGGTTTTTTTGTGTAGTGTTCAGCGCTCGATGGAAAATGCAATCTAAGCTGTGATAATGATGTGAGTAGATGCCCCCTTTTCTCGTACAGAAGGTTTTTATATTGTTGCATTGAAGCTTAATCTGTTCTGCCTTGGGACAGGACATTAACTGTTATCTCATCGACAACAATGGCTTTATTCTGGTGGCAGAGGACACTACCCAGGTATGTGTTTGCTGCTGTGGTTACTTATACAAGGCAATACAAAATTCTCTTGGTATAGGTAGGAATATCAATATTATTTGCTTAATTGTGATTATACAGTTCAAAATATAATCATAAAAACTCAGCAAAACAAGTAGTCTCTCTCAGTTGATAAGTGTAATCTATTTCTATAAATATTTTTCTCACAATTATTGTAGCACCAAAATTTGAATTGGAGACATCTAAAAAGCAACAATTTCCCTGGGCTGAAATTATACAGCTACAAAGACCTACAGTAACATTACAAACAATTATATAAGATTATGAACTGCTATGGAAATTTTCACACACTTGTGTTTAATTTACATTTTATATCAAATATGTACTCTTTACATATACTCCTTTAGACCGGACTCTTTTTTGGAGAGGTGGAGGGTGCAGTCATGAGCAAACTTCTAATGATGGGCACTTTCAAAAGGTACCTGTAGTAGTAGTTGTAGTTATTAGTAACTGTGGTGGTAGTAATAGTATTAGTAGTAGAAGTAGCCATATTAGTAACTGTACTAGTGGTGCTGATAGTAATAGTAGTATTTGTAGTATAGTAGTGTAGTAGTGAAGTTGTAGTGGTGGTAATAGTACAGTAGCAGTAGTAGGTGTGTCCCCTGACTAGTTGCTGCTCTTGCTGTTTGCAGGATCACACTGTATGATTATCAGGCTGTGTGTCGAGAGTATGCTGGCAGCAGTGACAGCGCCCACACTTTGTCAAACGTAAGAGAAAATGTTAATGAATCATCTCTGTCACACGTTTTTTGTAACATTCATAATGAACTTTTTACCTCTCATCATTAGCCTTTCACTGTTGTCAAGTGGCTACTGGCGGAACTTGTAATGTAAGTTTACAATAAAAAATATTAGGAGTAAAATACAATAACTTTACTTGTTTTTCTAATCATTTGATTAAAAGTAGATGTAAAGTTTATAAATGTTGTTAACTTAGATTTCCCTGGATTTTAAAGTCCACATAACATTGTTTAAAAGTTTGGAATTGTTGTCACACTTCATAGAATTTTAGTTTATTAGCCTAATGTAAAATCAACATTGGACATTTTAGGAGCTAAATAAGCCAATACTAATTTTAACATTCATTTAGAAGTTTTCTATACAGTATAGTGTGATAAATGTATTTACCAGTAGTGATCCAGCAGCTTATTTGGTTGTCTCATGACTAGAGTGACCAGATGTCCCTATTTACCTGGGACAGTCCCAGTTTTGAGTCCTGTGTTCCCTGTCCCAGCAGATTTATCCAAAACCAGTGATTTGTCCAGGTTTTATGCAAGAAATCCCCATTTCTGACCAATTTGATCCCTACCAACAGTCAAGTGGGGGAATGTATTGCCTTTTTTTTAGCTAAAGTATAAAAACCATCCTTGAAAATGACCATAACACAAACAAAAAAATGCAGCCCCTTAGATAATGACTGTCCCAGCAGATTTATCCAAAACCAGTCATTGGTCCCAGTTTTATACAAGAAATGTTCCAGGTGTCTCTATTTTTGACCAAGTTGAAACCTGCCAATAGTAAAGAGAGGCATAAATTGTAATTTTTTAGGTAAAATACATAAAAGCTGCTTAAAAATGACCACAACACAAAGAAAATGTGACTATATTGACATAAAAATGGCTTTAATTATGCACTAATTTCACAATTTTATTATATTTTATTACCACCAAGAAACAGGGATGTCCCAGTTTTCTTATTATGAAAATCTGGTCACCCTACTCATGACTCCTTTGTTTTTTAGAATATATTTTGCTAATACATACAGCAGGTTTATGACATTTGGTCATGAGCTCTATTAGAATAATCCCAATGAACATTGGTATCTTTGTGTGTCTGTAGTTTTCTATTGGAGTTTAACTTGTACAGCTGGTGGAACATTGATGCTTCAGTGAAAGGTAATGCTGTTTAAAGTAAGCGTTATGGGTCCAGAGTTGTTTATTTTAATGGTTAATATGCTATGTCCAGCCCAGAGAACTCGTGGTAAAACTATCATGGTCCCGTGTGACACTGAGTATCCTGCCTTCGTTTCTGAGCGCATCATCAGAGAGACATCAGGCAGTGTGGACTGTGAAGGCTGTATCAGGTAGTGCTCGGGGCATCACTAAATGAACTACATAATGATCATTTTCTGTTGCCCGATGGTGTTTCCAAAGCACATTAAAGTGAGATGCTGCTGAGTGCGTGCTTTGATAGTGATAACAGTGTCTTTGCAGGTCCTTTGTCATTCAGCAGATCCCCAGCAGCAACCTCTTCATGATCGTTGTGGACAATAAGTGCGACTGCAACAGTGCGCCTGCCGTTACCATGGATCCCATTGAAATAATGTATATCCATTTAATGTGCTGCATGTTGAGATGTGTGTGTGCTATTTTTGTGCTTTATTCTCTGTTTATCCTTGACTCCTGTGAACACAACGAGTCCCTGAAGTGTGACCGACTCAAGTATCAGAAGGACAGAAAAAAGCCTGAATCTTGTCACCCCTTCCACCCAGAGGTATGAAGGTGTGGGCATAATATGAACCAGAAATGTAGTATTTCTCCAGTACACTTCACAGATTTTATAGAGGAAGTGGAAGGGAGCTATTTACAGCAAATTGATTAAATGCATATAGTCTTCTTTACACTTAATCAATAAGTTGAGTTTATGTAACATTTTTTCTCACAACAATTAAACAGTATGTTTTATGGGAGATGTTTGCAAAGCACAGTTTTGCCCCCTGTTATTGCATTGCAAATACAATTCAACAAAAACATATTGCATTCCTAATTTAACTTTATTGATAAATTATAAAAGGTATGAGTAATTTGTGGTTGCATTGTTTAATGTGTGACTTTGTTTTTTTTTTCAGGAAAATGCAATAGAGTGTGGTTCAGCAACACGTCCCTCCTTTCTCTTCACATCAGCTCTGCTTCCACTGATTGCAGCTGTCATCTCCAGGTGACCTCAAAGACAAAAAGACTCAAAACGCACTAGACCCAGAGTAAATCTACGGCTACAAAGATGATCATTAGCCAGTGACGATCGCACATACCTTTGTACCAGGCTGCGCTGCGCATCCTAGATCTGAAAATTACTCCATCAATGCAATTACATAATGTGGTGTCTTGCTTTCAATGCACTTCATGCCTCTGACAGTTTACCATGTTTTTATGAATATTTATTGAATGAAAATAGCAAAAGATATGTGGGCTATATGGATGTGTTCAGTTTTGGTTCGGAAAGTTGTTTTAAATGAGTTTGTTATGAGAAAGAATCAAATCAAATGTTATGGTCTGCAGAATGTGATGCACCTTTGCCACAGCTATAAATACAGATTATATTTTGGCATTAGTTTGCTGATTCCAAACAGCAGTAAAGGTTGAAATGGTATTTATTTGATCATATATATTGTAAATAACACCCGGATAATTATCAGAATTTATTATAATGTAATGAATATTATTTTAACCTTAAGCACTGTGCAAAGAGGAATACACTTGTGTAAATATGGATACACAGGCCTATTTTTGTTAACTTCCAAAAATGCAGCAGTTATTATGTTAAAGCTATTTAATGTTTCAAAAGGACAATAAGTGGTCTGGTGAATGGTATGTGTGTAACTACAAAAAAATACTTGAATACATACCATTTGAAAAACATTATTTAAAGTTTGCAAAAAAAAATCCAAGCCACGTAGATAAGCCATGCTACAATTCATTTGTGTCCCCATGTTGTGCGGCATTTTACATGTGTTTTTGGTTGTATAAGTTTTACAAATAATATTTTTGCAGCTTTTTAAATTCTGCTGTTGGTCATAGTTGTCTTCAGAAGCCTCTTTGCTGCAACCTTGTATTACATGGTGGGCAAGAGAAGTGAGGGTTAAATTTTGTATCACATTTCCAATAGCCTTGTGGGCTTATGTGGCTGTTCAACATTTGTCTCTATTTGTGAGCCATATTCTTATCATGTTTGTGTGTCTGCTTTAGAAAAAATACTCTGGATTACCATCAAAGAGATTAATAAAGTATGTTGCTTTAAGAAATGGGTCTTGATGTAAATTTATGGAATAATATTACTGTAGCTGCTGGCGGGACCTATGGATCATTCACATGGACCCAAGTATGCACAGCAGTTTTTAGACAAGGGTAGGTAATGTTCCTACATCTGCGAGGACATATTATTTGATTAATTAAATGTATGTAGACTGCAATGTGTTTTATTTTCATCAAACGACAAAGAAAATATTGCCATTATGTGTTTTATATATAGAATAGAAAAAAAAAAACTTTCTAATGCCTAATCCAATAGGAGCACTTCACAGCTTTGAACTTAATTTATAACACAGGCACAGTTTAAGATTAAGTTCTCCTTCAGTGTCGCCTCAGGAGTACTGAGCACTGTGTGAGTGAGAGCCGCTCAGCCGCTCAGCCGCTCAGTGTTGTCATGCACGTTGTAAGCTTTAAAATGAAATACTTCGGCTATTCCCTGATTTCATATTTTATAGTGAAACGCTAATTAGATAATGACGCACACCTGCGGGGAGGAACACCTGGGTGGGCGACACCGGAAATGGTTAAGGCGCGGCTATCGTTAGCGTCTTACTTCATTTAGGCTTCTGCTTCTCTTTAGCTGCACACTGATTGTGGGCTCTTTTTTCTTGGGTTTATTTTTTACAACTACCAATATCACAAACAAAAAAAATGCCTCCTAAAAAGGCAGCTGTGGCGGTGGCAGTAGCTGACTCTCCCTCCAACGAGGACCCAACACCTGTCGAAAAGGATGAAAAGAAAATGGGCAAGTTGAATATTTTAACTAATATTCATAGTCATCTTATAGTTTATTGCCTGTTTACCATGTGGAAATACAATTTCCACACTTTTAGACGCTGCAACCGTGCGTAAACTCGCCACGCACCCCTCTACAGCGATTATGGTCAGAGAAGCGATCAAAGCGCTGGACTCCAGAAAAGGCGTATCTTCTCAGGCGATTCTGAGCTACATCAAGCAGCAGTACCCCTCTGTGGACCTGCTGAGACTCAAGGGCTTGGTCCGCAAAGCGCTGAAGAAGGGCATCGAGAGCGGCACTCTGGTGAGGCCCGCTAATGGCACTGCGGCCACTGGCGCCACGGGAAGATTCAGGGTAATGCCAAATACACCTATAGATAATGTATCAAATAGGATAGACTTCATTTTTGTCCATTGTGTTTTGTGTGTAGCTTCCACCAAAACCCAAAGAGCCAAAGGGAAAATCTGAGAATGTTGACCCAAACGTGCAGAAGGTCCCAAAAGCAGGGGAAGATAAAGCCAAGAAAAATAAGCCTGGTAAGGCTGGTTTTTAACCTTCTGTTTTTTTCAAATAAGTCATAATATAATCTAATGTACTCTTCTAAGCTGCCAAAAAGAAGGAACCCAAAGAAGAAAAGTCATCTGAGGTGGGATCTATAGTGTACCATATCTACATTTGTGTAATGTTTTTGTCAATGTCTGTTACCTTTTTTAGGAACCCAAGCTGGCAAAAAAATCCAAAAAGGATGAGGAAGATGTTTTGCCCTCCAAGGTTTCTCCAGCAAAGAAGCCTAAAGCTGCCAAGAAAGTGGCAGCTGCAGCAGAGTCTGAAGAGGCAGATGAGAGTGAGCTTGTGAAATCAAAAGGGAAAGCCAAAGCAGTAAAGGAGGATAAAGAAAAGATGGAGAAGGGAAAGGCTGCACAAAAGGGGAAGATGGCTCAGAGTAAGGCACAGGCTGCGAAATCAGATGAGGCCCCAACAAAAGCAACAGGAAAACGGGGGAAGAAGGCTTCAGAATAATGTTTTAGTGTAAATGAATCTTATTTTCAGATATTACTCTTGACTTTGGAGGTTGTGTGGTCAATAAGTCAACTACATGGTTTAAAAGTGTATATGTTTTTACTGTTGTAATAAATGTTTGCTGTGATCACTCCTGACTTGAGGTTGTTTGTACAATGGGCAAACTGCATGGATCTTTAAATTTCCTTTATCCAAATTATGCTTGGGCTGCAGCATATGCTGTCCTGTTTGCCCTGTCAGCCAAGTTGGTACTCAAGTTGCCTCTGAAGTCTTGAATGCTAGGGAAATTAATACAACTGAAGTAGCTGGATCATGTAACTGCCTCTAACCATGTAACTGCCTCTGCTAACCTTGCCTACAGAGCCTACAAAAAGCAAAACTTTTGAAAATGGACTTTAGAGCATCTCTGCTTGTGTAGTCTTTCCATGGCCTAGCCATATGAACCATGTGCATGCTGAGAACAAAGACCGGCTTCTTGCTGGTGCCTAGAGCCAGGTCTAAACATAGGAAGTCAGCATTTCAGTTGTATCCAGCTAAAATCTGGAACAATCTTCCCGAACATGTAAAGCAGGTTTTTTTTAAATACAAGTTAAATGCTGTTTTGCTGTGCATGACACTTTATTCTCTTTGCTTTAAATGGTAATTTTACAATTGTTTTGATTTGTTTGTATTGTAATTTTAATGTCTTTCTTATTCTATAAAGCACTTTGTGTAAAAAATTGTACTATACAAATCAACTTGCCTTGTGGGAACAGTAATGCAGTGGGCTGTTGTAGGAGACATTTAATATCTACAAATAACTAAATACAAAATAAATTTAAAAATGACTTACACATTTTAAACACCAAATTTATTGTTTTTCAAAAATAAAAAAAAAATAAAAAGTCTTACTATATCATTGTCACTAATAGAAACCGTACGGAAGCACTGAGTCTTTGAGCACTTTAACTGCTCTTCAAGTATGTCAAAGATTACTTCTGCAGGAAAAGCCTCCAGGACAAAGGGATCCACAGGCCCAGTGGGCAGGGTCACAACACCAAATTAAATGTCCTTAAATCCTGGTTGTTGCAAGACCAGTGGTTTTGACTTCACACATAAAAGAAAACACCCTAAATTATTATTTCTATTATTCATTGATCCAACTGGTGAGTCTGATTCCAGGGCAAATTTACAGATGCAACTCATCATTCATAGTTTAGTGCTGTGAGAAGCCAAGGGAAGTGCTGTTAAGTAAAGGGGATAACGGCTGCACAAGCTGAAATAGATAAAAAAAAATATTGATTAAAAAGAACAGATCATAGTAGAAATTGCGAATCAAAATCAGCTCAGCAAATTTATAAACAGCAGGTAATAAAAATGGACAGGTTACTCAGCAGAGCAGTGATAATTCATTACAGTTAAAAGAAAATAAAAGCCACCAATAGCTTGTAAAAACAACAATGACTTCAAAACAACACCACTTGAATCAAGCAGGTAATAAAACTCTTGAATTACAGCTGTGGGGAAACAACGCAAAGGTTTCCACATGTAAACAAATTGACTCAGAAGAGAGAAATCAAATGTGCAGTTCTCTCAGCAT
The DNA here is from genome assembly GCA_030686955.1 of Odontamblyopus rebecca. Lineage (NCBI taxonomy): Eukaryota > Metazoa > Chordata > Actinopteri > Gobiiformes > Gobiidae > Odontamblyopus > Odontamblyopus rebecca. The sequence goes on from CM060656.1 coordinate 20,432,498, forward strand.
CTTGTACATCTGAATTTACCCTTATATGTGCTCTCAAGCCACCATTGCACCAAAGACAGGCTGTCAACAACCTTTCAAATGTGGCTGTGGGAGTCCCTCTATGCCGGGTCCTCCCTTCACAAACTCACTGTCAGTAGTTTATTTTGAAACTGGTCATCTTCGGTCCAAGAGAAAGCGGTGCAGATACTCAGAGATAGACTCCCAGTGCCTCCAAAAAAAGGCCAGAATGACCACTAACAGCAGAGTTGATAGAGTGCGGCTGCGCGTTTTCATTAAGGGGACAACGCAGTTGGCCACAGTGGACACAAACACCAGCAGCACGGCCATGACAGCAAGCAGGACGTTAATGAGTTTTCCCAAAAGAGTTCGTGCAGTGGCATTTTCCAGGCCCTCCAGCTGCACCACCTGCTGCTGCTGCTGCTGCAGCTCCATTTTGGAAATACGTGTCTGACAGGCCTCCAGCGCCTCCTACAGGTCAGAAACAGGGTGCAATTAGAAGAGAGCTGATGTGGCTGATTTTTTCAGATAATTGGGATTACCTGTATGTCTCTGGCTCTTTCATAAGACTGATAAGCTATTTTTTCCTCCATGCTGGCTAGTTCCTGTTTTAAGTTTAAAATTTCATTTTGATGTAGCTCTGTCAGATCGTTGAGCTGTTCTTCTAGGCGTTCACACCTGCAAAAAGATAGAGTACTTAGTTAGAGTGGTGTTCTATTTCAAAATGTCAGAAGAGGCCCCCACAGTAAAAGCCCCACCTGAATCTCTCTTCCTGCAGTGCCTCCATGATCATGGTGTAATCACGTTGATAGTGGGCTTTTATACCCTCAAATGACTCCTCAAGTCTCCCTTTGTTTTCCTGAAGCTCTTGCATCTCTTGAAATATTGCATCAAAACCAAAAGCCTGGCCATGTTCCAGTGTACTGCCCTTTGAATTAGGAGGTCCGCCTGGAGCTCCAGTGGTGCTGTTAGCCTCAGCAGAGCCTGATGTAGCGCTTGAACAGTCATCCTCACTGCCGTATTTGGGAATGGATGGCAACTGTGCTGTCCCGAGAGCCCTGGCCACAGACTCATCCCCCTGTGTTTCGTCCAGAGAGTCCTTCAGTGCTGCAATGTTATCTGCGCTGCCAAACTTGTTGCGGATGAGAGAGGCAATCTCCCGAGGCTTTGAGACAACAGCTCCAGCAGCAGAGTGAGTGGCTTGTGAGAAACTAGAAAGCCCACCTGTCACCTGAAAGGAGATCAAGCTCAATCTACTCTTGTTCAATAAAAACCCTCTTTAGTGATTGGGGCAGCAAGAGTAATCAATCATTCATATGGTCTCCAATAGCAAATTGCAGAAGCACCAGTTATTTTAGATGACAAAAAAACACAAAAGGTATCTGGTCTCCATGAGGTCTTATATGTATAAAGTTGGTTAACCATATAGTCAAGACATTTTCTGTAATGCTTGTAGTTTAGCGGTTCCTATGTCAGTCTTCTCTGAAATTGTAATGGTCCTGTTAAAAGTGTAATACTGCCAATTTGTTGTCTTACATTGCTATTATATGCAGCACTTTGGAAACGGTCTTGTTTATAAAATGTGCTATACAAGTAAATTTGGATTAGATTGGACTGATAATGATAGACAAGAGAGGAGTATGTCACACTATTCACTGCAATGTTTTGATTTGTGAAGACATTTCTTATTGTATATTTGTGTAGTAGTTAAAGGTATATAGCCCACCTTAGCTCCGACATCTTTGAGTCCCTGGTGCATGTCTCGAAGCACATCTTTTGGCTGTCGTGGGATGCCGTTGTGCTCCACCTCTCTGAGCTTTCTGTGCGAGTGCTCCAGTTTCCTCTGCAGTTGTTGGATGGTCTGTGCTGACTTTTGGTTTTTCTTCTCGAAGACCTGCTTGATGCGTGCACTTTGCTGCTTGTCTGCATTATTAGCTAGTTTCAGGTATTCGGCCACATTATCATCACGAGCAGTTTGTTCTATTTTAATTTGTTCAGTTAGCTTCAGGATCTTCTGCTGTAGCTGGGAAATGGCTTGCTTGGTTCTCTGAGGGTCAGGCGTGCTGTCCACTACATCATATCCATCTGCCCCATAGAGGGCATTTGGCGACACAGCAGGCCCTACACCATCATAGCGGTCCAACTGCACAGAGGAGCAAGAATAGATATTTTCATACTAGCTGTTGAAATGATTGCTAAAACAATTTATTAAGATCTTGGATTATTGCATCAGTGGAATAAATTAGTCTTCAATATAGCTTATTGTGACATTTGCCGCAATAGTTTATAGAACTTCAAAATATGTTGAGGCCTTATGGTGACATCATGTAACAAGTGGGTAATTTTATTTAAAGGATATATTTTTATGTATTTTGTGTGCTTTATAAATTTCACTATTTACATGAGGTATTACACTATACAGGAGCAAAAAGTACTAGTGTGATTTGGTTTAGGAGTGTTAGCCTTCAGTGACCTGGAGTAGACTCAGAGGTAGCTAAATTTAGAAGAGCTTTAAGCACATAGCCACTGAAGGCAAGCTCTGCCCTTCACTGCTGACAGTTCATTTAACTCATTTGTTTATGTAAGGTCTAAAGCAAGTTTTGTCAAATTTCTGATTTTAAAGATTATTATTATTATTATTATTATTATTATTATTATTATTATTATTATTATTATTATTATTATTATTAACACCAATGTGTGATAAGTGGGTGTATACCAAACATTCTGACTGACCCCTGATTCTCACCTTGTCTGGCTCCTCTGTGGAGTGGTACCCAGAGGTTAGCAGCATATCCGTGAGGGCCGGGCTGCTGGGGGTGTCTGTGGTGGAGGAGGAGCGAGGGCGTCCTGCCTGTAGCAGAGCTTCATGGGTGCTCCTCCGGTGGATCTGGGGGCTCCCTTTCTGGGGCCCCTCCCCAGAGCTGGTTTTGCTGCGCCGGCTTTGCAGGCTTGTGCCTCTCCTCATCATGGGCGGAGGACCTCGGATCTGCTGCAGGACACGGCTCAGAGCTGCAGGAGGGGCGGAGGCAGTGGTGGTGTCAGAATCCACAGGGAGTGCAGTGGATGCAGGACTGTCCCCTACGTCTGACCCTACATCGGCCGGCCCGAAGGGAGGGGCGCCTGCACAGGAAGAGCCGGAGTCGTGCGGGGAAACGGAGGAGCGTCGGCGCTGTGGCTGGAAGAGCTGCTTCAGACCATGGCCCAACGCTCCCATGTTCTCTAGGGCATTGTGCGTGATTTTGGACAAGCCATGCTCTGGCTCAGAAGCCCTCCGGCCGACCTCCGGCTCTGCTCGCCCCCCTGCGTCTGGCTCGTCCAGACTTGGCTCACCACTAATCTGATCCATCAGAGACCTCCAGTGTCACAGAGAGGTCCTACGTGAAGCGCAGGGGCCACTAGCTACACCCCGTCGACACCCCACGCCCCTGTCAGGCTGCAGCAAAGCCAGGACGCATAGGTGCTCACTTAGGGCTTTTCTGTGGACATGCATCTGTAGATTGGTTCATTGTCATGCTTTTCTACCACAAAAGGAAAATAAATGAATTATGACATGCAGCAGTGGCAAACAAAATACAAAATAAAGCAACATAATATGGTTTGGGTTGGTTTAGTTTAGTTTAGTTGGTTTTCATGGCCAAATCATCAATCATAGTTACAAATTGCACCAACCCATTATGCAAAAATTATAAACATACACAGTGTGAGTGATCTCTGAAATGTTGCATTATTAAAAATTATTTTTCACAGATTAAATGTAATATATAATTGGTCCTGTTAAACATCTCATAAAATACAGTTCATCTCAGAAAGCATTCACTGTGGTTAAAATTTGCACAAATTAAAATACTTAAATTGTGATAATGTAAAACCGTGAAAAACTGTAAATTAAATTTTACATGAGATAGCTAGACTACACAAAATCCCAATGACCTGAGATAACTACAGGAGAATACTTACCATCAGCCCAACCTCTCCTCTTCTAACTCACAACTCTTGATGAGCTTTAAATGAAGCAGAAATAAGAAACAAACATAAATTCAAAATATGGGTCTTATCTATTTAAGGACTCACACAACAGAAATGAGGCCAAAGACCTCAAGGACATTACTCTGTAGTGACTAAGAGAAACCCGAGTATTGTTATATAATATATTTTTAAAACACTAACAATAGAGCTGCTGACATAACTGTAATATGCATAAATAATTAAGTACGGTTTATACTGTTATATATTGTAAGCAAGAAACGTAATATTTTTACTAATCTGCATGTATTCAAGTGTAGATATTAAACTACTGAAAGGTGTTTTGTTATGTGAAGGTTATGCATAAGAAGTCATATTAAAAAAAAAAAAGAGAAATACATTACACAATATAGCCTACTTAGATTTATGTCTATATTGATTGGTTATTCTGCAGACAAACTGAAAAGTGAATCCTACAGTCAGCAAAGTATCACTTAACAAGAGAGCAGTCTATCTTGCAACACCAATACAAATAGTAACTGCTGAAGAGGGATGGTGTCTCATTATGTCCTTAAGTACAAGAAATACATGATTTCTGCATGTGAATATTGTGTTATGTGTACCCATCACCAACTTTTAATTAAAACACCGAGATATTTATTGTGTATAGCATGGTAACAAATAAGTAAACTATATCCACTATGGCTCCAAGGTAAATACATTGGCAGTAGACAAGCCGAAGGCAAAGTATTGTGTTAGGACTCAGCTATCACTCTCTGAACATGCAGCGCTTCAAGGTCATGTCAGCCACAACAGGGCTGCATGTCACTGTCCATAGCTACATAACATGACAAAACAGCTCTGCATTGTGATTTACAATTTGGGTTCAACTATAGGCCACCTATTCAAACTGTTATGATTTTATAAAATACTTTTAAATTATAATATTCAAGTATAAATAGTCATACCTTCGGTTGTGCTCATCAGTAGATGGTGTGGGGCCTTTGCCGCATGAACAATATAATGAGCAAAGCAACTTCCTCCAGCTCTGCTCTTTCCCAGTAATCGTTTCAACCGTCTGATGGAACTGTCCAGCACTAATCAGCTATCTCCATTCTCGTTTAAAAAAATGACATGCTGAAAAGGTAAAATAAGAAAATATTAGGAAAGTCCTTGTTTGCACATGGACAAATTACCCTTAGACCAAACGTCTGCAAGTAAATGTGTTATGTCAAGGGCTGTTTTTACATGTTTTTTCTGAGTAAAGACAACACAACTAGGTCAACTAATTCATTATTAAGTTACCAGCTAGTCATTTCACTGGTTGCTATTTCTCAACAAATTGTAATAGAGTCTAATTTTTAATAATGAGAATGTAATGGGACGTGAGCTCCAAATTCAGCCAACATGCCCTCAGGACCCGGGACATTTATGCTTAATTAATTGAAGGGTGTTAATTAAGGCGTTAAAAGCTCATTTGGGATTGTCCCTAGGAGACATCCTGCATGCATGTAACTGAGCTCAAACGCGTTATGTGATACAAACTCTTCCGGTGGATGAGATCATCATCTAGTTAGTAAGCTTTTGTGTCGACGCCTTTTTGGTATCAAATACACAACAGGACTTGTTGTGCTTGACTAACTCTAAAATAACGTTTACCACGAATGCCTGAACATAACAGGTGCATCGACTGTCAGCACCACACAAGGAGCAGCTTTGCATGCTTTCAGCATATTTGAGCACATTTTAAAATGTTGTTGGGGGACTACCAAAGTAAATTACTTTTAAAAGTGTATAATCTTTCAGTAAATGGTTAACTGATTTGTGAAATGAAGATGACACTAGCAAGCAACCAGCTAACTTTAAACACATGTTACAGAACTAGCTAGCAGTAATGTGTATTGTAGTTTATCTAATTTGAATGTATAATTATCGCTAGACTATTCAAGTATTGAGACACAACGAGGGCATTAAACCAACTAACACATTTAAGCCGACTGTAAGCTAACAGCTGAAGCTAACGTGGTAAAGCATGGGCGTTTATTTTACTTCACGGTGCACGCCGACGCAGCCTATGGCTTTTGCACAAGCTCCATCTTATATAGCAGTAATACACTATTGTGCTCCAATTCGCATAACTTCTTAGTTCACAAACGAACTAAACACAGCAAACAGCAATATAGTGCTGAAATTGAAAAACAAATGAGATTCTGAGTTGTGAGTTGTTTGTAGTGCAGAGCTATAAAACTCTGTAAATCTGGATGACTATCTACAACCTCTTAAGAACAACGAGTATATGTAATGTATATGTAATATGTTATGTATGTAACGTGTAATCATAATTACATGTACCGTGTGTGTGTGTGTGTGTGTGTGTGTGTGTGTGTGTGTGTGTGTGTATGTATGTATGTATGTATGTATGTATGTATGTATGTATGCATGTATGTATGTATATATATATATATAGTGCATACCACTCATTACACAATTAATACACCTAGGCCTGAGAGCTGCCTCAAATCTGTCACTGCAATATTGTACTTACACCTGTTTTGGCTATGCGCCGGCGTACATTGTGCATTAAACCAACACACGCTGTCATTAGCAGGCTGGCTAGGTCTTGCTAAAAAACATCTTTCAGCCATGGTTAGCTATAGGCAAACAGGGCACAACGCCAAACGTCCGCGAACTCCAAGATAAACTATGATTATCAACCATATCCCTACAGCTAATCAATGGTTAACGACTGTGAAAATCCCATTCATAGCTTAAGTTAGTAAAACGCCTGATTTTCAGGGTGAACTTACATGGGCGCTGAGAGGATTGTGTTGATGACCGTTCATTTCTTCGACGAGACACTCCCACGGTGACGTCAAACAACGTGCCATGCGTCAGAACAGCTGAGCGAGCATCATCCACTCAGGTCAATGTGCAATAAATAGACAATTAATAATATAATTTTGGAGATAAATTTCACAGTCATCACTCACAGTTCAGAAAGTTGAAATTTATTTAGTGATTTTATTAGAATTGGCCAATATATAATACTAATAATAATAATAATTAAAGCCGCTCGCGGCAATGATGGCCCTCGCCCCGGTGCGCACGTCCCTCCCAGGCAACTGTTGAGGTCTTGTGACCGCCCTGGCACGACTCTCTCCTCCCGACAGCTCGTCCACCAGAAAAATTACATAGGGCACCTTTAATATTTGAAAATGGGAATGATCTAGAGCCAAATTATAGAAACTAGGACACAGGTCACATGACTTTTATAATCAAGAGCACTGTCAGACTAAGACTGTGCATAAAAACAGACCCTCCAACAGAAAAGTTTCATAGTGCGCCTTTAAACATATTTTGGGGGGAGTATTGGAGTATTTGCGCCCTTTGTGGCCAACCATGGAAAATACCCCATATCCATAATGTATTTTTTTGGTCGTAGACACGCATAGAATTTAATACCCATATTTGGTACAAATCCGATAATGTTGATGTTTCATGTCTGAGTAGGGGGCGCTATAGAGTTCACTTTTCATATACTTTATAGTGTATTATATTCAGTCCATGTTCAAGCTTTAGTGATTCAAATTTCAGCACAATCAGACAAAGTCTGTGCGTGTAGTAATTTTGGAACTATTTATTGGGGGAGTCTTTGTGCCCCTGCTGGCCAACCGTGGGAAATACCCCATATCCATAATATATTTTTTTGCTTGTTTTGATACAGAAAATTTAATACCCAATTTTGGTACAAATCCGATAATGTTGACATTTCTTGCATAGGCTAGGTGGCGCTATAGAGTAACTTTTCATATGCTTTATAGTTTATTATAATCAAGCCCTAATCAGGCATTAGTGATTCAAATTTCAGCACGATCAGACAAGGCATGTGTGTGTAGGCATTTTTAAACTATTTTTTTAGGGAGTCTTTGCGCCCCTGCTGGCGAACGATGACAATTGCACCATGTCCGTAAAATAAGTGTTAGCTTGAAATCATGGATAGAATTTAATTCCCAAATTTGGTACAAATCCAATAATGTTGATGTTTCATGTCTGGATAGGTGGCGCTATAGAGTAACTTTTCATATGCTTTATAGTTTATTATAATCAAGCCCTAATCAGGTATTAGTGATTCAAATTTCAGCACGATCAGACAAAGCCTGTGTGTGTAGGCATTTTTAAACTATTTTTTTAGTGAGTCTTTGCGCCCCTGGTGGCGAACAATGAAAATTGCACCATGTCCGTAATATAAGATTTTGCTTGAAATCATGCATAGAATTTAATCCAGAAATTTGGTCCAAATCCGATAATGTTGACGTTTCACGTATACACTAGGTGGCGCTACAGAGTTCACTTTTATTATATTTCATATTCCATCACATTCAGGCCGAGATCACACAATAGTGATGTGAGTTTGAGCTCTGTAGGCCAAAGCCTGTGGCCGTGAGAGGTCATCAAAGAAACAGGAAACGAATGCGTTATTCGCCGGCGTGCTACGGACAAACCGTGAAAAAGTGCGCTGAGAAAAATGATGCGTTTGTGGACCCACATCTGTAGATGTGACGTGTCAAATCTGAGCTCGTTTGGACCAAAAACAAGACACTTGAAGACTTTGGCGTACACGCAGTCAAAACGGCGGTGAATTTTTGATCCAATATGGCCGACTTCCTGTTGGTCATAGAGACGTGCTCCAATTCATCTTTTGGCTTGTGTCATGGTTCTCTGTCCATCCATCCATCCATCTTCTCCCGCTTAATCCGGCTGGGTCGCGGGGGCAGCGTGCTGCCCAATACTCATAGCACCTGACCCCCCCTATGAACCCCTCTGTTCTCTGTCACTGTGTCGAATTTCGTTTCCCTGACAAACTTTGCTTGTCCCCTCTCCCATAGGGGTCCAATTCTAGGGGGCACCGTTGAGTGGGGGCACTTTGGGCATTGTTGCGATGCCCATTTTATAAAATTTTTCGCCGGGCCGGTCGATCTGATACCCCCATGTGAGACTTTTCGTCGATGTTCAGGCCCTCAAAATCGCGATCGTTTGCAAAGAAAAATAATAATATAGCGTAAGAAACCGAGCAAGAACAATAGCCCTCGCCACTTCGTTAGGCGAGGGCCAATAATAATAATAATAATAATAATAATAATAATAATAATAATAATAATAATAATAATAATAATAATAATAATAATAATAATAATAATAAAACATGGTTTATGTATATCATTATTTGAATATGCAGAATTTTCCTCTGGTTATGTTAGGCCTGGGAGCAAATGAATAGGGCTGGTTCTGAGGTTGGCTGGGTTTGTTAACTGCCTGAGTTGGATTGTCGGGAATAAGTGAAAGACAGATGCCCCCATGGACTCTTTAGTTGTCATTAAAGATATGGTGCTTGTGAAAGGAAAGCAAACGGATTAAATACTGCTGAATATGCGGCAACCTGCATGTTTTGGAGTGACCGGTGTGAGGGGACTGCGTGGGACAGGTGAGGATAAATGTTTTAGAAGTGTGGATACGTGAGCATGAAGGAGAACTCATGGAGCCCAGGAAGATTAGTAACCACGTGGTAGAAGCTATTGGGGATCCAAATAAAGCATAAAGTCTCTGCAGTGAATCGAGAGCATATTTTTCAATTATTCTAATAAAGCTGGCTATTCCACCATGTCGGGGTAGTGCCACCAGGTGGCGCAGCTGTCGTTATAATTGGTCCCAAAATGTATATACTAGTAGAGTCAGTGTTCCCAACATAAGACATGAGACATCAGGAGAAAAAACAAACAAACAGACCCCTTGTCCTGGTTCAGTATTACAAACACGTTGATGTAGTTTGGCACATGAATATTCCTTATGCCTATACCTTAATTTAATATAGTATGATTATAATTGAAATATGTAATAGATAAACCACACAATCAAGTTAAAAGGGATTTATTTATGCATTTATTTACATTTTATGTAGGCACTCACTGTGCTTTGTCTTTAATTAGAAGGTAGTGTATGCACTAGTTATGTGAAAATGTAGAAAATGTATAAATAATTGTAAATACAGTTATTTCTCAACAACCCTAAATCAATATTAGGCCTGTATGTTTCTAATATCATCATCAGATGTCTCATATTGATTCACACTGGTATAGAGCTCAGAAATGAGTTCATCTTCAGTGTCTGCAGTGGGTCTATTGTTATGGTCACTGGTAAACCAAGGAGACTCACTGGTTTGAAAGTGATCAAGAGATGCAGTGATAGACTCAGAATCCATGGGCCAGCTGCAGCTGGAGTAAGCAGGGGGAAGCAGGTCTGTGACAGACTGAGTCCAGGAGGGAGGAGGAGCTATGAATAGACTTCTAGACATCAGGGTGCTGTCAATGCTGGGTCTCACATTAATGGGAGAAGTAGGCACTGTACTAAACTCTATTAAGGACAAGACACATTCTCGTTCACTAACGTTCTGCCACAGCACTGCTGCCTGAGAATCACAAGTGGTGGTGCTAACTGGATCAGTGTACTCTGTCTTATATGAGTGGCCATCATATGTGGCCATTGCACTGCTAATTCCAGCTCGTGACAGTTTATACTTTGACCAGTTGTTTGGCATTAGTTCTTCCCAAGTTTTCTCAGGTTTTCTCAGGGGTCCTTTTCTAAACTGAGAAAGCACCTTGTTGAGCATTGTTACATCTTTACAAGGTTTACATTTGCTTTTTGAGTGACCTCTTGATAATGTGCAGGAAATCCAGAGCCCCAAGACAATGAGAGATAAACACCAAAATAATTCCAAAATTCTTCCCCAAAATTGACAGAGCCACCATCCCCAACCAAAGCGTTTCCAGTTCCCCAGTAATCCATAGAGCCAGAGGATGCTGTACATGTGGAGAGTGTTGCTCAGGACCCCGAGGACAGCACAGGTTGCCGTCACCCTTTTTGCACACATCTCTGCCCTCTGAGAGGGCAACCATTGTGGTAAAGAGGACCTTAAAAACTGTGGTAAATTATAGAGTGACTTCATGGCAGTGCCTATACCCAAGGGGATACCCAAACACAAGGACAGGCTTTGTAGTAAAAGTGGAAGTGCATGTGATATAGCTGAAGGGTAAAGATCTGCACCTATTAACAGCATACAATGTGCTAGGCCCAGTGCACCACCCACCCACCAATGTTGCACATCTAATTGGAAAAACAGTAGTGTCATTCCTCGTAGTGTGAGTAGGGCCACCGTGGTCTGTGCCCACAACAGAAGGTGCACAGAAACATTGTGTAGAGCAGTAAATGAAGCTCGAGACAGAATCTGTCGGGTCCCATATGGATCCAGCAGAAGCAGGACTCCACGAAGAGAGGCACTGATGACCACAAGACTGTTTGTCAAAATCAGGACTTCACGTAGAGGTGGAGGGAGTGTATGCACATAAAACATTCCTAAAACTCCCAGCAGCACCAGCAGTAAGAAAAGACTGGCAGATCCAAAGACATGTAGCTCCCAAGCAAATGCCAGAGTGCGTTTCATGTCATTCCAGACCAGGCTTGTGCCATTGAAACTAGTGGGAATTAAACAAGGACTTGCTCCAAACAAACAGCTTTCTGTAGGCCCTGGATTCTGGTTGGTCTTTGAGGTAACAACGATTATATTAACAGGTTTTTGAAGGTCTTCATCTGAAAGAATTCAAATTGAATATTAAAGTTGTAAGTAACATGGTGTTAAATTTATCTGACCAAAACACCTACCACCATGGTTGTCCACTGTCCCATAACCTTCTTTAATAGATATTTTTTGTAGGTTCATAGAGAAAGGTGATCCAGTGGATTTGACTGAAGACTTTGTTGTTTGCAAATCCGATAACAGTAAGTCTAACTCCTTTAAAATGGAGGTTTGTTGTCCACTGCCTTCAGTTGAGCCGCTTCTGTCGGCATGGTGCCTTATTTCAGCAGCCAAAACACCCAACTGCTTCTTCTCAGTGTCAGTGCTCCACAGCCCTAAAGGTTGTATAATATGAAAAAGATTTCCCAGAGACATGAGAAGGAAAACTAACCTTTCAGAAAATCTCATCTTGTGTTCAGGTCAAACCTGTAGAAATAATAATGATGATGGCAATTATTATAGAATATAATCGTTAGCGACACTTTGATACATTGCCCATCTCTAAGTTGTATACATGAATACAGTGTCACATTTCCAGATAATAAGCATTTTACAGCTCTTATATCTAATTACTGAAGATCTTATCTTTTTATATCATTATGTGCATTACTGAATTTTACGTTGCAATTAATGCAATCTAAAAACACTACAACATTTAAGTTATTTACATATTAAAGTGCTCACCTGGAGTGCCAGTGTATCCTTCTCAGTCGCAGCCTGTGCCTCATCTGCTTGTTGATTCACCTACCACCATCCCTCTAGGCTGACATCTGACTCATTACAGCACCAGCTGCTTTCTTGGCACCTTCATATCATAAAACTACAAAATTAAATTTTGGGTCTATACATTAGGAGTCATTTGTGAAGATTAACTTGTGTTCCAAAGTTTAAAAAGTACAAAAAGATGATCATATAGGCTTACAGTGTTTAGTTTAACCAAGTGTTACTTTTAACAGTTGTGCTGTGTCACTGTGTAAATCCCTTTCTAAAGGATTACATTAAGTCGCACAAGTCACATGAAGTGATAAAGCAACGGGGCATACATTTGTGTTATGTGTATTCTTATAGGTTGTTAGGGAAAAAAACTAATGCAGTCTGCATTCTGACAGTTAAAATGGTCAATTCTACCATAAAATTCTGATAAAATTCAGTGCTGAGCACACTGATCTGCACATTAATATGTAATACACTTTCAATGACGAAACTGGGGGACTGGCCACAGAATATCACCAAAACTTAAATATAAAGGGGGCTTGGCAAATGACCACCACAGATATAGATATATAGTTATGCTGCCCTACAATTACCTTAATACAACTTTGAGGCTTCTTCCCCATCTTTTGTAAAAAAAAAAAAAAAAAAAAATCTATTATATTATTATATAATATAAACGTTTTTTAAAAATTACATTTTCATCAAAATGGTTGCTTTTGTTATAAAGACTTCAAATCACAAAATCACATGGAGAGAATAGTATTGAGAGTGTGGGAATTAACCCTTTCATGCCTAGTACCAATTAGACATAGCCCATTGGTGAAGTGCATCTCTGGCGGACCACCTTAAGAAGGCTGAGAGGCAGTTTGTTGTGGGGAAATCTGGGAAGGCACTCACTGGCACATGCCTGGCTCTTTAAGGCAGACTGGGGAAGTTAGATGTTGTTAAAGGTACATGCATTCTAATGGGTGTCCTAACACCAAGAACAAGGTTTCAAAGCCTTTTGGTGCTACGTATACGGAGCTTATAAAACATGGGTTGATCATATCTTTATTTCACAGAACAGACCAAATTTACAAGAAACATTAGCCTAGTTTTGTCAAAGCTATGACGATAAAGACTACTATGTTGTGGGGCTGAGTTGAGCCATTACTGAATAATACAGTAACATTACATCAATATATTGAAACTAAAATGAGTAGGAGTCTTTGGTCATCTCCACTACCCATTACAGAACTGTGACTACATTCTCAAGAATAAGCAAATGGAGGAACTTGTTTTTCAAGGCCTACTATTTATATGTGTATTTATAATCGGTTTTTTTTTTCCTGTTTTAAAGCCTATTTCTACCAAAAGACGCCTCAGTCCATGGAACAGTTTTGTGTCTGTGCAAGACAGACATTTTTCCGTGGTACCAGGAAATTTGTTCAGACGAGGGCTGCCTCGTTGTCGTCTTGAATAGGCTATCGTCAGAGACCTCGCCTGCTGCTGTAGCTCCTCCAACATTTTATTGTAAAGTAATTCATTTTTGCGTATTTTTGGTCGTGCTTACTCGGCTATGTAGCGAGGAAGCGGACATCCTGGTGGTATCTGTTGGAGGTTTATCGGCTTTTTACTTTTAAACATCGTGCCTTCGCGGAAAGAAGAGGATTTCGTTTTATTTAAGGTAGCATGACCAGATCCAAAGCTAACAGGCTAACATTAGCAAAGCGACTAGCTAGTAGCTAACCAAGCCTGCAGTGAATTGTTATCATTGGTGACAGCCGTATAATTATACACATTGTCTAAACTACAAATTATAATGTGTGCATGCGGTGTTCACTGCAGTGGGCGTTGTGCTTTTTTGACTAATTGATTGCAAATAAACAATGCATTGCTATCGCAGTGAAGCTAAGGCTAACTACCAATTTTACATTTCACAAATGCTCAGGTGACATTTGCCTAATCGCTAGTTTGGTGATTTTAAATATAATCACCTATTTGATTAAACGTGCAGTTAAATTATTTAACGATTGCACAAAATGGACTTTGACTTAGTGTGTTCTCAAAGACTAAAATCACATTCTACTGTGTTGTGCTGCATTCAATTATGATGAGGCTATATGCAATATTAGTTCGGAATAAACGAGTAATAACAGACAATCACGGTTGAGAGCTGTTATGAACGTATGAATCTTACATGTTGAAATGTTTTGTTTCTTAGGTGAAGTAGATATGAATGAGCAGGAGAGTGGAGTTGTCTCATTTGATGAATACGTGCGGCAAAAGGCCCGCACAGTGCCTCAGCACAAAATGAAGGAGTTTTTGGAGTCTCTTTCCAAAGGCTCAGAAGTGCTTCAGGAATTCAGTGAGCAGGAAGAAGCTGTGACTACTACCACCATGGTGTACCAGCAACAAGATACCAATTGTGTCTACACGGACAGCACGGAGGTGGCAGGGTCTCTACTTGAGCTGGCCTGCCCTGTAAGAAGTCTAACCCCTCTACATTATAATTGCATATTCAGTGATTTTATGGTGGTGTGGATAGTAATTGAATCTTGTTCTATGACTTGTAACAGGTACAGGTGACCTCAAGTGAAATCTCGCCACAACTTTCTGAACAGCCTCTGCAAGTGCAGGTAATTTTTTACTGCTTTCACCTACTTAAAAGCAACAACTGAAACATGTGTCTTTATTTTCAGGTTCAAATCCAGGGACAGCAGGGACAAACAGTGAGCCATGTTCTTCAGGTTACCTCTCCACAACAGGACCTTCAAGCGCTTGTTCAACAGGGAGAGCTTACTGAAGAGCAGCAGCAGCAGGTACAGATAGTACTTTTCTGTGATATTTCTGTTTATCACTCACTAAACACTATTTATTTTATAGATTCAAGCACAGCTGGTTGCAGCTGTGGCAGGGGGTCAGTCCATACAGTTGTCTAGTGGCCAACAAATTCAGCTGACAGGAGGGCAGCACATTCAGCTACAGCCTGGTCAACAAATACAACTACAACCTGGCCAGCAAATCCAGCTCTCAGATGGGCAGCAGATTCAGTTATCAGATGGACAACATATTCAGTTGCAAACTGGGAAACAAATTCAAATACAAACTATAGAGGACTCCTCCAGAGAGGGAGAGCGGAGGGCCAGCTCTGTTTCGACTGTACTTCAGCCTGCCAAAAAGCGCAAGGTGGATGTTCCTGTCGCTGTGTCCTATGCTGTTCCACAGGGACAGCAAGTAGCTAGAGTTCTCACCATTCCTCAAGGGCAGCAGCAAAGCTATGTGTCCTTACGGCCAGATCTGCTGACTGTGGACAGTGCTCAGTTATATAGTACGACAGGTACAATCACTGGTCCATCAGGTGAGACTTGGACCATCCCAGTGTATTCAACACCTCAACAGCAGGGTGTCACTCACATTGCCATCCCACAAGATGCATATGGGACAGTGCAGGTAACCACGACCAATGGAAAAGACAATATGTCTCCAAATTCATCCACTTCTGTGGATGTACAGGCTGCTTCAGGAACACAGGAAGAAATGGTTCAGACCTTGTTCCCTGCGCAATTTATGAATGGAAACATTCACATCCCTGTGGCAGTGCAGACTGTTGGGGGAGCATACGGCACCACACAGTCTGTGCACATTTGGGATCCAAATCAACAGCAGAACCAAGTAGAACAGGGACAGGAACATCAGCTCCACCTGCAGGTTGGGACTTGATCCTTCATATATTTCAAAATCTATTATTATATAAATTCATTTGTAATGAAGTAACCATTGTATAATTCTGTCATGAAGGCTCAAGTAGAAACTGAAGGCCAAGGTGAGGCCTCAGCAGAGATCCTGGTTCCTGTCTGCCTAAAGCCAGAAGAGGGTCTGGAGGTCTGGAAATTATGGGCAAAGCGCAAAAATGCAGAGCTTATCAAGCAAGAAAAGACTAAGCTGGCACCTATTGGTCGTAAGTGATTAAAGTTTCACAATAGTATGTAATAATATAAAATTATTGTGGCTAATATTATTTCTTGATTGGGAGTGAAGTACTAGAATTGCACAGATTGTGTTCTGTAATAGTAAGAGTCTTTGCAAATGAAAAATGAAAATCTTTTATTTGGATTTATAGGTCGCCAGCCCTTGCGTTTTCAGGAGGACTTGGTGTCTAGTGCAGTGGCCGAGTTGAACCTGGCTCTCTCTCTGATGACTAAAGAGGCTCGTGGATTGGATGAAGAGGAGTTTTCACCTGATGTTCTTTATTATGTTTTCTTATGCATACAAAAGGTAACTTTAAAAGCTCTTTGATTTACTTTTGCACAATTCATTGAAATTGGACTTGCTTTCTTTATACTTTTACAGTATCTGTCTGAAAATGGACGTGTTGACGACATTTTCTCTGATCCATATTACACACGTTTTTCTGAATCATTACACAAACTTCTGGATGGCTGGAAACCCAGTGTCCATCCCCTTGGTAATACAGCCTATGTATTTTTACATTTTTTAAATCTTATACTTTAATATAAACATTGTATCGTGCCTTCATAGGTTACATTATTCCAAGTCATGTGACTGAGGAGATGCTCTGGGAATGCAAGCAGCTTGGTGCACACTCCCCAACAACCCTACTTACAACTTTAATGTACTTCAACACTAAGTGAGCTTCAGAAATGATGTTTCAGAAAAGTTTGTTCTATTTTCTTCTTTAACTTGTGTATCTGATTTCTGATCTGATATGACAGATATTTCCGTCTCATAACACCTGAACAGCATATGAAAGTTGCTTTCTCCAAAGTCTTGAGACATGCTAGGAAAAACCCAGGAAATTCTAAAGACAAAGCTACAAGTATCCGCCTTCTGAAAGGACCAGGATTAACCAGTCCTGGAGCAAAAGGTACTTATTTGGCATGAAATATGCATTTTTAATTCAAATCACTTGAGTAAACAAAGTAATTTCCTCATTATAGTGAGCGATGAAATGTATGAAGAGCAGGTTGAGGAACCAGATAACCCACTTCGCTGCCCAATAAAATTATATGATTTTTATCTCTTTAAATGGTAAATACCTTGCGCACATTCTTTCAGTATACCAAATGTTTAAACTAAAAGTATTTTTTTCTTCAGTCCACAGAGTGTCAAAGGTCGCAATGATGCATACTATATGACTCCAGAGCCTGTAGTGGCACCCAATAGCCCAATGTGGTATTCATCTCAGCCACTCAACAGTCAGCAAGTAGAACAAATGCTGTCACGAATCATTGTGGTCCAAGAGATCCAGGAATTGTTCTTCAGTACTGCAGTGGCCATACGCTAAAAGAACAGGACAGACTGACTGGGCGAATGGGACGTTGAATGTGGACTATGCAGTAGCCAGCCTGACCCTATTAACTGGCCATCTAAGTGGTTGAAGAAGCATCTGCCCTGTTACCATCAGGGAAGCCTTTTCTGGACAATTTATGGATCTTAGTTGGACAAGCTTTTGTCTTTGCATCAGCAGTTGGACAAAAGTGGATTTTGATTTGAGCTCAAGAAATGCTATAACAGAAAATGACTAATTTCCAGATGCATGTATAGGTCAGTATAAAAGGGGATATTTAATCTTGTGCTGACAAAACCATTCACGGTTCAATTTTAATATCTTTACACAGACCAGCATTCATTTAGTTTGTCAAAAATATATTATTACAATGATTTGCTCAAAGTTAAAAATATGTGCCTGTTTTCTCAAATGAGATAATTTATGCTTGGCATAAGACCGAAGTCTCTTCATCTAAAACAAGTGCTAATTGTGCTCTTAGAAAAGTTAATTGAGTTTTTTTTTCTAAGAAAGTTTGTTACATTGGCTACTATATGGGATGTATATGTCTGATCACTTGTCTGTATATATACCATGCTCACACTATAAAATAGAAGCAAAACTCTTAAGACAAGTGCTTTTTTTCTTATTCAGTCATAAAATGAATTAGAAGGGTCTCGTTGTGTAATCTCTGTCAATAGCAAAATAACATTGGATTCGGTGAAATCACATTATAGATGCTGTAGATCATTGTTTATTTTGGGAAAACACACATAATGGCCCTCTTAAGATTACAATTTGTAATTGCATTATTTGGCCTTTTCATCTGTAAAAGTTAGGTGAAGAAGACCCAAAGTCTGGAAAAAGTATTTAGGCAGAGAACAGGTCAGGTTAATTTCTGCCATTTGTTGAACTGTCAGCTCTCGAGAATGCAAGTGGAGAGGAAGATTACGGCTCTTGCTTTGTTCTAGTTTCAGCTTTTTCAGTACCCGCTCTGGCAATTTCTGTAGATCAAAAACATACAAGCAGAAATGGTGTTCTTTGTTACTACAAACTGCCAATGCATAATATTTAACTTGAATACAATAGTAGTTTACCTGAGGTGCTAGCTTGCTCCAATGGGAATATTTATGATCACCAAGAATGGGACAAGCCAAGGCAAATGCCATATGAACCCTCAACTGATGCTTCACATCTGCAAAAATAACTGACATCAAGATTGTTTTCTTTGCTATTTCTGTGATAACTATTTAATCACCTGTCAATGGCTCTAGTTCCACAAGACTGCAACCACTGCTGCTATCCAAAACCTTATATTTGGTCACCGCAGATTGAGCCTGCCGATGTGCTCGCATTCTGGTTAGACCATCTCCACCATCATTCATTCTGAAAAGAGGACTAAGAGACATCTGAAAGAGAAGAGATGCCGTTAAGTTTTATTTATATCAAAGTAGATAGATAGAATGATATTGATAACCTTATAATGTGCCTGAGGTCCAGTGATCTCGCGTTCAATAATTGGAATATCTATGATTCCCTCCCCTGGCACTGGTACACCCACCACGACAGCCCTATTAGAAAAAAAAAAGACCTTGGAATACACCGTGAACTTAAATCGGTTTTACACAATAATCTTACCAGTATTTCCTTTGCACTTGGTTGTGTCTATGTAGGTAAGCTATGTGCTCTGCAGCTTTTAAACTTCGAGCTAACAGAAGAGCCCCAGTGACCTCCTTCTCCAGACCCAGACAAGGCAGAAGCATAGAATCAGCTTTCACTTTCATCTTATCCATCATTTTAGACAGTGCAGGAAGCACACTGGAGATGGACAAGGAGTTTGTTGTGGAGTCATCTGGAAGAGCAGCATGTATTATCTTTTCTGTTACCATTTAACATACTCTCAGATTTTATACACATATAGTTTATACTAAGTTAACTGAAACATACAGACTACATTTTTTACCAACTGACTGCTTCATATTGTGTAAACTTTCAACCTACATTACCTCGGACAGTTATTCCATATGGTTTGTTTATGATAACCAGGTCCTTATCCTGATACAGGACACCTCTGTGCAGGTGTTTGGCCAGCACGTTGGGATGCACATTTTGGAGTTGCCGTGTGAGCTGCCTGAGCTCAGTCACCCTTTGCTGTAATGTGGACACAGCGTTCGGGTCTACTTGGTTCTTGAGTTTCTCCTTCTGGACCTTTTCCGCCAGATCCACTGCCCGAAGTCGAGGCTTGTCTCTCGGGTCTGTGTCCAAAGTGACCCCAGTGCTCAGGGCCCGTAAGCTCCGCTGTAGACTACGACAGTGTGCCCACGTTGGTGAATGATAAAGAACTGAGCAAAACTCTCTGCTAACTATATTTCTACAGAAATTCATGTTCAGATAGTTCACGTCAGCTTTTCTTCAGAAGACACATGCTAATCGTAATGTAAACTTCCGCTCTTTCAAAATACTTCTCTTATTTGAAGAAAACTAAAAAATGGTGTGACCTTGCGACTAGACTACATCAATATATACTAAAAGGTGATATAATGGTATCGATAAAACATATTTATGAAGAGATGGATTGATTTAGAGTCCCTGTACTTGAACGTGTTTTACTATAAACATTATTTTGAAAGCACGGTCGTCACTGTAGGTCGTTTCTGTTGTTTGTTCGTTTTGGGTATCCGTACTGCCCGTTGTAAGTGTGCAGGCAAAAAGGTATTGATCATTATTACCGCGCACACGGACAACGCAGGTCAACGAGCACATGTGCATGATGATAATGGTTTAAGGCATGTTTTACGCACCGAAGTTCAAAATGTAGAAAATGACCTTTTTATGTATTTTTAACGGATATTAAATCAGTGAACAGGTAAAACCTTCAACCTGACGTGAGGATTGAACCAGAGGAGAAATGCACCGCAGATGTTTCAAAAACTGATTCCACATTGGTTTTCACCGTAGCATACCTTCGCATAAAACTCAAAATATGAAAATCACAGATGGCGTTTTGCGAAGTTTTAGAGTCGCAAGGACCTACCGGGAGCATGTTGAGAAAGTCAATTGTGTGGATTTCAGCCCAAACGGTGAAAAGGCCGTATCTAGCAGCGACGACGACTCTATTATATTGTATGACATGAGGGAAGAGGGAAGGTGAATATAAATATCATTTTCACGTGTAATGCAAACGTGTGATTGTGACAGTGACCATTTTTATTCAGACCATCAGGAACCCTGTACAGCAAAAAGTATGGAGTTGATCTGATCCGCTACACACACAGTGATGCGGGTACTGTGGTTTTCAGCTCCAACAAACTAGATGGTGCTTATTATATTATATTTATTGTATTTTCTAATCATGAACACACGCATTAAACTATTTCCCCGTGTACAGATACTATCAGATATCTTTCCCTAACTGACAACAAATTCATCCGATATTTTCCAGGCCACGCAGCAAGGTTGGTAAAACAACATTTAACACAAAATCAAACCATTTTACATGTTTCCACTTATTCTGTTATTATTACCAGATACAGTTTCTTATAATATACTTCTATTTTACATTTCTTTTCAGTGTCATTTCCCTCTCAATGTCGCCTGTGGATGACACATTTATCTCAAGTTCTTTGGATAAGACAATTCGCATCTGGGATCTGCGCTCACCAAACTGTCAGGTGAGAGAAAACCTTAAAACTAACTTTTATTTGAAAATCTAAACTCTGTATCTTTGTATGCATTTCACACATGATGTTTCAGGGCCTAACCAATCCTCTGGGGACACCTGTGTGCTCCTTTGACCCCGATGGACTGATATTTGCTGCTGGTGTTGACTCACAGGTCCTTAAATTATATGACCTACGAGCTTTTGACAAGGTAACAAAAATTAAATAAAACAACTTGTTTATTTTAATTGATGTGAATTGTTTGAGATTGTTAAAAATCAATACCTAGATACTAATCCATACTAGAGATTAAGGATCAATACTGGGAAAAATCACATAGATTGACAAAGTTTGACATTTTATGAATTGTTTTAGAATGATTTTGAGCTATTTCGGATCTAGCATAAAACCACATGGCATTCTAAAGAAACTAATATGTTCAGAATTTATCCTTTTGTCTAAAAATTGTTTTGTTCCTTGTGTGTGTATTATCAAAATGTATCATTTAAAATTTATGTCTTCTACAAGTAAATGTATCACCATTTCACTCTGTTTTAAGGGTCCCTTTGCTTTATTTGAGACCATTTTTAATCGTTTCTGTGACTGGACTGGACTTAAATTCAGTTATAATGGAAAACAGATTCTCATCTCTACAAATGGAGGGATGATTCGTGTCTTGAATGCTTTCAGTGGAGCAGTGCTACACACCTTTTCAGTAAGCTTCCTGTCTAAACACTAATCCAGTCTTTACATTCATTTATATTCATTTGGTGATGTGTTTCATAGGGTTACAACAACAACAGAGGTATTCCATTAGAGGCTTGCTTTACCCCTGACTCTCAGTTTGTCATGATTGGTGAGCTTTGAAACTTAACCCTATATTTAACCTTTATTCTTCTTATAATGTTCACTGTGTGTGCACGTGCACATCATTTTTTGTTTTATCTACTTTGCCCATACTACACTCAACAAAAATATAAACGCAACACTTTTGTTTTTGCTCCCATTTGTCATGAGATGGACTCAAAGATCTAAAATTCATTCCAGATACACAATATTACCATTTCTCTCAAACATTGTTCACAAATCTGTCTAAATGTGTGATAGTGAGCACTTTTGCTTTGCTGAGATAATCCATCCCACCTCACAGGTGTGCCACATCAAGATGCTCATCAGACACCATGATTAGTGCATAGGTGTACCTTAGACTGCCCACAATAAAAGGCCACTCTGAAATGTGCAGTTCTGTCTCACAGCAAAATGCCACAGATGGCGCAAGCATTGAGGGAGCGTGCAATTGGCATGCTGACAGCAGGAATGTCAACCAGATCTGTTGCTCGGGCATTGAATGTTCATTTCTCCACCATAAGCCGTCTCCAAAGGCGTTTCAGAGAATATGGCAGTACATCCAACCGGCCTCACAACCGCAGACCACGTGTAACCACACCAGCCCAGGACCTCCACATCCAGCAGGTTCACCTCCAAGATCGTCTGAGACCAGCTACTCAGACAGCTGCTGAAACAATTGGTTTGCATAAACAAAAAATTTCTGCACAAACTGTCAGAACCCGTCTCAGGGAAGCTCAACTGCATGCTCGTCGTCCTCATCGGGGTCTTAACCTGACTCCAGATCGTCGCCGTAACAGACTTGAGTGGGCAAATGCCCACATTCGATGGCGTCTGGCACGTTGGAGAGGTGTTCTCTTCACAGATGAATCTCGGTTTACATTGTTCAGGGCAGATGGCAGACAGCGTGTGTGGCGTCGTGTGGGTGAGCGCTTTGCTGATGTCAATGTTGTGGATGGAGTGGCCCATGGTGGTGGTGGGGTTATGGTATGGGCAGGCATCTGTTATGGACGAAGAACACAGGTGCATTTTATTGATGGCATTTTGAATGCACAGAGATACCGTGATGAGATCCTGAGGCCCATTGTTGTGCCATACATCCATGAACATCACCTCATGTTTCAGCAAGATAATGCACGGGCCCATGTTGCAAGGATCTGTACACAATTCTTGGAAGCTGAAAATGTCCCAGTTCTTGCATGGCCAGCATACTCACCGGACATGTCACCCATTGAGCATGTTTGGGATGTGCTTGACCGGCGTATACGACAGCGCGTACCAGTTCCCACTAATATCCAGCAACTTCGCACAGCCATTGAAGAGGAGTGGACCAACATTCCACAGGCCACAATTGACAATCTGATAAACTCTATGCGAAGAAGATGTGTTGCACTGCATGAGGCAAATGGTGGTCACACCAGATACTGACTGGTTCGGAGTCCCCAGACCCCCAATAAAGCAACAACTGCACATTTCAGGGTGGCCTTTTATTGTGGGCAGTCTAAGGTACACCTATGCACTAATCATGGTGTCTGATGAGCATCTTGATGTGGCACACCTGTGAGGTGGGATGGATTATCTCAGCAAAGCAAAAGTGCTCACTATCACACATTTAGACAGATTTGTGAACAATGTTTGAGAGAAATGGTAATATTGTGTATCTGGAATGAATTTTAGATCTTTGAGTCCATCTCATGACAAATGGGAGCAAAAACAAAAGTGTTGCGTTTATATTTTTGTTGAGTGTAGATGTATCAAGTCATACACAAAGCTAGGTTCTGTATGAAAACAAACTATAAAAAAAAGTAATGTCAAATATTCTTTTTTGTTTGTTTCTTTTGGTCATGGGAGATATAATTCGGCCCTATTATTTTTTTCTCTGTTAGGTTTTGATTTGGACAGATTTTGACTAATCATAGTATGAAAAATACTGTTATTATAATATTCATCATTTCTGTCTCACATTGTCTCTTCTCTAACCATATGTGCCGCAGGCTCAGAGGATGGGCGAGTCCACGTTTGGAGCACTGACAGTGGGATGAAGGTGGCTGTGCTGGATGGCAAACATCCAGGACCCATCAACTCCCTGCAGTTCAACCCTAGATATATGACATTTGCAAGTGCCTGCTCCAACATGGTAAAAACTAAATCAGCCATACACCAAACACAAAAGCTTACAGCCATAGTCTAAACGTATAATATATATTTTGTTCTATCAACAGACATTTTGGCTCCCCTGTGTTGATGACCTTTAAAGGAAACCTCAGAAGAGATTTTGCTTTTTTATGTATAGAACCACGCTACTTTTAATTATGTCAAACTTTTTCTTACAGCATTTTAGTCATTTGGATGTACCTCATCATTGTCATAGTTTTATACTTTTTTAACAGGTCATTTTATATATATTGCAAATTATGTTTTAAAAGTTACTGTATCTAGTTCATATTTTAATGGTGTTTCAATGACATGCAAAATAAATACTTGGGCCTTTATGGAACCATTTATTTACCTTTACTTATAACTTATAAGTATGGTACGACTAACATTTTTCTTGCTGTGCCAAATGGCGCTGGAGTAGTATCGTGAGTGTATACAGGCACATTGTATTGTAGTGTTAGGGTCAAATTGAACAATAAAATTTTATATTGAGTATTGTTGTATTGTTGCATGCCTTATTTACATTTTGACACATTTTATGAGAAGGTTCAGTCAGCCATTATGTACTCACAGAGAAGCCCCTGTATCTGTAATTGATGTCATGAATGAGTGTCTTTTTGTTTAGTGTTTCTCTGTGGACACTAAAGTGTGTCTTCCTGCTGCAGAAAGGTGGGGGCTCTATTGAATAATGCAGAGGGCCTGGGCTGTGTACTCACCACTGAGTGAATAATACATGAGCCATCACAGGTAACCTCACAGGTACACACTTATCACCCACCTGTGCAGGCCCATGTCTATCCAGCCATAATTAAGTGGTGGGGGGGAATAGTTTGATACATTTTTGGAGACTCCCTCTGAGAACCTTTTGCTGTTCTTGTGTGCAGCTTTTTTGTTTTCTTTTTTACTTAATTTTATCCTTCAAATTTAAGTAGCTTCAATTTTTACCTTTATAATTACTCAAATCCTTTGCTTATAAGCTATATTTTCATTTTTTGTTCATTTACGTATTTTTGTATGACTATATTGCCTCTTTATAGTACTATATTTTGCTATGTTAATACATTAAGTGACCCCCCAAACAACCCAAACAATTTTGGGTCAAAGAATCTGTATTGTACCATTGTGGTCAGTTTCTTGCCTGGTGTCAGATTTCTTTGAATGGGTGGCTGGATATTAGAGCTTGAGTAGTTGTGTCTTTTTCAGGCAAGCTATTTATGAATGAGTGATAACATTTAATTTACATGAGCTACAGTGACGGCTGTAACCCTGATGTCATGATTGGTAATTTTTTTTTTTTTACTGCGCAGCCTGCTGCTTTTCGCCGGGTTCCTATCCGCTGTTGTGCTCTCTGTCTACAGTATGTGACAGAGGGCTCGCCCCCTGCAAAGAGCTTTAAAGTTTGTAGTCATCGATACGCAAAGAGTTTTACATCAGTGGTTAAGGAGGGAGCTCCACTGACAGTACGTTATTACTCATCAGCCACAGTTCCGCAGATTATATTTCAGTTGTTGAGAGTCTCCTCAATCTCCCTCGGGGCAGGTCTATGCAGTGCGTGTTGGTCCCTCTGGCAGCACACAGGTGAAGCAGTCGACATACTGGAGAGGAAGGAGAGACCTCAGGATACACACAGCTCTGGACTGGGACATCTGTGCGTGAGAGGAGAGTGAAGAGGCCTGCCAAAAGATGTCACATCAAACAGGAATAATTGGTAAGTCTTTTTTTTTTTACTATCACTAATAATATGAATCTGTGTCAATTTTTCATGACTTGTCTCTTCTATGTTTATTTATTAATTAAAATTCTGTGAATCTTATACTTTTTTTTATTATTTCCAGCTTCAAACATGTAATATAAGTAATGCATGTTCCCTCTAATTCCAATTTCTTGATTGGAATTAGTTTAAATTTTTCCTTATATATATTTATTTTATACATGTTTGGACATTTTATTACATTTCCCATCTATATTACTATATTACTTTAGTCTGGAATTAACTTATTTTGTCTCATAATCCAAACCTTAATCAATACAATATTCCTGTGCGTTCATATTTTCATTTATTTTATTGTTGCTCTCTAGCTGTTTAAGCTCTATTAATCAAATCGCTTGTAGGTTCACATCCAGACACAGCAAAGTTAATGTAAGCGTGACCAGGGGCAAAGCATTACTTATATCTATTAATGAATTATAGTCTGAAGCCTGTGTTTGTTACGAGTGTTATGGCATTTTGTAACTGGAGCACTGGAGGACAGTTCTGCGGAAGCATACCTCTCTCACCTTTCTCACATGATCCTTCATCATTAATGAGACGCTCTGTTAGGTTTCCATGGTGATGGACATGAAGGGAGAGGTGTCCCTAAACCAAGCTCAATGAAATGGCACTGTAGGTCTAACTGTAATCAGTGTTAAAAATTCATATTTTGAATAGTTTGTGTGCATTGTCCTGTGAGCCTGTCAGAGCTCCTTCAGGTGATACACCTGACAGTGTGACAGTCTGGCAGTGGATCAAATGTGCAGTGCGGCTCAGGTTCTTACTTACCTAACTCTGTCTCAGGTGCTTTCAAGCCCCATCTTCAGTTTTAACTTGTCTGCTGTATCTCTGGTTACTTCAGCTACACCTGACCTGAAAGACTTTCTGGCCCGAGCGAGGGGAGGTGCCATTAGAATTGTCAAGATTGTCATCAGAAATGGTAAGTAAACATGGTACTTGACTGCACTAGTTCTTCTAGGGAGATAGAAGCTGATATTAAATAATGATGTTTCATCAACAGAGCAGTTGGTGCTAGATTTTTACAGAGAGCCTGGGCAGAGCTGGGACAAAGACTATGACCACTTCCTGCTTCCTCTGTTGACGCCTCTGGAGCCATGCTACTTGCTTTACAGACTGGACTCCAAGAATGCACAGGGATATGAGTGGATCTTCATTGCCTGGTCTCCTGACCAATCACCAGTACGTTTGAAGAGAGTAGTCACTGTCATTTCAGTTATGTTATTGCCTAAAACATGCATGTTGTTTTCCAAAAACAAAAGCAATGAAAGATATAGAAACATTTAAAAGCGCATTTTGGTGTTCAGCTTTTCTATACATTGTTAATTTTACCAGTTTTACCTACATTTTCTGGTTGCATCAAAAGGCCCCTTTATTTCTTTAGTGCAATAATATCCATTGAATTGCACTTACAAACTAATATACCATGACCTGGAAAACTGAGAGCCTTCACAGATACATTATTCATGCTATTGTCCCTCCCTAAACAGCCTTTAAGACTGGTAATGTGTTATTTTCACT
Source organism: Odontamblyopus rebecca (assembly GCA_030686955.1). Taxonomy (NCBI): domain Eukaryota; kingdom Metazoa; phylum Chordata; class Actinopteri; order Gobiiformes; family Gobiidae; genus Odontamblyopus; species Odontamblyopus rebecca. The sequence continues at coordinate 20,460,022 of CM060656.1, forward strand.
GGTCCCCTTCAGGTGAGGCAGAAGATGATGTATGCTGCAACGCGTGCCACACTAAAGAAGGAGTTTGGAGGGGGCCACATTAAAGATGAAGTATTTGGCACAATAGCGGTTTGTTACTTTGTCTTTTAATTTATAACCTCTCAGATTATAACAAAACTAAGGGATCTCTAACCTCTAATAACATTCTGGACCCTTTTCAACAGGATGATGTGTGCCTTCAGGGGTACTTGAAGCATGTTTCGTCGCGATCATCTCCAGCTCCACTAACAGCAGCAGAGCAGGAACTACAACGAATTAAAGTCACAGAGGTAATAAGCAAGCAAACAATATACTGTGTTTTATCATTATCGGCATATCAACCTTTATTATATGTGCTTTGCTTTCCTACAGGATAAAGTTGTTTGGGTAAGACCTTTTTTAACTTAAGTTTGCAGATTGCATTTTTCAATGCTGATGAGCATTAGACATATTGATAATCCACAGGATGAGCGGAGACGAATTGGGACGCCTACTGCACGAGCAAAGGTGAGGAAAAAATGACTAGCTGACACAGTAATCATGGACACTACTAACACTGACGGACTGCTACAGACAGAACTGGACTCTTTTTCACTTTGGTGCAGGAATAATTGTCTGGACTTAAATGTTTCAAAAACCAAAGAAATGGTCATTGTGTTCCATCATGGATTCATCACCTCTCCCACACTTACTGTTAACAATGAAGCAATAGAAAAGGTTCACTCATACAAATATCTCGGAACCATAACTGATCACAAAATCACTTTTCAGCTGAATACTGAGAACATTTTCTCCAAATGCCAACAACGTCTTTTCTTTCTCTGTAAACTTTGCAAACTACAGGTTTGCCAATCAATTCTTGCAGGTTTTTTACAAATGCTTTATACAGTCCTCACATTCAATATTACAGCCTGGTTTGATTCACTCAGTCTCACCCATCGCAACACACTCAACAGAATCATTAAAATCAGCAGTAAACTCATAGCACAGCAGCAGAAGTCACTCACCGCCATCTACAATGACAGGCTTGAGAAAGGGCACACAGATCTCCACAGAGCTCACACACTCTTCACTCACACTACAGCCAGTTACCATCAGGACGAAGGTTCAGGTCCCTCTCACTTAAAACTAAGGGGGCCACATCCAGCTGTATTCCCTCCTCGATTCGCCTGCTAAATGGCTGATGAAGCCACATGGTCAGCTAATTTGCACAGAGCAAGTGAGAGGCTGCTGTTATGGATGTATTCTTTTATTGATCTATTTATTATGCATTTGATGAATGTGCTTTTTATAAATGTTTGTGTGGAGTCTTCACTCGTACTGGTGCTCTGTCTGCAAACGAAGTTCCTAACGGATAAATAAAGTTATTTTAATTGAATTGATAGCTGTTAGTGTTGTTTGATAATATATATTCTATATTATAAATGTCTACACAGGGGTGAGCAATATTCATTTTTGACAGAAATGTATTAAACGTGTTTTTAGATATATTATGTGAGGTTTAAGTAGCAGACAAATACATCCCTTTGTACTAGTGTTGTGCTAAAATATCAAAATATTTATGTATTAGATCATACTAATTAGTGATACTAAATCTGGTGATACAGTATTGCAGTATTATACAGTATTATTATATTATGGGCAATATGGTGACCAATGTATCATTGAATCGTGAAGAACCCTGTGATTCCCAGTCCTTCCCTAAATAGTGGAAAATTACAAGATGTTTGCTCTATTTTATTCTCCTTATGCCACATTTTGAGGTGGTTTGATATTATCAACAATATATACCTAATATTCAAATTTCAAAACAACATTCACCACATTACTGAGTCGACAAATGTCCACCTCTGTTTTTACTTTATCGTGATTACAGGTGACAATGGAGTTTGGTTTAGACAAGAGAGCCCAGACACTGCAGGGTCTTGCTTTCCCTTTACAAGAAGAAGCCAAACGTGCTCTGCAACAGCTCAAGCAGAAACGCATCAACTACATTCAACTGGTGAGTGCAAAATGTCACTGACTGATTGGTTGATCTGGTGAAAATGATTGTGCATGGTCCATGTTGAACAGAGCATGTTATGTATGTTGTGATAGAGGTTGGACGTGGATAAAGAAACCATTGAACTGGTCCACACCAAACCCACAGAGACACATGAGCTGCCCTACAGGATTCCCTCAGACTCACCCAGATACCACTTTTTTGTCTTCAAACATTCCCACCAAGGACAGCAACAAGAGGCTCTGGGTGAGTATGCTGTGGCACAATATGAAAAATATAAAACTATATTTTGATATAAAAAAAAAAGGAAAAACTGCATACCTCTAAACATGTTAAAAAACAGTAATTTTTCTAATGTAATTTTCACGCTTTATTATAATATATACAATAGTATTATACTAGAGTCTGTGGAAATTAGCATCTTGTGGTCGGTCTTGCCTACCTATACTTTAATTTTGTCCCTTGAAGGTACAATGTACAGAATTAGTTGTGATTAATGTGCCCAAAGTGTAATGATTTGTTTCCATTTCAGTGTTCATATACTCAATGCCGGGGTACACCTGTAGTATAAAAGAGAGGATGCTGTATTCAAGCTGTAAAAACAGACTATTGGACGAAGTTGAGAGGGACTACCAATTGGAGGTCACAAAGAAGGTCCAGCCCACTCAACTCACACACATGAGGGGGATCATCGTCAGTGCTGATATATGTAAAACTATAAAATGTTTGTTGTTTCAGATGGAAATAGACAGTGGTGATGGGCTGACAGAGGACTTCCTGTATGAAGAGGTTCATCCGATGGAGCATACTCTGAAACAGGCATTTGCAAAGCCTCGAGGGCCTGGGGGAAAGAGGGGCAACAAACGACTAATCAAAGGGGAAAATGGAGAGGAAAGTTAAATACTGTGCACATTTACACACACAAATGTAACAAAAAAATACAGTAAAACCTCTAGTCATTCATTTTATATAGTCAATACAGATCCATCAGGGGTTATCCTTTCTCAAGTGGTCTGTAATGCAATTTTCTTTTCCTAAACCATACTATTCTTCAATTTCTACAAACTCCCAAAGTGCTGCCAAACTTTGTTCAAATTCTCAGCTCTACAAAATGTATTTTTGTGAATGATGCATCCATAAAATAGCCTATGGGGTCCTAGAATCACTGACGTTTCACCTCAGTTAATATAGCTGATAAATGTTATCTTTAAAATGCAATCCATTGTAACCAATTATTTATTTATTTGCCAATTAAGGTCACATTTCCAGGCAAATTCAGCATTTCCCTTTTGTATTTTGAATTTCTGATCTATTATTGGTTATAGTTAACATTCTTTGAGCCAAGGATCTTTTTTTCTGTTTGTAAATGTAAATCCACCCATGTCACATATGGCTGCCTTGCCTTCCTCATTGCCCTGAAGGTATGGCTATATTGAACTGACCGTTGTTGTTTTTCATTGTCCAGTAATAAATAATTTTCCTCATCTTAACGTGTGTGTGGCCTTGTTTCTCATAATCGGGTCAATGAGGCCAGGGCTTAGGGCATGAGGTGTGGGTGTCTTCACTTTCCAGGAAGTCCCTCTGGGCAGAATCCCAATGCACTTTTTGCAGTGCACACTGGAAAAATACTATTTTCTGGGAAACTCAGCTCAGAGATGATGAAGTGGTTTTTCTCTTATTATTGCAAATTGTGTAATTTTGTAGAACCCATTTCTGCTAGTTTCCATGTAAATTAAAGGCCTTTTTTGTCGGCAACTGTATCAACGGTTAAATAAATCTTTGAGTGTCTTGAAAAGCGCTTTATAAATAAAATGTATTATTATTATTAAATCAGATAAGCTTTGAAGTAGTTATTATGGGGCAAAATAAGAAAACATCAAATACAGTAGTTACCTCGATGGTAACCCTGATTGTTTATTAAAAATAATCTGATTAAACTACATCAGACTGCGTAAGGTTAGGGTTTCATTCAAGACAATATCAATATAGTAGCCTATTGCAATATCCAATATCAGTATTGTAATGCCCCGAGTACTCACAGGTAAGAACCAAGCACCGAGATCTCTTTAGAAGTGCTTTATTAACAAGCAGGTTTGATACGACCCGCTGTCACAGCCACAGCTCCTGCTTCCTCTTATTCATGCTTAGAACCCCCAAAACAGGTCACTCATTCGTGTCCCTGCCCAAAGGACACAACCCTCAATACATCCACAGCGCCCCCAATCAGCAAAACAGGGACAGGACATGTAACCTAGAACTAAGAACACAATAGCTATAACAGAGCTATTACACTGCCTCCCCCTTTAAGAAGCCCCTCGTCCATGAGGGGACATAATAAAGTCCTCAAAACGTGGGGGTCTACGTCTTGGTCTCCATGGTCTGAGGGGGCTGGACTCGTGGTCAGTCTCAGATGCGACATGTGATTGGGAGGGAGACACAGGAGGAGAACAAGGAGGGTTGTTGTGGTCAGCTGAATGTCCTGGGCTGCTTTGTGGGGAAGCCCGCTGTCCAAATGACAGGACCTCCCTCCCCTATAAGGAGCCAATCTGTTGCGTTGGAGGGCTATTTTTCTCCCTTTAGGGGGTACCTGAACTCTGTACACACCCTCCCCCACCCACTCTAACACCCTACAAGGGCTATCAAATTTGGGGCAGCATCCTTTTTTTCCTTTTAGGTGTGTAGACCCAAACCAAGTCCTTTGCATTAAAGTCTTTACCTTTACTTCTCACACCATAGTTCCTTTTTTGTCTGATACCAGCTCTCTCCAGCTGGTCTCGGGCAAAAGTGTGAGCAGACTCCAGTGGGTCCTGTAGCTTCCTGGCATAATCTAGTCCCGGCGCATCCTTGGTGGTCCCTGGGATTGTCCATAAGCCAGCGCAGCCGGGGTCCGTATCTCCCTGCCCAGCATCAGCAGAGCAGGGGTGCAGTTGGTGGAGTTCTGGACAGCTGAGCGATAGGCCATAAAAACAAGGGGAATGTGCTTATCCCAGTCGCGTTGGTGAGCAGCGGTAAGGATGGCTAACTGCTGCTGCATAGTGCGATTAAAGGGTTCCACTAACCCGTCACTCTGGGGATGCAATGGTGTGGTGCACATCTTTTGCATGTTCAGCCGATCAAACAGGACGGCAAAGACTCGGGACTTAAAGTTCCTGCCCCGATCGCTGTGAATAATGTCGAACATACCAAACCGGCTGAACATCCCCCCCAAAAGTACATCCGCTACTGTCTCTGCCTCCTGGTTCGGCAGAGCATAGGCCTCAGGCCACTAAGTGAAGTAGTCCATCGCACACATCACCCCGGTCCGACACTAGGAAAGGGCCCATAATGTCCCCAGCTACCCTCTCCATGGGTGCACCCACTACCTGCTGCTGAAGGGGGACATGGGACTAGTCCAGGGGTCCTTTGTAGGCAGCACAAACATCACAACGCTGGCAGAAGTCCTCAACATCACGGCGGTGCTGCCCCCAATAATAATCCTGGTATAGTCGATGCAGTGTCTTGGTGGTTTCGAAGTGACCAGAGCCAGCACCTCCATGACACACCCCCAGCACTGCTTCTCTGAGGGCCCTGGGGATGACCATCTGCCATCTCGCCTGCCTGGTGGCAGGATGCAAAGGGCCCTGAACTTACGCCACAGACCCTTTGTGGCCCCATAACTTCCTCCCAGGCAGGTCTCTCACCACTAATGACCCACTGGCGCACTGGATTCAAGTCCTTGTCCTTCTCCTGCTCAGAGGCACAAGCAGCACCCCCCACAATCTCCACTGAGCAGCAAAAAGGTTCAGCTACAGCCGCCTCTCCTAAAAGCTTCTCTTCACGAGCATGTTAAGTCCCAGGGCGGTGAACAATCTGAAAATGAAAGGACTGCAGCTCCTCCAGCCAACGTGCCACTTGGCCCTCCGGTTTCCTGAACGACATTAACCAGTGCAGAGCTGCATGGTCTGTCCTAATGGTCAATGGCACTCCACACAGGTAATATTTGAAGTGCTGGACTGCTAGCACAACTGCCAGCTGTTCCCGCCATCACAGTAGTCACACAGCAGCGCCTCTCACTCTTATTGAACACGTGGCTGAAATAAGCCACCACTAGAGCTGCAACTATCGAATATTTTTGGAATCGAGTATTCTGTCGAATATATCATCGATTAATCGAGTAATCGGATAAATCACACTTTTTTGTTTTTATACAACTATATCAATAGTGTGTAACGCAACATGAAAGGCCTCTTAAAATGAGCAAGCAATTGCTGTTATTCCTCACAAAAAGGTTTTTATTTAAAGTCAACATTTTTTTTAAACAAGTGTAAAACCTTTGGCTTATTGGCTTATAAGACAGGAGTTTTCTAAGTGACAACGTTAATCCTTTAACTAGCCTAATTAATAAGCTAAATATAGAACTAGCGAACACATAAGTGTTCGTAAACGTCGGTAAAATATTTCCTTTCTCTGATATTGGAATTATTGATGCCAGCGGTTCTAGATTAAATCAGATTTTTGGTAAAAGTAGAACAACGAACTAGACGTTTCTGATATGGGAAACACAGTGTGTGTGCGTGTGTCTGTGTATACGTGAGGAAGGGAGCGATTTGAGTGAGATCATTTGCTCTCTTGCTGCTCATTATGCCTCGTTACTATCGACTCATAACACAGGTTACAAATAATTACAAATACTGTACATTCTAATAGGCGTTACTTTTCATTTCAGTTAGCAATCGTAAAAGTATATTACCTCGTAGATTCTCCGACTCCGCTAAGAGAAGTACAGTTCACATGAGGATGCTTTCGCTTTAAGTGCTGCAGCATTGAAGACGTACTGTTGTGGTACATCAGGTTGGCTTTGCCAGTGCACACTGGCACCGGCCACGTCATTATCTGCCATTTCCACACCGTGGAATAAATCGCGCCGCTTCAAATCTTTGAAATGTACGTCATTGATAACTGTCCGTGTGAAACAGTGATCCCAGACTGGCGCAGCAGTCTACAAAGGAGGAGCGATACGATAGCAGAGACATTTTAAATAAATTGACTTTGGTGACATGAATTAAACGAAGCCTCGAGGCAAAGAATTTGCCCCGAATATTTTTTGTAATCGAATTATCCGAGTTACTCGAGTAATCGTTTCAGCCCTAGCCACCACACGTTCCCCTTCAGGGCCACTCTGCAACAGCACTGCTCCCATGCCAACATTACTGGCGTCTGTATCCAGTGTGAAGGGCAATGTGGGGTCTGGAGGAGTGAGGACAGGGGCACTGATGAGGGCCTGTTTAAGAGTGAAAAATGCCTCCTGGCAGTCCATGCAAAAGGATGATTTTTCTGCAGAAGGCGGAATAAGGGCGCCCCAATGCAGGAAAAACCCCTGACAAACCTCCTGTAGTATGAGGCCAGCCCCAGGAAACTCTTGACCTGCTTCTGGTTGCCCAGGCCAATCTTGGATAGCCTGGATCTTCTCCTGAAGTGTGCTGATACCCTCACAGTTCACTTTGTGGCCAAGGAACTCCACTTCCCGCTGCATGAAGTGGCACTTATCTGGATGCACCTTCAGGCCTGCAACAGTGATCCTCTCCAGCACCAGTCGCAGAGAATTCAGAGCTGCCTGGAAGGTCTTCCCATGGACAAGAACATCATCCAGATACACCAGGCACTCTTGGCAGAGAACATTAGCAAGAATGTGGTCCAAATCTCTCAAATGTCCCTGGGGTATTGCATAGCCCAAAACTGAGGACCTTGAACTGCCAGTGCCCCCTGCTGGTGTTGAACGCAGTCTTCAGTCTCGATTCAGGGGTAAGTGGAATAGCCGCTAGCGGCTATTGGCAGGTCCAAGGACAAGAACCACAACGAGCCCAACACTAAATCCAAGGTCTCATTCACACGTGGAAGGGGATAGCAGTCCTTCCTCGTTACCTTGTTTAGCTGCCTATAGTCCACACAGAACCTCCATTTTGGGCTCTTCTTCCTTGGGACCATGACCACAGCCAACAACCATGGGCTGTCGGAGGGTTCGATTATACCGGCCTCCAACATGACTCGGACCTCTTTTATCAGCAGCCTCCTGCCAAATCAGGGGCAGGCGGCAGGGTCGTACTTTGATAGGCCGGGCATACCCTGTGTCAGTGTGGTGCTCAACCAGGTGTGTGAGCCCCACCTCACTGTCATTAAGGGCAAACAAGTCCTTAAATTCCCACAGGACCTGCCACAGTTTAGTCTGCTGCTGCTCTTCTAGGCCTGCACACTTCTTTTCCCAGATACCCCTGATGGCTTCCGCTCTGTCCTCCAGCACACTTGACTGTTGAAGCGAAGAGGCAGAGTGCTGTGGGGGCAATGAGCTGGACATGGGCTGCGGAGGCAAGTTTGGCTGAACAGTCTCAGGGAGCACAGCTGTGCAGCAGGTGGGCGCTACTGGGGTTGACAGGCTGTATGGTGAAATAAGCTGAACAACTTGCCCCCCTGGAAGAACCAGGATGCCTGCCCCCAGGTCCAATACACAACCAATAAACCGGAGGAGGTCCGGGCCCAGGACACACGGGTCTTTGACGTCAGCCACCCAGGCATGGAAGATCATAAAAACACCACCGATAGTAAAGACAAAAGTCCCACGCCCTCTCATAGCAGCTGCCCAGTCACTGTCCACAATTTTACTGAAGTTGGCTCTAAGATGGTGTCCTCCAGAACAACATCTGGTCTCACGAATGTAGCAGTAGATCCTGTGTCAGCGAGGGCTGGGCAAGAAACATTCCCAACCAACACCGGAACATGGCAACGAAAGCCCAGCTCTGTCCAGCCCACAGTCTCCACGGCATCCACGTGTGGTGATGCCTCATGATCTCCTACTTCTGAGGAAAATCGTTCCCGGTGGATGGTAGGTGGGGCCTGTGTCATCCGGGCTACACAGACCCTCTCCCGTTTCTCTGCTGTCCTTTAGCCTCTGGACAGCGACGAACAGTGTGGCCTGGCTGGCCACACCCCCAACAGGTAAGTGGAGGTGCAGGGGCACGCTGTTTATCGGCACCCCTGGGGGCCATAGACAGAGACTTCACAGCATATATCAGCTGGTTTAAGATCTGATGCCTCTCTAGCAGGAAGAGCAACCACCACAGGTGCGGTATGCTTTGTGGTGCAAATGGCTTTCTCCCTCTCCAAGGCTAATTCCATTGCCTGGCTCAGAGTAACAGGGTGGATGAGCTGCACATACAGACGAAGTTCAACTGGGGTCAATGCGTGCACAAACTGGTCACGGACAAGTTCACTCTGGATCACACCTGGCAAAGTGGTATAGGCACGTCTGCCCAGGCTCTCGATCTCATGAGCAAGTGAGTGGAGCGAGTCACCTGGCTGCCTCACACGAGTCTTGAATTCACAGCGCAGTCTTTTAGATTAAACACACCAAAGCGTCTTTGCAGGGCTCCCACTAGCATAGCATAGTCCTCTCTCTCCTCCGGGGTCAGGAGCAGTAGGCACGCAGCTGCATCTTCAGTCAGAGACAGCGCTAATTGCACTGCCTTCACCCGGCAGGACCAGCCCGCTGCCGCGGCCAACAGTTCAAGCTGCGCGAGGTACGCCTCCAGGCTCCCTCTGCCGGAGAATTTCAGAGTCACTGAGGCGGCCAAGACCAGAGGATAGGCGCCTCCATCTTTGTTTACATTCCAATGGCGGGAATCAGAAGGCTCCGGGTACGGCGAAACTAGGTTCTCCGAGGACATTTCGGGGCAAGCTGCCATATCTATGGAGCACTGATCGGCCTCTCTCTTCACCTGTAGGGGCGAGTCTCGAGCTTCTGACACCAATGTAATGCCCCGAGTACAGGTAAGAACCAAGCACCGAGATCTCTTTAGAAGTGCTTTATTAACAAGCAGGTTTGATACGAGCCGCTGTCACAGCCACAGCTCCCGCTTCCCCTTATTATACATCTATGCTTAGAACCCCCAAAACAGGTCACTCACTCGTGTCCCTGCCCACAGGACACAACCCTCAATACATCCCCAGCGCCCCCAATCGCCAAAACAGGACATGTAACACGATAGCTATAACAGAGCTATTAAAGTATGATGTAGCCTATGGGCCTGACAGAAGTAGTACAGTTTTATTTTTGAAAAATAAATATAATTTATCCGATTCATTGACTGTGTTATTTTTGACTGTATTTATTTTTATTTTGGGATGATGTCGAACCCGTGTGCAGTCTCCTCTCATTTGAAACATAAAACCCTTTTCTAGGAAACACGTTCCTGGACTCCGCATAAACCGCAGCGCAGTTTTTCACATGTTGTAGTGATTAATTGTGCCTTACATTTGTTGCATTTAGTTGTTTGTTTTGTTTTTGTTTTTTGCAAATATGGAAAATCCGTTTTTACTATGCATCCATCGGCACAGTGAAGTTTGTTCGACAAAAGGTAAGAACGATCAGAAATCAAAATTGCGCCATCATAGAACATTGTGTGAAACAGTGCTTTAGATATTAGCCTACTACGAAGAAATATTATAAATCTGTGTAAATACGAATGTAAATAATTTAAAGTGACTTAGTAATTACCTTAATTTAAGTTATTACTAAGCTACAAATTATAACACACACTACAGATAAAAACTTAAATTAAGGTAATTACTAAGTCACTTTAAATTATTTACATTCGTAGTTACACAGATTTATATGTGTAAAAAATGTTTAGCTTTATAGTCTTATTTCTCCAGTTGTTCTTGGCTTGTCTTTGCATACTCAACAGAATCGGGAAAGAAAGAGAACATTTTAAATTTAATATTCAATTTCACAAGTGGACGGTTTCACCTGGTTACAGTTCAGATCTGTGGAGAGGTCAGCTCATTTACTGTAACAATGAATGTTTTAGCAAACAAACATCTACAGAACTTTTTCCATGAAGGGTATCCGCCGAGATATTACTGTTTTGCCTAATGTGTCACAGTATGACATTAAACTTCTCTTCATAGAGAGAAGTGCCATAGGCATAAATCAAAATTATAAATGTGGGTCGCCGGGCCTTTCTGTGTGGAGTTTGCATGTTCCTCCCCGTGTCTGGAAGGGTTTCCTCCGGGTACTCCGGTTTCAACCCCATCAACCCCAAACATGCCCGCACCCCTATGAACTAACATCAAGGACCATAATGTCCACCCTCCTGTGGGCTCACCACCTGCAGAGGGGTTCATAGGGGGGTCAGGTGCTATGAGTATTGGGCAGCAAGCTGCCCCCACGACCCAGCTGGATTAAGCGGGAGAAGATGGATGGATGGTATTATGTATAAGCAACACAACCTGATGCACCTGCTCACACCCAACTGTAAAAACACAAAGTAACACACCGCTCACAAACAGCCCCCACAACCAGCCTCCGTAACGTCATGAAAATGCAGCAAAAATGATGCTCCGGTCACGGCATCAGCGCCGCTCCTACAGCACACGGCAGAAACACCGGAGCGGCTCCGTCGCTCATTTACGCATTTACCTGTTAACACTGTAACACTGTTACCTGTGAGGCTCTGTCCTCAGATTTGCTCCAAACTAACAAAAACAAGCCTCTTACCTTCTCCAGAGGACATGCAGAGTGTGTCCTCTATTCTCTGTCCTGTTGGTTCTGTCTCCAATATGTCCCGGTCCAGTCCGGTCCTGGACAAGGTCCTGGAGTCTTGTGCAGGAGCTGGTTCTAAAACTCGTCTTAATCCCACTTCCCACTTCAGTCTGAAAGTTATGCCAGTCCATATTAGCACCAGGGCACCGGGTGGGCTTAACCACTCTACACTAGGCAGTGGCGGCTGGTGAAGAGAAGGCGCAAGTGCGCCGCACTCCCTTACTTAACCTCGATTTTAAAAATAATATTTTTTTTTTTTTATTATAAAGTTATTTTGTATTAGGCTATATGTTTGATATTTTGTTTAAAAACCGAACGTGTATCTGCATAGACATATTTTATCATGTTAAATGTGCTCATATCGCTGTATTTGCGTCACGTGGTGCATTTGAGTGCGCACAGTCGGTGCGCCCCAATGGAGGTCTATGGAGGGGCCTGAAACATTTAGAAAATTTGACGTCATTACGTTGCATTTGCCCATTAGTTTGTATTGTAGGCCCTGAAAAACGTCGTAGTGCGCAGGGTAGGGGCGCACTCAAATCAACTGATTGGTCTTTAGAAACATTATCACAATTCTGACCTATGAGGATTCAGCGGCTCTGTCCCGCCTCAACCTGAGCAGAAAGGAAAAGTTAGGTACTCTTACAGAATAAGCATCTCTGAAGGAGGTTGCTCCTTTCCATTGTTCTCTGTTTGAATCTGGTTGTAACGTTGTTTCGGATTAGCCTGTGCATCTTTGTTATAGCCTCTGGATTTTGTCAAATATGCTGCACATTCTCTGCTCTCAACTTCTTGCTGAAGACCAGCTCATTGACATCACACTCTTGTCCAATGTTTATTTTGCGAGCAAACTCAAGAGCTAGTTCATGAGGAACCTTTTGCAGCAGTATGGGGTAGGGCTGGGCGGTAAACCGTTTGAACCAGTATACCGGTAATTTTTATTTTTATGATATGAATTTTTTTATTTACCGCCATACCGTGTGTGCGCGCATATGTCGGCAACACAGAGCGGCGGAACGTCACACAGCGGTAGATTGAGCGGGGGCTGTTTTTCAGTGTTACACCAAACAAGCCAACTCTGCAGGAGAGCGTGGTAGTGGCAGAGACTAGGGTGGTAAGGATAGCGAGTTGAGTGGTGAGCATGGACGAAGAAAATGACACAGACACAGACACAGAACTCATTCCGAAAAAGGGAGCCGTGTCTGTTGTTTGGAAATACTTCGGTTTTAAAAAATCTGACGCGGATCAAACACGCATCATCTGTAAGTGTTGTCGAGGTAATGTTTTAGCTGCAGGAGGCAACACAAGCAACTTGCTTCACCACCTCCGCCACAATCATATCCTGGAATACGAAGATTGCATGAAAGTAAAATCTGCATCTTCTCCCCAATCTCTGCGTAACGTTGGCACTGCAGCACAAAACACTACACAGACGTCCCTGGTAGGCGCGTTTGCTAAAGGGACCGTCTATGACAAGAAAAGCAAACGTTGGAATGATATTACCAACTCTATTACAATTTTGAGTGCCTGGCACTCAATTCTTTTGTGGGATCATTCAAATCAGGGTAATTTACTGCAGTAAGTATTCTCTAAACAATTCGGAATTGGGGTTAACACGTAAACATCCACGAAAAAAATCTACCGTTAAATACCATGATAATTTAAAAAAAATACCGTGATATCAATTTTTTGGTCATACCGCCCAGCTCTAGTATGGGGCACAGTAAACCGCCATAGCTGTCTGACAACATGCCAAGTGATTCTAAGCTTTTCATTTGCACTTCAACATCATCAAAAAGTTCTCTCAAAGCAACAACATCTGAAGATCTTTTGACTGGGCTTAGATCCAGTAACTTAGACATGTGTGCATTCACAATAAGTTCTTTTCTGCCAAATCTTTGTTTAAGCATGGCAGCTGCAGTGTCATAGTTCAGATCAGTTACCTTCAGCCCTGCAATGGCCCGCGCAGAAGCTCCACTGAGATATGACTTCAGGTAAGTGAACTTTTCAGTTTTGCTCAAATCTGGATTTTGGTGAATATAGCATTTTCATATTGGTCCCAAAACTCATGCCACATGCACACTTCTCCGTTGTAATTGTCCAAAACTCATGCCACATGCACACTTCTCCATTGTATTTGTCTATGGAGAGCCTTGGTAGTTTTACTGAGGGTCCTTTGCTTATTAAACGTGAACTCACGTGACTCAGTCAAGGGAACCATTCCCCGGCGGCAGCGTCCGGTCCTTCGTGCGGCGATTGTGGAGCCCTTTCAATCGCTCTTATTGCTCGCGTCCTCTATAGGTTTGCGTTCTCCTGGTATTCTAACGTGCACGCCAGGTCCGCTTCGAGTTCGTCCATCGGAATAAGCTCCTCTATTTCAGTTTCTAGCTCTTATAGATTCTTCTCTTTCTGTGATAACAAAGCCAAGAGTTCATGCAGACGATCACAGTTAACGTCACTCTTACTTGTTTCATCTTGGACTGTTTGCAGCAACTTTGTAACAGACGCCCGTAAGACCGTCCGTTTTTGTTTCAATCGCTGAAACCGTTCAGCCACTTTCTCCATTATTCTGAAGTCGTCGTTGTAACAAATCAGCGTTATCCCAACAAGTTTTCCTTTCTTTCGTCCCGCTTGTCCCGGGTTTCGGCACCAAAAAATGTTGTGGATTCAGTTACAACTCCCAAAATGAAATGAAAAATGTCGGAGCGATAAGTTTCAAAGGCTTTACTGCATTTCCTGTTACAGCTGCGTTGTCTAGGGAACATGTAAACAAGTCCTAACATCTAATATGTTAAAATGTAACAAGTTTTCTTTGGAAATTAGTTAAAAAATAATGTCCCTTTTTCGAATGCAGACCACCAGTGCCATCTATGGATAAAATTATCTGGTGCTACAACTGAAGGAAAAGTATTCTTTTTATATAGGTATATACAATATATAGTCAACACAGCCCAACTCTGCATTGGCGGATAATGCAACTACAGGCTAATGAATGGAGAACTACAGAGCTGTGTGCTATGGCCGCTAGCTACTTTCGCCTAAACCGAAACAGGAGAGCGGGAGGAAAGAACTAAAGCGCGGGACACACTGACACAGACCGGGTCTCGGGGCACTCGCCGCCTGGACCATGGCCTCCGTGGCCGCAGGGACCGTCGCTGCTGTAGCTGGGGGTTGCTCGCTGCCGCCGGTGGGGCACTCTGCGCGTAAAAGCATAGTGTAGAGGGTTTAAGTCCACCAGGTGCACTGGTGCTAATATGGACTGGCGTAATTTTCAGACTGAAGTGGGATTAAGACGAGTTTTAGAACCAGTTCGTGCACTCGGCTCCAGGACCTTGTCCCGTGGATCGGACTGGACCGGGACATATTGGAGACAGAACCAACAGGACAGAGAATAGAGGACACACTCTGCACTCTGGAGAAGGTAAGAGGCTTGTTTTTGTTAGTTTGGGGGCAAATCTGAGGACGGAGCCTCACAGGTAACAGTGTTGCAGTGTTAACAGGTAAATGCGTAAATGAGCGACGGAGCCGCTCCGGTGTTTCTGCCGTGTGCTGTAGGAGCGGTGCTGATGCCATGACCGGAGCATCATTTTTGCTGCATTTTCATGACGTTACGGGGCTGGTTGTGGGGGCTGTTTGTGAGCGGTGTGTTACGGTGTGTTACGGTGTGTTACTTTGTGTTTTTACGGTTGGGTGTGAGCAGGTGCATCAGGTTGTGTTGCTGCTTGAACTTTGCTCTTGACTGTGCGTTGTTATCTCGATAAAGTTCAGCCAATAGTGACTAAAATTACTGTCTGTTTCTGGCATTTGTTATAATTTTATATATCTTATACATAATACATACCTATATTTATAATGCATATTTATAATTTTGACTTATGCACTCCCCCCAAAAAATGATACCACCAGCCGCCACTGAGTAGGAAGTACGAGCCTGTGCATGTGCCATTTGATTTGTAGTTAGGATTGTGTAACTAAATATTGTAATTTTAAGATTTGGATATTTCTTTAAGTAAGTGGCCTAATAGCTATGTTAATACCACCAATCGATGACAACTATCTCTGTGATTCTCCTCGTCCAGATAATCCGAACTTCAGAAACCTTAGAGAACCTTGGCTCCAAGACAACACCCACAAGAATGAACCATATAGCTCGAACCAACAAGACAACACCAAAGAACCTTTGCTTACTTCAGTGAAAAGCATGGTCAATGATGAAATGAAATCTAGCTCTCCTTCATGTAGTGTTATATACAATGTGGTAAGAATGTCTCCTGATATTAATGATGGATTTAGATAACTTATTTCTACAAAACTCTGGCGGACTTGCTGAATACTCTTTATGCCATATCCTTAACTCTAATATAAGCAGTAACGATGAGGAAGACAACCAGCCAGTGTTCATACACCATTCTCCTTACCATGATAACAAATATGAGGCTCTCAATTAAAATAAAGACAAATTCAATATTCTTAGTACAAATATTGAGTCTATCAATGCAAAATTTTGAGAACTGGAAGCTTTTGTGTACACATTAAAAGAACAAGGCCTCGAATATAGTGTCTTGTGCCTACAGGAATGCTGGCTGCCTAATGATCCTGACAGTTCACTGCTTCAATTAGAGGGATATGAATGCATCATCCAGGGCCAAACATGCGGGCGAAAAGGAGGTCTGGTTACATATATAAATGAGAAATTTAGCCATAAAAAATTGAAAATTTGTGCCAGCACAGACACTTGGGAAATACTATGTTAACTGCTTTGACAATGTAAAGGGTGATATCAAAAAGACGTGGTCTAAGATTAATGAAGTCTTAAATAGAAACAAGAATAAATCAGAGCATCCTGACTACTTTATTGATAATGGCCAAATGATCACAGAAAAAGTAGATATAGCGAATATGTTCAACAATTTTTTCACAAATGTTGGACCAGATCTTGCCAGCAAAATTGGAGAAACCCAATCAAGTCACGAGGATTACTTACAGAGTAGAATAAAATCAAGGATGCAAATTAAGGCAGTATGTGAAGCAGAAGTCTCGAAATTGATGAAATTGATAGAGGAACTGCAACCAAAAACTAGCTATGGTCATGATAATATGTCAGCCAAACTAATGAAAGTTACCAGGCCAGCGATAACACAGGCATTAACAGTAATAATCAATCACTAAGGACAGGAAAATTCCCAGACAAACTAAAAATAGCAAGGGTTGTTCCAATATATAAAAAAGAAAGTCAAAGGCTTTTTACTAATTACAGACCAATTTCTCTACTGCCATCTTTTTCAAAAATATTTGAAAAAGTCATAGCAAAGCAAATCAAGGATTATTTTGAACATAACAAAGGGCAATACGGTTTTAGATCCAACCACTCAACTGAGCTGGCAGCTCTAGATCTGGTTGAAAAAATAATAAAATGGACAAAGGGGAAATCCCACTCTGTGTTTTTATTGACCTTTCCAAGGCTTTCAATACCTTGGATCATAACATATTGACCAACAAATTAAAATTCTATGGATTTCATGGGCCAGCTCTTGACCTAATAGCGAACTATCTGGCGAACCGACAGCAGTATGTTGATTATGAAGGCATAGAATCTGAACGTAGAAATATCACCACAGGTGTACCACAGGGCTCGGTGTTAGGACCTTTATTGTTTTTGATTTATATTAATGATATAATAAATGCCAGTCAAGTCCTTGACTTTACGTTATTCGCGGATGATACATCTCTCTCTACAACGATACATACCCATGGAAACAGGGTAGGGCCCAACATCAACACTGAACTGGAGAAAATTGTAGACTGGCTAAAAGCAAATAAATTATCACTCAATATAGATAAAACAAAATGTATGATATTTCACCAAAGGGACAAATCAGTGACTATTCCAGACATAACCATTGGTAATACTAGAATTGAGCATGTAGAGTCCTTCAACTTCTTGGGAGTAGTATTAGACACTCATTTAAATTGGAAGAAACATGTAAGCAAAGTAGAAACCAAGGTAGCCAGAATTAATGGAGTATTGAATAATCTCAAACACTTCCTTCCAGAGTCTATCAAAATGACACTCTATAATACACTTATCATGCCACACCTCAACTATGGGATACTACTGTGGGGATTCCAATGTAAGAAACTGGAAAAAATCCAGAAAAAGTCCATAAGAATTATAAAATGTAGCAAGTATAACAGTCATACTGAGCCCATCTTTAAAACACTATCTCTATTAAAGATCAAGGATATTTTCATACTGTCAGAATTGAAGTTCTACCATAAGTATATCAATAAAAAACTTCCTGAAAACATATATCACATTAAACTTGAGTACAACAGCACTTACCATAACTACACTACACGAGGGAGAGACAAGATAGCACAGAACATAGTGCGTCACACATTTGCTCAAAATTCACTGTCTTATGATTTACCAAAGCTGATAAATTCTCTAGATCCATCAATCTATGATAAACTTTATACTCACAGCCTAACCGGATTCAAAAACTATACAAAAGCTTCAATGATAGCAAACTATAATTCTGGGTGCAATATCCCCAACTGCTATATATGCCAAAACTCTAATGAATAATTCTCACTGACCCCAAAACAAAACCCCAAAATCTTTTATATAATAATAGTTTAATTATCAAATCACTGTATAAAATAGATCTTCTAAAGTATATGACAATTTTTCTATCTTATATGATATAAACCATTCACATTTATCTCATAATTCTTGTTTATCACATAATTCTGCTTCTAACAGTTAACCAAATTTCTAGGGGTGGGGAGGCGGGGATGCAGCGGCGTTTATGCCTTAATCCTTGTCTCCCTGGCCATCACCATTATGTTTAGGAAATATTGTATAGATAGTACAAAATAGCCATATGTATAAATGTCATTATGTGTTTGTTTTTTTATTTGTATGTTACTGTCTTGATATGTATGATGTATTGATGGTCGAACAATAAAGTATTGTCTATTGTCTATTGTCAAAATACAGAATGAATACGAGCTAGAATTGTGTTGGCTTTATTAAAACCTTTCAAATTAAATCTGTTTTTTTATTATTATTATTATTATTTGCATTTGTTTTGTTGATGAGGAAACTTGCTTACTTGATTACACAGCATCTGCAATTATTGTGGAAAGGGGTAGGTTGTAACACCTTAAATATAATTAATTTTCTGTCACTCGCTCAAAACGCTTAGTTCGGGGGAGCTCAAAGTAGAGCCCTTGCTCCCCAGCACCATAAATCCAGACTGCAGAGTTACGCTTGACTCACACATCTACCAGCTATAGCTAATAAAATAACCGTGAAACGTAGTACTACTCCAGCTGTGTATTTGGTTAGGGGCTGCTGAGTTGACCGTGATGTTGTAAATGCTGTTGTGTGAGTGTGTAACAATGTGCAGAGTCCCCACCCCCTCGCTTCCCTCACTTCTTCCCTGCTGTTAATCCGGAGTAGCGGGGGCCATTTGCCGACTCCCACGGAGGCCAACAAAACACTCTTTTGGATATAATTTTCATCAATCACCGGTGAGTGTGTAATTTTTAGTCAACCATCACAGCTAATGCCCCGAAATATTTATTACTACAGGGGACTGTCATGTTTTCTTCCGCCAGTTTGCTATGGCTCTGAGCTAACCAAAGTCGCTATTGACTTCCGTTTTATGGGCTATGCTAAGCTAACCCTAAACAAGTTACACGAAGCCGGTTTGTTACTCATTACCTTAAAAGTGCACATCTGCGTTAGTAACTTTGTTTGGTTAGAGGATTGTCTTTACCACAGCATGACCAGTATTAATGTGAGACTGTAAGAAAAGACTAATGTATGATATCAGTTTCATAATAAAAGTAAACTTACAGCTAGCACGAGAGCCTCCTTCTTTTAAGCTAATGCTAAAGCTCTGGTACCCTTCGGTCTAAGGTCTTTGGAAACACTTTATAGGCCCACATTTTTCTCTATCATCCCTGGGCTGCTCGTGGTTATATTCATCGATTTCAGATGCTTACGCATAGAAATATATTCCTAGGCAGTGTAAATTGTATAAAAATGCTTTTGCTAGGTGGGTTGGTTCAGTTAGGTGCAAACATTGGTGTTGTGGTCAGTAATGTTACGTTTGTAGAAATAACGTAAGTGTTTGTTTATATAAATCGTTATAATCGTTAACGTTAAGTGAAAACTACCAGTAGCTCCACTGAACCAGCTGATCGGAAAGTCTCGGCTATTGGTCAGAGGGCAGCTGTCAACAAGGTTACTGTTGCTCTATTACTCTTTTTTTTTCTTTTTTCTTTTTTAATTTGCAGGGAAAGACGTTCACTTGCATAATGCACTCACCTTGGTTTAATGAACTATTTATATTATATGTCCATTTGTAGCTATGGCAGCAATTAGGAAAAAGTTGGTGATAGTTGGAGATGGTGCCTGTGGAAAGACGTGTCTCTTGATCGTCTTCAGTAAGGACCAGTTTCCTGAAGTGTACGTGCCCACAGTCTTTGAAAACTACGTAGCCGACATTGAAGTGGACGGCAAGCAGGTAAGAGTTACTGTTGCACCAATGCCTATACCTGACAATAACCTGAAATGTAAGTGCAAAATAGCAAACATTCATATTCATAAAGAAGTTTTACCAGTTTTCCCTTGGATTTAACTGTAAACTAAAATCTGTTACTAACATGTAAGTTTGAGTGGCATTTCAAATGTTTGGTGGGATTGCTGTAGTGTTGATCCTTGGCTGTATCTTAGTTCAGAAATTAAGATGTTATTTATTTGAAAAGGTTAAAGATGTCATGTCTTATGATGTTTTACATTCTGCAGGTTGAACTAGCCTTGTGGGATACAGCTGGTCAAGAAGACTACGACAGATTGCGCCCACTCTCCTATCCAGACACTGATGTGATCCTTATGTGTTTCTCCATCGACAGTCCTGACAGTCTTGGTAAGAACTCCTTAAATTATGAAAAATAGATAAATAAATACTTTACTTATCCCGAAGGAAATACATTTTTAGGCAGCAACAATGAAACATAATAATAATAATAATAATAATAATAATAATATAAAAAAACAACTGCAATTCATCATTTATAGAGCTGTTCTATAGCTGTATAGCACATCACTAAAATGTTAAATAGTTGATGTAAATATATGAAGTCCCACACCTAATGGGATGTGTGAAATTACTTCTTTTTGTTTCATTATTCAGAAAACATCCCTGAAAAGTGGACTCCAGAGGTTAAACACTTTTGTCCTAATGTTCCTATTATTCTGGTGGGCAACAAAAAGGACTTGCGCAATGATGAACACACCCGAAGGGAACTTGCCAAAATGAAGCAGGTAGATAACTATTGGTCTGTTAAAAAATGTCAAGTCTCCAAGTGTGATTAAGATACAATGTTATTTTTGTCCTATGTAGGAGCCAGTGAAACCAGAGGATGGACGGGACATGTCAAACAGAATTAATGCCTTTGGATACATGGAGTGCTCTGCAAAAACAAAGGATGGTGTGAGGGAAGTTTTTGAGATGGCCACTAGGGCTGCACTACAGGCCAAGAAGGGCAAGAAGACCAGTAAATGTCTCCTACTGTAAAAGGAGGACTGCTTCCTGCCGGGGGGAAGAAGGGGCATTGGGTTGAAACCTGCCCCCAAACCACACAGACTGTTCTCCCAGTTTTTACTAAAGGTGTAATGCTTTTACTTTTTGTCTTAAGCCAGTAGTCAGGTTCTGTCAGTATTCGAGTTTGAGGTAATGGAAATACTTTTTGTACTTTAACCTAAGTAAATCTGCCATATTGAAACTTTCTTTTTCAACTCTTGCTCTGTAATGGAGGTCAGCCTGGGGACCATTGAGTCATACCTGCCAACTACAGTTAAGTGCTTAAGCCCCGCTGCTGATCTAAGGAATGTTTCCACAGCCAACTAGGGAGAAATACCTGTGCACTGTGACCCATAGTCTTTCAAATACTTCTTCAACAGATGCTCATGCTAAGTGCTAGTGTGCTTCTGCTTCAAAGTTTGGTGCACACATAGACTGGAAACTCATTTTGGTAAATTACAAATGTTTGTGTAATAAATTAATTTGTAAAGATCTTTCCATTCGGAGTACAGATTTAACATGTCAATTTGTGAAGTATAATGCAACTAACATCAACGCACATTTTTAAGGTCCGTGTTGATGCTTTGAAAGGACTGTCTGTATTTTGACAAGTTAAAAACAAAATCTTATGAATTAGTAAACCTATTCCTGCAAAATATTTGCCATTGAAGGCATTGCACACAATAAATATGTGCTTTACATTTATCAAACATGCATTTCTGTTTGAATTTGTTATCGGCTGGTTGTAATGTTTGGTTGTAATAGTGGACAGCTGTGTGAAATGTGAGATATAACAGAAGACAATGAGCTGTAAAATACAACACTATGTAACTTTATTATGCACACATTAGTACAATCCCCATTTCTTCTTTCATTCACCAAACAGTGCAATAAGGGTTTGCCATTAGTGCATAAACCCATTTCTTTGGCATTTTCAAAAACAATCTCAATGCTTCATAAAAACCTCACAAACCACCAGATGTATTGCAGGACAGTTATGCATCTAATAAATGCAGAACAATTTGGCAAACGTGAGGTATGTGTATATATATACAAAAATGGATTCTTGGGGTAATAAGAATGGTGAGTGTAACAACATTTCAGGAAGACCTTTGTTTTGCAGAATATAATGTAAACATTATGGTTACAAAGAGCAGAAATCCACACACAACTACATTCAGTTCAGTAGTCATTCATCTTTCTTTGCTGGAAATCCTGAGCGAGCAATAAACAATGGAATCAACCCTATTGCTGTCAAGGAAAAAGCCACTAGGGGGCGGTAAGCCAACCAACCAACGGCAATGACGAGGAGGGAGAGGGAGCAGGAGACACACACAGCAAAGATTTTAATGCCCACAGACACCAGCTCTCTAAGGATAGGAACCCAGTCCACTGAAAAACACAATAATTATAATGTTAAATTGGCAATAATTCAGCAAATAAAAGGTATTGTTTACCTAGGGTGTAGATGATTCGCATTGCCAACTGAATTCCCAAACACATCAGAGCCCAACCGGCCACTCTCAACCCCCAAGTCTTAAGGCTGTTGAACTGGTGCTCCTTGTCAAAAATCTCCTAACAGGGGAAAGATGTAAAAACTAGTTAAGCTTTTAATCATGCTACAACTGCGTTCCATCGATTCAAGTTAATGGCTGTTTCAGATATATATTGCAGTTTACAATGAAAATAATAATTTTAATACTTTACTATGCTTAAAACGTATGGTCAAGTTTAATACTAAATACCAAATATAATATGTCTCCTTTAAAAAGTTGTTTAAAAATAATATTGACTATTTATGTTTAGTTATGTTTTTAAATACCTCTGCAGACAGGTCCTCCAGGTACAGAAGCTCCAAAATGTCACCTGATTTAGTTTTGAATGGCATCAGTTGCTCTCCTCTTTGCATTGCCACAACACTCACCTGTAAATGATTGACACAGTAGAAATAGAATAATGTATACTTCATTTATTACAATACTGGCTTACAACTGTTACTTATACTCACAGTTTGAGGTGTCCCAAGCCAAGACTGCTCTCCACTCAGACCAGCATAGGAAAATCTCACCCGCACATCACCAACCTAGTGACAAAAACTAAATAATTGCATTTATTCCCCCCTGGCTCTGGCAATCACTTTTGGCACTCACTTCTGGTCTGTGTGGATACCGAGTGTGGTAGAAGTAATCATCATGAATGGTGAGGAAAGGATCTAAATGTATGGCGTTAAAATCCCGCAAACTCAGTGTCTGGAAGTTGTTTATTTTGTCAATGAGTCCTAAAGGAGATACGTGTTAAAATTAGTAAAAAATAAATAAATAAATACACAAAATGGCTTGAAAATACCTTTGGACAAAATGAAAGGTCCAGCTCTGACTTCAGGAGCTACCACTGTCACACTCTCAACAGCCATAGCACTAAGACCAAATTATTTTAGAGTCAAAACAAAGCAGGTCAATCATCTCAAAACCATTATTAGACCATACAAAACCTCGGGTTCTGGTGACCAATTTCCTTGTCAAAATGACGACTATTCACCAATTCTGATTTCCATTCCGTATCTGAAAAAAATATTGATTTACTTTTTAAAATTACATGTCCAAAAGAATGACAGATAATTATGATATGACCAAACTTACTGTATGTGTAGGTAGT
Source organism: Odontamblyopus rebecca (assembly GCA_030686955.1). NCBI lineage: Eukaryota > Metazoa > Chordata > Actinopteri > Gobiiformes > Gobiidae > Odontamblyopus > Odontamblyopus rebecca. The sequence continues at coordinate 20,483,870 of CM060656.1, forward strand.
TTCAGTTTTTGTTTCACCATTTTCTTGGTAGTCTCTGAAAATTTATCACAGTGTTTTGCATCAATTATGTTAAGTGTGACATCATCTGTTTAGCTCCAAATTATCTGAGCTCCAAATACACAAACAGCAAATATTGTGATTCTGTCTGAATATCCTCATGAGTTTAACACATAGCAAGACAAAACTATCACTGGTTTACCCATTTGTTTTTTTAATGTGTCTTTTTAGTCAAATTTTGCACTTTTTATACAGTTTTAAAATTTAAAACTGCTTTGCTCAAAACCCTGCAGCAAGATAAAGTCACCTTCTGGTGAAAATTATACTGAACGAGATTAGAACTCCATTGGACCTGGAAGTAGTCGTAGCCAAAGCCAAAGTAAGAGAGATGTCATTATCATTTAGCAGTTCGAGTGCAATGTACATCATTTTACATCATGGGGTGTGTATGGGTGCAGTGTGTCTGTGTGAGGAGCCATGATTGTGAAGTGTCCCAGGCTCCGTTTATCAGTCACAGCTTGGTATGTATGCAATTATCCAGATTGTTTTGAAATGTTGAATTCACAGGGATAGAAACCAGAAAACAGCTTTCCTCCTGTTTTGAAAACATTTTCAAAACCAGGACAAGGCTGTGAGCCACCTCTAGGTGTGGAGACTGGCCCTCTCCTCTTCTATGGGAACGGCTGAGTGTATTTAAGGCGGAGAAGCCGGGCCTTCGGTAGAGTCTGCCGTGGGTCTAACGCGTGGACGCCCGGCTCGGTTGAAGCGCTTTCTCTACCGAGGGTTGCCGGCTCTCCAGCCCTGTGTCAGCGGTAAGAGCTTGATTTTATGTTTATATACATATGTCGCTTTAACCTGTGTGAATTGTGATTGTGAACATCTGAGCGGGGAATAAAAAGACACATTTATTCTAGCTCTTTTGTTGTCTGAATCTTTTGGACATCTGAGCGGGGAATAAACAGGCACAGTTATTCTAGCTCCTTGGTTTTAACCTGTGAATTTTGATTGTGCATATCTGAGCGGGGAATAAAAAGGTACATTTATTCTAGCTCCTTTGTTGTCTGAATCTTTATTGTTGGTGATTACCTCCACGGACCTGATTTGTGTCACACAACAGTCTGACATGTATGTACATGGGCTAAGTTTGAACTGTCTAACCGGTACAAAGCTAACACTTATGTAATTCATGTCAAAGCTCCACTATTCATCTTATTGCACTGCTTATATTTAGGTATACTGCATTTGTCTTGTACACATTCATATCCTGTGAAATTGTGTTTTTTATCACACTATTTAGCTACTAGAGAGAGATATTTTATTGATCAAGTTTTGCTGCAACATTTACACCGCGCTTCCCAGTCGCTTTTGTGTCTCAAAGATCTCAGTGCAGCATAACAGGAGGACTGGTCAGGTAAGGTCAACAGATCCTGTGTCAGGGCAGTTTGAGGAAAGAAGAGCCAAAAGTGCAGCCCGGGCATCATAGCAGTGTCCAGGAGGGAACCAGGTGAACACAACTGTTGTAGGGCTGCAACTAATGATCTTGTTCTTATCGATTAATCTAATGACAATTTTTTCAATTAATCAGTTACTTAAATTATTACTTTTTATGACTTTATAGTGCAATTTGTTCCATAAAGATGCATCTTATTATGAGTTAGACTAATAAAATTGCATTTTGCCCTGAACATTTCTGATTATGTTACTGTATTATGGAAAACAGTTAAAGGTTTCAAAACAAGGACATAAAATGGTGCTTAAGGCTATAATATACAGGCGGTAATGCAGAACTACAGTTATGGTAGGGGTGGGCGATATCTCGATATTTTTAAATATATCGAGATATTTTTGAAACTCGATATGAATTATGGCATATCGATATATCGCTATAATGCTTACGTTTACTTCTGGTTTCGCCGCTTCGCTTGTTTTTGCCTTCTCTGTGCCGCGCTCGCCTCCGCTTCCTCGCGTTTGTCCCCCAAGCTCCTCCGCGGAGCCCGGAGCTGGCCGCGGACTAAACCAGGACTAGGACTAAACCAGGACTAAACGCGGCCGCAGAGCCCGGGGCTCGGCCGCGGACTAAACCAGGACTTGGACCAGGGCTCTCCAGTGCGCCCATTTCACTCGCATTTGCGAGCAAATATTTCGTTGTGCGAACGGGGAAAACAAACAGCATCTGTGCGAGTGCTTCTGCAGCCACAATAAGGAACTGCGCACAGACGTAACGTGACGAGTTAAACTTTCTAAATGCACCTGCACAGCGCGAGCGCAACCGAACTGTGCCCGGGCATGACACCTCCGACCACGCACGACTCCAGCATACGAGCTCCGCGTGTGGCTGATATCACTCATACAAACAAACTCCGCTTCAAAACACACCCACGCCCCCTTAAACAAGGAGCGCCCCGCAGCAGGACCCACACCTGTCCCACCACTCAGTAGACACCCCCCACACCGCTGGACTTCCTTCTCCAAAGCCAGAGCTTTGTCTTGGTCTTGTCTCGGACTCGAGCGCATTTGGACTCGGTCTTGTCATGGACTCAAGGTCTGAATACTGAGTGCGGTCATATTTGTCACAATGTGCGTTTGATTTGGTAAATGTGCAGAGACTAAACATCACTTTAAAACAAGAGAATGTAACTCCAGTTAGGAATGTCAAAATACAGGTTTAAAAATCCTAGCCACTTTTTACCAGTGGTAGTTCTCTTAAAGAAGAGGTTTTTAAACTGTGGGTGAGGGTCCAAAAAGGGGCACAGAGTGTTTAAGTGCAGAACTAAATGAATATTAATCAGATAAAATGTGTCTGTTGTTTTTGCAGTAGTTTGGGAGGGGGTTATTTTTCCTGTAAAGATATCGAGATATAGATCGTATATCGAGATATAGCAAAATATATCGAGATATATTTTTTGGTCCATATCACCCAGCCCTAAGTTATGGTCAGCCCCACACAGTCAGACCAAAAACAGGAGCAGTCACCGTGTAGTGTACAGTCCACGGTGCCCCCGTACCACCCATGGTGCCACACACCTGTACTCTGTCAATGGTCTATTCTGTGTGACTTGCACATGCACTGCTGCTATGCAGATGTTCAGAGCTTGCCATATACAGTGTAAAAAGCCTGTAGCATCTCAAATATCCATGCCCACACCACAACGCACTTCACAAAATCAAACAGTACCTTACGTGTGTCCTTTGAACTGCACATGCTGCACTTTTTAGTTGGTTAAAATCCCATGACATGATGTTAAAAACTGAGCTCAAAAAAGAAAAGTTTCAAAAAACGGCTCAGTATGTAAGCCGGGTGTTGCTATGGAGCTTTTTTGTTTTCTTTGTTTTTTTTTATACAGTTGGTGTGTGAACAATTAAGAAAATTGCACCAATATTGCCTATAAATATCCTTAACAACTAACTTTATTCTGACTCACCTGCTTTCTGAATACTCCACCCACTGATACATCTCGACCTCCCTTTTCAGCTTTACGGCCTGAACGACCACTCTGTAGTTTGGGTCATGAAGAGGCTGCATAGACAATAAGAGTTTAAACCATGTAGTGAAGAAATATTAGTTATTACATTGTGCTGTTTCACCTGAATTGTGTGAAGCTTTGCCGACAGATGAACTAAACTGTTGTCATTTTGTGGATCAAGGCCAAAGTAAGAGTCTAAAGATATAACCTTGGACAGTCCCTCATCCAGAGATAATTTTGTCTGCAATGCTCGGCCCTGAAAGGCAGAACAAAGATCCCTGTACAAAATATATAATTTTCAAACATAAAGAAAAGATAAGGTAACTTTATTTATAGCCTTTATTTGTAGCCAGAGTTGCCCTGTTGTAGTGTGGCTGCCAAGCCAATTGGCACCATCGGTCCCTCCGACCACCACCACCACAAATGCAGACACCACTTTCATATCTTTTTCACATGTTTTTGGGTTGATGGGGGGAAACCAGATTGCCCGGAAACCCATCCAGACATGGGAAGAACATGCAAACTCCACACAGAATTTTCTTGCTGTGATGCGTGAGTGCTAGCCACACCGTGCCGCCAAAAGATTGCATTCTTTACCTCGTTAGTAAATAGAATATAAATGGACAGGAAGAACATCCCAACTCCAACCAGTGTCCCTCCTGCTGTCTCACTGAGTCGCTCCAAAAACCCTGGGTTGGACTTGGAAGACACTCGCCTGTGCTGGTTGTCTGAGAACTGGGTACAAAGATAAAACATTACAAATTATAATGCACATAATTGAAAATACAACAAATGTAACTACAGGCGTTGGAAAGTTTTAAAAATGAATGAATGAAGTAGGATTACATCCAGTCATGGTAACTAAGGCATTATTTGTCTATTAAACTTAAGGCTTTGCACATGGATATGAAGGCATTGAAACATCAACTTTTAGAAGCTCAAGTTCACCATTTGTATGCACCAAATTGTTTAGATTAGTTAGTACCAGTTTTACTCCTTATCAACTTTTTCTTGTGTAGTAGCCTTTTCCAGCGTATGCTATTTTTAAATAACTTGCGCTTCAACTTTTAGCATTATTCGCAAGTTGAGGCATCAAATACATAGTCCAGCCAAAGTTAAACTTACTGGTTGTGGAGATGACATCTTTAGGACGAGCTGAATTATTATGTAGGTTTCAGTTGTTTGCAGCAAACTGGACCACTGAGCAGACACTTCCGGGATACGCTCACTGACGCAACCAGCGCAACGCGCAGATCAGTGCGTCGCCACAGGGAGAGAGACGGGTGGAGTCAAAATAACTTAAAAGACTCGTTTGCAATACCATTTCCCAGATGACTTTAATTTCTTAGTCTGTATTCCCTGTACTTTGGTGCATGCTTTTGTTCCTCTATAGATTTTTAATAGGCATAAATTTGCTAAATTTGCTTTATTTGCTCAGCCCTACTATGGGACATCCCAAATCTTTTTATTTAGACTTTAGGTTACATCTTCTTAGTAAAATGATTTAGACAATAGGCTAAATGCCTGTACACTCTAATACGTGCGGGTATGATCTGTATGATGAAATTAATGTTTGGATACAGGCTTACTTCTGTGGGCTTTATTGTAGCTACATTACAGTCCTCACAGCACTGTCACACACACACACACACATGCTGCATAAAGTTGACTTAAGAAGATTATTTCAAAGGGACTCATTGACTGTCACTTGTTACAGTGGACATAGCCACTGGACAGTCTGCACTACTGGTGGGTGAACCTGGCTAGACCAACAGAAAAGTGAAGATGCAGGAATATGATATTATTGTCCTTGGAACTGGACCGAAGGTAAGAATGAACATATTTTTTGGTCTTGAAATTACTCCTTATGCATGTTGCCTATGCCTATTACAAAATATTAATATTATCAATGAGAATGTAAGTATTATTTATTTTATAAATGTTTTGAAGAGAGAGAGCTCCAGAGCTTAGGATCAGAGTGGCTGAAGGCTCTGACTAACCCCCATCATGAGGACGCTGGCAGGGGAGAAAGTGGAGGAAGAGTTGAGTATGAGAGGCCAGAGGCGTATGCTCGGCCCAGGTTATGGGTTGTGGTTTGTTATGAATGTTATGAATGTATAAAGGAGTGGTGGCTGTTCATGGATTTTAGCTTCCTGATTGCATGCAACATTTTAAGGATTTTTTGGCAAAATATTGTGTTTTGAAGTGTCAATTGCTATGCCAATGGTGCTAGTTTCTAAACCCATGAATAAGGTTCTATTTCTGATCTGTACTTATCATTTTTTCCTTGGGCAAGACACTTCAAATGGCTCATTTATGTGCAGCATGAAAGCCAGTTATGAAGAGTGATTGGGTAATGAATTATCTTTTGACATGAAGTACAGAGAGATCCCGAGGGAAAATTGAAGTTTTGCTGCAGCATTTACACTGTGGTTCTCAGTTCCCTTTGTGTCTCAGTGCAGTTTAACAGGAGGACTAGTGAGTTAGGGTCAGCAGATCTGTGTCAGGGCAGTAAAGTTACTTTGTAGTAAAATACTTGTGTTTTTGTTGTAGGAGTGTATCTTGTCTGGTTTAATGTCTTTGCATGGAAAGAAAGTTCTTCACATTGACAACCATCCATATCACGGAGGAGGGAGTACATCCATTTCACCTATAGAGGAGGTAACATCTGTCATATATGTTTAAAACTAACATTGTTTAAAATGTTTTTTCTTTGTAACAGCTGTACAAGAGATTTAAACTTCCGGGTCCTGCTAAAACCATGTGTCAAGGAAAAGAGTGGAATGTAGACCTCATTCCTAAATTCTTTCTTGCAGGCAGTGAGATTATTTAAGGCTACTTTTACTCTTTGTCTTATCCCATTACAGGTGAACTGATGTGTATTTTGTGAATCAGGTGAACTGGTGAAAATTTTGGTCTATACTCAAGTCACTCGATATCTGGACTTTAAAGTTGTTGAAGGTAGTTATGTTTACAAAGGTGGAAAATTGCACAAAGTCCCAGCTACAGAGGAAGATGTCCAAGTTTCAGGTAAATATATACTTTATAATATTGTTTGTTTGTTTGTGTGTGTGTGTGTGTGTTTGTGTGTGTGTTCTCTTGATCCTATCCATGGGTTTCAAAATGATTCGAAATTGAGACTGTGCCATATCACTTAACAATTTCAAACAAATATTATGTTTTGAATGGTAAGGATTTTCTTCCACCTAGTGCACATCCTTCACTTAACCTAAATCTACCCTGTTATTGAAATATTTCTATATTATATATAAATAATCAATAAACTAGTCCTTAACCTCAGAGATCATTGACTTCTGACAATACTTTATTGTGTAGATCTTATGGGCATGTTTGATAAAAGAAGATTCAGGAAGCTGCTACTTTTCGCCCTGAACTTTGACCTAAGAAACCCACGAACATACCAGGATGTGGACCCAAACAATACCACCACCCGGGACCTGTTCTCTCGCTTTGACCTGGGGCTTGATGTGATGGAGTTCACGGGACATGCCATAGCCTTACGCAACAACAACAGGTTTGGGCCTTAGGTGGGCCACTTCTAAAAGCCCTGCTATCACGGACTAGCATTCATATAACATAAACACATATTAACCACTAATCATGGAAATATTTATGTTGGTCCATTTGTCTGTTTGAAATGTATCCTCTCACTTTCAGTTATCTGGATGAGCCTTGTAGAGAGACTATTAGGATGATCAGTCTTTACTGCCAGTCTCAGTCCCGACATAGCAGCAGCCCATACCTCTATCCCGTCTATGGTCTGGGAGAGATAGCACAGGGGTTTGCAAGGTATAGTTTATGTTTAAGAGTTTAATCTTAATATCTATAAAATACTTCAATTTGTTTCAGGTTGAATGCAGAGTATGGAGGAACCCTCCTCTTGGACCGACCAGTAGATGAGATTGTAATGGAGAACAGTAAAGTGAAAGCTGTGAAGTCAGAGGGAAAGGTAAACAATAAGAGAATGATCTAAGATACAGTGAAGAGCATGTATGCAAAGATGCAAAATAATACATGCAATACACTAACATTATTTAAAGCCAATGTATGTAACTTTTAGTCAGAAAACAAGTTTTTTTCTTTCATTTTGGTCATGTTTATTGCACTGACAAACATGGCTTCTTATTCTGAGCGTGCTTGCATCTCCATAAACCTTTTATTTTATTTTTATTTGGCCTGGAGTAGGGCTTCTTCCTGCTTGTTGTCATGGAAATGTTATTCTTTTAGCTATAATATAACATAAAACCCATCTAAGTATGGTTTTAACTTTCTATTTCCATGGGATCATGCAGCTCTAGAAAGTTACATACCAGGACTGTCTGTTTTGAATAGGCACAAATTCATAATAGATCACTCTAAAACATTTGCTGGTGTAGAGTAACCGAATTATACATGCATTATAAACATGGTAAATTGACAAAATATAAGTAGGTCTAGTTTGAATATATAATAATCAATGAAGAGTCTTCTCTCTGCAGATGTTCTACTGTAAGCAGCTGATTTGCGACCCCAGCTATGTTCCCGGGCGAGTGAGGAAAGTGGGGCGTGTGATCAGGGTCATGTGTTTACTAAATCATCCCGTCAAACACACTCACGAGGCCAGCTCCTGTCAGATCATCATCCCTCAGACACAACTCAACCGAAAATCTGGTAGTTTCTTTTGTAATATAACAAGGTCAATGAGTCATTAATAGAAATGATCAGGTTCAGCTTTTGTGAATTTACTAAAAAATACCATGTAATCAGTCCATGGGTTTCATTGTTTCATACTCATGAAATGTTAAGAGTAGCAACTGCCATAGCAATTAACTAGGTTTTTCTTTTAGTAGAGATCCATCCTCAAAATTAAACAGGAAGCTGAAACTCACGGATAAGAAAAATATATTCAACAATCTGAAAATCACCATTAATCCCACATGGATAATATATTTTTTCTGCAGACATTTTCATATCAGTCGTGTCTTTTACACACAACGTGGCCTCAGCTGGGATGTACATCGCCACAATAAGCACAAACGCGGAGACCAGTAACCCAGAGAAAGAGGTGCAGCCTGCAGTAGAGCTGCTGGAACCAATTGTGCAAAAGTAAGAATTACATATTCATTTTATATATATCAAATAAAGGCTGATTTAATTTTCTTCTTGTAGATTTGTCTCAGTTAGCCATCTACTTGTTCCTAATGAAGATGGAAGAAGAAGTCAGGTAAGGAAAAAGCTGTGGTGTGGGTAAATACAGAATACAGTGATGTATTTCAGTGCAACAGCTATCTTGTATTTATTCAAGTCTGTTCTTGTTACTAAAAATACCTTGAATAACATGAATCTTTACTGTGGGTGAGAATTAGTGTTGCCTCTTTACAAATCAGACCTTTTACAGAGCCTGTTAGTGTCACCTGCTTGTCTACCTGAATATAAGTTTAATGCCATATTATAGAACATTCCAGGTTAAGCATTAACATTTCTGTGGAGTCAAGCAGGTGGAAGATTTATATAGTACACCTTAGATTAAAAGGATTACAAGATCATATTTCTCTTTTCCCCTTCAGATATTTGTGTCCCGTTCCTATGATGCCACAAACCACTTTGAGAGTGAGTGTGAGGACATCAAAGACCTGTACCACAGGATCACTGGCTCAGAATTCAGCTTTTTAGTCTCAAGTCGACACCAGTCTCACAACTCAGATTGTGAAAACTGAGAAACATTTGACTGACATGGATTTAAAGCAATGGCTATATGGACAAGGATTATAAACATGAATACAGATGATTGTTTTGCAAATACAGAGCACCATCATTGTCTTCAACTCAATGTCTGAAGTGTGTTTTTCATAAATCAGGTTTAGAAATGATCTGCAATGGCTAAAATGTTTTGGTAGGTATTCTGCAAAATATTTTCCACTTTCACTTTCCACTTTCCAATTTCAATAAACTGTTTTATCCAGAATCCTGTAATCCTGTTAAAATGTAATGTACTTATTAATACAACCAATGTCATCTCTTTTTGCCAGTGCCAAGCCTGAATAAGTGAGATCGTTAAGGACAGACCCCATAAATGGAGCATTATTCCTGTTTGCGGTTATTACAACAATTCCTACATTCCATAAATATATGGAATGTAGGAATGACATTCTGTCAGATCTATTATTTTCCAGTATGCAACTACATACATACCTCTGTGCATCACCATAGAGAGACGTGTATGGGTCAAATGCGTCTATCTACACTAGAGCATTTAAACATTTAAGTGTATAAGGTTACTATGAGAGCTGTGGATTTGGACATTGGGCTGATAATGATTACTGCAGAGATGAAACTGTGCCGTACAGAGGATTTGTGGATTCTTTATTATCTGCAGAGCTTAGTGGGAGGGGCAGGCTTGGTATTGTCACTCTGCACACCAGAGCAGTGGCTGTGAGACAAGCAGCATTCTCATTTAAGAGGCTTATTCTGATCAAGGGCAACTGGCCTCACCTAAGGCAGATGGATGATAAATTTTATATAGTCGTTTGAACCTTTTACTCTCACACATTTGACCTCAATTTAACAAGCAATGAAGAAATTCTTTATACTTCTATGTTTTTCAATTGTCCACAAAGAGGATTAGGTGCATCTTTTTTTCTATATGCAGCATAACTCTGAATGTAATCGCTTGGATTAATGTCTGCAGTAGACCAAGCAAATTTAGACTATTTGTTTTTGTGTTAACCTGAAATAATCCATGACTCTGTCAGAGGAAGGCAAAAACAAAAAAATATTATTTAAAAAATAAACGGAATCATTATTATTGCAATGCCTTGTCATCTGGACTGCATACTCTGTGTCTTTTTATAATCATATATAAAAGCATCACCACACTTCCAAAATGTACTAAAAAAGTTTATTACATTGTTATTCTTAATATAAACATAATGATAAATACTATGCAAAGCCTGTATATTTTGTACTACTCTGGAGTTATCTCCCACTAAACCAGAAGTGCAAATCTGTTACTCTCCAAAATAAATATAAAAAAGTCCACCCAGTTATTTTGTTTTCAACAGTATTACTCCTTTATCACATCCAGGGCTGTGCTCTGTGGTGGAGGAATCAGACCAGCGGCTGCCACCCTTCGCTCACTCGTCAAAAAATTAAATGTTGCACATGCATTTGGCTGAAAATAAAGTACACAAGAACAGACTCTCTTATTACTATGCACATTTTTTTTTAATTAATTGAAAATAAGTGTTATTTTATTACCGTGTCTTGCACTTCCACAGAGATACCCTTTTTTTTAAGCAATGCCAATACTGCTGGATCAATGCGTTCCACTTTTGCACCAGTTCCCAAGACAAGAATCTCTAAATGAATTTTAAAAATTACTAATAGCTAGGTAATTTCAGGTAAAAATAGGTAAAGTGAAAGAATTTTTGTTAGATTATTTGTTAACTTTGAATTCATTTGGTCTCACCTATTCTGGGTTCAATCATATGGAAAAGTGACACACTTTCTTCTGTTATGTCTGTATGACTTCCAACCTGCAAAGAGATATATTTCACGTATTATGTACAGATATATTATAAAGAAAAGGTGAATGTGAAGTATTCTCACTTTCCACTGCAGGATGGCAGGAGGGAGTACAGCACAGGGACCAAACACTTGGTTCCCATCAATGTTGAAACCTCTGGAGCTGTAGCTTTGGATCATGGGCCCACTGCCCTGCTCCTTCTTCATTATGGACACCGTGGTCCTTTGGTACAACTCATCATCACTGGGATACAGACGATGACCACGACAGAGGATCGGACTGCAATAAAGATGGATCAAATGTGATAGTAATGGTCACATAGTCCAGAGTACATTTAAATAAAAAAATAATAAAAACACACAAAAAAACAAACAAACAACAAAACCATTTATGCTTGTCTTCACTTCACAGCACAATTTGACCGTGCTGACTAGCTGTCTTGTGCATGACCAGCTATTCAGACAGGATACTCCTTATACCAGCTGACCAGACATTTCGCAACTCCACCAGAGGGAGGCACGGCTCAAGCATAGAGAAAATTAACGTGGATGACACTTTGATGTAATGTAAACACAGGTCATAGAGGGAATAAAATAAATCATTAAAATACTGCCTAACGATATAATACAGATTAAAGTGATGCACCTCGTGAACGTTGGAAGTATTGTAGATATAAAAATAGCCCGCTGTTTTGGTGTTTGTAGGAAATATCTGCAGCACAACGACGCGGCCATGTTATTTCTTACCAACCACCGGAACCATGTAGCTGCCGATTTAGAGGAAGGTTTTCGTGTGACATCAGGCTGTGACTTCCTGTTCTATGGTTCCGGTGTTGTTAAAGCAATCGATTCGATCGATTCTAGATATTTATTAACATTAATAATAAATATCAGTAAAGCGCAATTAAATCAACCCCTTTATTTAATTGCATACAATTGTGTAACTACTAAAATAAATAAATAACTATAAATGAGCTTTGATTTTGAAGCTTTGGGGGCGTGTCCAGAAGAAATAGCGCCACCTATCGGAATCAGTGGTCTCGGGTCAGATGATCTGTGCTACATTGTAAATAGAGATCCTCTAGATTCTCCGGGGCCATGCCTTCTTAGCCCTTTAAAATTATCTGGGGCGAGGCATTTATATTGAGTCAGAACGTTGGCCGCGAACGTCAGCTTACCTATATACAAAACTATATCTCCGCTTGATCTTTAGGAGCTTTAGCTCATAGTGGCGTTTTAACCGAGCATTTGCGCTAACTCGGCCATGTACCGGTCTCTGTACGCTTTCCGATCCACCGAGGCCAACTCCCTGCACTTCTCCGCCGGAGAAAGCTTCCTAATCCTGGAGAGGAGCAACAAACACTGGTGGTTGGGTTCCCGCTGCAGCTCGGGTGAAACTGGCTACATCCCTTCCTCTTACATTGAGAAAATACAGGTAAACAGCGTGTTTGTGCCCAGATTCTTATGTTCCCCATTCTTAGTTCCCCAACATTGTGCAGTGGAGTTGAATTAATTGACAGATGAAGGGATGCAGTCGCAGCCCCTCTGATTAGTAACAGACTACACTACTACTACAGTGCGCCCATTGCCCAGGTTGTCTTATAACGCATTTATTAAAATAGGTAACACGGTGACTTTTCATAGCAGCCTGTACTGGCATTATTTATGCGGCATTAAGGTGTGGGACAGGGCAATGGAGGATGGGGTGCATTCTGGATGGTGATAGAATCTGACAGGGAGACTGCTCCAAGGACGTGGACCCTCTGTTGTTGTTGTGTCTGCACAAACAGTTGTGTTTCTTTAGTCATCTGTGTAGGTTTTCTCAGTCACACCCACCTGTGCTTTGTACAGTGATCTACCTCCTACAGTCAAATTTACTGTGAACTAGTCAGAGCCATGAGTGTGAAGCCATGAGCAGGAATGCTTCTTCTGCTCTTAGTGACACTGTCTCTGGCCCAAACAGCTACATTTGTGTGTTGTGTTAAATTTGGGTTAAAAGGCAGAGTTTGTTAAGTAACTGGCCTAGTTTGTGTTTGACTGGAGCTATATAGGTCCTTAGGCCAAACATGTTCTGTTTGGTTTAAATTTTAATAATTGTGCCCGCAGCTTTAATGAATAAATCATCACTGGTAGCTGTATTTTCTGTCTTTCCTCCAGGCCCCAGAGCAGGATGAAGTATTACAGTCTATTGACCGAGCCATTGAGGGCATCCATAATGTGGCCTTAAAGAATGGGGGCAAATACAATCTTGAGCAACGTGATGTTTTACAGTAAGTAACCTGTTTAGGCAACCATAACAACCCTGGCTTTAGGTTTAAATTGTACCAACTTGTACCAAATGAGGTTCATTATGTAATCAAAGCATCTAAAGATGATTGATGTGCATTAACAGAAATAAAAAGGGTCAATGCATTTGGGGAAAAAAATATAAAGTTTGAAAATTATTCCTACTTTTTGGCCAATTTTTGTCTTTACACAACAGCATCAAGGTAATTCTCTAGAAGTATACAACAGGACTAAAATAGGCTCAATGTTACTGTTCACACAACATGGCCAGTAAAGTGTTGACAATCTTTACAGGAAGCTGATACATCACAGAAAAGAGACACTTGCGCGGCGGAGCTCCTCTTCAGCAAGTAACAAATCAAGCATCCCGACCTCCAACAGCGAGATATCACTGAGCCAAACTCTCAACCCACCCAATGGCCTTAATCGAGAGTATGGACACCAGGGAAGCATGTCACTATCAGGAAGTATGGACAATATGCAAGGAGAGCATGGATTTTATCAGGTAAATAAACAAACACCACTATGATATTTATCATTTAAATGCTACTTTTACTATTTTTTCTTGGATTCACCGATATGTTAATGGCATCTGATACCTGGTATCGGATATCAGTATCGATGCTGAAAAAAGTTTTGTCTTTAAATTGGTTTTGTTTTAAGGAAATAAATACAGTATTCAGTCTTTGCACTGGTATCATTTGATATCAGGTATCGGCAGATTCATCATGCTATAGGAACTGAAAAGACTGGATTGCTGCATCCCTACTTGGCTGTAGGGAGGAACAATATATTAGTGTTAATACTGGTATTGCTATAGATTTAAAAAAAAAAAAAATCTTCATACGGATATAAATATAGTTGACAGTCATAACAGCAAGACATCAGTTTTGAAATTGGACGTAAAAACCAGTATCCAGTCATCCTTACTAATGTGATGTCAGATATGGATTCTTGGCAAAGTTGTGTCAAAAAGAAACATAAAGACTTTACTATTCTCCTTAAATTTTTTATTTTTTTTAAATGTATTTATTTAACCTTTATTTAACCAGGAAAGTCCCATTGAGATTAACAATTTCTCATAATTAATTCTGGACAACCGCTATCTTAAATAACTCCCACTGGTTGCTTTCTGAAATATATTGGGTATCAAAATCCTACAGCCTTTTATAAAAACCTGACCTGAGTAAAGGCATTTAAATTGGTGCCATTCCCTTTTTATTAATTTTTTACAAAACCTTAAATCGTTCTTGTTCAGGTGCCCCCTCAGCCTCGACGTGCAGCCCCTATCACCCCTCCTCCTCCAGAGAAACAGAAGATCAGCCGTCGTCCAGGTCAGTGTCACGCACTTTAAGCAGCCCCAAGCCTCTGTAGCTCTGTGTTTTTGCTGATGCTACCTGCTGCTTCACAAACAGGCTATTCTTAGTCTTGTTCACCCTGCCTACTGTAACTGGAGCTGTCTCCTCTCTGCAGAGCCCGAGGTCCCATCCCGTGTGTCGTCTCTCCTTCCCTCCCCTGCCCCCTCCCTCTCCATCAGCACCACCTCCTTAGAATCTGGCTCTGCCCAATCTCTGGTCTCCTCTGAAGTTAGCCTGCCCAGTATCTCCAGTACCCCACCTCCACCTGTCCCATCCCGAGCCAAACCCTTCGCCCCTCCATCACCGGACATCCTGCCTTCGGAGTCTTCTGTACAAACTGCTCCCGGAAAGAAAAGCCCCGCACCACAGCCCCCTCAGCCTGCCCCATCTCCCCAGCCCAAAGCCAAGGCACAGCAGGACAATGATTGGCCCGTTGCCCCTCCGTCCATTGCTGAGAGCCCCCCTGGCAGCCCCACTACCTCCTGTTCCAAACCAGTTTCCATGACGATTGGGGCAGAGCTGATAGAGCTGGTGCGGAAGAACACTGGCCTGAGTTATGAACTGTCTCGTGTGGCCGTGGGTGTTGTGGTGGGGCACCTGCAAACAGCGCTACCTCAGGCTTCTTCTGCTTTGGAGCAAGTGCTGCTGTCTTTGGTAGAAAGCAAGGTCAGGTTTATTTTTGATGTGTCATAGTATTTTATGTAACATTGTCTAGTCTCAGCACTTACATGTACATACATGTACATACATCTCGATTACCTTAACATCCATCCATCCATCTTCTCCAGCTTTATCTGGGTGGGTCACAGGGGCAGCTTGCTGCCCAATTCTCATAGCACCTGACCCCCCTCATGAACCCCTCTGTGAGTGGTGAGCCCACAGGAGGGATTACCCTAAAATAAATTATTAAATGTTTTAGTCAATTGGATTTATAATGCACAAAAAATAAGTAACAACTAATTCAAATTGATAAAATGACTAAAAACAAAGGGCTGTGATCTATGCATTTTCTTCCATATACTTGTCTAGGTTATTATTGCTATTCTTAGAATGGTCCACAGTAAGCAATATTTACTTCAGTTTATTCAGCTTTTATTGTTAAAATTCTTTGTATTTTTACAAGACAGAGCCACAGTAAAACATGTATATTTACTGTGAGGTGGTTGCCTCTTCATAGATCTGACCTCTAACCTGGCCTGATACATTGCCTGCTTGTCTCCATGAAAACAGATGTGTTTAATGACTATGGAACATTCCAAATAATGCAATAACATCTCAGTGGGGACAAGCAGATGGCAGACCCTCTACCAGAAAAGTTACATTTGCTTGCAGTTACTTGAAACCCCTTTATGTTTTGGCCTATTTTTCCTAAAACGCCTGACTAAGATGACTCTCAATCCAAACTGAATCTGTTTCTGAATCCTTTGGAGCACAGACAAATGTCTGGGCTCTTTGTTAAGCTGAGACTCTGTAGTTTTTGGCTCTGCTGTCCTCTAACTGTCTCTGTACTCTTATTTGAATTGGGAACAAGCTCTACACAGAGAAAAGTTAGATTTAAAAGTCTGCCTGAATTTTTGGGTGTAAAAATAAGAATAGGTATATAGCTGGTGTCCCTGGGGATGGCCTGAGAGACAGTAAACTGAGCATTTATTGGGTTTGGATAATTCCCATGTCACAGCTGAAGCATATCTCACTAAACATGAGATTTAGGGACTTGTAATGAGACAAACAAGTCCAGATGGAATTCATATATTGGTAATTTGTGGTTTTGGAGTACAAGCTGGTCCAGATTATTCTCAGAATGTTGATTTGATTGAAAATAAGTGTGTTAGAGATTTTCCATTATTCTCTTACATGTCTATGAGACTGATAATTCTGTTTTATCAGAAGCTAAACAGAATATAAGAACAAGTACAAGCCTGTATCAACCTCCTTGAAACATGAACAAGTTCATTCTAGACACAATTTTCCATATTAAAGAATTAATTAATTTTAGCATCTATTCTTTCTGGCTGGTATTTCTGGTTGTTTGACTGTTGTGCCCATGTAGGATCTCAGCGCGGCTCTGCCACAGGGGCAGGTGTGTCATGATGAGCAGCGGTTGGAGGTGATTTTCAGTGACCTCACTCGACATCGCGAAGACTCCCAACAACGAAGCTGGGCCCTGCACGAGGACCACGCTCTCATCACCTGCTACTTGGAGGAGCTGCTCAAAATACTGGTACCTCTGTAACCCCATCAAGATCATAATTTTTATTTGCAATGAGAAATCTACTGCAAATGTGAAAGGAAAATTTTTCAACTACATACTCTTTGCCTTATTTTAGTACAGGCAATATTATGAAATATTTTTTCTTAAAACATTATTACCTTTTCAAATAAGACTTAGAATTCTGCATAAGGCAGAGTATTAACAAGAAATAGAATCCCTTCCGTCCCATATTGCTTATATATATATATATATACACAATAGGATTAATAATATTCTTCTGTGAGATGTGTAGGTCTTTAGCTCCCTGTAATACACAAAGAGCACATATAGAGAATAGTTTAATTGTGGTCAGTTCAGTATTCATGAGTCATTAATTAGTGTGCTGCACTTTATACTGAACAAGAGGGATCTTGTTCAAAGATTCAAAAGATTTTCTTGTCAAATGCAATATATTTTTATTTATTTATTTTTGCTGTCCACATTAATACCATAGGATAAAGATGTATTTTGTAAAGCCACCACAGTCCATATTATGTGTTTGCTTCTTATTTACAAACGTCACACAAATTAGTCCTTGGTAACTTCCAACATTTTAGCGTTAGAACTGTTAAAAGGTGACACCAAAAAAATCTGTGAGTTACGCTATCTTGTATGTGTAGTTGGTACACATCATACTGACCCAAAAAATACATTATACTTTGTACCATATTACTGTATGTACCTCAGTATCCTTTAGGTTATCCAGTGGTGATGTATTTAATGTTATAGCATTTCTTTTTTTAGACGGACGCAGATCCTGAAGTGTGTAAACGGATGTGCAAGGCCAACCACTGTGAAAATGTGATCTCACTTGTCTCGTATTATCAGATGGTGAATATATTTTACATGTTCATTTTTAAGCTAATGAAATGTATAGCTTTTTCTGTAATGCATGATATATTTGTTATGTTTATGTCTATTAATATGCAGACTCTACAATAATGTTCTAACATATTTAATTGTTTTGATGTTGTTCTGTTTAGGAGCACCGTGTATCTCTGCGCCTGTTGCTTTTGAAGGTTTTTGGAGCCATGTGCAGTTTGGATGCTGCTCTCATCTCCACTCTGCTCAACTCCATCCTGCCCATGGAGCTGGCCCGGGACCTCCAGACAGACACACAAGGTAACCAGCCGTAATGTGAATACTTTCTTACTCACTTAACGTGGTTTAAATAGCATTGCATTGTTCATAATCTATATGTATATTTGTTATTTTCTCAGTATTGAATAGATTTGGGTAAGATATTTGTAACATCTTTCATTCTTTTCTCATTCTTGATACTTTATTTCAATTCTTTGTCTGTAACTGAATATGTTTTACTATATACATTTCACTGCAATGTTAATAGTAGTTTGCTTTCCTCCTACAGAACACCAAAAGATGTGTTACACAGCTTTGGTTCTCACTATGATCTTCTCAATGGGGGAGCAGGTGCCATATCATCACTACGGTATAATCAAATATTCTTCTTACAGCTACAATCTATTTGTGAATCACTCACCATGATACAAATACACAATTATAACTAACACATCTTTCCTCCTGTAGAACACTTGAATGGGGAATTTGTCCATTTTCTTTTGGACGTCGTAGAAGATGGACTCCCGTCTGATCCAACTGAGCAGTTGCCTGATATCTTCCTCAACCTCCTTCTTTCCTTCAATCTCCATCACACCTGTAAGAGCAGTGTGTTGTCACCAAAATATTTATATTCTATATACTAGCATGTACAATTCTTGTTTTGATTAACCCTTGGTCACTGCAATACTCCCCCTGCTGGTAATGAATGATATGATATCTCATCTTTTTTACTTATCAGCACCAAGCAACAATGCCATTATGGAAGAAATAACAAAGAAAAATGTCAAGATCCTTACTGAAAAAGTCTTACTGCTTCTTAATCGAGGAGGTAAGTATCTGGGTCCAAACTTGAATATTTATATCACTATTTCACTTAACATTTATCCTTTTTATTTATGCTGTTCCACAGATGATCCAGTGTGCATGTTCACTCACACACCCCCTGCTCCTCACTCAGTGCTTAAGTTTCTTCAGGATGTTTTTGCGAGTAAAGAGACTGCTAATATTTTCTACCACACCGACATGATGGTGATGATTGACATTGCTGTACGACAAATTTCGGACCTTTCGCCTGGAGACAAGGTGAACCTCTTGTCCAAAGACATAGCTAACCCTTTTCTGTCCACTTTGCAATTCAGTTATGCATTGCCACAGTTTACTTTGACAAATGTGCTCTTTTGTTGCATAAATTTAAACACAACATTTTCTATCAACTTAAAATGACAGTAAAGCCTAGCTAACTGAATTGAAATTGGGTTTGTTTTTACATATTTTCACAGTTTTCTTTATCTTTTAGCTGCGCATGGAGTACCTTTCTCTCATGCACTCCATCATCCGCTCCACGGACTATCTCACGCATCAGCACCGGCTCTCTGATCTGCAGGGGGCACTACAAAGGATTCTTCGGGAAGAAGAGGACCCCAGGGAGGACGAGGGCAGCGCTACGGCCAAACAAATGGATAAGCTAATAGTCCAGCAGATCTATAAGGAGTTTCCACAGATCTGCGAGAGCTAGGACGAACTACATCAGTATGTCACACACTGTAGTTTCCTCCACCACTGTAACAGGGAGGGACAGTAACAAACAGTTCAGTTCAAAACTATTTAGTGCCATCTCATGAGTATCGCCAATGGATTATGAATCCTCCTTTTTTTTTTTTTTTTTTTTACCTTTTTACATTTTAAAAAGGGAAAGTAATCTTGGCCTTTTAGGTTTTTAAGGGAAATATTTTAAACAGTACATTAATACAAATAATACATAATACAAATAATGTATTTAATTTGTAAGGCAAGTATTGCTTTATTACTTTAGAATGAAAAGGAAGATCAACCATATTTTTGTAACACTGTATTTTTTCCAAACATGGTGATAATGCCAGCATTTCCATATTCAATGATTTGTATAATTTGCATTATAAATATATCTTTTATACAAATCGACACATTATGAAACAGATCATTTATATTAGTAGGCTAATTGGGTTCATGATTTCATAGCAAATAAAAAATCTCCACAGAATCAAAATGAAATTTCCCACACCCATTTAAACATGCCAGGATTAAAGGATGCTCGGGTGTCATCTGAAAACCAGCAACTCTGTTTTAAACCAAACTATTTTAATAATTCAGATTATTAATATCAGATAGTGTGCCAATTGTGAACACGATTCTTTATGTCCTTCCTTTACAGTGGGAGCAAACAACAGTGCGTTGATGGACAATGTTTAACGTTGAAAACATCAGAAATACTTCCTCCTTCTCTGGCTTCTCTAGTATTAACAGATATAGTAGTTAGACACACACAGTCTCACTTATCCTCATAAACAAAAGAGCTGTAGTATTGTGAATCTCACTTGAGGAAACATCCAGGCATTTGTCTTAATCACTTCTGAGCTTCTTATTCTGTACCAAAACCATCTCTAGCTTCAGAAGTGTTAAAGTAAAAGAGTATTTTGTCTGTAAAATATATGCTGCAATCTAACTGCACTGCAATAACGCTTCTAACAAAAGATTTCACCTTAATATTTTAATAAGAGGAAGACTGCACTTATTATAAATAGTTGAACATGGCCATTTGTTTTATCTTTTTTTTTGTTGTTGTTGTCATTAACCTCAACAATAGAGTTTAATTTGGGGCATGATTTAAGCATTAATGTCATAGCCAAATGTATCTCCTAGTTCTTCTCAAAATAAGTTTCCATTTATATCTTAACTTATTGTCCTGTTTTGTCTGTTTAAAAAAGCAATATTAAAATAATCTACTAATTATTATTTCATGTTTACAGTTGTTAACTTTTTATTTGTCCATAGTGTTATGGTTTAAAATGTGGGAAACTTATCTACTTTCAATAACTGCTATTGTCTACATATGTGCTGCAACAGTGGAATAATAAACTAATAAAGCTATATTTTAACTGGAAGCATTGCAAGTTTTCAATTATTTTGTCACCCTGGGTGTAGATTCCAGTTGTTCTTCACAAAACAAGCTAAATAAATTTTAGTTTGATCATACTTTTGAATCTAAGTATGGACTATTTAGCAAGGTAGCAGTTTTAGTAGTAGCCTAACAGTAGCAGTGAAGAGATCAGTCTCACATCAATCAAAATGCAGTATGTCTTCTGCAAATTATACGTGTTTTGGCTCATCATCATCAGCTATAAAGTAGTAATAATGAGTGTGTTTAAATTAATATAAAACAAATTAGAAATAAAGTGTTAATTGAATTGTATCAAGTTTCCACCCGGCCACTGAAGTGGGCGGACCGCTGTGACGCTAATGTGTTACAGTGAAATCACTCCGGGTTAGAAGTGGGTGAAAGGTCCAGTCAGGCTCTTCTGGCTGCAGGCAGCTCACAAATACCTCCTAAAACAGACAGGCCTTAATACAATAGGTATGTGCAATTTTCCTCCATTTAAAGTGATTGTGTGCATTATGTTTGTTGATGGCGTGTTTTGAACTGAGTGTCTGTTGTTGTGGTTTGTTTTAGCAAAATGTCTAAGCAGCCGCAGCCAATCAGTCCGCTAAAGAACTTCTTCGCCGGGGGGTTTGGAGGAGTCTGTCTCGTCTTCGCTGGACACCCCCTCGACACCATTAAAGTAATGCATGTTTATTTTATTTTAGCAGTTTTTTGCAGTGCACACGGATATGGTAAATATTTAACATGATGCTACAGTTCTTGATCAGGCTTAGTTCTGTTAGTTCAGACCTTTGAGCCTTTTGGCCGCCACCCTGTGTTTTAAGACTGTGATGTGCTGTTACGACCTGTTAATATATATATCGTGTGCGTGTGCGTGTGCGTGTGTGTGTGTTCGTGCGTGTATTCGTGTGTGTTCTAATGGTACAATGTGTTTGTACCATTGTGTGTGTGTATTTTTATATATATATTTTTAAATACAGGACATTCTGCTAAGATCAGTTTCTACACTTGTTATTATAAATTATTATAATATATGTACTTGTGAGACTCTGAGTTGTAAGGTAAGGTAAGGTTTATTTATATAGCGCTTTACACAGACACATGTCCCCAAAGTGCTTTACACAGCATTTTACAGAGCATTCTTCATTCACTCCATACCCGGTGGTAAGCTACTGTATAGCCACAGTTGCCCTGGGGCAGACTGACGGAGGTGCGGCTGCCAAGCCAAGCAGCGCCAATGCCTCCGACCACCACCAACACTCACTCACACAACTTTCACACCTACAGTGCATGTTTTGGGTTGATGGGGGAAACCGGAGTGCCCGGAGAAAACCCATCCAGACACGGGGAGAACATGCAAACTCCACACAGAGTTCACACAGAAAGGCCCGGGCGACCCGGGGATCGAACCCGCAACCTTCTTGCTGTGAGGCATGAGTGCTAGCCACTCAGCCACTGTGCCGCCAGCCGAGTTGTCAGCTCTATAATGTAGTAACTTGCAGTAACCCTTTATTTGTAGGTGCGTTTACAGACTCAGCCAAAGCCCAAACCTGGAGAGAGCCTTCTCTATGCCGGGACAATTGATTGTTTCAAAAAGACATTGGCCAAAGAGGTCAGCTGAAAGTCAATATATGGCAACGAAAAAGTCATATTGGGTATCCCTGTCTTCTCATACATGTTCTTCTGCCTTTCTCAGGGAGTTAAAGGTCTTTATAAAGGCATGGCTGCCCCAATCATTGGAGTAACGCCAATGTTTGCTGTTTGCTTTTTCGGATTTGGCTTGGGAAAGAAACTACAACAGAAACACCCTGAGGATATCCTTACGTAGGTGATTGGTCTGCCTCTAGTCTTCATGTTCTGTTCAAAACTGAGTCTCCTAAATTGTCTTATGTTACTGTGCAGGTATCCCCAGTTATTTGCTGCTGGTATGTTGTCTGGGGTTTTCACTACCGCAATTATGGCACCAGGCGAGCGAATCAAATGCCTACTACAGGTCTGTGGTATTTTCTAGGTAAAGGAAACCCTATTTGGTGAGTAGCAATAACATGTATGTTTTATAGATTCAAGCATCCACTGGGCATGTGAAATACAATGGACCAATGGACTGTGTCAAACAGTTGTACAAAGAGTCAGGCATCAGAGGCATCTACAAAGGCACAGCTCTGACCCTCATGAGAGGTGAAATTTGTTAGTTATAAGGTGCACTAGGTAACTTTTTTGGTGGAGGATTCAGCTACCTGCTTGTCTTCGCGGAGATGTTATTGCATTGCATGGAATGTTCCACAGTATGATATTAACCTTATCTATCTCCATGGAGAAAGGTAGGTCACTATATGACCCAAGTTATGGATCAGATCTGAAAAAGTGGGCTTGCTTCTTCAGAGTATATTTGACCTATTAAAATGATTAATTAATTAAAAATGCTACTGTGGAAGATGCCAGACAAAAAAAAGCAAATTACCTAGAATAATCAAGCATCCCTTAATGGTGTGACCTAGCTTGACTTTTGTAATCTCGTAATGCTCCACCTCTCAGTTATATTTGCCGTCTTCTTTAATTAATTGGTTATATGTCCTTTATTAATCATCTTTTTACATTTACTGTTTGTGTTCAGATGTACCAGCCAGCGGTATGTACTTTATGTCCTATGAGTGGCTAAAGAACCTCCTCACGCCACCAGGAAGAAGGTGAATGTTTCCCCCCATATTTACCATATTATTTTTATACACATATTTCTGTATTAAGGTTTAATCACACAGCTATTCTCCTAACAGCCCCAGTGATTTGAGCGTTCCTAGTATCCTGTTCGCTGGAGGGATGGCTGGAATCTTTAACTGGGCAGTGGCCATTCCCCCAGATGTCCTCAAATCACGCTTCCAGACAGGTTTGAATCTCCAGATTTTTGGGACAGATTCACACTTCTCTTGGTTTGGTCCTGGTTTGAGCCCAATTCAGACCTTATTGTAGACAGGGTTACTCCTGCTCTAGTCCTGGTGTAGTCTCTGTCTAGTAGAGTTTAGTCCTAATTATGGTGTGGTGGTATTATTGCAGGGACTAAAATCTGTACACAAACTGACTTCATGGGACCTGCTTCCTTTTATGAGGACAAAAATCAGGTCCCCATAATGTAAATAATGTATTATTAGATCAACAGCGGTGATTAAAGTTCTGACATGTGCTAAAATAGGTTAAGGGAAAGTAGTGGCTATGGTCTATTTTAATGAGGGATATCAAAAGGGACATTCCACAAATGTTTCTTATCATTTATTTGAGAGTCTGTTCTGTTATCATATGACTTTTTTCCATTCCAACCACACATAAAACACGTGTTTTGACAATAGTAACTGACATGACCCCTTAGTTTAATACTGCATGCTTAGAGAAAGTCATCTGGAATTCTGCAATTCCCACGTACATATAGGATAAGAGTAATATTGAATGCATCTATAGAAGCTATAAATGGCCCTTTTTCACTGTACTTTGTCATGGGTCTGATCTTCAAAAATAAAACCAGTCTGTGTACTGTTTTGTCAATCACACAGCACCTGAAGGAAAGTACCCAAATGGTTTCCGGGACGTTCTGCGAGAGCTGATCAGAGAGGAGGGCATAGGCTCGCTGTACAAAGGCTTCAGTGCAGTCATGCTTAGAGCTTTCCCTGCAAACGCTGTGAGTACATTACAGAGCTCTCTTCTTTAAGATAACTTCCACTGGCACTTTACTCCAAGACAGTAAAATGGGTAGGATTTTTAAACCTGTTTTTTCACATTCCTAACTGGAGTTACATTCTCTTACTGGTTTTAAAGTGGTATTTAGCCTCTGCACATTTACCGCACACTGACAGATTTATTTGGCATTTTATTAGCCGAACGTCAGTTCACATGTCGCCGTAGATCTGCGCTGTGCTGTAGGTCTGCTCTGTGCGGACACTGTGACATAAAATTAGTTTAGTTTTTGCTTTGCGTTTTGTCCTGCTCTTCTAATCAGCGTGCATTGAGGAGGGAGCCTGTGTAAATTATGAGCAGGGCGAAGAGCAGCGCACTGACATGAGGCGGATGGACCGGTGGGATGTTTAACCTGCCCTGTGATACATGCTGTGGACAAGCCACACTGGGGGTGCGTGTGGTGCCATGCAGTGCCCATGGGCTGCAGAGAGAAGCCCCGCACATTTCCGCACACTGGTACAAGTTTATTGCCGACGTCAGCAGCCGTAATGAAATATGACCGCACTCGATGAGAGTCAGACCTTAAGTCCATGACAAGACCGAGTCCATATGCGCTAAGAGTCTGAGGCAAGAACTAGACAAAGCTATCACTTTGGTGGAGAAGGAAGTCCAGCGGCGTGGGTGTATCTATTGAGTGGTGGGACAGGTGTGGGTCCTGCTGTGGTGCACGCTCCTCGTTTAGTGGGCGCGAGTTTGGTCGCATCGGTGTAACCTCTTTTTTTTGTTGTCGCACATTCACTACACAATCAACACCTTTCCATTATGTCATGTCATGATAAAATATTATTAGAATAATCGATAACTCTGATATATTAGCTGTTATGTCACAATATAAACAGTAATATTGAAGAATGAGGACCACTTTATGCCACTGACACAATAAGCCTTATTTTTAAAAAGTAATCGGATAAATATTAAGCACAAATGATACAGTCTCATGTCTCATTTATTGAACAACATATATAATATAGGCCTACTTTTATACATTGTTTAGACTGATTCATGGACAGATTTCTAGTCAGTCATGCATTATAATCTGCTTTGTCAAATGTACAGTGTTTTTTTTGTTTTTTTTTCAGGCGTGCTTCTTAGGTTTTGAACTTGCAATGAAGTTCCTGAATTGGTTAGCGCCAAACCTGTGATGAAGGATTTGTACCCTCTGTTGTGAAAATCTGTTCTCATCAACACTTAAAGAGATTTTAATAATTTTATTGAAACTATGTAAAATAATTGTTTTATGCCTGCTTTGGTACAGATTTCTTCTAATTAACGGACACAAGAATGTTTCACTCTTTGTTTTATTTGTCTCGAGATGTTTTTTTTTATACAAACTGGTCAGGCGCACTGTGCCTTACCTTTTTAGCGCCTTACCAGAAAAAAGGTGCAATTTGTCTTGAGCAATACAACCCTGTCACTCACTACCTTACATATGTTTTATGTAAAATTTTGGGTTTCATTTACAGTGTACAAATTTGCAGGAATAAAATGAACTAAGAACCATGTTGTAGTTTTTTTAAAATTGTAATTGGCTATCGTTGTAAATGACAAATTGTTATGACCCAAAGTTATAACAATTTACAGAGCAATATTTGACTAAAGAGTCAGTAAAGTGTCAGACATATGGCCACTCTTTTCAAGTGTTCTTGTTTTTAGTGTTCAGCATTTATTAAACATTAAGAAAGAAAAACATAAATAAATGCAAGTTGTAATATTCTGATACATGATCAGTGTAAATCCTTTAGCTTTTTCATTTTGTTTTTTGTTTCAGTCATATAAGTCATATTGATGTTTTTGGATAATAAGAAAAAAAAATTTTTTAGCAAGCACATTGGTATTTTTTTATATTATTGATATTGTAACAGAAAGTTCTGCCAGATGTGTGAACAAGTTTCTAAAATAATAAAGACAACCAAAAAAATGGCTTAGGCAATTATACTTTTAGGCTGATTTTTAAAATAAACAGGCCGTTAATACAATTTTTGCCAAATCCCAGTGTTTAGATATACAGTAATTCTGACAACCATTAATTGTATCTGGAGAGGAGAGAGTCAATATTTTCCAACCAGCCTGAGCCAACTGAATGATCAATAAAGTGTTCGATGTGACAGTGGGACAAGCGTCACAGCTCCAGTAATGCTCCAGCAGATGTGATGTTAGATGTTTTTTTTATTTTTCAGTTCATATTGGTTATTTTTAACATTTGCTGGATTGTGAAATTATGACTAATGCAGTAGAGATACCAACGGGTCTAAAGGAGTTACTACAAGCCTTCACTGTGGAGGTCCTGCGATTTAAACCGGATAATTTGGTGAAATTTGCTGTACAACATTTCAGCAACATTTTGGAAACTCAAAATAAAACCAACCAACAATCAAACCAACAACCCAAGAAACTCAACTTCAGATCAGCAAAGAGAGGAGTGACTTTTGAGAACAAATCAGAACAAACCAAAGAGAAAGAGAAAGAGGAGGAGGAAAGCACGGACAGCGCAGACAGTAAGTTAAGATTGGGGTTTTATATTTTGTTTCATTGTCACTAAACATTAATGACAAAGACAATGTAATTTCTCTGCAGAGTGCACAACTGGAAAATACAGTCGCAGAGTTTCAGGTTAGTAACTATTTTGCAATTCAAGTCCATTTGAAGAGGCCTCATACAGCAATCATGGTTTGGCATTGATTTATGGTGGGGGTAATTTTATCCATTGATTGAACCACTCTTTACAAAGTAATTTTTCTTAACTTTCTATAGTCTAATTATTACCAAATCACTCAATTTAAACTTTTTTTTAAAAATCTTGTTAGCTAGTTGTTCAGTGTTTTTGTAACACATTCCTGCTTTCAGTCCTGGTTTAGACCTGGGTTTATCTGTAGCATGGTCTCTCACTTATTTTAGTAGTCACTATGTACGTTTTCTTGTGGAGGATCAGCATCTGCTTGTCTCCATGATTATTATTATTATTGCTTTGTCCGAATGTTCCACAGTGTGGCATTAAAGCGCTATGTAAAGCGTCTTTGAGTGTCCTGAAAAGCGCTATATAAAACTGATGCATTATTATTATTATTATTATTAAGCAGGTGATGCCATCGTTTCAAGTTACTGGTCAGATCTGTAGAGGAGACTCCACTCTTAGTAAGAATGCAAGTTTTTCCAGATATATTTTGAGCAATAAAACATATGTAATTGAGTTGATATAAGATAGACAGCTTTAATGCCATGTTGTGGAACATTACAGACACCTCCATGGAGAAATCACAGGGCCTACCCCCACCAGAAACTTACATACTAGTGCACCTTTAATCAAGGTTATTTTGAATACTCGCTGGCAAGAAGCTATTTATAACAGCTTTTTTCAACCCCACTTTTGACCTCAGCGTTGGGGACGATTGAACCACAGGTGATTTTGAATTGACTTTTGTCCTGTTGTAGTTTGTGCAGAGGCATACAACCCTGATGATGACGAGGAAGATGATTCAGAGCCCCGTGTGGTTCATCCCAAAACAGACATACAGAGAAGAAGATTACAGGACGCCTGCAGCGACATCCTCCTGTTCAAGACCCTGGAGCAGGTCAGGGGAAAAGACAAAGAGAATATGACTGAGGTTTTACTTGTCTAACACACATTTATAATTAATACAGATTTGAAAGTTTTCCGCTTTTTATATATATATATATTTTTAATTGGGATCAATAGGTTATGTTTTTAAATGTATCCATGAGTTTCAGCTTCCTGCTTATAAAGGCAATTTTGACCATTGAAGTTATTTTTGATTATTTTGTTGTTTTGAATTGTTAATTGCTATGGCAACAGTGCTAATTTTTCATTAGCTAGTCAGCAGTCAAACCTCATTAATTAAAACTTAATTTACAGGAAATTTTTCAATCTATAATCATTCTTCAATAACATTAATTAATAGTCTATTGGCTCTGTGTTTGCTGGTTTAAGGGTTTAATCCAGAGCATACTGTTGAATGCCCAATTCATGAATGCCTCGAATGAAAGAGACAGATGGAGAGCCATGGCCGTCAATGCCTGTTCCAGACAAGCCACCTCATGATGATGATACTGTTGTGTCCTTGGGCAAGACACATCAAGTCTATACACAAATGTGGCACGAGTGTTGCACGTATGTGAGCGATGGTTGATCAAATGGGCACATATTGGCAGCCAGACACTTTTGTCATTTTATCCCAGGGCCACTACTGAGTGTGGGCAGTGAATAATGGGTTTACCACAGATGAATCAGATGAATCTACAACCAGCATCCTGCCAAAGATCTGGAAATGGTCTCGAGGGTTTTTGCATAGATTATTTGCCTTGTGGTGGTGGTGGTGGTGGTCAGATCAGAAAATATCATAATATGGGTCCATTTAAAGTGAACCAAAAAAGGAGTGGTCCCTACAGCAGTGGCATTGATGTTTGGCCACATTTGTAACCATTTAATTTTAGAAGGTTTCTCATCTGATCACTGTTCACTGACTCCACTCCTCTCTCCTCTTGTGCTATAGGAGCAGTTCTCTGAGGTTTTGGACGCCATGTTTGAGGTGCAGGTCAAACCAGACGAGCACATCATAGACCAGGGCGATGACGGGGACAACTTCTATGTGATTGAGAAGTGAGTTTATATTAAAATTACTATTGTTTTAATCCATGATATGACTTGGCAATGACACAACCCTGTCTTTGTTTTAGGGGTATCTACGATATATTTGTGAAAAAGGGGGATAATGATTTGTGTGTGGGAAAGTATGACAACAAGGGCAGTTTTGGGGAGCTGGCTCTGATGTACAACACCCCACGAGCTGCTACTATCGTGGCCACACAGGACGGGGCGCTATGGGCTCTGGTAAGTCTGACTGGACTGGTTCATTTTATGGTGCAGTTGTTAATTGGTTTGTAATTATCACTTTATGGGGCTGATATCTGTATTCTATACATACACTCTATGAGAACACAACCTATGGGGACAAATTTAATTTATTTATTTAACATTTATTTATCCAGGAAAGTCCCATTGAGGTTACTAATCTCTCTTTCACGGGAGTCCTGGCACACACACGTCACTTTCATACTAGGCAATATGGGTGTCTTGCTTAAGGACACAACAACAGTTTTTTACCACTGACGCCCCACTGTGGCACCTGATTTTCCCAGCGGTCTCCCATCCAAGTACTAACCAGGCCCAGCCTAGTTTAGTTTCTGAGATCTGACGGGATCAGGCCGGTATGGCCAATGCAGGTTCACATGAGGTAAATCCTTC
This sequence comes from Odontamblyopus rebecca, assembly GCA_030686955.1. Lineage (NCBI taxonomy): Eukaryota > Metazoa > Chordata > Actinopteri > Gobiiformes > Gobiidae > Odontamblyopus > Odontamblyopus rebecca. Next base: position 20,513,730 of record CM060656.1, read on the forward strand.
AATATTAGATCAACAACGTGGTTCAAAGTTGGGAATTAGTTTCATTTAGCTTAAAGTTAGAGTTTACCTCAAGTTTTAATTAAGTTATACGCATAAATGTAAGCATGAATATGTCTATGCAATATCCTCCCTCCCAAAAGCATGGAAAACTAACATGTATTTTATATCCAATAGATCAAGACAAATATGGCCAGTTTAATTTCTAAAAAAAATGTATATTTGTATATATATTTTTGTTAAGTATCAGGAACAATCAAATGCACTGGACACATGATGACTAGCCCAGCCTAGTCGAGCCATTACAATATATATTATCAATGGATAAATCATCTGCTATAACTTTCATGTTTTAATCACATTCATTTTGCTGAGAGGAAGTCTATATAAGAAGAATATATTTTACCTTCTCACTACAAGTCACACTAGTTTATTTAGGCACTTTTGGTGGTAAAACATGCATGTGTTTTTCTTCCAGGACAGAGCCACTTTCCACAGGCTCATTGTGAAAAACAATGCAAAGAAGAGGAAGATGTACGAAGCTTTCATTGAATGTGTACCTCTCCTGACGTCTCTGGAGGTTTTGGCTGCAAAAATTACCTGTCAACTAAAATGATTTCAGTTTAATTTATACCTAATCCTTGTCATCTGCATGTTTTCCTTTGGCAGATTTCTGAAAGGATGAAAATTGTGGATGTTCTTGGGATCCGAGTATTCAAAGATAGAGACTGCATTATCAGAGAGGTATTGTTTTTTGTTTTTGTTTTTTTTCTATTACAAAGCTAGTGCAGCTATTATTCAAGATATTATTTTGTTTTGACAGGGGGACCAAGCTGACTGTTTTTACATTGTTGAATCAGGAGAGGTCAAGATTATGATAAAGAGTTTTGTAAGTAAAGCATAATATTTCTAGCACTTTTATAGTAGTAAAATGCTCATGTCATTGACAGAAAAAGAAAGACCAAGATGACAACACTGAAGTTGAAGTGGTACGGTGCACCAGGGGGCAGTATTTTGGAGAACTAGCTCTAGTCACCAACAAACCCAGAGCTGCGTCTGTGTACGCTGTGGGAGAGACTAAATGTTTAGGCAAGTTAAAGCTAAATTATTTATATCTTGTTTACATTTTGTTTTAACAGAAAGAATCGATGTGTTTTTCAGTCATTGACATCCAGGCATTTGAGCGTCTGCTGGGCCCCTGCATGGACATCATGAAGAGGAACATTTCCCAGTACGAGGAGCAGAGAATGGCTCTATTTGGGTGTGCTGTAGATTTGAAAAATAAGGGACTTCTCTGTAGCACCAGCCATAACATTTAATCTATTCAAGACTTAAGTTATTAAGTTGTTTTCAGAAATTCAGTTTGTCTACTTTATAGTTTGTTTGTTGCACACTGTATGCATTGGTTTCAGCATCCTGTTATAAGATTTGCAACAATTTTAGGATTTTTGCCCATTAAAAAGATATAATCTATAACTATGCCAACAGTCCTAGTTTTTAATTATTCTGAGGCCCAAGGATAGACCTGGTTTTAGTTCCATAATGTTGTAATCTCTTCTTTTACTCCACATTAACAGTATACAGTGTATTTTAAAACTATTTTTAAACATAAATCTGGAAGATTCCTCGAGAGGACTATCCACTTCTTGTAAGTTGTGTATATAGTATGTTTTTTTATTTTTTATTTGAATGTTTCTTTACTTCATTAGTAGTTTAATAATTTACTTCAATAATTTGCAATATTTTATTAATAAATTGTGGTATTTTCAAACTATAAAGCTGCTGTAAATTAGAAATAGAAAGATATATTGGTTGGCCAATAATTTGAACTTTTTAGTGTATCGGCTATCAGCTTTAAATCTCCAGCAGAGGCCAGTCCTTTGGCCAATCAGCTGCCGCCATATGCATAAAACTTTCTTTGGACAATTAAATGCAGAGATGTCTACACTGGTCTCTTATTCAGTTTGTAGTAAATCAGGGTCATGGATGATGAGATCAAATGATCAAAATCAGCCAAAATTCACCCAAAAATGTCAACAAAGCAGATCAGCCATTGGTTTCACTGAATCCTAAACAATCGGTATCTGTTTCGGCATCAGCCATGGAAAAACACATATCAGCTGATCTCTACTGCAAATGTTGGATGAACCAACCTTTCTAGAAAAAGATTTCACAAGTTATACTGACAAGTCATAAAATCCACTCATGTAAAGAAGTCACTTCCTGCCTCATGTAGCAAAGAAGAGTTCTCTTGAGTTAGATTAAGATTTTAGTAATTTAAATTACTTGTTCGAGTCCATGTGACTTGAGAAAATCCTTAATATAACATTACATTTTTTATAAAAATAAATATGATGGGTCTTCAACATACAAATTTCTGAATTTTGTTTTATTTCAGTTACAAAATATGAAGTGCCATCAGCAGACTCCTGACGAGTGTGCCAACCTTCTTGTGTTACAATATTTACACCCAAAAATCAATATCCATCTACATTTCACACTTTCTGGTTCACCCCAGAGTTCAAGTTGGTTAAACTGTCCACTGCCAAAGTTTAAATATTTAAAAATATTTACATGTCCTGTATTCAAAAACTCCCAAATGTGACGGTAACATGTTGAATGAAAGGCAGGTGTCAGTAGTGAAACATGAGTTGAGCTGGTGGAAGAAGAAAAAGAGCTGTTGATGTGGTCCGGGGTATGCATATGTACACAATTATTTAAAAATCATGTATTGAAATGTCTTTTCCAACACAATAACAGCTTATCTGATCCTCCATTATGAAGAAAAAAAATTATTTGACAATCATAAAAGGGAACAAAAAAAGGCCACCCAGAAGTCTTCTGTCATCCTGATTTTTTCTTCAGAGTATCTCCAAGCATTAAAATTAAACTCAATAAATAGACATACAGCAGAGTAATGGTCAAATAAGACTGATTCTGGTTCGGTCCATCCCTGAGTTCATTGAGAAGGACAAAAATACCAGACAGGAGTGACACGAGAAGGACTGACGAAGAAAAAGCAGGTCGTTGGTAGAAAACGTCCTATGACAAATCCCATTGTATCAAAACAAAAATAATGTGGTTTTCCTCTGGTGTCCTGAGGCTCATGGTGAGAATGCCCAATGCCAAGACAGTTCCCAGAAAAGGAGGGTTACGCAGAGGTGATCACAATCATGAGGTGTGGTGAAATGGTGGAGATCCGATTCAGAAGATCGGGGGCTAGCTGCGACAGGTGGCTTTCTGAAAACTCACATGGAGGGAAAATCTGTAGGACATAGGCGGGCTACAAAGAAAAGAAAAGAAAAATATACATTAATAATACAGCATTTAAATGACAGTTGCGTGTTTTTTTTTAAAAGGCATCCCACCTGATTGGAGCCTGGGTTAGGAATATTAATAATCCCAGCAGCCAGTTTTGACTGCAAGTAATTGATGAAAGCAGACTTCAGGGCTTGGGTCTGATTTAGGACATCCTCTTGATCTCGTCCGCACGGTAGAGCCAGAAGAAGACAGAATTCACTATCCCCCTTGAGGAAAAAAACATTAAATTGTCTAATAAAACCTTAGAGACAAATGAAAACATACAGGTCAGAGACGTACCGTCATCCTCCTTGCTACACTCTCCAATTGTGGCGCCTCAAGTCTCATTCTCTGGGCAATCCTGAGCAGAGCGCCCCCTTCTTGTAATGGTAGAGAACGACGGGCCAAAACATTGTTACCACACACGAAATGCAGCTGGACCGCAGCAGTGTCATTCTTCAGAGCCAGGAGGCCTTGCCACACAATTGGATATTTCTGTTATGACAAATGAAGAACATATTCAGAACATAATCATATGAAAAGGGACCAATCTATGCACAAGTCTTACATTGAGCAATTGCACCATGGGCTGGGAAATCTTACTCTCTGCTTTTGGCTGGAGTTCAGTGCCCTACAAAAAGAAGGAAACGTGGAATTAAAAAATATGCTTTTAAAAGCAGCTGGCTTCTTTCTTTTTGTATATGTATATACATTTTCACTCACCATCATTGTTGGAGGGGCGTGAGGCTGCGGCAGACCCACTGGGGGCACTGACTCTGGCATCGGCGGGTGCATTGCTCTGTTGTACAGGCCCGGGTACTCTTGGAAGCTGCCGCTGGGCCCTGGGGGCATCATTGGCACTCTCTGTGGAGATCCTATGGCTGGTCCTGGCTGTCTGATTGCCATCATGCCATCTTTAATAAGAGGAGAGTTTGGTCTCTTTGCTTCAAGTTGTTTAGTGAGCTCCTTTTCAGAGATGCCTTTTGATAAAAGGTGTGGTTGCCTTGGAGACATAGACAGTGGTAAACTGGAGGGCGTAGAAGATGGAGGAATGGGCTCTTGGTGGAGGACAGTGTGGGAATCTGCTGCAGGCCGGTCTCCCTGTTGGTGCATGAGGAGCCGCATATCTCTCTGTCCCATGTACTGCTCTCTAGCACTGCGCATGGGGATTCGGGGGTCTGGCTGCATCGAGTCAGACTTTAGTGGAGGGCCTGGCTGCCGAGGTGCCACCTGGTGAAAGCGCCTGGCTTCTTCCTGTTCTGCTTCATGACTTCTCAAAGCACCAGGGTTCACCTTTAAAACCTTGTCTCTGTTAACGGTCTGTGGTGAGGTTGGCCGTGGCTGCATTGCTGCAGACCAAGGTGAGGCAAGAGGGTCCCCATGCATGCCAAAATTCATGACAGAAAGGGGTGGAGTGTTGACATGGACTTCACCCTGCACAAGATGGCTGACTGGAATTGACTGGTTGACTCTATGAGGAGACATGCGCCCCAAAGCACCCGAATGAGTGGGCATGATAACGGACTGCTCTGGGTGATGGACTCCTGCCATAAATGGCTGCATAGAGGGAAGGTTGGTTGGCAACATGACTGGTATGCCTTTTGGTGATGAAGAGCCTTTAGCAAACGGAGACTGAGGATGACCAGATTTCCGGGGAGACCGTGGCTCCTGTTTTACTCCTTGAAGATGTGGTGGAGCTCTGTCTGAGCCGGGAACAAAGTTGACATGGTTTCCAGGGGGAGACGGCAGGTGAGGGCTTATGGCAGGACTAATGGCAGCTGTCCAAGACGGTTTCAAAGCATCTGAACTGTGAGGGTCAGCAGTGTCCATTTTCTTTGGATGTTTCATTGACAAGAAATCTTGGTGGTAACTCATAACTGGCTGATTTCCAACTGGGAGACGCTTCACAACACCTTGAGGTCCAGGCTGATAGGCTGACTCCATCTTGTCCAGGCTCCCGACATCATGTTTCATGGACTGGGACTTCCCTGGATGCCCATGATCCGTTTGTGAGGGCCCCTTTTGGAGCCCAGACTGTGGGTGGCCATACATGTCCTGCTTTATCTGTGGCATTGACACAAGCTGTTGAGATTCCATATCTCCTGCAGTTGCTTGTGGGATCTGACTTATCTTTGCACTGATCCGCTGGCGTCCCTCCAATTTCTGCATTGAGTGGCTCAAAAGAACTACGCCTTCAGATGTGTTCACTCTCAGACCAGGACAGGACCCTGAAGTTGGAGCAGGACTGTCAATGATGAAGCGTGCACTGCCCACATCATCTCCTGACTGACTGTGGTAAGGTACATGGTCATCTTTGCTTTGCCTATACGTTGGTTTGGGTAAACTCATGTCTATGCATGGGTTGACAGCATTAGCTGCTTTATCTTCATGCTCTGGGGTGTTGCACACGCGACTAATGACAGACGTTGCTTTAGATGCAATGACTGAGATCACAGTCTTTGTTTCAGGGGACGGTAAAGAGGCTGGTGGTCGAACAATAGGCGGTACTGGATGAGCTGCCAACCTGCTTTCGGGCAGTGGTGACTTATTTGGCAAAGTAGACAGTTGATGACTGTCAGTGGTGTTCTGGTCTCTGAGGGCAAGAGGGGCTGTGGGAGTCAAACTACCAAACAAAGGCATTTTGTGCTGCATCAAAATCTTTCTGAGGTCACTAGGAGGTTGTTCAGTTTCCCCCCTCTCAGCTTCATGGGGGAGTGATTGGTCTTTTGTTGGTATTGATATGGAAGGTACAGAAGGGATACTAGAATCTTTGGGTGGAAGCCAATCTGGTGAAGAAGCAGGTGGTCTGTGAGCTTGAGGTGGTCTAACATTAGTCCGACTTGCATATGTTGGAGAGGTTGCAACAGACTCTGGTTGAACCTGCTGAGGTTTAGGGCACATTGGACTACTGGGCTGAGGATAAACAGACTTTGGGGATGCCCCATGGTCTTCAGGCCTCTCGATTTCAGCTTTGACATCGGTAGATTTGACCACTGAGGGCTCTGGCATTGGAGTCCATGATGTAGGAGTAATGACAGCTGCGACAGCAGGTGGAGTCTTCTCGGGAATTACCTTAACGGTGGGAGCTGGGCTTTCAGCAGTTGAAGATAACTCCTCACTTGTACTTTCTTCCTTTACATCTTTCTTTGTCTGCTTTTGGCCTTTAGGGCGTTTAGGGATTTTTCTTCCCTTGGCTCCCTTTTTAGGTGTTGATGGATAGAAAAGCTGCTCTTGCTTGTTAGATGCATCTGCTTCAGCTAGCTCCTCCTTGCCAGACTGAACATTGTCTTGTATTTCAGTTTCTGAGCTAACTTCTGCACTCGAAGGAGGAGGCTGTGGTAACGGTGTGTCTTCTCCTGTTATTGAGTCAATTGCTGCCATGAGTTCAGTCTCATTTGGGATAGGTTTTTCTTCTTCTGGCTCTGCATCACTTTTGCTTTCTGTGGGTGCTGGTGCTGCAGGGAAAGTTGGTTCTGTGAGTTTTGCAATGTTCTCAACAGCTTGTTCCAATTCCTGTATTTTTGCTGCTTCCAGGGGTTCTTTTTTATCAGTTTCCACAATTTCTTTCTCCTCACTTTTGGGGACAACTTTAACAGAACTTGCAACCTTTGAAACTTCAGTTGGATCTGTGGCTCTAACCTTTTTTGAAGATTCCTCTTGACTTGCAAGTTCATCTTCACCTAACTGCAGCAAGTCTTTCACTTCTGTAACATGAATCATGATCTTTAGATTCTTGAGAACAGGAGACTTGGGAACCTTCGATAATTTATTTTTTCCTTTGCCAGACCTGTCTTTGTCTGTGCTGTGTTTTTCCTCTGTGGATTCAGCCTCTTTGATTGATTTGCCATCTCCAGTTTGTTCACTTGGTGATTCTTTAGTTTTTCCTGCTTCCTTATGTTCTTTTTCCTTTTCCTCTTTCTTGTAGTAATATTTAGTTTGCTCATCTTTACTTGGTGAATCTTGCACTGCATCTTCATCAGTAATGTCCATTTCCTGTTCATCAGCCAATTCGGTATTATCCCCTTTCCTGCCAGAACTGTATCCAGAGAGTATCGATGTGTGACTTGAACTTTTACTGCCATGAGGGGAGTGACGCCCTTTCGCTGCTCTTGGAGTTCGTTCACCACTTTCTGATTCGTTAGAGTCTGTGTCTTTTGTTTCTGCTTTTGATTTTTCAGCCTTAATAGATGCATTTTCATCACTCTGTTTGCGATTTTTGGGTGGCCGGCCTCTTTTAACTGCAGGTGCTGGAGCTGGGGGCTCTTGTTCTGAATTTTGTAGCACTACTTCTTTGTCTGTACCACGTTTTCGGCCTGCACGGGGTGATTCTGGGACTTCTTTTCCAGGACGAACTGGTAGCTCATCTTCAACTGGTGTGGCGTAAACAGATTTAACATTCCTTCTGCTTCTTCTTCCCACAGACAAACCCTGGTCTGGTCCGTCAGGATCTGAACCATGGACAGGTGATTTGGCTGTGGACTTTGCTTCGCCTCTTGGAGATGAGCCACGTTTGGTCTTTTCTCGATCAATTCTCTCACTTTTGCGTGTGGCTTGTTTATCCGAATTAGTTGGTGACAAAACTGGACAATGAGTGACTGGCAGAGGGGGCTGGACACATTTTTTACTTTTAATTTCTTTTTGTTTATTTTCTTTCTGGGATGACACCAACTCTTCATGTGTATTATTTTGTATTGGTAGCTGCCCTTTACTAATCTGTGGTTTCTCCTCTTCAGGCTCTGCTTCAGTTTTGCTTAGAGACTCTGTGTCACTTTCATGTTTTGGACTTGCTGTACGAGGCATTTTGGACTCTGGCATTTCAGAAACCACTTCTGATTTGGTATCATTAGCTACAATGGTCTCATCTTGAGAAGAATGGTGAGATTTTGCCCCAGTGTCTTGGGATTTTACATGTTCATTTATTTCCAACTTCACCTCTTTTGGAGAAGGATGAGATTTTTCATGAGGAAAATCATTTTCAGAAACTGGTTCAGATTTTGGCAGTACTTCACTTATTGATTGCGTTAATATGTCAACATGGTCATTTACTTTAACCTCCTCTTTAGTCTCTACCAAAAACACAGGGGTGCATGGCTCTGGGGTGGGCATCACTAGCTCAGGTTTAACCTCTACTGGAGACATGGTCTTGACTTCAGGCTGGGGGGTAGGTGGGGCGGGTAGAAGCTGTGGTTCAGGAGCCATCTCAACAGGACTGATGGGCTTCACTTCAGTCTCTCGGGGAGATTCTGTTTGTGATTGTGACACTGGTGCTGTTTGTGATTGTGACACTGGTGCTTGTGGTTCCTGACGCATTACTTTTTGTACCTTATTTTCTTCAACACAAGGTTCTACTTTTGCCTCCTGAGGTTTATTCTTCTGCTGTTGTTTTGTCAGTTCCAAAAAACGGCTGTGGAAAAGTATGACAGGCCCACTCTCGATTTCACCATCAACGCCATCTTGTATTCCTGGTTGACTTTGATTATTCTCAGGTTCTTCATGTTTGCGTTCCAGGTGCTGAAGTCGTCTCGAGTCCAACTCAAAAACTGCACTGTGAAAAAAGCGAGAGGCAAACAGTTCCTTGCGTTCCGGTTCCTCTGGTTTAGGCTCCTCCTTTCTGTCATCAAGTTTATCTTCAGAACCACTTCTAGTCTTGTACCTCCTATACCACGAAACGGGCTTAATGGGTTTGGGTGCAGATTCCACTTTGACCGTGTCTTTTCTATCACGAAAACTTGCCAAGTGGGGATCATAATCCAAGAATGACCAATTGTCCTCTCTGGATAAAGATTTGGCACGCTCTAGCAGAGCTTTAGTATCAGGAGTGATAGTCCGGTCATGTGCAAAAGAGTAGAATTTATTCTTTTCAAGTTGAGCCAGTTTAGGGTCTGAAAATCTCTCTCCACGCAGCCTTTCTGAAAAGTTCATGGATGTTGAAGGGACAGGAGAGTGTGACTTTGGTTCTCTGTCTTCTTCAGAATCAGATCTAACTTCCCCTGGCTCCAAGTCTGGCCAGACACCATATTCCAAACGTTTGCGATTGTGAAAGCCTTTGCCTCTTGAAAAATTTTGATCTTGCAGAAAGTTGTCCACTTGTTTAACTCTGTTTTCCCATCTTTTTTGCTGCTCCTCTTCCACACCAAGCATTGGAGTATGTGGTTTTACTTGAGAGTCAAGGGTCTTTTTAAGGCGTTCTATTTCTGGCAATTTGTCATCAATCCTGCTCAACTCTTTCCTTGAAGGGCTAACAAAGTCATTATCCATATGATGAGAATGTCCAGGAGACAAGCCACTGTTCCACTCAGGGTCTTCACTTTTATGCCTAAAGCTCCTGTAGACACGCTCTCGCTTAACTCCTGTTTCAGCATCAAACTGTTCTAACTTTTTAAATCGGTGAGATGGGAAGTTATCTGTGACTGTGACATCCTCTGGTGGTTTACCAACTTCATACACAAGACTGCGGTCTTCCATGTCCTCATTCTTAATTTCAAGTGGGCTTTCTGGTTTTTCCAATTTGTCAGACTCACGCTGCTGCTGTAGCCTTCGGTTTTGTTCCATTTGCTTACGGTAACTTTGAGAAAGATCAATATCAACGTGGTCATCCTTGTTTTTAGCACTTTTGTCAATATCAGATGATGCACCAAACTTCAGGGGTCCATGTTGTTCCTCTCTTGCATTTGCCTGGTCAGGACCTCCCTCATGAGAAAACCTCCTGGATAAACAGTGTCTTTTTGAGTCTTGCAACTCAGATGACATGTCTCCCTTCTCTTTATGCCCCTTGTGATCTTCTTGGCCTTCTTTCTGAGTTTTATCAGTTTTGGGTCTTGAATCCCTTCGTTGTGAATCTTTGTGAGTGTCCACCTCTTTTTGATGCGCTCCACTAGCAAATTCAGCAGGTTCCTCCTCTTCAGTCTTGCTCCTCTTCTGACGTATGACTTTCCCACTGGATTCAGCAAAGCGTCTCTTTCTTGCAGCTAAGCGCTCAGAGTCCACAGAGTCTTTTCCATCGCTTCCCAACTCTGTCTTTATTTGTTTTTTGAGTCTTGTTTTTCCATCCATTTCCAAATGTTCACCTTTACTCAGTTCTGAAGTTTCATTTTTACCAGCTTCATGATTGTCCAGATCCCCTTTATACTTTTGCCTTTCATAGCTGTCTTGATCTGAGCCTTTATTCCGGCCAGCTCCTCCTTCAAAACCTGCTTCCGTTTCTGCCTCAAGTATTTGAGAAGATGGTGACTGTGCCTTTGTTTTTCTTGATTTAACCTTTTCCCCTTTGTCAGTTTTATCTTTTCTTTTTGTTCGCTTTGTTTTCTCACCACTCAACAGGCGATCAGTTGGGGCAGTCTTCTCCGTCTTCTCATTTTTGGAACCATGCTCAAGGGATTTATCAGATTTGTCGAAGTGCGGTGGCGACATTGAGCTTACACTTCCACTTCTCTCGGAGGACTGGCTGAACACACGCCGCTCCGGATCTCTGGGAGCACGCTCACGCTCTGATGGTGAAGGCGATACTGCTGGAGTTATGGGCCGTCGTGGGTGAGAGGGACTCCACCTGCTCCGGTCGGCCTCAAAGCGCTCACGTTCCCGTTCCCGCTCTCTTTGAATGTATGTATATTTACGAATGTCCTGTTCAAATGGGTCTCTGTAGTCCCTATAGTCTCTAGGATCTTCATGGTACCGTGGGTCAAAGTGGTCACCCTGGTAATGTTCAAGTTCAGGAAAACGTTCTCTCCGGGCAGCATATTCTCTTCTGGCTTCTTCTGGATAAAGACCTGGGGTACGTAGGTTTTCATAGTAGGCCCTCTCTGTAAATTCATGGTACGGAGGTCTGCGTTCCTCCCTGAATAAAAAGCAACATACATTTAGTTTAGCTATTTTTTCCCCAGACATTCATGTCTCAACACTATGCCAACATTATTTACCTCCTTTCTAGCGGTAGATCATAGAATTCCCTAATGTCTTGACCAGATGCCTGCATTGAGCGATAGAATGCAAGTTGACTTTCTTGGCTTGCAAAATCCACCTGTAAATATACAAAGATGTTACATGTGATTAGATAAATAAGTAATAAAAAATACATGGCTAGTACATTGCAAACACAGCTTATATAATGTACCTTTATCTTATTACCACCAAGTTTCCAGCCCTTGGTCTCCCGAACAGCTGCCTGAGCAAAGTCTGTGTTGTTATACAAGATAAGTGCCATACCCTTTAATCTGTCAAGCACAACCTGTAAAAGAAGACAGTTTACCAAATGCAGACTAAAGTTTTTAAGTTAATGTTAAAGCAAGTTTTTTTTTTTACATGAATCTGTATGGCATCCCTGTCACCAGTGTGTCGTGCATCATCACTGACTCCTGACAGCGTCTGGTGAGCCAAGTTCTTGCCCAGTTTCAGTGCTGATGAAAGTAGTCCGGCAAGTTGGCTGGGGTCATGAAAATAAAGAGTTTTTCTTCTCAAAACAATATGTGTTCAAAAGAGTGATACATTTGCAGCACAAAACCGCTGTCCACGAAAAAGTCAGACCTGATAATTGCTTGGTGCTAGTTCTCTCCGTTCATATCACTGCGCGCTGCTGCCAGGTGACAGCCGCACCCGTTTCACTGTGTTTACTGTTCGGAAAGTTAAAGACAACATGTGTGACTACGACACAGACGATGAAGACATTGCCTTTAGCGCAGAGCCAAGAGGATATCTTCATGAACCTGAATATACTGATGCCCAAATTCCCCAGTTGGAGTTAGAACGGGCAGAAAGAGAGAGGGACAGAGAAGAACAAGTTGAAGCTGGAGTAGTGAGAGACAGGTTGAATGACAAATGGTGGTGCATTTGTTTTGTGTGAAGTAATGCTGACAGAGGTGGAGAGCTACTGCTGCCACGAAAGAGATCTCATCATGCCACAGATGCAAGAGCTTTCAATTGATGAGAAGGCCAGCGTGCCAACTTCTGTCTGCATCACAAATCATAACGACTTTCCTGCAATCCTAAGTGCTGGTGTCTTGCAGACCTTTTTCCACATTGAAGCCTATGGCAAGAAGCCAAAGTTGCCTCAGAGCAATGTCCGTCACAGGAAAACGGTGAAATAGCCTGGATAATCACAAGTCTGCACTTTTTAATATATATTCTTATATAGCTTATATACTTATGGCTCTAGCTCTCACGTTAGCTCTCTCGCGTTGTGGCAGTCATCGGTCTGAGCACATAAACACTGTGAAACTACTGAAAAACGCGTTGGATTCATGCGCGGCTGTCACCTGGCAGCAGCGCGCAGTGATACGAGCAGAGAGAAAATAGCATCAAGCGATTAGGAGGTCTGACTTTTTCTTGGACAACGGTTTTATAATGAAAATGTATCACATCATTTTGAGAAGAAAAAACGCTTTATTTTCAAGACCCCAGCCAACTTGCCAGACTACTTTCGTCAGCACCAAAACCGGGCAAGAACTCGACTCAGCGGACGGTGTTGGGAGGTAAGTCAGTGTTGATGCACAACACTGCTGAAGGGGATGCCATACAGCTTCATGTTAAAAAAACAGAACTAACTGCATGTGTACAGTACCTTGACCACATGTCCATAACGGCAAAAGTGCCTTGTGAGGTATTGCTCTGTTATGTTAGATGCCAAACCATCAAGCCAAACACATGTAGTAGGCATACTTTTGCCAAAACCAAGCTGAAAAAAGACAATACATAAATACAGCGTATGTCCATTGTTTGAAACTAAAGTTATTTATAGTGTGAAATTATGCGCTACCTTTAATCTATTACTTCCAAGATAGTCTCCATCCATCTTCTTAATGGCCTTGCAAACACTTGCAATATCAGAATATTGTACAAAGGCATACTGTGGGACACCATTTACTTTCTTTATGTCAATATCCTGAAAAAAAGAAAAGATGACCCAAATAGAAAAACAGAAATAATAATTAGCCAATATATGCAATTCACACTCAGAAACATACCACAATTTCTCCAAAGCGTTGAAAAACATCAAGAAGTTGTTGGTAACTCGTGGTCTTTTCAAGGTTTCCTATAAAGAGGGTCCTTGTGGCTTTTGGGTGAAACTCGTCAATTCGCCCATCTAGAGGTCTAAATTCATTCTCACTCTCCGTTTCTGGTGGGAGAGGCAATAACCATAATTTTTACTGACAAAAGAAAAAATATTTTTTATTTAAAAATATTGGCCATCACATACCAGGTCCATTATAAGCAGTGACCTCTATAAGCATGCCAAAGAAGAGTTTCCCCTTAGAGACGCTGAGAGCCTTCTCTTGATCTTCTTGCTGTCGGAAGAAAACCAGACCATAGCGATCTTCAGACGCTCCATGAATCTGTACAGAGGTCACTTTCCCATGCTTCTTAAATTCATGGAAAAGACCATCTTTTAAACTTGTGTCTGCATAGAAAAAAAAAAGTTAATGAGAGTGATCCAAAATGTCCGTTTTTATATCTGAATGTTGAAATATATTTCATCTTTTTGTAATGTAATACTTGCCTGTTGACCGGACAGGCAGATTTTGAACTTTTATTCCAAAGCTCCTGCGTGGCTCGTCTGTGTCAAGAATCACAGACGCAGGAGGGGCATGGGTCGCTGATGATTGAACTGACCGAGCCCGTGACCCATCACTTGAGCTGCTATTTGATTCACTAAAATTGGGCACAGAAATTTAAAACATAACATAAATTTGTGTAATATTTTAATTTCTGTTATCATTAAAAGACAAAGATAAATGTCTAACCTGCCACTCCCTGTGCTGCTACTGCTGCTCACAGAATCTGAACTTGAAGATCGGCTACGTGACCGAGACCTTGGGCCTCTACCAGGGGACAGGGGAGCTCTTTTAGGGGAATGAGAAGATTTGGGGGTTTGTTCTGTGCTCCGTTGGGGAGAGGGTTGTCTTGACTGTGAGGAATGAGAGGATCTGCTTCGTCGATGATGATATGTCCTGTCAACACGCCGCCCCCGGTCATCTCTGTAGAGGTCACGGCGTGAAGCAGAAGTCAAAGGAAAGGGGTCTCTAAGTCTAGCCTCAAAATGCGGGTCAGACGCCTCAAAAGTCCCACTTATAGCACTGCTCCCAGAGCCAGCAGCGGCAAACATAGAGCGATCACGGTAATAGTCCGCATTGTAGTGTCGCTGCCGATCAAAAGTGCTGCTGCGTTCATGGTGTCCATATGGGCTGTGGTCATAAGTGCGATCTCTGCTTTCTGAGCTGCTGTAGGGGACAGAAGGGCAGAGAAGGTTGTGGTTAATTGTGAAATTTTCATTTAAAATTTTATACCACAATTATACCAGAAACTTTCCGTTAGTAATCAAATTGAAGTTTACTCAGATTCTTAAACTTCACAAACCGGGTTTGGATTTGAAAAATAAGCTAGTAGATAGTATTAAATAGTTAGTACTTTAACCAAAAGCATTTAAGTACCTATGCCACATCTTTTTTTAAAATATAAAATAGCCTGTCAAATAAAATATGTTGCAACTTGCATAAATGAATCTATGTCTTGTCTCTGGGACAGAGCTGAAATACAGAAAGTTGTGTATACAGTATGTAGAGAGGAAATAGTATTAATGAAAATGCTGTATTTTTCATTAGGTGAAATGAGCCAAAACTATTATGTGAACTACTGTGTGTTGTATGCATATCTATAAAAAAGCTAGAAGGGTCAGAAGGTTATATTTTATACTAAGTAAATGCTATGCATTATATATTTTTCCGTCTATCTTTATTTACTCCATTGGTCTATATAATATATGAAAACATCAGTAAACAACTCTAAAAAAGGGTAGAGAATAAAAATGCAGAGGGCAGAGAAATACCAACCTTTTAGAAAGAAGTTACTGAAACTATTCCAAATAAAATCTAGGTGGTCAAAATGTGAGAGCCCTTAAGAAAAACCAAAGGGGGAAAAAATTCAATTGATCTAATTAGACAAAATTTCTTGAGTCATATGGCTCGTTATCTCCAAATCAGGCCAGCAGAGGTATAATCCAATTAGGCTATTTAATTCTTGATGGAAAAAGGACAAAAAATAAAAACCATAGAACTGATGGATTTCAGGAGATTTGCGGAAAAACATAGAACATAAGAGTTACTAGGTATACACAAGTTTAAAAAAATATACTATTTCAGCCGAGGACTTAATATAGTGGACCCAGGATATAAAATACATCCAACTTGATCAGTTCAGCTTTAGCTTGCAAAAATAAAAAAAATAGAGTAGAAAAGTATTCCAGTGGATGCTGTAGTCTCTTAAAAGTATTTAGATGTAATATAGAAAAAAAAACTATGAATAGTAAATCCCAGTCTGTGGCTTTAGAAAATCCATTAATCCTTTAATTGATAGCATATAATTTCTTGTAGACTTTCTTCAAGTGTTTTGTTATTATGTTTCTTGAGTCTTGTCTTCTGGATGCAGCTACATACTCCTTACACTTATGTCCAGTTTAGTAATCCACATGAGGGACAGCTACAGCTATGCAAACTAGAGTCTGTCAGTACATCCAACATATGGCAGTGGCAATGAACTGAATACATCCAGGTGGGTACATCCAAACACGGGTCTTCAGCCGTCTTCATGGTCGTCAGTCCAAAACAATAGTTCCACAAATTTTCTTCAGTTACTTTTCTGTGTTCCTGGTTCCTTTGTGGGAACCGTCTACAGTAACTCCAGTCTGAGGCACGCAGAGCAGGAAAGGCTGAGCAGCTGTTGCAGCTGGTCACTCTCTCTCCCCCGCTTTAGTTTAAATCCACACTGGGTCATATCCACTGTTTCAAAAATGACAAAAAAGTATTTCCATACTTGTCAAAAAACAAAAAAATAGTGTCAAAACGTTTCTGTGAAAAATGTAGTATCAAAAAGTTGCATTTTACTTCCGGGTTTGTGTAATTCCGAGATACCGATTGGTAGTTGAGGTAGATTCCACATTATGGAAAAAAATGCATAGAATCCAACTCCCCAAGGTATATATTCCCACAATGTACGGTCCGAAACTCACCAGTATATTCCTCAGAGATCAAATATCCAGATGCACACTTTGGATTATAGATACCTCATGAAATGATAATGTGTAGTTAATTACTTAGATCCCATGGGCAAGGTGAGTCAGTAATGATGAAAAGTGGAATATATCCTATATTACTTTTGAAACAACCCAGCAATGAGATTTACACATATCTGATACTTAAATTCCCCTGTGTTTAAAGGGGAGACCAGGTCCACTTACCCATCTATTCTCCGTTCATAACGCCCCTCTCTGGTGTGAAGGGACACTGGTGGCCCAAACACAGGGCCCACTGTCCCCCTAGAGAATCCTGTAACGTCTCGACTGCTCGAAGGGGAGCCATCCTCAAGGCCCCGTACAGCACTTGGGACCGATCCAGGTTCATTGTAGTCTGTCCGTAGGTCCCGATCTCCCATCTTATTGACAGCATTGTGGGCCTTCTGAGCACTTTTGATATCCACAAAATCGACAAAAGCTGCAACACCCCCCTCTGATCCCCGCTTTCGCAGGACTTTAACACTCTCCACACGTCCATACCTATGAGAACATTGCAATATAAACAAAAAGTAAAGTTTACTTTACAGATCTTCAAAATAAATGCACTGATTTACAGAATTATAATACATAATTGCAGGTTCTAAGTGACAACATGCGTGTATTTAATGCATGTCGAAAAGCGATGTGTTTAGTGCATCCATACATATACAGTATATGTTTCTGAATATGAGTCGAGCCTCTTGTGGCCTTCCGAGTTACGTTTCAGTGACGATGACCACATATAACATTACACAGCTATAAATGACCCCTGTGAATACAAGACGGCACGTTTACGACTTTGGCTATTTAAATGCTTCACTGTGGAAATACTTTGCTAGTTAGCGACAATTATCTGCACGCAATTTTGTTAAATTAATGCTGGTTGTCGTGCAGTGAGAGCGATCGATGACATGCCGCAGACAAACTTGCCATCATTCGTGAATTCACAATTTGGATGTTAATTGTTTTTGCAACATTGGGGACAAACACCTATGCGTGTTTTTGCTTTAAAGCATCCACTAATCATAATTGTGACCTGTATTTAGTACTATTATTTCACCAGCAACCTCGCTACTATTAGCGTCTTTAGTTTGTGCTGAATCTGATCATGACACCGTCTTGACTTCCCACAAAATGGTTGGTTCGTTAGGTGGTAGCTCGGCAGCTAAAACTAGCTTACCATCTATTGGTATTTGTATGAATGGGAAACAATACTACAAATGTTCGACGTAAAACGCATATGCAATAAATCATACACGACATTAAAATACAGGTAACAGCAGCAGAGCACAAATCGTGCTGATTTTAATGTTGAAAGGCTAATGCTAGCCCTGTTAGCATTAGCCACTTCCACCGCAACTGGAACTGAACCTAGCGCGCGCTGGTTAACGAACGCAGGGCTCCTCTTGCGTAACATACCGTTTAAAATGCTCCACGATCTTCTCCTCTCGGACGTGTTCGGGTAAATTTCCCACCCATAGGTGTCTGGTTTCCCGAACCATCGTGTGCTATAATTTTCTCCTTCTTACACATATGATCTGGTTCGTTTTAATCCCTGCCGCTGGTCGGAGGTCCGCCTCTACAAAATGAACGATATGGGCCTGGTTGTTTGCTGTCGATTAGCTTTAGCTGCTGCGTCCTCTGTCCGTGTGTGGGAGCGCGCATCAGCGCCGCTCCAGATGGTTTTGGGAGCGCGCCGCGCGGCCCCGTGATGATAAAGCGAGAAGATGGCCCACGTTTTTCCCTGCTGTAGAAGTGGATTTTACTATAAAGCCAGGCATTTGAGGAGATGCTTTCATTGTATTGTAGAATACGGTGCACACAAATGTAAGTTGATGCAATTAGGCTACATTTGCCCAGGTCTAGGTTTCTTAACATAAACGGAAGGAGGTGGGGCTGTTATTTTAAATCTCTTGGCACCTGCTGTTACATGAACCATTTATGTATGCTTTATAGTATTAACACATTTCACACACACACACACACACACACACACACACACACACACATATATATATATTTATATATTCAACTTTTATTTTTCAAAATACAATTTCTAAACAATTTCCAGTTATAAATAATGTTAATTGCTCTTAATAGCAGTTCTACTGCTACATTTAATCAGTGTCTGATTAGTCACTGCATCGTGATTTCTTTCTTTATCCAAAGACAAGATGAACCAGCCATTAATTTTACTACTATTCAGTTTTACTGAAAATTTTGATTGTGATTTTACCTCTTGATGCTTCTCACAAATTAGACCTACAGTCTATATAATAGATATTGCAAGAATAAGTGTACTGATTACAAAAACAGCTTTATCTATCTTATGAATATACTTGTTCTATATAGTGTCACTTAATATGTGCAAGGTAATCAAAAATAGATTGACATAAATGGCTGTTTTAAGGGAATGTCCAGGGCTCCCCTTTAACCAAAGTTGCATCACTGTGCATGCTGTTCAGAGACCAAGGAGAGATGACATGCTTTACACAGGAGCTTCCCATCCAGAGGATAGCAGCCCCGCTCATTGGGTTCAGGAGTCAGGTGAGTAAAACACATCTGAAAGAATATTTTGCATGTTTGTAACCTTGTACATGATTTTATATATAAAATTTTGTGTATATATCTATATCTCTATATATATATCTCTATATATATATCTCTATATATATCTATCTATATATATATAGATATATATATTATATATATATATATATATATAGATATATATATTATATATATATATATATATAGATAGATAGATAGATAGATAGATAGATAGATATAGATAGATATAGATATAGATATATATCCATTAATTTTCCTCACCTCACATCTATAGCAGTCCTCGTGATAGGAGTTTCCCAGACATTCAATTGTGTAGCTGTCAGTACCATCTTCTTTTGGAATTATCAGTTGGTTACAAGCATGACATTTGGGGGCATATTTCCTTTGCAAACACAAATTTGTAGGATTCACAAATTGCTCCTGATAACACAGTTGAAAAGTGATATTTTTGTATATAACTGTACCTGTAATAATCTGGCAAGCAGTACACTTCCCCAACTTCCCCTTGGGCGAATCGCTGCTCCCCAATCTGCTGTTTGCATGTTGTACACATAAAGCACTGGGGATGGTAGGCCCGTTCTAGTGCACGCATCACTTGATATTTGATAACTTCTCCACAGGCCCAGCAGAGCTCCAGACTTGCCTGAGACAAGATGGAAATTATCAGTGTTTTGTCTTGTTAGGGCATGCTGAATGATGTTTTGCATTCACAAAATTGTCTGCCATTGTGTGGATATTTCACCATGCACTCATGTTGTAATTGTTAATATCTGACTTGCAGTTTTCACAACAAGCTGTACCTGGTAGCAGTCTTCACACAGAGGGATTCCCGCTTTGTTGTAGTATTGTTTACCCGCCAGCGGGATGTGACATGATCTGCACTGGAAGCAAGCCTCATGGTAAGTCCTGTTCAAAGCTTCTATGGCAGGTTCACTCAGATTCACTGACTTTCGACAGAAGCCACACACATCTATAAACAGCAATTAAACATCAAGGCTGTAATAACCAGTGTATTCTCAAACCTGGGTGGTACAGATATAGACCACTTTACCTTTACTGTCTTCACTCATGTCTGGATTTTTTTGGTGCATTGGTTCCTCCATCATGTTTTTATTTAACCCACTAGCTGGAGTGCTTGTTTCTACCTATAAACAGAAATAAAATTACAACATCAAGAAATGAAATCTTAAATCGGTAATGGGTGCCATTTTAAAACCAAGAGTATATGTTTCAAGTTCATATTACAAAACTACTAAGAATATATATTTAAGTTTCTATTCTTGCTTATATTTGTTATACCCTTGGTGAAACTGTTTTCCTCTGCATTTAACACAATTTTCAATGCTTCCATCTCCAGATTCTGAGCAGTGTGATTCAGTTATCATATTTCAGTTTCAATTTTTGCATATAATTTTAATACAGTGCTTTCAATAAACAGAAGAACACAAATTGAACAATATGAGTTCAAAGGTCACTGATCAAGGAGTTGTGAGGAGAGAAGGTTGTGAAGTGCTTACCTCTCTGCTGTAAACCGGCTGCTGGCCCTGGGTAAAAGGGCATATTGGGGTCTCCTGGGCTGAGAGCGGAGGTGGAATTGGCATTTCTTCAAAAGAAATTGTTCCCACAGAAGAAGGTAGTGCAGCAGGAGATAGGGGAGTGGGGAGTGGATCTAATTAAAGAAAAAAAAAAAACATAACAAGAGGTGTTTCACTGAATATTTATGGATTTATACAGTCCATGGTTTCAGACAAACAATCCTTTCCTGATTTGAAGGACTTTATAAGGACCCATACAGGACCTTTCATTAAAAAAAAAAAAATGTTGATTTTAATTGGTATGACCACGGAGAGCAATTGACATTGCTTTAAGCTCACAAATATGATAATTTCTTGAGTTTAAAATGATGATGGCATTCTTAAGGTCTGTAATATTTTACAGAGATGGGAGACAGATAAAATGCTAATTTTGTTCAAGCACACAATTGCTAATGTAGCTTATCAAGCTCAACATTTGTGGATTTTCTGTTTGTATATTTGGATGACAACACCATATCATTTATTGGGAATGCTGGCTTTTGTATAGGGGTGCATGACATTATCACATAAAGTGAGAGCCACTAAGACATGGTTTTCAGAAAAATTGGGAATGGGAAAAAGTCATGAAAATCTTGCATTAACAGAAATTTTAAACCCATGAATACATGATACCAATGATTTAACTGTACCTTTTGGTTTTGTGCTCTCCTGAGGTTTTGCTGTAATCGATGCAGATTGAGCAACTCTTGAGGGGGCTTGTTTAGCTGTACCTACTAAAGTTTCATCTTTGCTTTTAGCTCTGACTCCATTTGTCATATTGTTGTTTGTCTTTGGTGTGGCTGCAGATGAGGTATTGGTGGGACTAATGCGGACTGCAGTTTGCTGGTTGTCTATGACCGGGGAGCTGTGAGCTTGGAGAGTGGGTTGCTGCTGCTGGGTCACTGTGCCGCGATACGGAGGTGCTAGTGTGATGAAGACTGAAGACACCATCCTCTTGGGAGGAGCTGCAGTGGCCATGGCTGAATCTACACCCATAGTAAGCAAAAGGCAGTAATATTGCTATAATACACCAAAGTAAACATTTGAGTTCAGGTACTGAATAGGATAAGTTAGAATATGTATTACTAGGTAATGTGCAAATATCATAAACAATATTAGAATCGGAATTATTCTTATTTTAGGGCAACTCACAATTCGAAACCATAGGTCATGGCAAAATATAATGACAGATTCAAGGAGTGTTTTGTTTACTATCCATATTACAAATGCTGGAGTATAAAAGGAGCATTAAGAAAATATAATGTCTAAACCATTTCAATGTTCAATGTCCAATTTAATGTTCCAGCCATTTTCTTTCATATAAAATGTAAATGTTTATTTAAATTGTTTTATATAACATTTTGACATTACTTCAACAATAGTAAAACAAAAATTTGAATTGTTCTCTCCAGCATTACAGACTTTATAAACCAAACAGCGTATTGACAGTTTCATAACATTCATGATCAATAATGTCTTTGAAAAAGCTACAAATCAGATAATATGTGTCATTACATACCGTTTACTCTCAGTCCTTGTTTTCTTTGTTTCTTCGTTCTTTCACTTCTTGTCTGTTTCTGTAATCTGCCTCCTGTACAGTCTTTACTGGTAGAAGACTTTACTCCAGTGGAGAGGACGACTCTGCTAAAAGCCACTCCTTTTCCTTGTGTTCCTCCCTCTCCTCTGCTCTCTCTTGTCCATCGACCACTCCTCCTTCTCTGGCTGAATGACAATACCACCTCCTTTCCAACCGTAAAAGGTGAACAGTTAATCTCGGGCAAAGTGCAATAAAAAACATGACACATTCATTTGCTATGAAAACTTGGCAGGCCTACACACACAAACACTCAGACATGCACGCACACACACCGATGCATATGCAAACAAAGCAGTCAATAGCTGTGCCATCTTGCAGAAAAGATAAAGAAAGACTTTTTATGGAGTATCATAAATCAATTTTTGATTAGAAGTCCTAGACATTTTGCCTCCTACATTGAGGTCTCCTCTTGTTAACCTCCTTATAATAGCAAGCCAAGCACAATATTAATTTTCCAGGCCTTGTGAATAACTTTCCACATCTGTGTTCACCCTTATTGTCTGTCACTTGTATTTTCATATCTTCCACAAAGTGTCTGCTGACTTTTTTTCTTTTCCTTCGTTCCTTCTCCCTTCCCCCACATCATCATATCACTACAGCCTTGACTCACTATCACAAACCATTCAAACAGTACTGTAGTTATGTCTGTGCTGTCCATGTTTCTCTTGGTGAGCTTTTTGTGTTGGATTTCAGTGATACAGTGCAATGAATCAGGCCCATTGTGCAACAGGAGATGTTGGTTTATTAAGAAAGGGGGGACTCAGTGAGTGATGGCTGTTGAGTGCTCTGAAAAAGCTGCATTGTTTTTTGTACCAGAGTGTGCGATATCAGGACTGCTGATCAGCAAATATTGTGGTTGAATTCTGGAGCCAAACCTTGTAAGGCCTGGAGATTAAATGGTGGGATTTTGCAAGCATTCTCAAGTATGAGGGGCTACAGTCTAGATTGTATGAGAAAGGGTTTAGTGGAGACTGATGGGGGTCTGTGTTGTTCTAGTTCTGTGCAAAGGAATGCTGCAGTGATGTCATGGCTGCAGGAGGGAGCATGCCTAGTGATGACACAATCCCCCGACCCCCAAACCCCGCCTCCGAGTACCCAAAAACCTTATACAACTCTCTGAACTTCACTCGCTCCCCCGCCTCCTCCTCATCTGATCACTTTTCACTATTGTCAGACTATACACTACATCTGACACTTCAAGGCTTGATAGATTTTCACAGTGGAAGCTACACAAGGCAGTTGGAGAGGAAATGGATTTAGGCAAAGGAAATCCAGGCCAGGACACAGGAAGAAAGTCCCTCAGAAAATGTTCACTTTGGAGTTGGGCAGGGGTTTAAACCTGCCCAAAAATCAGTCAAAATCATTTTTAAAAAAAATCAAAATCATTTTAGGGGTTATCCACTTTTACTGCTTAAGGTTATTATCCTGTTAAAAGGTTACATTTCATCCATTAAAGTCTGAGTCTTTAGACCATTTCCAAACTTCAGAGTTCCACAGATTTCTGCTATGGTGCCAAAGAAAACCTTATTTGATTAAATTCTTAGAGTAAAATTGACACTTTAAAGTCTATCATTAAGCAATCTTAATAATTATTCATCTTTAATATTTAAAAGTATAATTAAATTCAAGAGTTGCTGATAATGCCCCTTTGCCCTTGATACACACTTCTTATACTACCAGGCTAGCTGTATTTTGTTCTAGGCTGAGAGACTATTTGATTAAATATCAGAAATTGAAAATCTATGATTAGGTCAGAAAGTTTAGAAAGAAATATGTCACATATTTATTGTCAAATGAATACACGCACAGTTTATGTATGATTCAGCCACATATTTACACAGAACGTAGATTTTTGATTCTTTGAAAAAATCTGTCTAATACTTCTCAATGCAAAAACATAGCCTACAGTGTGTATTAGGAGTGGAATGAGACACAATTCCCATAAGACAAGATGCAGAATTGGGTTCATGATTTTGATATAATTTAGAATAAATAAAAGATATAGTTCATTTCACAAGATGTGTGAACAATCTGGCAAATGTATCTTGCCAGATCTTGTCCCATACCTAGTATGTATCAAAGTCATGTCCTTTTCTCACTTGAGGCCATAGATGTTGCAAATTGTTTGTCTTTTGTTGAGATTTAAAATTTGCTGGAAGGATTGGATCTGTTGCCATATTTGGAGATTAGATTGCTTGTTTCTTCTTCCTCCTAAAAAAAAAATGAAAAATTAAGCATTTGTATTTTATTTGTATTTTACTACTATTACTACATTATGTTTATTTTTTATGGGCACATACCTTTAACACAGCCTGTAGAATGTCCTGTGAGGGCAGCAAACAAATGGCTTCTCCTAAAAATGCTATGAGGACATGGAGCACATCAGCCCAGTCTCCCACAGTTAACATCAGGACCAGGAGGGCACCCAAACGCACCAGGACAGAATGGATCAGGGCTTCTGTTACAGTCTGACGGTTCTGTCCATCTGCAAAGATTAACAAATCAACAAATGCTTTATTTAACTGTTAAATTGGTGTAAAGTTACTTAGACTGTGTGTGGATTAGATTTATATGTCTACCTCCAAATAATGCACATAAGTGTATATTTCTTTTAAATACAGCTGTTAATGTGTTTGTTACTCTTGAACCAACAAGAAATGTTTCAGTCTTTTCTTCTTCATGTGTCAGACAAGTAACAACAAGATTACATTAATAATCAAGTAAATCAGTAAATCAAACTATATGTAGTGCAGGTACCAGTGCTTTTAATTAAAGGTGAAACATTTTTTGGTCCACCTGAAAAGTTACATAGGGCACTTTTAAGTGCAGATATGTATAATGTAAACTTTGGGCATGATTTACCACTTTTGACTGTAACCAATGTTGCCCATGGATTGGTGAAGCCACTATCCTATTCACATCTGCCACTCAACTTAAAGCGCCCACTCACTATTTTCTGATTCATGTTATAATGTTGTTTCCTCATCACAAACATACCTGGATTTGTGTTTGTTTCATTCGCACATGTTTAACATGTTCAATCCTGTATATTTAGTCTGAGTTCTTCCCTCAAACAAAAAAAAAACAGTCAGTTCTACCTTGTGATGCCATGTGGTAATATAGGAAGTGCTCCACTGTGTTTTTAAACACCATACACCTTCTCTAGAATCATTTGGAATTTCAGCCCTGAAACTGCCAATCTTTACTGAACTAAAGGTAAAAGGAGCTGTTAACTTGAAAACTACCACTTCATGACATCACAGTGTGGAATAGAGCATTTTGAGCTAATGAAATCTAGATAGACTAATAATGTTGGATTACTCAAACATGTGAGCTGATCAGCTGCTCTACTCCATGTATGTTTTTGAGGAGGTAATAATATTATAACATGGGTAAAGATCACAAGAGTCAATTTTGTATAATATAGGACCTGAAGATCTGTTAACAGTACTACATTAGGCAAAATTGACATTAAGAATGTTGTCACCACCTCAAAACCAAACTCGAAGCCTTTGTTTCACACTTTTGAGGAACCCTTTATTATTAGTCATCTAAGTACATCTCCAAAGTTCAAAATGCTTTGTTCCACCTTGTGATATCATGAAATGGTCATTTTAAAGTTAAATGGTACTTTTTTTTTTACCTTTTGTTTAGTAGAGATTGGCATTCCAGGACTGAAATGGTGGTCATTGATGGCATGAAATTTAAAAACATAGGGAAGCACGTCCCGCATTGCCACATGACGTTGCAAAGTGGAACAGAGTAATTTCTGTTTGAGAAAAGAACTCAAAACACAACTTTCTCATGAACTTTTGATGAAGAAACAACATTATAACATAGATAAGAAAATAGTATAATATGGGCTATTAAATCTTTGCAGTGCAATTATGGATACACAAATGAATGTCTAACAGTAAGACAGCTAACAATTTTCATATTTTACCTTGAATATAGACTACCAGCAGGCTGTAGCAGAGAGTGAGGGGAGTCCAGAGCTTCAGAGCATCTTTCTGGGACAGGAAGTTTTCAAACACCGTGGCGGTGGAAACAGCAGCCGCAAGTGCGAAAACCAGGATGACCACTTTCTGCAGTTTGGCCAGTATGCCATGTCCCGAGGTCAGCAGGGTGATGCACTTCCCACAGTAACGCTCCTTACTGTGCAAAGGGTACAGCTTAGCCACATGTCTCCACAGACCCATGCTGTAGCTTGCCAATGCCCAACTCAGAGCTGCTGCCAAAAACAAGCCTAAAGTGCTATGTGGCGCACCCTGGTGGATGTAAACTAAAGTACAAGTGAGTCCACAGCCGAGAGAGAACTGACACTGGACCAAGAGCAGATCCAAGTTTGCATTTTGTGATTCCTGTAATAACAAATGAAAGGAGTATTACTAATATTTAGTCATTGTAATTGTAATTGGTTTTGTTTTTACCGCAGTGCCCCAAGCTGACAGTGCTCTCAGTACAAACTCAAGAAGTATCAAGGAGGAAACCCTGGAGCCGACCAGAGCCAATACCAAAGCCAGAGACCAGAACTGAAGAGATGCTTTCCACTGCCCTCCAGGACCACTGGCAAGTAATGAGGACTTTAATTCACTGTTTTCAGAATCATTCTCACTGTTGGAAAACCATTAGTGTTAAAAAAAAAAAATCAGAAAACACTATTGCAGGATTGTCACTTACCTGCACATCTGCCTAAAATGATGAACTCTTATTAAATTGCATAGTACAGATACTCCACATGCGCCAACAAAGCCTTCAAAACACATGTAAATGATGAACAAAAAAAACAGCTGAAGGAGTAAAAATTTATATCCTTTGGACACACACAACAAAGGTAGGGTGCTTAACTCATAAGTCTACAATATTTTTTAACCTCACTATTTGTCACTTTATACTTGTTATAAACATCTCAGCTTTACCACTTTAAAGAGCCTGTACCATGCTAAGCACACTAACGTAACATTCTGTTTTTTGGCTGAAAGGTTACATACTGGGGCTTTTATTAACTATTCCATTTTTATTTAATTATTTTTTACATAAGTCACTTGAGCATTTCATGGAAATAGAAAGTTAAGAGCACACTCTGTGGTCTATTCTCTGTGGAGATAGATAAGTTTTTATGTCATACTGTGGAAGATTATAGTCAAAGGAACAACACTTCTGTAAAGACAAGCTAAATAAGAGTAAGGTTTGTGCAAGATGCAAGCTTTTCAGTGCAATTAACATAACCACATTAAAAATGTTTATTTTTATCTACTTGACTAAAAAAGTTACATAATATGACTTTAACAGATTTCCATAAAAGTGACTTTGACATTTCAGCATTCATGACAAAAAGGATGTTTTTTGCACCAAAAATAAGGCTGAATTACGTTTTACCAGTTTACCAAACATACATATTTTAACATAATAAAAAACAAAGCATAGGGGTCTGGATAATGTATAGGTAATGTAAAGGTTCCTGACCCGAGTTTAACATGACAAACACATTGACTAAACATACCTTGTAGTAAGCAGTCAATAGGATTTAACTCTAACATCGGCCCAAATATCCATTTGAAAATGAAAAACATATTTCCTTGTAAGATGAGCACAAAATTATTTCACCCTAATCGTTCAAAACTTCACCACGTTAGAAACTACCTAACATTAACATTACTGAGCCCAGCCTTTAGTTGAGTCACATACTGTGGACATGCCTTTCTGTTGGTCTTTTGTGGCAGAGGGACCAAAGGTCAAAATCCTAAGGTCAAAATAGATTCAAATGTGATGTCACTTTGTTGCCTCACACTCAAAACTGATTAAGTTTCAGATTAATCACAATATAATCAGAGAGAGCAGTTAACATGAATATGCCCCTCAACATCTTTTAAATAATAATGCTGTTTTTTATATAGAAAGATAATACATGCAAGTAACACAATTTATTTAAAAAAACAACAACATTTTTTGTTGTCTTGGTTCCCGGCGGTATATAGCATATAGCACTTATCATATAAGGCATTTACACTATCTTTGAAAATTTACTTTTATAGGTAGATAATCTGTGTCCCTGAATATAATTAGTATCACTACAATAAACACTTACTGTAAATACATCTTAGATGTGTTTAATTGAGACCAAAAGTTAAGTAATGTTTTTATGTCAGTGAATTGCATTCCAATTTTTTTCTTCTTTTTTCCCCCTTTCTTTGATAAGAACTATCCACACACAAATCACCTTGGTGTTGTGGGGTTGACTACCCCGCCTCAGCCATTGCCGAATGTCTGTTGTAATAAATGGTGTGCAGTTTGTATTTCAAATAAATAGACTTAAATTATCCATCCATTTTTTCCGCTTTATCCGGGGCTGGGTTGCAGGGGCAGTAGTCTGAGCAGGGAGGCCCAGACTTCCCCCTCCACACACACTTCCTCCAGCACTTCCGGGGGGATCCCGAGGCATTCCCAGGCCAGCCAAGAGACATAGTCCTTTCAGCATGTCCTAGGTCTTCCCTAGGGCCTCCTCCCAGTGGGACGAACCTGGAACACCTTCCCAGGGAGGCATCCAGGAGGCATAATAATAGATATTAAACCATTAACCAGATAAAACACCTACATGTTCACACATAAATAGCTAATTCTATTGAATATTTTAGCTGCCCTATCTAAAACCTTCCCCTATAGAATATTACAGCATTACATGAAAACAACCCACTGTGATATGTCTAAATCCTATTTGACATATGCCAACTTCACTTTAGCTCCCTCCATGTTGGTTCTTCACAACCTGTTGTCTCATCATGTCCCAGAACACCATACTGAGCACTGTGTGGGGGGCCAAACGCAGAAAGACTGGTCCCATCCCTTTGTACAGCCCCAGGACACCCTCCGCTTGACACACTTTGAGCATACAGTCTGAAAATCCATTGTAAAGACGACCCTGGCAAATAAAAACACAGACTTTTTCATAACATATAAAAATGTGGAGATATAAATTGATATAAAGTTTAATTGTAGTTTTTCTTTGTGTGTTAAGTAATAATTCTGAAAATGATCAAGATTGTGAGTACTATATGTAGCCTATAATTTTGTATAGTAAAATTCCTCACCCTTCGAAACTCATCCACAGGCTGATTGTAGAGTCTGGTGCTGATGACATCAAATGGAGTCATAGTGATTGTCACAGCCACTCCACTGATCATAGCAGCAATCAGAGCAGTCAGGAATTTGTTTGAAGTAAACAACTGCGAGGGATGAATTTGAGAAATACTGTTAATAAAGCTTTTCAGTTTTAATAACAAAATTCACCATTGCTACACAAGCTAAATTAACTGTTAAAGTGACATGTGTTAGTGGACTTCATCAGAAGGTACAAACTTACCTATTATACACTATATTATAAACCACCTGTAAGAGGGAATGTACAATGAGGAAATAAACTTATATTGACTAAAACACCATCACTGCCATCCGATGGTGTGTTTTAGCCCCTTCTGATACAATTCACTCCTCTTATCCACTCTTGAGTCTGTCCTTATTGGATCTGAACTCTACTGTGTTTTGCAAACTGGACACTTGGTCAAGAACTGGTCACGGACATGTTCTTGAGTGCATGAATAGTTTCCTACCTGGCTCTGTGACACCCATTCCTTGGCAGAGGTGAAGGTGGCGAGTTGAGCAGCTGATCCAACCATCACTCGAGGTACTGCCCCATTAACGCCTCTCCAAAGACCAATCAGACCTTCTCTTCGATAAATGGTTATAAAGGCATCTGACACACCCTAGGGAGGGACAAATATGCAAACCATCTTGTGGGTTAGATCATTTCTCATTTGAATGTCCGGTTGTATGATACAGAAGTTGGAATGGATTTCTTACTAAATGGTTGTGCTGGTGTCCAACGGCTATGGCTTGCACACTCTGAGCCTGCAGATGTGTCTTAACCTGTGGAAGGAGATAACATAAGAGATAATAAGATTTATGTTTAACTGTCAATAGCTAAAGTAAAACCGGGCTTCTACTCTTCAGGATAATAGTGACTAACAAAACAATCATATTTTGACTTTAAAACACCAAGATGTTTTACAACAAAGACAGCAACATCACAAAATTAATATGTAAAAAAAATATACAAGATTATAACATAGATTATAACAAGATTTCTCTCATCACATTTCAAACTTTATCTGGATGAAAATGTATTTTAAAAATCTAAATGTACAATAGAAATAAATAATTGTTTGACTAGTCCACTAATAAAAAATATATATTGCTGACCAGTAGACAGTATTTGCAGTTCTAATGTGTATGACTGGGACTAATGTACATCAATGCACCTATATTCAATAATGAAAGTAGCTAACACAAGACACTGAAGACATAAGACACCACCTGTAATGGACACGTGAGAGACAAACGCAGTAAAGGGACAAGCTATATTTAGTGGTTTAGTTATAGACAAACACACAATCATGAGAATACTAGAGGCGTTAACTAAGAAGGACAACACTGTGCAGTTATATTTGGGGTCTTTATGAACAATAAATAAGAAACAGCATTAAAACTCTAAATAAAAAGTGATTTGACATTGAGACCATTGTTGACAAGCCTAACTCCTATTATATTTCTCCTCATGACCTCTATCCAGAAAAAATAGACTTAGACATCTGACCCTGTGTCATTACAATATGTTTATGCTCAGTAATGCCTAGAATGCCAAGATCAAATGCTGGTTTTACAAGATAACATATGAATGGCATGCAAGTGTGCAATCAGATATATATTGCTAATAAACCAGCAGAGTAACTGGAGATTTTCTTGCAAATATTATAGAAATGTTTCTCCACCTTTTGTAGCAATAAGGGCTACATTTTTCACACTTTCAAGTACTGTTTGTCCTTTCTTTATAAGGAATTGTTAAGCTTGCTTACTTACATAGGCTTGACAAAAATTCTAATTTGACATTTTAATTTAATTAAAATTTTGTTTGGTATTCTTCCACCATTAGTCCCAAAAAGTTAATAGTACAAAACACTGGAAGTTAGTCTTGCATAGACTCACTAGATATGCTGGAGATGCAATAAAAGAACCCAGAGCTCCACATACTGCTCCTGACACAAGGCTACCTCCATGAAAAGAGGTGATTCCCAAAGCTTCACAGTACGAGTATGATCCCAGTCTCATTCCATTCATTACTCCTTGGTAAATCAGTCCCACAGACAAGCCCTTCTGCAGCCCCTTCACACCATCCGTCCGCCCCACCACCCACAGGGCCTGCAGCACCCCTCTGTAGTGTCTTTGGTAGGACCCCCGGGCACGGAGTTCTCCTTGAAGCTGAAGTCGGGTCTTGACCACCTCCAGAGGGTTTGTGAATACACAGGCAGCACAGCAGGCCAGTGCGCCCAGTGCAAAGTCCAGAGGAGGCCAGACGGCTGGAGGCGGCTGTGACGGACCAAACATGCCATGGGGACCAGGGGTTACAGCAGACACCATCCTGCAAGGAGGCTCTTCAGATGGATGGCTGAAAATCTGAGCACTGGTCATCCCTAAGATATCTCCAGACTTTAAGACTTTGGACAGTGGAGTGCTCTGCCGTCATACAAAATCCATTTTGTATCAGTCCTGTTCCCCAAGCTACAAAAGGCATCAGTGACTACACACCTATAAAAGCAAACAGTTATGAGTCACCTTTTTTCCCACAAAGAAAAAGAGGAGCATGTATCTCAAAAAGTGTTAACAGTTGCATGGGTGGAGATCAGGTATAACATTACATATCATAACTTCTTAGAAAAAGGGCAGTTAAATTGAGCTACGCTACATTAAGATGTACGTGTTGAGAATCTATTTTCACACACTCGGTATAATATCCAGTATGGGTCAAAGTTTCATACAAGATGCAACTCCAGCTAGTTCTATGCAGTTAAAAGAAATGCATAAACCACAGCCTGCTTTGGCCAACTTTACAATCTGCAACATGCTTCAATACTATATTACAACATATTGTATATACTTGAACTTACTTTGTTTTGTTTTCTAGTTCAGATCCATTTCTCTTCCTTTTTCTCATTGTAAACATGTGTCCTCAGCAAATTCATTGTCAAAGTCTCCTCCCACTGTCCCGCTCAGAGCCAATACCAATGCAGTGCTGTCTGACACCTCACATATGCCTGAATATAGGCGAATCAAATGGCTCCTTTCTCAGCTGCCCCTGCTCTGCTCCTATAGAATTTCTCTGGGTAAAAGGTTATTGTTGGTCAGAGGGGGAGTGAATGATGTAAATGTGAATGAAAAGATCTAGCAGAAAAATTGTTTGGTCATACGTTTCATGAATTTTGAACAATTAATTTACCACAATTTTCAATTAAAATCTGAGAAAGAGTTAGTCAATTTTAAAGTCCCATTGCACTAACTTAAATATTATTGTAATAGTACGGTAACCTACAATCACTTCTGTACAGACCTTCAACCAGATATCAACCAAATGACTTGAGAATGAAGCCAGAGCAGACATGGAGGCCTTTATTGTTTAACTATGTTGATATAGTACAGTGCCACCGCTCATGGCCCCCTACACACAGTAGTTAACAACCTTTAACCACCGCAGTGCACACTCACACACACTCACACTTGTAAATGTAAACTTTGCAGGCTGAAAGAGTGATACAAAAAAGCAAAAGGAGTTGTACATCAACAACAAGTTTCATCTTTTTAAAGTCCAAACAAGGGGTACAACAAAAACAGTAAGTGTTACAGTATGGTTAATCATTGTTGGAAGCAATAATCTCTTTAACACCTAAAGGTCAATCAAAGTGTGACGGGAGAGTTTGATTTTGTACTTTTATCATAGGCAGATGGAGAATTTAATAATACACCCAACAATATTATAGTCTTTTCCCGTACTCCTTAATTTTTGAAAAAGGCCTTAGGTGTCAGTTCTCTTGTTCTGTCACTAGGTGGCATGTCAGTATTCCAGTTGTCACTTTAGCTGCATTACCTTTTAGCACGCACAAAGTACAAGGCATTAGTTTTAGGGTAGTACTTCACGTTCTGCTTTTTGTCCATTAGACCTCCAAAGATAATAAGCTCTCCCCTGCCCTGTACTACAGTGTGCAAACTGGTCTCAGGAGGTCCTGTCACTGCAGCGGGAGTCCCATTTCCATAAACTCGCCAGGACACCACAGCAGCAGATTTGGCCCTGGATACATCCAATACATACATCTGCATGGGTTTGCAGTTAAGTGACTGATAAAGAGGCTTGCCTACATTTAGGCTTTGAGGCGGGTGGTGCCCAAGCCGCCGTGCAATAGGTGGGATAGCATGTCCGTCAGCTGCAGCCGCCTGCGGGGGGCTGTGGGAGGAAGGAGGAGTACCCGGAGGACCAGCTCCTCCACTGCTTACTGCAGATGCTCCATGATTCTGGAGCGAAGACGCAGAGGATGAAGTAGGTGCAGAAGAGGAGGCTAGCACAGAAGACTTGTTTTTAACAGCCTCCAGCCCTCGCCGAAGAGCAGCGGGAGACACAGCACCCGGAGGAGTGCGTGGAGACCCTGAAGGAGGGGTGTGCAAACCATTGGTTGTGGCCACTTCAGGGTGATGGGAGACAGAAGGGGGAGACTCCCATCCATAGTCTGTTGGGGCAGGTGGATGAAGGCGAAGGGGTGGAGATGAAGCCTGGGCTGGGCTGCTGCGTGGAGGTGGGGAGGCGCCATTCAACAGAGGGGCGAGTGGGGGACTATCTGGAGCTTGTAAAGGAGAGGCCTGTTGCGATGAAGAGGGACTTCCGTCTTTGGCACTTCCTCTGGCTGAAGGCCGAGGCCGCAGTGTGCCCCAGCGGCCATTCACACAGGGAGCTTCTTCTATAGCTCCCAGGACCACCCCAGCTGCCCCACTGCGCACAGGAGACTGTGAGCGCAATGAGGGAGGCTCTGGGCCCAGCGGGGCAGGTGTGGCACTTATAGGGGATGGCCGAGAGTTAAGACTTGGACTGAGAGGTGCACGGCCTGATGGAGCCTGGGAGAAAACCACCACACACTGGCCCACCTAGGAAAACAGAGGCAAATCATTCAGACTTTGTTTAATAACTTCACTGACATTAACATAAGAGTAGATCATACTTTACAAGCTGGATGGCACCAAAGTTCAGGGGCACCATGGTCCTCATTTTCCACTTGGAGCTGTTGCCATCTCCATGGTGGTGTACCCATGTGGAGGAGCCAGGCATCTTTAAGAAGCTGATAGCAAGGTGTCACATGGTTACACTCAAGAGAAATCACACACAATTAATTTAAAAAAGATAACAAATACCAAGACTTACCGCATTTGGACCACCACAGCCTCCCAAAATGAGCAATGTCTGATCATCAATCACAATCTAGCAAGATGAAAAAAAATCTATTAGGATCTTGTTTATAATATAATTATATATTTTATGATATAATATAATATTGCTAGAACATTAGATGCATATTTACTTGGGACTGGCCTCCTCGTGGGTGTGGTGAAGATCCAGAGATGGGTGGCTTTGACCATGACCATTGCTCTAGATCCAAAACCCAAACTTCATTACTCCTACAAAAATCAAATCCAAACATCTATTATTTTAGACATCAGTGTGGTGCAATAAAATGTAAAATATGATCTTTTTACATTTGCCGAGCTCCTAAAGATCCTCCAAAAACCACCATTGTGTTTCCTATTACAGATGAAGAGTGCCCTGCCATAGGTGGCGGTCCATGCGTTGTTACTATACAGTTCCACCTGATACAAAGAGAACACATTATAAATTAAGTTGCATACATGAAAATTGTGCTTTGTGGGTTAGGTTCCTCACCAGTTCTTTGAGGGAGAGTAGGTGTGGATTTCATCAAAGAAACGTTCTGGCTGATGGAGTGGATATGGACTGGGTCGTGTCCATCCACCAAACAGGACCAGCAGGTCTTTGTGCATTACTAATGTAGCTCCGGCTTTAGGAGAAGGATATGACCCTATAAAATGTAATTATTTAGCAATAACATCGACTCCCAAAGTGGTCTTAAAGGTGCATTGTGTTGTTTTTTGGTTGGGGATCTGTCACCTGCTTGTTCCTATGGCTATGTGATTGCTCTACCTTACATTTAATCAGTTACAGGTGGTTTTATAGCTAGATAAAAACACCTAGAAAAACAGGCATTCCACAGATCTGACCTGTAACTTGGACTGGTTTGGTCTCCATGAAGTAGGGTTAATACAATACTGTGAAACATTCCAGCCAAAGCAATAACATCTCCATGAAAAAAAAACATTTGATGGATCCTCCACCAGAAAAATTACACAATGGACCTTTAACATTTGTAACATACAACCTGATGCTAAAGGACGGATCCATTCTTTGCTGTTAAGGTCAAGTCTCCATAAGTCGTTAAAGGCAGCATTGCAGCTACTCTGGGTGCAGCCCCCAAACACGTACATGGACTGGTTTGAGTCATAGTAGCAAGCACCTGTAACAACAAAAATACAAGTATTCATAAACCTTGTACATCACTTCTCCTGTGGGACCCATCATGTCTGTAATGTACTCTGTAATATAAAACCTGATTTGAAATTTGGAGATGTATCCATCCACTGCTTGATTTCTGATAATTTATTTAAAATTGCTGAGTTCAATAACTACTTCTCAGCTAGAATAGGTTCACAGAAAATGAATTCCCCTGCCAGAGATTTTAATTTCATACATATTGTATTTTTATACTTACTGTGTGAAAAGCGTTGAGTGATTGGAGTTCCTGGATATGGGTACGTCCTACTTTCCCATTGGATATTTCCCTCCTGAACTGCCCTCAGAAAACCATGGTAGCACTGATAAGCGACACCTACATTGGAAAAGGTGAAAAACAAAAAAGTTGGCAAAATCTGGATGTAGAATTAAGACATTACATAAAATGTATATTTTTAGGTTGTTTACTACTAACTAGTCAGCTAACTAAATGCATACCTTTAATGAGGCGGTACCACTGCTTACAAACAAGTGCAGCAGTTTTTTGCTCTTGGTATGGCGATAAGAACGACAAAATATATTCCAGAACTTCCTCTGGTAACTCCAACATTGTCCTACCGCCTCCTTTGGCAAAAGTGTCCATATTCCCCACTTTCCTGTATGACCCTATGTTTTCCTCTGTTATCCCAGCAGGCTCAGTACCGCTGTCCTCAGTATCCATGGCAACAAAGCATCCATCCTCATTGTCAGGGGAGCGGGACATTATTGTCTGCGAAGACAGTGGCAATATGCAAACATTGTTAGCGTACATGTACACAAACCATGTTTCCATTACCCTTATATTAGTAGTTTTATTACATTTAGTGATAATACAGTTCTCTGACACAATTACATGAACTCAGGTGAAAAATTGTATAATGTTAAAGTTACATTACTACAGACAGTCAAACATTAACATCATTTTATGGACGATGACACTGCAAAGCTTCATCTTAAAATATGATGAAATAAACAATTTGTTTATTACAGCAAGTTGTGGTGCAATGATATTTTCAGACCAGTGTATTAAATGGGTGGTGCCCTTTCTAGAAGAGCTAGTACCGTGTCGTACCATCCCAATCTCCAATGTAATGAAATGAAATGAAATGACATAATGCTATTGGGACTTAGCACCCTATGCTATCTACCAAGAATAATGTCCCTGCTCTTGACGCAACAAGAGAAGGATTTTTTGAAAACGTCTAGTTTGAAGACAGTCAGTGACTATTTTTACCTAATGTTTAAATAGTTTGAAACTGTACAGTCCATAATACACGCGAGTTTGATACGACGAGCACGACAGCTAACGCTAGCTAGCACAGTCCTGTGACTAACACTGTACCACAAATAATAATATCTCTGGAAAGCTTACTTTAACAACACATGCACGCAAACGCATTTTGGAAAAGGAAGCCTTTAAAAAGGTCCATCGTAAACCCTCCACCTGCTGACTCTGAGCCACAGAGCTGAATGATGTGCATCCTTGACCACTGCTGATAATCTGTGCTAACGTTGAGCAGGAGCTGTTAATTAGCTTTTCTTGTGTTAAAAGCTCCATCAGTATGTTTCACAATTCACCCACAATATTCCATCGGTGTGACACCGTCGGTAATACCTTTGCTTGTAACGTAGTCGTCTTATTTGCTCAGCCTATCTTCTGTCCAGTATCAGCTCCAGAGGCTCTGCAGCAGCCTCCAGACTGTCGCCATCTTTCGCTTCGTGAAGCTCCTCCACCGCCCGCCTCTCAACCACAGCGTCGCTCCACTCCAGCCGGGGCCAGGGTGGGTCCAGCACCGGGCAGGACGAGAGCCATCAGTAGCACATTAAAGGTAACACGATTTTGACAGTAAAGTAAATACCAAGTTCGTTTTCTTAAAGTAAACATTAATCCAGCGTTAAGCACAACACATAAAAAGTTTTTTTTTTAATTAATGGAACAGTTTACTGATAGAAAGACTAGAATAAAATACTTGGTCACATGGATCCAGAATAAGACCTTCGTCCATGCTTCAGCATCATGAGCATAGACCGTATATGGTCATGAGAGGATCTTTCTGCACACTTATACATTTTGAATTTACTTGTGCTTTTTACTTTCCTCATTAAACCACCTCTTTTAAATGCATTTTTGTTTCAGTGATATGGCAAACAAATAGTACATCAAAGTAACCTGAAAAAATAAAATAAATTAGATCCATGATGCTTTCAGCCTTTTATACTTTTATTCCTTTTGTACCGGGGACCACGTGACGGCCGATTTAAAGCAACAGGACCGACTGAAGCTGAACGAGGATTTGTCTGACAGGCTCATGGACAGGCTAACCACCAGAACAAATCGACCTA
Organism: Odontamblyopus rebecca; assembly: GCA_030686955.1. NCBI lineage: Eukaryota > Metazoa > Chordata > Actinopteri > Gobiiformes > Gobiidae > Odontamblyopus > Odontamblyopus rebecca. The sequence continues at coordinate 20,551,637 of CM060656.1, forward strand.
AAGAAAGAAATGTGTACAACTAACGATTAACTATTACAACATACCATTCACAATCCACCTAACTCTCGTCCAGCGTCATTGACATTTATTCATCACGTCAGTGAAGGTAAATTTTCAAGTTGCTAAAGGGGCTAGCAGCTCACAAACCTGTTAAACATGGACGATGAAGATGTTGCGGATAGCTGGGAAGAGGCGGCGGACAGCGGGGTAAGATCTTTACATGATGTGGTTCACAGTTTAAAGCTTGTACTATCAAATAGTCTGTAGACTTGTCTCTTCTACTGCTAACGATTAGCTGGTTCTTGTTCACACTGCTGTGCATCTGGGCCTTGTGTAACTTAGTTGTTATGGTCCACTGTCCCAGGGTTCGTACTGATGTTTTGATACTTATTTGATTTGTCTGTAGGAAATCGAGAGAAGACTTGAAGCAAAACTCAAGATAAACCAGGAAGCAAAGTAAGGAAGTTACATTTGATCGTGACTTGACTGCAACTGTATTTTTTAACATTTTCTTCTTCTTTTTTTCCACTGTTGCAGGAAAGCTACTTCAAAGAGCTCTCCAATGCGAACTGCCATTGTGATTCAGGATGACTCTCTCCCTGCAGCTCCCCCACCACAAATTAGGATTTTAAAGCGTCCTACAAATAATGGCACATCCAGCAGCTCTGCCTCTTCTTCACGTCCCCAGCAGACAAAGACATTAGCCCAACGTGAGGCAGAGTACGCTGAAGCTCGGAAAAGGATTTTGGGGAGCGCGTCATCAGAGGAAACTCCTCAGGACAGTTCCTGCCAGGACAGGTAAAATAATACTACTTTTGACAGTCTCCTAAAGTTTAAAATGTTGTAATAGAAAATGTATAACTTTTGCCCCTATAGGCCTGCTCGTTTGAATGTACAGCAGCAATCAGAACAGGCTCATCCAAACAATCACATTATTCGGCAGCCCACTGGTCCAGATGGTACAACAGGCTTTCGGCTTTGCAGATAAGGGAGCTCTCCATAAGGAATTGACAGTTCCTGTGAACTCTTTAAGGGTAGCAGAGGGGTGTGGTACTGCAAAAAGGACAAGTAATTTCAGGTAGATGAATGGCTTGTGTAAAGTCTGAGCGTCCACACCTCTCCCTGGCTCTGGGCCATTTTCTCTGTGGAGGGTCTTCAGAGATCAACTGGCTGCTTGGATCCTTCGTGTGCCACTGTGACCTCCTCACACTGTGATAAATTCAGTAAACCAAGAGGTGCCCCAGGACCAGATCAGAGCATGGTGCTTTTTTCTCTAAAGGCAGCACAGGAAAAGATTTTCCTGAAGAAGAATGGAGCGAACTACGCTGTAGTCCATGCACTACAAGATGATGAGGATCAGATAAAAGTCTAAACAGTGGAGTCATGAACTGTGTGGCCAAAAGGTATAAATGGTTTAAAATATGTTTTTAAAAGAACTTCTAGGTTGCCAGCCCAAACATCGCTGCTCCACTGCTTGTAAGGGCCCTTACTTAGTGGGGCATGGGCAGAGGCCAAAGATGACAGGAGGACAGGCTGTTTTATAATCCTGGCTTTCATAAGCAATAATGAACTCATTAATTTACTAGTTCTGCTGTTTTCTTCTGGATCACAAGAACACTTTTATTTTATGTTTTAAATGCAATATGTCTGACTAAATATTTGATCCCTTTAGACGTGATGCATCAGATTTGGTATATTAACATAGCCCATGGCCTTGTTTGGGTAAAGGCAAATGTCTTGTAGCTTTGTTTTGATCTTTGCTGAGGGGTGCGGACTTTAAATGCCTTATAAACCTGTCCGTTGTAAGTTACACATATTGGTCCAAAATGGACTCTAACATTCCATGTGCTTTTTCACTAGTATTTGGAGAATGTGCCAGATATCCTTCACTGTTGCAGATCTCAACATGAATGCCATTACAATCTTAACTGACATGATTGTGTTAAACTGTTGTCTTAGTTGAGCACACAACTACCCTTTAATACATTTGCTATCAAAAACTTGAGATGTCGATTTACCACGCACAAATAAAAAAAACAAAACAAAAAAGAAGGTGTTACAAGCCTCGTCCAGTCGTTCTGTGGCGCTTCCTCGCCAGTCGGGGCGCTGTCGGGTCCTGGCAGAGCGTCGGCTTCAGCTCCAGGCGAGGTGATAAAAAGTCGGAAGTTGTATTTAGTTGGTAAAACTTCATAAAATGGCAGAAGACAGTAGTTATGAGTCTATTTTATGCGTGAAGCCCGAAGTTCATGTTTATCGCATTCCACCAAGGGCTTCTAATCGCGGATATCGGTAAGATGGATGCTACTAAAAATACTGAAACATAAGAGTGACGGTGACAAGTACGCTGTCAGCTAATTCAGCAGGCAGCCTCCTATTATCCAGCTACTCTTGAGTTATCACGAGTACTACTACTGGGCCAGTCAATGCCGGTTACTGCTCGTCATAGCAATTATTGGACAGGACCTTTTTGCACTGTGCGATGTTAAATTGGTCAATTTTATTCCCATTTCGATGTTTGGGAACATCATGTGATCAAGAGAGGGGCTGGTCAATGTGCGTACTGTGGGTTCAGGTGCCAGATGGCCCCAGATTATGCCCTGACTGGTCTCGTTTGTGGAAATAAAATCAATAAATCCTCATCATTTAGACATAAAGTTGTTTATTAAGCTACAAAAAATACAAGCTTATAAAACTTTTATATATATTGAATGGCATTTAAACAGTCGGACTGTACCTGAAAATTGAAGAGGACAAATCTACAGAAGAATTTCACTTCCTCCTTTTTTTTTTTTTTTTTACAAAAAAAAAGGAGAGAGAGCAGAGTTATGATGCCTAACCACATTCGCTGCTTTATCAGCTTTATGTGTGTGGTTTGAGTATTGTATGCCTCTCCAGGGCTGCAGACTGGAAACTAGATGAACCTGCATGGACTGGAAGGATGAAAATTACAGCAAAGGGCAAAATGGCTTTCATCAAACTAGAGGATAAGAACACAGGTAAAGGAAATAATCAGTAATACCTTACTGTATATATCTGTGTGTCTTCCATGTGTAATATTGAGAGCTTGAGATGTTGTCCCCTTAGAACTACAGAGAACACAGACAGAAGTTGAAAATTATGACAACTCAGAGGATAACGGAAATGTTTTTAATGTTTATATATATAAAAAAGAAAAAAACATGAACAAGAATATATGAATATGTCAATTTTTGCCAAAAGAAATCCCCTCAGATATGGCCTCATAATTCTAACCTTTGTTGTTCCAGTAATTTTTAGGTAGGATAAGTCTTATACCAGAATTAACATATTGTTTATATTGCCTCTGGTCTATGTATGTGGTAAACAGGAGAGCTGTTTGCACAAGCACCAGTTGAGCAGTATCCAGGTGTTGCAGTTGAAGCTGTGACAGACTCAAGCAGATATTTTGTGGTCCGGATAGATGACGGCAATGGTGAGAATAGCAATTTTGTGCCAAGCATGCTTTCAAATGTAAAGTTAGTGCAGGAATCACTGACAATTTTGATATATTTTTAAGGGCGTCATGCTTTTATTGGAGTGGGTTTCGCTGATAGAGGAGATTCATTTGACTTTAACGTTGCACTACAAGACCATTTTAAGTAAGTTTCTCTATTACTAATGTGGAATATGACCTCATTTGCACAGTGCCAGTTAAATTGAATAACTGAATAATTTCAGTAGTAGTTGATGCTTTTGTGTATTTTCAAAGGTGGGTGAAACAAGAAGGTGAACTTGCAAAACTAGAAGCCTCCCAAAGTAATGCACCAAAGCTTGATCTGGGATTTAAAGAAGGACAGACGATTAAGATCAGCATTGGGGTAAGCATTAAGTTATTAATTAGTCATAACAAATAATAAAATCAAGTAAATACTCAATAGCACGCTATGTGACAGAACATAAAGAAAAAGGATGGAGGTGCAGCCAAACCACGGCCTGCAAGTGGGGGTCTCTTGCCCCCTCCACCTGGGGCCAAAGTTGGAGGAGGCATCATCCTGCCTCCTGTGGGTCAGCACTCCGCTCCAGTCATCCAGACAAACACTGGTAATTAGTCCCTAAACATGATTTTAAACCATGAGTGACGAACATGACTCTGAATATTTTAAACATTAGAACTATAGATTTATTGAGCTATTGATTAATCTATGAATACATTTTTATGATGGTCCTATGATCAAAATTCTAATGTTTATTTTGTGCTATTTTTACCTGCCAGTTTTTTTTTTTTTTTAAAGTAAAGTATCATGTTTATTATCCAGCTCAAATTAGACTAGGAACAGGAAGCAAATGAATGTATACACTTGCTAAGTTCACATGTCCACCAAAATCAATTATCTGATTTATGCACATTTAAGATTATTTAAATGACACGTAAACCACATAATCTGATGTGAGTAATCAAAGGGACTGTGGGTAGACAGAAATCAGATGATGATGCTGTTTACATGTTATTTTATTATTATACTGCAAAAAATAAGATAATCAGATAATAATTAAATCGTGGTATTAATTACATGTTTCTTCAACCGCTCTTCTAGACTTTGGTTCCCCTGTTTCCAATGCACCTCAAGCCAACTCAGACCTATGGGGAGATTTTGCATCAGCAGGCTCCAAGTAAGACGTATACTAGTATTTCTCAAAAAATTGGAATATCATGAAGAAGTTCAATATTTTTTTCACTCATTTCAGAAAGTCAAACTTGTATATTATGTAGACTCATGACTTTTTCATGATATTCAAATTTTGATTTAGTATAGATTTAGTATTCTTCCATCATGGCATCTGCTCATCTGTTGTTGTTTGGTTTTTTTTTTGGCTCCATGATCACCCCTTTCTTTTTTCCTCCTCAGCTCCAATAAAGACCCTGTTCAGTCTGGATGGGTGCAGTTTAGCTGAGCCCTGGTGCAAATACGTGCACACACTCGGGCTCCATACATTCCTAGGAGAAGGTGACTGAGGAAACTGGACATGCACTTGTTTGTAACAAAACACAACACACTGTTTAACAGCTCCATAAAATGTACAGATTTTTTTTACATATCCCATATTAACACTTTGGAAGGTCTGATGATGACCTGTCCACTTTCTAATGTTTGAAGGGAATCCGTATGTAGTTTAATTTAAGAAAAAATGAATTTTGTTTTGTTGTTTTTCATCTTTGTCTTTGTCACAGCTTAGTAATGCTTTTATTTTATAGTCTATTCTTTTATGGCAAACACAATTTCTCTTGCAACAGTGAAAGTTGCAACTTTTATTGATAGTCTATTTTTTGAAGTGTATTCACATCTGAGAATGTATTTCTCAAAATCACCAAATCACTGTCAAATACTAAAATATTTTGTAGGAAAACTAGGAGTTATAATGCCTTACCTACATGTATTTTTTCTATATTGATCAAATGTGTTCTTTTCCTTTTGTTTTTGTGGGTTTTACCAATTTGAAGTGTCTTTTGAGAACAATCAAGTGCCTTCCAAGACAACTCTAAGAAAATTATACAATTTTATCATGTTGTAAATAAAAAAATATATTTCATTAAAGTCTTGTTGTGTCTTCTGACCCGCTTTTGTTTTACCACAAATGAAGAGGTCTTTCTATTATTACAAACATTGCCAGTTTGTGATTGCAAAAAGGAAAACATATTTCATATAAAGCTTGTGGACTTTTACATTGTCATACAACAGATTACTTTGTATGTAAATTTGCATTTACTACACCCAGGTATCTCTTGCACTTAAGTCTTTGTTTGGTATCCAATGACAATAATAAACAAACGTCATTGAGATAATATTATCCCAATCTGCAAGTAAAGAGAATGAGAGGGCATTTTAAGTTATTTATTTGCTCTGTAATAAGCCTTCATTCCTCTTAAATGTTGTACGAGTGGATTCCTCATTTATTGTTGGGACATGCCCTAGTTTCATGGTGCATATCAGATTATTTCTTCAGATACTATTGTCCATCACATCATGATCCTCCTACTGTAAACTGCAGCCAGCTTCTGTGTTTAAATCTAAGTCCCTCCCCGGAAAAAGCATGGGTGAGCTCGGAGAAGTAGACCCTACTCCAGGCCGCTGGTACTGGCTCTGCAACTAGGACTGTTATTTGAATCTAAGAAACACCCAGTGACTGACGGATACAAGAGAGAGAGGCAGTCGTGCAACGGGCCATAATTTAAGGTAAGATTAGAAATCAAGGGAACTGCATAATTTCGCTGCCTTTGCCTAAAATTGCCACTTCAGTCAATGCGTAAATCTCGGTTCCTTTAAGGTTGTGATATGGATGTCCTGCGTTGCGACAAAAAACAGTAGAAGTTTGCCGTCTCTTCTGGTGTGGGCACGAACATCTACCATTTTGTTCATACATTTGGATGCGTGCGGTGAATGATGCTAGGCTAACACAAGCTTGGTGGACTTCTCCCTTCTCCTCATCCTCTTCCTCCTCCTGCGCCTCCACTCGGTGACGCAGAACCGAGCGGGTCTAAAGTTGGACACGTCTTATTAGGACGCATTAAAGAGATGCGCGCCCAGATGCTGTTTCCATGTAGGATTTAATAGACAGAAAACAAGTCAATTCAGAGTTAATTGAGTTATGGTATTATAGGAGCAACAAGTGGGAGCATTGTCTACTCAACAATTGAATGCCTTTGGTTGCGTCCTAGTTTTGGTTAGTAGTAGGCTGGGTGGGCGTAGTTAAAGCTGGGGGTCTGCTCATATCAGTCTGTCCGTAATTATGGCAATCAAACACAACTACAACGCTACATACCTCTTTTTAATCACTTAATTTAAACTTGCATTTCACTACATAGCCATACTTGTATAGCATGATTAGTATGATAGAAGCATGATTTTAAAATTCATGAATTCATTATAAAAATATCCTAGTTTGGTCTTCTTTGTGCAAATTACAGTAATAGCCTATTAATAACTTATTACTGACTATTTTCATTTTACAGCCTGCAGGCATAATTCAACCACAATTAATCACTAAACATAATTTGCTTTAGTAAGGGACGGTTGTTAATCCAGACTTCCTTTCTTACTCCCCCCTACCCCCTTGGCAGCAGTGGTGTGTATCACCTCTCTATGCAGATAGTGAGAGTATGAGTGAGGTGGAGGAGGAGGGCAGCGCGTCTTAAAACCTGCTAATCCTGCTGCTGTCCTCAATCTGCGCCTTTCTGGGAGCAAAGTCAAGCGGCACACGCACGCCCCTTTAACTTTACGCACTCTGACTGCTATGAAGGCCACGGGATTTTTTAAAGACAATTTTGTTTGAACAAGTGATGCTGATTTTAAACTTTGAATACGTGGTTTCACTTGGAGTTAATCCTATTCTCTGAGGGATTTGTTAGTCTGCTGGCGTTGCAATGAGCACTAAAGAAAACACGGCTGCCCCAGACAGCGACTCTAACAAACTGGAGTCTGTCATTCAGGTACGTTTTAGGCAACCCGTTGGTAATTTGTACAAATTATTGCTCATTTGGACGTCTGCGCTCAGGCTTCTGTATGCATGCATTGTATGCGTAATAGTTTTAATTACGCAGTGCCTGTGGAGTGACTGCTTGGCACCTGCTCATGTGGGACATTATAATCACCCAATTACCATCATACTATTGTTGTGTGGTTGTCAGTAGTGAGGTCTTTCTCACGTTGATGGGCTTTGCTATTCGTGGGCTCAATGCATGCCACCATAAAGGGATATTTACACATTGCTTAAGCCTTATAAATTCAATCATATTATTGGTTATAAGACTTGTTTTTGCTTTGTATTTTTAAATTTGCAATTCAGAAACTGGAAGAGAGTGTTTTGTCTGAGGAGAAGCTGACTGTAAGGGGCCCTTCACCAGATGCCCCTCCAACAGGTCTGCCAGCTCGAGTCAGAGAGATAGTCACTAAGAACCTCAGTGATAACAGTATGTGCACTTATACAACTATATAACTATCAGTTGTCAACTACAACTCATTTGTCATAGCTTATCTAAATAAATTTGTATTTCCACCCAGCACCAGGAGCCATGTCGTCAGTTATGTCTCTACAGGAGGAGAATCGTGTGCTTCAAGGAGAACTATCCAAACTTGAGGATTTACTTGCCCATAGCAGAGCGGATAGGGATGAACTCGCCATAAAGTACAGCGCAATCAGCGAGAGGGTGAGTCTAATCTTAAAAATCAATGCCATTTAAACAGACTTTAATGGGTTAGTTTGACAGTAGAACGGCCTGATTGACGTTTTACTATTTGACTGTTTTTGTGTCCGTCTTTGTCTGAGATTTGGTGGTTTCCACGGCAATATGAAGTGGAATGGAACTGAAGTGGACTGTTGCCATAGCATCTGTCTCCCATGGTGACTGTAAACAGGGGCTTCACAGTGAGCTGAGGGGGGCTGAGGAAGGGCCCAGACAAGGGCATTGCCTCTGCAACTGTCCCACTGGAAGGAACCTATTACCTTTTAATATTCCAACCAGTTCTAGAAAGAATTTGTCAGATGCAGGGATTGACCAGGTAGGGCATCTTGCTCATAGCTTGGATAAGAACATATGACTTTAAGGACTTTCATTGATAAATTTATGTTAAAGGTGCACTATGTAACTTTTCTTGTCCATAACCTCATGGAGATATTATTGTTTTCCTACAGAATGGGATTCAAATGATCTATCTTGCATTTATTCCGTTACTGACACTTTATTGCTCAAAACATACTTTGAAAAACATGCCTTCTTACTGTGAGCAGGATCACCTCTCTATAGATCTGGCCTTCTGTGGAATATTATCTATAACATTTCCAAGCTAGTAGGGTACTGCTATACCACTCCATTTTATCATGATGTACACTTTGTATTTTCTCTTGCCTTAAAGAGGTAAATAAAATAATCTTCTTCTGAAAGTTCACACTTTGTTGTGATTGGTTAACTGCTATGAACTCATTGTAATGCTGCATTGACTAGACTTAGATTTAAACTTTTTTTTTTTCTCAATGTTTCCCTCAAACCCACAGCTTGAGCAGACACTGCGGTTTGACTCCAGTGATGGGGAGCAGACCTCAGAGTCCAGGAGCCTGGTCCAGCAAAACGTGGATCTGCGCAGACGACTGGACGAGGAACAGGCTTCATACAAACGCAAACTCACTGCCTACCAGGAGGGGCAGCAAAGGCAGGCGCAGCTGGTGCAGAAACTACAAGCAAAGGTAGATGTCTTTATTAAGGTATTTATAAGGTGTGACAGCAAAGAAACAAAATATTATAGTTTCTTGTGGTTGTAGGTTCTTCAGTACAAAAAGAAATGTGGGGATCTGGAGCAGGTGCTGCAAGAGAAAAACTCAGAACTCGAAAAGCGCAAACTGAGCGTAAGTTATGGTCTTCTAGTTAAACTACTAGTTACTGGTTAAATTCAAAGCAATTCTATCTTGATTTCTGAGCATACAAAAATACCAACGAAAATTAAGCTAAAATGATACTAGTTTCAAGGTTGTGTGTTGGTTAATTGAAGGCTGAAATCAATGAAGCTTTATTTATATAGCGCTTCATAACAGCAAAATGATCCAATTGATCATTGTTGGTGGTGTATAAATGGGCTCTGAAAATACAGAGAAGCACTTTCTGGGGGCAAAATTTTAAATGTTTTTTTTTAATCTATTAAGTATAGTTTCATTTACATTGCAGAGTGACAGTGAAACCTCAAATGGCCACCATCAAGATGAATCTAACAACTTGGAAGAAGCATTAATCCGTCTAGAGGAAGAACAACAAAGGTGATTGTGTTACAAATTACTCGCCCTGTCAAAATATTTTTCTCAAATACCTGGTTTTGTGTTTAGGAGCAGTAGTCTTTCTGCTGTGAACGCCATGCTGAGGGAGCAGTTGGAGCAGGCCAGTTTGGCAAATGAGGCTCTGAGCCAAGACATCCGCAGACTGACTGTGGACTGGACCAAAGCCCGAGAAGAGCTAGAGCAAAGAGAATCTGACTGGAGGAGAGAGGAGGAGGTGCAGGATGATTTTTGAAATAGATTGCCCCAACACTTATAGAGCCATTACGTGGTCTTAACAATTGTATTTTCTGTTCAGTCTTTCCATAGTTACTTCAGCAGTGAGCACAGTCGGCTGCTCGTGTTGTGGAGGCAGGTGGTCTGGTTCAGGAGACACATCTGTGAAATGAAGACCTCAACTGAAAGGTACTAAACTGTTAGTTTAGTACCTTTTACAGTTTAAACTGTTATTTTTAGACCAGTGGTTCTCAAACTTTTCAGCCTAAGTACCACCTCAGATAATATTTGGCTTTCCAAGTTCTACCAGAACTTAACCTGGATTGTATAAGGCATAAATTAGGTCTAAATAAAATCTACAATAAGACTACTAACCACACCATGGATTAGGTTGTTATTTAACCCTTCAGGACAAATACATTTGTTTAAAAAAAATAAAAAATAAACTCAACCTGCAGAGGACCCCATGTACACCTGTGTACCGCCTGAACCATTTTTTGAAAAGTTATATAATGTTTATTTCTTCCTAATCTTCATCTTCCAGAGACTTGTCAGAAATGCGTAATGAGCTGTGCCGCGTGTCTCACTCGGCCCAGCTGTCCTGTGCAGGTCTGTCTGCGTCCCTGGTCAGTCAAGAGGGAGGGGCGACCCTGGCTCTAGAGAGAGAGATGGCTCTGAGGCTTCAGTTAGAGCAGCAACTAAGAGACAGGGTCACAGAGACGATGAACCTGCAGATGAGGACAGACGCAGAGAGGAGTGAACTCAACATCAGGTACATGAGCTGCACAGTTTACACAAAAAAACACACAATTAAAAAGCAGTAGTGTGGTTCAGCTTTTGGTGAGGATGTTACAATATCCAAAATTTACACACTGTAATTTATATGAATTGTAATTTTGTCCAGAGGCTAAGCATATTGTAGTCATACTTGGCTTTTTTCCTTATAAAAAGCTCTTAAAAGCCTATGGTGCCATAATTTCTGTCATATACAAAGGGACTGAGATTGAGAAAACTAAAAAGGTACTGTACAAAAGACTATTGTCTACTATGTTTCCTCAGATTTTTATGGTCAGATCTTTGTATGGTTTGTTGGCATCCTTACATCTTGCCCAGGGACTACAGTTGAGAATTAGCTTGTAGCTAACACTGGCACATTTACAGAAATTTAATTAATTAATGTACATTGTCCCTGTTCAAATAAATAAATAAATAAATACATTTTTTGTGTCCACCCGTTGCACCATAGCAATGCCTTTAGGCATAGGAGCTTATTATATGAAATGTTAAAGATATTATTGTGAGACGATTTTTGTAAATCCCTAGAGTGCCTCAAGCCATTTTTTGCTTTACATTATTATTGTGAGACACTGATTTTGATATTAGAAATGTTTTAACACCATGAAAACAGTGATGCTTATACTTTCTGCAACTGATGGTCATTCATTAGGTTGTCCGAATCTGTCCGCGAGGGAGAGAGGCTTAGGAGCCAAATAGATGAAAAGGAAAGAGAAATTGCGGTGCTTACGAGAAGACTTGAGGTAATGCTACTTTTAAGTGCTCTAAAGTCACTTATTCATGTTTCCTAATGACCTGTTGCACTGTGTCACAGGAGCAGAGTGGTTCTGATGAGAATGAGCTGCAAACAATGAGGATACATACTGAGATACTGGTCGACACACTGAGAGACATCGCTCAGGTACACAATTATTCATTTAGTTAAACAAAAATTATTATTGTGATGTTAAACACAATATCCATGAAACAAGAATCTAAATGCATCACGTGTCTCAGTTATCAGAATCTATAAACAGATTCCAGCCTAGACATAGTCAGGATCCTTACCTTTAAAAGCTGAGTTGGATGGAGGAATTTGATGTTTGACATTGGTGCCAAACTTTAGCCTTAATGATCTGATTGAACTTTAAACCACGAGAGGAACCTACGTTTGTATATCCGATTGAGCGCAGGGGTCTGTATAACTCTATGGGAGATTTACTGTATTGGGTATTTAAACTTCTCTCTGTTGTATTGGGGATATTATTATGTTGCCCCTATATCCCCGCTCCTCCAGGTTGTGTTGACAGATGGGGAGTCCTCCTCAGAAGCAGACCAGGACCCCGGAGCCCCTCTTCTTGCTCTCGTCCACAGACCCTCAGCATCTCGTCGCTCTTCCTCTCCAATGCGTCTCTCCTCTGGGAAGCTCCTGCCTGAAGGGGTACTCTGTGCCCTGCGCTCAGCAATCACCAACAGACAACTACAGCTGCAGGTGACACTCGTATATATTTCCTAATTTTATCAGTGTGAACAACAGACTATTTTAATGCTTATGCTCAATTATCTTAGAGTGAGTATCCAGTTCCTAGTATAGACTAAACGGTTCTGCCAAATTCCTTGACAAATAACTGTCAATACAAATTCAGTAAGAATCAGTATAACATAATGAAAGATACTAAATTGAATTGTATATAATGTATTTTAGTCAGGATGTACTGTCTACAATCATTTGATGTTTCAAACACTGTCTATGAAGGATTTCCGTGGGCGACTGCAGTCTGCCCAGTCTTCGATTCAGCAGCTCCGAAAGCAGCTCTCAGATTCTGATATGATTAAAAAAGAGCTGGAGCAGAAGAACCAGGCGCTGCAGCGGGAACGGGACAGTGCTCAGAAAGAGAGGGAGGCTGTGCAGAGGGAGAGGGACAGAGTCAAACAAGAGAGAGATATTTTGACCAGGTAGGTGCTTCAAGAAACATGGGGATTCTCAAAACTGGATATCAAACATATTTTTTTCCATTTAGCCTGAATATGAATGCACATTTTGTTCTCTTTCTGTTTCTTACATCTATTAATTTGTCATTTATTCAGTGGCTGGTAACCATTAATTAACAACATTCAATTTAGTACTACGGTGTAAATATGCACATCAAATTTTAGAAAGGTTTTTTCAGTATTTCAAAATTGTTCGCTCAGATAACATAGGAAATCATATTAAAAAACAATAATCAGGAAACAACTATGGTTAGGGAAAAAATATAACTTAAACTGTGTTTGGTTTAGACCTGGTTCAGTCACAGATTATTTCTTGTCAAGACCTGGGTTAAACCTGCTTTTACCTGTTGGTTGTATTTTTGTCTTTAGTCCAGTATTAACGTTTCAGTTCTTGTTGCATGTTTCTGAAATGCAGCCTTATTTCCAACGTAAGCATAACTGTATTATGTTTTCTGTAGTGACAAGGTGAGCTTGGAGAAGTCCCTACAGTCCGCTCAATCCAGTGCACAGCTGCTACAGATGGATTGTGAGAAGCTACAGTTGTCTGTGGCAATGGTGCAGCGAGAACGGGACACAGATAGAGAAGAGAGAGAGGTCACAGCTCTGGAGAGAGACCGTGCCCGGGCAGAGGCACAGCGCATGTAAGGTGTAACTCTGATTGATAGAAAGAAGAAAGTAGCATCCAGTATCTACATTTTAACATCATAAAAAGCAATATACATTTGTTTAAATGACTGTTCAGAATAGTAATCAAGCTGTAATGATTAGATGACTAATTTTAGGTTTATTTTTAGGTTTTCATTTTTCAACAAAACTGTATACCAATTACAAACACTGTTGCACACACCCCATGGGTAGATTTATTTTCTTACTTTATGATAAAAACATCTCTTGAAAACAGTGAGAAAGGTACTGAAGCAAGTTAAGTGGTCTTATTTAAGAAATTTACTCTAACCAGCATCCTGGATTCTTTAATAATTTATTGTGTGTGATACTGTGAGTGATAGACAGATGCATAGAAATATAAATGTGTGTCTGTATTTTCCATGTGCAGACAGAAACAGTGGGAGCAGAGCGAGAGTCGTGCTTCAACCCAGAGAGGAGAACTGTCTGCAGTGAGGGAGACTTACCAGCAAGGGGAAGTAGAGAGGCAACTGCTGGAGCGAGAAAAGGACCAGCTTTCCAAGGCTCTAGCTCAAGTAAATCGATTATTTTGTCACATATTTGATATTTTCACTTTCGGTATATATTTTTTATGTTTGTCTTTGTTTTAGGCGGAGAGTCGTAACGCAGAACTGTCCCTGTTGTTAAACAAACTACAGTCTGAGGAGGCAGCGCTCAGAGACTCTTTGACAAAAATGGGAAACTTAAATGAGGGTTTAACCCAGGACAAAGTTGATCTCAACTCATACATCCTCCAGGCAATACATCCTTGCACCTATACTCATTTTAATACAGTGAATTGAATTCCAATATCTGACACAATCAAATAAATTTGATATAGAGTATTATGTTAAGAATAAGTTTGAGGTTTGTGTGTCACTGATGCAAATATGTTTAATGCATTGATGCAAATTTAAGATACAAAAGTACATTTGTGCAAAAAAAAAGTAAAAAAAAAAAAAAAATAGTGCTCATTAAAGCATTATCTTTTTTCATGCAGCTCGAGGAGGAAAAGTCCCTCCTCCAGACTCAGAGGCGTGAAGCAGAGCAGGAGAAGCTGACAATCAGAGATGAACTTGTGCGTTTGGAGCAAGGTCGTCTGGAGCTGGACTCTTTGAGAATAACTCTACAACAGTCTCTTCACGATGCAGAGCTGAGCCGTGCAGGGATGGAGGCAGAGCTACAGAGTCTCAGAGCGGACCGGCTTAAACTGCAGGAGAGAGTCACACAGGTAAGGGCATCAGAAGTACACTGTGTATGTTGGTCTGTGTAATCCAAGTATCGTCTATAGCAAAAGAAAATTTAATTATTTTAATCAGATCAATAGAAGGCCATGACTTACTAGAACCCTGTCAGAACAGAACAAGCTACTTGGATGAGTGGCAAAACATATTCACTCTTAAAAACTTTTGGCTAGCTGACAGATTTCAGTTGTCTTTCACTGTTTACAATATGATCTTACAGTGAATTATGTTTCATGATACACAATATAATAATTATTGATCTATAATTATTTTAAAATATGATATAGTCTTCAAAGATATAGTCTTCAAAATAATCACACAAACTGGACTCAGATCACAATCATAATCATAATTATAGGTTTATCTTTAGAGAGTGAGTTCAAAAATCTTTGCCCAATCCCATTATACACAGTATAAAGAAGTAAACATTGCTTTGTGTTGACAGCTCTGTGGGGAAGTGACATCCCTCAGTTCAGAGTTGAGTTTGGTCAGAGGAGAAGGGCAGAGGAACGAGGTGGCCTTGGAGGAGGTGGGACGGGGGCGTGCTGAACTGGCCCGGGATAAAGCAGCTTTGGTGGTTCAACTTGCAGCTTCCGAAAGAGAAAATACACTACTGTCTGAAGAACTGACTGCATTTAGGTGAGTTCTGATGATTAGTGCACTGAGTTACATTTACTTTCGGTGCTGGCTAAGCAAAGTGATTAGCATTCAATGCAAAAAGGTTAGATTCCCAGGCCATGTGTAGTCATTATGTGAGGAGCTTGCATGTTAATTACATTTTTTTTTCATGAAATGTAATTATGTAGCATTATAAAACATAAAATATTTGGTCAAATTCTTCCCTAGTTTCCCTAGTGTTACAGTTTTGATTTATAAATTTATCATTTTGCTTCCCACTTGGACATGGGAAACAGATATTATGTATAGCCAAAAGTCATCCAATTTATCCAATAATTATACTTTTAAAAGGTTTACACCTATGTTTTCATAAACAAATGTTTGAACTGTCAATAAAATTTGTTCCTTCTGTGTATTTATTCAGGTCTGAGAGAGAGGCTTTGGAGACCAGTCTGTTTGACGTTCAGCAGCAGTTTGTTCATATCGAGTCCCTCAATAAACAACTGGAGACAGAAAACCAGACACTCAGAGTCCGATCAGAGACTACAGCAGGTGAGTGGACAGTAGGGCAGAAATATTATCTCTGAATGCACGGTTAGAAACCTATATACATTTTAATATTTACCTTTTACTTTATTTGTGGGTGTACCATGTAGATTTCTGGTGCAAGAATGCCACCTGCTTGTCTTTTTAGAGATATTGTTGCGTGAAATGTTCCACAGTGTGGCATTCCACCTTTTATGTTTTCATCTTTTTTGCTCAAAAACCTCTTGAAAAACATGGATTGTTACTGTGAGCCGGGTTGCCTCTCCACAGATCTGATCTGTATCTTGGCCTGGTGTCCTCACCTGCTTGTCACCATGTTTGCAGAAATGTTTATGTGCATTGTCCTTGTTCAGTAATAAATAGATAAAAAGAAAGGATGTATAAGTTTAATGCCATACCGTGGTATCTTGTTGGTAAAGGTAGAAGAGATCCCAAGAAAGATTATATAGTGCACATTTAAACTTAGATTTTAATTTGTGAATCTTTAATGTTTCTTGTTTCCTTTCAGCTGAATTAAAACGTGCTCACTCTGATGGGGAGACTGCAGTGGCTCAATTTGAAAGAGAGAAGCAGACTTTAAGTCAGACTTTAAGCAGCGTCCAAACCCAAGCCCAATTGGTCCTTCGCAAAACCATCTCTGAACACCAGGAGGAGGTGGAGAGACTCATTTCGGAGAAGGTGAACAGTGGGCCCTAAGTAGTTTTCACATTGTTGGAACCTTTTGCATTTCCTGGTACTTTTTAATACCAGTCACCATTTGATATAATTTCTCAAAGGAGGAACTGACAATTCTATATTGCTTTAATTAGTGTAATGTCCTTTTTCCATAATGTTCATTGGTTCTCAGCATGTTACAGTAATAGTAGTTTTAGGTTTGTTTTCTGGGAATTTTTAGCATATAATTAATTCTTGTAGTCCTTTGTGAGGCAAGTACAGACCCAATATGTTCTGCTTTAGCCCAAGTTATTGGTTAGATAGTAAAGCCATATACTTGTGAAAAGTTTCAATATGAATGTCAGAATAATATTTTTGCCTTTTATATTCCAGGAAACGTTACGTCACAACTTGCTGATGGATCATGAAGTGTCAATGAGGAAACTGAGGCAGGACACAGAAGAGCAGCTGCTTAAAGCCCAGAATCGAAGAGAGGAACTACACGAGGAACTGAGAACCCTCCAGCACCACAGGGACCAGTGTCTGCTGCAGGCTGAGACTGACAAGCAACAGGTCAGACACAAGAGCACAGGAGGTTGTGGTAATTTTACAGAAATATTTTTAAAAATCACATCTGTAGCCACAGCTGCTGTTGGGTAAAATGATATGTCATCATATACACATTTACCACATTCATACTAGGCAATGTGAGTGGAGCATCTTGCCTAAGGACAGAGTGACAGAACCAAGCGGGTTAGTGGATGAGTGCTCTAACCTCTGAGCCACTGTTGACCCTAGTAGCTGTAGTCACCAGTAGTGGTAGTCTTCACTTAATGGAAGTAGTAGTTTTATGTATTATGAACCATTCTGTTGTGCTGTCCCTAGGCTCTATCATTAAAGGAAGCAGAGAAAGCAGCTCTGTGTGAGAAAGTCTCAGGTCTACAGGCTGAACTGTCCACTGCATTGCTAGATGCAGAGAAGCTGACCAGAGAGGTGTCCCTGTGCAAAGAACAGGAGCAGGTCAGAAAAACCTTGCCACTTTATATTATTATGAAGTAGGATTTATATTATTATTAAGTAGGATATTTAACTTTGTGTTGTACATCCACAGATCAGAGTTGGAGCCCTGAATGCTGAACTGCAGGCTCTCCAGTGTCAGCTCGAGGATTCAGCCTCTGCTCATGAACGTGAGCAGAGCGGACTTCAGCGGACGTGCACAGACCTCCAGTCCAGGGCTGATCTGGCTTTAAGAGAGGTACAAATTAAGGAGGTTATGTTTAATACTTTAATCAATTTATTGCTATTATGGCCTTAATCATTATAAACAATATGATTAATCACCTATAGAAGAGATAAGCTAGAGTGCCATCTGAGACCCTACAGAAGTATCGTCAACAACTTTCAAAAAACTGCGGAAGTCTCTTTTTTGTTTTAAAGCAATTTTGACAACTGTTTATGATAATTATCTATAAAATTGCTTCAAAATGTACAGTACAGTGGCATCAAGCTAGTGGTTAATAATTAATTGCCTATAATTTGATAAAAAGACCAAATTCATTGATTAAAGTAAATTAATGTATATAGTAAAATAGTATAAATATATCATACAGTAAAATAAACATTTAAAAATGCAAAACTAAGGAATTACAATAGAATTAAAGATTAAGTTGTGTCCTGTTTACCAATTATTATTATTTCCATTGTTATTATTTCTATCTCCTTCAGTTGGAGCAGTGCAGGGCCTCTCTCTCAGCCAGTGAGGAGACCAGGGACCAGCACAGGCACAATTTACTGGAGGCGGAGCGTCGGCTGAACCAAACTCAGGATTCAGTCGATAACTTCAGGAGAGAAGTGACTGAGCAGTGCCGTAGCCTCAGTGACATCACCAAAGAGAGAGACACTCTCAGCCAATCAAATGCTCTGCTCCGAGAGACTCTGAGGAGTGCAGAGACAGACAGGATCAGGTATGCTTCAGCTCGCACTTTTCAATGGTCAGTAACTCAATCCCTGAATTTATATTGATGTTGAATGTTATTTTTATTGATACGCTTTTAATTATTAAGGTTTTAATAATAGTTATCAATAAAATATCTATCTATTTATCATGTGTCCCTGAACATGACACTTCATATTCATATAATTTGGTTGTCAGTCAGCTATGATTGAACAATGATTGAATAAATCACATTGATATTGATTGACAAGATGTAAAAGTACAAAATATATTTGAGCTTTTATAAAAAAAATAGTTTAGGATTGTACATTTCAGTCAATAAAAATATATATTCACATATGTTTTTTTATTAGACCACGACATACAAGTAAATGCTCATGTATTTCGGCATATAAATTTCCTCAGACCATTTACATTCTTCAACCCTAAACACTTACAGTGATTGTCATTTCTTGGGTTTAGCTCTTAAGACCTGAGGATGTACAAACTTCACCCCTTGAAAAAGCTTATTGTTATAAAAATAATGTACATGGTTTGTATTCGTCAGCTTGAGGCGACAGTGTGAGGAGAAGGAGCAGCGGCTGGTAGTCCTGGAGGAGAACCTGTCATCTGCGCAGAAGGAGGTGACTGAGCTGCGCAGCTGCCTCCGGGACGTGGAGCGGTCGCGACTGGAGGCTCGGCGCGAGCTACAGGAGCTACGCAGACAGGTGAGGGTGCCCCCTATGTCCATGTGTGACATTCGAAATGCATATATGATCAGTCATTTGTAAGAAGCCTTTAACTTTGAATATTCATTTGCTTTAGCTGAAGGTTTTGGAAGCAGAGAAGGAGCAGAGGAGTAGAGAAGTGGCAGAGCTGCAGACTCGCTTCTCACTAGAGGAGCAAAGAGAAGAGGAGAAGAGAAGAGAGGTCTTCACTCTCAAACAGAAGTTAATAGAAGCAGAGACAACAAGAGACTCCCTGAAAAAAGAAGTGAGTGCCACAAACACTGCATGAGTTGCCAAGAATAAAATTACATCTAGAAACTGTGTTTGTCCTGTAGCTCTCTGTGACACAAAAGCGCCTGCTGGACTCTGAGTTGGGCTGGCATGGCTGTGAGAGGGAGCTGACCGCTCGGCTGCAGGAAGCACACGGTTGTGAGAAGAAGCTCCAGGATGAGGCCAAAAACCTGTCCCTCCGTGCACAGGCATCCCAGGACGCAGCGGCCCAATCCACTCTGAAGCTGAGTGAGACACAGGGCCGACTGACTGCCACAGAGGCCGAACTGTCCCGCTCTGAGATCAGCAGGAAAGAGCTGGAGTTCAGACTGAGCAACCTGCAGTCCACACTCACACGCACACTGGGCATTGGGGCAGGGGGCAGAGGAGGCAGAGGGAGGAGTCCAGGGGGCAGCTCTACTTCACCTGGATCCATGTCCCGACACCAGAGCATCTCTCCTCTGCGCTCCTCTCTGTCTCCACCAAAAGGTAGGGCTGTAATATCAGAGCCAAGTATTAATTTTGTTATTAAATCATCATATATTGTACTGTCAAGTAAATATAAAATACTAGGTAGAACTAATTTGTTTATCCTTGATTTCTAACAGAAGTGCGCACAAGTACCCCTGACAACACTCTGGGGTCGGGTCCCATGTCTCCGGAGAGAGCAGACACACCCCTCTCCACCTCAGACCTGGACTCAGACTCACTCAGGACTGGACTCAGGGACTTCCTGTTGGAGCTACGAGACGCTCAGAGAGAGAGAGTGAGGCTAAATCACAGAATAAACTACCTTAGGTCAATGTTTTATTATTGTTATTTTATATATTACTTTCAGGATGATGTCCGCTCACAGATGAGTGGCTTACAGCGTGAACTGGAGGAACTCAGAAGCCAAAGAGACTCCGCTCAGAGCCGCCTGGCTCAGACCCAAAACTGTTTACAAGATAGCAAAGAAGGTCAAATATTTATTATTATACATTAAAATATTACTCTTTCTAATGTATGATGTACCCAACTTTAGTGAAGCGTGCAGTGGATGAGCGCCTGAGCTCCACTCAGATGGTGCTGCAGCAGCAGGAGGAGGCAGTGCGGAGAGCGGACAGAGAGAGACGCGCTCTGACAGATAAACTAAAAGACTTGGAGCGAGCTCTGCAGACCTCTGAAGCCGATAGGAAACATGTGCAGGTACAGCAAGCCCTGGTCTGACACAGCCATATGGCCCCTCAGCAGAGCAGCACTGTGCTGCAGCCAAGGGTCCTAGAATAACAAAACAACATATGACGCAGGCCCACACCCAGTGCTGCATCTAATCAGGAGTCCACAGGACACAGAGTTTTCACTATCACGCAGTTTTTCAACATTTTGCAACCATATTAAAGCTTACAGCCAAACTGATGGACATAGGCTCTATAAAGTTGTTTTTCACTTAGAGATTTTAGGTATAAGGTTTATGTTTATGCCTCTTCCTGTAACTATTTTTCCCTAAACTCATGTCTGAGCATATATCAATCAAACAGACCCTCATTGCTTTTCTTGTATTATAGGATCAACTCAACAAACAGCGGGCTGCAGAAATGCGCCTAGAGGGAGAGAGGAGACGCCTGCGAGAGGCACTAGAGGCAGCAGAGGCCCGGGCCACCCGAGTGGAGCTAGGGAGGCGCAGTCTGGAGGGAGATCTACAGAGGCTGAGGTTGACTGTGGGGGATAGAGAGGCCGAGAGCCAATTGGCCCAAGAGAGACACGACGCTCTCATCAAACAGGTGCAGTATGAAACATTCTTAAAGACAGTGAGAAATGTGAAGCGGTTACATAGTTTTCCTCTTGACAGGTGGCCGAGGGTGAGGCGCAGGTGTCTCAGCTGCAGAGAGAGGTGGACCGACTGAGTCAGGCTTTGCTCAGAGCTCAAGAAAGTGAAACTTTGCTCAAAGAGAGAGCTGCAACTCTGAACCTAAGTGTGAGTGAGGCCACAGCGGCTCAGAGCAGCTCACAGAGCCGCCTCTCAGTGCTGGAAAAGTCACTCTCTGCATCAGAGCTGGAGAGGCAGCAGCTCCAGGTGAGAGAGAGACTGGGGACACATTGAGGTCTGAAGAAGTACTGATAGCGTTTTGTTTCATCAGGAACGCCTGGATGAAATTAGAGCGTCTTTATCTGAAAGCAGAAGAAATGTTGCTGCTCTCACTGAACAAGTGCAAAGCCTCCAAAGTGAACTAAAACACAGTGAAGTCAAACGAGAGGAACTGGAGTCTGAAATCAGCCACCTGCAGGAGGTGATACTTCTACACACCACCATTACCCTAACACATTTGTAAAAAACACCACAATTATCCGCACACATGGACACAGAAATCAGTGAACTCATGTCATTCTCCTCAGGCCCTGCGTCAGCGCTCCGTCAGTCTGTCCGAGGCCCAGCACTGCCTGGAGTTGTCTCAAACAGAGCGCTCTGCTGTGGAGGATCGACTGCGCAGCCTCCAGAGGGCAGTGGCCATGTTGGAGACCGAGAAGAAAGACGCAGAGAGGCAAGCTGTTAGGCTGGAGAAGGACAAGAATGCTTTGAGAAACACACTGGACAAAGTACAAACAATGGCCTTCTGTATACCATGCATTCATTGACAATCGCATTTTGAGATGCTTTCTTCATTTATTCTGATATCTTGTTCAGGTTGAGCGTCAGAAGTTGAAGTCTGAGGAGGGCACCATGCGGCTCTCTGCTGAGAAAAGCCGGTTGGACCGATCACTAAACACGGTTGAACAGGAGCTACAAGAAGCACAGCAGCAGATCCTAATACTACAGGTATAATTTGATACGATACACATGGCTCACAAATTATGATAGTATCACAATTTTGCAATTCATGCAATAAGTAATATATTGTATATGATATTCTGCAATATATCACAGTTTTTTTTAAAAATCGTGTTTATTTTTTAAACCACTACTTGCACAAACTTAATATGACACACACCTATCAGCAAAACCATAAATATGTCAAAAGTATTAAATAAACAAGATTCCTTTCTCGAAATAAACAAAATTGTAGCTCAAAATAAAATGGTAAAATATAATTTAATATTTGTCTAAATATAAACTCTCATACTCTCAATACTCATGGCCTTATATCGATACAGCAGCTCATAAACAATTTAATGAGCAGCATAACATATTGATATTTTAATGTTTTAACACACCCTAATTTAAAGACAAGTAAATGCTGTTGGAGCCTAACCAATAGCTCCAACCAAGTTTAAAATACATATACTGTATAAATAAAATCTTTATAGTCCTTTTATGGGTGTTATCACTGTAGCCATGAGCCATATGTGAAAGGTCCATGCACAAATGTTATAGTATCATGAAACTGAAGCTAGGACCATAGATTTTCCTTTGTCAGACTTTTTATAATGCATGTTTCCTTTTTTCTATTTAATCCATCCTGTCTTTATCACATGGTGAGCAGACCCAGCTGTCCGATATGGAGCAGTCCCCCAGCATTTGTGAGAGCCTGAGCAGACAGCGGGATGAAGCACAGCGGGAGGCAGAGAGGTTAAAGGCCAATCTGAGGGACGTGGAGCGCAATCTGGGAATGAGAGAGAGAGTCCATCGGCACCGAGTCAAGGGGCTGGAAGAGCAGGTATAGATATAGATATCTTGTTCATATGGTATATTTAGTAAGAAAAGTGTCATTAGGATTGAATGTAGATTCAGGTTTTGATGGTTTTATTAGTAAATGATTAAATGAAAACTAACGATTCATTCAAACCAGTTATTGCTCTGAGCATCAATTAATTAAATGGAGGCATGGAACTGACTGAATATTTTATCAGGATGTTGTGCAAAAGCAACATACAAAACAGAATGAGTGAACCACATCTTCATGAGCAAAAGACCAAGTTACATTGTGACTCCCAATACTCTAACTAACTCACTCCAGGTGTTCCCATTTCTGCAAAATAATTAGTCCACTAGTAAAAAAACTAACTAAACTTAAGGATTACAGGCCTTGTGTGAAAATGCATTGCAGATGTTCAGTAAACGTTCTTTTTCTCAGGTGTCCACTCTGAAGGAGCAGCTACAGCAGGAGATGAAGCAACGTCATCCCTCACTTCAGCCTCCTTTACTGTCCACTACATAATAAAGGCAGCTTATTCCTATTCACTCCAGCAATGAGCTGAAATCCAGGGAAAATAAAAAATATCCTCAGCACAAATGTTGCAGATAGAAAAACTATTCAGTGAAGTCTTGTTGAAATGCTTTTAACTACTATGTGTGTGATTATTAACTGTTACACTGAGCAGAGATGAGAGGCAGCTGTGGTCTTGATTCCAGACCAACTCCGGGATAACATCTGCTATTAATCCTGGTTTAACTCTCCCAAACTTCTAACTTTTTATTGTGGAGGAAACCCAAACCTTTCAAGGGATCCTCTTTGACTGATTCTTGGAAAAAATGTGGGAATAGAAACGACAGAACAACTGTATAGTTAGTTATTGACATTCATATCAACATTTAAAAGCACTACTTTTTATAATGAAGGAGAATCAATCACAAACTAATTGTATCTAATTTAAAATGTTTCAAAATCTGCTTTTTAGTATTATTTTAATAGTCTTGTATTTTTACAATTTAACCACTAACAATATTAAATAATGCTAATAGTGTTGTATTACATAAAAATGTAAAACATGGTTCTAATGAAATAAACCACTAAAACCACTACTGCAAGCAACTTGTGCCATTCCAAGAACACACACAAGGGAAGTATGGTAGCAGAGTGGTTAGCACTCTCTGCGAATTTCAGTCACCATATGGACATGCATGTGTTTGGTGAATTCATGACTCTCTAGTGCCCCCAATAGATAAATTAGTGAATAGTTGGCTGTCAGTATGTGGTGAGCATACTGCTGGGCAACAAATGAAAAGCTGTCTTTCCATCTTTCTCACAGTCAGACTATAATTTAGCTTTTAGTTTTTGGCTGTTGACTTTAATGAATTGGGAGGTTCAGACAAAGCCCCTGTTTCTTGCCTTTGTGTCTATGGAACTTTTTCACCTAAATAAGCTGCAATGATGCTCCTGGCACCTTTGGCGGTGTCACAGCAAGAAGGTTCTAGGTTCGATCCCCGGGCCTTTCTGTGTGGAGTTTGCATGTTCTACCTGTGTCTGGATGGGTTTCCACTGGCCACTCCGGTTTCCACCATGAACCTAAAATATGCAGCACCTTTATGAACTGACATCAGGGACAGTGACCTTGCCTGATGGATGGCACCTTTGGCACCTGATTGAAAAAAGCCAAATGAATGAACTCATATCACCAAGTTGGAATAGAAAAGTGATGTTTTATTTCCAGTCCTTATAGTGACTGTTTCACAAAGCAGTAGTACAGAGGCCTATGACATTTCCAAGATGTATTTGCAAGCTTTCGGACTAGTTGCTTCAGTTCAGGTGGATCTGGGACAAGATGTGAGTCACTCACACCTGTTTCCCGAAACACATTCGATAATCTGCCTTAAAAAAAATGATGGCTGGATAGTGGTCAGTGCACAGTTGCCATCATTATAATAACAATCACTGCTATTAAAACATAAAATACACAAATAAAAAGCATTAGGTTAATATTGTACAAAATACCATTGTGCATGTATAGCACCAGTATAGCACCAGTGTGATGGTTTTGTAGCACCAATGATTGTCAGCGGAGTAAATATATTCATTACACACTAGGTCTTTGGCAAACATATGAATAAAAGAACAAAAGTCTCCAATACTGGTTTTCATTAGGGATGTAACAACTTTGGCTATGTGGCAATATCAGATGTGTCACTGTAATGGGCTACAATAAATGAGCTTGAACATGCACTATGTGACTTTTCTGGTAAGGGTTCTGTCAGAAGATTATTTCTTTGCTTGAAATGTTCTACAGTATGGCATTAAACACATCCTAACATTATTCATTTATTCAACTGCAAGTGTTTTATTCCTCAAAAAATACCTCTCCTCAAATCTTATCTGTAACTTGGCCCAGTGTTGTCACATGCTTTTATCAATGGAAAAAAGTTTAAGGCCATACACTGTGGACCAATCAAGGCCATACACTGTGGACCAATCGAGGTAAAGCAATAATATTTCCATGGAGACAAGCAGGCGGTGGACCCTGCACCAGAAGTTATACACTTCACTGTTAATTTATATATATATATATATATATATATATATATATATATATATATATATATATATATATATATATATATATATATATATAATGATAATGGCCTTATTTTTACATTATGTATTGTCTTTGTGAGCAATTTTCCCTTTTTTCTTTACAAAATTTGAATAAATATTGTACTGTGCGGTTAATACCATGACAATTCAGTCCCATAAAATGTTGTTACATCTCTAATGCAAAGGAGTAAAACATGTTCAAAAGTGGTTTGGCAGCGGCAGTTTTCGGGCGAGTTTTGTCCCTGAAGTTCAGCAGCCTCCACAGCTCTTTCCACAGCTGCCCCCTATTGACCCACAGCCCCCGCTCAGAGCCGCCACGCCACAACGAGAGAACTGGTCCCGGCACAGGTCAGCTATAGACACATGAAGAAAAAGGAAATTAATGCAATATTTATGTTTTTATGTGGCTAGTGGCAACAACACCTGGGAGTTTTTAGTACTATTCTCATGGAAAAAATGTCCCAGGAACTAACAATGAGTCACTACAATGTGAAAAGGCTTTTGGCATAAAGTTATGTCTGATTTATATTTAATCCAAAATATGATACATTTTTATTGATATTTATTTTCAACTTTTTTTAAATTTCATAATAGAACTGTTATAAAAGCCACGGCAGTTGTTGCGCAGGGATTAACAAAATTGTTGTGAAACATTTGTCAATAACAGACAAGCAGATTTTTTTGGTTTAAAATACCTATGTCTCCCTTCCAGTTCTTTGGATAATCTAAAGCGTAAAGGAGACCCTCTTTCAGGAACAAATCAAACTAATCTTGTTCCAGAGAATAATTGTGAAGTTACCTCTGAGCAGTTCTTCATGTGCACACACGGTCCGCACGCAAATCTCTTTGTTGATGATATACACCCGTCGCAAACTGAATGGAAACAGATGATTGTTAAAGACTGATTTACCTCAATGACATTTCTATTAGGTCATTCAATACTATACACGATATTTGTCCTTGTAATCTACAACTCGCTGACATTTCCTACAGTTTATCAATGCCTTTCCTAGATAAATAAGAGTTTATGACAAATCTCTCTCTTATACTTGCACCACATGAGCCACTTCATCTGTTTATCACACAGGGACATAGTTTGGCCTGAAAACACGATGAGAGTCTGGCTGTAAGTGCATTAGCAAACCGGTGACGATAATTACTGTACTGACATATCACAGATGAATAAATGAAACAATATTTTTAAGGTTTAATATTTATCATGTGTATATTTTCTTTGTATTTTTTCTTCTTTCTTGTGGAATTTTTTTTCTTTGTAGGATTATTATTGTAAGAATTATTATTGTTTTAAAAATATATATTACTCATAGATATTAGAACTAGTTTAAGTGCTTTTTTTTTCTTTTCTTTTTTTTTTTACAATTTATTGTGTCAGTGCTATAAAATGGTAACAAAATTATCATTTATTTCTGCAGCAATATATTACACTTCAAAATGTGTGACAAGGGATAGACAAACCTGTAGAAGCAGAGGCTGTTGAGACACTGTTTGCATGGCTTGTGGACTGAGTAGAGCCTGGTGCATGGGTATTGCTCTTCTCTACAGTCTGCTCAAACAAATACATGAGAGGAGTTAATATATGCATCATGAATCTGCATAAAGCCACATGTAATATTGCAGGTGTAATTAGGTTAGCTGTATAAATTGTATATATTTTTCTGTAATCACGATTTAGTCAACAATGTACATTTTAAACATTAAGCATTAACATCACATGCACATTCAATTTTGATTCAACTATGATTAATCTTGTAGTGTCAAGTCAAAGCATTTGAGAGAAGCTGATGGCTACAATACAATTAAACTACCTAATCATCTAACTAACCATCTGAGTTCATGGTAAATCAATCAGTCTACCACTAAAATATATATATTCATGCATTTTAGGATCCACATTTATAATATATATATATATATATAGTGGAGTTCATAGTGGGGGTCAGGTGCTATGCCCCCCGCAACCCAGCTGGATTAAGCGGAAGAAGATGGATATATATATATATATATATATATATATATATATATATATATATATATATATATATATATATATATATATATATATATATATATATACACATATATATATATATATATATTGTTTTCTTACCCAAAGGTCCAGGCTCAGTAGGCTCAGTCTCCAACTCTGTAACCAAGAATAACCCAAATAAACAAATTATAACCACCACAGTCCAAATGATGTTGCCAAGGATTACCTGTTTTCTCTGGACGTACGACAGGCTGCAGTCGAACTTGTTGTTGGTATGTACCCGGGACTGGGTCTGAACTCTCCAAGTCAGTAGTATCTAAAAAAAGAACAAGAAAACTCATGTACTAAAGTAAATGTCAGATTACTTTGCTAAAACTAAGGTACAGTAACAAACTGTGAGAAAAGGCAAGAAAACCAAAAAAAAACACACATGCATGAAATCAAGACTCTCAAGTGACTGACTGGGAGGGCAAAAGTAAAGGTAATTTATGTAACTGGTATGATAACACTGTATAATAATGAGATCTAATTAGTACAGCACAAAGAGAAACTACATAATGAACAATGTTTATGAATGGTTCTGGCTTAATAACTAATTAACTAGTTCATTAATACCCTAACTGTAGATGGTAACTTCTAACTTTAATCCCTTAATTGTACAGTTACTAAGCACGATTTGAGGTTGGGCTTCAGTAATAAATCATTCTGTTGAAACTCTTTACCTGGAAAGTAATCAGGTCCATACTCGACTGGCTCTACTGTGAAGTCGGAACAGAGATAATGAGAACAAGATTAAAGAAAAAAGCAAAACAAAAAACACTTCTCAGTATCTAAAACAAAACACATTAATGCTATAAAACTCCAACAAGTGTGACTTCATATCCAAGTTGTTTACAGAAAGTGCATTTTACGGGCTGTGTGCTTGTTTGCAGGGGGTACAGGGTAGGAGAGGCAGGAGGGGGAGTATCTTGAAACGAGATGACACATGGGAAGACAATTAAAAGAACCAGAAACAGATACAAGTGCATAAAAATACACAAATTATGAACTCACATAAACTCACCATAAGGGTATCGTTCCTGGTATTGAGCCTGGGCCAATATCACCACTATTCACCAGAATAAAAAATAAAGTCAGCATAGTATAGCAAGTATGTAAAAAAATTAAGCTTTTGGCACAAAAATAATTTCATATTTCAGCACACAATCAGTTTCCTTGTGTGCAGTGCTGTGGATGCGTATTGACTTGGCATTTTCAGCACTGATTCCTTTACTCACGCAATAGCTCGTTTGTTTGAACTTGGTGGGGGCAACAGAACTACAGAGATTAATCAATAAAAATAATTAATATCATTTGTCTCAGTTAGGAAATGTGTGTGTAAATACTGCAAATTGTCAATGGATTTATTTGTAGATTTAATTCTTTAGCTGTATCCATTTTGACCAGGCATAACCAAACTATGGTCTAAGGGCAAAATGTGGCCTCAGACTAATTTTTGTTGGCCCTCAAGCTTTATAGGCCCAAAAGACCAAAAGTATTTATTTTTACTGCAACTTAAATAACAAAAGATTTGATGTCATACTAACTTAACATAAATGCCAAGCCTGATTAAAGGTGTGGTGGCTCAGCCTTTACTCCATAAAAGTTTCAATATATGGCCCTTTGTGGAAAACTGTTGGACACCCCTGATTTTGACAGTTAAAATCAGTTCAAGCTTTTGTTTTAGGTTACCTTGTAGAGTAAGGAGCAGGAGTGCTCTCATGGTCACACGCAGAGGTAGACTGACTTTGACACTAGAAACAGTAAAATAACATCAACAGTTAAACCCATTTGGTCCCCTGTCCCACCCCCAACACTCTCCCCCTAAATGCTCTCCTTCACCCCTGACCCCCTCTTTCTCTCTCCCCTCTCTCCCTGTTTGTCTGCACTGGCCCCAAATAATGACAGCAAGAATGTGGCACGTCTGTCGTCTTTGAAGAACAATCTCTGGTTTCCTACTTTTCTTTTTGTTACAGACTCAAAATTCAGGGCTCAAGATGGGATGGATTCCTGGAAAAGAGATGCATGGACCCCCCTCTCCCCTCCCTTTGCTTTGTTTTTTTCTCTGTCTGTCTCTATATCCCTAATTTCCTTTCTGTCCCACTTAAAGAGCATAAAACACAGCTGTTACATGGCTAGGAGGACACCGCATTGACTGTAACTTTTTGATTAATAGAGCCTACAGTTTATGCTTTCTTTGAAAAAGTACAAATTATTCATCCTCAAACTTTTCATGACCTTTGCTTGTGACATATTTAGATCCCTCATAGACAAATAGCGTCCATTTACTCCATATGCTGTGTTGCATACAGTTGATTTTTACCAACAACACTTAGCCAGAAATAAAACTATTTAACTAATTGCAGAATATGGATCTGCAAAAGGTGCCTATGACTAGTCCCTGTGTAGGCTCCAAATATCAGCAGAGTATCCCTTCCAAAAACTGAGAATCATTCACCACACTAACAATTGTATATCTGTTTTGCATTACAGTCCTCTTTTTCCATGTAATTCTCAGTACATCTGGACACAACGCAGACTAAACACCCGGAGCACAATTTGGAGTTGAGAATCGATAAATCAGCGCTTGTGTCTGCACGTCCATGGGCATTCTTTCTTGTGCATCCCAGTGGCTATCGGAAAACATATGGCTTCACAGCAAACATCTGGGAGCCATTACACCCCCCTTAAATCCACTCTTCTTTCCAGACCCCCGTCTCCCCAAAAACACATGCAAAGACATTACTGGAGTTTTTAAGGACAGCTACAAGGGATGTCACCAGTTTACAAGACTGTAACGACAGAGCAAGTACAACAGTGTGTAAAAGTCACAATATTCAGTCTTATTTGCACTCAACAAGCTCCTCCACTTTCACGAGGCAACTTTTTTTCTTTAAAAAGTTTTCCCTCTTGGCACCCTCACTCCTCATTGTAGTACCATTACTGCAGTGCCGTGAAGTCCCACCTCCTGCTTCTCTGCACCACATGTCCTATACCACGAACCATCAAACGAATAACCCCCGATCTCACCAACTACGATTAGACTATGGATTTAGTTAAGATTTCCAACTGTTAATTAATCCCATAGATCAGATGTGTTAGTCAAAATTAAAGGGAGTTTAAAATTAACTGCAAGCTTATTAGAAACTATTAAATAGGCTACAAGGCTTATAACGTGTGCACTTACCAAAGTTTATTCAGATTTTCTGTGCCGACTGCGCCGTCCTCTCATACGTCCACTGAATACACAGGACCTCACGTCGCCACATTGTACCAACCCACATCTGTAGTCTCCGCCCAGTCCGGCCCCGGGACCCCCCACGACCCACGGCTGGATTTAGTTCTGACTCTACCTAAAGTTAGGAGGGTCTGTATCTGGTCCCAGCAGTGGTCACCAGCGCGAGTATGTCACGACTCACGAGCATCACGACCAGTATACTAAGAAAAATGTACAGCCATCATGCACGTTTTGTTGATTTGCATTATATCAATTTAATAGCAAAATATTGCACTTTTTAGGTAAATAAAAGTCTCTGGTTATTTTTTATTTTTTTTATTTTTTGCAACACGCAACCAATAAGACAACAACAGCCATTAGATTGCATTTAAATATTTATATTTCATCAAAACATAAAATGCTCTTACAATGTGGCATTTGGGGATATAGAGGCCAGATAATGGCTACCACTATTCAAACAGGAAACACTTCCCTGCAAAAACATCTTGTACACTTCAATATGTAGTATGAGGTCAGAAAAGCAAATGGTTTTTAGATAAATTAATATAAAGTTATGTTACAGGTAAGACTTACACACTCGCTCTCATTCAGGCTGTACATGTGCGTATTTATTTCACCAACTTCTCACAGACATCGGTTACAGAGAGTGCTGTAATGGGGCAATAGACCTCAACAAGTATTTGAATCAAAATGTAATTTAATTATGGAGGGAAACAATGAAGAAGGCATCGGAGCTTTCAAGCTGCAACTGCTTTCTTGTCTTTGTATGTAGCCATCATCTTCTTTATCTCTGCAATGGCTTTACCAGGATTCAAGCCCTATGGAAAAGAAGCATATTGAGTCAGGCTATTCAAACTAAAAAATCAATATGTCTGTTACTCATTTTAGGGGATATCACTATTCACATGAATGGTCTTGATCTGAGAGTAATATGCAACCGCAACAAGTTTTGACTTTGTTCATACAATATGTGACATTGTGCTGCCATATGCTAGGCTAGGCAATCTGCAATATTTAAAACACTAAACTACTGACAACAGATTTTGTGAAAGGTAAAATCCAACAGTGATGATTACCTTGGGGCAGGTCTTGGTGCAGTTCATGATTGTGTGACAGCGGTAGAGGGAGAAAGGATCCTGCAGCTTGGAAAGACGTTCCTCTGTAAACTCATCTCTTGAGTCGATCATCCAACGATATGCCTAAAAACAGGATATACATTACATACCAAATAAAAATGATATCAATTGCTGGGTTTGAGATGAGATCATAGCATTCTAGAGAATAATAATTAACACAGATGGGGGGGCAGTTCAAATTTATTAAAATGCTGACTTTTGTTGTAAAATATAAAATTGGGAGTTCTTAGGTACTTAGGACTGATGATCAGGTAATTCATGTTTGTTAATTTAGCTTTTAAATATTTCTTGAATTGTCATCAATAGGCCTATCTCTTGTGCCTTAATTTGGGACAATAAAAAATTGTAACATTTATCTAAAAAGGGCTGACAATTGTTCGTGGGACATTGTGATAATCGCCACTGTTGCACCAGAATGTGCAGAGAAAAGCTACTTATCCATGATGTTCTCTTCCAGATCATTGTTGTTAAGATTCTTTAACAGCTGCTTAAATATGGAACCTATGTATAATATTAAAATTATAATTATTCATATTTTTAAATTGTCAGCAACACAATAATTATCATGACCTAATTGTTAATCGCAATTACTTTGGCCATGATCAATTTTTGTATCATCCCATGCCCATCAGGGACTATGACATAGTCACATTAAAGAATCTGAAAAAGTATAACTTCATACTCACCTGCATGAGCACAGCTGGGCCCAGGTATTTGTCACCATTCCACCAATAACTAGGGCAACTTGTACTACAGCAGGCACACAGGATGCATTCATACAGACCATCCTACACAACACAAAACATTCTCAGACCTGTTCCTTTTATACAAACCACTTATTCATTGGCAAAACAAATTATACCAGCTTCTGTCGGTCTTCAACGGACTGATAATACTGATCTTGCCCTTCTTTGGTCTCATCCTTCTTCTTTAGATATGGTTCTATGGACTTGTACTGAGCGTAGAAATTACTCATATCCTGAAGCAACAGCAGTCAATGGCATCAGAGATCCAGATAAAAGTCAACAACATGGAGATGGTATAAGTTTGATTTACTCACAGGAACAAGATCTTTGACCACATACATGTGTGGCAGAGGGTAAATCTTTGACGGTTTGCTTAAATTTGTATCGATTTTATTAAGACAAGCAAGTGTGTTTCCACCATTAATGTTCATTGCACAAGATCCACAAATACCTGAAATTAGGGAATCATTTTATAGAGACCTTGTGTATATATAGGATTAAACATATACAAATACTGTTTTAGACTTTCCATACTTTCAAGATGATGCATAATGCCCCCTAGTTAATATAACCAACCTTCTCTGCAGGAGCGTCGGAAGGTGAGTGTTGAGTCAATCTCATTTTTAATTTTGATAAGGGCATCAAGAACCATTGGGCCACATCTGAAGAGATTGGGGCACAAAAGGTATCATCATAAAGGGAGGATACTTTGCAGTGATTGGTCTGTTGTGTTTAAATGCATTACTTACGTGTTGAGGTCAATATCGTAGGTCTGCATGCGGGGTTTGTCTCCTGGAGTGTCTGGGTCCCATCTGTAAATCTGAAACTTCTTTATTCTTGGCTGAGGTGCAGGGGCAGCTGCTGTCTGAGCCCACCGGACAGCCTGAGGGCAACAACAACAAAGTATACACTTATTTACACTGCAAATATAGGGTGACCAGATGTCCCTATTTACCTGGGACAGTCCCAGTTTTGAGTCCTGAGTCTCCTGTCCTAGCAGATTTATACAAAATCAGTAATTTGTTGCAGTTTTATACAAGAAATGTCCCAGGTGTCCCTATTTTGGCCAATTTGATACTTGCCAACAGTAAAGAGAGGCATAAATTGACGTTTGTTTGGGTAAAATACAGAAAAGCTGCTTAAAAATGACCAAACACAAAGAAAACATGACTATATCAACTCACATGAATGGTCTCTGCATAATAGTTTTCCTTAATTATACACTCATTTCACAATTTTCTTATTACCAACCACAAAAAGGTGATATCCCAGTTTTTTTTATTTTGAAAATCTGGTCACCCTATGCAAATAAGCTTTGATAATGTTAGCAAAATACCAGGGCTTTTGATTATTACTATTCAGTATCACATTCAAGTTCAAATCATGTGTGTAACATAAACAGGGTTAAGGCAAGGCAAGTTTATTTGTATAGCACAATTTGTACACAAAGTAATACAAAGGGCTTTACAGAATAAGAAATACATTAAAATCACAATACAAACAATTCAAAACATAAATAATCATCATAAAATTTGAAAATAGAGATGAGACATTAAATTAGAGAGAATTAGAGAGAAGAGTGCTGAATGGAAAATGAAAAAAAAAACAACTTTCAGTCATATGCACAGCTAAACAGAACTGTTTTTAGCCTGGATTTAAACAGAGTCAGAGTAGAGGCCTGTCTCACATGTTCAGGGAGACTATTCCAGGTTTTAGCTGCATGAGTCTGAAACGCTGACTCCCCGCGTTTAGTCCTGACTCTGGGCTCCAGCAGGAGACCGGTCCCTGAGGTCCTCAGAGTAGGGCTGCAACAACTAATCGATTAAATCGATTAAAATCGACTATTAAAATAGTTGGCAACTAATTTAGTAGTCGATTAGTTGACTAGTTCACGTGACAAAGTCCAAGCGGGAGAATCGGGTGTTGTGAGACGTGTCTATATTGTGTCTATAGCTCAGTGCAGGAGAGAGAGAGAGGGTGAGTGATTGCGTGCGCGCGCCGGGGGCGCGCTGGATGTATGTCCGCGCGGAGCAGTGGAGCCGGGTCTCGCTCCGTGTGTGTCCGCGTGTGCTCTCAGGGATCGGGCACGGCGATCGGGCACGTAGAGGGTAAAAGGTGCTACTCCTACAGTGTAGTGAGCTAATAAAGCCCCACTCTGCAGCGAAACTGCCTCCTTTTATTTACATTTTCATACACCGCAAACGCACGAGGTCCTCAAGGGAGTTAACCCCGGAGGGAAGCAATCCCCGGCCCTGGAGAAGACGATCTCCCCTGTGCTCCCCAACCACGGTTAGGGGCGAGAACAGGTTAACACGGGGGAAAAAAGAGGACACTTGAGAAATGGCGTCTCCCTTTAAAATCAGTCGGACTCTGGTGAGGTTTCACAAACATATTGGCAACCTTTTTTGACATGAAAAGTAGTTGGGTTGCATTACTGGTACAAGTTAATAGGAACGTTTTAATCACAACGTATTGTTTGACACTATACAAGTTAAACCGAAGTTGCTTGGTGTTAGCTAGTTAGCACATATTAGCCGCGATTGCATTGGAACAATGTGTTTCTAAGCCATTAACTAGTCCAGTTAACCTCTTAAACCCTCTGTGATTCGCTGGTGCTCCTGTCCATCACAGAGTGTGCGGTACAAGCCCACGAACACCGTGATTGGTCAAAGCTTTGTTGATCTGACCGCGTTCGTAATAGAGAGAGGGGTTGGCAGAGCGAGCACAGCTTCTGTGCGTAAACCCAGGACGCACGGCTAACTTACTTTTAGCACAGTTTTGGAGCACTTTCCTTATTTTTATCCGATTAATAATCGATTAGTTAAAAAATAATCGCCAGATTAATCGATTATGAAAATAATCGTTAGTTGCAGCCCTACCTCAGAGTGCGAGATGGTTCATACGGCACTAACATGTCACAGATGTACTTTGGTGCTAGGCCATGGAGAGACTTGCACACAAGCAGAGCTGCTTTAAAGTCTATTCTCTGAGCCACAGGGGTCAGTGCAGAGACATGAGCACAGGACTTATGTGCTCGTACTTCCTGGTTCGAGTCAGGACCCGAGCTGCAGCATTCTGGATGTTCTGTAGCTGTTTTTTGTTTGGAGAGGCCAGTGAGGAGGCCATTACAGTAATCTAACCTACTGGAGACAAATGCATGGATAAGTCTCTCCAAGTCTGCTTTAGACAGTAGACCTTTGATTTTTGCTATGTTTTTTAGATGATAAAAGGCTGCACATGTTATTGATTTGATGTGGCTGTTAAAGTTCAAGTCTGAGTCCATTATTAACCTGTAAATAAAGGTGTAGTATAACTAAGAGATGAACTAAATAAGAAAAGACTGCCATAAAGCAATCTCTTAAAGACATAATATGGTGACAGTTCTTGCTGACCCTATTTCACAAGGGAGAGGCTAAGTGTTTTCATCTTAGCCCAGCATAGCTTAGCACTCAAAGGTGGGCTTCATCCCGCCTTAAACATTTCTACATTTCTTTACAAACAAACCGCATAATCCGCTAGGTAGGTAGTTTATTGAAGCGATGATATACATACCACAAGGGCCGGGTGGGAACGGAAAGCTAAAACACCACAGCGGCTCAAGGACGACAGACCTGCTACCGACATTTTGGATCCACTCTGACCTCCAGCGCTAACTCCCAGCATGCACCGCTTCGGCTGTGCGTCATGTGTACGTGTGTTCGCTTGTTTTCCTCACCGGGCTCTTTAAGGCGATCTAAAAGTCAAAATTTACACTTGCATTTTGTTGTATTTACTGAAATCTGTAATCAGTAATCTGAAACCAGTGTTTATGTAGAGATAACCAGTTGTTCGGTGATATAACTTCTCTTGAGTTGTTATTATCATGAGATTTTAGAAATGGTCTAAAATAGGTCTCGCCAAGGCTTTAAATCAAACTTACCTTCGCCCTTGGGCTCGCCATGCGTACAGACCTCACATAACAACTACGAATGAACTACTTAACAGAATAGATCTTATATATTATCTGATCTATTTATTCTAGTGCAGGACAGCTATGGTGTTTCTCACGTTATCATGCTGGATAAGAAGCCGTGGACCTGACAGATATTGGAAAGTCCAGGAAGTCCTTAAACATGCCCGGGTAAGAAAAGAAGTGGATGTAGCTCTTTTCTGGAGGAGAGCATCAGTGTTATTTAATTTTGTTGAGTGTGTTTCATCATACGGCCTGTTGGGATTACATCTAGTCATTGTCACGTGTTGATAATTTGGTCATTTTGATGTCATCCTTTGGGCTGCAGCAGTTGGTGACACAGTTTTCTTCTTTCAGCATTTCAGAGGGAGAAAGAATCGCTGCTACAAATTGGCCGTGCGGGCTGTCAGAAGGGCTTTTGTCTACTCAACCATAGGTAGAAAGCTCAAGAAACGCAACATGAGGACGGTAAGATGGGATCTATATCATATGATCTATATACACGTTCATGTACATGTTGCTGTGTTACCAATTCAACGCCAGGGGGTAGTAGTGTGTTCATTGAACCAGTCTGTGTGTTAATTTGTAACAAGGCATTTTGCAGACGTTATATTGTGTGTGTGTATATATATATGTATATATGTATGTATGTGTATATGTGTGTGTGTGTATGTGTATATATATATATATATATATATATATATATATATATATATATATATATATATATATATATATATATATGTATGTATATATATGTATATGTATATATATGTATATGTATATATATGTGTGTGTGTGTATATATATATAAACCTTTATTTAATCAGAAAAGTCCCATTGAGATTACTAATATCTTTTTCAAGGGAGCAGCAGCACAGTTACATTACATTACACACAGACATTTCAAAAGCAATTACAAATCATAGATTCAATTTCCAAGCTTTATATTTAATGTGTCCAATGTGGGCCTTGCATGGATATTGAAAAATAAAGGTTGAAATATTCATATTATGCTTTCGTAAAGCAAAAACAAGGGGTAGTATTCTTAAAATCCAAAGGTGTGGCTGGCAAGGATTAAGGGTCCTATATTACGCAAAACTGACTCTTGTGAGCTTTTAGCCATGTTATAATGTTGTTACCTCATCAAAAGCATACCTGGACTTGTGTTTTGTTTCATTCATATATGTTTAAGTAATCCTTTATTATTAGTCTGCCTACATTTCCAAAGCTCAAAATGCTCTGTTCCATCTTGTGACGTCATGTAGAGGTAGTTTTCAAGTTAACCTTACCTTTCAAGTTACCTTTTTACCTTTAGTTCAGTGGAGAAGGGCAATTCTAGGGCTGAAATCATCCAAATGATACTACTGAAGGTGTATGGAGTTTAAAGTCTTACAGTCTGCCCCAGGGCAGCTGTGGCTACAATAGTAGTAGTTAGTAGTTAACATTGAGTGTCGAGTGAATGAATAATGAACTGTAAAGCGCTTTGGGCCTCATGAAAGGCCCTATATAAATGCAATGATTAAAAATCAATTAATTAAAAACACAGAGGAGCACTTCATGTATTACCACATGATATCACAAAGTGGAACCGAGTTTGAGAAGAATATGGAGGGTTTGTGTGCTAAACATGTGCGAATGAAACAAAACACAACTCCAGGTATGTTTGTGATGAACATTATAACATAGATCAGAAAATAGTCTAATATGGACACTTTTATTTCTAACAGTTATTTCCCTTCTTACAATAAAGGACACTCAACATATTGGAGACATTAATAACCGCTACTAGATTTACTTATACACATATCTATTGTTTTTGGGTAAATGTTATTTTATTTTATTTTTTTTCATTCTTTGGATCTTGGTGTTTGGTTTTTTTGGTCCAGGTAAAACATTTTTATTATGTGGCGTATCTGCTATACAAAATATTTGAACTTTTTTGTTTACTCATTAATAATCAAATGCATTTACAGCTGTGGATTTCAAGGATAGCAGCAGCATCAAGGGAGCATGGGATGAAGTATCCTGCTCTTATGCATAACTTGGTGAAGGTTAGTGAAATCTGATATGATTACTTTTTTGGACATAACTCTGTTAGCCTTTTACTTGCTTGCTCATGTTGTTTTGTTTTGTTTATACAGAGCAGTGTGCAGCTCAACCGTCATGTCATCAGTGATTTGGCCATCACAGAGCCGCGGTCATTCCTCTCACTGGCCAAACTGGCTCGAGCTCGACAGCAAGAGGGTTTCCGTGCAGCACTGGGTGATGGGAAAGAGCCTCCTGGTGTTCTGTCGCGTGTAGTTTTCTTACATTAATTAAAATAAACTATTATAATTCATTTTGTTCTTTCAGTTACAATATTATGCACTGCCAGGAGAGCAAAGCATGGTAAATTTTATGCTCTTCTTGTACATTACATCTGGAAATAAATCCAACATGCTCATGTATCACATTATATTGCAGGAATGGTGTGTATATATTTTTTCATCTAGTGTTTCTTTGATTAAACCTTTTGATATGTACTATTGTACTGTCTTCATTGATGTTTATGATCTTATTGACTGGAGCAATGATTGCAGATAGAGGACAGGACAGATCGATTTTTTTAGATCGATTTTCCTCAAATAACGTTTTTTTATTTTATTTTATACATTGTTATTCCGACTTAAAAACTAAAAATCATTGTGCTAACCATATAGCTGAGATATGTGATATGATGTATAAAATAATGTGTCATTAACTGAGTGTGAGAAATGTTTCACACATTTATCAGTTTGGACGGTGTTCAATTTAAACTATTCTTTTAATCTCGTGTAGACATTCATTTTTCTTTGCTTTTCAAAAGCCTGATGCAACCAAGGTCTTATGAATGCACTATTCTAGTGGATTTCAGCATTTATGGGAGGATCTTAGACCATGACGCATGCGGCAACAGCTGCTTTTCCAACCAATAAGAAGTCATTGTGTTCAGCACCAGCCAATCAGATATATTGTCCTTCAGATTGACGCTTATCACAGTGCACTTGCGCAAACAGCAGCTGTGTGAGCACGCGTGGAGGAAGTGCATTGACATATCTTGCAGCCACAGTTCATAGAGCCCCACAGGACCGGCTAAACTGTGTTTTATTCCTTCTACTGGACATGTCGTGGCTGTTCGGTCTGAACAGGGGGCAACCCGAGCCGCCGGGTGTGCCCGATCAGCCGCCACCTCCTTCGCCACCACCTGCTGGGGGTTCAGGGAGCGGGGGAGATAAGCCCAAGGACAAATGGAGTAATTTCGATCCTACTGGACTGGAGCGAGCTGCTCAGGCAGCCAAAGAGCTCGACAAGTCTCGTAAGTACTCAGCGGACCCACTTCGGACTTCTTTGGAGCATGATGTGTGCCCAGTATGACTGTGGTCTATGGTCACATCATGTACTACTGCCATGAATGGTCATGCTCTTCACTCACCTTCATTCATTACCGTGTAGTTCAAAGGTCATAGCCAGGGGGGTTGCATGGGTGCTTACAAAGTTCACTGTTGTTTGACTTAATTCAGTTAATCAGAGA
This sequence comes from Odontamblyopus rebecca, assembly GCA_030686955.1. Taxonomy (NCBI): domain Eukaryota; kingdom Metazoa; phylum Chordata; class Actinopteri; order Gobiiformes; family Gobiidae; genus Odontamblyopus; species Odontamblyopus rebecca. Next base: position 20,591,945 of record CM060656.1, read on the forward strand.
GTCACTTCAATACTGTATGAAAATGTCTATAATATACATAACTTTCTTCAGTAACAGTTTATTTAATACAGTATGTTAATCTTTAATGTTTTAATTAATTATCAACTTGACTTTTTTTTTTTGACTGTCTTCCTATTGTTTAACTAATTCCTTAATGACACCTGTCTTACCAGGTCATGCCAAAGAGGCCCTTGATTTAGCCCGTATGCAGGAGCAGACTGCACAGTTGGAGCATCAGACCAAAATTAAGGTGCAAAAATCATTTTATAATTTATTCCTCAATGACATCATTGCCATCTTGTCATCAACATTGTGTTCTGTTATCAGGAGTATGAAGCTGCAGTTGAGCAGCTCAAAGGGGACCAGATAAAACTCCAGGGAGAAGAAAGAAGAAAAACGCTGAACGAGGAGACAAGACAACACCAAGCTGTGAGTACATATTTAAAAACTTCTACCTTTTTAACTCCGCAAACTGCAAAAAATAAAATTCAGTTGAGTAGCTGAATGAATGATAGCCTCTTGTGTTGTGTTCAATCAGCGGGCCCAGTACCAGGATAAGCTTGCTAGACAGCGATATGAGGAACAACTCAGACAACAGGTCAGTGCCATTTACACTTTTATAATACTTTAATAATAGAGAAATACATTTGCAAACTCAATGTTTCTGTCAACAGCAACTTCTCAATGAAGAGAACCTCCGTAAACAGGAGGAGTCTGTGCAGAAGCAAGAAGCCATGAGAAAAGGTAAACCATATACATATTTGACAAAAATCTGCCTTCACTGTTTTAAATGTTTTACTCCAATGTTTTGTGTATCTGATTTATAGCAACAATTGAGCATGAGATGGAGCTGAGACACAAAAATGAACTTCTGCGAATAGAAGCAGAAGCCAAAGCAAGAGCTCGAGTAGAAAGAGAGAACGCTGATATTATTCGTGAACAAATTCGACTGAAGGCTGCAGAACACAGACAGACAGTCCTGGAATCCATAAAGTTAGACTCATTTTAATCTCATTTAATCTGAGTTGTATTTTCTTTGATTGTGCTGGGTGTTAACCAACAGTTACCAATATTTCTTTTAGGACTGCAGGCGCTGTGTTTGGAGAAGGATTCCGTGCTTTTGTATCAGACTGGGACAAAGTTACAGCCACAGTGAGTCACAACAAAACTAAATTAAAGGGCCCTTATTACACTATTTTCTGATCTATGTTATAATGCTGTTTCCTCTTCAAAAACATACCTGGAGTTGTGCTTTGTTTTTCACCCATGTTTACCACACAAACCCTGCATATTTAGGCAGAGTTCTTCTCTCAAACTGAAAACACCCTGTTCCACCTTGTGATGTTGTGGTAATACAGAAAATGCTCCACTGTGATTATAAACTCCATACACTTTCACTAGAATAATTAAGATAATTTCAGCCCTGGAATTTCCTGTCTCTACTAAAGAAAAAGTCAAAGGTAGCTGTCAACTACCACTAAATGACATCACAAGGTAGAACAACATATTGAATGTTTGAGATGCAGACTGACTAATAATAAAAGATCATGCAAATGTGTGAATGAAACTAAACACAACTCCAGGTATGTTTTTGAGGAGCTAGGTAACAACAATATAACATGACTTAAAGCTCATAAGAGTTGATTTTGTGTAATATAGAGCGTTTAAACATGGGGGGGTCAGGTGCTATGAGTATTGGGCAGCAAGCTGCCCCCGCGACTCAGCCAGATTAAGCGGGAGAAGATTGATGGATGGATGGATGGAGAGCGTTTAAACTAAAACTACATAAAACTACAATAGAATACTTTTATATTGATCATATGCCATTGCCTCTATAAACCTTAAGAAATTGTCATCTCCAGGTTGCAGGACTCACTCTTTTAGCTGTGGGAGTGTATTCAGCCCGTAATGCAACAGCAGTAGGTGGACGCTACATTGAAGCAAGACTTGGGAAGCCATCACTTGTGCGAGAGACGTCTCGTTTCACTGTCGCTGAGGCAGTCAAACATCCAGTGAAGGTAGCAAAACTACTGTAATGTGTAAACTGTACTGTATTTCCAATACGGCTTACTAGTGGCAAGATTATCACAATTATATCTGACCCTTTAGACAGTTAAGCGATTGAAAAGTAAACCTCAGGATGCACTAGAAGGAGTTGTTCTCAGTGTAAGTACCTCCCAAAAAGAAAATGTGTATTTGTATTACAAGCATGTGATCATATTTAGTTCTTTTAGCCATCTCTAGAAGAGCGTGTGCGTGACATCGCAATAGCCACAAGAAACACAAGGCAAAACCATGGCCTCTACAGAAACATCCTGATGTATGGCCCTCCAGGAACAGGCAAAACCCTCTTTGCTAAGGTGCATTTCTTTGTTAAAGTCATTTTTGTTTAATTGTTCCAAGTCAGATTCCTTTAAAATACTGCTGGTGCTGGTACTGTGTTTGACTAAATGAAAGGCATTTTCATCCAAGTAGAAACTGGCAATGCATTCTGGGATGGACTATGCCATTATGACTGGTGGTGATGTTGCACCTATGGGTCGTGATGGGGTAACTGCAATGCATAAAGTATTTGACTGGGCCAGCACAAGTCGCCGTGGGTAAGTGAAACAATTATTCATTTGATCTTCCTTTAAAATCTAAGCAGAAACTTCACCCCTAAGCATACAATCTCTCCACCTACAGACTACTGCTTTTTGTTGATGAAGCTGATGCATTCCTTCGTAAGCGATCCACGGTAAATCTGCATTTAACATTTCAAAATGGGTTTGCCTTTTATTTATTGGGCTTTTAAATATTAAATGTGTTTCATATTCTATAGGAAAAAATTAGTGAAGATCTAAGGGCGACGCTCAATGCTTTCTTGTACCGCACTGGTGAACAGAGCAACAAGTAAGAATTTGTTAAATTTGTTTCATAATGTTAAATGTTTACATAGTTGCTAATAATTTGTTTTGTCTAGATTTATGTTGGTGCTGGCCAGTAATCAGCCAGAGCAGTTTGACTGGGCTATAAATGACAGAATAGATGAAATTGTGAATTTTGCCCTACCTGGTCCTGATGAGAGGGAGAGGCTGGTGCGCCTCTATTTTGACAAATATGTGCTTGAACCAGCTACTGGTGGCAGACAGTAAGTGTATAGTTAAAAATGAAAGAGAGGTCAGAAAGAATAGGTTAACTTCTTCTATATGTTGTTTGTTTGTTGTGTAGGAGGATGAAGCTTGCACAATTTGACTATGGTAAAAAATGCTCTGAGATTGCTGCCCGGGCAGAGGGTATGTCCGGACGTGAGATCTCTAAGCTCGGAGTGGCTTGGCAGGTATGTAGGCCTCCTTCATTTTTCTAGAATAGTATATGTATATTGTGATAATGAGTGCATTTTGAGTAATGAGTGTGATTTTGCCCTTTTGTAGGCTGCAGCCTATTCCTCTGAGGATGGCGTCCTGACGGAGGCAATGATTGATGCCCGGGTGGATGATGCTGTCAAACAGCATCGTCAGAAGATGGACTGGCTTTATGCTGAAGAGGAGGCAAAGACCCTGACCCCCCAAAAACCTGAAGCCTCAGTGAGTGGGGGAAAGATGGGCTTCACTCTGCCTCCTCCTGAGACTCCTCAGGCTCAAGAAGTGATTGCTCCAGTCCTGAGTATGACCCCACCTCTTCCTGCAGTAGAGGATTTCAGCCACCTCACTGCAACACCACCGCCACCTCCTCCTGCAGCAGAGGCCCTCACTGCAACACCACCACCTCCTCCTCTGGCAGCAGAGGACCTCACGCCCCCTCCTGCAGCAGAGGCCCTCACACCCCCTGCTGCAGCAGAGGACCTTACCCACCTCACTGCAACACCGTCGCCTCCTCCACCTGCAGCAGAGGACCTCACCCCCCCTCTTGCAGCAGAGGACCTTATCCACCTCACTGCAACACCGTCGCCTCCTCCACCTGCAGTAGAGGACCTCACACTGCCTCCTGCAGCAGAGGACCACACTGCAACACCGCCACCTCCTCCATCTGCAGCAGGAGACCCCGCACCCCTATCTGCAGCAGAGGACCTTACCCACCTCACTGCAACGCCACCACCTTCTCCACCTGCCACCGAGGACCTCACGCCCCCTCCTGCAGCAGAGGACCTCACGCTCCCTCCTGCCACCGAGGACCTCACACCCCCTCCTGCAGCAGAGGACCTCACACCCCCTCCTGCAGCAGAGGACCTCACGCCCCCTCCTGCCACCGAGGACCTCACACCCCTTCCTGCAGCAGAGGACCTCATGCCCCCTCCTGCAACAGAGGACCTTACCCACCTCACTGCAACACCACCACCTTCTCCACCTGCCACCGAGGACCTCACACCCCCTCCTGCAGCAGAGGACCTCACACCCCCTCCTGCAGCAGAGGACCTCACACCCTCTCCTGCAGCAGAGGACCTCACACCCTCTCCTGCAGCAGAGGACCTCACACCCTCTCCTGCAGCAGAGGACCTCACACCCTCTCCTGCAGCAGAGGACCTCACACCCTCTCCTGCAGCAGAGGACCTCACACCCTCTCCTGCAGCAGAGGACCTCACACCCTCTCCTGCAGCAGAGGACCTTACCCACCTCACTGCAACACCACCACATTATCCACCTGCGTCAGAGGACCTCACGCCCCTTGCTCCAGCAGAGGACCTCACCCTGCCCCCTCCTGCAGCAGAGGACCTCACCCTACCCCCTGCAGCAGAAGACCTCACCCCCCCTCCTGCAGCAGAGGACCTCACCCCCCCTCCTGCAGCAGAGGACCTCACCCCCCCTGCTGCAGCAGAGTACCTCATGCCCCCTGCTGCAGCAGAGGACCTCACGCCCCTTACTCTAGCAGAGGACCTCACGCCCCCTCCTGCAGCAGAGGACCTTACCCACCTGACTGCAACACCACCACCTTCTCCACCTGCAGCAGAGGACCTCACGCCCCCTCTTGTATCTGTAGAGGAGAGCAGTGTCATTAAAGATGGACAAGACAAAACAGACAAAGTAGTAAAAGCAGAGGCAAAGCCTGTTGAACAGCCCACTGCTCAAAGTGAAGACAGGCTTGAACAGAACGACTCTACCAAACCTTCAAAAGATGGGACTCCAGTTTAGACCTATAGGGAGTTGACTAGCTACCATATCTTTTAATAATCTGTGTGACAGATTGGTTAACAACAAGTCTTTGTAAGTTTAACTTCTAGTGAAATAAATATAAGCCTAATTAAGTGTACTTTCATGGAAGGCAGAAAGCATCTCTGTCTAATATATATGCTACAATAATTAAATTGAAATGTTTTTTGTAGATGTGTGTTGTCATTGTATTTATTTTTAATTAATAGTAGTAATTAATAATATTTATATATATTTGTAATAATAATAGTAGTAGCAGTAGTAGTAGTTTTAATGCATTAGTTTTATGTTGTGCTCTTCCAGACACTCAAAAGTCACTTTGCAATTTTGTGCATTATTCATCTGGCCATCACACTCACAGACATACTACTTTCATCCTAGGCAATGTTTTTCCTAAGGAGACAATGACAGATTTAGCAACTGGTGCCTCAACTGTGGAACCTGGAATTCTCAGCAATCTCCCATCCAAGTACTAACCTGGTCCTGCCTTGCTTAGCCTCAGCTTTGGTCACAATTAATAGACTAAAAAAATACAGAAATTAAACCTTTTCTCCCCATTTCACCTAATTCATATCTGCAAGGAGATCGAAAGTAGCCATTAGTTAGAAATGTAATTAGTTTGTGCACTCAGATGCTTAAACCTAGCAGAAATAACATCAATGGGGTTCTGATGATACAACTTTGGATGAAAGGTCAAATGAGATTTCTCCAAAGTGAAGAAATAAACATACTTAGATGTTAAATATCTCTGTGGTCTAAAAATAACTTGCATGTTTTTGGAGTAGGCTACATCAACAGTCTTCACCACAAACTTATCAAGGCTGATAGAATAGCCCTTTAATGATGAGCATGTGCAATGATCTGTAACAGCTTAGCATTAGCATCTCCAAAAACTAATAAATAAAAGATAAAATAAAAATAATAAAATTAAGTCTTTTCAGTTTAGACCTGTGGTACTTGTATTGTTTTACCTGTATTTAGAAATCTAGCTGTTATGGAAACACAATGTAAACCACCAAAAAATGACCAATTCACACCGTTTATGTAATTTATTCATTTGTCAAAGTAAAACATGACATTAACAGGTTTTTCTGATTTGACGGGGTGGTGATATCCTGTTCATTATTTTTCAACACACGCCAACTAGACATTACTGGACATCTGAGGAACCAATCAAATCCAAAATTATTTCATGGTTTGCTCATATGCTGTGAAGAACAAATTTAACAAACTGAGAGACAAACGTTACTATCAAAACTTTTTTGTAGAATCAAATTAATCAGGCACTCATTAGAGCTCTTCGAACAAACTTCATTTACAAAAAAAAAAAAAAAAAAAAAAAGATGCCCTGATATACAGCAAGTGCACCTTAAATATAAATGTACACATTATACAGAAAATACATTGAAGAGCTTCTGTACATTTGGTTACTCATTATTAGGCAACAAAGATTTAACTTAATTCTCAACATTACAGTCACATTAGTTTGACCCCTTGAAATAAATATAATCCTGGATACTCAAGGTGAAAACTAAAAGCAGGTGAATTAGAATTATGGAAATTTACAGAAGAAAGATCTCATCTATGGTAATATGCCATACAAAAATTCATTTCAAAGAGTCACCTGTGCTGAATGCTTATGAGTTGCATGGTTGAGTGATTTGACTGTACGGGGATAGAGTCCCTGCAAAAAAAGCCAGAGCTCAAGCAGGCAATTCCTACTCTTCTGGGAGGTAACATTTTCACCTAAGGGATTCACTTTCATCACAGCAGCCATCTTGTTCAGTCCAGCTTTTGTGGCTCTGAGCTTCTACAGGCACACTGTAAATTATGTTACCTATGATGGGACACTGTCCATAGTTTGTGATCTGAATGCTTGTTATTGGAACATGATTATTGCATTTTCTATTCATTCAGTAGAAGCACACAGTGTGTAGGAAAGTCCTTTTACTCTTATCCTCTAAGTCTTGTAGGAGCTCGTCAATTTCATTCTCCATATCATCCGTGTGCTGAAGCTGCAGAGAACAGAGCATTTTCAGTGTAATAGATTAGAACTCAAGGCAAAAATACCATTAACTCCATTCAAGTATTTTTAATATTCTATTTAGATTAAAAAATACATTCAATTCCAGTAACTAAAGTTATGACTCTTAATTTTAACTCAAAATAATCTTAACTTTGCGTTGCTATTTCTCCATTATGGGACAAATACAAGTTCTCTCTTATATTCTACCACCTGTTTATGTCAGGACTATACCTAAACATTTTAAAATATACTACTGTCACATTTAATTAAGAATCATGAAACAAACCAGACATCAAAGACCACTCACACATTGACACAGTTCACAAATGAGGAAAGCTCCCAGTGTGGCTTCTTCATGGTTATCTTGAATATCTACATTGATGACGTGCACAGGCTGCGACAACTCTTCCTCTTTAGAGTTAAAATCTGCACAAAGAATAAATAATATAAATACACATAATTACTGACTGCATTTTTAAAGCATTTAATCAGTAAACATTGCATTTTCCCATAAAATCCTCACCCTCTAGTACTTGGTCATACACCCTCTCCTCACAGGTGATGATCAGGTCAAACTTGTCCTTGCAGTTTTGGAAACGCTCTGGCTTTGATTTGATGCGTTTGTTACGGTCTAACATATGAAGAATACCATTCTGTGTATATCTGAAACAATAGGGTCAAGGAACGCCCAACATAATACAAAGAATTGCAATAGCATTATACAAATTCACTACAGACTTCAGCGCTGTTAAATTATCTTATAAAGTGCATTTTTGCACAAGGTTAGTCTCATGTCCATAATAAAAAACATTTTAGTGGCAATATGCAACGTCACAGTCGCTGTCCATATACGACACTACAGCACCATCTAGTGGCATAGTTGTGAAGCTACATCTCTGCAAAGGGCACGAGTCTTACTGGGTGGCGTAATGTTTTGAGCATGCGCATTACAGAGAACATGCTTTGGAAGTTGGTACGAAAAAGACAGTTTAAAATTTTGATGGGGGTAGATTTTAGGTGCTACCTGAAGACATTATAGTTTCCCTAGTTTGATACATCAAATATGATCTGTACTCTTGAATGGTTTACCTTTTTTTTTAATAAAAATAAATTATCTGATAAAACTCACTCAGCGTGAGAACATAGACAGTGCAAATAAAATGTGGGCTAACCTCTAATTACCTAAATCTGTCTTACAAAAAAGTGTAACTGAAAGTAAATGCAGTTTAACTTTTCTCTGTTAAACAATCAATCCATACACTATAAATTCTTACCTGGAATTTATAGACCAACATATCAGCGCATTTACAACACTGGCTACGCTATAAACATGTGTGACACTAGATCTCAAGTATTACAAAGGACAAATATCAGTACAATGAAATTCCCCTGTGAAGTTAGCAAAGATGATGGGCGTGTACAGGGATACAGTTCCTTATCCTTGCGGACCAAGTCGTTGTACATCTGTTCGTATGTAGTTTTGAAGTCATACACATTTGGCTTATCCGGTGCAGGGCCAGGCAACTTCACATGTGACCCTGTCCCAAATGAACGGACATCAAACCCTCGTTTACTGCAAGACAAAAAGAAGAGCAAAATGTTACAATAACTTTTTCTTGATGATTTTTATTGCACTTTGGCCATTCCCTCATCTGCATTTTGCTGAACCTCTGAGGCCTTTACTGAACACTAAGGTAACAACGTGTTCCCAGTCCAGTCTGATGTAAACAGATATGTTAAATGTTATAACTGAAATAGTCGGGTCCATTTGTCGGATTCAAGCCTGTAGGGGGCGTTGTTGATTACAAGTATGATATGGGGACATCGCCAACGCCATAGGGCCATTTTTAAAAAGCTTAAAAAGATCAGATTTGTTATAGGTCAGGTCTGTTATCAGCCAAAGGCGGATTGGCGCCTAAACAGGCAAAAATAAAATGCCACATTCTCATTGTGACTCAGGGCAACGTGTCCATTGTTTAGTGCGCAGAGGCCTGGCCGGCTGTCTCACGTTGGATCATCCCGGGCGGTTCACAAACTGCTTCATTCACCGCACAGACAAGGCTGTGGGGCGCTCCAGACGTCGGCCCTGTTCCAGACCTGCTCTTCGTCTTTACCTGAGGATATTGTGAGCCTCCATACTGCGGTTCTGGTTGCTAGAGCACACCACCGCAACACGAAGAGGGTGGCTCGGCATCACGTCTTCGGCTGTAAACAACAAAAAACAACAAACGGCAAAAGAACTGTTTTGTCCCCAACAATGTGTAAAACTGTTGAGATAACCCCTCACAGATTTACACTACCAAACAACTGAAATGTATCTACAACGCAAACAAGTCTATTTCGAAACAGGAAATAAAATGGCGGCGCGCCGCTGCTCGGCTTTATAACGGGATGACGTCATTATGGGCGGAGTTTATGTGCGTAAAACTTTGTAGTCCAATTAGAAAACCTCACAGAAATACCAGAAGCAGAAACACCAGAAAGACTTACGAAAAAACAAAAAACATTTCTTTACTCATCTGAATTGAGAAGAGGAGTAGGAAAATAATATTCCCACAATCTTAAGATTCTTCCTAATCAAGATAAGCATGAGCTATGTAGGTGGTTGAAAAATATTCTAGACTAAGAATAAAAACATTGAAATATTAAAATATAAAATAGGTAAGTTGATCTAAGAGCATTTATTTCAACAATCAAATCAAAAAGGCACTGGGAAAGTGCTCAATTAAGTTTATTGAATCATTCAAAAGGTCAGTTATTGGCTCAGCATTGATTGTAGCCCACACTGCAGAAAGTGATATTGCCCCTTACAGAGGTATACAGGTAGGAAGGTTAAAAACATAGTTTACTAGTCGAGTCTATTACATACCATTGATTCTAGTTTCACAAGTGCACTTTTGACTTGTTTAGAATGTTTCCCAATTTTATGCAGTTAAGAAAAGAATTACTGAGTATGATCATCCTGATGGCCTATAGTTTATTTGGATACCATCTCAGTAGGCCAATATATATTTTCATTAGTGTGTACCTAAATGTGAAACTGGCCATGGGCATAAGCAGGACTGGACAAGTAGCAAAACCAAGGCAGAAAATATATAGGCTTGATTCAAAGCCATATCGTTGTATTGCTGTAAACTTCTGCCAGCAATAACACTGACAGATTTAAAATCACAGAGATTCTGTCCACAATAACATGCCCTAGAACAGCTCTTATACAATATGAAGGATGTTAAGTTTTGGTTCAGTCAGTGCAGAGGTTAGCAAGGCAATTAGTAAGAAAAAAAGTCCCCATATTGTGCTTCAGTTAATTCACATGGTGATGACATTAGTATAGAGGCATGAACCATGTTTGGGAGGAGGTTTTGGAGAGATTGCCACTCATGGCACTCAATGGCATGAATGGGTGCGATATGAATATGTGTGTGTTGTGGTTGGGCTCATAATATTTTCAGTTATATATGCAACCAGTAAACAAATGATAACCAGCATTACACAAATAGCTCCTCCCACAGTTGTCATAGCTATTACTATGTCCTGCATCCCGGATGGAGGCAGGGTGAACTCCACACAGTCCTGCTCCTGGGTCCTGGGCCTGTACAGGGAGCGCAGGCAGAAGCGATAGGGGATGTTCTCATGTAGCTCCGTCAACAGGTAGTCTCGGCAGCCATGTGCCAGTTGCACCCCATTGCATTCAAACTGAGTGTAACTCCCGTTCCACCAACAGCTCAGCTCAAAGCCCCCTCTTCTGTGACGCCTCCCACTGACAACACTGTGAGAAGTTGTCACATTAGTCCCATGATCTTTGCTCAAGTTCTGACCATTACCTATGTTCACTGTGATCTGTTCTTCCTGTGTCCACTGCAATAGTACACTGCCATTGATGAGAATATGTGCAACAAAATTTCTAGAGGACATCATTGTCCTGCATTGTCCTTCCTGGCACTTATACTCTGGCAGTGTACGTCGAAAGCAGAGCTGCCCTCCAACGCCCCCTTCAATCACACGATAGGCGCACAGAGGTGAGAGCCCATCCTCTGGTCTTCTGCTCAGAGACCCCCGTGACCTTCCAGGCACCATAATAGCTCTACTGGTGTTAAAAGTCATGTGGTTTAGTGAGTCCTCTGGTTCTGCAGCTGGCCTTCTGAGGATCTGACTGTCATTCCTAAAGCTGTGTTCAGTCTGTGGACTCCTTCTTAAAGGCGTCTCCACATGAACCCTGGTGCTCACCTGTGAGGAGGAGGATGAAGATGCTGTCTGCTGTGATGTGCAGTGTAAAAACAATGCCCACAAGGCTAGCAGGGACTGTCCATGTTCCCGCTTCATTTCACCTTGAATATTTTCACACACAGTGTATAAGATGTAGTCGAAAAGATCTGATGTCTGCCATTTGATCTGTTCCCCTTCAACGCTCACAACGACGTCGGTGAAACACAGCGAGCGCCTTCACAGACAGTGCTCTGGGCGCGCATCTGCGACAGAGAGCACATTTTAATGCGGGCATCCACTCGGTATGACCTTGCACGAAACACAACACAAACGGATCAGTTGCACATGAGTTTAGGATCAGACTTACCTTTAAACAAGAGATTAGAAGAGGGGACCCGGCTGTCGCTTTAGTCTTGCCTTTCTTCTTCCCGTCTGGCTTGACGTAAACGTAAAGGCTTTGATGCCCACTGTGCGAGAGCGTGGCGATGGAGCGCGTGCCCTGGAAGAACGGGGAGCGTGGGTGCTCGCGTGCACTAAATATTTGTAGTCTTGTAATGTCGCTTCGCCCTGAGTCATCTTCCCACACAGAGCCTCGGCATGAAGAGGTGTCAGGAGTGCGCTACTCAGTGTTTGGAAAAGAAATGGTGAGAGCACTACAGGGCGACTTACACATGGGCATTAAGTAGTAGCATAAAGGATACAAGACATGACAAGATTTACTGAAATATTCGTAGGCTAATTATATGTAATCTGTGATATCCCTCGTGCGCACGTCCTCTAAACTGAAACACCTACACACATTGTGGCGCTTGACTGGTAAAATACTAAAAACAAAAAGCGGGCCAGAATTGATCTTGCATGGCTGGACTAACTTTTGTAGATATTTTTGTTAACCTTTAATATTGCTATTGACAATGGGTTACTTTATTATTTATAGTTTAGTTTGGTCTTTATTTGAAGGGACAATGTATAGAGACTCATAAAGCTCATAAAAGCAGAGATCTTCAGGACCAGATTAGAGCTAAATTTCCATTTGCCGTCCCTGATTCATAGACATCAATTATACAATGCAATTATATTCAGTCAACAATAAGAAAAAATCACACTGTCCACTCTCTGACCTATCACACATTAACAAAGCAAAGCATTAGATACAAAATGAGTTTTATCTTATAAAATACATATTACCATTTTGACATTTCAGTATTACATCAGTCCATAACTTAATTATATATTTATATAGGCCTACACATTCCTTGAATATTTATAATGTGTAGACTACTGTACCTTTGGACAAACAATGGTAATATTAATAATAATTAAACAAATTTATAAGGCCTGCTGTTTGATTGTTGAAATGAATGTCTAGTGACAAGATCTCTGGGGATCTCTGTCCTTTCCCCAGGGATAGCAATCTCAGTCAACAATCAATTAGCACAAGAAGTAAAAGAGCTTTGTCACCAACACTGCAGTGCCCAAGCTCCTTTGCACTTGTCACATGGGACATATTTGCTAAAACTGTCATCTGCAGTCTGGGGACATATCAGATCAGTGGACCATCACAGACTAATAAACATCACACTTATTATACGGAAGTCACTAGCAGTGAGCACTTACCATTGTCATGAGACAGCAGAGGTTAACACTCATAGAACAAGTGGAAAAATACATGCTTTGTTGGACATGCTGAGTGATTGATTTATATCAGGTTATATAGGTTTCATTCATGGGTGCATTGGTGGCCTATACATACAAGACTGAGGTAGGGCAGTGAGATAATGCCGCTCATAGGCAAGTTTGTAAACTGAAAAAAGCTGCATTGTCCATGTCGCCATGTCCAGGGTGATGCCATGTCAGAGGCCCTCACTGTTGAAGCTATTCTGTTTGGATTTTTAGTCCTTTTTGGCATCTTGGGAAATATTTTGGTGATTTTTGTGGTGAGACATTACTTTAAATAACTACGCATTGTTTTGACTTACAATAATGTGTTATAGCATGCAGACCAGCAGGCTAGCAGTTCTGTTTTTAAAGGTGCACTATGTAACTTTCTGGAGGTCATTTGCCACCTGCTTGTATCTATGGACTTGTAATTGCCTTGTGTAAAATGTTCCCCATTGTAACAATCAAATCCATGAAGCTCACTTTCATTCAATTACAGGTGTTTTTAGTGTCATACTTTTGAACATTCCAAGCTAAGCTGTAATATCTCCAAAGGGACAAACATGTTGTGGAATCTCCACCAGGGGATTTTCATGGTGTACCTACTTTATAGTTACTCTTTATGTATAGTATTTATTTACTTTTCACTACTTAAAGATCCTATATTACACTATTTTCTGTTCTATGTTATAATGTTCTTTCCTCATCACAAACATACCTGAAGTTGTGTATTGTTTCATCCACACATGTTCACACAAACCCTGCATATTTAAGCAGAGTTCTTCTCTCAAACTAAAAACACCCACTGTCATGTGGCAATACAGGAAGTGCGCCACTGTATTTTAAACCCCATATATCTTCACTAGAATCATTTGGATAATTTCAGCCCTGGAATTGCCAATTTGAACTGACCTAAAGGTAAAAGGAGCTGTTAGCTTGAAAACTACTGCATCATGACATGAAGGTGTAACAGAGCAGATTGAGCTTTGGAGATGTAGAAAAAATAATAATAAAGGGTTACTCAAATATGTGTGAATGAAACAATACATGACTGCAGAAAACAGAATTTTACCATGGCTCAAAGCTCATAAGAGTAACTTTTGCATAATATAGGACCTTTAAAGTTTTATAAAAATGTTGTCTTTTTCTGTACAGGTGTTTCAAACTGCAGTCAATAGTCCAACCCACCGACTCTCATCCTCTGATACCATTTTGGTCCATCTATCAGTGGCCAACCTGCTGACCTCTCTCTTTAGGACTGTTCCTATTTTTGTGTCTGACCTTGGCCTGGATATCTCGCTGAATGATGGCTGGTGCAAGGTCTTCATGCTCTTGTGGATTTGGTGGAGAAGTGTGGGTTGTTGGGTCACATTGGCTCTCAGTATCTTTCATTGCACCACGTTAAAACGTCGCCATGTTGCTTTTGGGCCTCAGACTCAGCAGCAGGAGAGAAGGAGAGTTTGGATAGTCCTCGCTGTTGTGTGGGCCGCTAACCTTGCATTTTCCCTTCCAGCGCTTTTCTACACCACCCATGTTCAGGGCAACGTCACAGTTGACCTCATGGTCATCAGCTGCACCACCAGACCTCTTCTGGGTTGCATCTGGGAATTCCCCACAAACCAACAAGGTTCAGCTTTTGCATCCACGTCGCTTGTCCTAAATGAAATCTTGCCCTTGATTTTGATGATTTGCACCAACCTGGCAACTCTGCACGCCCTGGCCAAGCACATAAGAACAGTTATGGCAGGTGGAAAGGTGGGAGAGAAACAAGGGGAGCTGAGCAAACATGTAGCAAGTGAGCGTAAAGCCGGTCATGTGATTATGTCCCTAGTGGCACTGTTTGTTGTGTGCTGGGTTTTGCAGGTGGCAGCTGTGACCTACTACAACCATGACAGAGGGCACCATGTCGAGGCGCTGCTTACTGTGGCACACTTCTCTGCCTCTCTTTTTGTGGGGTTCAGCCCTCTAGTGGTGGCCCTGGGACATGGGAAACTAAGGAGGAAAATAGTAGGGATGATACAACAGAGATTGAAACTGCTCAAATGCTGGGAAGAAACAAAGAAACAAGAAGATCACAGTACACAAACGGTTTCAGATGTTATAAAAGAAGGACACCTAATACATGTGAAAGAAATGACTGAACACTGATGAGTTAACAGAAAGCATTTTTTTTATTTCTTTAAAATTACCTATGGATTATTTTAAAATTATCGTTTTATATTGTTCTGTCTTTTTGCAACTGTGTTAAATGCAGTCTTTAGTGTTAATAACTGAGAGTCACATGACAAATACCCGAGGGGATTGATTTAGTGATTTTGTGGCTTCAGCAGGGCATTTTGGTTAATTAGAACTTTCCTTTCAGAGATCAGTGCAGTAAATATTGAAGAATAAGTTTTACAATGGATCTTTCAGACAACCCACAATTTTGGGCTTAATGTAAAAAACTGAACTCACTCTTACTTATTGAGGTTATGGTGGTAATGATAAAAGGCGTAGAAAGTATCACGTATACAGTATGGGCAAATTAAGCAGAAAACCTGAGACCCAACAAAAATTGTACAGAGCATTGGGAGCAGGGCTCTACAGTGCGCCCATTTCACCCGCATTTGCGAGTAAATATTTCGTCGTGCGAACGAGGAAATCAAAACAGTTGCACCAGTGCAAGTGCTTCTGCAGCCACAATAAGGAGCTGCGCACAGACGTAACGTGACGAGTTAAACGTTCTACATGTGTCAAACATTAGGGGCGCACTCACACTAGGACTGTGGAACCTGCCCAAGCCTGGATCGCCCCTAAAGCGCCTCAAGCTTGCCCAGCGCGAGCGCAACCGAACCGTGCCCGGGAACGACACCTCCGATCGCACACGACCCCAACATACGAGCTCCGCGTGTGCGCCGATATCACTCATACGAACAAACTCCGCTTCAAAACACACCCACGCCCCCTTAAACGAGGAGCGCCCCGCAGCAGGACCCACACCTGTCCCACACTCACAGACACCCCCGTGCCGTTGGACTTCCTTCTCCTCTAAAGCAATGGTTTTGTCTTGGTCTTGTCTCGGACTCGAGCGCATTTGGACTCGGTCTCGTCACGGATTCAAGGTCTGAATACTGAGTGCGGTCATATTTGGTAATAAACTTGTACCGGTGTGCGGGACCTGTGCGCTGGAGCTCGCGCAGCCTCGTGTACCAGTGTGTATCACAGGGCAGGTTAAACATCCCACCTGTCCATCGCCTCACATCAAATATGCCAATATTAATTTTATGTCCGTGTCCGCACAGAGCAGAGCTACAGCACAGAGCAGGTGATATGTGGGCTGAAGTTTGCCTAAGAAAATGCCAAATAAATCTGTTTGTCACAATGTGCATTTGGTTTGGTAAATGTGCAGAGACTAAATACCACTGTAAAACCAGTAAGAGAATGTAACTCCAGTTAGGAATTTGAAAATACAGATTTAAAAATCCTGCACACTTTTTACACTTTGAAGCAGTTTTGTGTAAAGTGTCAGTGGAAGTTCTCTTAAAGAAGAGGTCCTTAAACTGTGGGTGAAGGTCCAAAAAGGGCCACAGAGTGTTTCAGTGCAGTACAGTTTGTTTGGCTTATTTTAAGTCTAAATATTAACCAGATAAATGAAGATATATTTATAAAAACATTGCGATCATGCAGGAAAAGTACAGTCATAATTTTTTTTGTATTAAATTTATTCAGTGTTGGTGTTGTATGTGCAAGTTCTGCACTGAAATAAACGTTCAAAACGAAAACCTACTTGTGCTCCCATTTTTTTTTCTGTGCTCCTAAAATTTTTAACTTAGGGGCACATGTGCTCCTGAAAAAAAAAGTTAGCGTAGAGCCCTGATTGGGAGCCCTACCCATACTTAGAACACCGTCCAGGATTAATACTAGTAAAAGAGGGTGAATTAATATGCAGTATATAGTTGTTTTTTTAATAAGTAAAATTATCTTTATAATTCACAGTCCAGTCTCAGTACAAAATGTCAATGTTCAGTGGCTGAGCAGTGATTTGATCAATGAGCGCAGCCTCCGGTGGCCGATTGCCAGAACAGCAGGTGAAAAGGCGATGAAGATAATGTTGGCAAATCGGGCAATGACCAGAAGAAACTCAGTTGAGGCGCCCCGGTTGTAGTTGAAATAATTCACAGAGATGATGCTGGTTCCCCAGGAAGCAATAAACAACATAATGAGAGCAAGGATGACCTGAGACACACAGAAGAGTCAACTGTCAAATATAGTTCTGTTTAAGGAAGAGTCTGATGCAATGTGACTTGAAATACACTACAATTCCTACATTGTACAATCATCCAGTGGGCAATTTCTACTTAAAACATATGTTGTAAACTTTTAAATAGAGCTATAAAGTCATATTACTGCACTTTTGTGGATAATTTTACAGTCATTTGACTGATGCTTAAACCTCAACTAACACATTTAAATATATTGTCTGGTTGTTTTTGTCATACCTTGGCCGCCCTTCTCTCAGCTGGGACCCTCTTTATCATGGGAGCGTCCTGCACCGAGCTGCGCATCCTGCCGTGGGTATACAGGGTGTAGAGAGAGGCCAGGTTGGTGAGGGCCATCAGAATAATTGGTACTGTTTCGTGGATGACCATGGAGGTGGTGGCATATGCAAGGCCACTAAATCTGGTGGGGAAGTTCCACACACAGCCTAGCAGGGGGCGTGTTGTGCTGCTCACTAACATCAGAGTCTGAAATGAAAAATGTCAAGCCTAAGTCAAACCTACAATATGCCTGGAATAAATTAAGAGGAAACTATCTTTACAAACCTAGTTGTTGCCGTAAATCGTGCCAAATTAAACTAACAAGAGCCAGAAAGCTAGTGAAGCAATGCATTTAGAGTTTAAAATAGTTCTAAAGCAAAGTCAGCATTCAGTTTTGTGCAACAACAGCATTAATGCATTTGGTAAAACTACAGCAGAAAAGTCTTACTTCTTACAGCTTACAGCTACTCAAAATGCATTAAGTCAGGCCAGTTTTCTCTGTAGGATTAGATTCATGCTACATAATTCTCTATGGGTGTATTCTGCTGAGCAGATACATATATTTACCAATCTACTTGTCTCCATGGAGGTGTTATTGCTTAGCCTAGAATGTTCCACAATATGTATAACATTAAAGATATATATCTCCATGAAGTCAGACAAGCATACCAGCTTGTCAAAACCTGATTCAGTCAGATTTCAGATGCTAAGCAAGACCAGGCCTGGTCAGTACTTGAATGGGAGGCCGCTGTGAATTCCAGGTGCACAGTGGAGCACCAGTGGCAAAAACTGTTGTTGTGTCCTTAAGCAAGACACGTCACTTACATTGCCTATAGAAAGTGGAGTGTGTGTGAGTGGTGGTCGGAAGAGCCAATGGCGCAGATTGGCAGCCATGCTTCTGTCAGTCTGCCTCAGAGCAGCTGTAGCTACAATAGTAGCTCACCACCAGATCTGTGGAGAGGTTACTCTGCTCACTGGAAGAATACAGGATTTCTAGCAATTAAAAAAACTGTAACTGAATAAAAGCATCCCCATAGAGGAAAGCAGGTAGTGGATTCCCACCAGAAAAGTTACATAATGCATCTTTAAATTTAATACATCTAAATAGATTCAATGATCCCAACCTCGGTGCTGTTGACATTCCCATTGGTGGAGAAGATGTGTGCTGGGATGCAGTAGATGTAGTTAAGGATCCAGATGAAGCCCAGGGTCATGAGTAGCATCTTGGGGGGTCCATGAAGACCACTCACGTTACCCATGGCAGGAGCAACCCGTCTCAGTGTCTGAAGGTGAAATGCACTGAGGAACAGGGTTGACCACACGTTCACTGCGCGCAGCCACACCCACACACCCATCAGGAACTGGCACCACCCTTTAGATGAGTACAGCTGGAAAACAGAGGGTGCAATTTAAAATATACAATAGTGCCCAGTAGTAGTAATTAACAGGGGTAGTTTGACACAGGCTATACAGTCCAAATCTGACAGACAAGGGTGTAGGGGGGAAAAGGGGCCTGTTGTCCCCCTTTATGATACTATGGGGTGGGTGTCCATGTGAGGCTTCTTGCCCCTGCCCCCCAAAAATAATGACAGATATTTATTTTGTGTAGTAATATCTGATTAGTCTCTTTGTTCACTGACTGATTTTATCTTTAGGTTGAACCAAAGTTTTTGCTTAAGTGCACAATAAACTAGCCTAACAAAATTACATTATTCTAGAACAAATTAAAGGCCTTTGAGGGACCAGATGGATTGCAGTTTTTATCAATGTTGATGAGCAAACAATTAAAGCTTAATAGGACAAATCTGATTTTCTGTTTTTATTTACAATGGTACTTACCTGAAGCCCGACGTCCGAGATGATCAGTAATGTGTTCCTCATGACTGACACCAGCAGGTTGGACAGGGACATGTTAATAATGATAATATCCGAATTACGACCTCCGCCTCGATCCATTATAG
Source organism: Odontamblyopus rebecca (assembly GCA_030686955.1). Taxonomy (NCBI): domain Eukaryota; kingdom Metazoa; phylum Chordata; class Actinopteri; order Gobiiformes; family Gobiidae; genus Odontamblyopus; species Odontamblyopus rebecca. Next base: position 20,611,440 of record CM060656.1, read on the forward strand.
CACTTTTCCCAATTACTCCCACCACTGTGGCGTTTCCAAGAATTCCCATCATCACGAGTATGATGTATAAGGCCGTCTGTGCTGGGGACACAGAGACACGCAGTCCCATTCCCACCAGCTCCTTGTCCACCGCCTCTCCCATTTGGTCTTCCATTTCAACAATACTTGCTGCAAACTTCTCTATAAAGTACAAAATTCACCAGGTATTTTAAAGCTTTTAAACCAGGTAGAGTCCTCCTTTTGTCAACTTAATGTTCCAAACAGCAGAGCCCATTTTCCAGGTACAAAAGACAAGGAGATGCTTGACGTTACGTGTTGGAGGGTCTTTAGGGAAGGCTGTTCTAAGACAACTCAGGTTACTCCAACAAACTACATCACTGTCCCCAATGCTCGGAGGAGCAGAGTGTGTGATAATAAAACACCAGAGATTAATCAGCTTCTCTCATTGAAATGAGCTTCCTTTTCACCTTAATATAGTTCAGTGTTATCCTAAGGGAGAGGGTGGCTCACTTATTAGGCCTAAGAGCATGTAGGTACTTGCGCATAGGGACCAAATGTCCTCAGTGGTGAATCTGTTTATTTTTCACTAAGGAATTTGTTTGCCAACACATTTAATGTTGGGAAAAAACATCCATCAAACCAAACCATCCCATTATTGCCCAAAGAAAATCAAATTTACGATAAAACTAGACTTGAACATTAACTGAAATAATTATTAAAGGGATATATTGTGTAAAATTGACTTTCATGAGCTTTAACTATATGATCACAGTGTTCCCTCTTGTTCAAATGTTTGTTCAAACATTTAACAAAACAAATGTTCAACTATTAAAACAAGTAAATAAAAATGAGCAGTGTACTTACGTCTCTATATTCATTCTGCAGTTTTGTTAACAGTAAGTTAATCGACCTGGTTCTATTAAGAAGCTGTTTTAGGTCAATATTGCTGCATACAAAATGTGAAATAATGCTCTGTTATAGATTAATTCTACATAGCCAAAAACTCACACACGAAAGCTTAAAGGATGAAGAGTTGTGTTTTGTACAGTTCATATTTTCTTTTAATGATTTTTTGTGTATATATCTTTTTCATCGGTGCTGTTTAATAAATTAATATGGGCCCATATCGCTATGAAATTCACACTTCAGCCGCTAGATGGCAATACAAAGTAAAAAAAAATACAACAAGGTATCTTAAATACCAAACATATTGTCAGCCATAAAAAATGTCATTTGCATGGAAACATAAACAATTTCCACTTATGTAATAAAATCTTCAAGTCAATAAACAATAAAGTATACAAGCACATTTCACAATATCTAGGTGAAACATTCAGCATAAAGTCTTCAGCCTTTGTTCATTATAAGCACCATCTAAACACATGGTTTATACCCAGGAGCAGAGCTGAAAACACAATGGGACTTCATGCTGTTACATCAAGAGCACCAAGCACAAAGTAAAACCAGACCACTGAGAGCAGCAAGAGGCCAAGTGGACACAAGAAACAACATAAGAGCTTTACAGCAGAAATATGGCACTAATGGCTTTGGTGGAGCATTCAACCGCAGACACAGTGATTATAAATAAATGGGTAATGTTGTAGTTATATGTGGCAGTCAGTAGAGTACAAAGGATTTACTCTATGCTATAGATGGTCTATAGCTGAACAGAATATTGTACAAAAGCATGTTCAAAGTCACAGTACAATTAACATTGGAGCTTGTGTTGTGATGTAACTTTTGAGTGCTTGAGAGTCAGAATGAAGCTAGTATGAGTAGACAGTATGTAATAATAATGAATAAAAACCATAAATACAAGATAGCTGCATACAGCTAGCTACCACAGTGTGTATTCATTTCAAACCTCTGTCAGTCAAAGGCCTGAGGCAGGATGCACTTTGCCCAAAGGTGAAAAACTTATGGACAACCATTCACTCTCACTCAAAATTAGTAAGAAGCTTACAGGAAACTGACATGGTTTTGACACTAGGAAGGTGAGGTGCCTGGTATGTTGCTATATCCCCCATAAGAAATCATGTCATGTATTATTTAAGTTTTTCTCCTGTGAAAATATATATCTAGACATTTGATACAGGCTACAATCTCTACAGTGGGAGCCAGATTTGCTCTACTTGGTTTGGAGAATCTCATCAATTATTTTAATAATATGATACACTGACAGCATTAAAGTTTTTAGATCATTAAAATCTGAAAGCGGAGGCTTTGAATAAATGTTGTTTCTTTTTGCAACTGTCTAGAAATAAATTATTACTATACATCGCATTACTACCATTATAAATAATAGTAAACATTTTTAGTGTGCAGTGCAGCATATGCCCTCCCCGCGCCCAGAGCTGTAGACCGGAGAAACACAGACCCGACCTCTTTGAGCGACGTCACTGATAACAGTGGTGCGAGAGGAGGGGGGCAAATACAGGGCCTGGCTCTGGGACTGTGGACTGTCCCAGCTGAGCCAGTACCCCGTCAGACCCTCCTTATGAGCTTTCCACATTACCTGCACCTCCTCTTGGTCCATGGGGCGCAGCTGCAGGTCAACCAATGCTGGGATGGGTTCTGTGAGAGGGCAAGGAGAGATTAGCATTTGGTAATTGGAGCTTAGGTACTGCTTCTACAAAAGTTTTACAGCAGTATTCGTCCACAGTACACACTAAGGCACAAACACAAAATGTGTTGCTAAATTTGGAAAGGCAAGACATTACATCCATGATAATCATGTTTTTGTGTATCCTTATAGCACCCTGCCCACTTATACGTCTAACTGGTAATAATGACCCACATTTCCATTTGAATTCATTAATTTAAATGGAGAACTAGAGAAATGTCTTGCTGCTAACATTTTCTATAATGTAGGTTGAGTCGTATAAAATGTTCTATGCTCATGTGTACCAACAAGTCAACAAAGCAGTTTCTCTGGGTGGCTTGCAAACAGCTTTGCAGCCTGTATAACCTTTGCTGCTGACTCACTGGCAGCCCAATGCAAACTCAAACAACCAAGAGGAGGGGTGCAATTAATGGCGTTGTTTTTATATTTGAATTACATGGTTCAGTGATGCAATTTTAAATGTAATATAATGATTAGTGTTGTTGCAGTACCAATATTTTGCTGGAGTTTAATGCAAAGGAAATGGCTTGATGCTCAATACTGATTTCAGTACCATAATGATAGCGGACCATAGCTCAAAACCCATGAATAGATTTTTTGACAACCCCAACAGCTTAAAACTATTGCACATTGCTAAGAAACTTACCTGCTAGTGTACAGGCCTTGACAGACATGGCCCTCTCCTCTCCAGTTGCATATTGAGCAGTTACTGTGATGAGGTACTCTGAATGCGGCTCCAGGTTCTTCACCACAGCGCTGCTTTGATGATTTCTAAATGTCAAAGTGTGGACCTGCCGAAAGGGGACGGTCCCGTACTCCACTGTGTATCTCAGGACGACTGATGGCTGAAGAGGACCCCAACTCACTCAGGCCTCCCGGGGACTGGAGTCTGACACATAGACCACAGCGGGACTCAAAACATCTGCAGGTAACAAGATACTGAAATAACTTATACATAACTCAGGAACATAACATTTATAGTTCAGTTTTTAAGAACAATTTTACGTATCTGTAAGTATTTTTTCAGTGAATACTTTTTACTTGTACTTACCTTTACTATATTTGAGAGTAGGTATCTGTATTTACTGCTCCACTATATTTTTAACTGGACTGAAAAGTAGAAGTATTTTTTCTTATAGTTTGAGACCTGCTGAAATGGCTGCTTTATTATTAAGTATGTTTATGGTTACACACCCTAACTGAAGGTTTTGAGTTAAAAGCAAAAATAAGTCTAAGTATTTTTCACATTCACATTTTTATCACATTTGCAACAATAGTTCTCAAAATCTCTATAAAATACTTTTCACTGTGAAGTTTTACTCAAAATGCTATTTTTTACCAGTATCTTAATGTCATTATTTATGTGATTTACATTTACATAAATTGAATATTTTTGCCCCTGTATTGAGTACTTCTTCAACCACAATATAGTTATGGGCAAATAATAGGTTTTTTTTTTTAATTCACATGTGCATCGTAGTGATATTTTATTCATGTTGCCACCAACAGGCTCATACACTGCATAATGACATTTTCTAACTATAATGGATGAAGCAAGAGAGACCCATGTGGGTAAGAATACTCCTTGAGTACAGGAGGCAGCTGGGTAAGACAGTTGGTTTTAAGAAAGGTCATCCAGGGTAAAAATCTGCCAAATCACCATGGAATTTGTTGTTAGATCTCGCAAATTTGGGACAACTCCCCAATGTCTTCTCCTAATTATAATTAAACTATAGATTTACTCAGGCTTAGTGGAAATGTTAGTGGATTTATTATTATTATTGTTCTTATTACTACTTAGAATGTCCACAGTATGGCATTAAACTTATCTGTCTTCATGGAAGCGAGCAGGTGATGTCACCAGGTCATGGTTTCGAGCAATGAAAACACCTTTGATTGGATAAATACAAGACAGATGAGTTTAAAGCCATACTGAGGAACAATTCAGGTAAGCATTAAGATTTCCACAAGGCAGCTAATGTCCAGCAGAAATTTATGTAGTGCACCTTTAAGCTATTTAAACCATAAACTAATGCTGTTTAAGCATCATGGCGTCATGACTTCTGTATGCTCCTTAAATATATAAGAGGGTGATACTAAATATAATGAGTGAGAACTGTTGCTATGCACTGAATTTGTGTTTATATCCCTCACCTGCCAGAGTGGTGAAGTGCACTGACAGTGTGTTAAACATCCTGTAGTTGGCTTGTGGGTGTAGGAAGGCTGTGTAGGAGGTCTCAGGCTGCAGACCACTCAGCTCCACTGAACTGGACCCTCCTGAAAGATACTGTTTGGTCACAGACTCTGCCCCGGGACCAGAGTACCACAGCTCATAGTGACCAGTGTCTGCCATGACGATCAGGCGCCACTGCAGCAAAGCACTGTGGGAAGTCAAGTGAATCAAATGGAGCTGCTCAATGCTGAGAATTTCTGCAGATGAAATTAGAAAAAGAAAATAAATCTTAATCTCAGGAAATTGTGAGTCACTATGTGTGGTCTTATTATCATAGATACTGTTTAAATTCTTTTAACATCTTCACTCCTGCAAATTTCCAATGATCTTATTTAAACACACTTTGTTTTTGCTTAAAAGGAGGAATAGTCTATGTTTGACTGATTAAAATTAGTTAATAACCCATGTACTCTCTACACAATATAATACCACAATTAAGAAAAGGTTTAAAGTAAAGCATTGCTCTGTGTTTTCACTTTGGAGATCTATAAACTATTTGTTTAAATGTTTTTGGCAGATAATAAATTAACCTTGAATTTAAAATGGTGACAAGATCCATACTGATACGTACTTATTAAAGCCTCTCTTAGATCCTCTGCAATTATCTCAATGTTTTCGACATCCACAGTATATAGATGGGACTAGACTGGAGGTGACACTACGTGCTGTAACACCTGGAAGTCTCCATGTGCCGTGAATACAGCTAAAACATGGACCCCCTGTGCCTTTAGCTCTGCCATGGGACCCTCCACATCTCCGGGCTGGACTCCATCCGCGAGCCACAGCAGCACTTTGGGCACATCTAGGCCTGAATCGACCAACACACTGCGAGCTACAACCAGGGCTGCCTCTGTGTTAGTGTCCCCCTGGAGCTGCCTGAGTTTGTAGAAGGATTTCTGAAGGCTTTCCTGATCTCTGTGGACTTCCAGGCCAAACTCCAGGATGGGGCGAGAGCCCACCTGCAACAGTCCGATTCGGACATGGCCTGATCCCAGAGAAAAGGGCTGGAGCAGGTCAGAGGTGAAGCCGACGAGGCGCTGGAACTCATAGTTTGAGATACTTCCAGAAGAGTCAAGAAGAATGAGGAGATTGCCCTCACAACAGTTCAGTACTAAAACACAAAACACAGGGTTTTAATCTAAGCAAGAATCCTTTAATGTGACCAGCAACACCCAGTCCCACTGTTACAGAGTAAAGTGGGTCAGAAACATTAGATGGGTAACAGTGGTGCAGTATTCACACTATTATGACAGTAAATTGTGTTTTCCCCTCATAAAATGTGATGTAAAAATAGAACTTTGTGACAAAATCAATCTTATTCTAACTAGAAAATGTTTTATACATTGCAAGTTTGTTATGATCTGAGTCACTATGTGACACTTTGGGATAAAAGGTGATTGGCTGTGGCCCACCGTGTTTCACTTCACATTTGTGTGAAAAGCTGCTCCAAAGCTGTGCTGGTGGGCAAAAAATCATGCATGTGAATACAAGCAATGTGCCAAAGGGTGTTTGAGAGAACATCGAATTTTGATCCTGACCAGTCCTAACACATTCTGCCTTGTTTGAAAAGATATGCATAATACTCCTCGATGAACATAACAGATTAGTACTTCACCCTAAGACAGGACCTTAATTATGGCTGAACATGAATATTAATAAAATATAAGGACTCATGTATTCTTGAGCTCATCCCACAGACCTTTGGCAGTGACAGATAACCTGACTGTGGCTGCATAATATCACATTTAAAATGAGCTGCAAAAAGACTTTCAATCTGTCTCACCTTTCAGAATCCTATTTCATTAATGTCAGAGGTTGAGTTTCTGGGGGCTTTGTACCGAACAGGGAAAATGAATAATAGGGAGCCAAATATGATGTCTGCAGTTCTGGGGTACTGAACATATGAAAAGGGTCAAGGTGCACAGAATACTTTATTGTAGCAAGTGGAAAGAAAAATAGTTCATGGAGGTTTTGTAAGATTTGTGTTGAAAGATAACAGTTTATGTTCACCTATACGGATTTGTATAACTGGAAAAGCCTCATTCATATGCATTTGTCCCTTAAATGTCACCACCTACTGACATTTTTATACAGACTTTGGATTGATCCAACCCTTTTTCTCTGTTGCCTTTATAGTTTTCACTTCAACATCCATGTTCCCCATATTCCTGCTCTCACTCTCACTCTCACTCATTTTGTCAACCTAAACATAAAATAGCATACAGTACAATTTTGCCAGAATAGAGAAGTGCTAGAGTAAAGAGATAAAACCATACTGACAAAATCACTGAAATAGGACAAGGTAGGACATATCCTATACAGATCTATATACGAACTATTATAAGATGATTTGGTAATATTTGTATTATCTTTTTATGTTGAAAATCACAGTCCATTGTCCAAAAAATGTTTTATGATCAATGCAGGTGTGAAGCCTCACAGCTCAAACTTTTGATGTATTTTGATCACAGACTAGCCAACATACAAACCAATTCTAGCAAAAACCTAACTCCTCGGCAGAGATATCAAATGGTCACATTACATTGAAAATGCCAGAGGTTGGACCAGACAAGATAAGTCCTGTTGATGGAGAAATTGCTCCATCTTTGCATTCCTCTGAGGAATGTGGCATACCGGGTTTTCATAGGAGAGGGCAAGATTTGAGATTTGTCATGTAATAGGCTTCAAACTGTGCCAGGGCCATACGCCAGACTACGATCAACGTAGATGAAGGGAAATATGGTAATAGGTCCTGTGAAGTTTGCCAGTGTGCAGCCAACATCAAAAAGATTAATAGTGGACAATTCCAGGTTTAGATTACCCATAAGCCCTTTGGATGCACATGGATCCATCTCACAGCACAGAAGTCTATAGCTACTCATGAATGGACAAATCCCATACATTCCTGAGAGGTTTTGTGAGTTGGTTAATCGAGTCATATTTACTTTTAATTAGCTATGGCCAGCTGCACCTAAAGATAAGGAGGTAATCGGTCCAGGTATAATGAAAATGATGACATGCCTGAAAAAGAGTAGAGCAATTAACTCAACAATGAAATAACTACACACTCTTGGTTTTTATCATATATAGTATATAGTACTGCTCTTTTTGAGCATTGGCAAATACACTCTAATTGAAAAGTTAAAAAGTAATAGTCATAGTGACAGGAGTGCACACTAGTTGCAAGGCTAGTTGTAGAGGTAATTTGATTGGGGGCATTGGTGGTTTGAGTTTGAGTCTTTGAAATAAGCCTGACAGCACATATTGGACCTCCATGTGAGGCCCCTTTGTGCAGCATTGGACAGGTTTAAGATTTGAAAGTGTGGCTCCTGACTGTAATTTAGAAATTAATATGACACAGAGGTTTTATTTTTCTCCATAGACTGTTGTTAAAGAGATTACCAATATGTATTTAGAAATTGTGACACAACTAGGCGTACATGAACATCATTCATTTCACTAGGCTATAACGCACCAACTCAGTGCAATTAGTAGACCTAAATTAATTTAAAAAAAATGAACAATGCAAGTTCAAAATTTAGCTTATTGTTATAATATAAATTCTTACCATGCTAATTGCCATAGCATAGCAACGGTCTGTTCATCCATAATTTACCTGTTGGTCCTGTGAACTTCAGAAGCGTTGCCCAGAGGATTGTCCAGCCGAACTGACGACACTTCATGATTTTTAAATTACATCAAAACTCGACCATTTTACCCAAATATTCACTAATCATGGGATAAAACTTTGACGGTGAATGGGTCGGTCTTGACTCCAACGCTGTGTGCGTAATTCGCGCGTCCTGTCGGCTCAGGGTTTTCTTTTTTTATAGCGCACTCGCTGCGTTTTCACTTTGTCTTCTGCTCCTCCTTCGGCCAACCACAGCTTCAGCAACAGGTATGGACGTGCTGAGAGGTGAACACTGCACTCTTTAAGATGACACATCAGATAGAGTGGGAAAGAAGCTGAAAGGACAGGGAATGCCAGGATCCATGCATTAGCCTAGCATTTGACCATGAGTTTATTGTTCTTGCCTACATAAAATAACCTACATAAAGAGGTGGAAAAAGAAAGTATTTATAAACCTAACCTATGTTTATAAGAGGATATTGGAGGATATAATTATTTGTTGCCTGTAATATAAGAAATTATTTTGAGGTATTCTTATTCTCTTATTCCCCTTTTCTACTCAAGCCCTCCAATCTCCCAAATCTGATGTGCAACACACTGAGTTCATTTAGCCCAATATGATATGTTTTGGAGTTTGGGCAGGGTTTTAAAAGCACTGGAGTGAAGAGTTTTACAAACCCAGGCCCACTGTTTTTCCCTATAGTGTTTGTGAGAAACTAACGAGCAAGACTCAGCAAGACTTGACTGAAAATTCTAGCCTTTAAAGGAGGGACACAGATACACCAAAGAACTGATAATATCTAATTGTTGATTAGACGATAGTTTCAGAGGTCTATCCATCCATTCATCCATCCATTTTCTTCCGCTTATCCAGGACCGGGTCACGGGGGCAGCAGTCTAAGCATACAGGGACTCCCAGATTTCCCTCACCCCAGACACTTCCTCTAGCTCCTCTGGAGGGGCCCCATTTTAGAGATCTAGTGCAGGCTATTTATCTTAGTAGTATATAAAACATTTTGAAAAGGCTGCAAAAAGAGCTAATTAAAAATATTAATAAATAAAACATTTTAACCTTAACTAAGAAATAAAGGCACATTTAAGCACATTTCTGATGGATTGCCATAAAATATTGGCCCATACAAATATATCCAAATATGTATATATATTTGCAAATGTTGACAAAATCTTAGATAACCTACTATGAAAATGTATTCACCAATTCACCTAAAATGTCACATAATATTCATCCACATAACATGGATTGCCAATGATAAGGTAACGGTGATTAAAATGTATGTCTCTGTGGATTTAGATATGTACTCAATGTAATACAGAAATCCATCCATCTATCCATCTTCTCCCGCTTAATCCAGCTGGGTCGCGGGGGCAGCTTGCTGCCCAATCCTCATAGCACCTGACCCCCCCTATGAACCCCTCTGCAGGTGGTGAGCCCACAGGAGGGTGGACGTCATGGTCCTTGATGTTAGTTCATAGGGGTGCGGGCATGTTTTGGGTTGATGGGGGAAACCGGAGCACCCGGAGTAATACAGAAATCACTGCTCATAACACCCTGAGAGGACATGATTAATCTGGTAAAACAATGTGAAAATTATCAGCTCATATTTTATCATACCTGGTGTAAAAAGGTCAGAAAGGTACAAATATATCACGCGGTGTGGTGACAGATGAGATGACGTGTGTTTGTATTTCAGATGGGCTGTGGATCTCCAAGTGTTCTTGTTCCATTTCACAATGTGGCAGCTCCATATAACAGGAGATACAGGGACAGGGCAGGCACCATATTGAGAATACATGTAATGAATTCAATACAATTCTTATACATGCTCAGATCTCTGATAGGACTTCTGCAGGTAGATAGGACCAAAGCATTGTGGAAACAATAGAGCTGCAATGAGTAATCAGCACAATCGTGACTAGATGACTATTCAACTTTGGATTTATTAAATGTATTTGGTAATAGTAATCATTATCTGGACTGTAACACATGCCGAAACATGTTTTAAGCACTTTTCACAGTTTTCAGAGGTGAGTTTTGCCGTCATGGTAATGCTAACAACAACTAGCATCAGACGATAAAAATGCTATATAATTAGACAAGAGCTGCATTTATAATGTATCTGTTCTGGAGCAAGACAATTTTAGCTACACTGGGGTACAGCCACTTTAACTCAAAATGTCAAAAAATAAACAATTTCAGATTTTTTAGCAATAATATATTTTATTTGTAAATTCACCAAATTCAGTAATTTTTCACTCTTTATACTGTTAAAATGTTAAATGTACAATAGACATAAATCTATTGCCTGTTCTTTATCAAATCCAAAATGTCTGTCTTTATGACTGGCATTTTCAAGTGACATATTACTAAAATTAAACTGCTTTACAAAGGACAATCACTCAGTACAATCTGAGATAAAAAATTAAACCATGTATGAGTGTCTCTATTCCCATAACTGAGGTTAATTCATGCTCATTTTAATTCGTCAAAGAAACCGAGACAACAGCAACAAACCTACTCATTAAAATAGCCCTGGGAGCATTTTGCAAAAAATATAGTGTTGAGTGAATAAGTGTTTGTCATTTTCCATTAATAGACTGCAGAGGGACCCCTATTTCTTCTAAACAAGCAGTCATAGTCCCCCAGAAAAATTGCATAGTGCACCTTTAATTAAAACAAAAGTGTGTGTGAGTGAAAATATGATTGCTAATCATTAAGCTTTTGACCTTTGACTAACTGTGCAGTGCACCTTAAATACTTAAACTATTCAAACAAGGATAACCTGTGCCACAATGGTGTCTGTAGAAAACTGGGGAATGCTGGGTAATTGTTGGCGTGTTGCAGTAGAAATGGCTGGCCAAATTACACTACACAGTATTATACAGTACAAGATGTGTTCATGGTTTAAAGGAATGCAGTACTTTTTGAACATACATCATAGAGACAGTTTGATAAATGTAGTGTCACTGTATCACGTGTGGTGCATGACGACGGACAATGTACCATTAAAAAGCCATTTTATGAAAACTCCTCTGACGGCTGTGTGGAGTCCTGCTGATTAACTCCAGATGAATCTACTCTCACAACTCTGTATCCATGACACAAATTAACCACGTTCGCCTCTACAACATAGTGCCTCTTTGATGCCACAACACAAACTATACTGAACACTTAATAAGTACATGCAGTGATGCTTTTAAATGGATAGCTCTTTATAGTACTGGGTGAAATCAAATATTAAATATGTTTTTCTTTTCATCTCAAATTCTGTCTAATTGGGTAAACCTTTAACAAATTGCTTTACATGATGTTAGCACGCAAAGTGGCCAGATGTGGAGAAACATGCATCTTACAGTAAGAATGTTTAAAACAAACTTAGGGGCAATTGTTTCGCAGTCAGTTATAACAAACAATTCATACATCCTCATAGTTCATGACAATGGACAAGGGCATAATAATAAAAAGAACAGCAAAAAAGATCATTTAAGAAAGTTTAAGTGTGATGGAATGATATAGTGCAGCACAATGGCATTCACTTTATAGTTTATTTAAAAGACCAGTAACGATAGGGACAAAATCATTTTTTTGTTTATTAGTCTACACTTGGGCACTGAGTATCTCCTGCCTGAGGGAAGGGGATTAAACACCTCATGCAGTGGCTGTGTGGAGTCTGACAGCATTTCCTTTGATCTCACTGGATTTCCAAGTGTCCATAAGGGACACAAAATTATATGTTAAATAAGTAATGCCATATAGTGTAAGATTCTAAGCAAATAATATTTCTGTGGAGACAATGTGACATAGTTTCCACCTGAAAAGGTACATTGTGCCCATGTAAATGTCACTATATGCATTTACATGACTTGCTCCACTGGTCTTTGTTCAGAGTATGTCTAAAACCACAATCCTAACAAGAAGATGTCTCTCGGCCCTCAAGGACCATTAAAACCATTCGGCAGTATTGATTAGTTGTGATGGAGCACGGTAATGTACGTGAAGACTACACAACCTTTAACAAAGTACAACTCTGTTTCCCTCCCATAGCTTCATGTATAAGATCTGATGTTGCACCTTGTTCTTCAGCTCCTCAATAAATAGGACATTGTCAAAAAGACTGTATCAGTTCAATGGAAATAGTGCAATAATGTAGTTTTCCCCTGAGAAAACAATTTTGAAGCTTCTTGAGACTGATGTGATACAGCTATTCACCACCCCTGTTTAAAGCAGGGCTGTAATTTGCCAAACACACACTTTGTAATTGTTTTTCAAAGATTACTGTGATCACCTGGAAAAACATGAGGTGACTTTGAAACTGAATGTCTACAGTGGCGGGATGTTGCTTGAAATGGGTATGTGATAATGATATAGCAGCTGAACAGAACTATTTTCTGTTATCAAAAACATAAAAACTGTAGAACTGTAAAAGACTCTTAAGTATCAACAGTAACAATCAAGAAAATTAAGTATTGAGATGTATTTATATAATGGTTTTTAATGTACCGGCATATAATCAACATTTATTTAAAGGTTCACTATGTAACATGGGGGTTCACTATTTTCTTGTCTCCATGGAGTTGTTCTTCCTTTGCTTGGAATGTTCCACAGTATGGCATTAAATCTAGTAGTGCTATGTGTAGAAAAACAGGACCTCCACTTGAAAAGTTACATAGTGCATGTTTACCTATAGGAAAGTCCTTGAAATTCAGAATCTGTTTCAGAGGAAACCAGAGCATTCAAACTGACACAAACATGGGAGGAACATGCAAACTCCACACAGAGAGGTCTCTGAGAGGTCCAGGAATCAAACTCCTTCAGGCCATGAGGCGAGAGGGGCTAAACCACCCACCACTAACTTGTAGCAGTAAAGATTGTTGCTTGGACCATATATTTTCTTGTATAATTTCAAATATACTGAAACTCCTCATTGCCTTTATTGGTAAATGTTCATATTTATATAGCACTTTTCTACCATTCACGTACACAAAGTACTTTACACCAAGGAAACACTCACCGATAAACACACACATTTATACACCAGTGTATGCAGACACTGTGGGACACAATGGCAGCATTCACATGCTCTTTTCATTCTATTTTAAATAATTAAAGGCATTGTGCACTTTTTTGTTTGCATAGACTATTGCATAATGGAGTCAGTGATACAACATTTAGGGCTGATGAACACTTAGGGTGGTGTACGTAGCAGTTGATCAATGTTGATGCTATAGAACTAAATCAGAGGTTTCAGAGGGTTTCAGACACCCTTCAGTTTGTTTTAAAAGCGAGCTGTCTTTGCTAATAACGGGCAACAAAGCCAAAGCACAATTATCTCTGCCAGTGCAGCCATCTACCACGCTAATGCACAACAAGTGGCACCTCCAGCCCTGTTCTCACACACCCTCACACACATCAGGCTGACACTGTGCAAAACCATTCAGGTATTTGGCACAGAGCAGTCCTAATCAGCACAAACTATTGATCTATACAGCCCCACCTCAGCCCCCTTCCTCCCTGTCTCCCTCTCTTGCTCTGTCACGCTGTCTCTCGCCATTCTTCTTCCTCCCCGTTACTGTCTGTCTCCTTTTCTCTCTGTCCCTGTCTCGCTCTCTCTCTTTGAGTCTCTAGCTTTCTGTATCTATCTCTATTCTGTCTTTCAGTCTTTCTCTTTTCTCTCTCAGTCTCTCTCTGCAGGAGTGTCTGAACTTGCTGCCTCCAGCCATGTTGGCCTTGTCAGGTCAACAACAGAAGAGATCAGAACTTCACAAGTAAAAACGAGAGTGAACAGAAATATAAAGTCAATGAGTAATTCTTTAGAGAAGGATATTCATGAAGGATATTCTTCTTCATGAATATCCTTCTCTAAAGAATTTAGAGAAGGATATTCATCCATCCATCCATCCATCATCTTCTCCCGCTTAATCCAGCTGGGTCGCAGGGGCAGCTTGCTGCCCAATCCTCATAGCACCTGACCCCCCCTATGAACCCCTCTGCAGGTGGTGAGCCCACAGGAGGGTTTAGAGAATTAGAGAATTTAGAGAAGGATATTCATGTAGAAGTAAAACAAATAGTTTTACTTTTTAGTATTGGTATATTGTGGTTGACAAAAAGCATGACACAAAAAGCATGACACAAAAAAGTTGTATTTTTTTCAAGATAATGTATTATGTTGAAACTAGCTTTATCCAAATGTATATTGGCCAAGCACCAGATGGGGCCCAGTGTAGCTTGGACAAATGGAGAAATGGAGGTGGAAGCGGAGACGAGCCGAAGTCAGTGTGCTTGGCCTTGTTCAGAACAGAACACACAAACATGGGTACTAGAATGTAAATGTATTCACAAGTGATCATTTACTAGAAGGTTCAGCAACAGGCGAGTATGGAGACTTCACTCTGTACCATAGACTCTGTAAAAAGTAGACTGAGTGTGACGTCACCCATAACGTTCAGCACTGCTCAATTGAAGCTCCCAACGGTTACAGGAGTGAATATGGAGCAGGCTCCATATTATGAATAAAAAATTTTTGACAGACAAAACTGCAAAAAAAAAAAAAAAAAAATCACCAGGATCATATACAGCGGGTTAATACAAACACTTTAAGACCATAATGACCCTTGACTGCTGCTCGCAGAGAGAGGGGCAACAATATTCCAGTGTAAGTCAATGGTAGCCAAGGCCGAAAGAGCCCACATGCGAACTTCTTATTTGGAACGCGGCGGCTAGTGCTGTGTCCATTTATTTATACAGTCTATGCTTTGTACACACAAAGTAAAATGTTTTTAATAGTAATGTCTACAACTATGTAGCCTTCAAACCTATTTGGTGTGACTCTCTTTCGTGTGTCTCATGTACTCACACCAAAATGTTTGACCTGAAAAACAATCTAGTGACTCAGTTAATCTCAACTGTATCCATCTGAATGATCCACAGTCATCACTATGTCTCTCTGTGCAGCTTTTGGTGGAAACAGGTTTGGTTCCCTCTAACTAAATGTATCATGTAAAAATTTCCCTTTAAATATTTTCTTTAAAAAAATAATAATGTAAGTTTCATAATATACATAATATACAACTATTATACAACTCTATGTGATTCTTTCCAATTGCAATTGCCTTGGCAGTCCTAATATTTCATCATTCTGAGACCAATGAATATGGCAGATATGACAAATGAAACTCAACCTTCTTGTCTAACTTGCCACCTCCTTCTTGAAATGTCAGTTCCCAAATTATCTGGTTTTGCCAATAGATTTATTTTTTGTATGAATGTCTTTAATAAATAATACATCTACAATTGTCATTCACAGGCTGTAGACGTGGGACCCTCTCAGCTGCCTGATGAAAGTAAATCAGGACAGAATGACATTTGCTCAAACCTAACACCCTCTGATGCTCTTCCTGAACAACACACTTTCTATCGATCTCTGTCCTCGTGCACAGAATAAGCACCGATGCAGACGTTAAATCAGACGCACAGTCAATAATATTGTCACTCAGCCCGGTCCAGCTGTAGCCACATAAATGGACACTTCCTGCCTTTATAGGAGACATTGATCGAGAATTAAAAAGTTAAATTATGATGTCATGGCAACAGCACATGCCATCACCCCTGACCTTTGGCACTGGACTAATCAATGACTATAGTCTGGCATGCCTGGTTTATATACCGTGTGCATCGTCACAGATATTGTTTATGGCAGAAGGCAATAGTGCATATAGGGGGCCCATAACCTCCAAACATAAATCAGGCAATTAGTGTGTTTTAATAGTTGTAGTTTCATTAGTAGCCTATTTATAACCATTTCATTAATTTTATTCACTAATAAAAGTTGTTCCAAAAATTACCTGCAATCCAAGTACATCAAATATGTAGGCCTATTGTGTGTATATGTATCGGATGACGTTGTTGCACATGAAACAGCCCTGGTCTTTTCTCATTTTAGACTTATCCAGTGGTAAAATAAACTTAGAAGCAGATGAACTCAAGCTGCCGAGTTGTGAAATGATGACAGGAAGACATAAATAAGGAAAGGAGCACTGTGAAGGAGGATGCCCTGCAGTAGACAGACATCTGCAAGTGCAAGGTGCTGTTTTCAGCAAAAACATTTTAAAATAATTTCTTTTCTTTGGGGTTGACTGCTGTGTTTTCCCCATTCTAATGTATTCTTTAAATTAAAACCGGACATTGTGACTTGATAGAAGTTGTTCATAATAGAGATACACTTTTAGCCCCCCAAGACATCATTGCCTTGTGTTTACCTAAATCTGAGAGCTGTTGATTCATCAGAGGGAAGAGGGAATAGGAAATTACCTAGACTATTTTGTATTGATATTTTTTTGTTTACATGATTGTTTGGTGTGAAATCCAGCCGCGCACATGATCAAGCCATGAGCACTGCATGTGCTAAAAGAGTCATTTAGTAGCAGGTGAGTGATTTCAAAGCCTAAATGAAAATCACCCCCAGAGTACTGTTTTCAAACCACGAATACAGACTAACTAGTCATATTAGTGCTGAGTCTTATTGTGAATAAAAACTCCTAACCCTGTAATTAAAATCTGTACGTGTTTACGCTGTGTACTTTGAAAAGAATCCCATTATTATAACACGAATCATAAATTTAATCACATTGCAATATTTGACAGAATAATTACAATTCGATTTTTTCCTCCCAAATCATTTGACCATAAAACACACAATCAGTTTGATGTTTAAAGGATATATATGCTAGGTGGTTTCCTCATTAAAAACTTACCAAGAGAAAACTTCACTAAATGTGGTTTGATCTAAGTATTTCCGAAACACAGAACAGGGCTTTCCCTGAATGCAAAATGTTTGTAAACTTTTTCTTGATTTGTGGTGCCATTTTGTAAACCTTGGAGCTCATATTCTCATTTACAGCATTTGTATTCATGTTCGTCTAGTGCTTTGTAAATTGTTTTGTTTTGATTTAATCTTGTATTGGACTGAAGTTGTCTAAGTGCCTACTAATTTACATGCATCTATTGCTGTTACTTTATGTTGCGCCAGCTCTACTATGTCCCACACTGAAACGAAGTCAGACTCGACCCCAGACACAGAAATTACTTATATTCAATAGAAATACTGGTGATTTTTATGGCATTCAGCTGTCTGTGCCGTGTCGCTTTCATCTCCTGCTTTTATTATGTGAACTGGCATGGTACGAGGGACCTTTTTAGTGCTACAGGAATATCAATGCCACTCTCTTTCTCTTTTATGGACACTTGTTTTTGTATCAAAGCAGAGGCATTAAACCAGGAAATAACCATGTCATTCACACTGTGAGGGTTGTAAAATTAGTAATAAATGTCTGGAAGTGGTTCTTCATTTTAATTTCTATAATATGTGACAATGTGACTTTATAGAGATGTTCAAGTTATTTGTCATTTTACATGTTTACGAGTAAGTATTAAACACAAAATGAAAACTCAAGCCACCAATTACTGGTATGGTCGTGGCTACATATGAAAACTATATTTCAAGTTATCTATAAATGTTATATATAGTATTTAAAAGTACACTATGCCACTTTTCTGGTTAGGGGTTTATTACTTGCTCATCTCTATGGACATGCTATTGTTTTTTCTGTAATTTCCTACAGTGGCATTAAAAATATATATTGTGCATTTATTAATAGCTACATGTTTTATTGCTCAGAAATACCATAAACCACAAACATAATTTCCTGTTGTGAAAAGGCTTTTCTCTCTACAAATTTGATGTGCAACTTGGCCAGATGTCACCTGCTTGTCTCCATGTAGATAAGTTGAATGCCCTAGTGTGAAACACTCCAGTCAATTCAGTATCATCTCCACAGAGACAAACAGACCACATCCCCAAGTTTAATAATGTAGCTTTTAAGTCAATTATGAAGCCTTGAAGACAAAGTCGGTAAATGTGCTGTTTGAAGGGTCATGGTTTCAGTTTGGTGTGGACAATAGGAGTTATAGTAACTTTTACTTTTATTTTACTGAATTATTTGATGTGACATTTGTGAGTAACATACACTGACTTGAGTTTGATCACCTCATCCACCTTATGCAGTCATTAAACACAATAGCCCAGTTTCATTATCTCTGCCAAAAAGATGATCCTTTTGGCTCTAAGTTAATTTGCATTTTTATGGCATCTTTATGAACTTTCAGGGGAGGACAGTTTCATTGCATTCTGCAGCATATTAGAGTTGTTGCCTTTTTGAGTTCATGTATTGATCTGGGCATTAGTGTGTACACATTGTGGGATAGGGCTACTGCTCTGACAGAGCTCTGTGCCTCTCACCAGCATCTCTGTTCTGCCACAGGCAGTAAGTGACAAAACATATTATATTTGATGGACTTGTCATTGTGAAGACTATTTTATTTTGTTTTCATTAAACAAAACAAAATTATGTCATGTCCACCTCTTAGCAACTTCCCCATCTACATTTGATTGTACTTGACATAAACATTTCCTTATGAAAACTAATTCATCACTTTAGATCTCTGAAGTCTTGTCTTTGTTATTTTATGCACTGTTGCTTTTCATCATTTTTGCATTTTGCAAAAACAGCAACTGTTTGACGTGCTTCTTTGCCCTACAGCTACCTTTGAGCTGTCACAGTTTTTGACATTTTTGGTCTGAACTGCCTTCATAATAACTTTTGTCATTTAGTCATTTGTCATGTTATTAACCGTAAACTACAATTGGGTGATGAAAGCAGACACAGACCTCAATAACGTTTAAAGAGTGGGTATTTTGAAAATGCTATATTCTCTGAAAAGAACTATTAACATGAACATGAATTAACATGCTAATGTATCAGGTTTGTGTACAGTTTTATATTGTGATTTTGTATAGTGTTGGAGAATTGTCATGTGGGAGCATGGATGATGTAGGCTTGTGCACTGGGTATTTAACAGAACCTTACAGCTAACTTAGGAGGAGCTAGAAGAGATTACTAAATTACCTAAACATGCATCGATGACATCTAAAAACTTTTCAGGCATGTTTTTTGATGAGGAAACATTATAACAAACCAAAAAAACAATCCACTTTGCATGATACCCCTCAACATCTAATGAATGCCTATTCTAATGTGGAGACATAAACTACAGAGTACTACTTTCCATATGCCATAAGCGTATACAAAATAACATTGAATTATTTAGTCATGAAACAGTTTGTGAATAATGTGCAATAACCTTGTCTGTTTTCTGAACAGAACACAAAGTCACTGCATAGCATAGAAGCCGTTTCCAGAAACAGCCGGTGCATCAGAGCGTAGTATGCAGAAGTGTCTCCTGCAGCATTATGCATAAAATCCCTCCATAAGAAAGTGTTTTTGTGAGCTGCTGATTTGTCCCCTCTGACCTTTTCCTGCCCCTGTTCTGGGCTCGTCTCTTCACTTTGCCCCGGGGCAGAAGCGAGCGGATGGCCCTGCTCCAAATGTGAGAGAAGGGACAGACACAAGAGTGATGAAGAGGCTGTATTTATGGACACCAATCCCAGTGAAGCACATTACTGCAGACAGAGGCCGTGCACAGCTGTGGTGCTCTGGAGGGCAGATGCAGAGTCGATGAGGCTGATAGTGGCACACTAAGCTCAAGTAAATGTAAAAGTTTAACTCTGTCTATTGTTTGCTCATTGTTTGGCTTCAATGTGTAAAAATATTCAGGACAAATCAATGTTTCATGAGCTTCCTGTTAAATGGTGCCATTTTGGGGATGGTTGACCATTGAAAATATTTAGTTTTAAATTGTTAATTACCAAAGCAATAGTTGTAACTTCATCATTGTAGATTAAAGCCTTGAATACATGCAGTCCTATCCAGTAACAAATGTCATGATGAAGAAAATCTATGTTGTACACTTCACCTTATGTAGAGGTTATAACTGTGAAATGAATGCACAATATGTACACTATTTGTACTTGTACACTAGTCTAAATTTACCCTAATTTAATGTCTCACAGTAAAAATGTAGATTCTCAATGACAGCCGGATATAAAACTTTTAGTGCGTAGAAAGGGAAGAGGCATCAAACACCATAAAATCAAAGTCAAAGCAAAAATTAAAAACCTCTCATTTAGAACATCAGTCTTACCAGCTGTTATATACTTGTATATGATTTGAAGAGTAAATTTCCACTGCCTAAAGCAAGAACACACATGTGAATGATTCTTGACAATACAAAACTTTGTCTTGTGCCCTCTCTTAACTGGAATAATTTGTCCTTAGTTTTGTTTATTTCTTGAGGCATGAGAATAGGTGGGTAAGGATTTGAGAAAGTCTGAAATACTGCAATACGGCAAGACAAAACGGTTGCTCTTGGGGTGTTCATGAGTTGCAGTAGTTATTTACTATCAAAGAACATGTACCTTTTCTGTTGTTGGGCCTGCCACTTACTTATCACTGGGATATTTTCTTCGCCCAGAACACTTTACAGTAAGGCATCTATTTATCTTTTTCCATTACTGTTGTTTTAATTGCTTGCTTTATTGCATTCCTACTATTAGTGGGATCACCTCTCCTCTGTTATGACTATGCCTGTCACGAATTACTGTATTGGCTTATCTTTCAATAGTTGACAGATGGAAGGATATATTTTGGGGCTTTTCTTTGCACTGCTAGGAAATGTATGCCTATTTTGTGACAATATGAAAAGACTTAAGCTGTAAAAGGTTGAAATAATAACTTTTATGACTCATACATATGCAAATAAAGTACTAACTACATTCTGCTGTTATTGTAGCTCTTGGGTTATTGTGTTAGTGGTATATATTAGTTTAAATATTATTGTTTACATCTATATTTACTTTACTTCAGAAATACATCACAGTTCAAAATTTGTTATTGTGACAGGCAAAGCTTTGACCTGTAACTTGACCTAGTAGCACCACCTCCTTGTCTTCCTGGAGACAGACGCATTCACCCATTCTGCAGAACATCCTAATCAAATCAATAATGTCTCCAAGTGGTGTTTACCTGAACATAATGCCCTATGAGACAAGTAATGCACAGGTATTGGCTTGTTGCTAGTTCCTCTTTTTATATTTCAAGTGTCACTTTAGAGAGATTTACGGAAAATAAATTGTCAAGTGTTTCAAATTTAGGTACTGCAGAGACAAGCTGCTGTAAACTAATAAAAGATTTACTGTTTCATGGATATTCACTTCACAGGGGATCTTTGATAGAAAAAGAGAGAATGAGCTCTGCACAATTTCAGATGTTTTATTTCAAAACGTGTCGAGACTTGTTAAATTGTTGTTTTCTCTTGGAGGCCTTGTTGCAAAAATCTGATTATGTAGTTTGATTAAATGTGTGTAGTGTTAAATATTCTACTAAAATACTATTCAAATCCTACACTGGAAAACTGAACTGATATCAAGTAATAAAGTGGAATTATTAGAGAAACGTTTGCAAAAAGTCAAAGTATAAGTAGAACAAGTATTTCATGATAAAGCAGAATAATTTGTTATAGACATATGGTCAAAGAACAAAATGTATTGTCTATTGTGCAGTGATTTTGTCTATTGTGCAGTGATTTTAATTAAAACAGCTTTAGTTTGAATCTGTGTTTTTATTTGGCACTCAGCTCTGTTATAACACATCAGAAGCAGTGATGGTGGAGTGATAACTAAAAACAGATGTGAGCTCTCAGCTGTAATGACAGACCAAGATCATAAAAACAAGCTGTCATTATATATTTATTATTAATATTGAACAAAATTAATTGAAAGGGTCTATTTATCTCAAATTATGTTCTGTGTTTACAGCGTGGTGGCTGAAAGGATTACATAACTGTGCCTATTGCAGTCTGCATTAAGATGCCATTATCTTAGTTAATTCTTTCATTTGTTTATATTTATATATATATGGGGACATGCCTATTAACCATAATGTTAAAATACGTTCATTTAAACTACATTTATTTTTATGTTCAATTTTATAACAAAGGATCCTTATTCTAATATGTACCATCTGTAAAGCATGGTATTTATTATTCATTCTTGGAACATTCACACGGGTGTTTAAACATACAGTACCAGTCAAAACTTTGGACACACTCTCATTCAGTGTACTTTTTTATTTATGTTTACTGCTTTCTATATTTTAGATACATACAGAAGCCATCAAATATCTGAAGTGAGGTATATGGAATTATTTAGTAAAGAAAAAAGTTTAATTTCCACAAAGCGTGGCTACATTGAAGAGTTGGTTACAAATTATACAAAAATATCTAGTAGAGTTATTTAACTTTTTCTTTGCTATATAATTGCATATTTCATACTTCATAAATTTGATGTTTTCTGTATATATATATAAAATGTAGAATGTAGCAAAAATAAACAAGTGTATAGGATGTGCTAGTGTAGTAATGTAATAATGCAATAATAGACCCAGTTGTTGCTTTCACAGACTGATAGAGACGCGAGGAGACCCCAGAGGTGCATTTATGAGGGCGGAGATGTACCGACATGTTTCAATTTGATGATGGGACACTGAGAAACAAGTCCACTGAGAATTGCATTTATCATAAACTGTCAAATACAGCTGCTCCTGGGAATGGAAGCAAGGGTTTAACAAGGCTGATACAAATGAGAAGATTTGTTTCATCCATTTATTAAGTCAGGGCTGCTACAGTAAACATCCACATTATTTGATTCTTTTTACTTCCATACAGGGTTGTTAAAAGTTTAGAAAATCAGATACTAACACATACTAAACTGGGTATCGAAACTAGATACCCATTTGAGCAAATATCAATACTGAAAGAAAAAAACAACAACCAACCTTTACTGCATTTTTAAATTATCTGAAGCTTATCAGAACTAGCATTGACCACACAATAACACAAGAAGAAAGTACTATCATTTGTGTTTAAAATGAGAGTCTAAAATTAACAAAGCATTTCTAAATTATGATTTGTATTGAGTCAATTTCCTAGCATTAACATCAAAATTTTAGTATTGTGACAGCATTATTTCCATATGACCATGGAGAAGAAATTGTGCATGAAATTCAGGGGCAGTTTACACCAAGATGTGATTTGTAGGTTTCCCCCATCAAGCTAAAACATGCAGAGTATTCAGAATCTTCCAGCTAAGGTAGTCATGACTAAACCTAGCTCCTGATCTAGATGCTGCTGTAGTCCACAGCTCCTGACAGTTTGCCCCACACAACAGTGAAGGATGGGGCAAATGCAGAGGACAAATTTCCCTAAGGAGATCAATAAATAACCTGAACCCACTGCACCACTTTTGTTGCACCAGAGAGCTATTCTTCATTGGAATGCTTGTTATAACCTTAGTCTTATAAACTTAATAAACATGGAAACAGATCTATTGACTTTCCATTCAACTGTAATTGCATTTGGCTTTAGCAAGCAGTAGAGTTAATCTATGTGTATTACAGCCAAAAATGCTGTGTGACATAATATAGGTTTTGGTTTTATGTAGTAAAAATCAAAGTTATGTAGGGCGGAGATAGGAGGTAGGTGAAAACAGAAAACAGAGCACCCAAGCCTCAAATGCAGACGTATACAGAATTACTCAAACTTGCATGAGTCAGTCCAAAATACAACTTTGAGTGGGATAATGATGAGGGACCAATGTTATAGCATAGCTAAAATTTTAGATCCAGTTTTTTTTTTTAAATCATACAAAAATCATTGTTGTGATACCGGATACACTGCAGTGTTAAACTTGGCCCCATTGTTTTAAACAGGACAAAGCTGCAGCCAGACCAACTTTAGGTACAGAGGCACAAGACCAGTATTGAATCAGAGTTTAAACTGCTGCCTCATTAAGGTGCAGAAGTCACATAAGAAGAAAAGAAGCTATATATGCTATATTGGCTTGCATTATGCTGGTTGGTATTTTGGAGAAGAAGTAATTTTTCTGTGTACAGTAATACCTTAAAGGACAAACAATACGGGCTTTAAAGTTATTAAAAATGCAGGAGGGATTTTATTGTTCATATTAGGTTTGCTGCAGTGTTTTGACTGGAACTATCCAGAAGGGACCTCATGGCAGATGTGCTTTGTAATTAGAAATTCAATCAAATACCCACTTTGCTTTGACTCATGGTCCCCATTACCTGCTCTCAATATCTCTTACATTTCGGTTTTTGAGCTATTTGTCTCTAAACACTTTTTACATAGCCATCGGACATTTTCTATACTGTAACATACAAGAACAAATTAGAGCAAATTTCCCTTGGGATCAATAAAGTGTCTCTCTCTAGTGAGTATGAACAAGACCTAATAGACTTCATTTAGAGAGATTGATGTTATTAAACTAGAGTTTTTGTGATCTCATTGCATTGCTGTTTTGGGCAGTATGACAGAGGTAAAAATGTGAGTATTGCTGGTGTAATACATTGTCTGGTTAGGTTGAAGAACAGTACAAATCTAGACATCTCAAAAGTCATTTACCCCCTGTGATGCATGCGCCGCAGCTCGAGTGCCCTGTTAGGTGAAGTCCTGCTAAGTATGGCAGCTTATAAAAGACCCCCTTTTCATCTCGCACTGTAGGGAGGCCACAACAGACCTGTAATGAGACCAGAATATAATGACCCAAATGGATTTTAATTTTCTCAAAATGGAGAGGTCGAGGCAGAGAGGCCATGTTTGGTAAAAGGGCAAAGTATTAAGCCATAAAGTGGAAAGATAGTAATGACAGTAAAGCCGAGGGTGAGATAATGCGTGATAGTAGTAGCACCATTTCGCCCCGTCCTCCCGGTGGGGGGGTAATGAGACAGAGCAGGACCATTGTGTTCTGAGATTAGAGTAGAAGAAGAAAAATACAGAGGATGGCTGCAGCGGGTAGGTCGAAGCAAGAACAGAGGTGTAAAAGCGAAACAGGAAAGTATGAAACATGTTATATGTTCTGTTTAAAGATAACTCAAATAAAGGCATCACTGGAATAAGACTTGGTTTATAGGGCAAATTGTTCTGTAATATAGAGATGTGTTCTTCATCTACACATATTTATTACGCATATTTAAATATTTAATACATTTATCCCCAACATCCTTTTACATCAGTCGCTATGTTCTATGTTTTCAATTTCTTACAGATTTTCTAACTTGACGAAGCACATGTAACCAGTCCAGTACTCTGAACACATGTATGCTCAGATATTGCTGTATTTTAATATATATTTTAACCATAATTCGCCCAAAGTGGTAGATGTTTTTCTTCAGTGACGCAGTAAAGATGACAACACCAGACACTAAGAGTAGTAACTACAGAGCTATTTATCTGTTCACACTGTGTCCCTCTTTTGAGGTCTACATCATATTTGTATTGTATGAACTGTAAAACACAAATTATTTTCAAATAGAGCTTTAAATTGTGTCCATAAATAACACTGACATAATGGATGTGATCTCAAAAAGCTATTGTAATCTTTACAATAGTGAATGTGAAGCTAACTTGTTCATATTTCAATGAATTTCATTTCATGAGACATTTATTTGGAAAGTGTTCATTGGCATTTATATGGCAATTTTCCTTAAAGTTTTTCTGAATTTTGCATATAATAACCTCCTGAGACCCTCATACGAGGACATTACATTTTTGCCTCTTAGCACCATGATTTTCAATTATTTTAAACTTTCACCTGTAATCAACTAAAAACCTCTACAGCAGCTCCCGAAAGTAAAAAAAAAAACTGCATGGTAAAGTTTAGATGCAAAATTTATGAATAAAACCAATGTATTTATGTACAATAATGTCTCTTCATGTATCTTAATGTATCTTCATTTGGCATTAAAATTTGACACATTTTATTGACCACAGCAGACGAGAGCATCAGTAAATGTCATGTCCTCGTTTGAAGACATTGGGACTATGTTATATTATTGATTGTACATGTTGTTAGGTAAACTTGGGAATATTTAGATGAGTTTACAGTTATAAATTGCTGGACGTTTCTGCTGCTATAGGGAAACTGCTGCCTGTCTCCACTTTTTGCACCTCTACTTTTTTTGTAACGATTGAAAACCAGAAAAAATTAAAACTGTGGACCACATTTTCAGGCCTTTTTGTGTGTTTTTAACCTCACTCACTGAACCCCAACCCGCTCACGGTCGACCTGCGTCACATTTGGCAGGTTTAGGGCTTGAAATAAACAGCTAATTGCTGTTCTTTTTTTGTAATTTATTTATACATTTTAATGCGTTTACATTTTTTAACCAATGGTGTCATACAGAAGACTTACTTAGTAGGTCCTACTTATCCCAAATAGCAAGAAGAAATGAAAAATGGACACCAGACAAAAGCTCGGGTCTCAGGAGGTTAATTTAATATATTAATTTCACAATAGTCGTAAGAATATCTCCATTTAATGAGCTTGATATGTGAGAAAGCTACTTCACTATTTCATATTCCTGATGCAATAATGTGCATGGTTGTGACAGAACAGGCATCTGGAGTAAATGCACCAAAAAAAAAAAAAAAAGTCAAACTGAATGTTCACCTTCCTTCAAATAAGCTTGTGTAAATTAATAAATAGCACTATAAACACACCAATGTTGAACCAGAAGCTGCGCCTCAGTCAAAATATGAACATAAAATGCAGCAGTCGAATTGTGAGCAGATCTACCTGCATTTGGCTTGATGGTGCAGTGTTTATAGCACAGAGGTCGATGTGAGTGAGGTCTTGGTGCCTGTATTTTTTTCTGTTTATTACTGCAGTGCAGAGGAGAATGGGAGGTCTCTGTGTTATTTCAGCACCTATAAAGTGCTGGCAGGTATTAATCATATTGTGGAGTCTGAAATCTGTTTAATAGTGTAACACACAGTCACATAATGGGGACCTGCCATCCTTATGGCAACAAAAATCAGCTCCCCATGATTTTAATATGGGTTAAATAAGTTAAAGGTACAGTATGACACTTTTCCACTGAAACAAGTTGGAGGCTCCCAAATAAGACTATGGCTACATGTTTTTCAGTGCAATAAACACAACCAAAATGAAAAACACTCAAACATTTTAGAGTGACAGTTATTGACTACTGTGGCTTTAAGGTTAGGAAAAGGTTGAGGTTAGACAAGTTGTGATATAAGGTTAGGATCTCAAGGGAACGCAGTGTGCCCAAAAAGCATGGAAACCCATCATGTATATATATGTGTGTGAGGACAGCAGTGCAAAATGAATTCTGATGTAAATGACTCATCGGCATTTTCATTTTCACAAAGAGCTTCAGAAATAGACAAAAGAGGCCCAGAGCGATGAGGGGCAAAACCATGGAAATCATATTTTACTATCTGCGTTATCACCCAGTTCAAATACTCCTTTAACCACTTACCACCCACTCCCGACATACGATTAATATGGCAGAGTTGTTGTTCTTGTGCATAAATAAGGCATTATTATTATTATTATTTTATTATTAAGATCCCAACTGTGATTTCGTCTGATTGTGAGAACAAATACAGCGACTCTGAACATGATTATCGCTGATTAGCCCGGTAAACTAAAAATAAATTATAAACCGGGCTGGCATCTTAACAGCTGGGTGGCAGTGATGTGCTCTGTCAGGTGTAGCAGCCTGGGAATTAACAAGCAAAGGGCTGCTGCTACAAAGTGGCAAATATAGCGTAGTAGTGATGATACTCAAATTTCAATCTCAATTATGATACCACAATGACAATAACAATCATTTTCAAGAAATCATCTTCTTTATTATCACAATTTCATTATTTTAGTTCACATTTCAAATTAGTTCATATTAGTTCAGCATCTTAGTTTCAGTACTATCTTTAATGTTGTTTAGGATCCAGAGGTGGAATGTAATGAAATAAAAGTAGTAAAGTACTGTAATTAAGTCAAAAATCTATCTATCTATCTATCTATCTATCTGTACTTTACTTAAGTGGATACTTTTTACTTTTACTTCACATTTGAGAGCAGGTATCTGTACTTTCTACATTCACATTTTGAAATTGGACTAAAAAGTAAAAGCTTTTTTATTACAGTTTGAGACCTGCGGAGTTTATTTTTGGTCATGTTCATACTTTGAGCAAACAAAAGTATATAAATAAAAACAGCTAAGAAAAAATGATTAAATAAATTGTTTGTGTTGAACCAAATTCAGCACAAATCTTTATCACAATCAGTATATTTGTGTTCTTGTGATCCATATATTATTAGATCTCAAAATACAGTTACTTTTACTCTTAGTAAGTATGTGACACTTTTTTGGCATCTGTACTTTTACTTGAGTAACAAAGTTGAGTACTTCTTCCACCACTTTAGTATCTGGATATCATTTTTTATACAGGACCTACTCGCCTGGCCAGCCAAGAATACACACTTCTCTAATACAACATAACATAGAGCACCACCAGGCAAGTACTTTACAGTGTTCTTATCAATAACACATGTTGTTTGTTTCATCAACAAACGGAATCATAATTTCACAATAGTTCAGATAAGTCTTACTTCTTCCCACTCCCTTTTAAACATCAGGCTTTCATTTGTATTTGGGTCAATCTTGAACTCAAATTATACAGATGGTATTAATCTCTGTATATTGTATGTTGCCCATGACATAGCTCAAAATAAAGACTGAAATATTATACAATTACACAACAAGTAATTCCTGATTGATCATTCTAATTTTACACAAGATACAAAAGTGGTGTTCATATTTTATTTTTTTAATACACTATTTCTTTGCAGGCTTGCACTGGTGCATGCATGTAGAGGAACTTGCATCTCAGTGAGTCGTTGGGTCGACAGCACTTGACACCTCCTCTTACATCTCCTCTCCAAAGCCCCTGGAGGATTTCCATAACTCCACTTTGCAGCTCAGCTAATTGGGTTAGTGTTTATTGATGAACCCTGTATGCCAAAAGGG
Organism: Odontamblyopus rebecca; assembly: GCA_030686955.1. NCBI lineage: Eukaryota > Metazoa > Chordata > Actinopteri > Gobiiformes > Gobiidae > Odontamblyopus > Odontamblyopus rebecca. The sequence continues at coordinate 20,640,807 of CM060656.1, forward strand.
TTATTACTCCAATTAAAAGGACCTCCCACACAACAAGTCCCATAGACGGAGTTACCACTAATTATCACTGCGCTCTCTCTGGTCGGCTTCATCAACCATGGGCATATCTGTTTGCACATTACATCATGAACATCTGTGTACGAAAAGGGAGGTTGTTTGCTTTGGGTTAGGGTTTAGGTTGTGTCCATCACAACCATATTATCCTAATAGGCCTTGTATGCTGTAGGCTGCAACGCAAACTGACATTGTCAATAGATTAATACTGTCAGTGCAAAGACCAGTGGTGGGTGTATTACTGTAATTGTGGCAATTTTAAAGAATATCAGGTAATGCATTATTATGAAAATAATTACTTTTACTAACAATATTATCAGATACTTGTGAAACCAACAACAGTGGTTGAAAAGATAAAGTAAACGTTGCCTGCAAGTGTATATTTTGACACAGCTTAAACAAGGAGAACAGTGAATGTGCTAAAAGAGAAAAACTCTCAGACATGACTTATCCTGACCAGCTCAGGCCGAGAAAAGCGGACTGCAGCGCTGTGCAGATGTTAGCCATTTCTATTGGTGTTATGCCATTTGAGCACAGAGATCATGGGTGTTATATACATATATATTAAAAAAAACAAAGCAGTGAGATAAACCATAAGCAATGTGTGTAATGTTAGTAAATAGTAAAGTAATGAGAGTGAAGTAATAATGACATGTAAGAGGTGGATTACCATTACCTTGAAAAAGGATCCATTTAATTTTCAACAAGTAACCTTAACCTGCAATTACTTGCTGAAAACAAATTGTATTTTTAGCTGTACTAGGCCTGTGTCTATTTAGCATTTCTGTGAGGATTTTAGTTGCCCAGTATAACAAGCTCAGTAAGGTTATGAAAATATTTAGCTTGGTGCAATAAGATAATATAATACCAATTGGCAACATGCTGTCTGCAGCACAACCTGCAATATGAAGCCAATGTAAATATTCCAGCACTGATAATAAAAACAAGACATTGTAGATGGTAACAATTTGGCATGTTCATCTTGTTGACATTAACCATGATGACTGCTAATTTACATGTTGTGTAATCTGTTTGACTTGTTCTTACACACTTTATATAAACAATGGCTTATCTTGAACAACCGGCTCAACAGAATATTTTAATGGGCCAGTGTAACATTACTATAGCAATTTCTGCTTTACAAAGCTTGTTCCAGGTTTTCTGTTTGCCAGCTGTGCTGCTGTTCTTTAACATGTTAATTGAAAATGAAGGGTGCGGCTGAAAGTACAAGGCTTTTAATGTGTATTCATATATTTCCCGCAGCAGATAATTTTTGATTTATGGGCATGTCAACTTCACACAGACATTAACAGATGTCTAAGAGTGATATTTTCATTTTGTTGTTTTGAAATTTGAGATCACACCCAGATCAAATTTCTGCCCAGGTGACTGACTTAAATAAGCAAAACATGAACCGTGCAATAAACCCCAGAGCAGACTGACTCTTGTGCTTTTATTATAGTCTTGTGATTTAAAATGGCCAACAGATCAAAGCATGAATGTAGAACTCTATTATATACTGTTAAAGGAGACATAACTATGCTTTTTTATATTTAGAATTTAACTATAACATATGTAGATAATTATTTTATATTTTGTTCATTGTAAACTGAAATATTGATCTAAACAGTTTTGTAGAAACAACTCAATCTTATGTTCAAAACTGCAGAAGTGAGATGGCCTGCATTTTCTTTATGCAATTTTATACTAGCCAGCGGAGGGTTTTCATGTAGATGTTTTTATGGTTGAAAAATGCCACCTGAACATGTTTGAATCCTTTGTGTATGACCCAGAGTTTGATATTTTTAAAACAGTTAAAAGTACCAAGCAGTGGGCTGAGGTGAAAACATACATTGTCTGAGCACTCAAACGCAGGACAATATAGGATTACTCAAACATGCATGAATCAATCAAAATACAACTCTGAGTGAGTAAATGATGAGGGAACACTGTTATAATATGGCTAAAGGCTCTTCAAAGTAATTTTGCCTTTAGTATCTTCTAATTTAATAAATGGTCATATTGTTTTTCTACTAGAACATTCAGTAATGCTGTAAATTGATTGATGGAGTTTCCTGTGTAGAAGGCTACATAATGCTACATAATCTAGTATTTTCTTTTGTTTTTATTTACCCGTTTTGATCGGAAATGTCATTACTTTATAAATATCGACATACAGTGCTCAAAGTTAATGACAATGTCTATAAGCGTAAGTATTAGTGATGGAGAACCCAAAGCCTAATGAAGTATTGTGCCCCTGGGTGCTCTAGACCAGGGGTCTCCAACCTTTTTCCGCCGGTGAGCTACCTTTACAAAATAAAAATGCCAGAGAGCTACTAAATTAAGCAGCCACAAGAAATTGAGATGATTAGAAGAAAGAGGGCACACCTTTGGGTCCAGTTAGATGCCTATAAAACATAACCCATTCTCAGTGGTATTAGGCATGGAATCAACCAAATTTTTGTTATTTAGCATAATGGTATAATTCAGAAATCCTTTGGCGAGCTACTTGGAAGGGGATGGAGAGCTACTGGTAGCTCCCGAGCTACAGGTTGGAGACCCCTGCTCTAGACAGATGTGTCTCACATGACCACAGTGAAATCAATCATAACCAAGAGAATCATGGTGAAAGGGCAGTAAACAACAGTAATAATAACTGTGCAGATGATGAAAATATTGTGTAGATAAATACTTTGTTGACTATTAATAATTCTTAATTAACATTGAATGAAAGTGTTACTTTTTTTTTTAAATGTTCTCATTATCAGTTTTTCTTCCTCCTCAAACATATCAGCATCACTCATAACACACAGGCATATTCCCACTAAGTCTCTTGTCTGTGTCAGTGTTATCAAGGTTACTGTTTTACCTCTTTTAAATATTTTTTTCTGTAACTTTTTCAAACATTATAAATTCCATGTAATTCAGGATATTGTCTCTGTACCATAAAGCTGCTGTGGTGGTGAAGATAAATCAATGGTCTATTCTTGAAAGTACCTATAGTGACAATAACAGCTCAGGGGGCCATTAAGAGCCTCAGTATATAAGGTCTTTGTAGCTATTACACTGACGTGGTTCTTGAGACAAGTGTGTTTTTCCTCTTTGTTTCAATTTTGTTTGTGGAGCATTGTTAGAAATATTTAAGGTTTACTTGACAATAGCTTTCACTTCACTATTTTGTATTTATTTACATTTTAAAGTTATTTAACATGATTTTCATCTTATCAATGCTGAATTTGGATACTTCAACACTGTGGTTTGATCTGAGTTTGGTTCCAGTTTAGTCCTGATGAATATTTGGTTAGGATCTCTTCTAGTCCTGGTTTAATCCTGGCCTTGGTTTGGCTAAGTTGCAGGTTTGATGTGGTCTAAGAGGATGTAGCCTTTATCTAAGGTGACATAGTGAGTGAATACAGACCAATACAATTTGCCATTATTCAAATCTGAAAAATGATTCATTACTGTCTGAACGCTTGGATTGTAAGATTGTTCTTTTACCTGTAACCATGTCTTGAAAGAGGACATTAGAACAGGTTAAATGGGAGTAAAACATCAGTTATTTGAATCTAATACCATACCGTAATCACTTACCTTTCAGAGCCTGTTGTCTTTGCATATATTTGAGCTGTCAGCCACTTCACAACAGACAAGGCCTATTACTGGGTGTGCCACTTTTAGAAGACAATTTCCGCTCCAGGTAAATCCTTGTGATTAGGTATTCAGTGCTTGAGAGGACAGATTATATAGACAGTTAGTTTTACAGTCACCTCACATAAATGCAGTAATCACCAATGACCTTTCCAAAGCTCTGAGCACAAAGGAAGTTTCTGCCTCACTGAGTTTGTCCGATCTCTCACACTTGTCAAGTCCATTGTTCAGTTGGAGGCGAAGAAAGGCAAGGAAAGATTAAGCTGTTCTGTCTCTCTCAGTTTTAATTAATTATAGCAGTAGCATAGTGAGGATTACAGCATCTTATTGATACTTTGCAGTGACATCGTGCTGGGGGTGTCCTATCTATCGTATCTGTCCTACCTCTATGGTGAAATGGTCATCAGTTATCATGGGGACACAATGCACACATTAGCAAAAACTAAGAGATGTATTCAAGGGATTAATGAAGTTATGTCCTTTCTGAAAAAAGAGAATATTACGTACTATGAAAGGTACATAACCTTTTTTTTTTAGAAAGTGGCAACCATTTATTGACCTTTTAGAAACAGTCTAAACCAATACCAACCCCATTTTTTCTTCTTATTTAATTAAATCTTTTATTAGGTGCTTTAAGGTATATTTTGATGTATTATTGTTTTATTTAAATATATTAGTTGTATTATATTTGTTATTAATAACAGTAGTAGAGTATTTATTACAATTCTATTATTATTATATTATATGACTCGACTCATATTCGTATTTCTTCAAGGTTTGAGTGATTTGTTTTTGATAAGTTATGTTCTTTAGGCAAATATATATATATATAGATGTGTGACATCTATATTTTGTTACACATGAATAAAAATATAAAAATATATAAAATATAAAAATAGTCTGAAAACTCAAGAAGAAATACAAAATTAATTTAAACAACACATTTTCAGGAGCCTGTGATCAACATGAGTGTTCATGGTCCTGCATAGGTGTTTTATTTTCAGTTAAAACGTTAAAACTAACTAACTGACAACAAGTGGCTAATGCTAGTTGTGACTGTGTAAGACTTGTTTAACAGCACAGTTACAGCTAAGTCATTTCTTTCCAGTCAGATTGTGTTAAAACAAAGCTCAGATTAAAGTCTAACATATTTTCAGACATAACATTGCCCAAGAGAATGTTGATGACATTAACTGCAAAGTATAGGGTGACCAGACGTCCCTAGTTTTGAGCCCTGTGTCCCCAGTCCCAGCAGATTTATCCAAAACCAGTGATTTGTCCCAGTTTTATACAAGAAATGTCCCAGATGTCCCTATTTTTGACCAATCTGATCCCTGCCAACAGTAAAGAGAGGCATACATTGTCATTTGTTTAGGTACAATACAGAAAAGCTGCTTAAAAATCACCAAAACACAAAGAAAATGTGACTATACTGACACTCATGTTAGTGCCAAGTACTTTAACTAACTTTAACTAAATTTTCCTTAATTACGCACATTCACAATTTTATTATTGACAAACAACTCAAACTGGGGATGTCCTAGTTTTTTATTTGCAAAAAATCTGGTCACTCTAGCAAAATATCAATTGATGCATATGTGTTTGCACCTCCTGTCTAAATTACTGCACCATCAGATCCAAATATCATGCAGGGTGAATTCTGATAGACCCAACAACTAATGAGCAATGTGCACCCAGGTACCTACCAGAATATCTGAAACTGTGGAGATGATTCGACTAAGTTGTCTAGACCTCATGATTAGGTTCAACAATACAAAAAGCAGGAATAATGTACCAAGTTGTGCAATTTAGTTTCACACTGAGATTTTAAAAGTTCCTAGTTAACTCTTTACAGTGTGGAAAATGCTTTCCTTCCCCTAACTAACTGTATGACTTTTTTTTCTAGCAATATTTCAACATACCAACAGCAGCTACAATGAGGAGATTTTTATTATTCACATAACTTGTCATTGCCATTGTTGAGGTCGACTGTAGAGGTGACAAGCCTTTCTCCTATTCAAGTTAATATACTTTAACGTGAAGCTCAGAGTTAATAAAGCAATAAAAAAAGTTTCATCTGTATTTGTGATATGAATATATATATAAATATGTATGACTTTTTGTAATGGCTGAGCTTCATAAATGGTCCCCGTCATAGCAGTAGAAATTTGAGGTGATGGAGCACTCTGTTTAGTCAGTGGGAGGTGATTATTGCTAAGTTATTCTAATATTTCCGCAGCTACCTTGAGAATAGACATAGTTTAAGCCTGGCATGTTTGCCCTGCATTGGTCTAATAAAACATTTACTCAAAACTGAAAAGGGAAATGAAGTCTAATTGTTTTTGTATACAGTATTTGTCAATTAGTCTGGTTCCCATCTATTCAAAATAGATTTCTGCGAGGCAGAGCAAATGGTGCGCTTAACAGGAAACAAACTGAAAACAATTAGATCAACATTTTAGCAGAAAACTGGAGGCACTACCAGCAAAAATGAAAAACATATTCAAAAAAAAAAGAGGAGGAACATTTGTTTTAATGGGTGAGCATGTAATTGTTTGACAGTCCCGCTGAGATGGTTTTCCTACAACTATTAACGTTAACTATATTAATAAAATAAAGAATAAAAATAAAACTATAAAGATATTAAAAGTACATTTCTTAGACAAATATTTAGAAGACATGTTTAGAGCCTGATTCAATGGGCTTCCATTTGCTTTATGTTTACATTTGCAGCCTTCGCTCAGGCCTGGTTAATATTTAATAAAAGGTTATAGTCATAGTCAGAGCCATTCTATCTCTATATAAACATTCTTTTATTTGAGAGCCTCTGGATGAAATGCTTTGCTCTCTCTGTAACTTATATCATTCATGTATTCAATTTATATAGCCCTCAAGGACATTATTATTGCATATATTTACTCTCACCAGTCTCTCACTGCCACATGCATACACCACTTTCAAACCAGGCAAGGTGGGTAAAATGTCATGCCCAAGGACATCAACAGTACACACACAGGCTGTAGAGAGACTTGAACCACCTGAAGCCCCAATGCCCCTAGCGTTAGCTCATTAGAAATGGGCCAAAAATAAAAAAAATAAAAAATTGTCCAGGATTCACAACTGCAAAGGTAAGACTAAGTCTTTCTATACTGTATGAGATAGTGCTCACCATCTCCAGTCACAAAGAGTCTGCAAATAAACAAGCAAAGCTTTGCCTTAAAGCTCACAGTAAACACTCGCAAGCATTCATCATAGAGGCTCAATATTAAGAGAGCGTATCTCTGAAGGCTCCCTCGGTGCAGATTTGGTTTTGATGTGTCGATCTATATCTTCGTATAACACAATTATTTCCATCTCAACACACTAAATATATCACAACACCAAGAGTCTATGTCTCACAGAAATGTACTTTTTAAAAATGAAAATGTTAAACAAGTTTTAATGATTTTCCAAAATAAATCTAAAATTTGACTTCATGTAATCTTGGTTTTGTCTTTGTAAAGTTTTTATATTGACAGAGTTTGCTTGTAAATTGTAAAGTATTATTACAGTCAGTATTTTCAAATATGTCAGTAATGTTGATAAAGCCCTGCTTCGGACAGTTGCCTGTATTTGATGCTAGTATTTATCTTATGCCATAAACACTTTACAAAATGGAGTTCCTCTTAAGAGCGAGGACAAATGCTTTCACTTTTGTTCAAGCATCATCTATGAGTGTATTTTTAAACAGGAACAGTTCTGTGTCAATAGAGGCCGTGTGGGTGGAACAAACATCATTACACACATGCTCAGAATATTCTTTTAATTGTGTTACATTGAGCTTTTTATTCTTTTATTGACAAGAGGGTAACACAGTGGGCCAGTGTTCCTTTCTGTTTCTCTGATTCACGGCTGCTAATTGCCTATTCTTGTAAACATTTCACTTTACAAAAAGTGTTCTACTGATTTAGAGGATAAGGGTGCATATTCATGGCAATATAAACATGACATAACCACAAGATTTATAGAAACATGTTCAAAATACAGCTCTGTGCAGTTGACTGAGAAGGTTTAAAGAGAACAAACCAATGAGAACAAGGTAACAACCATCTTAAAAAAAACACAGAATTAAAGTAAAACTATCATAGACATTTCCAAAACACTTAGAAACCACAGGCCTCTGCTAAGGCACTGGTACTGTGTCGCAATGCTACAAGTATTTTTTGTTTAGTCAACCACCAAAACCTCCTTTACCTTAAAATGACAGTGACAATGTAATAAAACTATTTGATAACAGTCTAATACCAATTCCAGAACAAAACAGTGATCTGGATTCACACCTAAAAAAAACAAAACGTAATTACCTTAAATAGTACAGCACAGTACTGTATTTGAGAATAGCTTGAGAACAGGTCAGAATACTGTGTGTGACATTATGGAGAATGGATAAACAAATGGTCTGATCAAATTACAATTTAATGCTCTTGTTGTAATCCAATCTTCCTCTAAAATTAACCACAAGATCATTTTTCAGACTCTCTGGAAGAGGATGTTGCCTTAATGATGCTACAAGATTACAGATAAAATCACTAAATTATCATTTTGTTTTCAAATCAGTGTGATTATACCATTACTCAAAGAGCCAAATACCATATAAACAATAATAGCTAGAACTTACTCTATTGTATTAGTGCTAGTGTTATCATGTTTTCTTCTTGCTTCTAAACTGCTCCGAATTTCAGGCAACCAATGTGACTGTGGCTAGAGTATTGCCTAGTCTGTTCAGTAAATATCATTTATTGTATAATTATATGTCAGATATTGTTTCAAATATTGTGATTATAAAGTAGTTGATTATAAGTAGCTGATTATCTGCCTTGCATTTTGAACTTCCCGGTGCCATCAGAAAATGTCATCTTGTAACATTACGCTATGTTTTATGAACACAATTCCACCTGGGGAGGAAGATGTATTTTAATAACATTCTAATAACTCGTAAATACAGCTGAAAATACAAATTGACAAATACATTGTACGTTGAATATTTGAGAAATTAATTCTTGTCAACTGAACCATGTAATACCATTACCTATATACAGCCAATGGATAGTTGGAATATCACAAATATCTACAAGATGTACTCATTAGTCCTACATTCACCAAGATAATATCCAAGTACGTCACATCACTCAGCAAGAAATAGACAAAATAACAGGTCTCTCATATTCTAAATTCTAGGATGTGATGATGCCACATTCTGGAGGGCATGAGCCTGATTTCCCTCAGATAACATGGTATTCTCATAAGAAATACCTGAAAAGAGAATACACAAATTTGGATAATTTCTATTAGAATCTATAGGACTTTGAACTCATCATCTAACAACACAAATCTGCAATTAATAACAGTAAGTTTTATCTGCCCTTCCATCTCTCTATTAATTAGTACAGGTCTAAAGAATATGGTGATGTCGTCTTAAACCAGCCGTAAGACCATTCTGCTCTCACAGTGACTTTATTTTTGTGCTATGCCTTGACATATTTTGGTGCCTAGCCTAGGGCTTTCTCAGAAGTGTCACTGGATGTTTTTGTAAAGTGTCTCGATCATTTAAAATATTTTTTTGCTGTCTTCCTACTTGTGCCAGTATGACAGTATGACACAAAAACAGGTTTGGCTAAGAACCACAGACTACATGAACAATAATGAATATTTTGTCTATTATCTACCTGCATGTCTCATTTAAGTCTTTTGCTTGTAGATGAGCACATATGTCCATTACACCCAGGCGTGGACGCTGGTGGCCCAGTCTAGCAGCCGGCCTCTGTACCAGGCTCTGGAGATGGGCTGGATGCAAAACAGGATACGGAACTTTCTGAGGATCCCACAGAACACTGCTGCTGCCACAACGACCAGCGGGGACATCATCACGAAGCCCAGGATGATCAGAGCTGAGCAGCTGTTGTCATCGAGGTACTGGCATATGGCAGTGCGCGCGTCAAGGACCTACAAGGACCAAAGAACAAAGACAAGGGGCTTTTCAAAATGCACTTTAGCAAGTCACAAATGTTCACAGGTGCAGAAAGTACTCCACATTTCTGCTTATGTGCAAAATATGAGGCCAAATGCAGGCAAAATGTGAAAAAAATTATTTATATATGAAGAACCTACTCCAAGCATCATAAGTATTCAAGCAGCTAACAATAATGGCTAAAATTTTGATAGTGCTCCTCCTGATTACTTGTTATTCATTCTGTGGCACTGTTAATGACAGACAGACCTCTACAGAACCAGTGCCCGAAAGCAAGATTGGTGAAGTGTGTCTTGCCCAAAAGAAACGCATTGATTGTATGGTGACTGTACATTGTCCTATGGAGAACATTTTACATCCTTAATAATGTTTCTGTTTTTTTCTGTTTTCAAGAAATTATAATTGTTATAATTGGAAATATACTAGTCAAGTGATATAATGACTGAGGATACACTGGTATATGATATTGCTAGGTTTCAGATTACATTAAAGTTCTTGGATCTAGTCACTCACAGAAATTAATACTTAATGTAATCAGTTGGAACCATGGCTCTTGCCCTCCTTCAGGAAGTATCAGAAGACATCATTGCATTCAAAAATCAGAAAATAATCAACTGGCAGTACTCAAGAGCATGAACATGTGATATTCTTAAGTGAATTATGTTTTATAAGTTTAGTTTTATAAGCTTAGTTTATAGTGTTTAGTTGCCCCTCTGATGTTTACGATGTGAAGGCCAGCGAAGAGTGTGTAGTAGTGTGTGACGGTGTGTTTCTCCCAGGTTCCTTTAACACATCTGATAAGCAGAAGGCTTGAGCTGTGGTTTGCGTGCCACGCTGTCAATCAACCGAGACACCGAGCGCGACTTGAGAGGTGAGAAAAGACGGAAAATGGGTGATAAGGAGGAAAAAACATCATGAGGAGGATCAGCGTGAGATTAGCACTGTCACAGGTGCTCAAGTAGCAACAAAATGTTCCAACACCAACAGAAAAAGTGCAAACAACAAAATGATTTCATATTTTGTCTCATCTAATAAGACACTCAAATGCTCTCCAGAGATATGCCTCCAACTGATGCCAGGGACAAGTTTAATGTTTACAAAATGCTGCCTGCCGAGAGATATCACATTTAAATTTTTTTGGTGTATTAGTTACATAGGCGTACATAACTAGGGTGACCACCTGAAATTGTAGAAAAAAATGGGGACAAGTTGTGGTGTGACATGGGGGAACAGACTTAAGAAATTAAAGCAATTAATCAATCATAACATAGAGAGAGAGAGACTGGAACATCAGTAGGTGCCAACATATTACAGCCCTGAAAACAAGGCACTCCAAAAGTTTAGGGTTTTTCTATCTAAATTTCACTTTTTATAAAATTAATGCGGCATCAATATAAACGTGTGATATTCTCAAAATAACTGGCTGCAAGGGACAGGGGCATAAACACCTACCATAACTAAAGGGTCATTGAATTAAATGTTTTTAATGTAGTTTAATTACTCTAGTACAAGCATGTTTTCACTGAGCACTTCAAACTAAACAGTTGAACTACACAGCACATTTTTTTAGGTTAAAAAGATTCTGGAGCACACAACCCACAAAAAATTCACCATTTACTAAAACAGTATTAATATTTTATTCTGCCCTTGTATCTGCTTCTTTCTATTTGGCAATGATGAGTGTTTTCTGAAGTTGCCCAGGACACACCAAAATAAAAGCATGTGCGAATTAACTTAACTTAAAGATATGTTCCATATATAAACTGTATGAATTTTTGTTAAATCTCAACAAGGATCTTAAAACAGAAAAATAACTCAAGTCTCATGTCAAATTTCTATGGACAGCCCATTTCACAGTTTAGGATCTTAAACTGAGAAAGCACATTTCCCTAAGCGGTACTTGTTGACTGTTACATTGACACTGACACAAAAATAACTCACCCACAGTATTTAGCCTGTAACAAACCCACATGCACAGTGCCACACATTGTACACACATTGTGCACGTCTCTCTCTGCGTCTCTGTATTGTGTAAAAGTCTAAGCACAGCTGGTGGTGACAGCCAATCAGAGGCACTTTTCTCCCCCTCGCTCTCATCCACGCACCCTCCTGTCTCGCTCTCACCCTTTCACCACATTCACTCTGACATTATCTGTAATTGTTTGTTCTGGTCTGACATTTTGCAGACCTCATCACTACAGCTGCATCTAAGGATCATATGTGTTGTGTTTTGTTTAAGACAGTTTTTTCTTGTATTTACTGATCCCAACTATGGCTTCTAAATTAATTATCACAATGTTTGTTTTTTTTTATAATGATCTTTGGTCAGGTCAGAAGATACTTCATAGGAACTAGAAAGAATTATCTTGAGAAATTGAGAAGCACAAACTTGAGGAGTGGCTATGTTTTAGACAATGTGTACAATGTTAAAACTGTGATGTGAATTTCAGTAAACATAACACTTTCAAGATGTCATAACAAACAAAACATTTATACACTGCGTTCCGAATCACATGATTTTACTGAGGATTGGCTGTAGACCTGTCAATTAAATGCATGTGCAAACTCACTTTAACAAATCAATAAGTAAGATGTAGTCGTCAATACTGGCAATGAATGGACAAGATGGGATTAACATCTTCAAAGAGCAGAACACCTGACTCCAAACACTAACATACTCACAGTCCATCTTCTGACCAGGGCCTGTGTCAGCATTGGTGTCAACATTGATTTTATCAGTGATATTATATACATACACTATAGAAAACCTAATTTTAAGATGCAGTTGCATTTTAACAATATTACAATATGTTTTAGTTGCAATAAATGCTGTGATGTTATCAAAAACCCAGCAACAGGATATGGCAACCCTTCCTAGAACACTTTACCATAAAATAACAGCTTTTGAATGCTGTATTTTTTATTCATATTTATCGTATTGTTTTGCAGTGCAACTTTCCATATATTTTGCATGTATTTGTAACTTTTTCTGTCTCCATAGAGACCGGCAGGTGACACCACCACACCAATGAATGTCAGCTCTGTGGAGAGGCGATCCCGCTCACAGAAAAGATGTTTTTCAAGGTATTTCTTAAGCAATGAAAACACTGCTGCTGATTAAATGGTAACATCCAGACAAACAAGGGGTAAACTGCGCTTAAAATAATAATTTCTACCATTATGAAATTATTTTAGGAAGCAGATATTGGTACAAGTAGCCTATTATGTTTATGAAGATTTTTTTTCTGGAGGCTATAATTGCTTTTCTCTCACAAAGAACCGCTGCCTTTCGCTCCCCTAATGAGAGATAATGCTGTCATTTGTTTCCAATGGCACAAGCGTTCATGCCTGAACTCCCCGAACAGGAAAAATATGTTTGAGGCATCAGACAGCAAAACCATAGACTTCAGGCAGGCTCCTGGCAGTACAAATGTTGACTGTATCATGTAATCATTTTTTCAGTTTATGTTCTAGGTTAGTGCTTCAAATACATTCTTTAAACAATATTATTTCAATTAATATAAAGCATTTATTAATATATTTCCATCATGTGCTGGTGCTTCTGGTATTTTCTTTCAGATTTTCCAGAAGAGAAGGTTTTCAGGGCAAAATAGATTTCTTTTCTAATGAAGATTGCATTTTAGAATGTGAGTTATGGAAAGGAAATTAAAGTCTGACAAAAAGGCTCAGACAGACATATAAATGAGAAGCTGATTGAATTGGTCTGTGTACTTGCCATATGTCTGAGCTCAGTAAGTTTATAAAGTATGAAAAGCACTTGATTACAATATGCTTAATGTGGGACTAAACATCTAAACTCCTCCCACAACTAAATTTTAACTAGATCTGCTAAACTGGGCAGTACCTGGTGGACTAAAGGGGAGAGTGCTTGGGCAGGTATGGGGATATGAGAACAATGTTATTGGTCTAAGAGGTGTGTATAGTTCACACTCTGCCCTGAAATTACATCCTTAAATTCTAATAATCAGTGTCAACATTTACGCACAAGACTGATATTTCATTGGCTAATCATTTCAAAATGAATTAAAAATATTATTTATATTTTATATGCCAGCTAAATGCCAGTTACATCTTTCCATTTCTCCAGGCTTGGGATTGACACTACTTATTTCATATCATACTTGTGGTGAAAAGTAGTTTTATTTTGATAAAATAGTAAAGTAATCATTTGTCTGTGAGCATGTAATAGTCACTCAGTCTCCAATGGCACCATATTTAAGTCTATTTGAGCCATTATCCAAGACTAGACCGACCAGACAATAGGGCTTACAAAACTCCTCAGCAAGCATATGTTTGTGTAATCCCTCAGGCTTCCAGGCTGGTTCCATAGCAAAAGAAGATTTAATTGTGTCAAATGGACAAAAGTTTTTGAAGTGAATACATTTCACCACTCATGCAAGTGACTTTCTGAACAGTTCTGAACAGGCATATGTTTTATTGCAGATTGTACGTCATACAGACCAATGATGTTCAGTTGAGATGGTGCAGGTAAATTGCTCTATTTAGTGTTGATTTTGTGGTGTGGCTGCATAAATACTGATCAAGGGACCTTATAGTATATGCAAGTGCTGAGGTTCAAATGTGTTCAGCAAATTAACTAAGTAGAAAAGTAGATTCTGAACACAACAAAGAGCTACTCACTCTTGAATGACAGAGGAAGCCGGCATACAGCAGCAGCATGGCAGGCAGGAGCACCACAGCAAACACTAGAGCCAGGAGCAGCGCACAGGCAACCACAATACACAGGTCCCACATCACCAGCAGGACGCCCCAGGCCAGGCACCCACACCTGCCTCTGCGGCTACCCCACGCACTCCCCCCAGTGTGGGCCACTGGTGGGGGCAGCATCTTCACCCCCTCTCCGACCCAGATCTCCTCCTCTTTCTCCTCCTCCCCAGAGCCATCGTCCAGGTCTACATCCACGCCACACATCCTGAGGGGAAAGGCAGGGATTGAGAGGCAATTTTATGTCACACCGTTTCTAAGATTTAATCTAGGGCAAAAAAGATGCAGTTACAACAAATGAAAACAATCTTAACTTGCCTCAGGGAGCTAATTGATTAAATTATGTTTTCATTGGACCTTTACAACTTCCACTTCATTCACCTGCGTCCCATTTCTGTGAAAGATGGTTTTTCCACAATCATAAATAAAGTCTCTTCCCATATCTGAATATAATTTACTGTTCTTTTTTATTACTTATTATTACCCAGAGCAGTGTTGATGGATCTCCTCAAACCCTGATGTTCTACTGAAATTAACTCTTGTTTGATTGTTTGCACTGCACGCTCTTTGAACAGGGACTGTAAAGCATGTCGTCCTGCACAAGCAGCCAATAATTCCTTATCTGATGGTGATGGGGGACCTATAGCGCGTGTTGATTTTACACGCATTAAAAGTCTTTCCATCAAAGACGCGATCGATCACATCGATTAAGGCTTTGTCACAGAAGTCAGGACTCTGCCAATTTTCATTTTGCGCAGGATCAAGCGGAACCTTTTTGCCCAAATTCAAAGGATACACAATACAACAAAAGATAATGTCTGTACAAAAATAACTTTACTAATTTTACTAAATAACAAGGCGTCATGACAAGACAACAGAGCGTGCCAGAACCCTATATCAACTAGAAACGCGAATAAGATTATTTAACCATACCTTGCGTAAACGGCTAGTCCTTACGTGGAAGTCCTCAAAGGCGAAAATACATCCGATTCAAATAAAACTTTAAAGCAAAGCAAAGGATTGTCCAAACACCTGCAGAATAAGCGCCTGCGGGACCCTGCGCTGCTCCACTGGTGCTGATGCAAGGAACCTCTGTGCGCCTCCGGGAGCGCGCAACGGGCACTCTCCTACCACCGTGCACATGAGTTCTGCGCGTAACCCGCTGACCGGAAAACGTACATTGGCTTTTAAAGCCTACAAACAACAGCTAAGCTTCGACATCAAACCAAAATGTACTCGCAACAATAAAAGAAAATTAACCATATAGCACATATACGCCTATTTGCCATATTTATCGATGTCCAGGGCTTTAGATGCCCCCTGTTGGTTACCAAACTTAAAGGTTGATAAAGTGGTCGTTTGTTAAGTGAAAGACCATATACATTTTTAAAAGTTTGCAGAGAACAATATAAGTCATTACGATGGGTTTTCCCCTCCGGTGTTTTGTGCGGAATTACCAGAACAGATGTGCGCCTGTGAGATAAGGAATGATCGATTTGTTTTGGAGTACGGACAGCCACTCAACCTTTCGACTGTTCAGATTTAATTACACTACAAGACGAGACAATGGGAAGAGATATAGGACAGGACGGGCGAGGAGTGAACGTGATATGGGATAAAGGTGGAGATAGCACAGAGAGAACCCCACTCGTAGTCTTATGTTATGACTAGAAGATCTATCTTTTCATTGATCTTAATAAAACTAAACATTTGCGACATCTAATGGCGGGTTGATGAATTTCTTGCCCAACAGCTGGTCCCCATTGCTCCAGCAGCTGTCTTTGGTCGATAGTATTGATTACGCTGTGTTTTTTCAGCTAAATGTCTATATTAGAATCCACTGCAGACCGAATCCCCCACATTCTCCCTTTGGGCCATTAAACTGTGTCTCTTATCTGTCTTCAGCAAGTCACAGATGATTGATTCTCCTTCCTGCACATTGCTATGGAAATGACCAAGAGCCCTGTCAGATCAGTCACCCCTGCATTTATCCTGCTCCTTATAGGGATGTATTAAAACATAACTGCTCATTAGAAATAAAATCAATCCTATAAGTGAGCCCCTTTTATTGACAGTGACACCTTTCGCCAAGTAATGCTCCCCAGCGTCACTGAAAGATGGGTCAAATGCAGAGGGCAAATTTCCCAATGGGAAAATGCAGTACCTTGACTTTCTCATAATGGAAACTATCTTTCTAAAAAACACACACACACAGACACACATTAGAGTAAGGATACTGAATAACTGTTATTATTTAATTTATGTGAAATTGGCGATGGTCAAGCATTATTCACAGAACTAAGATCTCTCACACACAAATACACACATTTGTAACACAACTGGCAGAGACTGGAGGTGTGGTGAGGATTAAGTGTCTTACCCAAGGACACAACAACTGTATTAACTTGTGGAAGTTGGGATTGAAGTGCCAACATGTGAGCCATATTTAAGATTATTTATTTATATCTGTGTCTAACTACCAAATATATTTTGTGGTAATGAAAAAAAGTGTTATTATTATTACTTATTATTTGATCCCTTATTGCTGCTTAAAGCTAAAATATTCCCAGATAGACTAGATTGCTTGAAAAGTGTATCTTTCTCGTGTTGATTATCTATGTAGAGGCTGCTGCTCTTTCCCTCCATTACCCTAAAACACGCACAATCAATTTCTCCAGCTATAGGTTATACTCCTGACCCGAGGAGCTGCATTGCAGCCACTCAGGGCTCCCTATAGGTTGGCCCTGTGCCAGAGTATAGGGTTGGTCAAGGACAGATTTGCCTAAAGGCAGATTCAAGTCCACCTTATGCAAACACAACATACAAACACGGCAGCATCAAATGTATAACAAGAATAGAATTTATTGCATTTAAGCGGTTGGATGAGACTACAGATTATAGTCGTGTCTTGTTGCAAAAATAAACAAATGTAATGTAATCAGTGGTTTGTACAACTTTACTTTATACACAGGTGCATTGTGGGAGCTTGAAAGTGACTGGGTGTGTAAAGTTGCTTGGAAAAGGTGCCAATAGTACAGTTTGATACAGTTGATGCTCAATGAAGTGAAATACAAAAGAAACATATAGTAACATATAGTCGTGTCTTTAACCTCCATCTGAAGTGTGCGGCAGCGTGTGGTGGTCTGCCTGTATATGGGCGTGTGTGTCTGCGTCAGGGAGAGGGTGTGAGTGGAGCCCTAAGAGAGAATCAGGCAAAGACGGAGAGTCCAGGCCGTTGTCCGGTGAATAGAGCTGCATCAGCGCCCCCTCCTGGCCGCCCTCTTTACTGCAGGACTGGCAGCTGCAGTGGAAGATCCTTTCCACTAGTTTGTCCACATGAGGGGTCTCTTCATTACCAGGGCAATCCAGAGTTACCTGAGAACACACGTACAAACAAACTTTAGACATAGAGAAAAATATCTTTGCTATAATGTTAGTTTTACATATAGGTTGACCCGTTTTATTTTAGGTCCACTGTAAATAGGAGTAGAGTTTTAAGTATTTGTAGCTGTAGCAGACATCAGTCAGTGGGAAATATCAAAATAATACTTTTAGGTAATTTTGGTCTTGTTCAGTGTTAAACATCGTTGTCTTTAGTCATTCTTTAAAACAAGATTCATGAACTTTGACAAAATCTATTAAATTTTTGTGAGTCCGGTCAGTGACAGAGACTCAACGGAGCTGTCATGTAATATTTTATTTACCCCCAAATATCTGTAAAAATAAGAAAACTACTCAGTTTAACAACTTCCTCCTCTGTCTCAAAACATAGGTGCTAAAGTCCCTGTTAGAGCATTATGTCACATACTGTATACAGATTTTTACTTTACAAATAAGCAAAAAAGCAGCCAAAAGTGGTGTCTAATATAATAAATAATACTAACAAAAACATGCACAAATGGAAAATATAAGCCTCATTCCTGTATAAACCACCCCAAACACATTGCAACACTCTGTTGGCATTATCCAATGAAAATGATAGCTCAGCAACTTTATTAAAACAGCCACTGGAGCCAAACCAGCATGAAGCCGTATCATCTTTCAAACAGCACTGGCTTTGTGACGTTTCAGGCAGAATTTACATCAGGTCTTCCAATAACAGTTACACCACAGACAAAAACAATCACTGTCTGCTTTTCTTAAAGTAAAAGTACATGGATGCTCAAAAAGTGAAAAGCAATTACTGTGTAAATAAAACACTGCTACTACTGTTTGGTCCTTGGACAAGAGATGTAACTCAGCAGTCAATGAGGGAATGGTTCATGGTTATCTGAAAGGATATTGTTGCACGATATATAACCACCACATTCTAGTTTACTAGACTAGAATGTGGTACAACTTTAACATTGCTTCAGGCTTTAACACTGAAGCAATGTTAAAGGTGCAATATTAAGAACACCCATATATTGAATGAATGCAGGATAAATGCCACACCGCTGGGCATTGAAATAACATCTCCTTAGATACAAAACTGCTGGCAAACCTCAATCCGAAAAGTTACATAGTGAACATGTAAAGGGATTACACTATTTTCTGATCTGTTATTTTGTTTCCACTTCGCAAAGATTCCTGGATTTGTGTTTTGTTTCCTTCACTCATGTTTAATACACAAATCTTCTCTCAAACAGAAATCACTTTTGACCTGTTCCATTTTCTGATTTCATGCAGCAGTACAGGAAGTGCTACTGTGTTTTTAAACATACACCTTCACTAGAATAACTTGGATTATTTCAGTTTTGTAATTCTCGATCGGTAAAAGTAGCTTTTAACTTTAACTACCACTTCATGACATCAGGAACAGAGCATTTTGAGCTTTGGACTTTTAACAAATTAAAGTATACAGCTACAGGTTAGTAATCTTTTTTACCAAGTTACCCCAGAAAAAAGAGGAACTTTAATCTAGAGTGAAACATGAGGTAACTCCACCTGTGGTCCGACCTGGCGCAGCTCCAACCTACATACCCCTCACCATGAAGCCTTTGTTACTGGCCGTATTCTTTCAAAGGCAATACTTGGTGAACTCTGGGACAACCTAATCTGTTCTCTGTTCTTTGTAACTGAATTAGCCACTGCTTGGTGCATGTTAACATCTGTTGGACATGTTGTGATAAAGTGTGTGGTTAACAAGTGGATTTTGGTGTGGTGGTGACTGCGCCTCTCTCACCACTTCCCACTGTGTCTGGGCGGGCATACAGGAGTCGCAGTGGACCAGGGATTCTGTAGACTGTGGGAACGTGTTGGGGACGCTGTAGCTGAAGCACTGGCCCAGGCACGCTCTGAAAGACAGAGAGAGGGAAAGAGAAAGTTAGAGAGGCAGAAGTAGTTTAGTTTAATTGAGTTTAGTTTTAGTTAAATTTTTTTTATTTGTTTCGAGCAGTCAGTACAAAGACAAATAGGCTTCAACATAAATTACAAAACAAAAAATTCCCATAAACTCAAAAAGGAGCGGGAAGAAGAAAACTTAGTAAATCCCACCCCTGTCATACCCACACGACATTTGACACAACAATGCTTCCTTAGGCCTGCTTTTCAATTAGTACCAAAAAAAAAAACATTTTGCATTTCAATTATTATACGTTTGCATTTTCAAGTAGAGAGAGAAGTGCAGAGAGGGAGAGAGCGCAGAAAGAGATGCACAAAGGGAGGCAGAGAGAAGGGGTAGAGAGAAGAAAGAGGGGAAGAGAGGGCAAGAAGGAAGTAGAAAGAGAGAGAGGGAGGAAAAAGAGAGATAGACAGAAGGAGAAAGAGAAGAAGCAAAGAGAGAGAGAAAGAAGGGGAGAGCAGGTGAGGAGGCATAGAAAAAGAGATAGCAAAAAGTTAGAAGGCAGAAAGAGAGAGAGAGGGATAGTGAGTACATATGAGAGAGAGAGACAAAGAGAATTAGAGGGGGGCAGATAGAGAGAGCGAGAGATAGATGGAGGGGGGCAGAGAGCGGGAAAGAGAGACATGGCAAAAGAACAAGGGAGAGAGTGAGAAGCAGAAAGAAAGAAAGAAAGAAAGAAAGAAGAGAGTACGATTAGTTCCTTGTGTCCAAGCTCAGAAAACACTTGATTCAATTTTGAAGCTGCCATAAGTACAAGCTGTGGGGAAAAGATGATGCTAATATACAGATCACAGATATGAGGACAATGTTAAATGATAAAGAAAAGAATTAAAGTGTAAGCAAAATATGACTAAATATAAACAGATATTACTGACTGAAAAAGTGATTACTATGAGTCTCTTTATTTTAAAAAATCTGTGGCAAATTATAATCAATGAAAAAAAGTGAAGGCCTAGACCAAAGCAGAGATCCTATTCTCAACTGGACCTGGATCAAATCTCAGTTTTCTATTAGTTTGGGGGTTAATGCTCTTAATATTGACTCTAAATGACGTACAGAGCTAAAGCAGTGTCCTGGATCCACACAAACAAAAAATCAATAGTTCATTTATGCCTTTTCTCTCACTTGACACTAAAATGCACTACAGTTTACTGCATTCACTGACAACAAGAAAATAGGAGTATTTTCTGCCGAGAGCAATGTTCTTACAGGTTGACTTCATAAGTCATTCCTTATTGTCCAAATCTCAGATGAGAGCAGGCCTTATATTTCATTCCTGCTTTTCTTTTGTTTGTTTTTTGTTTTTTTCAAACAAATATCCAAATAGAATATTCACAAAACACCTGGTTACAATTTGTTTATACCTCAACCTCCAATTTAAACTAGACTGGAATCTATTGACACATAATCAAATTTGCAACTTTATTAAACTGATTTTTGTCCCCATATGGGAGGCAGGTCCCTATAAATTGAGAGTATATACAGATTTTAGCCATTTAATCTTCCAGTTCTCTTTCCAGTGAACCACTATGCACATGTCTCTCTTGTCTCCTAAACAGCTAACACAACAGACAGTCCCGTATATTACCTTGCTGATTGTCAAGCCTAGACAGAAGGGGCTTTGAGGCTGACCTGTTTTGGATGGAGCGCGGCTGGCAGCCTGTGTGCCCCACGATCTGGGTGATGTCCTTGGCCTCACACCAGGCGCTCTTGTCGGGGAACAGGGCCAGACGGTTGATGTGTGCGGGGGGCGGCGCAGCACGGGACAGAGCGAGCAGGACAAACAGTGCACCACAGATCTGAACGCTCTGCCACATGACTGCTCCTGAGGGCACAAAAACGTTAGTCACATTCAGCATATGGGGTTCACAGGTATGGTGCAATCTGACCACCTGTCCCTCTTTTGGGTGTCCTACACTGGCATTTAGACCCCTGTCATTATTCCTATATTTGGTGAATGTCACACTTTTTTCATTGATGCCACATGAATTGTATAACAAGTGAGATTTACACAGAAAACAGTCCATGTATTTTTCCTTGGCAAGAAATAGGGACTTTTTGGCTGGATTGGCATTCAGGGTTGCAATATGTTTGCACATTGCACAATGTAGTTCCAATTGATAAAAACAAAAAAAATGTTATTGCAGTTATTATCTGTGATCTTAAATTTTTTACCCCCTCTTGTCTCACAAACAATTCGTCCTTCTTTTTCCAGATAGTCACCCTGTGCAATCCTGACTGCTCACTGTCAAGTTCTGCAAAATGTATTCAAAATGTATGAGCTACACTATTCCAGATTTTAGATCTACTGGGAAGCTGATTCCCCCTGTTCCCTCTGATTCAACCAGGACCCATGGGATTCACGTGTAAGAGATGTACTCAGGTGCTACGGCATTAAAATGTATCGTGTGCCACTGTTGTCTACCCATTAGTGAAATCAAATGTTCTAGTGTGAGTGTGAGAGTATTTGTTAAATTCAGTTTTTCAGTTTTTGGAGGGAACTTGAGGACTAATATGATTTTGATATATAAATCATTCTTTCTTGTACGTTTTTGTCTACTGCTGAGTATTAGGATTAATTAAGTTGTAGCAAATTCAATTCATCTATGACATGACATCTTCTTTGACTTCTAGATGTGATCAACAACATGACAAACAAACACGGAACAGTGAACCACCTGAAAATCTTTTTATAATCTTTAAAAATACCTTTTGCACTCACGTCATTTACAGCCAACAAAATGGTTTTCTCCTGCTGCTTATAAAAGAGCTCACCCACGTCTTTTCAGCACATGTCCAGGAAAAAACTTAAATTAAATTATTAAATTAAATCTTTATTTCACTTTTACACCCCACAATAAAAATAGCCTTTATGCTTTGAATAGCTAAATTAAGAAGGAAAAAAGATTATATTAAAACCTATTTACCCTAATAAATAAATGTTTTAACCCAAGAATGCATTGTTTAGAAAGCATGAGGTTACAGCTGTCCAAATGTCGGTTTACAATAAATTAAATATTAATATGAGACACATGAAAGGTCTTTGATTTTAGCTTAATAAAGCCATAGGCTTGTTTATGTTAAAAAGTCGAACACTACAGACTGTTCAAGTTGACTGTGTTCTCTTTCACTTTTAATAGTCAGACCAATACATTCCTAACCTGTTAATCTTTGTAAATTAATGTAAAGTACTTTCGGTAAGATTATAAGAAGATCCCTGTTTGAGTCTAGTCCAACTTATTTTTTTTTTAATCTTGGCAAAATTTCCACAGCCTTAACAAGTGCCAACTTACTTGCTGAGAAAACTAGTTTGCGCCAATAAAAACTTCATTACGAGCTTCGATGAAAAGCAGCTGCATCGTGCGCCAAAGAACTGGAGCTAAAGCCACGCCAGTATATGTCAAAAAGTAATGCGTAATGAAGCGGTCCAAACGCGGTCCACGCTTACCTCCGCTCACCGGGGTAGAGCCAGTCGAGTTACTGCGCAATGTCCCGCTGAGCGAAACCGGTCCGGGACAAATGCCTCTTTCCTCTTTAACCACTCGCTGTTAATTTAAGAAAAACGTAAAAACTTCTCAGAGCTGATCCTATCCCGGTGTGTCATAGTTACATCATCCAGAGACGAGATGAACCGATCCGTCTCGTCCAAGCGGAGGATGAGGGAGCCCAAACTTACTAACGCGTTATCTCAGTCAGAGTCCATCAGCCCACACCGCGCACCCCTCCCCTTTCTCCTCTTCTTCCCAGTGTTAAATTTTCATGAAAATCCACTGAAAACACTTTCCAAGCTGTTGTCTTTAGTTGTAAAATTCTCCGCAGCCTGAGTTAGGCGCGGCTGCAGCTCTCGGACTCGGGCTCCTGCTGCGTCGGTTCTGGGCGAAAGTATAAAAGCTGCAGATGGAGGGAGGGCTGCTGGGAAGTGCTCACGGATCCTCTGAAGCGCACTTGGGATTTACAGGACAAACGTGAACACAGAACAGGACACGTCGGGGTGCGTGTAGGGCAATTTTGGACTACATCTGGGAATATTTTAACAATTTTGGATATAAAGTGGAATAAATGAATACCAGAATATAAGACTTCAACTTTAAAACAGATGTGGTAGTGACCTCGAGTATTTATTTCAATAGGTTTCTTTAAAGAACATCTATAGAAAGCTGGTAGATTACAAAAGCAGTGTTTTTGCTCAGTAAAGCAATGTGATTAGATCTACTGGCCTTTTTGATTCAAATCTCCTAACAATGCTTGTCTTCCTTTAGTGGTAGTTCTAATTGTATTGGACTCATTGTTCAAACCAGCAGCAAGGTGCCATGACCTTGTGTGGCCTTCAAGCTCCTATTGGAACCTCAATACATGAGCATAATGTTGAAAGTGGCTTGAACAATGCAGAAAAAAAGGATTTGAAAATTTTAGTTGAATGACTAAGAAAATGTGGGTCATATTGATTCATTATGGGTTATGGTACAAGGAACTTTTACAATAACAGTCCATGCGCAGGAGTACCTGCACATGCTCCACACAGTACACTAGTCTGGTTTTATTGGCTCCAGTTTTAATTTGACTTTAGCTCTCACTATTAGCCCAGTAATTATGATTCATTATGAAGAGTCCTGTCCTCAGACAGGCTTAGGCAGGTGTTGCCTATGGGCCTTGGCCCATGCTCTACCTTGGCAGCGTCAAACCTCTCTTGTTCACAGGTGTTCAGTTTGGCCTATGTCCAGAAGCGCCCCCATCTGTTTCACACTTCACTTACAAACAAATATGTTAATGGACAGGGACGAGACATGGCTTAATTTTCTGACAGCCTCACTCGGCACTCTGATGCATCACAGTGCCAAAGAACCCAGTTCTTTAGACTTAAGGTGGAGTTATATTGTATTGTTTGCAAGAATGTATGTGCTTACATTGCTGAGAAAACTGTGACGGAAAGGAAAATATGAGTAGTGTGTGTAATGTTGAGACGTGCAAAGTGCAGGACTCACCTGTTAGTAATAAGACCGAGCTCCAGTCCAGAAATGGTATTCTTCTGCATTCCTCAGATTCTGTTTCACCAGGGGGCTGGATACGCGCTCACACAAACAATCCCTCTTCTCTCCTGCAGCCTCCAGAACACACTTTATTCACGCACTGTACACGATCAATCACTCCCATAACAGACCTGAGCATGGACACTCAGCCAATGAACACAGAGGCCAGAGCCAGTCTCTGATACGCAGAGCTCCAGAGCAGCACATCAAACAAGAACAAGGCTGATTAATCCTGGTCTATACAGGTTTAGGACTGGCACAAAGAGAAGATAAGGCAGAAGATCCACATTACAGTAACTTATCTTTCAATTAATGATGGATAAACAGTATATTTTGGGCTTAATATTTTCTCTGGAGAGTCATAGTAGAGTAAATATCTCTGATTTATAATAGTTAATACCACAGTTTTTACTGAAATAATAGTCTTTGAGATTTATTTATGTTGCATATTTTGCTGTGGTTCATTATTCACTCAATCCTCCATAATATCTACTCCCATTTACCCTATTCATTTGATATGTATTTGGCCTTGATATGAAGTTACAAGAGGGTGTAAACATCCCAATTCTTGAGATCAAAGCAGAGTATGTATGACTTTCACTTTGCGACTTCAAACTAAAACAAGCTGTCCTCATTCAAACATGTCCCCGGGACCTGGCATTGCGTTCTGTTACAGCGTGTTTACAAGTGTTACAACAAAGGATTTAAACGCGAGAGGAAACATGAAAGCTGCGTCATTCTGTGCAAATCACATTAACCTGGTGTTTCTCTGAGTCAATTTTATTTTTTCCATCTTGGTTGAAACTTTTCTTCCTCCCATTTTATAACAGGACTGCAGATGCTAAAGCTGGCCCAGGTTCTAAAACAGCAGGAGTTTTGGTCTCTGAGCTCATTAACACACCAAATTACCTCCCGCTTTCCAACCCATGTTTTTTCTTGTCAAATGAGCTCAGAAAAAGAGAGAAAGTTCTTTCATTTTTTAAATTAAATATATTTACATTGCCGTTCTTTTTAGCATTACATGAGCTGTTATGGACATCAATTTTATGGCGCAAGCAAGCAGCAGTGACACAACAGGCTGGAGGTGCTAGTGTTGAGTTACTGGTCCTACAAATGAACACAGAAAATTACATCATGAGTTACTGAATCGTACACCTCAAACTAACTGCACATTGTTTCTGCAGAGCTCACCTTAGCCACAGCGGCCTGAACCAGGTGGAGGGCTCTGAAGTCATGCTGGCAGTTAGCATATCCCATGCCAAGCCCCATTCCTGAACCAAGTGCAGTGGGCCATGTGCGTCCTGTAGGAAAAACAGGCTTTAACAGTTACTGCCCAGAAGTGTGAACAGAAGTGACCTGGATTCAAAGTTACACAACATGATTTTAAACTCTGGACTGGAGCTGGGCAATATGGCAAAAGTAATATGTTTTTCATACCATCCTGATCTTTGGATTGATCTGTCTGAAAACAAATATTCCAGTTTCTTAATGTGAACTTAGTTCCAAACCACGTGCTTTTACTAACAGAGTGAACTGTTCATTTAATGGACCACTTCTGGACGAATGAGGGATTACACCAAACTACACTAAACTCTCATTTCAATGTTTATCAGTGTTTATCAGTGCTTGAATTTTTTTCTCTCTCTTTGTTTTTGAGTTATTGAGTTGTGAAGCAAAATTATATCTGGTTATTGGGAGCCAAGAATTCAATAAATTCTTGAGAAACAAAGTTCAATCTATCAAATCATCATTATTATTACATTAGTAACAACAAAATTGGTAGTATTATTAGTACATTCATGCAACAAAAAAAACTTACGCTTAAAGAAGAGAACGGAGAACATGAATCCAACCCCAAGGCCAATCACTGTGAAAGAAAGGGGAAAGATTTATCATCTGTGATGTAATGATTTAATGATTTAATTACAGGGAACAAAAGTGATATGACCATACCGTCTAAAGAGTTGCATGTTTGATTTAGTTAAATATGTAAGTTGGATGCCCTCCCTGAAATAATTCACTACACTTAACTAGAGTTTTGAAAGAACTGGATTGATTGCTTTTTCCAATACTGATGAACCATGCATGTCCCTGATTGGCTAATCCATCTGTCAGTCATGTCCATCTGAAAACAGGGAGATTTACCAGTGACCAGACTCACATCTTTGTAAAGTATTGAAGAAGTGTGTATTCTGGATCACATCTGTCAACAATTGTGAATAATCAAAATTGTGTTTCTTCTCAGAATAATCATAACACTAAAAATGTCATATTGTGACGACCCCAATTATGACCTCTGGTGATTGTATTCGAAGGCATATTCAAGGTTCCAGCTTCCTGTTGATAGATGCTATTTAGAGCACTTTTTAACATTCAAATTGCTGCACTTTTAATAGCTATGGCAACGGTGTACATTTTTCATCACTCTGAAACCCATGGATAGCAGTAGTTTACTTTGACCCTGTAGGGGCGGCACAAGGCATGGACGACAGTGCACGTGAGGTAAGTCAGATTCTGAGTGGTGCCATGCTAGTTCTGGTCTGAAGGCCTCAAAGTGGGATCTGGAGAAGGAATGTGCTTGTGTGCTTGAACTGTACCTCGCTGCAGGCCACACCACACCCAAGAGCAGACCGGCCATTCACCAAAACACACACACAAAAACAGCCATTTGGGCCCCTCCAACTCTTAATTGGATTCAGAGAGCTATGCGGCATGACCGTTTTGCCTGAACCAGAACTTGCAGACTGTTCTACATTAAAGAATTACAAATGTCAAACAATACCACATAAAATCTCCAAAAATCCTGACTATCAGAGGAAAAGAATCATCCTTTTCTCAAGCCAAAAAACACTTTGTTCAAACCCCTTCATCTCCCCCACATTCTTTAGCCCAGAAATATTAAGATTTAACAGCTTTCCACAGGCACCGAAACTGAATTTTTCTTATCACTGCATTGTCATTAAAGCAATACTATGGCTTCTGAGTGACATTTCTGCACTAATTTGACAGTTAATTTCAATATTGGGCGATACATAATCAAGACATTAACACATTTGAACTCATTTCCAGCCATAATATAATATATGCCATATCTAGGCCATATTATTTATGAAAGCTGCATCACTGAGTCACTGTTTAAAGGTGAAACCAGACCAAAACAACAGTAACAAGGTGAAGGGACTTAACACTGACAGAAACAGTCACCCCTCATGAATAAACAGCTGAACTATCATCATTAAACATAAGTAAAAAACAACTTAAGAGGCATAAAAACTCAGCTGGTGGTATCCTTCGTTTATGCATATCCATAACAATAGCTGTTACAGTTATTATTGGATTTCTTACAGGTAATGGCACTGATACGACGACGGGCATATTTAATACACTGTAGCCCATGGTCATGAACAGATGCTGCATTGAAGATTTTTATAAAAACATGCAATACCTTTATAGCATGTAACATTTTGAAGTGACAAAAGGTCTAGTTTGTTGACCTCAAAGACGCAGTGGTCCAGCACCACCAGCAGCACGTTATTCTTAACACGAGACTTAAACCATATGATCCAAACTCCTGAAAATACATTTTTTTACAGAATATGAGGAAACAAAACCTGTTTTAACACCGGTGTCCGCCAGGCAGCGATCCCACTTTCTACCGTACTCCTCTGCCATGTTTCTGGATGCTACGAAGTGTCGCGAGACTATCCTGAAGTCTCGTGCTTGTAATATATTATAACAGTGTACTAGACAAGTTTCTTAATTGATTCAGAATTTATTTACTTATGTGTGTGTGTGTGTGTGTGTGTGTGTGTGTGTGTGTGTGTGTGTGTGTGTGTGTGTGTGTGTGTCAATACAATACACAATACAATAGTAGGCTATGTTTTAAAGTGGCATTTCCACTGTATCCTACACAAAACATAGGCCTACTTTTCCTTCTTTGACATTTCAATACTTTAAGTAGGGCATTCAAATATAATAAAATACAACTGTCCAAAGTATTTAATCAAATGGGGTTTGCCCTATTGACTAATCCTACTTCTCAAAGAGGTAAATCTCAGCATCTCCAGAACCTTTGGAGTATTTGTGCTGCTCTTGCTCGTCTTCCTCTAACTGCTCATTTTCTGCACCACTCCTCCCTTTCCATACTTGGCAATGCATTTCTTGCCTTGTTGCGATTGGCTGTTGCAGAGAAAGCGCAGTCTGACCCGGACATGCAAGCCCGTGCTATACCGAGATCTGTGACTGAGTGATATGTTTGACAGCAGGCGGCGCCACTCTAATTGAACCTAAATTGAAACTCTCTGTCTCTCTTATCTGTTTTATCATTTTATTCATCTTTACTAGAGGTTTTTTATGGCAAAGACAACCCAGAACCACCAATGACCTAGCAGTAATAGGTCTATTAGATTTATAAAATAAACAAATAGGTGTGAGGTTAATCAAATTTGATGTTCTTCTTTTCTGACTCTGAGAAATATTTTTGCAGATGAATGTATGAACGATCTTATAATATTAATATATTGTAACAGAACCATAGACTGTGAGTATCATAGTGTATATCCTTTATACAGCCTACGGTGTGAACAGATCCAAATAGACAAATATAGTGCAGCAGCGCCCCCACTGTCCCGGATTTCACTGGGGGCAGATCTGGGCGGGACACTGGTTCTGTTTTGTGACTACAGCCTGCTTCCTGTAGCCTGGTTGAGGAAGTGGATTCCGCTGACAGGGTTGGGCACAGTGAGGGAGAGGTGAATAAAACATCTAAACAGGGCAACAAAAAGCACCCCAACACGGAATACCCCGTGCAGTCGCTGCAGAGTTGAGGATTACTGTCACTGTGCTTCCGTGACCGCAGAGTCCGCCTCAGTCCGCCGCAAACATGGTAAGGGCCGCAGCCGACAGTCGCTGGAGGGTTTGGTGGGGCTGTAGGCTTATGCTAGCAATGCTAAGTGCTAAGTTTGGCTAAGGAGCGGAGTGGTAACCCGAGAAGCCCAAAAGTCAGCAGCGGGTTATCCAAGTATGTGGAATACCCACAAGTATCCCTTACTCCCTCTGCAAAAGTTGTGCACGCTGCAGTAGTGCGAATGCTCTTTATGGTTAGAAATGTAAAGCTAGTTAGCCAATCGCTAACAGTTAGCTAGTTGCTTATTAGACACAAAGTTGCCACAGGATGTTTTGGATTTGACACAAGTTTATAGGACGTACTGATGTAACATTCTTATATAACGCACACTCACACATTTATTACCCCCCTGCACCTTTACGCACCCAAGGGCCAAAATAACCCGCTCAGTTGCCAAGCTCTAAATAAAGACTGCCTGCTTGCTCCAAGCCCTGCACTTGTTAAGCTTTCATTCTGATATTTTCTTATGAGTTTTTGTAGTTTAGGCCCGGAGCATAAGGAAACTGTCTTGTCCTGTTTTGTAGTTACTATTTGTAGTAGTTGGGACATTTTCCAAACTTGACAGGACAACTTGAAATGTTCAGTTCCTGCAAATGAAAACCTCGTCTCTCTTAACACTGTTTATAAACTCTTGAAGCAGTTTCCATTTGACTCTGGTGGAGCAGCTGGTTTCCGTCCACAGTCGCCCTGTCTTCTCATCCACACCTCATCCATCGCTGCTCAGGCCCGGCTCTCTGGGGGTCTCTCTGCTGGTCTCTGCTGACCCCGGGACTTGTTAGTCCGAGTCAGTGTTTACATAGAGACAGGAGTACCACTAAACACTGTCAGGTGTTTGGGGTAGCACATTGATCATCAGCTGTTTGAGATCTCCTCCAGGCAGCCTATGAAATGTCTAAAGAAAACAGGAAACTACCTCAAGGATGTTGCCAAAAAGTCTGTGAGGCTCAAAAATCTTGCTTGGCCTGTGTCTGTGGCTTGACCTATGCAAAATACCCACATCAAAACTTGTAACATTGGTTTTTACATCAGGAATCACTATTTATTAGAATGACATATGTACCATATTTTTTATTGGGCCAGTGTTTTTTTTTTATGACAAACAAAAAACAACCCTTCATATTTTTTCTGCACAACAAACTTTTGCTAAGCTATTACGTTTCATATTCAAACCTTTAGAAACGTTTATTTCCTCTGTTTTCAAATACCTGCTGTAGCACTATTATTGGAAGCCCATTCCTGTGTATTTTTGGAGATTTCATGTTGAGGCTGGTCTGGCTCCATATCGCTGATGTCCTGCAGCTCAGTGCATATTTAGTAAAGAGGTGCCCCGAGGGAACACTAATATTTGCAGTCCTCCATTTTTGGTTTCTCCCATTGCCTTCAGGAGCATTATATATACAATGACTTCATACATGGTTAGATGTTTGTTTTGAAACTTGTTCAAGTCAAACTTGAACGTCTAATGCAAGGATTCAGGTTAAGACCAACATTTTATTCAGGAGATACAATCCACTTTATAGCTTCAGTTGAAATGCTTGAATCTTGATTTAATTTTTATTTTCAAGAAAACCGCTTAGTTAATCGTTTTTTAAGCATTCTACTGATCATCAATATTTCAACAGTCCAAATTATTTTCAAATTGATCTGATCTGTGGGTGCTTGTCACAAAGACACTGAGCAGTTTTATGTACAGTCGTACAATGTAGTCAAAGTGACATTACATTTTGTAACCATTTTAATTGTTTTTGTAATACAACTACATTATGCACTGTGCACATTAATATACCACTGTACTGTTTGAGTTTAACAGAGGTAACTTTAACTGTAGCTTTCAATGATGAAGACTTCCTTCATTTACTTCCTACCAGAACGGCTTAATGGTGTTGTCAAACATCCATAGTAAAGTCATGTTCTCTGCCTCTCTCACATGACTTATCATGAGTATTGAAATACTGTCCCACTGCATTATTCTTTCATGTAATGGATTGGTGTTGCACATTTAAAACATTAATTTAAAAAGCTTGGTGCACATGTATGAGACTGCATCTCACTGCCTGCTTTAATATGTATATTTTGATGTTTATATTATTTATGTTGTTGTGTTTTAGACTGATTCACAGCTGGACTGTGCCCTGGATCTGATGAGGCGTCTGCCTCCTCAGCAGATCGAGAAGAACCTCAGTGACCTCATCGACCTGGTGAGTGTCAAACACAGAATCACTCTCTGTCCTCACTATTCTCTACAAACTATATCTAAATGTGACTATTTTTGTGTAATATGGCTTAAATTGATTAAAAGTGTATAGTGTAAGCTGAGGAAAATACAATTAAAGGCCATTTTTATGTATTTTTAGTTAGATAAAATGTATCAATATGAGGAAAAATGTTATTAAATTTTTGTCCAGGAAAAAGGGTACTTTATATTTGCTTTGGACACCAGCTTTTGATGCTTATACTAACAGAACTCTCTGGGGCAAAACATAAATATTTCGAACATTCCACAGGCTCTGAACTCTGTTATTTATCAAACTGTTATAATGTGAAGACATGCTGAGTGCAGTTTGACCAGACCCCTGTCTCCACAGGTTCCTTGGTCCTGGAGTCCGCTGTCTCATTTTGTGTTCATTTGTAAACATGTGCATTATGCCAACTGTTGAGTACTTTCACATTTTAGATACTTTTTTAATAAACTCACTTCAGTGGACACATTTGTATCCACACGTGTTTCCCCCTAGCTCAGTCACTCACTGATTTTACTCTGAACAAGTTAACAAATATTATTTGATAAGACTGAGTGGGATATGATTTATACCTCTACCTACTTAACTATGCCCACACAATATTACAAATATTACATTTTGTTCTGATTTCTGTATAATACCTTTTATAATGGCACCGTGACTGACTTTTATCCCTGAAACCTCTTTGAAGCAGTGTCCACAGATTTACACTATTTAGCACGGTTCTATCTCTAGTTCATCCTGACACTCAAAGTAGCATATTATATTTCTCAAAACTTGTGTTATAGTCCTGTGTTCACGTGACATAACCCATTTGTCTAGCATATCATGCAAGGAGCGCTAAAAACATGTATTAAATATATTTAAAGTCGATCATTGTATTTAAAGTGATGCATAATTTGCTCTTATTATGCCAGGTGCCCGACCTGTGTGAGGATCTACTCTCCTCCGTGGACCAGCCCCTGAAGATCGCCAGAGATAAACATGTGGGAAAAGATTATCTCCTGTGTGACTACAATCGAGATGGCGACTCCTACAGGTAGAGAAAGATGTCTGCAATCTAATAAAAACATAATTCACATTTCAAGTTTCAAGTTCCAGTTGTCCCTCCTGTGGGCTCACCACCTGCAGAGGGGTTCATAGGGGGGGTCAGGTGCTATGAGGATTGGGCAGCAAGCTGCCCCCGCGACCCAGCTGGATTAAGCGGGAGAAGATGGATGGATGGAAGTTCCAGTTGTATTTTTTTGTGCTGTTTGCTCTGTAGTATTTCACTGATTAAACTTTTTGTGCGCATGGATTTTTAAGTAGCTTTTTTTTCTAACCTGGATAATTCAAACATTAAAAAGTAATTTTATAGTAGCCTAATTACATTGTGCTACCTGTTAGGTCCCCCTGGAGCAATAAGTACGACCCTCCCATTGAGGATGGTGCGATGCCGTCTTCTCGCCTGAGGAAACTGGAGGTGGAAGCAAACAATGCCTTCGACCAGTACAGAGATCTGTGAGTCCACTGGAGTGTGATATGTTAATATAAAATATTTCATGGTCTAATATGGTGTATATCTGTTGTTCTAGGTACTTTGAGGGGGGAGTGTCCTCTGTGTACCTCTGGGATTTGGATCATGGCTTTGCAGGCGTTATTCTCATCAAGAAGGCAGGCGACGGTTCCAAGAAGATCAAAGGGTGCTGGGACTCCATCCATGTGGTGGAGGTGCAGGTGGGAGCGTGCTGCTAACATTTAAGTTTTAAAATTACCTTACCTAGTCTACATTGAAATAGCATCTGTTTGAGGAAGTGTTGTCATTATCCTCAAATACAAAATAAACTCCAGAAGAAGCCACAAAAAAACCATTACCAAATGTCAAATAATATATAAATAGTAATTCAGTGTTTTTATGGCCTTAGATTTAAGACATTTCCAACATTTGATGCTTTAATTGCCTTTCAGATAGAATTTTGTGTACAAATAAGGATGACTTGAGGCATAATAAAAGCTCTGCAACAAAGCCTTTTTACAATGCTGTATTATTATTTTTTCATATATTTTTGCACAGGAGAAATCTAGTGGCCGTACTGCCCATTACAAACTCACTTCCACCGTCATGCTCTGGCTTCAGACAACTAAGACCAGCTCTGGTACCATGAATCTGGGTGGCAGCCTCACGCGACAGGTTCGGAGTCGGTCCTTTCATTACCATTTTATTCAAACTTGTGATTGTCTTTTAAAGTTTGTGTTTTTGTCACAGATTGAAAAAGATGAAACAGTTGGAGAATCCTCATCTCACATTGCTAACATTGGCCGCCTTGTTGAAGTCAGTATTTTGTTCATTCAAAACTATTTATTCCTTATTAAATTATTAAAGAGCTAAATATCTTCATCCTGTTCACTTGTGTTTAGATAAACAAATATCTGTTTGATTTCAGGACATGGAGAATAAGATCCGCTCTACACTGAATGAAATCTACTTTGGGAAGACTAAAGACATCGTCAGTGGCCTAAGGTACAATCCATGGTGCTCTGTCAAAAATGTGACACTTCCCCTGAATAACTATTTACAGCTGTCATGTATAAATGACCGGCTCGGTTCAGAAATATTATTAGTCTGTCTAGTTCCTTTGCTCTTTGAACTGTTCTACAAATCCTTTCATGCTTTTTTCTTTAGTCCTATCTTACTCCTCCTGTTTTATCCCTGTCTTTCCTCTGACCCTCATTTTCACCTCTCCAGATCTATTGAGTCTTTGCCCGATAACCAAAAGTACAGGCAGCTCCAGAAGGAGCTGTCACAGGTCCTCACCCAGCGTCAAATCTTCATTGATTAGGTTCAGAGGTATAACCTGCCCTGGAAAGTCCTGGGATGTGTGTGTGGAAATGATAACTTACATACTACTCAACCCCGTTTTCGCCATTCTGTAATTTTAATGCTTTGAACTGTGTGAAACTTGCATGGGTTTGATTTCAGAACAAATGGTTAACTTGTATAATCTTATTCATACTTGGTTGTTTTATGCTATGAAGTCTATATCACAAATGTTTACAAATGAACTAACTTCTATGCCAGGATAAATAAGTTTTTGGTAATCAAACAGTTTTTTAGCCTTTAGTTTGAAAGATCTTTCCACTATATTTTTACTTCTGTTTTTATGTTCTGAGATAAGTTTACACACAATGTCTCATAGAAACTGTTGGAAACTGTAGTGCAGTGTCTAAATTGTCTTTGTTTAGCTGTGTTAAGTAAAAACTTGATCTAATTAGCTCTGAGACACCCAACATTCATCTAAAACAACAAAACTGGTTAAGTTCTATAAGTTCTCTTTTCAGCATAAAAACTAGGCAGATTTTTGTCTTGTGTTAACTGTAAAAAAAGTACACAAATGCACACATTAACATTACATTACATGGTTTGATGCATGTATTGATAATGTTTTTATAAATTGCCTGGTTTTCCAACCCTTTGGCCACTTTGCATTAGGGATGCACTGGTCCAGTATTAGTTGGCCGATATCCTGATTAGATATAGCGATGTAATAAGACTGTTTACTGGCCGTAGTCACCCAGAAATGATTTGCACAAAATTGTTCGGTCACTATATGGGATAAACCACAGCTGCCCAACACATTTGGATCGGTTTTGTCTCATGTTCATCTCATTTTAAATAAACCAATGCGGTTTTCAGTTTCTGTTCTGCTCTGCTGTATTGGTTGATATTGGGTATTGGCAGACATTTAAAGTTATAGTATCATAATCTGTATTGAAACTGAAAAAGATGGATTTGTGCATCCCTACTTTGCATTTAACTTGCACACACTGCAACTGCTATAATGTTTTAAAACATCATATTCAATGCACCGTCAAATGTTTAAAATAATTATGAAAGTATATCATATCCATCTGTCCCCTCTTTTGTGTCGTAGGAGTGTTACACCTCTGGCCGATAAGCCAATGCAGGCGTCGCTGAAGAACGACCTGTTTGAGGCACTCAGGCAAAGGCAGCAGCAGTAGAAGAAATCCCCTCTGTTCTGTTTTTTGTCTGCTCCTCTCTCGTTCAGCCAATGTTTTTGTTCGTCCTCTCCCTCCATGTCTGTTTCAGTGCTGCACTCTTCATTTATTTGTGGGGAAAAAAGGAGAAAATGCTTAGCTTTTTATTTGTTTTTTGTTTAATTTGTTGCCATGAAGCCATTCACACACTCACCTGTCTGTCTTCCCTCCTTTATCTGAATATTAAGATAGTATTACAACAGTTCATGATAATCTTTGCAGTGTGAGGGCCACTGTAGTTATAATTATAATCCCTAATAGTGGATTTGGACAGAAACTGCTCTGTTGGCAGTGGATCTGTTTTTGTCATGTACATCAGATTAATTTACTGCACCTTTTTGCCTATAGCACCCTCTAATATATTTGTATAATATCTTAATAAATCAGTGTATCTTTCTTTCATCTGAAAAAGGTACAGATGTCATCACATGGGGTCAGCTGTATTGTCTCCTCTCACTGTATAATAATACCTAGTCAGTTCACTCCTCCGGTTTGGCTCATCCCTATCCCATCTCATCACGTATGTCTTTATTGGGGGTCACTGTTTGTCCTTATGTCTCAGTGGAAACCTTTGTTTCCATTTCGGAGGGGAATCTTTTGTTGATTTTTTTTTTGTTTTTATTTTGTAAAGCTTACGATTGATATTGTATTAGAGCCTCCAGCAACAATAAAAACTGTAAAAAGCTACTTTTGTGTCTGGTTTTTCTCTACCATTTGCATTATTTGTGAATATAGAAGTAGTTATTTTGTGCTTGGTCAATTAAAACATAAAATACTAGTATCTCCTGTTCTACAATATATTATTTTTGATGGTTGCTTTATCAATAACTACTGACCAACTGTTAATCATTGTCTCGACTGCTGCATTTTCAGAAATAATCATGAGATTACTGGGACCACAGAGCAACAATTTTAATGCTGAAAACTAACAAAATGTTAACAGTTGACCTTGTATATTTTAATACAAAGCATAATCAAAGCAAGATTCAGTGTGGAAACCCTGTTGATTTCAGTAAGCTTAAGATTTAATTTTTCCCACAGTTTATCTTAAATTTTACAAAGGAAAATCCTAGGTAGTAAATATACATAAAGGCTGAGAAACAAAGGGATTTAGATCTGTAAACTTTGTCTAAATCCAGCTCTCAAAACAAAGGAGCTGTGAAAATGTTAAACATTCTCAATGAATTTGAACAATGTCATGAAACTGCATACATTTAGCTATGTAGTCATATAAGCCTAGTTACCGTACTTCACTAATCATTAGGCCTACTTTTTAGTTTGGTCTAATGTATCACAAATGTTTGGCCACAAGGGGTCAGTAGGGCTGCACCAAACTTTACATCATCAATTTATAAAGTGGACCAAGAAACTCTGATACTATTCCTATCTGAATTTAATTTTGGATCTGCCTAAAATGAATACACTGTGATTTTGTATATAATATGCAGCAAGATAGGAAATGCCCCTACAAACTGGATACTGCAGTTTATTTACTGGCCATGGTTTCAAAGAGGAAACTCTTGAATCTAAAAAAAATGAGATGGTCTTTCAGGGTTTAGTGACTAACCCTTTGTGCTCAACATGTAAACATATTTTTCTTTTTGATTAATGCTTTAAGCTGGTGAGGGCTAAACCATAGTAATTTCCCATGGTTCATGATGAAATAATAAGCCTAAAACAGTGAATGTTTAATGAATGGGCTGATCTGTATTGCCTCGTTTTGTGTGCTGATAATAAATGAAGCTTTCAGGAAGTTAGCATTTATCTCCTCTGGCGGGATCTTGACAGCGGCCGGACCCCTGGCAGAGTTGTTTTCCCCCCTCCTCCTCTTTTCTGCCCCTGCCTCCTGCGCTCTCCCGCTTCACACAGGTTTATGCAAATGAGGCGACGCCAGGCTTGGGGGCAGCGCTGGTAGGAGCCATTTTTTGTCATTCAGCGGACTTGGACGGACAGAGCGGAGGTCTGTCTGCTATAGCTGTGTTCAGTGAGACCGTGTGCGCGTATCGAGGAAGGTTAGTCTCAGAAATACGGCTAAAATAGCGGAGACAAGTGCGTCCGTGCCAAAGCATGGATACGAAACAACAAAGGGAAACTTACAGGCGGAAAGTTTAACCCAGATGATCAGCGGAAGAGGTTTCCAAAGTGGACTCAAAGTGAGGAGCGAGATGCACTTCTTTAAATGGGATTTGTTGCTTTTTTGTTTGTTTTTTCTTTGCTGTAAAGTACTTCCAGTGGTGCGCTGCTTCACTATTCACATCAGCGAGGATGCTGGGCCAAGGACAGAGGTGGCCGGTGTGGAGCAGGACGCGACGTGCACTTTGGACCAAGTGCTCGCTCCTAAATTCACAGAGCGCTTTTTGGACACGGACTCATCACGGGGTATTGTGTTTATCACGGACTTTGTAAAGTGCTCTTGGCTGCGCTCCAACCCATTTACGGTGTACACAGTGTCGGACTGTGCGGACCCATCCTCCAGCTACAGGCACCTAGTGACCAGCCAGTGGGACGTGTATGTTCACGGCAGAAACTGTTCAAATAAACGCACTAAACCTCAATGGGATATGGAGGTTCTCAGTTTGTTCACAGTCCACAGACAACAACACCGCACCGAGTGCCACCAGGCGGACTCTGCTCTGTTCCCCGTGGGGGGTCTTGTGCCGGGACCCCTCCACAGATGCAGAGTGACCAACACCAGGGACTTCTACTTGTCTGACGGTACCTTGTTTGTGTCTGAGACTCTGTGCTGGCTTCAGGACTCTCTGTTTGAATTAGATCTGCTCTGTGACATTGAGAAGGATTTTAAAGTTAGTCCTGTGTCCATCCACTGGCGTGTGGGACAGGGCCCCTTCAGACAGGAGCATCTATCCCGGCTTTTAGAGAAGGCAGCTCAGTCTGATTTAGGAATAGTGAGCCGTAGTGGGAGGAGGAGGAGAAGCATCAACAGCAGCCCCCAGTTCCAGCCCCCAATGTACCAAGTGTCTGTGTCCGAGAACAAGCCAGCTGGGACTCCTGTGGTGGTTTTGAAAGCTGTGGACATGGATGAGGGGGAGGCAGGGCGCTTGGAGTACTTTATTGAAGCTCTCTTTGATAGCCGCTCTAATAATCTATTTGCTGTTGA
The DNA here is from genome assembly GCA_030686955.1 of Odontamblyopus rebecca. Lineage (NCBI taxonomy): Eukaryota > Metazoa > Chordata > Actinopteri > Gobiiformes > Gobiidae > Odontamblyopus > Odontamblyopus rebecca. The sequence continues at coordinate 20,679,911 of CM060656.1, forward strand.
CCAGAATTCTGGGGCTGTGTCCACTGTGGACGTGCTGGACAGAGAGACAAAGGACACTCATGTGTTTCGTGTGACTGCAGTGGACCATGGCACACCACGCCGTACTGCTATGGCCACCCTTACCATCACTGTCAGTGACACCAATGATCATGACCCTGTGTTTGAACAGCAGGACTACAAGGAGAGTATAAGGGAGAATCTAGAAATAGGTTATGAAGTTTTAACTGTGAGAGCTACAGATGGTGATGCACCAGTAAATGGTAACATCCTGTATCACATTATTAACAGTAATGGCACTAATGATGTGTTTGAGATCGACTCCAGATCTGGTGTGATCCGCACCAAAGGCCTCGTGGACAGGGAGGAGGTAGACTCATATTTACTCATAGTAGAGGCCAATGACCAGGGTCGTGACCCTGAACCACGCAGTGCCACTGCCACAGTTCACATTGTGGTGGAGGACGATAACGACAATGCTCCTCAGTTCAGTGAGAAGCGCTACGTGGTGCAGGTGCCAGAGGACATGACCCCCAACACTGAGATCCTGCAGGTCACCGCCACTGACCAGGACCGAGGCAGTAATGCTATGGTACACTTCAGCATCATGAGCGGCAACACCAGAGGCCAGTTCTACATTGACGCCCAGACTGGTAAAATGGACCTGGTCAGTCACCTGGACTACGAAGCCAACAAAGAATACACTCTGAGGATCAGGGCTCAGGATGGGGGCCGTCCTCCTCTGTCCAACATCAGTGGGCTGGTGACAGTTCAAGTGTTAGATGTTAATGACAATGCACCTATTTTTGTTAGCACCCCCTTCCAGGCCACCGTACTGGAGAACGTGCCACTGGGATACTCCATCATACACATCCAGGCTGTGGATGCAGACTCTGGGGACAACTCCAGACTCGAGTATCGCCTCACAGAGACTACGCCAAACTTCCCCTTCAGCATTAACAACAGCACCGGCTGGATCGTGGTTGCTGCCGAGCTGGACAGAGAGAGTGTGGACTTTTATAATTTTGGAGTGGAGGCCCGGGACCATGGGTACCCAGTGATGTCTTCCTCTGCGAGCATCAGCATGACCATTCTAGACGTCAATGACAACAACCCTGAGTTCACCCAGAAAGCTTATTACATGCGGCTGAACGAGGATGCGGCCGTTGGGACCAGTGTAGTGACGGTGTCAGCTGTGGACCAGGACATCAATAGTGTAGTGACATATCAGATATCCAGCGGAAACACCCGCAACAGGTTCTCCATCACCAGTCAAAGTGGAGGAGGGCTGATCACTCTAGCCCTGCCTTTAGATTACAAACTGGAGCGGCAGTACATGCTCACGGTCACTGCCAGTGACGGCACACGCTTTGACACGGCTAAAGTGTTTGTGAATGTGACAGATGCTAACACCCACAGACCCGTGTTCCAGAGCTCTCATTACACTGTTAACATCAACGAGGACCGGCCCGTGGGCACCACTGTGGTGATTATCAGTGCCACAGACGATGACACTGGGGAAAACGCTCGCATCACGTACTTCATGGACGACAGCATCCCTCAGTTTGACATTGACCAAGACACGGGCGCTGTGACCACTCAGATGGAGCTGGACTATGAAGACCAGGTCTCATACACTCTGGCCATCACAGCTCGAGACAATGGTATCCCACAGAAGTCTGACACCACATATCTGGAGATCCTGGTTAATGATGTGAATGATAACGCTCCCCGCTTCCTCAGAGATCACTATGTGGGCTCTGTGATGGAGGATGTGCCGCTCTACACTAGTGTGGTCCAGGTGTCCGCCACAGACAGAGACTCAGGGCTGAACGGGCGAGTCTTCTACACTTTTCAGGGAGGAGACGATGGTGATGGAGATTTTATCATTGAGTCCACTTCAGGCATTGTCCGCACTCTGCGCAGGCTGGACAGAGAAAACGTGCCTGTTTATATGCTGCAGGCCTATGCTGTGGATAAAGGACATCCAGCTTTAAGAACAGCCATAAACATCCAAGTGACAATCTTAGATGTGAATGACAACCCCCCTGTATTTGAGAAAGATGAGTTTGACATTTTTGTGGAGGAGAATAGCCCCATAGGTGTAGTAGTGGCACATGTGTCTGCCACTGACCCCGATGAGGGGAGCAATGCACAGATCATGTATCAGATAGTGGAGGGGAACATCCCAGAGGTTTTCCAGCTGGATATTTTCTCTGGTGAACTAACCGCATTAATAGACCTGGATTATGAAGCTAAAAATGAGTATATCATTGTAGTACAGGCGACCTCTGCCCCTCTGGTCAGTCGCGCCACTGTCCACATCAAACTTGTGGACAAAAACGATAACATCCCTGTCCTGAAAAACTTCCAGATCATCTTTAACAATTATGTCACAGACAAATCCAGCAGTTTTCCCACAGGAGTAATTGGCCGCATTCCCGCTCATGACCCCGATGTGTCTGACCAGCTCCTGTACAAGTTTGACACTGGGAATGAGTTGAATTTAGTGCTGCTGAACCACACAACGGGGGAGATCCAGCTCAGCCAAGCACTAGACAACAACAGACCCCTGGAGGCTTCCATGAGGATCTCTGTGTCTGGTGAGTATATCCAAATGATTATTACATCATTGTGACTAGCATTACTAATAGGGCCAACACTCTCCACTCTTACTCCCATATCTATTGCACAATTACTTTTCCACTTCACTTCCCTGGATAATGTAGCAGTGATAACGCCAATATGGCTAACCACACAAAGTAATTTCTCCCTAATAGTTATTCATGACTTTGGCATACAGTGGAGTCTATCATAGCCTTTGTCTAGCTCCATCAAAAAGGTAATTTGTTTGGCATAGTAAGTAAGACTCTGTAATGTTGTCGGACCCCTAATTAGTGAAGTAAATTGTACACACAAGTCTGATTTGGCTCTGTCTATTGTGGAGATTTAAATAAGCGCTTGTCTGAGCATGTCTGCTTCCTGTTGCCTTCACACACTCCAGTGAGCAGGCTGATACCCATCACCGCTCCCCCATTCCCCCTGCCCGCCATGTACAATGAAAGGCCTAATTCAATTACGGCTAGTTTTTACAGTCACAAGTGAGTCTGCTTTGTCGCTGTCTTGTTGGGTAGTTGTTGTGTAATCTGATGAAAGGTTGCAATGTGTTGGCTGATGTGAAGATGATGATGTGCAGGTGGGTCCATTTGTAGTACATCAGCTATGCATTTTATGCATGAAAACATTTTAAAAGACAGTACCAAACTAGTTGCTATTTTACTGCTGATTTTGAGTTAATTAATCTGGGATTAATCCCCAGTTTGAGCCTGGTTTTGTTGCTTTATTGGCTTGCAGAATTATTATTGTGGAAAACACACAGTCTACGATTAGTTATAGTTTGGTTCAGTTCATTAAATTGCTAACTGGGAAAACATTGAATTTTGTGGCATTTAACAGTTCAAAACCTCATCTCACTGTTTAAATTATTTTACCAACTTAATTTTCTGTGCACAATAATTTAATGCATCCCTTTTCAGCCTGTCTGATCTAAGCCCTCTGCAAGTCTTAAATTATCCCTTGTAATTCCCAGCATCTTTAAATCAACATGTCGGCACAAATTGTAGTTTTATTGCCCTTAAAATGTGACTCAACTTGAAATGCTGAGTGTATGTCGTCATTCTCTGCTGGAGTTTTAGATGCAATGTGATTTGCTATAATTCAGTTCTGTCTTTGACCTTGACACCGCCTCAGTGGAAGCAGTGGAGACTGGGGATCATAATAAAATATCAAGGTTAAAAGACAGACAAAGACTAGCAAATTAGTAGTGGCTATAGGAAGCTTAAGACTACACTGATTGGTCTAAATGACATGGTAGAGGTGATTGACAGGTTAAGTGCATTCCAGTTTTCTGACGTTGAAAAGCTGGTCCTATTAGGCTGGCGTGGGCAGTCCTCATGGTCGATTGAGTTGTGGTTTATCTCTGGCGAAGAACAATAATGAACAGTCGATTAGAGCTGAGCTCATCCCGGGACACACAGAGCTGGAGATAACAGCTGGGGGTCCTCCATGGGCCAATTAGAGGCAGAGTCTCCCCACGCGCCCCACACCTGCTAGGGTATATATGTCAACACCCCTGCAGGACACACGATGGAGATGGAGGAGAGAGACAGTGGGGGAGGGTTTAAGACTTAAGTAAAGCAGAACTATATGAGTTAGCCATTGGGTTGTACAATGAATTCTATTTCTTATTATTTAATGTAAATAATAAATAGGTGCATTAAAGTAACATCTCTGCAAACTGCTTGTTTCTATGGAGATGTAATTACTTAACCTGGAATGTACCACAATATGGCATCAGTTATCTATCTTGCATTAATTGCAATTACAGAGGTTTTAATAGCTAAAAATACATTGATTATCCTGCATTTTTACTTTGAGTGGGGTTGCCTCTCCATTGGCCTCTAATATGTAAAAATTGAGATTTGTTTAATGCCGTACTGTGAAAGGCAAAGCATCACCATGCAAACAAGAAGGCAACATGCCTGCCATGAGAAAAGTTACAGAGTGCTCCTTTAAAATTTGCTGCTTAACCGTGACATGAGTTAGCTTAATGCTGTTCGCCTGTTGCAATCATGGGCACCATATGTTTACTGGGGCCTGTACCAAAAATCCTCTTCACCAAAAAGGTACCGTCTGAAAGTTTCTTGTGTGGCAACTATTGAATTACCATTGAGAAGGTCCTTTTTGGTTGGTGGTTTGACAAAATTTTCCTTATTGCCATACATTACATTTTGATAAGATTGTTAAAATTCTTCCAATCCATGAAAAAATATCTTGTCATTCCATGCTTAAGTAAAATTTAATGGTACAGTTACAAAGAGTATGGGAGCTAAAGAGAAGGGCATAGGCTTTAGATGCTGCTGACCCCAATTTCCAAAGGCTCCTACCTCCAGGGACCTCCCAAGTCCTCACCATTATCTTGGTTTTTATGCTGCCATTTAAGAGGCCCCTTATATGGACCATTTTTGACAAGGGCTATTGTATACTGCCTGACTGTGATTAACAGCGTTTCTGAGCACGCCTCTCCACTGTGCAATGAGTGAAATGAGACAATGTACTGGCCACACTTTGATCCTGCGCCAAGGACTTTCTATGCGATTTACTCAACTCTTGAAGGTTTTAATGATCTAATTGAGTGAGAAAATTCAGGCTGTATTATTTTTTCCTTATACTTAAAATCCTAAAATGTCACATATTTTATTTGTATAACTCTGACGGTCCCAAGCCTGGTTAAATGGTCAATGGTACCAGGGACATAACACCAAATTGAAGTACTATTTGTCAGATGGGCAAGAAAAAGGGCTGCAAAGGCTTAATTCAATCATTGAGTTTTTGTAAACATATTATTGTATAAGACCAGTAAATAATGTACTTTGATGCTCTTGGGATTGTAGGATTTTACAGTTCATATATGACTCTTTTCTCAATTGTTTGCAATGTGCTGTTAAATCACTTAACCCTACTGTAATCTATACAAGCAATTCAAAAATATTTACAAATCTGATAATTACTTATGCATTGAAGGAATGACGCTTAAACATTAACTTCCATTGTAATGGTTCTTTATAATTCACCATGAAATCTACACAAAGACATTTTTACTTTGACCTTGATGAGACTCAACAAGATCAGTCTTGTGATGGGGGAGTGGTGCATGATGTCATAAAGTGCTAAAATTTTACAGATTCTCTACTTCTTGTGTTTTAATCAAAGAAATGTCCATAGCCACTAGACAAGACCTATTTACTTGATAAACATAAATACAGACCAGTGTAATACCACAGCATTGTTAATCAGCCCTGAATCAAAACCGCACAGAAATATGTAGTCCGCATCATCCACATAGCTCTACTGTATTATTCCATGTCGTCTTGAGCGTGTGCAGGCATAAATTAGTGATTATATCTAACTATGTTTCATGCACTGGGGAAGACAAATAGCCATTTTGGATTTATCATTGATACTGTGCGGAAAGGGAAGCTACACAGTTTAAAAGAAATGATAATTATAGTGTTAGTGTATCTGATATTCTCATAAAACTTGTGTGTGGAGTGACTGGCGGCTGGAGGATTAGATTAGCTCCTTCCGTGTCCCTGGGATCTGTCAGGCCAGTGTTGACATACACTGAGCTGGTCTACTGTTTTCAGACAAGCGTGAGCCTGCATTAATAGGTGTTTGCATATGAGGGCACAGACTCTTCTCCCTGTGTGCCTTTCATCCTAAGCTGCAGTAGGTTTCATATAGGAACTAGAGCTAATCCAGCATTAGCCACACCATCCTTTTACCCGCTTCACACAGCAGCCCCTGTAGTGTGTGTACTTGTGTTTATAGACCTATTGTAATGGGAAAAAGATTCAATCAAGATTCATCATTTGTCATCGTCAGTGATAAATTTGGGACATAGAGCTTTTTGTTTTTGTTACTCAAATGTAGGAATTGTTTATAATGTTGAGCTTCCTGATTCCACAGTTGCATGCTTGAGCCAATGCCTGATTGGCCTTGAACTGCTATTTAACAGTATTGGGACCTTTTATTTTATTTACACCACTCTTTGTTCAGTTTTGTGCAACACAAAATACACTACTCTGCATAGATCTGTACATATTTGCATATTTTCATCTTATTTTAAAATACAAACAGCACCACAGGTAAGATCCGAGTGTAGGAATCACAGCCATGCCACAGCCCTAGCTTGTCTTTTATTCTATGATTATATATAAAAATTTTTTTAAAAAAACATCAGAGCAGAGATGAAAAAGTGTGTCTGTGAATAATGATGGTAGTTTGATTCAGATCACATCACACTGCAGGTTGTGGCGATGCACAGATGATACAGCGGATAACGTATGTTTTCAGTCAGCACAAATCGCCCTTCTGAGTGCTTCTGGAGTGGCCCGTGATGTACCAAGGTTAGATTAGTTTGCCCTCTTCTCCCCAGCAAGCAACTGTCGAGGAACGGATTTGAAGGAAATGACTGCTTACAGAATACATACACTGAAGGGAAAGGTCAAGGGTCAAGGTGAATTGTTGACATATGGCGATGATGATTTTTATTCTTTAATTGGTTATGTAGTTTTCATTTTTATGCGTGAAATTGTTTATCAGGAGTCCATAAATTACCTTTGATGTGTTTTTCAGTACATAAACAAAAATACTGAGTCGAGCACCGAATTGAATCTAGCAGTTTTAACATAGTGCCCCACATGTACCATATCTGTGTTATCTGGAGCTCCATAATGCCAAAACACATTTTAAAAGACAAATAAGAAAAACATGCATCTATATGCTGAACCGTATCTTAAAATGGCACATTTCTTAATAGCAAAACTAAGGCTCTCACTGCAATGTTTACCATATTTATTATTCATTTACTACAATGACTGGATTGACTTCTTGGATGTCTCTTACCTGACCCTTCATACCCTGCCAACCAACTTAGCAACTGTTTCTTTTACTAAAAGTGCTGGCTCAATAACAACTTGAATAGACCAGGCTTTTCACCCCATCACACATTGTACACAGACATTCACAGTTTGCATCATTCAGTTAACAGTCTAATAAAACTCTTTGCTTGTACTTTCTCAGGGAGTCAAAGCTGATTTTTATGTAACTCTTCCAATCACATTTCTCCTCACCATGTATGTGTGTCCATGCAACAGCTGGAGCTGTCTGATTGCTTGATTTTGCAATATAATTATTTCACTCAAGCGTGCTCCTTTCCATCTACCTTCTTCTGTGTTGTTTTATGCTTGATGAATTTCTGTTTCAAAGTCAGAGAAGCTTGTTGTGTTTCGCTCACACTCACTCACACCCTGCACAACGTTAGTCACACTTTGCAAGAATGTCCGTCGACGCGTTTTAAATGTCACCTTCAACCTTGATACTGTTTTTCTTCTCTCTTCCTTTCTCTCCCCTGTCACCGCTGCCCATTTTCCTCCTATCTTCCTGGTTCTATAGTGCTAACCTCTTCCACCCTCCCATCATTTCGAGCCCCACTCGCCACTACTCTTAGCCCCCCTTACCCCACCCTCTGACTACTCTCTCCTTCCCCTGTGAAAAGGAAGAATGCCTAAGAGAAATGCTTTGTTAGACACCCAGTTGTCATGGAGAAGCCAGCAATGCCTGAGAAATTCCTGGTGGGTGGGGACGACTGGGTAAGGTCCCCTTTTGTGGATGGGACGGGGGAGAGGGAGGGGGGAGGGGTGGACACATGAAGTTTTGAAGAGAAACTGTCCCAATGCTACATGTTGCACTGTAGTCCCAAGCTCATAATGTTAACTCTAATTGTTTGGATGGCAATATTGGCAGTCTATAGTGAGAAATTAAGGATAATTTTCTTTCCCTTATGTGGGTTAATTTAAACAAATTTATACAGTGTTTGATTTCTTATTAAAAAGAGTGACCTCTGGCCCAAACAATATGCGTTTACTACCACACCACTGACTGCAGACCAGTTGATTAATTACTGCCAATAATTATTATTTGTAAATGATTAGATCTCGATTTGATTCAAATTTGGTTAATGTCCCAGCCCTAACCACCATTTTTATATAAACTATATTATGACCACCACACAAAACTAACTAAACAATTAATATGTTATCTATGGTACATTATTTTTTCAGTCTATAGGTTTGGTTGTATGTCTCATTGACAAATCCATTCATATTGCGATCACATCACTTCTAAAATGGTGACTCTACACTTTTAGACTTTTAGCCTAACCTGAGCCCAGATAGAAACCTTTTTCTGGCTGAAGTTTAGTTTTGTGTGTCTTCAGCCTTTAGCGCTCTTCCTTTGTTTTTAAAATACACCCGCATTTGAAAGTGCAAGGCAACGCGATAGTGTTGTGCTAAAGCTCGGGGATTTGAGACAGAGATGCGTTCTATAGGTGTCTGGTTTCTTGCTGCTGGCTGCGTTCAGAAGATCTCAGTGCGACAAGGGTATAGAGTGGTGTGGGATGACCTCATCAGGGAGTTCAGAAATTATATTTGGGATTAGACCTGGTGGGGTGAGACCTCTCCATCTTGGGTATATGTCTCAGGCTTGTCCCGCATTGTCCCCAATTTCCCAACAGACAAAAGGAGGGGGTTCTGTCTGACACTGCACCCCCTCATATAGGCCAGTTGTTGCCCCATCACCACTGTCTTTAAGAGTTTCACTAGCGGTATATTGTTTTAGTTAACAAAAAAAATCTCACACACAATCATCTAAGTTACAGTATGAATCATTTACAAATAATACCCAAGAAGTCTGTGTAAAAACAGCTGATCCTAAGACCAGTTTCACTTTATATTTTCACCTTTTTAATATAGGAACCCACAGCATTGGATGTAATGAAAAGTTGTTGTGTAACTTATTTCTTGTCCTAACAAAACAGCAATTTGCCTTGCCCCAGTATTGTAAAAACAGTCCTTAGTGTCAAAATGAGACTGCTATGCTGTCTGCATTTAATTCCAATGAGTCGGCGAACCAGGAAATAAGGCTGGTGTGCTGTTAGCATGCTAGTTGTTGAAACCATTACCATGAAAGAAAGTTGTGAGAAGTGCCTTTAAACTCATTGCATTGAATAATTAATATGTGTAAAGTGAGGAATAAGCTGCAAAGAGTTTATGAAGTAGTTTTCAATTTTTTATGACGGTAAAAAAGACAGTAGTTTCTATTATTATAAATTTAAGGGACAGGTTTTGATATTTTGATTTACTTGGGTTTCTTAAATGAATTATTACTCTGTGTTAAATTAATATGTTGCCCGTCACAATCAAGTGCACTTTTAAACAGGCTGTAATTGTAGAAATAATTGTTAATCCTTCTTTTTTGACCTCTTCTCATTGAACTTTTGTGTCCGAATTCCCATTGTCTTGTATGTATCGAGTCAGGCCGCTGGTGCATTTGAATAGGCAGCTCATGTTTGGTCACGTCTTTGCATTCTGATGTCCTGTTACAGCACTTTCCCCTTTTGATATGTAAATGTCTTTATTTAACCAGTTCACATCCTTTCTGTGGTTTGACTATAGGACAAGAATCTATGGTATGCCTTGGTCTTCTTCTGCCGATGCTGGTGTTTTTGGGGGGTAGATAATTGTCAAGAGAGATTTGTCCGCACAGGGTCAACCTACAAATTTATATAAATGGCTTTTTTTCCCAATCGTCAGCTTTCCTTCGGCCCCGGGGGGAAAACTCTTATAAAGTGATTTTGGGTCAGCTCTTGCTCAATTACCTTAAAATTCTTGGTTTGACATTGAGATATAGTTTTTTCTCTTACGTTGAAAATATAACAGTATTGTTTTTGTTTTGACTATTTAATAAGATATAAGTTAGGGGAAGCTGTTAAGCAAGGCAGGGATGAATGAATGTTTAATTAGGCTCTAAAACAAAGGAGTTCTCACAATCGGCCTCTGAGCGATAATGCTAATTGTGCTATTGCTCTTGTTTGGTTCCTGTTGCTCACATAGAGATAACACTAAGTCTGCTGCGTAGGAGTTTGAATTCAGTCCAGTGAGATTTGCAAGTAGCACAAGATATTAGTTTTAACACACGGCTGTATAGTTTCCAATATAGTCTATAAGAGTCTAGACTACTATGAGCCCTTAAGGAATTATTGTATGGGATTTGTTCTTGCAATAGGCTAATAGAGTAAAATTCTACACATAGGGGTGAAGTCTGAAAATGTGTTTGAAGTAAAACTAAACCACATAAAACAGCACAATAACAATTTTTTATCTGAATATCATTATAAGTGTTTATTTATAGCGCTTTTCACAGACAGATGTCACAAAGACGCTTTACAGAGGATTATTTACAGAGCATTCTTCATTCACTCTATACCCGGTGGTGGTAAACTACTGTTATAGCCACAGCTGCCCTGGGACAGACTGACGGAGGCGCGTTAAATATGTTAAATTTCTGTTGGTCTGCCTCAGTTGTCTTTGGAAGACACTGACCAGGCTATTAGAGTTGTCTCTATTTTCATTTAAGCTCACTGTTTCCTGGTTGACATATGTTTGAATAGACACTGCATTATTTTCCTGTATTTTCAATTAAGTCATGCACTTAACCTGCTGACAGGCTGATTTGTATTTGTAGTAGGTGAACTACAGGTGCCCTCGTAGGGTGTTGTGTGTGTGTGCTTGTGTGTGTGCGTGTGTGGGGAGGGGGTTAGTTGTTGTCTGGTAGGGGGTCAGGAAGAGGGAGACTGTGGGGATGGGCCTATAGAGGTAATGGGATGAAAAACTTAGCCCTCGATTTGCAATGCGTATAACCTCCTCCACCTCCTCGCCCAGTCGCTGCTCTCTATTGAAGCTGTAGTCAAGTGTTTCACCTTTCACTTCAGCTGCCTCTTTAAAACCTCCTTTCCAGTTACATGGTTCAGCGTTCAACTTTCCATTTTACATTTTTTATAATGAAACACAAACAACAATCCAATATTATAATATTGATTTTTTTAAACTCTACTGAGATCCTCTTTTGAGACACAAAGCATTAATAAAATCTGGCATACAAAGTGGTTTGTTTAATGAATAATGAATTTAGTTTCTAAATTCACAACACTACATCATTTTATGTTTAATGCATAATAGCAGAATAGTAATTACAAAGTTTATCACTTCTAAGATTTACTTATAAAGTTCTACAAAGGCTGCTTAATTTAAAGTTACTGAAGTGCTCTGTTGAGGCCCTATAGTCAAGTGCTTCACCTTGGCTTAAGATCCCTCTTAAAGAGCCGCTTTCCTGTTTGATCACTCCAGATTCCAGCTCCCAAATTAAATTTGCACCGGGCAGACACCGGGCACATGAGACATCCGATAAGCTTGATCTAACATGTTGTACACAGCTGAAACATCACAGAAAAGCTGGGCCAATCTTTAGCTCTTATTAGTGGTGCCCTCAGTACTCCCTCCCTGCAGTGGCTAATGAAGCGAGGCTGGCTGACTGGCACGAAGGTGAAGATTAGGCCTGTCGCGCCTCTGGGAGCTCAGAGTTTCTGTGTCCAGATAGACCCCAAGAAACCACTGCCATCACCTCTCATGAATCACAACAAGCTCAATGCAGTGAGAGAGAAACACTTAAAGCTAACCTACACTTTACATATAGTTACATCTCTGAATGTAAAACAGAGATGTTTTCTTTATGCAAATTATAGTTTTACCCTCTAAAAAAAGTGCTGTTTATATTGGCACTTGATCTGACACTGTAAGACTATGCAAAATGAGATGCACACATTCATGAATATATTGTCTTACTTGTCATATGTTTCTGTCCATTGTAGTTTATGCTTCTGTTTATGTAAATGCTTCATTGTTCATTGTAGACATAGAATCAGAAGTATGAGCACACCAATAATTGTTTTTTCAGTTAAGCCAATTAGCCACAAACAATGCCTTTATTATTTATTTAGCAATATTTATATTTATATTCTATAAATAGAAATTTTTTAAATATTTTGTAAATTTAAAGCTGTAATCCGTAACCTTTCCTGTGTAGGTTACGCTACCTATTTGTCTTTATGTATAGATGTGATTGTTTTGCCTGGAATGTCCCACAGAATTGCATTAAAGGTTTTTGTCTAGCATATCTTACTAGTAGTAGTTTCCACTGCCTTTCCCCACGTAGTACATAATACATTGAAGATCATTTTAAAAGATAATTTTCATTCCTTTCATGGCTACAGGTTTAGGTCTCCATCTGTCCCCTCTTGTCTGAGCCTGCACCTGTATTTAGTTTAATGCAGTGTTGTGTTGGGACAGTTGTGTTGTCAGTTGTCTTCTGCAGACCCAGACTTTAGGTCAGAGCTGATTTATACCTCACCAGCCCCTGTGAGTTGACGACTTCCGGCATGTGTAAGCTTTAGCCCCAGACCTGCTATAAAAATGTCAAGGAGAAGACTAAATTTGACGGTTGTGGACCAAATGTAATGAATGTGGTGCTACACTCAGCAGAGGCAGTAAAGTGGGAGTGATCAGTGTGCATGATTACAGGGCAGTCCAAGGGTGAGACTCTGATTTAATTAAATGAAGGGGGTCCTATGGCCGGCCCCTGGGGGACTCCCATCTGAGGCCACGGCTCTGTGTCAATGTCTCGTGTCTCTGTGACCTTGCATGGACTTAACAGTGTTTGTTCACTATACTTTAACATGAACACATGAGTATTTTGTGTTAGCTTGTAGCTGAAAGAGATAATACGTTATAAATTCACAATACAGAAATAGAGTTGTTAGGTAGTTATGAGCTGGTATTGATAAAAACACGATCTGTCATCTAAGAAGAAAGTTTTTTTAATCATTCATCAAGCATTCTGCTTAGTTTCTAAAATCAAGTTTAACATATTAGTATCATGATTAGATAAGAAGCTCTCACATATTTACAAATCACTCCCTCTTTTGGTTAAATAATCCATACATATATCCTTAAAGCGATTTTTAAATTTATGATGGTCTTTAATTGATCTGAGAAGTGGGTCCCCATGCAGCCTTGCTCTTTTTAGTACTGTAGTCTGCTGCTACTTAAGCTTGGAGACAGTCCCTGCTCCTCTTCATCACCTCTTCACCCTGAATCTGACACACAGTTACTCTGAAAACCACAGCTGTCTCTCGGGATGAATCGTCTTGACATAGACCACTGTATTAACGCGTTTTTGTTCCTCGGAGTCTCTTTATTTGCTCACCATTAGACCAGTGATAAATGGCCACATGAGGAAGGGGTTTTGAGTGCAATTATTTATCGTCTACCGTCACTGTGATGAATGATAGATTTGTTGTAGCGCTGTTGTCTCGAGCCTTCTCACAGTCTCTCAAAGTGAGTTTCACTGAGATGTATTTAACCTGCACATCAGGAGGTGGACCTGCCATTCAAACTAATTATAATGTATTCTTTTTTATCATGAATGAGTAAATCATCTTTACATTTTTGCATAATGAATCTAATTAATTAAATATTCAAATATGCACTTAGATCTTACATGTCTGTGTGATTAATAATGCAGTTTGTTCTGGTATTGAAACGCAATGCTATTGTGAGCTAGTGTCAAGGCTGAAAAATTACTTAAATAGGACCAAATATGACATTGACAACATATGGCAACACTGATGAATCTCGTCTATTTCAGAACTAGGATAAGATCAGCATGTGGTCTTATACTATTATTCTGTGTTGAAAATTAAATCAAAATCATAGTCACAAGTTTTTGTGACAGCATGTAATATATAATCATTGTAATAGCTCATTACAAACATTTGATCTGTTGAAACTTTCATGCCATCTTGAAATCTCATTCAGTATAAGGTCTTATTAACATTTAGTATTAGATGATTAACTGTCCTCTTACATATAGAAATTATTGCCTCCTTCTTCTGCCCCTCAGAAGGAGCGATAGAGTGAGGGGGTGTCTCTGTCCTCTGTCACTTAGCCCTCTCTCTCCTCTGATCTCTGTTCACTGACTTTGTTGACATTCTGCAGGATTTAGCTGTAAGCATTGACAGCATCTTTGTGGCTAATTAGGCGAGTCCCACCGATTAGTTTTCTCTCTCTTTGTCTTCAGTTGTATTAAACCTTTACATAAAAAGAGCAACTGTAGATAATCTAGATATTCTGTTAAGTTAGAATTAAAAATTAAATTAGAATTTTTTAATATGGAAAAAATATCCAATTATAAGTAAGAATATTGCGTTTAGATTTTTTGTTTTATTAAAAAAATGCAAGTTCAGTTTGGGCTGTACATTTTAAACACGACTAAGAGCAATAGCGTTGAGACTGATTTATTAAAGACTAAAATAAAGTCAGAATCACATATATATTTCAGAGCATTAATAAAAATAGGGTTTTTGGTGTATTGCAGAGGACACTGATATTGTAAAATAATTCGGGCCTTTCTGATGTGTTCATTAAAATGAGATTTGGATTCAGTAGTGAAAATCTTTCAGCCATGTTAACAAGTTCTCACTCCTCTGTAGACTCTTTGTTCATATGTGTTAGATCATTTGTTTAGTGTAATCCTTCTGATGGCTAAAACTAGGCCTAGTTAAAATTTAATGCACGTGTAGTGTGGTGTATCTTTTTCACTCTATAGCTGCATCCCTTCATTCACATGGCATTTGAGCATTTTATAAGTAGTAAAAAATAAATAATGTTTTTTCCATGTTCAGAGTTGCTTTTATTGATTCCTTGCAGTGAAGGTTGTAATTAGAAGATGCCATAAGCTTTTTCAATGAAATGAAAAAGATGTTTCTTCAAATCACCTTGAAATCTGACCTACTGCTGCTACTCTTAAGTGCCTCTATGTTGTGGTATGTATACTTAACCTGGTACAAGTTTGCCCACACCTCTTTGCTCAGCCCTAGATACACAAGCTCTCACAGGGCTGTTAAAGAGCTCTTGCAGGACCTCATAACATAATCTTTCTTTTCCGAGTGCAGCTTCGTCTGTCAGCTTGTTCACATGCTTTCCTACTGGCTGTGTGGTAGCTAGCTGGATAGCTGTGTTTAATCTTAGTGTGCGATGTAACTAATGATACTTGGATGGAGCTGCATTGAGAAGCCAAAACTCAGACACGACATGCAGGTAGCAAACCCTTCAAGTTACAGAGTGTTCCTATGTGTCAATGGTCTCTGCCCATCTAAAAAAATGACAGTATACCTGCACTTGATAACAGTAACTATATGTATAAACAATATGACCTGTTAGTTTGAATTTTTATTCTCACCACGTGTAACATTTCTGGCACTCAGAGGCCCAGAGGAGGGTTGAGTCCCTGGGTTAGAATCAGTGTCCTACTCTGTATCTGGCACTTAGTCTTGTAACGAGCGATCCCTCTTTCCCCTCTCTTTTTTGGGCCTTGGAAACATCCCGTGTCCCCGTGGGCAGGATCGGCCCATGGAGAATGACCTCTTTAAAGGGATGGTCTGGTCCTTTTGAGTCCAGATTCTCCTCGCGTTCAGTTTCCCAGCGCTGCGTCTCTGTCTGGACCATGGCCAAAGCTCCCATCCAAGAATGTAGAATTGGCAGAGGACATAATTAAGGCGATGTCTGCCCTTCTCCGCAGCCTAACCTTTAAAAGGCTCTGAGGGCTACTGTTGTGGCAGCGAGAGTATCACTTATTATATCTGCTGAATAGAGCCAGCAGAAGTGATTCTCAAGGAAATAGGCAACTGTTGTTTAAATTGGATTTCATTGTCTAGCAAATATGCTAGAAAGACCAAATTTGTAAACTAGCTTTTCTCTCACATACAATGGCAGGCAATTGTTAGAGTCAGTATGTTTTAGGGGGGTAAATGTTAATGAACTATAGGGTTAATACAATATTGGGCCTGCTTTTGTGCATTGGATAGAGGTGCATTTTATTAAGGGTTATCTGTTGATCTGTCTTTCCTATTTTTAGGTAGTAGACACTTTTTACAAGTAGATATTTTGTACAAGTTTGAAAATAGCTGTTGATAGTGTCTATAAAATACAGTTTATTTTCTAAATTGATATACAGTAAAACAGTGATTTGTGTCTGTGACCCACTAGAGCAGATGTCAGCTCCACGGAGTCAACATTGACACGTTAAACTGAAGACAGTCTAGTAGACCACAGTAACACAGTTGTAACTTGTCATCAGTTACATCTGCTCTAGTGTTGTGTACTCAGGTGTTTAAGAGTTTACAGCTGAGTGCAAATTAAAGGATCACCGTCTCTCTTTCTCGCTCTCTCCCTCTCTCTGCACTTCATCCTCTGTGGTCTGTGTCTGTCACTGTGCTGTTACATTAAGGCATTATTATGAATCTTATCTGTCTACATTGAGATAATTACATAATAAAGTATTTAATTCATGCATAAGTTATCTTCAGTTAAAACATACATGTCTGATTAAATGCAGTGTGTTTATATGCCTATAGATGCTTGTAACCATCTATAAGCATTGAGTGTACAGTAATGGTTCTCATTCCCTCAACAATAAAAATAAGATTTAAGTTTTAAGTTCACTCAAGTTTACAAATATAATTCTTTGTATTCCGTTACACAGAGCAAAAACTGGTATTTACAGCATTTCTGTTTAGTTTTTTTATTGATAGTGAAAAGGTTGTCAAAAAATAAATACATTCTTGACTACTAGTCAATATTAAACTGTCAAAACTAGATACTAATTTGAGCAAGTATTGATGAAAAAGGCAGAAATTGAACAACATTGGATTTTTCTAAATAGTTTTAGAATGCGCTTTTTCATTTTGTGTTGAAAATTACATTATATTGTCACAAAATAGTGCTTATTATAGTCCATGTACGGTAGGTATCCAGTATCAAGCCTTCCTGAATATCAAAATCATATTGGAAATATTTGTATGATCGTATATTATCATGACAATAAGTTCTTACTAAGCACTGTAACCCTCTGTGATGGGCTGCTATCATCTTAGCACAGTGAGCTCTTGAGTGAAGGCATCAGGACTAAAGCCGTGTCCAACATGCTTCTCTGTCCTCTTCCTCTTCGACCCCCTTCTCCTCCCACCTCTCCTCTGGCTCACGCTGTTCAAAATGCCCCAGTGCCAAAACAGGGATCTGGTAACTTTAGGGCAGTGCGGTTTGTGAGAGGGATTTGTGCTCATAGGTTGTGCTCCTTATGGCCGACTTCCAAACTGCTCAAACAAAGCGCCCCATTGATGAGTGAGGAGGGAGAGGGCCAGGCCTGTTTTCTTGACACTTTTGATTTGATTAGAGCCACTTTGTATTTGCTGTAGTGGAGAGGATACAGAAACCTGCTGTAGTCCAGAGGTGAGATTAGTGAGTGAACAAACCGTGACCTTGAGTGTGTGGGATACTTTTACTAAGCAACCGTGAAGATTTGGGCCACAGAAAATGTGCTGGGTAAATTCACACTGATAAAAAAATAGCATTGATAATTGCTATCTTTTCTTTTATGATTTAAAGTATAGTATCAGCACAATTACAATAAAAAAAAGTTTGCTGTAACTTGTGTAACTTTCCCAGTGGGGGTCTGCCACCTGCTTGTCTTGATAGACATGTTATTGCTTTGCTTAGAATTTTCCACAGTATGGCACTTACCTGTCATGCATTTATTCAATTACAGGTGTTTTTAGTGCTCGTGTAAACTTGTGAACATGTGAATATACAAACATGCAAAGCTATGTTCAGTACTTATGATTGCTGTCTAAATAATTCAATACAATATTCCACTAGAATATTTTTGCTGTGCATCAAGAACAATGTAGGTTATCATCCTCAAAAAATCTAATGTTATATATTACCCTAATCACTGACCCAACTTTTAGGGCTGCAAAAAATTATACTCTTTTGTAGGATAAAATGTTAAAATTCCTGAATAATATTAGAATAATCTTAATCTATGTCAGTATATGTAGGTTCAGACCACATAGTAATAGTAAAAAACTAAGAAATGACGTTCTGTATAATGTCTAAACTAAGATAGTGTTTTCTATCAGTATTGACCTTAGTACGTTGTACAATAGCATCTATTAAAACAGTATCCAGCAATACAATCTAATTACTTTATTGCACAAAAATTAACATGACCAATATGTTCTGTTCTCAGCATGTCTGAATCCAATGTAATATGAAGCTTAGTAACAGTAATTAACAGAACCAGACAGTTATACCCGGGTGGTATGTATAATGTATTGTGCAAAATGCAGCCTTATGTTTACATTCACCTCCTCATAATGAACCATCTAACACAAGAAACATGGACAGGATCCGGTCTGAGCTGCAGATAAAAGCCAGAGATTTGCTGAGCGGAGGAATGTGTTGTTGTTTGAATGAGACCCCCGGCTTTAAAGATGGCATGTATAATGAAGTAGCATCTCCTCTTCCGGACAAAGAAAAGAAGAGAGTTCACTGAATAAAGCCATGAAATTGAGGATTTTAAACTTGGAGCTCAATGAATGAAACATACACTTGTTCTTGGCATAAGCCTGAGATTTGAACTGGCTTGTGATAATAACACTCCAATGGGCCAGAAATCAGTGTCCATCAAAGTGTCATTTCTGTGCCCGTTTAGAGTGTCATGCCTTTAAGTCCTTTATTATTTATTGTTCTCAACAAACAACTTGGCTAATGTGGGACAGTTAGCCATGTCTGTCTGTTTACTTAGACTATAAAGGGGTTTGTTAACAATGGGCGATATGCTAAATAGTTCATATCAAATTTTTTTGATTCCAGATTGCTATTTTTATTTTTATCACAATTCAAATTAGTATCTTTGCATGATGTTTAATGCGAAAACCAAGGTACCCGTTGCTTCTTGGAGTTGATTACTACGATTGCGATTAGATTTGCAATAGATATTTAAGCAGTAGGGTTTGTTCTAAGTGCATTGTAAACAACTTCAGGAGTATTAACTTTTGAGAAAAGACTGAAATAATAATTGATAATCTAATGCATAAGATTATCAAAAGATTATGCCTTTTGATTTGAATATTATGTCAAATGAAATTGTGATTGTGATATATTATTGTAAAAGCATTGTATTGTATTAGTGTACAAATATCTACTACTTGTTGCACATGAACTAACTCCCTTCCCTCTCCTTGCAGATGGGGTGCACTCTGTGTCCGCTCAGTGCCTTCTTCAGGTCACGATCATCACAGACGAGATGCTGTCCAACTCCATCACGGTGCGACTGGCCAACACTTCTCAGGAGCACTTCCTGTCTCTGCTCCTGTCCCAGTTTTTGGATGGCGTGGCCCGGGTCCTGTCTGCGGCCCCTGAAGACGTGGTAATCTTCAACATTCAGGACGATACCGACGTCAGCGCGAGAATCTTAAACGTTAGCCTCTCTGTAGCTGTACCTGTCCCAGAGGAGACAGTTGGGATGGGGCACTTGGGGGACAGGGGGGTGACAGTTGGAGGAGCAGAGTTTTTCGGTTCAGAGGAGCTCCAGGAAAGACTGTACTTAAACCGCAGTCTTTTGGCGCAAATCTCCTCTCAGGAAGTGCTGCCATTTGACGACAACATCTGCCTACGTGAGCCCTGTGAGAACTACATGAAGTGTGTGTCTGTGCTGAAGTTTGACAGTCTGGCTCCCTTTGTTTCCTCGGACACAATTCTCTTCAGACCCATCCACCCAATCAACGGGCTGCGCTGCCGCTGTCCTACCGGCTTCACTGGAGACTACTGTGAGATAGAGATTGACCTGTGCTACTCCAAACCCTGTGGACCCCATGGTGTGTGCCGCAGCCGGGAGGGGGGCTTCACCTGTGAGTGCCATGAAGACTACACAGGTAAAACATATATATATGTCTCAAACTAGTTTAATAGAATACAAGTCTTTTTACAATTACTTTTTTTAATGCATCTTAGAGATGGGCAGATCTTCATTGGGCCTTGATCACAATGTATGTCACAATTCACACAAATAGAAGATTTACTAGGAGTTGATAAAGGCACAAATTGAAACGCGTTTGACGTGAAATAAAAATAATAGCTAAGCATATTGGAGTGCCTTGGATCTCTTCTTTCATCTAGTAAGTTTATCTGCCCTCTCTGGATCTCCGAAGAGCACCTAATTGTTACTTTACTTAGCGGTGATCCAGCGAGCATTCCAACTACATATTTTCTATAGAGATAGAAGATTATTTGGTTAATGAATAATCATGATTATTCAAGTCACAATATAATTGTAAGAACTAATAAATAATTGTGATAATTTTGGAGTCAGAATTATGTCAGTCTTTGCTCCAAGTACTAGTACGTCACATACTGTTATCTGTATGACTATGTGAATGAAAGTCAGTTCATTTCACAGTTGTTTGGTCAGACTGTCAATAATTGACTAATCATTAATCATTAAATTGTGATGTTTCACCCAGTTGGAGCATATTCCTTTTGAGAACTATTTGTATGTGAACGAAATCCATATATAATATTATATTGATATATTTCTCCTACCTATGCTGTTCATTCATGTTTTCGGTATCTAACTTTATTGATCTGAATGTATTGATGCTTATTAATAACATACAACTACAGACATATGTCTTGATTCTGGCTCAGTCACAGCCTTTTGACTCGAGATGTTGGGGGGTGATTTTGACTGATCCCAGGAGACCAATAAGGTTCACATCTGCCCCTTTGGTTCATGTCCACTCTATTGAGCATCTCTTTATAACTGACCCGTGTACAGAGGCCCATCACAAACAAAGACTGAGTGATGAGGTATCGATTTGCTGTCCCCAATGCAAACCTACAGACGTGCATCTTAGACAGCTGCTTCTCTCTCACTTGGGTTTTGAAGCTCAGTTGGCACCACTTCAGAATAGGACTCTACTTACTGGAACGTAGTATTTTAATATTCATCACTTACTGCATAAAACTGCAGTACTTCATATTTTGTAATGTACATATACTGTAAATAATGAAAACACTAATTGCAGAGATATAGACAGAAAAATAGACTTAGACCATACTTGTTAAAGCTGTTATACAAAGGTAAACATAACTATTGATTTAATGATGATACAACATTACATACATGTATTTAACAATATCACAATATTAGCATCATATTTGTAGAAGCAAACAAAAAATGTCTTAAAATATAAACAAAAGAAACATGCCACTCCCCGTAGTTTGTGCTGTTATTTGTCCTGTACACTTCAAGGAAAACCTACCTGTGGCTATACTTAACACTTTATCCATCTGTTTCAAAGCAGTAATCCATCTGTGCGACTTGGAGTCTATTTTGGAGTCCAGGGATCATAGTCAGTCATAGTCAGAGTTTTATTTCCAGAGAAGAATGCTGCTGCCTTAGTTTGGCCGTGAGGGGTAATACTATGAGATGATAAATTATAGATGGAAGCAGATGGAAAGGGTCTCCTGGCTCTGAGCTGGCCTTGTCTAAGAAATACCCAAGAAAGCATGCTATAGACACTTATTTTGTCCAGTAATAATGCATAATCTGTTTGTTATTCTACCTTTGCTTCAGAAATGATCCTCATGGGGCCATAGATAGACTGTCTACTCAGTTGCTTTATGAGATAAGAGAAAAGTGGAAGTTGAAGAGGGGTTTAAAGATGAGACCAGAATAAAATAGTATGCAAATTTATACAGTATGAATATTGGGGTGCTTGTCCCTCTTTTTGTAGAGAGGTTAAATGGGTCAACGCCTGATTTTCTAATGGGAGTTAGTGTTTCATCTCGTCTTTGAGGCTCTGCATAAATTGTCTGATTATATGTTGGTGGAAATTGTGGGAACTGCAGTTTTGGTGCTATACATTTTTCAACAGGTCCAAGGAATAGAGTTGAGAGAAGTGGGTGCAGAAAACCTACATTGTTTTTTAAAATGTTTATATATAGTGTAATAATAATGTTGAATATAAACTTAGTCCAGGTTTAGTCCCAGTTTAGTCAGTTTTTTAGTGTATAAATACATTGTTTAATATTTGGCTTTTGCAGTGCTGATTTAGTTGTTTCAAGTTATATATGTTAAGGGTGTGTTTTTTTGTGCAAAAGTGGGTCTAAACCGGGAACTAAACCTGGACAAGACCAGCACCCAGCCTGGACTAGAACAGGACCAAACCAATCTACATCAGGTCTTAGGTTCAAACCAGGACCAAACCAGGACAAGCCCAAGTGTGAATGCACCCCAAGACCTGACAGAGTCCATCACATATTGATTTAGGCTGCCTGTGATGAGGGGAAGCGACTGAGATTAGATATTATCAGCCCTTTTTTATTACATTATTCATACCCAATTATATTCTAATCTTGCATAACATTATTACCATCTGCATTATTAACCTGAATAGTCTGGTTTTAGAATACGCATGACTAAGGGGTTCCATACTTAATTGCAAATGGGCTACAATGAAAATGTCAAAATACATTACAGTCAATTTCAGGTGAATCATGTCATGGCTCAAATTGTCAGTGTATCATAAAAGCAATTTCCTCATAGACCTTTGTGGGATTTTCAAGAGAATTGTCACCTAACCTTTGACCCCGAAATCTAAAATAGTTATCAAAAATGGCTTCTTTGCCTGTGTGCAAATCATCAATTATATATCCAGCAGCATACCCCATTACATTGTACTTTGAGCTCTGCAGGTCCAGCTCTCACCTGCCTCCAAATTGAATAAAACAATATGCAGTTAGCCATGGCGTCCTCTATTATTCCATCAAACATGAAAAGGTTTTCTCCATTTACGCTTTTGTTTTTTTCTATAGCCTGAAATAGTGTCAGCCTTTGAGTGTGTGGGCTCAGGTCCATTGTTGAGTGGCACTCTCCTTCCTGGTGTGGAGATGTGGGAGTGCAGGCGCTGCAGGTGCTTTTAGCGTTTCGAGTCCACGCTGATGCTAGCGAGCGTAGGTGAACAGGGCGGATTTCCCTGGTGTTTGACTAAAAGCTACAAAGCTACATTAATCAGTGTTGACAGGTAGAGTTATGAGGGGTTATGAGCTGGATGAGGGCAGAGACACATGTTTAACACGTTTAAGTCTTTGATCCAACAAGCTGTAACTGTTCATGTGGTTTTAAAAGTGACGGGCGGTTTGTGCTTGTCTGTAAAAGTAATCAGGCGTAACAAGTGCAACTCCATATCTGAGATGGAGGGTCCATGTTATGAGTTATGGACACCTGGCTAGTGTGTTTCTAAGTGTAAAAGTGAATGTCATGTCACCTGGACTTTCCATAACAAAAAAAAAATCAGCTTAGGACTAAAGAAATACTGAAAGGAACTGATTGTACAATTATAAAAGCCAACAGTACTCAATTAAAATTTTTATAAGATTTTAGTTTTAGTTTAGCAGGTTTTATACATAATAATGCTGGATATTCAATAGTTTGTAGAGGAAATCATGTTACCTATTTGCTATCTGTAACCAATTAATCAAATTGTTGTTTTGCTTCGATTGCTATAAACATTGTACCTATCCTATTTACATTAGCTTTGGCTAATAGGCTAATAGTTTTATAGTAATGTAGATATATTATATGAATGTGGGATGGCATGACAGACAGCTATTAAAGCCTCTTATAATGAATCATGTTAAATGTGTTACTTTAATATTAATACAACATGAAAATGAATGGGAATGTATAATCCCATAATGTACATGTAACAGCTCTGTGCATGTATGGTGTCAAACTGCCTCTCCGTGGGCGTTGCCAGATGGTAGCAGGACATAAATTCAAAAAAACATAGCAGCCGCCATCATCATCATCATTTTCAGTTGGATTGAGCGAGTGATTTCTGCAACTCATTCTGCACAGACAAGATGTTTTCCTGCTTTTGCAATCAGACCAAATCACAACACAGCATGTGCCACAGACATAAGTACAAACGTGGATCAGTGTCTTTTTGGTACTGCCCCCTTAAGTAAAGTTTTGAAGTGTGAACATGCTTTTGGAAGGAGACAAGCTACATTTTAACACTTTAGTTCCCACCTAACATACTGTAATTTGGAATTATCACCTCATTATTGTCGTGAAATATGAACAAAACAAATCCAACTACATTTTAAAAATAGCATTAAGCATAATGTCGTCAGTAGTTGTTATGTTTCATTTTGTCAAATTATATTCTCTATTAAGACCCAACTGATCAAGAACTGGAGCTCCTTTAATTGCAGTTTGTTTACACTGCTTCTTTCTCTTATTTCAAATTGCATTGGTTCAAAAGTTATTTCATATCTATTATTTCATAATATAAACCATATCAGTTTCTATTACAGATGTCACAATGTCAGAGTTTAGGGTTACGATCATTGTGAGTTATTCCGTGATCATGCAAACGTTTATTCTGCTTAAAAATCATTTTAGTCATTCAGGACATGTGACAGGTACCGATGCTCCCCGTTTACACCGCGGGCTGTCCTCATCCCATGTTCTCATTATGAACTCATAAAACAGCAGCGTGTATCCTATAACTTTGTACACAACTCACTTCACATCAGCCCGGAGCAGAAGCTCCGAGTTCGGGTAACAGCAGCAGGCAACAGCGGTAAAGACATGGGGCACTCACTGTATCGCACAGCCCCTCTGGATGGGGTTGGGGGTCCATTCCTTGGTCTTGTACCATCCTCCAAGCATGTTGGTCAGATAGGTCTGGAGGCTCTATCCTCCATGGCGTGAATCCAGTTTGGTTCGTTATATTTTGCTCTGAGCGGTCCGTTCTCCTCGCACTTGGAAAGCTCTTCTCAGGCCGAGGCACCGAACCACTCCACGCTCCAACTCATCTGAGCCCGGCCTGAACCAGAACTGCTGCCGCTGGTTCAGAAGTCTGGGTTTGGATCTAGTCCGACTGTAGCATTTCTCACACTAGGCTTAAAGCACTTCATGTTATAAGTTGAATCAACTGAATAGGCTATGGTCTATTGTAGGGATGGGCATGATTAGTCGATTAATCGATAATTGATCATTAAGAATTTTGTCGATCACGTTTATTTTAATCGACAAACCAAATGTAGGTTTCTGTGCGTAACGTAACATAAGGAGTCGAGGCTGCGTCTCACAGCACAAACTCTGGAGCTGTGGCCACACAGTCCCACGTCTCTGGCTCCTTGGAGATCACTATATCCCCAAATGAGTGTGTTTACCTGCACATCAGTATCCCAGATATGATCGTGTTTTTTGAGTATCCCGGTTTTGTCATGGAACATGTTTACGCAGTATCTCCAACGTGACATACGCACAGAACAGACTCACCAGCCTCATCACACCCTCTGTTACAGAAAGAACACTCATATTCCACCGACTCGTGTCCTTTAGTCCAACCGAAGCTGAACCACATCAGCGCACAAGGAAACAGCGGCTTTTTTTCGCTTACGCAAATGAGCCATGCGGTTTTAAGTTTTGTTTCTGTAAGACGTAAACAAACTTGCGCAAAGCTGCATTAAACACATTCTAATCTTACACGGGCTGGTGTGGCTCTACAGTGGTTATGGTTTATATGTTGTGAAGTTGAGTTTATTTATGCAGATTAGTAATAGTAATAATAATGATGACAATTGTAATATAAAATGTTAATGATTAATCTAAAATCAATCGTTAATTTTCCCGACGATCGATTATGAAAATTTTATTGAATGCCCATCTCTAGTCTATTGTCATAAAATTATTAGGATAATTAGTGGTAAGTAAATAACAAATGTTCATTGCTCCGTGAACACGAGGAACACCGGGACCTCGCTGAGCTGTTCCCCCGTCCATACAAACTGGGGAACAGCGATAGCGGGGAACATAGGTACACACCCCCCATTGTGTGTCCCTATGTGCGATTGTTTGTTTTCTTCTGGTAAGATGTCAATACGTTCATGTCCCTGTCCGAACAGAACCCTTCCCGACCCCCAGACTTTGAGCTGAATTAAATAAAAGCTATTTAACTTGTTTTCCATGTAAACTTTAATTCGGAATTATTATTTCCATGTAAACTTGAATAATTAAATTCTGATCTATTTAATTTGGAATTAATTAAATGTGAAGGTGGCTGAGTGGCCTCCGGGTACTCCGGTTTCCCCCATCAACCCAAAACATGCCCGCACCCCTATGAACTAACATCAAGGACCATGATGTCCACCCTCCTGTGGGCTCACCACCTGCAGAGGGGTTCATAGGGGGGGTCAGGTGCTATGAGTATTGGGCAGTACACTGCCCCCGCGACCCAGCTGGATTAAGCAGGAGAAGATGGATGGATGGATAATTAAATGTGGCCAGTGTCGAATTGATCGCATTCCTCTAGTATATGTGGTCCACTTTATGAAGTGAAACACTTTCTGAATGTAGACAAGCCGCAAATACGAAGAAGTATTTTACATGTATGTCTTGTTTGGAGTAAGTGTTGAATTGAAATTGACTTACTTTAGCTTCTGACATTTTTATGTTTAATAATCATGTTTGGTGACTGAATCATCTTGACAACCCTGTTTCTATATCGGTACATCAAATAATCTCTGCTTGTTCTGCAACATATTTACCAAACATATAAACAGAATGTAAAAAAGGAATTTAGGTGAACTGGTTGAGATGGCTGAGATATACAGGTATATATTGATATACAGATACAAGATGTCATAGAATAGTTGTACTTCAGTGTTCCAGTTCACTACATTTGAAGGTCATTTGCCTGTTGTTTCTATTGATTACTCCATCTCATTATTCAGTTTCATAATCCTTTGAGGCCGCTTGTATTGGCTGAAGCTGCAAACTGGCCCTGACCTCCTGCGCTGAACACACTGCTGTCTGTTTAGTCTGTTTGGTGGATCCATTTCCCTTCCATCCTGAGCAAAAGCATCTGGGGAGAGCCTTCCTTTGTGTAGCTGTAAGCCGTTACCTGGCAGCCCATAAACACAAGCAAGAAAGTCTTTAGGGAAAGTTACTGGTAACAAGTGGGCAATTAATCCAGCATGTACTAACAGAAAATGTAGGTTAGTTCTTCTATATAAAGCTATTCGGAAACACTTTATCTCGTTTGATTGTTCATTTAAGCAGGGAGTAAAGACTGTTGTTTCAAGGTGGGCTCTCAAATGAATGTAAATAGACCAGAGGAATTGTTTGAATGATTGACTTCTGTCAAATTGTGATGGAAAACTTTCCCCTGTGTTGCTCACCTGTTGGTCGATATTTGGTCTACATCTATAATCTAGTCTGATCCATTGTTTTGCTGTATTTTTACACTGGAGACAGACATGACGCCATAACAAAAAGCAGTTCATCTGTCAGTATAGCTGCGAGATTAACCACAAATTGTAATTTAAGTGGTCAAATTTACCAAATCCCTAAGGCTGTGATTGTTAAAATAAATATAATCCACTACAAGCAACAAAATATCTCTATGGGATTGCGTTATGTACAAGACTTGATAACCCTGTAGTATAGATCTTGTTACAATATATTTTGAATGCATTTTTAGTCCAGCTGGACTTTTTTACTTCTCTCAAATTGTTATGCACCTGAAACTGTTTAAAATAGGCAACAATATGAACAAATTATTCAACAAACCTAATCACACTGCGATAACCCACTGTTACTGATGCTTTTTTCAGAGAAGTAGTGGTTTTAATGTGTGATTATTGTATGTCTTTACTGGTTTTAGTTAGTTTCTTATCATTTGCTATATTGTTCCTTTCCTCAACCCCAAATGAATGACTTTCTATTTATTATGTTATCCCTCTTTTCACTCCAGTGCAACAATGAGCCAATGAATTATGAACTGTCTGTAAATCTTTAACAGCAGTTGTAGCTTCAGTGTTTTCTGAAGGGTCAACAGTTCACTTAAGGGTTTTCTTTGTGAAGCTGAGGTGGAGAAGGTCAAATAAGCTCAGGTTTAATGGGTGAGTAATTCTTACCAGTGCAATTACAGTTATCAAAAACCAAGCTGCAAGCTAAAGATACGATTCATGTACCGGTATATAATGTTGACTGATTGCTAGGCTGGTCTGTTAGCTTAAATGTATTTTCAGTAAACCTTGGCAGGCTCAAGTTTTTATTTTATTGAAATCAGGAGAATTGACATGTTAAATGCACCCAGTGTTTTATATTGATTGGATGGTTCACACACAATACTGAAATAATTGAAAATACAATGCTACGGTTTTAAGACTTTCAGAAAATATCTTAAAGCTTACAATACAATACCACTATAATTGCAATACAAGTTTTTTTTTTTTTACCTTGGGAACATGTTTATTTCTACTATATCATTCTATAAAAAATAAGTCAGCGCCATTATAAATCTATAAATAATCATATCAAAGGCTGTAATCACTGTCCACTGTCTAAATGCTGTTTTACGGTGCAGAGGTCAAATTGCTGCCTCAGTGACTTGACACAAATGTGTGCTCCTACAGCAGGACATCGCTGTCCTCGCCTCAGTAACTCCCAGTCCCCAGTGGGTCCCAAGAACACGATATGAGGCATTGGACACAGTCAAACAATCAGTCACCCCATTTAAATTAATTTATTCTAGTGTTGCCATGATGCTAAGAGATCATAATAAAAAGAAACATGATTCTTTAACAATAAGATGTAATTTTGAATACATAAACTACTACTGTCCTCATTACAAGATTTTTTTCAGTATTAATTAATTAAAATCAGTGTTTATATTTGTATCTGAGAATAAATATTTTGCCAACCCTTGTTTTCTTCATGTTTTATTACATTGATCTCTTTAATATTTATCTTACATCTCAGTTCAAATTCATGCATTTCTAATTTCCCTGTTGTACCATACTGCCATGTCTATGCAATCATTTTGACAATACAAAATGCTCCATTGTCCTAACCTATCATAAACACACAGAAGTTCCCAGAGAGCGCAGACAGTGCTATGAATATCTTGAGCGAGTTTGAAAAGCAACAACATTTCCAGCTCAGTGTAGCCGGCCTTGTGTTTGTGTCACTGCATACGAACGTTGTTGTATCCCCCAGGGGGACGGTCTCTGGGTGTGACACAGAAGTGAGATGGCAGAAAACACTTTGACTCCTGAATCATATTTCCCTTTAATTTCACTTGTGATTTAGTTTCAGAGTCAGATAAAGTTCCCTCTGTTATACACTTAGGCTATGTGTTTTGTGTGTGAATAGTCAGCATTGCCAGAAAAGTCTATAATCAACTAAGAACTAATTATTCATATAAATGGGCCCTGAACTATTTTAGATATGTACTGATGATACTTAAAATCAATTCTTTTGGACATAATATAATCATTTTCATATTTTCATTGGTGTGCTTTCCAGAAGAGCTTTACAGTACAGTAAATACTTATAATACCTTTCTGTGGTGTCTCTACAATAGTGATAGTAGATATTAATCTCATTTTGTGTCTCTGTTTTTCAGGGGAGCGATGCGAGCTGTCTGCCCGCTCTGGCCGCTGTGCACTGGGGGTCTGTAAAAATGGCGGCACATGCGTAAACCTGCTGGTGGGGGGCTTCAAGTGCGATTGTCCTCCCGGGGGATATGAAAAGCCCTACTGTGAGATGACCACACGTAACTTTCCTCCTCACTCATTCGTGACTTTCAAAGGGCTCCGGCAGCGCTTCCACTTTACCTTGTCTCTTACGTAAGGACCAATCCTTCACACACTCCTCAAACACCCTCTAATCTATACATGTATTCATAGATTCACTACCACCTCCACTAAAGCAGCTCTCTGACATTTATGCTACAGTAATGGTATTTAATAGCAATAATGGCTCCATTAAACACAGGGAGTATCTG
Source organism: Odontamblyopus rebecca (assembly GCA_030686955.1). Taxonomy (NCBI): domain Eukaryota; kingdom Metazoa; phylum Chordata; class Actinopteri; order Gobiiformes; family Gobiidae; genus Odontamblyopus; species Odontamblyopus rebecca. The sequence continues at coordinate 20,710,134 of CM060656.1, forward strand.
TAAAGTACTTGATTGTTAGATCTAGTGCTGCTCAGAAGTGCACAGTGGATTATGGGACTACAGTAGGCCGTGAGGTGAAAGTCAACAACAAGGAGCAGCTGTGCTTTTGGAGGAGAGACTTGCATAACATGAGGATACTAATGCAGCTAATGCTAATACAGGCAGGACTTATGGTCAGTGTCTCTGGAGCCTGTGCTTGGAACCTGTTGACCAAAGGGGGAAAAATTCATAATATTTTGTTTTGACTTGTTAATTGCAATTACAATGTTGATTTTTCATCACTTTCAAATTCATGGATAGAAATACTGTTGACCTTTGTTGATAGATTACAATTATATTTTTATATCAGTTCATTTGGAATAAGAATAAAGAAATATTATAGTTTTTACTATTAATTTACTTGGCACACTAGTTCTGTAGATAACATATTCTTAATCTTAACAGGCAAAACAGTATCTGGCAATTCATTCAAATCAAAATTTAATGATATCATAAATTATATTTGAGAACCCACTTTCAATTTCCCTTTTTAGTGATTAAATATGTAATACATTTTAAACTCTTCACTCTGTAATCATGCAACACAAGCACGATAAGCAGTTTTAACTAAAAAGTGCAATCAGGGACTTTTACCAAGAACAAGGGTGTTATTTCTGTCACTATAAATGCTGTCAAAATGTATTTATAGCATAGCTGTGATTTTTTATTGTAGACTTGGATTCATCATTTATACATTTCTGTGGCCAAAGCACATTTCTGAGCATGTGGTTGATGAGTGGAGGTGTGTGATTGTGGAGGGGGAGGAGCGCAGATGAGCTGTGAATACTGAGCACATGCAAAGACTGTAGGACTCAATCAGCAGCCTCCACAGGACATAGGAACATAGGAATCAAATATATAGAAATGGCACAATTTACTAGCATTGACACACTAATTTATATCATAATTTTGGTTCTAAAGAATATAATTAATACTCAAGATTTTTAGACAGTCCTATAGGCCTAAAATATACCAGGGTCTTAATATAATACAAATTGTGGGAAGATAGTACATTCTCAGAAATGCTAAGAAAAGCTATTATTATCAGTCAAAGACTATTATTGTTATACTATTATTATCAATCAAAGACTAACAAAGACTAAAAGTGTATATTTGATGATTGTTTGGGCCCTATATACTTTATTAGAAAGAGCAGTGTGCTGTGTTACATGAGAGAGATAGGAGGGCGAGACGTTCAGCCAACTGAAGATTATCGCTAACACAGAACCTAACGTGTGGTACAACCAAATTATGTTTGCTACACACCTAAAAAGTGGTTTCAAAAAGATTTTTTTTTACCACATGACAATAAAACACTGCATTTCAAACCTAATTGCTCATACTTCATATTATTATAAAAGCCCATTGGTAGTCATGATAACATTGTTAGAATCTTAGAAGATACCATGAGATGTAATTTAACCAACAGTAAAAAGGCACATAAACGTCAACACATTTTAGCACAGGTATCTCATCCCAACAGAGGTGTAATGTCGCTTTGCTTCACTTATTGTCCCATGTGTCATTGGAGACGCAAAATGGCTACAGGTGTGAATAATATCTCCCTTGTGAGCACAGGCCTTCTTTAAGAGTGGTTCAGATGACAGGCTTTTTGATGAGAAACAGCTTGGACCAGTTTTTTGAAAGCGGGTTGTTGTTTTTCGGGGGGTGGCAGGAGTGGGGCAGGTATAAGGAGTGGCTCAGGGCAGGTGAGGCAGGTGAGGTCAGTGAGCTGCGATGTCATCTGAGCACTTGCAGATCAGGTGACCATCCCAGAAGAGCCTCAGATCAGCGGCTTAAAGTGTGCACTCGAATAAAGGCTAATTTTAGGTCCCATTCAGGCTCTGATTTGGTTCAAGAGCTCTGCAGTCTGAAGCTGAGATTTCACTGCAAAACTGGCCCCATGCCAATCAAAATATGCACCTGCATTTAAATCTTAATCCTGTTAAGTAAAATCAACACAATAAGTTGTAGGTTTTTGCTTTTCATCAAAGTCTGACAATAAGGTGTGTCCTGAAAAACTAGATCTTTCACATGATGTATTGAGTTACAAATTGTAGTTTACTATCTTTGAATTGAGGGAATACAATGCCATCACTGTTCACTTAGATGACTGAGAGGTACAGTAGGGCTTTTGCTGTCTTAAGGCATCTAAACAAAAACTGTTTTTTTTTTTAAATCGAGCCCATAGCTTCACATATTTTGTGCAACCCTATAAGGTGACTATTACTTGTGATTTTAAGCTATACAAAAACAAACTGACTCGCAAGTCTTAACATGCTGTCCGTCTGTAACTCAATGTCCACTGCATGGTATTTATATATGACTAATTTGCCATAGAAAATAACTGTAGCTTTGAAGCCAACTGGAAATAGGTATTATGGAAAGGCCCATTTCTATCTTTTTATATAGTTTGTTCTTTCATTTATTGCAGAGATTGTTTCTCTTATTTATCTCACAAATCCTTCATAATCAATTTCCTCCACAAAATGCTGTTTTGTACCTAAACATATAATTGCATTTTAGTTTAGAAAATACTTTTCTCTAAAAATCCTATCTTCTCTACAGTAATCCATGAATGCTATGTATCAATCTTTAATCATCGCCGTATATGTTCACTCAGAGCTTGTCTGAACTGGGCCAAATATTAATAATAAAAAGTATCCTATCCCATGCAGCGCTCTTACTGTAAAAACTCCTGTCTTTGCACTTCCATGTGACATGTAGGAGAGGCATATTCTCTCACATGGCTGCACAGATCCCGTGTACTACAGCATGTTAGCATAGCGTGACACAGGCCCCCAACATAAGAGGCAGACTGGTTGTTATTTTTACTGATGGCTGCCTAATGTGGCGCGGTGATGCCAGCCGAGTCAAGCCTTACTTCCAGTTGATTACCTTCATAGTTCAGAGGGCTCAAGGGGGCAAACGGGAAACCTTTTAAATCGATATGTTAAAAAAACAAGACGTTGGCATGCATTACTAGACTGCCCTAAAAAGCATTTGAGTGGCTGGTATCTTTTTGTCTAAAAAAATTTTATGTGTGTCCTGATGGGTTAGCTTTCCAAAATCTCTCAATTTCTTTGAGGTTGAGATTAAGGTTTATTTCAAAGTAAACAGGTCAGTAGTACCGTGCCCTCTGGGTCCTCTGCAGCTCAAGAAAAACTCACAAACAGCATCATATACAGAAAGCCCTGAAGGAGCGGGAATGAAAGGGAGTTTGCTACAGCCGTCCCAACTAAAAGCAACCGAAGATATTTGAGATTTTTCCCCTCACAGTTGTCCTACTAAGACATATTGTCAGCATAACAATACAACTTGCACAAAAACACATGCACAAAAAGCTTCATTTAGCTTTTTGGTGGTCTGTAGTTTCTTTATGTACTGTAGCTTTCAAAAGATTACACTAAATAAATGACAAGAACATATTGTGTTAGTTGAAGTTCATGTACTGCACTATTGGATACTGGTTAAGTGTATTGGGGTGGGTTAGCTACTTGTTACTTGTCTTACTACTTCCAGGTTATCAAACAGTAGCTGTCTAATCTTGTTTACAGTTTATCTAGTGCTACATTTTCAAATGTTGTTTAAAGATTCATATTCTTCATAATATTGCTTCAAGTAAAGTTGCAGCAAAATATGTTAGAAATGCACTGGATTTTTATTCTTGATGATATTGACCCTATTTGGAAGCAGGCTACAGATTAATTTTCTTCAAAGACATTTAAGTTCTTGTTAATAGAATAAATGAGCTGAAGATGCAGTGGCACATGAGGAGTTCTGCCAGATGGGTGCTGGGCTCTCCCAATGGGACACAGCATAAATAATCCTGTTATTTCTTTATGTTCTTTACCTTCACTCATCATCCACTGACCCACTTCTAAACAGTCAGATTTATCAGAGTGGACCACATATGACAGGTATTTTTAGTTTGATCCTCTACTGAGTAAGATAGCGTTGACTGTCTGGCCCATTGCTCTTTATTACACATATAAAAGAAGTCTCCAAATGAATGAACATGATAGTAGAGGACTATACATATTTAAGTTTGTATTATCTACTGTGTATATGAATTTTAGTAACTTTTATTAATTTTCACTTTAATTTTCCCTTTATCATCATTTAATTTTCACTTTATCATCACTTTAATTTTGAAAACTAAAATACATTTGAAAATATTCTCAGTCTATTTAAATGTGTTTTATATTCTATTGACACAAACAGATTTGAGATGGGAGGACAGCTAAAATTAATATTGTTAAAATGCTGATATTTGTTGACATATATTGTGTTCAAGGGTATAAAAATGATCACGGTCAACTTTTTTTTTTGAATATATCTTTTAAAAAATACAATATTATCAGTAGGGAAAAGTGTCTTTTGCCCCAATTTGAAATCCACCAATATTATTCTTACAAAGGACTGAATATTAACTATAAATATACTGTAGCTGCCTGAGGGTCTCAGACATGCTCACCTTAGATTATAGTTGCTCTATGTTCATACATGAGGAATATCATATATGTCTCTTATCTCAGCTGCCGTCGTGCATCTTCGTTGTCCCATAATACCGTGGTTTCCCCCTCTCGCCTGCTTTGACATTGCCCTACTTTTGCCTCTATTGTGCTTCTGTATATCTATTCATGGCACAGTTTTTCAGTTTTCCTGGCTTCGGCCATAGACTCTCCCCTCTTGGCCTCGTAATCTGTTGCATTTAGTAATTTTGTAATGATTTTATATGGTACTGTGTGTATGGACATGCTGACTGCATTTATTATCTGAATTTAACATATTTATTTACAGTAAAAGACAACAGTATCTAGTTTTTAATACAATTAACTGACACATTTTAGTTGGCAGAATTTCTTTCAATTGAATACATTTTAACACTAATAAGTAAAATAAATTTGAATAAATATGTAATATATATTGATTTTTCTTCTCAGATTTGCCACGAAAGAGCCTAATGGGTTACTACTGTACAATGGACGCTTCAATGAGAAACATGACTTCATTGCAGTGGAGATTATCAGTGAGCAGATACAATTAACTTTCTCGGCTGGTAAGTAATGCATTGTATACTTTAACATAGTAACAATACTGATATTGTAATTTGACTCAAATTCTAAACATTTGTTGTAGGTGAAACAAAGACTACAGTTTCTCCGTATATTCCTGGAGGAGTCAGTGATGGACAATGGCATGAGGTTGAAGTTCACTATTACAACAAGGTAACTTTTACCATTTTCCCCCTCGAGCTCTCATGGTGTTTAAGCAAATATATTAAATCATTACACTGTGAATTCCCCTGGTTTAATTTGCTAAGACTTTGACCATGATGCCTCAATTATTCCAATTAGCAGGTCACATGTCACCCCTATAGAGTAGATTATGGCAAAGTAAGTGGCAGAAGTATAAGACAGTAACTTGGTGCTGAGAACTAAATGCGGCAAGATAAATTTGACAGAAATCCGTGAGCTGTGGAGGTTTTCAGTGTGCTGCTGCTGTGTAAGACCAAAGAATAGCACTGACAGTTGATGATCTGGAGGTGAGCCAGAGCCAGTGTGCCATCCACAGAGAACGTTTAAATAAAGCTCAGAAAGAGTAAGGGCTGATGTTTTTTGACAGCAGGCTAAATATGGTTTGGCTTCAGACATTTCTATCAGAGAAGAATCTATGGAGCCAGTCTGGGCCAGGCCAACTTTATAGTCTATTGAGGAAGTCACTTTGCATCATAATAATGTTTCCAAGGTGACACCCCCGTAGAGCACATTTTTATCTGTATCTATGAAAACATGGCTGAGAATCAACAACTTGTCAACTTAGAATGAAAAATGGGGGTTAATTGCCAAGACAAAATTAGGCTTTAGAAGTTTTCCTAATTTCTCCAATTACTTCTAGTGTAATTTAAATTAAAGAGAATTTTATACAGCCACAGGGCTTGAAAGTGTGTCTTTGGTGGAAGGGCATCTGACATAAACACTGCCCAAATGACTGTTATATACATTTTATACATGTTAATTTTAGCTGCAGTTTGAGTTTACTGTGTTTTTATCATCTAATTTAAAAGTTATTTTTTACATGAAATGTGCAAATAACTTTTTCTGGTGGAGGGTCCACTACCAGCATGTCTCCATGGAAAAGCTTTTACTTTGCCTGGAATGTTTCACAGCATGGCATTAAACAATCTGTCTTCTTTGCTTTTATTATATTGCACGTTTTTCTTGCTCAAAAGCACCTTGAAAAGCATCCACACATCTGTCCTGTAAAAAATTTGCCTGGTGGCATAGACTGCTTGTGTCTATGGAGATAGAGAAGTTTAATGCCATACTGTGGAACATTTCATGCAAAGCAATAACATCTCCAAGCAAGCGTCTGACACTCTATCAAAAAGTTATGATGTATGAACAATATTTTTGAGGCAGCTACAAGTAAGACCCTCTGTCCACTATGCTCTGTTCAGCCTATGTAATAACACATTGTCAGCATTCAGCCTTTAGGCAGAACTAATTCCCACCGCTGTTGTTCTCATGTTCCAAATCGATGAGGAAGAACTGCAGCGCCTCCCATCTGAGGTGTCCCACTGTGGCCCCGCTCCCCTCAACCCGTCACTGTCCGTGGGGGGTGGAGTATTTTAGATTAAAATGTGGCTTTCAGTGAGAAGTGGAAAGCTGTGGAGAATGGTAATGACCGCTGCCTTTGTGCCCGGGGCTTCGCTTCCTTTGGGACGTTGGGCAGTGAATGATGCGGCCCAGAGGAAGGTGCCCCTCTCGCTCGCAAACGGGACAGAAAAACAGAGGCGCGTAAGCTAGCCAAAACGCCACCAAAGTATTGACTCCAGCATTGAGTGGTGACTGTGTGCTTTCGGGCTGTTCCCTCTTGTTGCTACGATACTACCAGTCAATCTTCCCTAATATTTGAGTTTGCCGCCCTTTGGTGCTCCCTTGTCACTCCCTTGTCACCCTCAAATGACAGGAAACTCATACTCCCATAATCCGTTGCTGCAAAAGCAGAGTTTGATGTGGTGCAGAGCAAATATGTACGCACCAATCAGTGCTGACAGGACTGGCTTTGTATGGCATAGAAATGTCCTGACAGAGGCGCATTATTAGAGAGTCAACAGGCTTGACTGATGACAAGAGGAGGTCAGACAGAAAGCTCAGATCTGGAGCGCTGCCTGGCTCACAGCTTTCACTAACCGTGGAAAAAGCAGCATGTCCGATCAGTTCACCTTTGGACGATTCACTGAGGATATTTGCTTGTTTTATCATCCAGCGATTTGTTTTAAAATTGGCCTAAAGGAGAATCAAAGCAAAAATAAAAGAGTCACTTCCCAGGATCTGTTTTGCATTTCAGACAGAAAAGAGAGAAATGAGTAGGAGGGACATCACTGAAAGCTCCGAGATTTGGCTTCACTAATGATATGCACTTATTTTCACTAACCGTCGCTGCTTTTTCACTTGAATAAAAATATTTGAGAAGAAATAAGAAACATTAAGTAGTACAACACTGCAGATAAAATGAAAGTGGTTTATGACAGTTTGCTGCAAGCTAAAAACACAGTTAGACTTTTATATTCTTTGCTAAAATATCCTATATTGGATTTCAGTCACTTTGCATGTCCTGAAATATTGAAGACATCTGCAGATAGTATTTATACCTTCAGGCACATAATCATGTTAATTTGGTTTCATTTGATTTCAGTTGTTGAAATAGGTTTTCTGCAATTGTAGCACTGTTCATAAGAAATTATGATCAATTAATGATTCAAAATAAAATCTCAAAATTGCACCACAAAACTGAAGCTGGAACCTGCGAATATCTGAAAAATGTGTTTTGTGTTATTACCAGATCAAAGTATTGTATTTGCTTATGAAATAGTATTATTCTGGATATTTATGTTTGTATACATCGGAATGAGCTAGTTCACAATACACTGGTCAGCTAATCTGCGCTGGCTTCAGATCACACAGTTCACCACTCTCCCCTTCCTCTCGTCTGTATCACTTGCCCCCTGATGATGATGATGATGATGAGCTAATTCCTCCCAAATCTTGTCTATCCATCGCACACTGCCCCTCGGTCCCCTGCAGGCGTCCCATGCGCTCTTCCAGTTTGAACCTCTACTTAGGGTTAACATGAGCTGCCTCTGACCCCAAGAGGTCGTGACCCTTTATTGACGAAATCATCATTCTCTCCCCCACAAACCCCGCCCTCTATAGTGCCCCCTTCCCCAGTGAGCGCACAAACAATGAAGAAGCTTCTATTGTTGACGGGGATGGTGTCCTGTAGAGAAAAGGCAGTTTGCCAATTTGCAACCATAAGCCCCACTGTATGAATTATAAAACAACACAAGCTGAGTGTGTTGCAGGAGATTATCGAACTGTTGTTCCCACATTGAGATCGGCCTCATAAACCCACCTTGCATTGCTTAAAAACTCATCTCTAAATCCTGCTTTATTTCTTTTCCAAGTATGCCATTTTTCAGTATTGTTTTTGAGAGCTTGAGTCACTAAATCAGTTTTTAATCTTAAAAATAGCAGGGGTAAAGTTGTTGAAGACTTTGATCATTGTTTTTCAGTTCATAAAAGTAACACGGGATGACGAGCTATCACACTGTCTGTATCAGTTCCAAGCCTAGATGTATTAAAAAGAATAGGGAAAATTGAAACCATACTATATGAATATGTATGTCAATATTAAATAGGAGGCAGACCATTTGTGGTGGTGAGATCTAATATGAATATGAAGCATTTCTCTGTGTCAGAAAACGATATCATATACTACCCTTTCAACCTCTGTTACACGATGAGAGCTCTGCAACCATTTGGTAACCATTAACCAATATTAAAGATCATTTGTCTTCATAATTAAGTTATCTCCTCTCTCCTGCAGCCTGTGCTGAACCAGGCCGGTCTCCCACAGGGCCCCTCTGACCAGAAGGTTGTCGTGGTGACGCTGGACAGCTGCGACTCCACCTTGGCCTTAAGATATGGTCATGTGATTGGAAACTACACCTGCTCAGCTCAGGGCAGTCAGTCAGGATCGAAGAAGTAAGCACACTCATCCTCACTGATATTAAACATGCACAATGTAACATTTCTGGAGTCTCTGCCACAGATGTTATAGCTTTACCGGGAATGTCTCACAGTATAGCTTTAAACCTATCAATCCCCATGGACAAGGAAGTAATGCCACCATGTCAAGTTACACGTCAGATCTATGGAGAGACCCAGGTCACGGAGAGAATGCATTTTAAAGAGATTTATCAGCAATAAAAACACCCGAACAAAAAAAGCAGAATAGATAATTTATTGCCTCAGTAATAATATCTCATTGGAGACAAGCAGGTGGCTGAGCATCCCCCCGAAAAGTTACATAGTGCACCTTTAAAATCATCTCTTTATTTTTCCTTACCTTATAGCTGTACTTCCTGATTTTATTTGGAGTAAATTTGTTTTGCAGATATTAAGTATTCATGTTGTTTAGTTGAGTAGTTTAGTGGCGGCACGGTGGCTGAGTGGCAACACTCAGGCCTCACAGCAAGAAGGTCTTTCTGTGTGGAGTTTGCATGTTCCTCCCCGTGTCTGGATGGGTTTCCTCCGGGTGCTCCGGTTTCCCCCATCCATCCAAAATATGCCCGCACCCCTATGAACTAACATCAAGGACCATGTTGTCCACCCTCCTGTGGGCTCACCACCTGCAGAGGGGTTCATAGGGGGGTCAGGTGCTATGAGTATTGGGCAGCACGCTGCCCCCGCGACCCAGCCGGATTAAGCTGGAGAAGATGGATGGATGGATGGATGTTGTTTAGTTTAGTATGTTTTACTATGTTGTGTATTTCTCATCTCCAGAGGAAAATCTCACCCTGTGATGAATTTAACATGTGTTTTCCTACATTAGTGTTTGCCAAGTTTCTAATACTTACTCTTTTCATGTATTTTAGATCTCTTGACTTGACGGGCCCGCTGCTCCTCGGAGGCGTACCGAAACTCCCAGAAGACTTCCCTGTTCGTAACCGACAGTTTGTGGGCTGCATGAAGAACCTCCGCATCGACAGCCAGCACATTGATATGGCTAGCTTCATCGCTAACAACGGCACTTTTCCAGGTATAGGCTACAGCCATGAAAGTGGGTGCATTACATGGAATTCAGAGAACCCAGTAATTAGATCACATATTTGGTGTGTGTTTACATGCAAGAGAAAAGAGAAAACTGATCATTAAAACACCTGGCCACATGTGTGAGTTAAACAATGGATTTTTAGAGTAAGTGTTGTATTTGGAAGACAAAGTACAATGAAGTTTACTTTGTCTTTTTTGTCTTTTTTAAGAGTTAGTTTGCACATTTTGCCTAATTTTCCTTATCATTAATCAGAAAGAAATCAGATTACTCACATCAAATGTAACTGTTCACATGGCATTTCAATAATCTGATTACCTCAGGAATCAGATAATGATCATGTTTTTGGTGTGCATGTAAACACAGCCTGTCACCTGTACTAGATGACCCTTTAGTTTACCCCAAACACACATGGGCTACTTTGCAGTCACTCTGTGTTTACCATTTGAGCTGAATGAAAGCCACTGACAGCGCAGAGAAAATAAGCGAGACAATAATGGTCGCAGCAGGAAGCTCCAGACAGAGAAGGATGAAGATCGTACCTGCGACGAATAGTTTATCGCCTCAGATCTGACTCCCATTGATAAAATTGGTGTATTTTAGATTCCAACATGTGATGGTGTTTCACTCTGAGACAAAAGTCAAGATTCACAATTTGTTTTACATTATGTTATTTTTGTAGAAATGTCTCAAAGAAAAATTTACTAATGTTGAACCTGATCAATGAACAAATCCACATGTTTGTGTGCTGATTTTATTCCCTCGTTTGTCAGATTAAAATACATGCTCATGAACATGTATAGTGACATTTAATGGACTACGATTTATATTAGCTTTCTCTATCCTAATATATATATATATATATATATATATATATATATATATATATATATATATATATATATATATACTGAATAACAATACAGAATTTACACCTACAATCATTGGTTTTCCTATTAAATAGTTATAGTTTCCATTTTGAGGGCTTTTGATCGTCCACATGATATGCATTGTTTATTGCATTGTTTATTTATTGTTTAACGGTCCTGCTTTTGTCTCTGAAATCCATGGATAGGCCTGTAGAATGTAGTAGTGTCATTTGAAACCAAGCAATGATCAAAACAATGTCTTATTTTTGTGTCACTCTCCCAGGATGCTCAGCGAAAAGACATTTTTGCAACAACAGCCCATGTCAAAACGGAGGCACCTGTGTGAATCTGTGGGGATCCTTCAGCTGTGACTGTCCACTTGGGTTTGGAGGACAACACTGTGAGCGAGGTGAGAATCTTTTCACTGTAAAACATGTCCAAGACTGTCTCTGTCTGTCACTGTGACCCAAGACTGAACCTGACCATTTCCTGTTTAGGAAAGTGAATGCTATCCTCACTCTTTCAATATTAGTATTAGTACACATTTTGTTTTTCCCTTTTCATTTCCTTGAGGCATCAAAGCAGTCATATTAAAACGAGGTTAGATTTATGCAGTGCCAAGTGCAAAAAAAGATGTGCATTACTGTTTGAAAAATATATCAGGAGTAAAAATAGCAACACATTTTTGCTTCCTGCCGCAAGTAATTACCTTGACATTTCAAATCATGAAAACTAGACATATGCCTGTTACAGTCTATTTATTTAATACAATTTATTGATTTTATTAGTTAATTTGTCTGAAATGTAATGCTGTTGTTTTGTTTCAGCCAAATTTAACTTTTATATTGCTACTATTATTATTATATTTTTATATCACTTGAACTATCTTGTTTATAAAATGTGCTAGACAAAATAAACTTGGATTGGAGAAGTGCTTTTAAAACTTTTAAATGTATGAGAAATGCATAGCTTATGTTTCGGGACCTGTGTTCTCCAATGTCTGTTTCTTTGTTCTACCTGATACTCCGCAGCTGTTATGTTTACTGATTTATGGTTTACAGCAATTTGAGTCGAGTCACCGGAAAATTGGTGTTAGTGCCATTGACAAAACTGTAACTAAAATCATGGTCTGGAGGTTTTCACAACATTGTTTTATAGCTGATTGAAAGCGATTGCAGATAGAAAGACATGAAGCAGCTAATTTACACTTGTAGTGATGAAAGTATATTATATTTGGCTGCATTCGCCTTGTTCTTGGTTTAGTCCTGATTTAACATGGGCTTGGTTGAGTTTTAGTTCTGGTTTAGTCATGGTCTAGTCCAAGTTTTGTGTCTGCACAATCTTTGATTATAATCCTAAAAATGTGCTTTTTAGAATCTTCACAGCAGTAATTAGCTAACTTTGGTTCATTATACCCTTTCCCAAATATTTCATTATTAAATATAAAATTCTTAAGGAGATATGCTCTGTGTACTCACTGGTAGATAAGTATTAGATGCTCTTAAAAATGTGCATAGGAGCAAATAACTAGAAAATTAAGAAATGTTTGAAGCACGCCTGATCTTTACTTATTTTTAACGTTTCAAATCAAGGTATTGTTCATAAAATCACCATTTGTTTTTGTTTTTTACATGTTCAAAAACAATTGAATGTGCAATCAGAGAACATGACAGCCCACTGAACCACACTACAGTCATATTTCTCTCTTGTCTTTGTCTAACACACACTTCTCTCACTTTCTCTTTCTGCTTCACAGCTGGACTTCTGCATCAGGTTAATTGGCCGCGGCAAATCAATCTTTTCGAGCTGGTGCTTAAATAGCTCAGACTCTTATTGTGGCAGAGTGTTTCTCTTTAACATGAGCTGAGCACAGCCCACGTTCTCACAAGCGTTACTATTAAAAAACATTACACATACATTCATTCATTTGAACTTGAAGGGAATTCAGCTGCAGTGTTTTTCATGTGAATTACCTGCACTTTACATGGGCTTTAGAGATGATTGCAGGCGTTAAAAGCATCAGAGCGTCACTATTTCCCAGTTGTAAACAGAACAGAAATGATTCCCCTATAATTAAGGCACAGATTAAGGGCTTGGTTGGGACGTGATCAGAAAATGTGAATAATGCTCTTTTACCATGTCGTTCTATGTAAGTCTTTCTATTTGAGAGTTTGATGAAGTCATAATTTCAGATGTGCAGGGCCTATATAACTATAGGAGATTCACTGCTTTTGAATGAAATATCCAAAACCTATGATCCACAAATGTTGAACTTTGTCATTATGTGTTAGAGATTAACTATATGAAACCTTCCATATTAATATTTAATAATTATGTCTGTAACTCCATTCAACACTTACACCTTTGGTATTGAATATCAGTACCACTTTCTGAAGCTATTGTGATTTTTATTAGATTTTTTTGGCCTGGCAGAACTTTCTTGAATGTTGATAGGTTTATGGATAATTGCAGAGACATTAACCATAAACCAGGTCAACAAATCTGCAATCTGGAAGTTAAAAAGCAAATCCTGCCATATGATTCTGACCTATCCTTCCGCTCACTTGTTACCTTTATGCATTCAAAACAGAATTGTGATTTAAAAATAGTACTGTAATACTGCAGGCACCTTATAATGCACTCTATAAAAAGCACCTTTGACAGCACCTTAGGTCATGATAGCCATGTTTATTGTACTGTACTATACTGTGTATTATGAATATTGTTAGTTGTATTTGTCGAGTCTGTCAAATGTCTATTTTATGTGTATTTTATATATGGGACTACGGATGGAAATTAGCATCTGTGCTAAATCCAATATGCATCATTTCATACAAATTGTATGCTCATGAATATGCACTGTCCCATCCAAATAAACAAATTTAAAAAAAAATGTCATGCCATTTTGTTGTAGTGATGGCCAGTCCTCAGAGGTTTTTGGGGAACAGTTTGTTGCAGTGGAACAACATTGCTGCCTCCTCGACGTCGTGGCACGTTGAACTGATGTTTCGGACACGACAAGCGAGTGCCACTCTCCTTCACATCTCCTCTGGACAGCAGCACAACCTCACTCTACAGGTAACACTGCTCAAAATATGTAACGGCTACATCATAATGTGAAAATGTATGTGTTTCTTCATCCCAGATTAAATTACATTGTACATGACCCTGCACCTGTTTATTTCAATTCAGTTTAATATAACTTTATTTGTCCCAATGGGGCAATTTCAGCAGAATGAAAAATAAAATGATAAACCCATGTTAACATATAGGTATTGTTTCAAGTCACAAATTTTTTCTGTAATAATACCCTTGTGTTACTATTTATAAAGCCCATCGCACATAGGAATTGTGTGTCCTTGATTAAAAGTCAAATCAAATGAAAGGTTATTTCCTTAAGTTACTTCTTCACAGTGTGGTGTAATTAGTGAATGGCAGCTGTTCAACTGGGAATCTGCTAAATTTGTAGACAAGGCTCCCCCTAAAGGCAGTCTGAGGTGCTGCACATTCCCGCTTATCCCATGGCTAGATTGAAACACTGCAAATTTTTACGTTTTCAGTATTTTTTCCTTGGAATAATAAAAAAAAAATCCGGAAATAGAACGCGATCCCCCACTCTTTCAATTTTAGTATTTGTATATATTTTGTTTTCTCCTTTTCACTTTTAATATGTCATCATACACCAAGAAAACAATAAATAAAGAAGAAAAGCCAATTTTGGAAAGTTAGCGTTCAAAAACAGTATTTTAAAGCTTCCGTAGAGCTGATTATGAGTGATGCCAGTGTGGAAATATAGATGCTTCTTTGATTAAAATACAACTATTAATTTTCCTGTCTTGTGTCGAGCAGGGGTGAAGATGTAATTTATCATGTGATTGTTGGTGGTCTTTTAGTCCCATTTTTCTTATTGAACACTGTCTCAATCTCCCCCTGTGGTGTGCTCTGTAGCTGCGTGCTGGCAGTGTATTGATGGCGTTGCACAGAGGGGAGGACTCGACCCTGTCCCGAGTGGAGGAGGTTTTGGTGAATGATGGAGAGTGGCATCACCTACAGTTAGACATTAGCAGTTTAGGAGGAGCGGCAAATCTGCACAAAGCTGTTCTGTCTGTGGACCTGGGGCTCTACCTGGTGAGTGTCTATTACTTTATATATGATCATTCAGTGTTACAGAGATCAGTGTAATTAATCTTGTTTTGTTATTGGTATTGACACCATATACAAAAAACAACCCCAATTTTATTCACATTGTTTTATAATTTCTATTGAAAATTCAAAAAGTTAAAGACTTTTCTTTTTTCACTACATTATATGAAAAGCTATTTCATTTTACTTTTGGAGTAAGTTATATATTTAATAGTACAGTGGTGCACCATGTCACTTTTCCTTGGGAGAGCCCATCACCTCGTAGTCTATGGTAATGTTACTACTTTGTCTGAAATGTTTCACACTATGGCGTCTGAATTATCTTGCATTTACTCAATTGCAGATGTTTTTTACAGCTCTAAAAACATGCATTGCTACTGTGAGTGGTATCACCTCTCCACAGAACTGACCTGGAACTTAGCCCTGCTTGCATGTCCTGCTTGCCTGTATGAAAATGGATGAGTTCAAAGCTATACTGTGGAACATTCCAGGAACAGAATCTCCATGGAGATTAGATATTCCTCATGCATGGATGACTATTCCTGACATCTCTGCTCTCTGTATGTTTTCAGGCCAGTATGGAGGTGGATGGGAGGCTGCGGGACTCCAAGCTGAAGGCAGTTAGCGTTGGTGGTTTCCCAATGCCTGATGGGAAAATTCAACAAGGCTTCCGTGGATGCATACAGGTCTGACAATATAAAGTGCATATTGCCGAGGGCATAATTACCAGATATATACAATGTACTGTTAATTTAGAAACTACATACTGTTGTATGCATAGTAACTACAAGATGCTGTAATAATCACAGTTTGGTGAAAGTGCAAGATAAATATATAAATATAAAACAAAATTGATTAAGCATTAAATTAAGAACAAATTGGGGCTTAACAACTAACAGCATCAACAATTATTTAAATGTTTGTCTTTCTGATGAATATCGTTGAATAGTTACATGTTTACTTAATCTTTACATGCGTGTCTTTTTCATTATGTTACAGGGGCTGCGTGTAGGTGGCGCTCTAAGTCTGTCCCAGGCCAGGAAGGTCAATGTGGAACAAGGCTGTAACATCCCAGACCCCTGCTCCTCAAACCCCTGTCCCAAAAACAGTTACTGCAGCAATGACTGGGACAGCTACTCCTGCACCTGCCTCCCTGGTTAGTTCAGTGTATAATAATAGAATACACAGTTTATAGTGCATATGAAATAGATCATTTAGTTTCTGGATAAACGGTGAAGCTTAAGTCAGGAAGGGCATCTGGTGTATTATTATTACATATTATTTGCAGTGGGGCTCCTACAGGAAATAACGTAGATAGGAGATTCTGATCATGCCTGTGATTGAATGTCTATTTTTAGGAAACTTTGGCTCAAACTGCACTGACGCCTGCAGCTTGAATCCTTGTGAGCACAAATCGACCTGTACTAGAAAACCCAGCTCTCCTCGTGGTTACTCCTGTGACTGCCCCAGTAATTTCTTTGGAAACTACTGCGAGAAAAAGTACATCCTCACACATTTTATTAATACTGCCTGAGTCTTGTTGAAGAAATGAACTGTACTTATTAACTTGTGTTTGTGCAGGACTGACCTGCCCTGTCCCAGAGGCTGGTGGGGCCATAAGACCTGCGGCCCCTGTAACTGTGACACAAGCAAAGGCTTTGACTCCGACTGCAACAAGACGAGCGGAGAGTGTCGCTGCAAGGTCAGTCTACAATCCTTAAACCTGTTTAAATGGGACATTTGGTCAGATATTGTTGTTCTTAAAAATGCCCTATATCAGCCAGTTTACAAGACCATGGTGGCCACGGCTATCCTTGTTTGGAAAAAACTTTTATGTAACTATTATTACCATTTTTGTGCATACACACATATTCCTGTAGTCAGCCCTCAGTTTATTTCATGTAATTATGACATTGCACTTATGTTCTTGTAGTGTAATTGTAGTTTGCTTAAGCGGTTCACAGGGGGATACAGTGCTGTTTCCATGTATTGGGGACATCATTACCAACACTGCCAGCAGTGAACAGATGTTTTTAACAAGCAGCTGGGAGCGACAGGGCTCTCAGCTGCTCATGTGGCAGGAGGAATACCAAGTGATCGCCGACAGCTTGTAGCTTCATAAATATATATCCAGGGCATATATGTGTGTGATAATCACCACTTCCTGTCTCCATCCCTGTTTCCAGGACAACCACTACCGTCCTGATGGCAGCGATGTGTGTCTGCTGTGCGACTGTTACCCTGTGGGATCCTTTTCGCGGGCATGTGACAGGGAGACCGGGCAGTGCCAGTGCAAACCGGGTGTGATTGGGCGCCAGTGTGACCGCTGTGACAACCCCTTCGCCGAAGTGTCACCCAATGGCTGCGAAGGTCAGTATACAATACCAAAAAAATCACTCTTAAGTATATCATAGTCGTATTTGAAATGGAGGCAGGAGACTAAGTTAGTTGGCCCAGTATACATTCTAGTGTAGATTATGTTTGGTCCCATTCTAGTCCTGGTCCTGATCCAGCCTTGGTTTAGCTCTGAGTTTTTTTCCAAGTTTGATATTTGGTGATATTGAATGCACCGTTATGTATGGGAATATTTGTATCAGAGAGACAAATGTATTCAATTCTGTCCTTATGTAGCTTTGCATTATTGTTGTCTAGATCTAAAACATGACTTATCCGGTTGTATTGAATTTCCTGATTTGTAAATGTAAGTCTTGTTTAGCTGTACTGGAAATCTGATGAAGACATTTTACCTTTTGCTTAAATTTGCTTACATCTATGATGCTGTAAAATATGTTAATATTACGATATTCAACATGGTTACATATTGTTTTCTAAGATCGTGCAACCCTTTTTATTGTTAAAAAAAAACTCATAAAGCTCTAATTGCAATTTTTATTGGTCTTTTTCCCCTTTTGTGTTTGTGTCTCTCTTAGTCATCTACGACAGCTGCCCCCAGGCCATTGAGGAGGGTATTTGGTGGCCGAGGACTAAGTTTGGCCTCCCGGCTGCGGTGCACTGTCCCAAGGGAACTCTGGGTACGATGGTTTCCCAGTGACATGTCAAATTACCATATAATAATGATATAATAACGACAGTGGATGTAACTTGCCCCGAGCTTTTTCTCAGCAGCAGTCTATTTCTCATGTGACCACTCTCTCTCTCTCTTTAGGAACTGCAATTCGCCACTGTGACGAGCACAAGGGCTGGCTGCCTCCCAATCTGTTCAACTGCACCAGTGTTACCTTCAGCAAGCTGGAAGCCCTGGTAATTACACAATAACACCAGCATTTAGGATTATTATTAGCATTACATTTGACTGTCTCAACCTATGACCCAAGACAAATCCATGCTAAAAACTAGTCAGATGTCTACTATTCAGTTCTTCTATCCTACCCAGTATAGGCCTCTCGTGATAATTGCTATATCGACTTATTGTTCAATACATGACAGATCTAATAATAATTTTTGGGGTCAGTATTTGTCGTGGGTACTTTTTCTTTGTATTAGTGGGAAATTTTGGAATATTTTTTCTGCAAAATTATAAGATTTGAGCTGAAGAGGGTTAAATTATAAAATAAAATTGCACACTAATTACTTAAGTGTTGCATTCTGCTGTTTATTTATTGCAGCTCAAATCTATCACTCATTTTAACAAACTTTTGACTGTTATTGTACATTTTTCTCTTTTATTTTATTGTAGAAATGCTATTTTGTTGCTTCTTGACCTTGAGCACCTTCAAAGGCACCTTAAGCACATATACTTTTTTAAGTCACATACCATTATATTGTTCACTGTAAACTGTGAAGTAAGGAAAACTATAGCCTAGATACAAGCTAAAATGAAAAAAGATGATAACATGTCTCCTTGTTGTCTTAAATTGTGGCATTATTCTATTTGTAGATGCAATTTCTTACTGGTTACATTCATTTTTTGTCCAGACCGAAAAGTTTAGCCGTAATGCCTCGCTGTTGGATTCAAGCCGTGTCCAACAGACTGCAGCCATGTTGGCCAATGCCACTCTTCACACAGAGAAGTACTTTGGCAGTGATGTTAAAGTCGCCTACCACCTCACCAAGAGACTGTTACAGCACGAGAGCACTCAGCACGGATTTAATCTCACAGCCACTCAAGACGTCCACTTCACTGAGGTACAAACAGTGTATCAGCCATAGATTCTCAATCTGTGGTGTAGGTCCCAATTCTGGCATACAGACTAAAGAGTCCAAACAGGCTAACTGTCTATTTGAAGTTTTTGTTGATCTTCATATTTCAGGGAATCAGCCTTTTAGTGGGTTAAATCCTGTCCTGTTTGAATTTAGTCCAGTTTAATTATACAGTTATTCTTTAATTAATCCTGGTTTAGAGCTACCAAAAATACCTTTATAAAAGTTCAATTAAATTTCAGTAGATGTTTTATTATAATCTGATCTGGCTTTTGTTTAGGTCTGGGTCTATGTTAGCCAAAACCACATTATTAAATTATAGGTATGCAGTTTGAACTTCGGTACTTTCAGTGATACAGTGAAAATGCTTGAGAACCAGATATTTAACAGTGCATGGTTATTTGGTTATTTAAATAAAATGCCCTCTACTGTAAAACAGACATGACTATATCTTGTTCTCATTTAAAATTAAGCTCTAGATAAAAGCCTCATTTCGCTGTCTTCACTCTAAACTCTGTTCGCTGGCAGAATCTGGTGCGTGTGGGCAGTGCCATCCTGTCCCCGGAGACGCGGCCGCACTGGGACCTGATCCAGCGTTCGGATGGGGGCACAGCAGCGCTCCTGAGACACTTCGAGGAATACGCCAACACCCTGGCACAGAACATGAGGAAGACCTACCTCAGCCCCTTCACCATCGTCACCCCACATATAAGTATGCACCAGACGAGGGTGTTATGATGTCTATAAATAAACTCACTTACATTTTACAGTTTGAAATAAAATATTATATAACATTTATATTATAACAAATACACTTTTCATTATCTTACTTTAACTGTTGTCTTCATCTTGACCTCTTTTACATTTGCACTTACTATTGTAATAAAACAAAATCAATACCCAGATACAAATGGACAAGAAAAATTAAACAAAGTTCCTTATCTGAATAGTATTAGAGTTGTCTGGATTAATATCACTACATTAATCATTAATCATCATAACATTATTTATCACCGCAGGGCAAACATGCTAATATTAAAGTTCTAACAATTAATACAAAATAATAAAACTGACATTATACTGCCTAAAAATATGGCATAGTATAAAAAATTAGTATCAAGACACAGTTTGTACCAGTGCAGGGATTATTTAAAAATAAGTAATTGTTAGAGTTGAGGCCTTAATCTTGAGGTCAAACGTTACTAATGTGGTAGTTGATTGTCTTTAGAATACTATACATTTTGCTTGTGACCCACAGTCATCTCTGTGGACCGCCTCAAAAAGACAAATTTTGCTGGAGCCAAACTGCCACGGTACCAGTCGCTGAGAGGTCCTCGGCCTGTGGATTTGGAGACTGCTGTGACCCTGCCAGACTCGGTTTTCGAGCCCCCTCTAGTGGACACTAAAGGTCACAGACATCTGGACGTTTTTCCCGAATCATCTCCAAAAAACCGCTCCATGAACCGTCAGAGGAGACATCCCAATGAGGACCAGCATGACGCAGTGGCCAGTGTCATCATCTTCCATAGTCTGGCCCCACTGCTGCCGGAAAACTATGACCCGGACAAAAGAAGTCTCAGGTGAGTACTAGAAGTATTTTCACTGTTTTATGCACTTCATTTCTTAAATTACTTTGATAAAATTATAAAAAATAAATAAGTAAAAAATTAAATTCTTCATAATTTATGTCAAATAAAAATCTTTCTTAGAACCACAAACAACTCCAAGTGTTATATTATTTGTGTATAAGCATACTAATTTATAGTTTAAATACTATGAACTTTTCTAAAATGTTTCCTTCTCAGAGTTCCAAAGCGTCCAGTTATTAACACACCAGTGGTCAGTATCACCGTCCATGACAATGATGAGCTCCTACAGCACCCACTGGACAAACCCATCACTGTGCAGTTCCGCCTAGTGGCCACAGAGGAGCGCTCTAAACCCATCTGTGTCTTCTGGAATCATACCATACTGTAAGTCGAACCACACACAAGTGGCCCTTCGTATAATAAAGCTGGTATTAAAGTAAATGTTTTGTGTTTTTTTGTTTTTTTACAGTAGTGGCAATGGGGGCTGGTCGGCGAAGGGCTGTGAGGTGGTTTTCAGAAATAGCACACATATCAGCTGTCAGTGTTACCACATGACGAGCTTTGCAGTGCTCATGGATGTCTCCCGGAGAGAGGTAAGCAAAAAGCAAAAATTATTTAAAATGTAGCCTCTCTATCACTCTATATGGGTTAATTTCAATAATATAGAAAGGTGGTTACAGCAGACTACGTCAATTTAGAGTGAAATATAATTCACATTCCATTAGCATAACTAATGGGATGCATAATAAAATTTGTTCTAACACCTTTGTAAAAATGTCCTTAAGGATATTATATCATCACAACCATTACAATTAAACAAAAATAAATGCATCACACCTACATAAATGATTATACAATACACACACATCACATAAAACTATATTTGAAGAAAAAAAAGTAAATTAATGTGACCTGTCCTTTATTTGAGTTGTGACCATGTCTGATTTATTCATGCTGTTTGTGTCAGAATGGAGAAATCCTGCCAGTCAAACTCCTGACGTGGAGCACAGTGGGGGTGACTCTGGGCTTCCTGTTCCTCACCTCCATCTTCCTTCTGAGTCTGAGGGCCATGCAGAGCAACAAGACCAGCATCATCAACAATGGGACCATTGCCCTTTTCTTCTCTGAGCTCGTCTTCATTTTGGGCATCAATCAGGCTGACAACCCGGTAATATATTTGTCATTCAGTAAATACACATACTGTGGCAGATTCTTGACAAAGCATTAAAATTGCCAAGGAGAAAAAGCAAGTGACGTACCCCTGTTTTTTGTTGCCTAAGAAGAAATTTCAGATGTTAACTAGATTTAAGTTACAAATTAAAATTAAAATTAAGAACCTTCTATTTCTGTATTATGTTGTTAATGTCTGAATTTTGTGTTTCAGTTTTTGTGCACGATCATCGCCATCCTGCTGCACTTCTTTTACCTCTGCTCCTTCTCCTGGCTGTTCCTGGAGGGGCTGCATGTCTACCGCATGATCAGTGAAGTCCGAGACATCAACTATGGACCAATGAGGTTCTACTACCTGATCGGCTGGGGCGTGCCTGCTTTCATTACAGGTTTGGCCTCATAAATGTTCAAATTTAAGATATAAAAGTTGAAACAGAGCTGTAAAAGATGTTGTTTTGCAGGTTTGGCTGTTGGTTTAGATCCTGAAGGCTACGGGAACCCTGATTATTGCTGGTTGTCGATGTATGATACTCTAATTTGGAGCTTTGCTGGACCAATCGCTATGGTTGTGTCGGTCAGTTGTCTGAAACAAATAAGAACTATTACTAATTTGCATGTGTCATTTTGTAATATTTGTATTATTTTGTTTTCAGATGAATATTTTTCTTTACATTTTATCCTCAAAAGCCTCCTGCTCACCCAAACACCACAGCATTGAAAAGAAAGAGCCCCGAATGTGAGTGTCACAACTATTTTATTAAAAAATGTTTAATATTGATTCAGTTCTTGGTGTTTCTTTTTCTAACCTGTACATTCAGCAACGCCTTTTATAATGCTACTTCTAAGTGAACCCCACATCCATTGAAATCCCAGTTTGATTTCCCTGATAGTATTTGTACAATGCTGCTTTGTTCACTGTGATGTAAGACAGTTTATGCCTGATCTTTTTGTGTATTTCTTATCAGTCTCCCTCTTGACCCTGTTATGTTCCTAGTAAGCATCCAAATATTCCTTTTAACTCTCTGTTCCCTGTGACTGCAGAGCGGGACTGAAGACAGCAGGTGGGGTGCTCTTCCTGGTGTTGGTCACATGTTTCCTGGCATTGCTGTCTGTCAACAGTGACATCATCATTTTCCACTATCTGTTTGCGGGGTTCAACTGTTTACAGGTGACCACAACACACAAGTCCGCCATAAAACAAAATCTTAAAAGGGCATGCCTGAAATAATCCCATTTTGACTTTTCAACACAGGGCCCGTTCATATTCTTCTTCCGAATTGTATTCAACAAAGAGGCGAGGACTGCGATGAAATATTGCTGTAGCCGCAACCGTCCGGATCACATGATGAAGTCTAAAGCCTCTGTGAGTCTGACACTGCTTAAACACCTCTCCCCACTGCAGTCACATGACCCAACTTGGGCCCAAGACAACTCATTCACTGTTTCAAGACATTTCTCTATTCCATTGCTTTAATTAGATTGTAATGGTTATTAGATTAAACATTGGTTTAATTTAAACTAAAATCATCACTACAGCATATTATTACTCAAGCAGAAGTGCAAAGTAGTGGCCCAAGATATTACTCTAGAGAGGGATCCAGTATTTGAGGGAACTATTTCTCAAGTAGTCTAGTGCCTGATTTATAATACTGTAAACATACTTAAGTAAATTTAACTGAGTACTGCCCACCGCTGGTCATTTGGCCTCACTATATGTATACTATATTGTAAAGAAATGCTTAAACATCCTTCTGGGCCTGGCTAATTTCTATTTTTACTTCCAGATTTACAAATGCAACACAAACTACAAGGATGGCAAGTTGTACCACCTTCCTTTCGCAGACTCCAGTATCTCCCTGAACGGCACCATGCAGAGCGGAAAGAGCCAACAGAGCTATGTGCCATTTGTCCTTAGGTGTGAATACATAAATATAAAGGGAAACATAATGCATCAGAACGGCTTATGTGAAATTGACTGGTTTTATTTCTTCTCAACTTTTAGGGATGATGGTTTAAGCAACAGCCAAGCACAAATCGCTTTGAATGATCACATGGCACACTTTCCTGAGAATAAAGACCCTGACGGTAAATTGAAGTTTCATTATTTAAAAAATATACCATATAGAACTCGTTAACTCACTCTCTTCCCTGTATGTAGACCATGACAGTGACTCTGACAGCGACTTGTCTTTGGAGGACGATCAGAGCGAATCCTACGCCTCGACCCACTCCTCCGACAGTGAGGATGACGACGGCCCCCTTCCTCCCGAAGAATGTTGGGAAAATCTTGCATCCAATGGAACAAAAAGACCACCAGGTACAAAAATCTATATCATAATTTGAATAGAAAAATAAAGACATATTTTAGAAAATTATTTAAATATTTTGCCTTTATTAAAGGCACGTGGTTAGTTTATCTGTTAATATTTCAGCCTAGTCTTAAATGTTGATGTTCCTGGAAATGAACATTGAACATGTAAAATTGTAATTGCAGTTTGATATTGATCCAAAATCCAGACTCTTATTATTTTTTTTTATAGATAATGGTATGACAAAAACATATTGGCCCGACTACCCGGGCTCAGGCAGTGACAGTGAGGTCAAAGTTACAAATTCAGAATCAAATCTAAGGACGATACCGGAGGCACGTTCACCAGACTCCACCACAGTGCAGATACCGGGACTGTCCCACCTCAACACGCACCCACATAAAGGTAAATGACATGTGATCATAGCTTTATTGCTATGTAACTTTTATGATTGAGGGTCTACTATCTGCTTGTCTCCATGAAATAGAGACTCACAGTAAGAATACATGTTTTTCCCATTTAATATCTGTAATTGTTTACATGCAAGACAGATAAGTGTAATGTAAAAAATAAAATCTATCTCTGAAAATGTTATGGCAAATAAGACTCAATCAAAAGCTTGAACTGATGACAATTTTGTCGTTCAGGCATTTTAAAAAAGAAGCAGCTTTCTCCCATTGTGGAGAGAAATGGAGGGAACCAGATCAACAGTGATTTGGTGGAAACTGTGGCGTCCTCTCATGGGTCATCTTCCAGTGAAGGGCGACCTGGTCCAGCTAAACCCAGTCTACAGGACCAGCTTAACGGGGTGGTTTTGAGCATCAAAGCAAGGACGGTAGATGGAGACTCCTCAGGATCAGAGTGAGTACCGCTACATCATTTAAAAACATGTGTCCTCAGTGTTCTGTCCATGTCCTGTTTATGTAGATACATTTAGTGTGATCACTGTATGTCCCAGTTCATCAGTCTGTTGTCTTTAGCTGTTACTGTGGACATCACTTGCAGTCTGCCTCATGTCCATTTTTTATATTTAAGTAAAGAGAACAACTATAAAATATGAGCATTTTAAAAGCATCATGTAATATAGCTGTTATATATGCCACAGAATGCCCCCATATGCCATTATTTTTGCCATAGATAGTCTAGTAACAGCAGTTAAGCAACGGATAAACAAATGGACTAGAAGAAACTTTAACTAAAACAGAAATAACTAATGTTTTGATCATCCACAGATAGTCAAAAGGTTGTCAGATTTAAAAGTGAACTGTTTTCAGTTTGTGGGACTATGGTATAAGCAGATTAAACATGTTACATACTTAATGCTAAACAATTAATTTATTTTAGTTTTTAAAAAAACATGAGAACTGAAAACGAGATCATACACCCCAGGGGGTTACGTCTCCTAATAAACAAATGCAAAACTAATTTAAGTCGGGGGGGTTTTTTCCATAAAATGTTAAATCTACTGCAGTTCTAGGCTTAGGTGATCATTAATTGGACTGGACTACTATATGATATGTATATTATATTAAGATAATCAAAATTTATATTGTGACTAACCAATACTGAAATCTAATCAATTTTTTGCCCCCTCTCTTTTCAAAAACCATAGATTTTTATTCTTTAATTTTGTCCCTTAAATTTTTTATCCCTTTTTGCTCAAAATCAGAATTATTTTAGCATCTACCATTACTCACCACCTTACATGTATACAAGTTTACAAGCATACCATAATCTCACTAAGTCCATTTTGTGTTGTCTTTTGTTTGTCTCCAAAATCACCTTCATCATCCACCATCCTCATCCTCCATTCATTATGATCTCCCAGCAGCCATTGCAACACCTCCATGTGACCGCGCTTACAGAGGGGTGTGTCTTTGCAGGTCATAGAGCCTCCCTCTCCATTATGGACTTCTTCACAAACATCCAATGGGACAAAACAAAAGATTCAGTCTCTTACCCTCTGAAAGAGCACTGATGTATATTTATATCATGTTGTGAATGGGCAAAGAGCGCTCAAAGTGTTGTGCCAAAACCTCAGGAGTCACTGCACTGTCACATCTTGTCCCTTTAAAAATATATATTGTTTACATACTTGAAGCAATGCACTTTTGTTTATTCCTGACTGTTTACGCTTGCAGGCAGTTTTTTTTCTGTTACAATGTTTTTCTATGACTGAGGATAGGTCACACTCATGGGTCCATTAGTAAGCATTCAGGGAACTTTATTTTCTTGAATTGTTTCACTGTACATTAATATTTGTGTTGATGCCAGTTTGATTTTAGAACAATATGGTCCAATACATATTAAAAGGCACAAAATGGCCGCTCACGTGTTGACACAGTGCGCTGTTTACAAGTGGCAAGTTGATTTATGGACTTTGTAAGGAAAAGGCAAAGATCTTTTTATTAATAAGCTATTTCACCGAATGAAGGAGGCTTCCCAAGGCAAAAGCTGAAGAACCACTGCTCTACATATAACGGAAAAGGACTACTTAAGACTTCTGATTCCTTTTGGAGCTCACTTTTTTAAGACATTGAAAATATTGTCTTTCTCGAGTGATGGATGCATTCAGAGACTTACCAGCTGTGTTTTATAGTCTAGCTGTGAAGTTTTGTCCTTGTAAAATAATTAATTGTATGTAAATGTGTGCTGTAAGACTATTGGAGATGTTTAAACTGTACAGAGCAGCCTGTAAATGGAAAAAGGACATATCTTTAAATGAATCTATAAAGTAAAAGTATCTATATGTCCGTTACTCATGCAGACCATGTTTAAAAGACCAATCTCACTTTTTATCATTGTTTTTAATTGTATGTATGGATGCCATTTTGACAACTTTAAACTGAAAGTGAACTACAATGTCCTTACAATGCCATCAGATGTTACATTTCCACTGGTATCTGTCTTTTACAACCATTTTTTACTGATTAAACAGTTTTCTACAAGTTTCAGCTTACTTTTTACTCCCATTTACATGTAAAATATGGACAGGGGTTAAATTTAATTTGAACATTCCTCATCAGAGGACACAGATAAGAAACAAAGATAAATAACTAGTCATAGCTAAACATATAAGTAAGATTAATAAGAGTTCACAGGCCAACTAGTGAAGGGAGGTATTCTGGGTCATCACTGTTTTTCATTAACCTTTTTCAACCTTTGCTTCTGTTCTTTTGTGGTTCTGAATGTTTGGCCTCATATTATTTGAGTCCATAAATGCCTGTCTGTCCATTTGACTGTTTGACCCGTAGACACAGTGCTGTTTACAGTGTAGGATTTGACTTTAGGGAAATAACCTTTCTTAACAATAGTCAGTGTTTTCCAATCTCTTGTGAGACATAATGAACACTCATGAATCCCCATTACAGATTTGAGTAATTTCATAATGCCATTTTAAATTCAGTTGAAAAAAAAAAATTATGGTGAAAGATGAAGGCACCAAAATGCAATTGCTGAGGACAATCTAGATGGCTTAAACTAGATGGCTCCAAAGTTTTTATGGCTTATCATTGTAATTGTAATAATTTTGCAAAGACAGTTATATCACAGTTGGTCACTCTGACTGTTAGAACAGCCCATTATGAATCCCGCTCTCGACATAGACATCATTGGTCACATCCACTGACCCACAGGTCGCTGGTGTGATTCCAGCTCCCACAGGTGAATGCTGTCGTTGTGTCCTTGGGCAAGACACGTAACCCACCTCGCCCCCAGTGTCTGCGTACACTGGTGTATGAATGTGTGTGTGAATGGGTGAGTGGTTCCTTGTTGTAAAGCGCTTTGAGTGCCATGAAAGGTACAAAAGCGCTATAAAAATGTGACCATTTACCATTTAAATGCTAGACATGTCTTGACTTGATTGAACTTGTTCTGCTGTAACACTGTAGTGATGAAAAATAAGGCCATTGCATTTTATTAAAAAGGTGTGTTTTATATAGATGCAGAAATGTTCATCTTAAATACAATCTAAAATGAATCTTTTATATATTTATATTTTCTCTTAATACTGGGAATGGGCTACTTTTAAAACATTGCATCTAGTAACATACAACAGAGTAGCAATTAGCACAACCGCTATGAGGCAACCGAACTGCGGGAGGCAGTGCACAAATCCATCGATAAAACACAAATCTACACATATTGGTACTGCTCCATAAATAATCTCACAATGGTGAAAGTGAAGGACAATCCAGTATCACCCGTTTTTCCCACACAACTTCATAAATACAACAAAATACACTTCAGTCTGGAGTGAGTTCAGTTTGAGTCCTCGAGGCTGCTGCCCTTGCGCTCTGGCCCACACATACGGACCATGATGCTTTGCAGGCTGGGCTCTACGATGCCCAACAGCGGCCTCAGGGATGGGTCGCCGTTCCAACACGCCTCCATTAGCTGCCAGCACTCCTCATCGAAACTGGGCAGACGCTCCGGTCGGGACCCTACAGGAATTTAAAAAAAAAAAAGATACATTCAGATATATAGAATAAAGGATTGAACACAGAGAAGACAAGACAATATGGAAACACTACAAAAGACACATTACTTATCTATGTATTAATATTTTCAGGAAATAAGTTCAAAATATATTATTGGTTTTACTGATTACTGTAATGTTGTAATATATGGCTTGTCCCCATGCTTCAAAAGAAAAATGTATCTGTCCTCAATTTGCAGATCAAAACCCTTGCAACCCTGGGTCAATTATACAATATACAACATGGCCATTTCACCACTCAATAGACACTGACCACTGCAGACTGATCGCTACCAGTCAGGGAATGTTATGTCATATTGTTGTAGTTAACTTATTGACATCACCCACAGTGTTCGGCTCTGGTCAAATGAAGCTCACTGAGGCTAGGAATTTTTTTATTGACCAAGTATTTATTTTCCACCATGAATTGCAAATTAAAATCAGACAATGTGATTTTCTGGATTGTTTTTTTCTAATTTTGTCTCTCGTTGTTGAAGTGTACCTATGAAGAAAATTACTGCCCTCTCTCATCTTTTTAAGGGGGAGAACTTGCACAGTTGGTGGCTGACTGAAGTCTACCTTTTTTAACGTTGGTCCAGAGCTGGTCTTTGCTGGAGCATTTCTCAAAAGCTTCCGGGAGCTTCACTGAACCAGTGCACAGGTACCAGAAAAGGATCCCAAAAGCATACACGTCAACGGAGTTATCATATTTTCCTATTAAAGAAAAAATTGGACAAAAAGAACATTTGGCTTCATGCATATTAGAAATAATACACTATATCGACATTTATAAACCTGTGAAGAGCTCAGGTGCCATGTGAATGGGAGTCCCAACAATGCTGCCCGACATCATGGCTTCAGGCTTACAAAATCCCAGGTCAGTGATCTTGGCTCGATTTTGCTTGTCCAACTAAAGAAATATAAAGAAATTTAAAGATATGGTGACAGAAATGAAGCGGTGAGGTCTTTGTCCTTTCAGTTCTTTACAGCGGTTTCTCACTGACCACCAGTGAACTCACCAGAACATTTTTTAGCTTGATGTCTCTGTGTAGTAAGCCCTGGCTGTGAAGGAAGCGGATGCCCTCAACCACATCAAGAGCGATCTGCAGCCTCTCCTTCAGGGACAAACCAGCCTGTCAGAAAAATAGAAAAAATAAAATTATAATAAATTACCTTTTATGTTCCCTTCATATCCAATTTACTTTTGGACACTCAAAGACCCTTTACAGTGCATTATTAATTCACTCTACACTTGCAGTGGCATTTATTAATTCTGGACAGTAGTATGAGGAAACTACAGTTGCAAAGGGTACTGGTCAATCAGCTCAAAATATTCTAACATGTTTCATTTACAAGATTAATAAAAACAATACAGAAAATAATATATAATTTAAGGGATAATTGTAGTTGCTGGAGAGCATTACCTTCAGTCCTGTGTACAAGTCTCTATGTAACCTCTCCATTATGAGCAGCACTGCTATGCTAGAGCCCCCTGCATACGTGTGGTCTATCACTGACCCATGAAGGTCCACCAGGCGCTCATGTTTGGGAAGAGATCTGGGAAATTAAGAAAAAATACACAAATGTTGAACCTGATCATTTTATTACTACTTTGGTTCATAATCAACTATATTTGTCCAATCGCACACAAATAACGACATGACATCTCACGTTCAACATTAGAGATGAAATGATACAGATACTATATGGTTATTGCCTGGGTAGAGAATGTGTTCAAAACCTAAGATATTGTTTAAGATTTCAGTAGGAATGCACTGTTCTTTATATTTTCTTTTAGCCACTTTATTTATTAACTCTCCTCAAAGAAATCCATTCTTAATATTAATGATCGAACAAAGCCTATTTCTGTAATTTTAATAGTTTAATACAAGTATAAAAAGTAAGAATTAAACATGATTGAATCTATCTTTTATCTGTTTAAGGTGTTGTAAGATAAGGGGTCAGCAGTTTTGTTTTCAGTAATGAAGTGGTCCTTGGTATGGAGTCTGAGAAATACTAGATTAATACAAGCTATTACTTACAAAAATGTATTGTAAGCTTGTTTGTACTGATATGTTGATTTTGCTCTAATATGTTTGGTATTTAGGTACTAAAAATCCAAGTAGAAAAATTATAACAGAACAGAAAATACTGGTGCATCTCTTTAACCGTTA
This sequence comes from Odontamblyopus rebecca, assembly GCA_030686955.1. NCBI lineage: Eukaryota > Metazoa > Chordata > Actinopteri > Gobiiformes > Gobiidae > Odontamblyopus > Odontamblyopus rebecca. Next base: position 20,741,187 of record CM060656.1, read on the forward strand.
CTGGCTGATAAAGTGCTGTGATGTCATTGTCCTAGCACACCAGTGTGAAAATCCTCCAGGCCTGAACAGTCACAGCTATTTACTGTTAAATAGGTGGAGTCATGACCCTTTACAGAGCAGTGGTCACGATGGATGTGGCTTAGACAAATGCTTTCAATAACACTGGTATTTCCTCTGGCTCCAAAGCAGTGTCACTTCCCAGAAAGGACAGGTCCCGGTTAGTGTGGGGCTGGTTTGTACCTTGTGTAGTGGAACTCCAAGGCGAGGTCATTCCAGTGCTTGTCATCGGGAGGCACCACTGACTTGAGCGCACAAGGGTAGTGTCCCCCCCAGCTGTCACACAAATACACCACTCCATACTGGCCACGGCCCAACTCTCGCCCCAACTTTGGCTTACCTGGAACCAAAGGATATCGCATATAATATGATCTAGTTAAACTTAAAAGGGACATATATTTGTATGTTTAAAAAAACAAAAAAACAAAAGCTTTTAACCATGGTATGTTTTAGTTCATCATAATCTGACTCATGATATAATTGATTCATGCATGGTTGAGTAAATATTGTCCTGCTGCTCTTAAGGCTTGAGTGCTCAGAAAATCTGTTTCCACCAACCACTTAGTACTCATTTGCGAAAAAATATGAAAATTAAAAGTTGAGACAATAAATGGAATTAACTCCAGTGCAAGTCCCCTGCTTGCTTGATTCTTAGTTAATTGCTTTCTCTAAGAGAAAGAGAGAGACAGAGAGAGAGGTAAGGTAACTTTATTTATATAGCGCTTTTCACAGACAGAGACAGAGACAGGAGAGAGACAGAGAGAGGGAAGAGAAACAGACAGAGAGGGAGAGGAGGCTGACAGAGAGAGGAGACCGACAGAGAGAGGAGAGAGACAGAGAGAGGAGACTGACAGAGAGAGAGGAGAGAGACCGACAGAGAGAGAGGAGACCAACAGAGAGAGAGAGGAGACCAACAGAGAGAGCGAGGAGGGAGACAGACACAGAGAGAGAGGAGAGCGACAGAGAGAGAGGAGACCAACAGAGAGAGAGGAGAGCGACAGACAGAGAGAGGAGAGTGACAGAGAGAGAGGAGGGAGACAGACACAGAGAGAGAGGAGAGCGACAGAGAGAGGAGAGAGACAGAGAGAGAGGAGAGCGACAGACAGAGAGAGGAGAGAGACAGAGAGAGGACAGTGACAGAGAGAGGAGAGAGGAGAGCGCCAGAGAGAGGAGAGACACAGAGAGAGACAGAGACAGAGTGACAGAGAGAGAAGAGTGACAGAGAGGAGAGAGAGAGACAGACAGGGGAGAGAGGAGAGTGACAGAGAGGAGAGAGACACAGAGAGAGGAGAGACAGACAGAGAAAGAGAGAGTGGAGAGTGACAGAGAGAGACAGAGAGAGAAGAGAGACAGAGGGCGACAGAGACAGACAGAGACAGAGGGCAACAGAGACGGACAGAGAGACTGAGAGAGAGACAGACAGAGAGAGAGAGAGAGGAGAGCGACAGAGAGAGAGAGAGAGAGAGAGGAGAGAGACAGAGAGAGATACTTTATTGATCCTGGGGAAATTCAAAAAAATAGAATAAAATAGTTTGATTCAGCACTACACAATGTGAGGAATTTACTGTGTGATGGTGCCACGGATAATACAATCAGTCATGGAAAAGACCAAAGTTTGTCAGAGCGAATATCAGGCTCTAGGCTCTGTATGGTAACATCTCCATAACTGTACAGGTTAGCTAAGGCTAGCGTGACAAGCTAGCAGTGTTTTTGCATTTATAAAAGTTAGTAAATGAAAGGGAAACCGTGAAAGATGATTGACAGTGTAGCTCTTCTGTTGTTAATGATGAGAACTTCCAGATTTTCCCCACAATCAGAAATCTTTAGGTGTAGACAGCCAAAATTGTGCTAGTTAAAAGGTGCACTTTGGCTACACCCTCGTCCCCATGGAAATGTTATTGCTTGGTATATGTTACATTATGGCATTAATAAAAACACTGAATAAAAACATTGAATAAAGAAAAGTTACATACTGCCTCTTTAGCACTAAATACAGCGTGCATCTTTATTATTAGACTGGTCTGTCAAGATGTTTACAGGTTAGTGTAGAACAGACTGACTCACCGTGCAGCAGGACATCTCTAAGGGAGCGGCTCTCCAGTGAAAGGCGGGCGAGGCGAGGGGCGTGGTCTTTCCTCACACGCAGCCACAGGTCCTCAGTGCGCTCCAGTCGACCCGTGTGCCCCTCCTCCAACTGCCAACAGATGCAATTATCAGATACATAAAAACTAGTGTAGGGTTTGCCACTTTCCATTGGCATATAGTGTTAAACCAGTTAGCAGTAGACTCCATGTCTTGTCCCTGTTGTATTTAATTATTTCACTCTGGAAAACACTGGTTTTTATCTGTGAAAGGTGCTCTGTAAATAAAGTCTTACTTACAAAATATTGAAACATTTTCATTAATAACGTTCTTAAAATTTGATGCTATAATTAATTTCAAATATTAAACACATAATAAAAAAGACACAATTTCACAATTGCTCTGATTATGACCCATACCAAATATGTGCAATTATTATTGAAGTATTTTATCTCTGATCATATGTGACTAAACAACAGGGTTTCTGCTTTAATAGAGACAACAAAACAATTAGTTTTCACATCATCTATCATGAAACTTAGTCATGTATTTCTTTTTTTTTCAATAAACCAGCTGTGAATTTTTCCTCATTGTTTCAAGACATGACACATACCATTATCAGCATTTATAGAAAGATTGCCCCGCAAATTTTTGTAATAAATTCACAAGTGAGTAAAACTGCAACAGTTGGCTCATTCGGGCACAAAGAGCGGCTTGATCTGCTTCAGACTGACAATGGTTACGAGTATATAATGTATGTAACTTTATTAAGAGAGAGGACCATGGAAATGCAGACAGTGATGTGAGCCACACTGTTTGTCATGTGATGATTGTCATCAGGGCAGTTAGACTCAAATGCATTGGTCACAGTTGCACATATTTACATATCGAAGAATAACTGAAAGCAAAGAGAAGATGCCATAGCCCTAAGAAAAGTACAAGGATAGTTTTAGATACGACTAATGTACAGGGACAGGCATTGCATTTGAGTAAGAAAAACAAAAAGATTATTATGCCACTAATCTAATAAAGAACATAACATAGCATAGCCACTTGTTGATACTGAGTTTGATAGAAGATTATATTTACCTGACGCAGAGATGCAGCGAAGGCCTCATGTGAACTGTTGAGTTTTGTCCTGAACTGGGAGCAGATGCTTCGGGCGAGTTTGGCGGCGCTCAGACTCTCAATGGCATCCTGGGCCACTTTACGCTTCCACTCTGAAGTGACGGCCGGGGGGTTCACAAAGGTTATCCGATGAATTATCTAAAAACACACACATGCTGAATTTCCATGCTTTTTTGAGGACATTACATTCACCTTCATTCACTTACATTCATTTTATGGAGACCCTAACCATAGTCACGACATGCCTAATCTAAACCTTAACCTTAATATATAATATAATATAAATCATAAATAATGTTATTGATCAAATAATAAAGGATTTGTGTAATGGGGGACCTGATTTTTGTCCCCATAAGGGAGGAAGATGCACTAGAATTGAGTGTGTATAAAGATTTTAGTCTCCACAATGTGATAAATATTCACCAACACACAATTACCGTAGTAAAAACCTCACAATGACAAATACATTTAATTAGTTATAGAAATGCTACAGACCTGTTTGATTTGTTCCCACACTAAGCGCGTTACAGAAGAGCCGGAGTGAAAGGTGACCTCCACATGATAGGCAGCGTTTAGTAGCTGTGAGAAAAGCAGAAACAGGGAACAGGGAAATCCTCAGTTCATGGCAATCTATTGTTAACATCCTATAGTGCCTGTGGCGTCATAAAGTTGGAACAGGTGTCTCTCATCTATTTGCTTTACTGTATTTGACTGTAAACCCAAGATAAAACCAAAAATTACCTATTAATACATGTAGCGTCCAAGTTTATTAAAACACGTCACACACTTGATAACATTTATTATTTGTTTTTCAACTGTTGCGGTATTATTGTTAGTATTTCAGCATTTCGGCGGCACAGTGGCTGAGTGGCAACACTCATGCATCACAGCAAGAACATGCCCACACCCCTGTGAACTAACATCAAGGACCATCTTGTCCACCCTCCTGTGGGCTCACCACAGGAGGGTGGGGAGGGGGGATTTCAGCATAAAATGTTCTTTGGAGTAAATTTTACTACCTTAATGTTTAATGTCTTAAAGTCGTTCATTTAACTGAAACAACAAATATAAGTAGTAACTGACAACTTAACTTGAAAGAAGATTTATTTGCCCCAGAGTTATGTAATTGGGTAAGTCTGGGCCTAAACTGAGGGGTACAAGAGACTAAAAAGGTTGGGACCACTGATTTATCATTTTCATTTCTGTTTATCTAACAATATGTAAAACTTTGCAAAAAGGCCACATGCCTAACACTATTGTCCCAAGTGTGAATATCATGTTTTTATTCAGACTTTGTACAACCGTGAAACCCTCAGTGTCTCTTCTGGTATCACAGACCTGTTTGAGGTGGTTCGAGGTGACGTTGTGTACGGAGGACTCCATATTGGATTTCTCTAAACTGTCGAGGCAGCGCTCCAGAGTACCCACAAAGCTTTCCCTCAGATAGTCCACGGAGCTGATGAGTTTGTTGGCCACTGCCTGGTTCAGCCGAACCACGATCAGCTCCTGGATCTGGTGGATGCACGACTTTATCTCCTTTGATGTAACAGCCTCTCCGCTTGTAGTGACAATAATGTCTGTAGGCAGGAAGAAATATTTTGGTTATTATAGGATATGGAAACAATTATAGCTTCAGCTCATCAAACTAGATAATTAGATAGATTTAATAAAAATGTGGAACTGCAACAAATTTCTAAGACTAGAGAGTTGTGTTTTTTGTACTGATACAAATTCAACACCCACTGGGTAGAAGTGGGCGATATTGACAAAATATCAAATATCTTTTTTGATAATGCATTACTGTTTTCAGCCTGTAAATGTCTCATTAAAAGTTCAAGTATCAAACAAAAGAGAATGGACTGTGAAATTATTAACACCAAAAATAAAGGAATATCACTTTAAGCACTATGGAAGATTACACTGGAGGTTTCTGATAGTTTTATTTGAATTTTTATGTGTATTTTTATTTGTAATCTTTTTGCAGCTATAAAATATATATTACAGATGACCTCTGAAACAACTGTGATATCAGCCACATTGTCTGTCACATCTACAGTACAATGGACTTTGGACCTTTAACCTTGAGAAATTGGATTGGAAATTGCATTATAAAAGGCACTGGGTACTATAAAACAAATCCATACAGAGTAGAGTCGCAATAGAAATAAGGTGTTTTTTGGAGCAATGAAAGAATGGAAAAACAAATAGAAAAATACTAAAGTTAAATAGTTTAAATTGTATTAAGTCTTAATACAAATTAAAAGTATTTATCAATCCGTGTTGTAAAATGTAAGAAACTGTCATCTCAAGATCACACTCATTCTCCGGGAGGACTCTCTTTGCAGACTACAGCTGTGCAGCCCAAACATTACGAAAACCAAAGGAATTCACAAGAAAACTATGTCAATAATACAATCTACGCTATACTATTGTGGATTATGATAAACCAAAATCCCCCTTTTTACACAAGGGCCAAAAATATGTGCCAGATTGGTAAAAAACAAAGCTTGCAAGTTTATCAAATGAATCTGTCTAATCTAATCCAAGTATTGTGATCTAATATAAATATGAGACTAAAGAAGATGATTTAAATTTTTGTACAAGACATCTTTTCTGCACAAATGATTGTTATGTCTTAAATGAGCAAAATAAATTCAGGACAACCATTACATTTTCAAAGAGAGGCATAACTCATAAGAGCAGCTTTAGGGCCCACACTGTTTGTTACAGAAAGACGAGCTAACAGTTTGTACAGAACTGTTTCATTTAGACGCAATAGTTCTAGAGGACATCATTTCATTTTACCTCATCCATGCTGCCTGACACTGTTATAATTTAAATCATACAGGTTTTAGGTTTTTTTTTTGCTTTCTTTTTTTTTTTTTTAATCTGTGTTGTTTTATGGATTGTTGGAGGTAGAAAACAAACATTATAAAAAAATTATAATTATAAAAAAAAACAACATGATACCTAACAGGACCAAGTATGAGAACGTAAACACAAATAACATGTAAAATATGAATTATTTAATGAACACAATGGTTCAAATAATTAATTATTTCTTTTGTATTTATTTATTAAAGGGACAATGCATATTAAAAGACAAGAGAATGCAAGACACATGTACTTGTAAACATGTACTTGTAAATATGCAGGACTGTAGCCAAATATAATTTCCATCCTTAGTCCCACGTTGGCCCACAAGGGCCAGCCACATAACCCATTATGACCATTAAGCCATTATGACAATAAATATATCTTAAGTCATATAACTATTTATCTTAAAATGCTATTTATGTAAGAAAAAAATATGAATCACATTATTTCAAGACCCAATAAAAATTAAAGCCGCTCGCGGCAATGATGGCCCTCGCCCCGGTACGCACGCCCCTCCCAGGCAACCGCTGAGGTCTTGTGACCACCCTGGCACAACTCTCTCCTCCCGACAGCTCGTCCACCAGAAAAATTACATAGGGCACCTTTAATATTTGAAAATGGGAACGATCTAGAGCCAAATTATAGAAACTAGGCCACAGGTCACATGACTTTTATAATCAAGAGCACTGTCAGACTAAGATTGTGCATAAAAACAGACCCTCCACCAGAAAAGTTACATAGTGCACCTTTAAACATATTTTGGGGGGGAGTATTTGCGCCCTTTGTGGCCAACCATGGAAAATACCCCATATCCATAATGTATTTTTTTGGTCGTAGACACGCATAGAATTTAATACCCATATTTGGTACAAATCCGATAATGTTGATGTTTCATGTCTGAGTAGGGGGCGCTATAGAGTTCACTTTTCATATACTTTATAGTGTATTATATTCAGGCCATGTTCAAGCTTTAGTGATTCAAATTTCAGCACAATCAGACAAAGTCTGTGCGTGTAGTAATTTTGGAACTATTTATTGGGGGAGTCTTTGCGCCCCTCCTGGCCAACCGTGGGAAACACCCTATATCCATAATATATTTATTTGCTTGTTTTGATACAGAGAATTGAATACCCAAATTTGGTACAAATCTGATAATGTTGACGTTTCTTGTATAGGCTAGGTGGCGCTATAGAGTAACTTTTCATATGCTTTATAGTTTATTATAATCAAGCCCTAATCAGGTATTAGTGATTCAAATTTCAGCACGATCAGACAAAGCCTGTGTGTGTAGGCATTTTTTTACTATTTTTTTATTGAGTCTTTGCGCCCCTGGTGGCGAACAATGAAAATTGCACCATTTCCATAATATAAGATTTTGCTTGAAATCATGCATAGAATTTAATCCCCAATCCCAAATCCGATAATGTTGACGTTTCACGTATACACTAGGTGGCGCTACAGAGTTCACTTTTATTATATTTCATATTTCATCACATTCAGGCCGAGATCACACAATAGTGATTAGAGTTTGAGCTCTGCAGGCCAAAGCCTGTGGCCGTGAGAGGTCATCAAAGAAACAGGAAACAAAGGTGTTATTCGCCGGCGTGATACGGACAAACCGTGAAAAAGTGCGCTGAGAAAAATGATGCGTTTGTGGACCCACATCTGTAGATGTGACGTGTCAAATCTGAGCTCGTTTGGACCAAAACCAAGACACTTGAAGACTTTGGCGTACACGCAGTCAAAAGGGCGGTGAATTTTTGATCCAATATGGCCGACTTCCTGTTGGGCATAGGGGGGGTGTCTTAATGACATTTTCTGCTTGTCTCCTTGTTTTCTATCACTGTCCCGAATTTTGTCGGCCTACGCCAAAATATGCTTTTCAGCTCCCCATAGACTTTCAATTTTTGACTTTTCCAGGGGGCGCTGTCGAGTGGGGGCACTTCGGGCATTGTCGCGATGCCCGTTTTATCAAATTTTTCACCGGACCGGTCGATCTGATACCCCCATGTGAGACTTTTCGTCGATGTTCAGGCCCTCAAAATCGCGATCGTTTGCAAAGAAAAAAAATAATAATATAGCGTAAGAAACCGAGCAAGAACAATAGCCCTCGCCACTTCGTTAGGCGAGGGCCAAATATTATTGACATGGGTGCGTGAGAGACAAATTTAGTTAATATAGAGTATATTATAAGAAAAAATAATATTACATTCATACTAACTTTAAACTGACCTGTAAATTCGAGGTTAGCAGCATCATCCAAAAGCTGCTCCTTCATGCTACTGAGTGTCTCAATGATCATCTCCTTCATTTCTTCCTGTTTGCGGTTTGCGATGGCCATAAGAGACGTGAAGAGCTCGCCCTCTTTCTCCCGGGTGTACTCCAGTCTGCGGGGTGTGATCTGGAGGTCCCTCTGCATGTCAAATGCCTGTGGTGGGGGGCAGAAAGAAGGAATAGCATTTATTATAAGACTGAATTGCAATCCTAATGGCAATCACTTAAACCATCTTTTGATATGGACCCCTGTATGCAATGCACTTTGTTTTGGTCACTATTTTAAAGAAAGTTTTGACAAGCTTTGCAAGGGGTTATAAAAATAGTCAGGTCCAAACTACACATCTTGAATTAAAATAGAGGGTTGGCATTTTAATTTCAAATGATTACTGATCTATAACATCTTTATTAATCATCCATTTTTTCTTTTTAAGACAGTAGCTTATACTGGTGGGATATTAGGACATTTGGGTCACTGCCATATCCAATGGTAAAATAGAGGTTACCAAGAGAAATACTTTGGATTGTACTGGTGGTCATAACGATATGCCTCATACTGGGGCACAACAGTGGTAGTCAAACCTGGTTAATGAAGAGGTCAAGACAGCGAGAGTGCAGCCCATTGAGCATGTTGGCAGCCTCCACTTGTTGGTTTTGCAACACTTGTCGAGCAAATGGCACAAGTAGTCGGTGCAGTCGGTCGAAGCCTTCTCCAAGCATGCTCTGGGGTTTGGCTCCTGGAGCGGGGGTCTGACTGGGGGCACCACAGGAGCAGTTTCCTGCAGAGCCACTGAGCAGACCCAATGACAGCAGCTGTTTGTGAAGGGAGCTCTTCTCTTTATCTTTGTCCTTTTCAGGACGGTGCCCCAGGTCAGGGGACACTGCTGAGGAGTCAGGGACTCGGATGAAGCAGACAGGATAGAGGAGCATCTCTTTGACTTTTTGGACCTCGCACACCTGCTCTGTGCTCAGTGTGTCCTGGTTAATGGCATAAAGCAGGATGGGAATCACACCACGAGTGTAGTCCTCAAGGGCCTCTTCAATGGGCTGGATATTCGGGCATGGCACCACCATTACTTTTGCTTCCTAAAAGTATAGAGACATTTTTTTACAAATTCACTTAGGACAAATTTGAGCAAGTGTATTTCCACTTTTCTATAAAATTGTATCTTAACATTACAAAACAAATTGCTGTCATGAAAATGTTAAACAAATAATGTATATATCCCAGGCTTCTGGGCCAGTAACCCGAACCAAAGGTCAAATGTTTACAAAAACACAAGCAGCAATATTTATGGTGATCCTGGAAAAGAGGAGACAAATGACGCACATTAAAGGTTTGTTTAACCCTTTATAAATAACAACCAGAAATAGACTGATGGTGAGACTCAGAAGAGTCAGAACACAGCAGCACAAAGGCGACAGTCAGTCCTGTCTCCAAGAAACAAGCCCCTCTAAGCACTTCTCTGGGACAAGGATAGACTGAAAACATTAAACACAAGCAGCGAAATCGGACCACTTTTAGAACTGTCTTGATGAACAACATACACAAACATGTCTATAGGCTATTTTGTGTTTTCACATGAGTAACAGAATAACACTTCATACAGCTGACAGCTTTCTGGCCTACATATTAAAAGTAAAGACTAATAACTGTGCCAGGAATAAGCACATTTAAGAGCCCTCGCTAAATTTACATGGATCTGATAATGAGCTGAGCACCACTGGTTATTGCTATAGCTCCACAAACTTGCAACATCAAACCTGAAAGCATTTCAGAAATAACTGAATAGGTCATGACTTTGTGTCCCCGGGTTACAGGGGTGATTAAGCTCTGGTTGGGAAGCTTAGTAAATTTCTGGGATAAGGCTAATTAGCACACTGGTTTACATCTGCTGGTCTCAACAGAAGTGCTGCTGTGGCAGTGAGGTGTGACAGTCGCAGTGAGCAGAGAGATTCTGAGACTTCAGTCACTCCTAAACATTTGTTGTCTTTATCTTTAAATCAACAGGAAGAGACCAAGAGGGATAATGTTCTTAAGTTTAATGTTCAAATATTAAAACTTGTAATCAAAGCAAGAGTAATACACATTCAGACAAAATCAATGAAAAGGTACACTGGACAGAATTATTTGTCTTTTATTCTTTTAGTAGAAACAGTAGTAAAAAGCAAGATGGCAAAATGTTGTTTATTAAAAGTTATTTCAGACACGAGAATGGAAAGTATCCCAGGACACGGCTGTAACCATAGTGACTTCATCACAGCGAAGGGTTTTAGAGGTTTTTTTTTTTTACAAGTCTCAGTCATGTGAATCACACCAGACCAGCAGCATTACGTAAGGGGGCAGGGCGGGTGGGCTGCCCCAGGCCATGGCTAGGCCTGGCCTAGTTTGTGGGGCAGCATGATGCTCAAAAAGGGCCTTGCTCTAAAGGATTAAGGACTAGTTTCCACGTGTCACCCCTGATAAGAAGTGACTACAATCCTCACACCATACAAAATCCATTCACCCCCACAAAATATTATAATTTTCAGGTTGCATTGACTGAATACCAGAGTTAATATTGGAACACTACAATTGTTTTCAGTAGGAGCAAAATAGAAACCTTTGAGCGTGAGCAAGAAATGTAAAATAAAGTCAGCTTGGAAATCTATCAGCTCAAATGCTGTGACAATAATACAATTAGCTTGAAAATCAGTTTTGATATCCCAATGAATTAAAAAACTTTTGAATAAATACAAAATGAATTGCATTTTTATAGTATATTTTTAAGTATACCATAATGGTAGGCATGTAGACATCGCACAATATTTTTATTTTTCACTGGTCATACTGCTATTCAAAAGGTTTACCTAATTTTCCTGATAAAGTCAGAGGCTGAAAATGGAAAAATATATATCCTGACTAAAGTCATGTCACTGCTAAAAAGATTTGCCAATAAATTTGTTGACAATTTATCGGTGCATAGATACGGAGCAGTAGCTTGCACTTTCTGTCATTACTGAATTTAAATTATGGCCTGGTCAGTGATTTCAGGTGTTATTATCATTTCATGGTTAGATTAATGTACTTCAGTGCTAATGCATACCTGCAGCAGTGGGTGGTGCAAAGTGATCTCCAGCTCGGCCAGCCTGTGCGCGGGGTCCTCACACTCCTCATGGATCTCCAGGTCCTCCCGAGGCACAGTGTCCCAGCGCCCACAGTTGGCTGCCAGCTGATGGACCAGCTCGTACTGACCGGGCAGGGCCAGGCTGAGCCGTGTCTGTCGCCCATAACTGAAACACAGTTTACGCCTCTTACACACAGTGCCCTGAATGCCCTCACAGGCCTCTCCGGCCTCCGGGCCCAGAGGTAAGAGCCTCTCCCCCAGGAGGCAGTTTAGGAGCTGGTACCGGGCAGCACAGTCCTGTCCCAGGATGACCACATAGGGGGCAGCACCAACAGTGTTTCGTAGGAACTCCTCCTCATGACTGGGAAATGCAATGCAACTGAGCTGGCCTGGAGGAGAAGAGAAGACAAACCATGACTAAAAACACTCCCTAAAGCAACAGGGGTCATTTAGATCAGTAAGCTTTCTAAACAGTAAATACTTGAGTGACACTATTAGGAATATGCACAGGACCACAGTTTATGAATGTTCCAAAATGTCTCACCTTTGGAGATCTTTTCCTGATATAATCCTCAAAAGTGGAGTACAAACAGAAGAATCAATTCAGCCTGTTTATTGGGGGCACTCTGCATAATCCTTAGTGATGCTGAGTCACAGTCTCAAACACTTATATAACGAAGAGCACACAACACTGCAGTGGCCTACTTTGTACATCACTTTCTCATTCTTTTGTGAATGGGTTTTGGCTGTTTGCATTCTCAACTTATGTGTTAAAACCCAGGCAATAAATCAAATAAATAATTGTCAAGATAGTAAATGTAGGGAAGAAGTTTTTGTTTTGTTTTTGTTAGTTTTTTTATTTTTTTTATTTTTTGGAGAGTAAATATGGAGTATATGTTTGTCGTCTACTTTTGTTTTTTCTTTCTATTTAAAAGTAGGGATTTGCCATATGGTGGAACCGTAACCTTTAATATGAAATCATGCAATCAGGAACATAAAAATCATAACAGAAAATATTGTTCAAATGATTTGCTGGTCTTTTTTCCTGTATGTGTGACTCTACTATGTAGTGTTATTGTGTTAGCTGACAATGTGCAGGTTTGTTCGTGGCTCTAAGTAGACGTATCTCTCCCATGTCACTCAGGTCTAGTAAGAAGGTTTTGGTGGATGAACAGGTGAGCAGACCTACCTGCTTCAAAGGAGGCTGACTCCGTGCCGATAGTTGATGCACACGCATTGCTGTAGTTTTGTCTAATTTCCCTGAAGAAAGCGTTGGTCTCCTTCAGGTTCATCTTTAACTGAATTGAGTGCTTGTTATAGCTGCTAATTATCCTCGTCAGCTCTCGAGCCAACGGGGTACTTTTCTGTGGCTGTGGGTTCCCCTCCATTGTGACAGATAAACTCAGCTTAACAACACCAGTACAGTCCGTGTGCAAAAGTTAAGCAGTTGTTTTGTTATTGAAGTTAGTAGGCAAAGCTAGCTAACCTCAAGTAGTGCAACTACATATGTTGAAGACATTTAAACCAACAAACCAAAGAGAATTCTGGTAAACAACTAACATGGAAGAATGACAAATTAAAATGGGCTGCCAAGTGTTGGGCAGATCAAGTATTTTATGTCTGTGCCAAGCGTGCCCACGCTCGCCCTCGGTCCATCCACGTTAGCAGCGCTAGCCCGAAGGCATCCCCTGCCCGTCTGCACCCTGGCCTGGCACTGCAAACATAGCCCCTGTCTTTACTTATAAGCTCCTGGAAAAGGGGTAAAAGCCATGCAGTTCCAAGCTGAAAACGGCTCCCTGGTGCCCAGTGTAAAACGGCCTTGTTTAGCTACTGCTTCCGAGGTCTTGTTACTAAGGCACCGCCGCGGCTCTGGAGAACCGCAGCCCAGAAGACATCCTCCCCCGGGCTCCGAGTCGACGCGGGGCGAGGTTGCGCTGTTTTCGGTGAAGACCCGGAGGTGCAGGGCTTGGAGTGTACAGACCAACTGTGAGCGCAGGCCGAGCGACCAAATCAGTGCAAAACAGAAACTTCGCAAAAAAAAAAAAAAATCCCGAAGCGAGAATGCTAGGCGGGGTTGGGATGGCGCAATTGTTTGTGGGAAATGTAGGATTTTGGTTTGGCCCGCTGACATATTTAAAGCCATACCATAGTCAATAAGCTCTACCCAACGTGCTTTAAAACAATTTTTACATTTATAATTCAGTCACGATGCTCCACACTGAAGTGGCGTTTTGTTAACACTGACTTGCGCTCAAGCCTCAGGCTGTACGTGTTTTCACAGATCTGTGCTCGGAAGGAAAAACACACATGCCTGGGTCTGTTTGTGACACTGTAGCGCCACCAAAGGACAGGTACACTGAAGTACAATGCACATTCATAAACATTCATAGGTAAGTACGGGCAGTACAGGACTTACATGGGAAATAGGAAATTTGTTCACAAATTATTTCATTTTTATTTTATTTTCACCATGGATTTCACGATAGTCTAGTGAAGATTTTTTGTCCCATTTTTTAACATGTGTGGTGATTTCAGTAGTTGGGAAGTCATTGCCCTCTAGTGATTACTTCAGGTCAGAATATATTTTTTTTTTTGTCAACTGTCAACTTCTGTAATACAAAAACACTGCAGTTTCAAAACTTCTGAATGGAACGATAAATATGTATATGTAGACCTTATAACAATTAAGCAGCACCAACCTATTTGCAGAATATTAGTTTTCTTTGGCCTTTGATAAATGATAACCTAGTTTGTTGCAAAGTTGGCTTAATTAATCAAAAACCTATTCCCACAAGTTTAATTCTGTAGATCTCCAAAGCTCAAAATGCTCTGTTCCACTTAGTGATGTCATGTAGTGGTCAACAGCTACGTTTTACCTTAAATTTAGTAGAGATTGGCGATTTCGGCTGATTCTGATGAAAGTGCAGCTTTAAACCTTAGTCACACTTTATTACCACATGACATCAAGATGAGACAGAGCATTTTCAGGTTGAGAGAAGAACGCAGCCTAAATATGCAAAAGTTTGTATGTTAAACACATACACGGTCAATGGTTAAACGTGTGTGAATGAACAAACAAACACTACTCCGGGTATGTTTTTGATGAGAAAACAATACATAGAAAATATGCAATATGGGCACCTTAAACTTTTTGCTCTAGACTAGACCACAAAAAGTCAAACATCACAGGTTTTCGTAATAACATTTTTTTTTTAAATATATAGCCTATATTTATTTGAACATTACTTGTAGGGGACAAGTAAACAAAGCGCACGCTAGGGGGCGTCACAATATAAAAAAAACATATAAATTCAATATGAATACAAAAATAAATGAATATGGTATTTCGCCAAAAGCAAACAACACCAATTTCTGTCCATATAAAATAAAAATGTGACAAATTTTAACAACAGGGATTTTCATTTTTAAATTTAGCTTCTGACATCTGACCAGAAGACTTGAGCGTGAGGGCATTCAACAAACAAATGATTCAAAGATCCGTCTGAATTACAAAAAATACAAAATTCAACCTCAAGTTTAAATCTTCTTTTAAGAAACAGGCCCACAGGGTAGACACTTTTTTATATATAATTTTGAAGTCTCTTTCACTTTTGGAGAAAGCGGTAACTTGACAAATTTGAGTATGCTTTAATTTTTGTAGACTGATTATTAGAGCTGGGCATGTCCTTAAAAGAAGTTCTATTAAAGTCATTGTATTTATTTATTTATTTTATTATTATTATTATTATTTTTTTGCCATACACATGATAGGAGTAGACGCTCATAGTCGTTCCCGCCCGGCCTACCCAGAGATTAAAAATCGAGCGCTCCTCCTCATTTACCTGTGACGCCTCTTTGGAGCTGGACTTGTCCTCTCCACAATCTAAACACTCCGATTTTCCACGGGATTTCTGCTGGTTGAACGCGACAGATAAGGACAGAGGTGCACACGCTTTTCTGTGCGTCTGTTTTACTATTTCCACTGGTGTGACTTTGGTGCACTCTTTACTGCGCTCTCTACCAAGGAATGCTTTTAGAAACTCGTCCTATCCATCGTCGATAAAGCAAAGACTGTAGCTTCGAGACAAGATGGATGTGTTAGGTTTGCGGCGATTGTCTGGGAACAGTTGTAGTTTTCCTATCGAAGAAAACGACCCAAAAACCGCGAGCCAGCTGTGCGTCACGAAGCGCCAAGCCGTGAAGAGGCACCACCACAAACACAACCTGAAGCACAGGTACGAGTTTCTGGAGACGCTTGGAAAAGGCACCTACGGCAAAGTAAAGAAGGCGAAGGATCGTTCTGGCAAACTGGTAAGACTGGACTCTCCGTTTTTATTTTACCCACACAATACCCACACAGTTTCAGCTTCTAAGATCCACTGTCCCATTCACCACCTGTTGTCTGGAGATGGATCACTATTTATAGGTGTCGCAGGCTGTGCACAGGTAGTTGTAGTGGGATTTTAATTAAGGAAAACCACTCTAGTGTTTACTTTAAGTCTATCCTCGTTAATACTAGCTAAAGCCTGTTTCTGTGTGTAACAGCTTAGGCAAAGTGTGTCGGTGAATGCAAACTTTGTAATGTTTGCATAGAGGGACAAACACTGGCGTTTCAGTCAAGTCAGCAACCCCAAATGATCAAAACACTTGTGATATCAGCGTTCCCTTATCACTTGGGAAGTTTTTAAGCACGAAGGCATTTTAAATTATTCACTGCAATAGATGAAAGGAAATTGTGATCTCAAAAATGAACATAGTGGCCTAAACTGTTTTTATTCTGCTGTATAATCTTCTTATTTGAGTGTTAAACATTGTAATATATATAAACCATCCTTAATGGAGTGGGTTTCTTGTATAGTTTTCTTTCTTTCTATATATCTATATATCTATATCTATATATCTATATCTATATCTATATCTATATATATATATATATATATATATATATATGAGCTTGAGAGTTCTGTGCAGTATCTTTGCTGTTCCCAGTACTGCGCTTTTCCGGACTGAGATGTCTGTTGTCCTTCCTGGGATCTGCTGCAACCACTCCTCTAGTTTGGGGGTCACGGCCCCGAGTGCTCCGATCACCACAGGCACCACCGATGCTTTCACCTTCCAGGCTCTCTCCAGCTCTTCTTTGAGCCCCTGGTATTTCTCTAGTTTCTCGTGTTCCTTTTTCCTGACATTGCCATCGCTCGGTATTGCAATGTCCACCACCACGGCTTGGTTCTCCCGCTTATCCAGAACCACAATGTCTGGTTGGTTCGCCATCACCATTCTGTCAGTCTGTATTTGGAAGTCCCACAGGATCTTGGCCCGCTCATTCTCCACAACCTTTGGAGGCGTTGTCCACCTTGATCCTGGGGTTTCCAGCCCGTACTCTGCACAGATGTTTCTGTACACTATGCCCGCTACATGGTTATGTCGCTCCATGTACGCTTTCCCTGCCAGCATCTTACACCCTGCAGTTATGTGCTGGACTGTCTCAGGCACTTCTTTGCATAACCTACACCTTGGGTCTTGTCTGGTGTGGTAGATCTGGGCCTCTATTGCTCGGGTGCTCAAGGCCTGCTCCTGTGCAGCCAGGATGAGTGCCTCTGTGCTGTCCTTCAGACCAGCCCTCTCCAGCCATTGGTAGGATTTCTTGATATATATATATATATATATATATATATATATATATATATATATATATATATATATATATATATATATATATATTTTTTTTTTTTTTTTATGGAAGAAAACAGTCCCAAAGAAAATGAGTAACTGAAAATGATTTATGCTTCCTCTAATAAAATAACCTACATTTGTCACCGCACTTCACCCTTTCACTATTACATAAAAGAAAGGCGGATGATTAAAAGAATGAGTAAATTTGCAGTTCCTGGGAAGAAAGCAGGAAACGGGCTTTCAGGTGGATTCCAGGCGGCTGCAGTGACCTCAGGGGAAACAGGAGTGATTTAAAAGAAACTGGGGTGAGATAAGATCTAAAAGGAACTTTGTGAAACCAGATGAATGTAATTAACTTAAACTGGTTTACTGTACAGAGGTGGAACATATATGATCATGTTTAGCAGGTTGGGACTTCTATTTTTCAGTAGACTACAGTATAGACCCTATGCTTCAATTAATTTGTACATATAATTTGCTTAATCTATACACTTTAAGTAGGGTGACAGTACTTTTTACTTATTATTGTGTATTATTGTGTACTGGTAGCCTAGCTCTTGTTTTTTTGACTGACTATTGTATTTATTTTACATAATGCATGATGATTGTTTTTTATTATTCTAAACTGCTAATAAATATTAGGAGGGTTATTTTTTACCTCCATAATGATCAATCACTTTTTTTTTAATCAATAAAATGTTTATGAAAATGAATTTCCTGAACATAAATGAGACTTTTAATCCTTGCCGTTTAACACCAAACAGAATCAGATTTCCTTCACATAAACTGAACTTTGCTCCTTATCACAAGCTTTTACAGACAGATGACTGGCTGTGAACTTGTCGATTTAAAAAGACCCAAGCTGATCAATAACTATTAGAATTTAGAATTGAAAATATGATTATTGGCTCAAGCCACACAACCCTAAATTGTAGGCATCGTAATATTTGAACCATGTAAACAAAGACACCTTTATCACTGCTGGTCCTAGTTGCCATAATAACTCATATCATCTTTCACAATACCATCTACCTCGTGGTATTTTTAATGAAACCACACATTATTTTATTAAAACTATAAATATAAATAAATATGAGTCACTGTATCAGTAATACTGATAATGTTTTAAGTATGAACAATAGACAGTGACTAAGCATGGTTCAACTTAGTCAGCTCAGCTTAGTCGGCCTTATCAGAAATGGTCATATATTATCATCAAATTTATGAGCGAAAGTTAAGGACTTTCCCCTGTACCTGCTGCTGTTTGGGTACAGTCTGGTACACGCCCCTCGTACTGGTATGGCTTGACTTGCTTACTATGTTTTTACAGGAAATAACTGAGAGTCCTGGGAGTTATCAAGTCTTCCTGCCCCCTTCTTCCTGCTATGTAACTGTTAAAATACTGATTAGGCTTTTCCATCTTTGTCTGGTTGATAAAAAGAAAAAGATAGGATGATGGGTGTTTAGTTTTAAGTTTGTGCTGCCCTTTATTAGTTTGTTGTGTTCTCGTCCTACGTCTTATTACTGTAAACATATTGGACAATACAATAGTGTGTTATTCGAAACAGGGAGTGACTCATCACAGAGAATGGCTTCATCTCGCGTGCTAATGCTCGATGACAACAGCCTTTCCTATTGTTTCGTTACCGCAAATGTCTTATTATGCAACTTAAGAGAAGGATACTGTTATATTAAAAACCCCAAATAACCCAGAGGCATTGACACTTTATGCATTATGAATTTTTGGTTTATAAATTATTTAGTTTTAGTAATTGTCCAAAGCCAAAAAATTATGATAAGGATGCACTGATTCAGCTTTTTCAGTTCTGATAGCGATTTTGATACTACAGCTTTAAGTATGAGTGGTGAGACTGAAAATAGCATTTATTTCCTTAAAACAAAAATAAAATAAGACTGATCTACAAATGTGTAGCTGTTATATATATCCTTCAAGTAACTACGAAACACCTCTGTATTAATAAAAGTCCAAACATCATGAGACTTTCTGGACCAACTAGGACCAGTAAATAGTCTTATTACATTCATTTATGTCTAACAAGGATATCTGCTGAACATTTTTTCAAATCTATTATAAAGCATTTTTAAAAAATGTATTGTGCTCACATGCAGGTGATAATATTCAGTGGAAAATGTTACCATGAAATAGAGGAGATTGGCTGTCAAGAGTGAATATCCTATGAAACTGTGAAATATGTCCAGAGCACAGACAAATTCAGCCCTGAAGTGCCTATTACGTAGACTTTCACTGAGTGCTCAGACAAGCGTAACCCTCACTTGGGTGCGAATGCATCACGAGTAGCACCCCAACCCACTGCCCCATCCGAGAGAAAGGCAAACAAACGCAGGAAGTTTAAGTTCTCCAAAAAAGGGGAAAAGGTCAAAGTGTTCCAGATAGAGTGCTGAGACCAGACAGTGAGTCACAGACTGAGCAGACTCTGACATGACAAGGTGCTAAGCTTTAGTCTGCAGCTCTGAGCCCTTTGGAGATGAGCCAAAGAGGACACCCCACCACTGCCTCTCACCATCTGCTGCCTACACCTTTAACCTGGGGGGAAGGGGGGGATTGGTGACACACTCGTGGACACAGGAATCCCAGACATCTGAGCTTCAAATACACAAAAGCAATGCTAAGACTTCTTGCTAACTGCATGTGACTGCTTGTCCTATACATAGCGCTGAATGGATATGTCTGCTTACTATAATGGCCTGATTGCAAACAATGGATAATTTACTGCAGACAATAAGAGACATGCAGCCCCCACTTAAAGAATCATGCCCCATTGCTGCCCATGCTCACTGTTCTCAAACCCGATCATGTGTTATAAAAAATTGTAAATATTCTAATAGTCTACCGTTTTTTTCTAATAGTGTCAAATTAAACTATATTAGAAATTAAACTTAATAATTTGGTTTTATGCATAGTTTGAACTTTGAGGATTTCTGACCGTAGACCATTTTAGTGCTAACTGTATTAACATTTATGTATTTTAAATGCTTTATGAATAATTCTAATGGATGAGTTTTAGTAATTATTCCTTTTTTGTCTTTTTCAGGTTGCTATAAAATCCATCAGAAAAGAGAAAATCAAAGATGAGCAAGATCTTGTCCACATCCGCAGAGAAATTGAGATCATGTCATCTCTGTGTCATCCCCATATCATCACCATTTATGAAGGTATGTTGAAAAGCAGTGCGTTTTTAACTGAATCAGTAAGTTGCTCTGTATGTGTATTTTGCCACCTTGATACGCTTGCAATGGGAAACGTGACACCTGTTGAAAAATGCCTCTCTATCAGGAACTGTTTGGTTTCTGTTCTGGTCACGCAAGTCTTTTTGTGGTCAGAAGGATGCTAGGTTACATAAGCACCAACAGCCAGTTAGCGCGAGAAGTTATTGTGTCTCTATAGTGTTCTACAAACTGGAAAATTTGACATTTCTTAAAGTTCTCTGCTTATTGTACTGTGAACTATAGGATAGCCAATTAGGATTGCATAGCCAACCAATCTGTTTCTGTATCATGACTAACTGGGAGTGTGTTTGATTTTGCAGTCTTTGAAAACAAGGACAAAATTGTGATTGTGATGGAGTATGCCAGTCGAGGAGATCTCTACGATTACATCTGTGATAAAAGAAACCTCTCAGAACGTGAGGCGAGACACTTTTTCAGGCAAATAGTGTCAGCTGTCCACTACTGTCATCAGGTGAGTATAATTTATGGAGTGATTTTAATTCTGCATAGACAAAACTATTTGAAAAATAGTTTTCACTTAACCTTATTTTCATAAAGGTTGTCTTTATAAATGCAAGACATTAAAATGTAAAATGGTTGGATACAGTCGTAGCTGTCCAGTGACGCACATCCCCTCTCAGAAGTATTGTTTTTTCCAGGGCACTGGCACCCCCCCAAAGTTACATAATGGGCATTATTCAGTGAGTCTGTTGGTTTGGGGGGATGCTGCCATGAGAACAGTGCAGCTAAATGAGCAGTTGGTGTGTGAAGAGCTACGTCAGGGCTAAAGGCCAGCAGAACCTGCACAGACACTTGTGGTCTGTGTCTAATCAGGGTGTGATGGCAGACACTGGAGCTGGCTCTGGGCTCATGAGTGGTATTTGGGTGAAACTGGGCGGTGGTTTGAAGCTTTAAGAGATGTTTGCTCAAGTGACTGGCCATGTCACTCCGTGCACACTATCTGTTTATTTTATTTTATTTTATAAAGTCCTTGTTGCCAGTGCAAGCAGTCAGCCAAAGGCAGTTTCTGTCGACATTCTGCAATGGTTTCTTTCTCAGTGTGTCCCAATAAACCAAGAGGGCACAGTGTGTAGCTATCCTGCATTTTTGATGGAAAACTAAATTCACTCAAGGCATGCCCCCCTGCTGAGCTGAGGACAATAAGGCATAGCTTACATTCCTGGGGAAAAAAAACACTTTTTAGAAAAGACAGTGCAATCTGACCCAGTGTAAACAGTTCCTCTTATACAAGATAAACCTCACAGTAAGGTGAAAAAATATTAATGTATGTTTAACAAAAACATATTTTCTTTGTCTAGAATGGGATTGTTCACCGGGACCTGAAGCTAGAGAATATTTTACTAGATGGAAACGGGAATGTCAAGGTACGTTCAAGTACTAGCTCCACGCAGCCTAAAAACTTCAACTGGGTTTATAATTCACTGATAATATGACAACATTGTACAATGTTTCCTTATTGGCCTAATTAATCACAGCAGGGGCATGTATGTATGACATTTTTTCTGTTGCAGATTGCAGATTTTGGCCTTTCAAACCTGTTTCACTGTGATGAGTACCTCCAGACGTTCTGTGGGAGCCCTCTCTATGCCTCTCCTGAGATTGTGAATGGACGTCCCTACAGAGGTCCTGAGGTGGACACCTGGTCTCTGGGAGTGTTGTTGTACACACTGGTTCATGGCTCAATGCCGTTTGATGGATACAGTCATAAAGCACTGGTTCAACAAATCAGCTCTGGAAATTATAGAAACCCAAAGAAACCATCTGGTGAGTCTCTGATTAAAAAAGACTAAAAGGGACAATTTTCATATTTATGAAATGCTGAGCCTTGTTTTGTCTTTCAGATGCATGTGGGCTGATTCGCTGGATGTTGATGGTGAATCCTGAGCGCAGAGCAACTATAGAAGAGATTGCAGGGCACTGGTGGCTGAACTGGGGTTACCAGCAGCCATTGCTATCCGAGACAAAGCCCAGCCCAGTGGAGCAGACTGCAGGATCTCCCACCAAAGCACACACAAACAGTTTGGCTAGTGTTGCTAACTGGCTCAGGCGAACATCCAGACCGCTCCTGGAGAATGGGTCAAAAGTCAGATGTCTGCTACGCTCACAAGGAGGAGGTGAAGTGATAAGGCAACGCTCCTTAAGGAGGTCGCGCAAAGAAAACAATGTATCCCAAGTTATTCATGAAGGAAGCTCTGACAGCCATCCCTTTAAGAGCATCCTGAAGAGGAGGAACAGTGTTAAACAGAAGAGTGTGAGTGAGACTCCCATGGTGGTGCCTGTGGAGCCTCAAACAGTGTCCAGTTTAGCTGCAAATGATGTTCCCTCAGCTGTTCCTCGTAAAGGTATTCTGAAGAAGCCCGCGGAGCAGGAGTCTGGGTACTACTCTTCCTCACCCGAAAATAGTGACTCTGGCTGGGTGCCCCCACCTCAGGAGTGCCCCTCTGAGCCCACTCACAGAAAAGGCATCCTAAAGCGTAATGGGAAGTACTCCTCTGGGGCGCCGTCAGAGTTTGGATCATTGGACCAGTTAGCTGCATCTCTGCCTCGAGGAGTGTCTCGCCTCAGACCCAGTGGGGCCATCAGTGAGGACAGTATTTTGTCTTCAGAGTCCTTCGATCAGTTGGACCTACCAGACCGCGTGGGTTCCCTGGCACCTCTGAACAAACCAGTGAAGAGTAGTATGAGAGGATGTGTGTCTGCAGACAACCTACTGAACATCCACGAGCGGGGCGTGCTTACAGAGGGCTTACAGCGGCCGTGGACCTGCTATAAGGCAGGAGTGGCTGACAGCGCCTTCTCCATCACAGACTGTGATAATGTGACTGAGGCCTACAAACAGGCCATGGTGCTGCGCAGCACAGCCACCAGGGCAGACAGTTAACATGGAGGACACCCTGAGGCCAATGTGCATTTCACCAAATGGACATGACCTCAGTAAATGCACAGAACCAAAATGTGGGCAGAAGTCTAATTAAATGTACTGGTAATGCTGGATATTTAAAAGTCACAGATTTAAAGGATGATAAATGTTTTATATATTGTATCAATTGAATGTGCTTTTGTAGAGGCCTTGATGTGTCTGTCAAAACCTCTTATTTTCAGGGCTAGACATCAAATATATTACTAAAGCAAATGATGCCAAAAAAGATTTTTATTCAAAACCGTTCCATCAGTTTTTGTTCCTAAATGGTAGAAGTGGTTCTTCTACTGAAGTAAAGGAGAAAGGAAATGGCTGCAGCTTTGGATGTTACCTTTTCTGCTTCTATCATGTTGACAAAAGGTACATTTCTTGCCTTCCAAAGAGCATGTTGCTAATGTTTTTATAAATTAAAGGTGCTGGTTGTTAATTGAATGAGGATCTGTAGGTGAAATCAGGGTTGTTTTTCTGTGTTGACCTGACTTAAGAAGTAACTTGTCTAACTGGTTCATAATAGCTGTTGATGACACAAGTGCTCATGTTAATTGTTCATTATGTGAGTATAAACACTTAATTGTACTATATTAGTGCCTTTGTTGACCTTTTTATAATGACTCAAACATAATAACCAAAGTCGTATTTCCCCAGACGGTGAATTAAAATGGAGGAAAATTTTTTAAAAGTTGTCAGTTGCTATTGACATCCCGAGCAAAAAGATGAAAGAACATTAGACACACCATGAAGGTCATTTTAAATCCTGCAAGTATACTTGTAATAGCTGTTCATTTCTTTATGTGCTATTTTCTGCATTCGACTGGAAATTTCTTTGTTTTCGAGAAATCTATGTGACTTTTTTTTTCTACATTGAAGACAGTTTGTACAGTTAAATGTATTGAATCAGTGCCAATGGGCTGTATTTTTCATTACAGTCTTATCTGTAATGCTGAGATGGAAATGGGGAGAAACAATAAACAAAATGAATGAGCTTATATTCTTGCTATATATTTTTTTTTTCATTCATGTGAATTTCATTTAATCAATCTGTGTACAACTATATCAAAATATTCAGTACACCTGAAAGCTTTGCAATTAAATATTTTCATAAGACTAAATAAAGACAAGTTGACTTCAATGAATACAACAAGCTAACAAAACATACAGGTAGAGTAAGTAACATAAGGTAATATACAATGGTTCAAAAGAACAAATGTGCAAACTGATTAAGTGACTGCCGTATAGACATGGCTGTGTGTAAAGTGTGGTCTAGTTAATTTTCTGGTCTAGATTTTTGGTTCTCTGTTTCAGGCGGAGTACATTTGATCTCTGGGATGAGTGCGGATTCTTTAACACTGGTTTCAACACAAGTGGGCAGGCTGTAGTTTAAGATACACTTCAGCTGGTCAAAACAGATGATTACTGAGTCCTGTTCAAAGTAGAAGAAAATATAATTTTTTGTTAATGATTTTTTTTATATATACGGTAATTAGCAGTTTATTTCATCAGAGTAGTGCCAGTGAGACAAAATGTCACCAACAATTTATGTCTTACAAGATCAGAAATCAACGTGCTCAAAGATTTCATCACAACTTCAGAAGAGACACCACTGTCCAGCAGCAAGAGCTTCTCTATCGCAGCCGTCACACAAGCACAGGCAATCGTGGATGGCAAGAAATCTAAAAACATGCAGTCTGTAAGGCAAAACATCTGGGTAAAAGTTTAGTAAGAATAAATCGAGGAAAAGATTATTTCAGATATGTATAATAAATTCATGCTTAAAATTTGTGATAATCCTTGGGACAGTGAAAAATTACCCTTTGGCTACAATCCAGTGTGGTTACATTCATGTTGTCTGTCCATTAACCTGCACTGCCCCAGTGAAATAAATACAAGTTTAAAATAAGCTTTTCTGTTTAATGCAGATTTATGTTCACGTGATTCAAGCTGTTTTTTCACCCATCCCAAAAATTGGTCAGCCAATAAAGCAACAGGTGTACAATATACGATAAGACGAGAAAATATTTTTTGTCATATCACTAACCCCTCATTTAAATACTTTGAAATCCATCCATCTTCTCCCGCTTATTCCAGCTGGGTCGCAGGGGCAGCTTGCTGCCCACTACTCATAGCACCTGACCCCCCCTATGAATCCCTCTGCAGGTGGTGAGCCCTTGATGTTAGTTCATAGGGGTGCGGGCATGTATGAGGTTGATGGGGGAAACCGGAGTACCTGGAGGAAACCCATCCAGACACAGGGAGGAACATGCAAACTCCACACAGAAAGGCCCGGGCGACCCGGGGATCAAACCCGCAACCTTCTTGCTGTGAGGCCTGAGTGTTGCCACTCAGCCACCGTGCCGCCACTTTGAAATTTAGATTCCAAATCATTATGTGCTGGTACTATGAGATTAAAAACAATTAATCAGATTAGATTTTGGTGTAGTTATGGTCTGTATTCTGGATATAAGTGATGCTCTATGCAGAGGTGTGGCTTTAGTTAAATGAAGAAAGGATCAGTTTCCCTGGGTTTGTTGGTACCAGTGAAATAGTGATGGCCAATGTTGCCATTGTCCCAGAGGACAACACATGGGTGGACAATTAGGATCAAGCTATAACCACAGACACACCCTGTAAAAGTGAACAATGAGCAACAACTGCCAAATTTTGACACATGAGCCCAGAATGACCCTAGCAGCTCCAGGGGGTAAAACTAGCCTCACAAAATTGGCCAAACAAATTATCCAGGAGCTATGGTTGGTAAAGACAGAGTGTAGCTGAAACAGATGACCGGTGACCTATGTCCTCAGGCACATCAGAGATTCGTGTGAAATGGTCCAACTGAAAGCATGGACACAGCTCATTCAGAGTAAACAATACAGGATTACACAAACTCAGCTTCAAATGAACTGCTGACACATCGCTATCTAACTTATGTCTGCTTTGGCCATGAATCACTGTGGACAGTCAACTTCCTACTTTTACGTGACTGTATTGTGGATAATTTTAACACTTCTATCACATAATAAATAAAGAGAAATGTACTGACATGTTTCAGCTGCTCAACTGTCAGTCTCAATCATTACATTTCATCAGGGAATACATAAAAACTTTTGGATAAAGAATGCATTTTTATTTGTACTCCCTGACATGCCCTCTTTCAATGGAAGCCACTTATATGACCTACCAATAGCTGCCAGCGAGATGTAAGAGTGGACATGTCGGCGCACGTTGGGAAGATGATGGGACTGAACAAAGGGAAGAGTGAGAAGAATTGGCTCCAGGAAGTCAGAGGGCACGACTGAGGCCAAAGCCCAGCCTAAACGGGACACCACAGCTGCTTCCCAGTGCTGCAATAAACACTTTACTCAATATATTGTCCAGTTAATGCAGTACAATAAACAAAAACATTCATGAACAGAGGAAGCTATTTAACTTCCATATATGGTACAAAATATCTGACTGACTTGTGATCCTTTCCAACAGTGTCTACAGCCAGAACAAGTATCTCAAGGGCAGTCTTTAATGTGTAAATAGCAACTCATTTTGAATTAAAATACAAAGTAAATATGAACAACTGGTGCAAAATTAAAGCAATGTTATGTATTTAATAAAAATGTTTTTGAGATCGAGATTTAGTCAAATGCTCACTTTGGGGCTTTAAATCAAGGGGGGATTTGTATTAAAGGCCAGTCATTTAAGATGCGTATAGTTTATGGTCAAGAAAATGATTTTCAATCTATATAACAAAACATCCTTGTGATAAAAAAAAAAAAATTATATTGCCAAACCTTAAGTTAAAGTATAGATAATAATTTCCCGGAATCTGTAGTTACTGATCTCATTTGAATGAATGGGGACAACACACACATACCAAATTCTTAGGTCTTAAAAGCACGTACCAGCATGTCTGAGACAGACACAGAGTTGTCAGTGTAGATGCAGAGCTTGCTGGCTGTTAGGGGGACCGTCTCTCTCATTTTGGACGCCATGAACATACACACAGCTCCCAAAAGCTGAAGGCAGGACCTTTTGATGGGAAAAAAGCTCAGGTATCTGTCCATGTAATGCACTGCCAACGGAAAAACCTCTTCCTCGCATTTCTGCTCCTCACACACCTGTAAATTCAGGTAATAGGTTGGACTCATGGACATAATAACTTTCTAAACTGCTTGTCCATTATGATTGTTATCCTATGGCAATTTACAAATCAAAATATCTTATATTGGAAAAATGGCACCAATAGAGGGTATAGAGGAATAGTTTATCTCTGCATTTATTGACTTCCATAAGTAGTTAACTATCCATGGGCTACACTTAAATTGAGCCTTGCCCTCCAACTGAGATTATGACTAAAGTTTATTTGAGGTCTTTGTATTATCGGGTCCATACTAAATATAATAGCTCACTTGAAACATCCAGCCAGCCACTACTCTCCTCATATATGGCTCTATGTCGGTCTGGACGCTGCCAAAGTAGCGGTGAACGGGACACTGTTTCTCCAGGGCCCGTAGGTTCTGGAGCGCCCGGAGGTCTGCGGTCAGCACCGGATCCCAGGCCGCCCGGACAACCACACTGTCCTGCCCACACTCAGGGCCGCTGCTCGGGCCTGGAGTGTCCTCAAGCCTTCCAGCTCTACTCTGATCCATCCGACACATTCATAAGTGAAAACTGAGGCGACACTGCACAATAAAAAAAAAACACAAAGCATGAAATAAACGCGTTTAGCGAGGGAAAAAACACTTTATGCTAGTTTAGAAATGAAATGGCTAACAATGCGTGTATACAGCTCAATCAAAACTTACATTCACGGTATTCGGTCTGGGATTGTTCACTTAGCGGGTCGGTAGTTAATTCAGTTGTATACTTTACTTGTCAACTAATGTTACACGACAAATTAGTTAATCATTGACTGATTTTACCCAGTTTTTGGATTAGAGTTTTGCGGGTGACCCCAGAGGTGAGATGGGTGTGGTCCGGTGGCATGGATCTATAATAAGATTTTATTAGTTCTCTGTCCGGTGGTTAAAAAATGTGTATCAAAGAATATAGGCAATTATTATGATTGTGTAATTATTTGCATGTATAGGCCCATGTACTTTTACGTATCCAAATATCCACTCATATTCTAATTTTCCAATTCTGTCCATAGTCCAACAAGTTAAGCAACAAACTGGAATGTCTATTTTAATACTTTAATTGAAAACATTTTTTTTATTAAAATTAATAAGCACGGTGGCTTAGTGGCAACACTCAGGCCTCACAGCAAGGTTACGGGTTCGATCCCCGGGTCACCGGGCCTTTCTGTGTGGAGTTTGCATGTTCTCCCTGTGTCTGGATGGGTTTCCTCCGGGTACTCCGGTTTCCCCCATCAACCCAAAACATGTCAGCACCCCTATGAACTAACAACAAGGACCATGTTGTCCACCCTCCTGTGGGCTCACCACCTGCAGAGGGGTTCATACGGGGGTCAGGTGCTATGAGGATTGGGCAGCAAGATGACCCCGCGACCCAGCTGGATTAAGCGGGAGAATTTTATTAAAATATTGCAATTAATATAGTCTCAATTGAGTCTCTAATAAAACATATAAATATATATACACATACATACACACATATCTCTTGACAACAAATGTTTTTTTTATTAATTACATTTTTGTCTGTAACTGGAACAGTGATACATTCCAAGTCATGTCTATCTCCATATATTGTAGGTCTGATCACGTGAATGAGACAGGTGACCTCTTAGTCCATTTCTATCGTTGCAGGCAGACCAATTTCAATGTCCCTTGACTCTGAGTTTTGTAGTTCTCTACGAATCTCTCCTGAAATCTGCGGGTGTGTTTGTATCTTGAGCAGCTCCAATAACGCAGCTTTTTGTTCAGACGCTAAATCCGCTTTATAGCGCTGAGCCAAGGTGAGCAAGCTCTGATGCCACAGCACAGGAAGCACACGTTTTTCACTGCGGAAAGACAGGAAGTGAGCCACCAGGGCGTCTAGGACACGGAAAGGCAGGGCATACTTCTTGTCCAGCATCAGCCGCAAGAAAATACTGTTGGCGCCGTTATACTCCATCTCTGCCAATTTAAGCATTGCAGCACTGAAAGATAAGTGGGACAATGCATTATACAACTCTATATCCCATATTATGTAAGGTTAAACAAACAGCATCTAGATCAGAAATCAATTAGCTGACCACAAATTGTTGACACAGTTCAGACAAGATTTATTCATGGAACGTATAGTTACCTCGAGTGAAGTACAGGAATTGAGCATTTTGTAAGAATGCTTCCAATAATAATGGCTTCTCTGAGAGTGCATGTCCCTGATTCACAGAGGGGGATCAATATACCTATGAAGATGCAACACAGATGTTTTTGAGATGTTACAGGCAGATTAATGTAAGTATGCAATTCATCATTATTTTCTTATATAAATATTTTTTAAAATATGCAAAAGATTTGTAGTGTAGTTTCATTTGAAATTTAGATACTACAAAGCTTGCAAAATAGCATTTAAATCATAAAATGTTGAAATACCGTGCTAAAACCTAGCATCTTTTTGCTTTTTTGCTCAATATTCCTCTATTCAACAGTGCCCTCTAGTGGCACATATTCACACAAACCATTTTTTCGATGTCATAAATATTGATCTAAATACACAGCTTAAAACCATGTTGTTGTTTTTTTCTTTTACGTGTTGAGAAATATTACCTTTAAACCATGCCCCGGGTTTGAATAGAGCTTTCTTTAGGGCACTGTACAAATGGAAGTTGAGTCGTTTATACTCTGCAATATCATCTCGAATCCGTGGTAGCAACACCAAGTTGTAAAACCTCTGGGCCATACGCTCCTTTAAATTTGAAGAAAAGATTCTGAAAACAAAACATATATAGAGAGTTACTGCTGGGTTTCGGATGACAACATGACCATTAATTGATTTATGGTTAATGTCTCTGTAATTAATGTGGCTAAATATCTTGGCTTATGAATAATTTTTAAATTAAAAGTGTGTTTTAATTGTTGCAAGTTACCCCAAAGCCTCAGCACCATTACATAAATGTAGAACTTTTAGAAGCAAAAAAAAAAAAAAAATGTTGATGGGGGGGGAAATTACTTTTACAATATAAAAGTAAGAGATGTGATATATAACTACATAATAAACCTTTTTTACAGGGCCCTCCAGATCAAAGCAATTTTTTGGCTGTTGGGAGCTGGTTGAAAGTTTTATGCAAGGCATTTTTATTTGTACTGTGCATTTTATACACACGTTTCAGAGCGTTAGACAGACCCATCTAAGAGTATGACAGCCTAATCTAAAATAATCTAAAAACCCATTAAAATATTCAAAAGTAATTAACTCAATTAACCTTGTTGCTTGGTACATTGCAGCAGCAGTCCAGCTTTCAGGCTCAGTCAAATATAGGACCTGTTCCCAGTTAGCCAGAGCTGGGATGATTTTAAAAGCTTTAGGTAATTTTCCACTGCGATATTTGGACAGAACCTGTAGAAAACAGACTAAATAACTAAAATAAAATACAAAAATTCCTTTAATTATTGATTTGAAAGTCTTACCTTTCCAACTCCTCTGTACACTTCTGTCACCCGAGGGTCCAACTGTGGCACTGGACATCCTGATACCTCTGACATCACAGTTCCTATCTCAGTTTGTTTTTCAGTTATTTTTTCCATAATAATGTCAGCTAAGGTCTGCCTGCAAAAAAAAAAAGGGTTTTACACGTTTTAAAGACTTTTTCCATTTTAAAATTAACTAATTTTAAAATCCTATATTTCAATAGTATATTTTAGTTCTGATATGACCCTTGTATAAAATGCAACCTACTCCTGTAAAATATTCTTAGAAATATTTGGTTGTATAAATTGCTTTGGTAATATTTATATACTTTATTGAAGCCCCTAGCTACCGTGTTATACTGTTTTTGGGGGTTAACAAAAAGAAAAGCCTCTGTGAAAACAAACCTAAAGGGTGTAAGTGCCATTATATTGTAATTAATGTATTCTCACCTCACTGGAGGATTCTTGTTCATGAACATCTCAATTGCCTTCTCATCATCGGCATCAACAACAACCTCTGTGTCAAATCCAACATCACTGGCTCCAGCATCTCCCAGCGCAGGCCACTCTTCATCTGAATCGCCATCGTTGGTGTCTGGCCCTGAAAAATGAAAGCAAATCATACAGTCAATGGTCATTATATGTTATAATTTGGGTGGTAAGATGATTTTGATTTCTTTTCATGTTTTTGGTGAATTGGTGAACTGAGAAACCAGGAGCCATTATCCCATTAACCTTACAGTGGGGCAACAAAGTATTTAGATAGCCTCCAACTGTGCAAGTTTGTCCACTTAAAAAGGCCTGTAATTTTCATCATAGGTACACCTCAACGATGAGAGACGGAATGGGGGAAAGAATCCAGGATGAATTAATTGGTAAATTCCTCGGTAAAATAAGTATCCACTCCACTCCACTATGGGAGATAGAGCTTTTCAGGCTGCAGCCCCACGCCTGTGGAATGCCCTCCCAGAGTCCCTGAGGATGCCTCAGAGTCTGGAGGCTTTTAAGAAAGGACTTAAGACATTTCTGTTTAAAAAGGCCTACTAGGTTTTTACATTGTTTACCTTGTGCTAGGATGTTTTAAATGTACTTTGTAAGTGGTTTCTTTATCATCTTTTTATGCTTTCTCTGTAGCACTTTGAGATTTCATTGAAATGTAAAGTGCATTACAAATAAAATTTATTATTATTATTATTATTAAGTATTTGGTCACCTACAAACAAGCAAGATTTGTGGCTCTCACAGACCTGGAACTTCTTCTTTAACCCTGGAGAACCCAAGAACCCTTTTCTTCTTCAGAAAATTATGAACTATGCCTTAAATGATTGCTATAAGTTCACTGAACACCAAAATATCTACTTTTTAAATTTTAACCCTTTATTCCCTGATTTAGGATTTGGGTCAAATCTGACCCATTGGGCTTTAGGTGTATAATTTTAAAGAACGACTATAAGATACACTGTCAATGCAAACTGTTTTAAATTTAGGAAAACAATCAATAATTTACACCAGAACATTTAACAATAGTTATTTTTGCATGTTAGAACTGTATTTCTAATGTTTAAACACACTTTGGCCAACTGAAACAAGAACACAAGGCCATAAACGACTAATAAAAAACTAACACCATTGGTCTTTGCTTATCCAAAATCTTTTCTACTAGAGAGAGGAAATCACACTAGACATTGTGGTAGTCTTTGGGCTTTTAAGGTTAAATTTGACATTTTTTTCAATTTGGTTCATTTTTAGTAGCAGCAATTAACAGTGGTCAAATTTGACCCCGTGGGTTCTCCAGGGTTAAGAGGCTCCTCTGTCCTTCACTTTTTACCTGTATTAATGACATCTGTTTGAACTGGTTCTCAGTATAAGACACCTGTCCACAACCTCAGACGGTCACACTCCAAACACCACTATGGCCAAGACCAAAAAGCTGTCAAAGGACACTAGAAACAAAACTGTAGACCTGCACCAGGCTGGGAACACTGAATCTGCAATAGGTAAGCATCTTGGTGTGAAGACCACTGATAATCTTCCTCGATCTGGGGCTCCACGCAAGATCTCACCCTGTGAGGTCAAAATGATCACACGAATGGTAAGCAAAAATCCCAGACCTAGTGAATGACCTGCAGAGAGCTGGGACCAAAGTAACAAAGGCACCATCAGTAACACTACGCTGTCAGGGGCTCAAATCCTGCAGTGCCAGATGTGTCCCCTGCTTAAGCCAGTACATGTCCAGGCCCATCTGAAGTTTACTTGAGTGCATTTGGGTGATCCAGAAGAGGATTGGGAGAATGTCCTATGGTCAGATGAAACCAAAATAGAACTTTATGGTAAAAACTCAACTCCTCATGTTTGGAGGAGAAAGAATGCTGAGTTGCATCCAAAGAACACTGTACCTACTGTGAAGCATGGGGTGGAAACATCATGCTTTGGGGCTGTTTTTCTGCAAAGGGACCAGGACGACTGATCAATGTAAAGGAAAGAATGAATGGGGCCGCGTATCGTGAGATTTTGAGTGAAAACCTCCTTCCATCAGCAAAGGTATTGAAGATGAAATGTGGTTGGGTCTTTCAGCATGACAATGATGCCAAACACACCACCCGGGCAAGGAAGGAGTAGCTTCGTAAGAAGCATTTCAAGGTCCTGGAGTGGCCTAGCCAGTCTCCAGATCTTGAACCCCATAGAAAATCTTTGGAGGGAGTTGAAAGTCTGTGTTGCCAGTGACAGCTCCAAAACATCACTTGTCTAGAGGAGATCTGCATGGAGGAATGGGCCAAAATACTAGCAAGTGTGTAAAAAACCTTGTGAAGGCAGAAAACGTTTGACCATTGTCTCTGTCATTCCCAAATATTGAGATTAACCTTTTTTATTGAGCAAATACTTATTTTCCACCATAATTTGCAAATAAAATCTTTAAAAATCAGACAATGTGATTTTCTGTTTTGTTTTTTTTCCCCTCATTTTGTCTCTCACAGTTGAGGTATTCATATGATGAAAATTGCAGGGCTCTCGCATCTTTTTAAATGGAGAACTTGCACAATTGGGGGCTGACTAAATACTTTTTTGCCCCACTGTATATCACACTCATACCCAACTTGATATAGTATTTTTGCAGTGCCATCTAAAGATCACCTCTATATTGTTCATAATACGAATTTTGTTGTTACCTGCAAAGTTGTTGCCTTGTACCCACACATTGATTATTATAACAATGTAACAGTTTTATGTGCATATACTTTAAAAGCTCGTGCTTGTGGAATAAATTGATTTTTTTTGTAATAACAATGTATGTGTGCAGTATGTCTTGGTTATTTGCGCCTTCATTTTAATATTATTATGAACTGCATAAATGACAGAATGAAAACAATTACTAACCAAGAACTGTGACTGGTGCTTTCTTCTTCTTTTCTGGGGCCAGGCCGTATTCAGTCTGGAGCTCCTCTTGTTGTATTCGGGCTTGTTGTAAGATCTTCCTGGACAAGCGTTCATCCACGTATGTATCTTCATTTTGCTCCCGAGAGTCTCTGCTCTTCACACGGCCTCTGGCTCTGACTATGTCGGCCTCCTGGATCTGGTCTGCTAGCGACATGGCTCCGCTTTTTTCCCCTCCTCTGGACTTTTTCACTTTAGGCATGTCTGCACGGCTGTCTTCTCCGACTCCACACTGTATTTGATGGTAATTTTGAAGTAATAACCACTGTCTCAGAGGATAAACATTTGGTGTTTTACACGTGCGAAAGAGGAAGGACTGAGCGGAAGTGACGTTATCAGAAGTAACTTTAAATTACACTAAAAATGTTGTAAATTAGTTTATTATTGCGAATTAATTGCTAAAATTTTCTATGTATCTGCAGAATATCTCATAGTGTTATTTTTTTCGGAGAAATACAATAAGTCAAAACCAAATACGCACGACCCGGAAGTAGTCGATGAAAAAGCGAGCGTCGTCTGAAACAAAACAATGGGGGTAACTTGGTGAGATATAAACTTTATTTTATTACTTCTCACATACGTACAGACATTAGAGTGGCTATATTCTGATATCTTAATCTATGTGTATTGTAAACTTGTATGGTTGTTCATTTAGCGTGTGCCAGGTGCCTGTGGCGGAGGGAAAGAGCGTGCAGCAGACAGTGGACCTCCTGCATAAGAAGCTGGAGCAGCTTGGAGCCGTGAAACAGCAAGGCAACTTCTGTGTGGACTGTGAAACATATCACGCCACCGCTACAGCCAGCGGTAAAATATTCACAGTTTTTATGTTGTACATATTGTTTTCAATATCCAAATTTCACAAGTGTTGGTTAATAGGCCCGTGTTGTAACTCAACAGTCAAAAATGAGCATTATTTACTTTCTATGCAGAATATTGACAATATCTCTAGCACTGACTGTGGCTAAATCTTGATACAATACAAGCCAAAAGCAGGAACACACACACACACACATATATATCAACGCAGTACTAGGAACAGCAAAGATACTGTGCTACTGTGCCAATGACAGTATATTACAGCATTATGACAAAGAAAATGTTATATAGTTATTCACACAGTTTTTTGTTTCTCCTCTCCAGGTCAGCCCTCTAAGCTGCTTTATGTGATGCACAACTCTGAAACTCCACTGAGCTGTATGGCCTTGTTCGAAGGGGGGCCTTGCCTTGTGGCTGATGCGAATTTTGATGTTCTTATGATAAAGCTGAAAAGCCACTTTCAGAATGCCAAAGGACACAAAGTGGAGTGTAGAGGGTCGAAATATCGTTACAGTGACTTCTCAATCAAAGTTGGCACAGTGACAATGAACTCCAGTGCTAGAGGGATATCAGTTGAGGTATATATTGCATAATTTCTCTAGAATAGGACTTGATATAAGCACTAGCAAACTTCCTTAATGTGATAATTTAGTTCAAGCAGTCACTGAATCGTCCTACATAACATTATTCTTGCCGTTTTTAGATGTTACTTTTTTATGTGTCCTGCCCTTAGTACTATTATTGCGACCTTCAAACATTAATCTACGAAGAACTTTAAATTAACGATTAGTCTCTCATGGCCACCCTTGAAGTAATTGTGAGAAACACTGAAAATAATAGTGGCTAATTAATTCTATAGAACTAGTAACAAATCCATTCTCTAATTTGAAGTACAATATCAGCATGGGATATGCTTTTACTTTTTTAAAATGTTGTTTTTTTAATAGGTGGAATACTGCCCCTGTGTGGTTCCTGGGGATTGTTGGAATCTAATGAAAGAGTTTATGCAATCTTTTCTTGGTTCAAATGTTCCTGAACTACCGTCTGTTTTCACTGTGAAACCAGAAGGGCTTTTTGCTCCATCAGACTGTATCGACACCATGATGCAGTATCTGGAGTTGTTCAACAAACTTCGAAAACTACAAATGCCTGGAAGTAATATCAGAGTATAGATTAAGACTTTTTAACATTTGTTGTGAAACATTCATTGCCCTGTGGATCAGTAATTATTTCATTTATACATTGTCTATTAAAGTGTGAAACTTATTGTACTGAGCCTTGCCATGTTCAGTCTGTGTATTGTTTCTTACCATCTAAGTGACTGAATTTATCACATTTCATGTTATATATTTTACAAGAGCTAAATAATACTACCAGAATCAAAGTGTGACCAAAGCTAGACTTTGTAATCACCAAGAGAGAAACATCAACGTTTAATAGAATTTAAGTAATTAAGAGTATGTCCATGAGCCCCTCAGACCCCATTCAGGGTGTTACAATTTATTATATATTTTATGTTATTATGTTTTACATAAATACACTAATCCTAGTAGTCCTAATCTACTAGACTAATCCTAGTCTTTTTTTTTTTTTGTTTTTTTTGTAAATTTTACTGTAAGCTATTGACTGGAGTATTGGATTTGGGAATAACAAAACATCATTGTGTGAATCATATTTTTAGTCAGGGGAGTCTTATGGGTTAAAACCAATTTTATTATTTTGTTCCTTATCGATGATGCATTCCAGCCCAGGACAAAACATGAGCGGATCAATAATGGAAGACAAAAATCTTCGCAGTGAAAAAAGATTTATTTTACATCAAGGTACCAGACTGATACATATAAAGCCTTTGTTATGGGTGCATGGATCAGCTGACACATGGATGGCTTTGGGGGACATAAGGGTCAGACTGGCAGTGCTGTCCTGGTCATTGTTCCATGTGGCTGCCCGCCCTCAGTGGGTGGACGGACGGACCAAACCAAAGATGGACAGTCCGCCCTGCTGCCTGTTGTTCCCCCATCCCGCCAATGAGCGCCGCGATGCCGCTCTGTGCCAGTCCAATGAGAGCACCTCGGATCGAGAAGAGGACAACAACCAGCTCACAGTGTGCCGGATGAATGCATGTTGGCTATGGTAAAGTCTTTTCTGTTTATTATGAACATAGACATAGATTTGTGCTAATGTACATGATTTCTCCGATTACCAACATTTGTATATAAAGTGGGCAGGGGAGCTATGAAGATGAAAGGCGCAGTTCGCTCGGTTAGCTACATTGGTACAGCATCAGTGTTAGCGAGGTCGCTGCCCAATTTGCATCAGGCATGCGGGTGTCTCTGGACTTTAATAACACAAACGTCGCTTCATCTGCTTGAAATACTCAAGTATGTATTTCTGATCTTTGTTGAAATCTTGAGCTGACATCAAGATCAATTAATTGTAATTCGACGATTCTTTAAGTCTTGAAGAACGCAAGGAAAAGCAAGCCAAGAACATTTTGGAGTTTATACATTGCATATTTATCCTACTTAGATTGCTTCAGATGGTCACGTCTGGTTAAGTCCTGTTATACGAGTAATTATTCACTGATTTCAAGTATAAGCTAATTACAATAGTTTGAAGACAAAAAGATAACATATTTTTGTCCAAACCTATTTGCCGTACTCAACATGGTAGGCTTGTGGCGCATGCGCAAATCACTTTTGCTGCAAATTTTGTAGTGAAACAAATCGTGCTGCGACCAGCGGCCAACAACAATCACTGATAACTTCGATTGTCCTCTGCGAACCTCTAAACTGCGTGGATCACGA
The DNA here is from genome assembly GCA_030686955.1 of Odontamblyopus rebecca. NCBI lineage: Eukaryota > Metazoa > Chordata > Actinopteri > Gobiiformes > Gobiidae > Odontamblyopus > Odontamblyopus rebecca. The sequence goes on from CM060656.1 coordinate 20,779,195, forward strand.
CAAAGTTTCGGACCATGGCAAGCTAAAACGCAAACTTTTATTACTTTGTGTGTGTGAGATGGTGTCATTGGTGAGCAAAATCTGTGTTTCTTAGTAAGATGATAAATGCTTTTAATTAGGATTTGTGGTGTATAAGCTAGCGGTCAGCAGAGCTAGCTCTGACTGCTGCCTCACCAAAGTTCTTGGTTGTTCCTCGAGAGTCTCTGGTCTTTGTTCTGAATGATGGAGGAGTAGTTTAACATGGCGATAAAGCCAGTCTCTTGGAGCCAGACACCAAAGACAGACGCAACCAGCGTTAATGCGAAAGATAAATTAAAAGTAAGAGAAGATCACATTTCAAAACATGTTACGGCACCAAAGCCCTTTACAGCTCCATTCTAACGGAGCATTATTGCATTGTACTATTATATACAAATCGGCGCTCCTTTGCACATGTAGTAACTAGATATTTACAATTTTTACACGCTTAGATGAAATTGGCCCTGTCCTGAGGAATGCCAGGTTCCTAACCCAGCAACATTTTGAGTTTGCCACACTGATTATGCGCACTTCACATGATTTGCTAATACTTCTGTTTTACTTGTTTCCAGATTTTTATCTATGTGGTGAACAATGGATCAAGCTGAATGAAATGCGTGATGTAATTTGTTGGTGGAAATAATACGTTTTCTAGTGAGTGAGTAATTTGGTTTGATTATATATTACTTAAAATGTTACATGTTTTGTTTGTCAAAGTTGGACAAGTTACACTAGTTGATCATATTCATTGAATACCTAATGTTTAAATATGTTTGCAGATGTGCTGCTGTGGGGCTGCAGGACATATGTCCTATTGTTGAGGCCACATGTGAATCTGAAGCCATGGATCGCTGTAAGCATGTGGGACGCCTTCGTCTGGGACAGGACCATTCGATCCTCAATCCACAGAAATGGCAGTGTGTGGAGTGTAGCACCACCGACTCTGTGTGGGCCTGCCTCAAATGTTCCCATGTGGCCTGTGGACACTTTGTAGAGGAGCATGCTCTCAAACACTTTCAGGAGTCACAGCACCCATTGGCCATAGAGGTGCGTGAGCTGGACGTTTTCTGCTTTGCCTGTGGAGACTATGTACTAAATGATAATGCAGAGGGAGACCTCAAACTCCTCAGAGGTGCACTCTCTACAGTCCGCAGCCCGGGCAAACGCTCACTCCGCTCCTCTGCTGGAGCGGATGGTGCCCCCTGGCTCTCAGAAAATGGACCCCATCCAGGCATGCAGTTTGCTTCACGCTTTAGGAGGAAAGCACTTTTAGGAAAAATGTTTAAGATGTGGTTGAACAAACACACAGAACGACAAGATCAGCGGCAAGAAAAACTTGAAGAAGCAAAAAGACAAAAGAAAGAAGTGAAGAAGAGACTGCTGGATGAGCTGGGCAATGTCCCTCCTAGAAAGAGTGCTCGTCTTCTCACTCAGGGCCCTCGTTCCACCATCACACTCATTCCTCGCAAGTTTAGGGACCCTCCAGAACGGCTACCTCCACCCCCTAAAAAGCCTCATCTTCTGCCCTTGTCTCCCAAGCCCTCTCAGAACGGGAGAGCTGCTAAGTTGCGGAAATATTACTCCACACATGCTGTTTCTCGGCGCAGACTGGCTCCGGGTGTTACTGGACTGCGTAACCTGGGAAACACATGTTACATGAACTCAATCCTGCAAGTTCTCAGTCACCTGCAGAAATTCAGGGAGTGTTTTCTCACATTGGACCTGTGTGAAACAGAGGAGCTGCTGGCTAAGACGAATCATGCTCAGCAGATGAAGGATGTGGCAGGGGGAGTTGTTAGTTGTGTTGACACAGCTCTATCTGGTTGTCCTCTGGGAGGTATTGGGAAAGAGGGGAGTTTGAGTCTCTCAGAGGGTGTGAAGGAAGCTGCTCCTCCACCTCAGACCGCTGAGCTGGTCCAACCCAAAGAGCCTCGCAGCTCCACCCGCCAGCGCATGTCTTTGTGCCATGAGTTACACACACTTTTCAGGGTGATGTGGTCTGGCCGTTGGTCGCTGGTGTCTCCCTTTGCCATGCTCCACTCTGTGTGGAACCTCATCCCAGCGTTCCGTGGCTACGACCAGCAGGACGCCCAGGAGTTTCTTTGTGAGCTGCTTGACAAAGTTCAGCAGGAGCTGGACACAGAAAGATCTAAATGCACGATCGTTATCCCCATCACCAAGAGGAGACTTTCTAAGAAAGTTTTAAAGGTTCTCAATACCATCTTTCATGGGCAGCTACTCAGTCAGGTGAGATGAAATACCTGGTACAAAAGCTTTGAATTGGCATGTTGTTGGAATGCTCAGTTTGTCATCTGTTTATGCTTGTTCTCTTCTGCTTGTGTAATTTAGGTGACGTGTTTGTCATGTAAGCACAAGTCTAACACCATTGAGCCATTCTGGGACTTGTCTCTTGAGTTTCCAGAACGTTATCACAGTGTAGAAAAAGGGTCAGGCTCTGCAGCTTACCAGCGCAGCTGCACTCTGACTGAGATGCTGTCCAAGTTCACTGAAATGGAGGCTCTTGAAGGCCGCATTTATGCCTGCAATCACTGCAACAGTAAGTTTTATTCAACCTATTCATCCTAGCCTGGCGAGCCTACGGGATAGCTGTATTCAAAATGTTATTGCCTACAATTTCATTCTGTGTCTATGAACTAATTGCTTTCATTGCTCTCATTAGAAAGAAGAAGAAAATCCTCCCATAAACCCTTAATTTTGTCAGAAGCAAGAAAGCAGCTTCTGATCTACCGTTTACCTCAGGTCCTACGGCTGCACCTCAAGCGCTTCAGGCAAGTTTCCCAAATGACTTAAAATTGAGGAGAGCAGATCTCACTTTTAGATGACCTTGTCTTCAATATTCTGTCATGTTTATAACTACTGTGCTTATGTGGCAGATGGTCAGGGCGTAACCATCGAGAGAAGATTGGCGTCCATGTGGCCTTCGACCAGGTCCTGAACATCAAAGCGTACTGCTGCACAGGTGCAGGTCAGTCAGTGCACAGAGGAGGCTATGTGTACGATCTGTCTGCTGTCGTCATGCACCACGGCAAAGGCTTTGGCTCAGGACACTACACCGCATACTGCTACAACACTGAAGGAGGTGAGGTGCCGAGGATGTTCCTGTCTGTGTTTCCTGATCTTTTCATCTCACTTTTTTTTCCTCTTCAGGTTTCTGGGTCCACTGTAACGACTCTGACATGAAAGTTTGCAGCGTGGAGGAAGTGTGCAACACTCAGGCCTATATTCTTTTTTACACCCAGAGGTCTGCTTAGAAACCTCGTAGGTACCTCTTGTTGTGATGTCAACCACAACTTAGAAACTTAGGGCTGCATTTAGAATAAATGTTATCTGTTTCCTGATTTAGGCTAACAAATATTTTACAGTTGAGTGAAATTACTATAAAGGATAAACAGGACAGTAATGACTAGTAAAAAGTCTGACAAGTAATACATTTTGACAGGTTAACACTGTTTTGGTAGAGTTGAGAGTTTTTATACAACAAATCCAAAAACATTTTGTATAAATGAGGCCAGGGGTTTCTCAGCCTGTGGTACCAGCACATTATCATCCGGCCTGAAGACTGTGGGAGCATTTTTTAATCTGTCCATTTCCACAAATGACCAGGTTCACGACTGAAAAGCGCAAATACTTGTGTCAGCATTCACATGAAATAGCAACAAAGACACTAGGGTTAAAGGCATTTATTGCAACCATGCGTGCATTTTGATACAATATTATGTTTTGTAAATGCATAATGTTTTGTTGGAGATGATTGATAATAGACGCAATAACTCTGAGTCTGCGTTGCGCCTTATTGGTATCATTCTGGTTCATACATTCCATTAGTTTGTGTCTTCTCCTCAACTGTACTGCAGTGACTGAATACTGTGTCTCTGGCCTTAGGCCTTTGTCCTTTTCTCAGTGAGCGCAAATATTTTCTTTTTTTGTTTGTTTTGTTTTTAGAGAAATGTATGACTTCAAACTAAAGAAACGGTTTAATTCAGTATAAGGCTGCATTGAAGTAAAGGGCATGCTGCTTCAGTTGTATCTGTGGCAGTGTGTTTCGGCTCCTGTCCTCTCTAAAGGCAGCTGTTATAGTGGTCAGTTTAGACTGAGCCCACACTGAACGACTTAAAGATGAGTCCAAGAGCAGACTGAGAAACAGATGAATGTGTTTTGGCGAGACTTGCCCAGTTTAGTTAGAGCACCTAAAAGCAATATTTTAAACACCTTGCATCTTGACAGGTAATTAAAATAAATCAGGAATTCTTCTGGTTGTTATACAATGTTTGTTTTTACTCTGCTGTTTCTACCAATGTCTTTAGGATTACTAGATAAAGAGAAAAGCTTTTGCATTTGATACAAATCAAATGTTGGCTAAATTTGTGAACACTGAAAAAGTTGGAACAATCTAATGACAATGAATGTCTTACTTTTTAGTGGCCAGGTTCATGCCACTGATTTCGAGTTATGTCTTGTAATGTAAATTACCTGTCATAAATGTAACAGTCATATGGATTTTGGTTTATGGTAAATATTAAAACATCTTTAAAAAAAATCTCTTGAACGATATCTTATTATTTTGTACGTTTTTTTGGGCGAGTTATATCCTATCAAAGTAACAGCTACATCTCAGTGTGTTCTTTGACCACTCGTCCTAATTTTGCCTTTACACTTCATCACCATTTAGTCCAATTCAATCAAACTTTATTTATAGAGCACTTTTCATACAAAAAATGCAACACAAAGTGCTTTTTAATTCTACGCAATTCTCTAAAATATTGCATAATTGTTCAAGTAAAATGAGACATCCATATTTGACAAATTAACACAAATGAAAGTAAAAAAGTCGGTTGTCTTCTGTTTGACCTACCTTTGTAGGAGACCTAGACAAGTCCACACTGGTAAAGTTTTGAAGACAACAGATTTGTGACAAAATTATGAACCAGCTCTTCCATTTCAAAGAAAACATTTGACACAATAAGGAATTGTGATATAATTCAATCTAATATATGAAATATTTTATTTTTACATTAATAAAACAGCAATGTTTTTGAAAACTATATGAATGTAAATACATGCCTGCTGAAATAACCTGTTGAGCAAAAGCTGATTTACTACAGTACTTATGGACAAGCATTAACAGACAGAAACAGCTGTAGTGAGAACACAGTTCATTTGGCCTCAAAACAAAAGAAAAACTGTAAAAAGCATTGTTTCAAAACACTAGAGGTGTAAACCATGAAAGACACTGAACACATCTGAATTGTAATTCTGACAAATGGCAGTTTCTGAAAGTAGTGTCAGTAAATGATAGTCTCATGCCAGTATAGATGCATTTAAATGCACATTTGGACATGCATGAGTACATAACATTCAAGAAAAAACCTTTACTTCCTAAATACATTATGAATATTTGACATGAGGTAACAACAAAGATGGTAGTGCTCAGTCAGTTCAAGTGGTCCTAGCCTGAGTGAAGCCAAATGATCACTAATTTGTATGACATTGGTGACAACAGATGATCCAATAGGTTAATGTTTGATGAGAAAATAAGTGTTGTGGTGTGTTGCGTAACATTGGTGTAAGGTTTGTCCACAAGTGCCTTGATTTGTCCCTGATATCCTTTGACTCAGCTCAAAAGACAGTAAAGTGGGTTCTGTTGTATTTTGGCCTTGGATGGCTCAGCTCGGCAGCAGCCACAGCTCGACAAAGTCCCACTGTTTCCACAGGACGAAGAGCAGCAGTGTGAGCAACACTGTGGCCGCCACACGAGCGCGAGTCTTCATCAGGGGAGTGATGAAGTTGGCCAAAGTGGAGACGAAGACCAGGAGCACGGCCATCAGAGCCAGGATCACATTGATGAGTTTCCCGAGGAGTGCTCGGGCGTTGGCATTCTCCACTCCCTCCAACTGCACTACCTGCTGCTGCTGCTGCTGCAGCTCCAACTTTGTGATGCGGGTCAGACAAGACTCCACTGCCTCCTGCATGTACACAAGACACATAGTATGTGCTTTTCGTACTTATGTAGTGGACTAGCATACAAATACTTTCTTTCCTAGAAATTGCAGGTACCTAACTGAACGCTATCCAAGTAACTATTTTATACTAACCTATGTAAGGAATACCTATGCTGGCTAAGAGAGATGTGAGTTCTCTCTGTATACTCTGTATACTCTGTATACACAGGAAGAAAGACCCTCAGCATACAACACTGTACCTGAATGTCTCTGGCTCGCTCATATGACTGATAGGCCACCTTCTCCTCCATGCTAGCCAGTTCCTGTTTGAGATTGGTCATCTCATTCTGGTGCAGCTCAGTCAGGTCATTGAGCTGCTCTTCCAGTCTTTCATACCTGAAAACACATGATTATTGATTTCTGTATTCTGCACAGTATTGTGTGTTTATCTGTGTGTGCTGTTACCTGTATCTCTCTTCCTGCAGGCATTGTGTCATGTATGAATAGTCGCTCTGCAGTTGTCCTTTCATGTCTTCAATGGTGTCCTCCATGTGTGCCTGCCCTGCCTTTATCTCCTGCAGTCCCTCCAGGAGAGACTCCCAGGAGCTGTGCATGTGATGATGATGGTGATGATGCCCGTCCAGTCTGGGGCTCCCCATGGCTGCTCCTAAAATGCCCCCTCCACCTCCTGCCCCACCAGAGTTACTACCTGCTGCCGACCCAGAGGTGGCGCTGGAGCACTCGTCGTCACTGCCGTACTTGGGACTGGACACTAATGTAGCGCTCCCACTTAGGGCTCGAGGTGTGGGAGTGTCCTCAGACGGACCACCCACCCCGTCTTCGAGTGTGTCTTTAAGGTGAGCTATGTTATCAGCACTGCCAAATTTGTTCCTGATCAGACTGGCAAACTCTCTAGGCTTGGACACAACAGCAGTGTGAGTGAGGGCAGAGACCCCTCCTTTGACCCCTTCAACGACTCCGCCGCCAAAACCACTTATTCCAGCACGAACATTGGCCCCCACGTCTTTCAATCCCTGCTGCATATCCCGGAGCACATCCTTGGGCTGCCGGGCTGGTCCATTCTGTAATAAAAGACACAACATGAATGACACTAAACACTGACACTGTCAGTAAGTAGGAGGTTCTACTTACAGACAGGAGTGTTAGGACAATTAGGTTTATCCAACGTAACAAAAGGTCTAATTAATTTTATGAAAAACTATGAATGTTTAATTGTGTGTGTGCATAATATATTCTTTACATTCTCAATAAGGACTGTAGCATTAAAAGGTACATTACATTACACAAGTCACAGGGCTTCATACACACAAACACAATACAATTAATTCTTCTAATGGTCAATTTAAAGTTCCTATTTAAATGTAGTGAACATCTTCTGTCAAGTCAGAGTTTTGATTTAGTCAGTTTAATTAAATTGTCCATAGATAAACAATTTTATTTACAGTTTACTCTTATAAATCCCTGTTCCCTGTCTTTGAATAGTGCAATATAAATCAAATTGTCACATACTTGTTCAATTTCCTTTAGCTTCTTGTGATAATGCTCTAGTTTCTTGTGCAGCTGTGCAATGGTCTGCGCAGACTTTTGGTTCTTCTTCTCAAACACTTGCTTGATCCGTGATGCCTGTTGCTTGTCTGCGTTGTGGGCTAGTTTTAGGTACTCGGCCACATTGTCATCACGAGCCTCCTGCTCCACTCGGATTTGTTCTGTGACTTTGAGAATCTTCTGCTGGAGATGTTCGAGAGCGAGCCTGGTTCTCTGTGGTTCCCCTGAAAGTTCACCCCCGCTAGCTCCGGACGCGGCTGCTGCTCCGTCTGCACTGATGTTGGTGTCAGAGCCTCCATGACTCTGGGCAGAGGGTAGGCCTAGCGTGGACACCTCACTCTTGTCCAGCTGGGGAGAAGGGACAGGATAATATATAATAATACAGCAACATTAAATAGTGCATCAATTAATATTTAATAATTATGAAACCATCCCAATTTGTGTTTCTTAAACCACGCTCCTTCAGTTGTGTGGATTACTCTACAGTTCAAGTTATTTTAGAGTCAGTTTAATCCATGTGTTTGTCTTTTTTCAGGATAGTCCTTATTTAGAATGCAAATAAGCAAGCAATCTTGTAGAGCGTAACCTTTAGATATGGTGACATCCCAGAAGGTCAAATATTTCTGTTGGAGGGAATCTGGATTTGGTTTGACAACTGTTGTTGTAGAATCCGTATGAGTATCCACAAGAACATGTTCAACAGTTGTCTTAACACAGCAATCAATGAGTGCACTGATGCACAGTCTAGGCTAATTCACAGGATAAGGGCAGTTATTTTTACTTGAGGGGCACCTTGTGGCAAAGAGAGGGTAAGTATCACAAAGACCAAACTGAAAAAACAGCCTTTGATACAACCTGTTTTCCCCTGGGTGCAGTGCACCTTAGAGATGAAGTTATTTACACTTGCTTTATTTTCAACAACTCTACAAATCTGGGTCACTGGAGGGGGATCTCCTATTTTGACTCTATGACAACAACATCATGTCTGTGGTGATGATAATAATAGCTCCATGCTGCATGAATAGAAACACGATGACACTGGGCATGCAAAACGATCTATTAAAATCAGCAAAGTGCAGCTACAGCTCTCAGTGGTGTACACGAAGATGGTGACAATGGTTATTATAGCATCTATTGTGCAAACTACATCTATGTGACAGCAACCTAGATCTGTCTGACCTATCTCGCTCAAAGACAATATGATACTCGTGTAATCCCTTTAAACAACGAGACACTCGGCCGACCCGGGCCTATCATTGATCCACGCAGGGTTTCCCTCGTCCCGGGGCCCGGAGTCTCTGTAGCTCGGCAGATGGTGGGGTCGTTAATGACCCTTCAGGCTGACGTCAAAACAGTGTAATCAGAGCCTGAAAACACGAGTGGCACCAGACACATGGGTCATGGCACTAAATAGAACTGCTCTAGTGTCATAATAACAGGACGCATTTGTAACTCAGGTTGTACAGACTATTGTTAAATGGACTCAAAAGCTCTCAGTGCTTGCTGTAACTCGGTCACAATTTGCCATCAGGACAGATATTTTGAAGAAAAGGGGCTGCTAAAAATAGATGCGTAATTGAGAATAACAGACGACTGCAGTCGCTGTTATGAGGAATTTCCAGAATTGCGCGTGAGCAGTGGAGACGAGGGTGCAGAGTGTACCAAAGAATATGCTTCAGTAAAAACACAACACAAACAGCGGCACAGCGGCGTTCAGCTCAAAGTGGACCATAAAATGAGGAGTTATTTGTTAGTTAACAAACGGTTAGTGGTTAGTGCGGGATATAGGGGGCAAAGATGGAGATGACAAATGTCTGTAGCGTGATAAACAGGATCTGCCCGTGGAGCACAGCACACGCAGACAGACTGTGACATGAGATGGACGTGGACACGATGAGGCAAAAGCAGCACAGCTATAAATCAAATTAGAAACGTTACCATACTGCTTTAATCCAATATTTGAAGTGCCATTGCAAGTCTGTGCTCGAGGCCCATCCTCCTCCCGCCTCCCCCGAAAACTGAAGTGCCCCTCCTCAACTCTCCAGCCCGAGTCCTTTTTGGCTCCCTATCAGCTCTCTTTGTATCCTAAAGCTTCATTGTTAATGGTATTGATAACTGCACCCACTCTCTCTCCCCGTTAATGGATCTATATCTCTGCCTTACCTTCGCTCCCCTGTCCCTCCCCCCTCCCTCTCACGGTGGTGCAGCCGCTATGTGCCCGGCTGTTACGGATGCTGCTGGAGGGACAGATGATGGAGGGAGCAGGCGGGGGATGGGAGAGCCCGGGCGCATGCGCACAGGTATCAGGGGAGTCAGCGGGAGGAGAGAGCAGTGCCTCTATGGGCCTTTCATCCCTACAGCCCGTGTGCCCATGGTGCAAATGAGAGGATCATCTAGAAAACATTTAGTATTTACCAAGAATGTAATTGTTCATCTTGATCATTCGAAATATAATTCGCATATGGCAAAATTTAATCTTTTTTTTCTTTTCAATGAAAACAGATAAATAAGGCCCAATCACACAATAAACTATTTAAAAGTCTATACTAAACCTTATTAAACTTTTTTGAAGTTAAAATTAAAATGGCTATTTTAAGGGAAAGGAAATAATAGGGCCATGAGTAATAATAATGACACATACATTTTTATGTAACATTTATTGAGTTTACAACTATCAACCATACATCTAACATTACATATATAGAGAACTTTTCAATAAATAAACATTTGTTCCTAAAATAAAACTTTAAGATCCTGTGCATATGCATTTATTAACAGAAGTGCAATTCTGTGTTTGAGAAGTTCTATGATTATTTCTTTAAACTGTGAAAAGATTCACAACCATAAGGTAAGAAGTTTTCCTATTCAACACCCAGACAGATAACCCTCAGAATTTGCAGACATAAATATATACTTTTTATTTAGAGGCAGATAATGGTTTTCTAAATTGCACTTTCCTTCTTAAAGAATAAAGCACTTGGCTTTATTGTAGCTTAGTAAATCATTCTTCTGTCAACACTGTTTTGATTGTCAAATATCAGGCTTCAGCTATAAAAGCCACTACAGTATTATTTTCCAAGGGTACATAAATTGTACTCCAGCTATTGGTCGTGTATGTGCAATTCTGCAGTACTGGAAATGCTACAGAGCTGTATGAGCCTAAATAGTAAATCTGTGACACAGAATGGCTATATAAAAAACTTAAGATATATTTTAGTGTTTGAAGGAACTGAACTCTTGGGCAACATTACACTATGCAGTACAAGTTAGGGTGTTGAAGGAGGACTGATGAAGGTCTAAATTACAATGGACATTCCTAACAAGATGGCACTTCTGTTGATCAAGAAAGCAAAGCATGGTCAGTAGATAACAATCCTTCCCATGAGTACAAAAACTGAACATTGTTGTATAAAAAATATCAAGTACTTGTACTAAAAAACATAGAAATTAGCAGCAAAATGGTCCCAATTTTGCTTTCAAGTGTGTTCAGTAAAGTTTTGTTTCATATTTTTCTGAAGGACGATCCATGATCCAATATTCAAGGCTGTACTTGTGTAGTAGGAAATGTCGGTCAACTCTTGATAACCTACCCTTGATCCAAAAGAGTATAAATCCACTGATTCAGAGAGATTACTGCTAATCCTCTGCGCTTAAATGTCCCCTTCTTACCACTGGGAAAACAAAACCCTGCTTAGAGAGAAAGCAGTACCCTAATTAACCTCATACTAATGACAGCTAAATGTAGCCAGAGGTCCTTTCCATTGTACATGATTTACAGAGAACGCAGCCTCCTCCATCTTTTTGTATGAGCCACAGAGCAGTCAGTGTAGTTCTTGAGTGTAATGTGTCTTGTTCAGTTTTGGCAGTGTCACATTAAACTGTGATAAAGGGTCACTCTCCAGACTTCCGTGGTTTTCCAACAACTCGCCTTTTGGCTTGATAGAAATCTGCAGGGTAAAAAGGGAATTATGATTAATATTGAATTTACAAGCCCTCATTGTTACAGAAAAAAAAAACATCTACAAAGTAAATTTTTCTTGCAGTACCATTTTCAGAATATTTATTTCTATAGGTCTAGTACCATTGTATTACCAAGAACCTCTTGTTAATTACAATTAGTAATGTACCTGTAATGTTAGTTTGTTTCCTCTTGAGACCTGTAGACTCTCCTCGCTCTGGTGTTCGTTCTAACTTCTTCAGATCCAGTAAACATCTCTCTGGGGAGTGTGGGATGTTTTCCTTGTCACTTTGAGATGACTCCACCCTTCCTCCCTTGTGGGAAACTGCTGCTGCTATGCTGTCCCCCTCTGCTTGTTCCAGCATACATGAGCGGTACAGCAGAGGCACCTTAGTACCTGGGATGCCCTCCCATTGGAAATAACTGCTGTTCAAGGGTTTGTCCCGGATGAAGTCAAAGCCCCAGCGGATGGAGGCCTCCTCAAGGTCTTTGCGCAGGGTGGTCTGGTACTCCACCTGCAGCTGGGCTCTGTCCACGGGCCCAAAGAGGTTTCTCCGAGTCGACCCGTTTCCCAGGGTTCCCAGGATGCGCTGAGCAGCCATGATTTTACACTGCAAAAAAATGAAAAAGGTTATTCCTCAAAGCTTCCGCATGACTCAACATAAAGTATGTCCAGCTGGGATGAAAACACTTTGATGGTGTCCAGTTTATGTAACCCTTTTTTATTCTACTGAAGCAAAATAAGAAGAGTACAGTCGTTTTAAATACAGATTAAATGCACAAAGTCTGAAATTGTAACAGCTAAATGTTACTTACCATTGCACTAGCTCCTAAAGTGGCACCTGTGAGGCATACACATACTGAGGCAAATGCAGAAGGCCTCGCCTTTATAAGTCTGCCTCTGACTCATGAGCCCTCATGAGTTTCAGTGGTACATGCCCGGACATATTCTCACACAGACATGTGAGGGCAAAACACTGCTGCTGCCTCTACACTCTCCACCAGGTGGCAGTATCACACCAGGCTCTGCCTCCACCCAACTAAAGTCAAATTAAAAAAAGCTGCAGTGGCAACACAAAGTATTTAAGTAAATAAGTAAGTTTTTTTTTATATATACACCCGTTAATTTCACTAAACCTATTCTCATGAAAAACTGGACAATGAGTAGCCTAATTCATATTAATAAATCACAAAAATTAAACAAGTTTATCTTTTCTAAAGGTACACAGACCCTGATGAATTATAGTGAACAAATAAAAAAGGAGGGTTTAACTTGTACAAAAGAGCATAATTAAAAACATTCGATCCCCCGGTCGCCCGGGCCTTTCTGTGTGGAGTTTGCATGTTCCTCCCCGTGTCTGGATGGGTTTCCTCCGGGTAGTCCGGTTTCCCCCATCAATTTAAAACATGCCCGCACCCCTATGAACTAACATCAAGGACCATGACGTCCACCCTCCTGTGGGCTCACCACCGCAGAGGGGTTCATGGGGGGGTCAGGTGCTATGAGGATTGGGCAGCAAGCTGCCCCCACGACCCAGCCGGATTAAGCGGCTGGGTCTTGCTGTGAGGCCTGAGTGTTGCCACTCAGCCACCGTGCCGCCGACTTAGAATATTCCATTAGAAAACAACTGTTAGGCATAAGATTTTTTAAAGACATATCCTTTTTATTATTTTACATACTCCATATCACTATATTATTTTTAAAGGCCTATAAAAAGGTATTGGTCCTGTCTATACTTTACTCATACAAGTTAATTTGCAAAAAGACAATACTCAATATAGTACAATAGTGAGGATAGCAGTCAAGTGGCTGATCATCCTCACCCTGTTACGTAAGCTGCTGCCCCTAGGTCATTTGTGTACTGTACAATAAGTGATGTTCTCAAATATACCGTAAGTATGTATTTGTTTTATTTATACCCTTATCAGAGATTTGCCTCCAAAAATGCCGGCAGAATAGCCAACTTGTTAAAGCTTGGGAAAGTCCTGGTAAATATGTTACATTTCATAAATTTTATTTTTATTTGTCATATGTGTAATTAGTATTTTTTGTTTTGTTTTGTTGTTGGTTTGTTGCACTCAAAATTTGTCACAATATCATCCCTTGTTCATTCAATCTTTCCTCAGATTCTCATTAGGGCACTGAAGTACCACTCCCAGCAACTATGGGCCCTATGTGGGGGTAAGAATATGTGTTGAAAATCACAAAAATCACAATCAATGTCTCTATTTTTTCATAATCTAAATACAAATGTTAATACAGAACTCTCGATTTTTTATTTTTTATTAAGTGTGACTTCCCTTTAAGGTAGACGAACCCATTTCGGAAAATCCATTGAGTCACTTTCCCTCACTCATGGCACGTGATAGGTACGCGTCAGGCAAAAAGGGGCGTGCCAAAGCAAAAAGGGGCGTGCTCGGAGCTGTGGCGGGAGATCGCGGAGGCACGAAAGGCAGCTGAGGCACCGGCACTGAGTCACCCCCGTTCATCATACCCTGCCCCGTTTACTATAGCCTCCACGTGAGCATACAACTCGTGTATCCCATACCAGACTGGGCTGTCACTGGGGACTGGCAAACTCCACCATCATATCAGGGCACACCATAGACTGTATAAAAGAATATATACGGTCTATGGGGCACACATAACAAGAACAACGTTTAGAGATTACATATGAAGTATATAAGGAAAGGTCTATACACAAGGTCTATATTAATAGCGTAAAACGTAAAAAAAAAATAAAAAAAAATCATAGCTCAAATGGTCTCCTTAAACATGACAGGTACTAGGAAAAAGGAAAAATGTAGTCTCAAATTTAGATTATAAATGTAACCTACCCTTATAGTACATTGTAGCCCAGTATTTATTACACAGATCCAACACAGAAAAAAACGTAATGTTCAAGTCACAAACAGCATAACGAAGTAGGTTCAATGAAGACAGAAGAGTTATTTCAAGTTCTACTTACATGCCAAGTTGCGTGAAACGTGTATTAAAGTTGATGAATTAAAAAGAGTTTATCCCTTTGATTCACGAGTCAATACAATAGGATGAAGATGCCCGAAGTCGCTTTAATGCAACTGGAGCGAGCTCCTAAAACGATGCGTAAAGGTAGCGACGAGCAGGCTTCTTGATATTTTCTCCAAGTTTTCTCTCAGATTGGACGGAAAAACTTTTATGAACTTCGGTGGGTGTGAACACTCCTTCTCTCGTGTAGAGGCGGAGTTTTCCGGCTCACACGTGAAATTAGCCCGGTAAACACATGAGAACACGTGAAAAATTGTCTTTCTCGTGGAATTGAGGAAATTCCAGTGCAGGACACAGCGCACTGCGCATGTGCAGCTTTCCACTGCACGGGGCTGGGCCATGGGACCGGGCCAGGACGGGACGGGCGGGGCGAAGAAGACGTGACACATCAATATTCTTGTTTTGCCCATGGGTGTCTAATACAATGGTCTATAGAGACTTCTACAGGCAATGACTTAAAACATCCTACATTAAACTGCTTGAAATAGGCCTATGAGTCAGTGAGAATGCAAAAACGAATGATCCACATCTACTGAGTTATATCTTCTGAATCTGATGAATAGTAACTTTAGACTTTGATGCCTGGCAAATACTTCTGAAAAAAAAAAAAAAAAAAACAACAACAATATAACCTATCTATATGCCTATATTTTTTTCATATCCATTCAAATGAATGACTAGACAACTGTTTTGTGCAGTAATTAAAAGCAGCTTATTTGACCTTTAAAGCACTATCGAGACCCTTCTGTTAATTATTCAAGAAGTACCAAGGACACCCGTGTTTTTTTATGCAACTGTCTGTACCTGTCCATTGAATAACATGAATGCTCTTTGAACCAGCAGCATCTATAGGTACATGAGTACAGACATAAAACAGAACCATCTTGCTGTTTTGCTATAGCGTTTTATTATTTTCGAGATGCTGCGTTAATATAAGTGTATGTCATATAACGTGGGTTTCATACACACACAACTCCAATAAATTAGGGGGTACAGAACAAGGGCAAAGATCAAGTAGTCCCGTTTCATATAACAGTATTTGGACACTGACATGGCACATTGGCTACATAAGACCCTTACCATAGCAATTAACAATTTACATTAACTTAACAATACTTTCTAAAATATTATATCTTTGGAAAGGTAAAGTTATCAAAATGTTGCATATAACAGGAATCTGAAAGCCATGAATATTAGGCTTCTCACTTTCAAAATCTGATAACTACTCATAGGCTACTGTATACTCATAGGCTACTAGACTGAATACCGGTAGGCCTCGCCCCCACCACACTCACATTAAATTTATCTTGAGAGATCAATTGAGTTTTCTGCTTTCTGTGGGCGGTATTGAGTGGAAGAAGCGGGTTCTTGTTACATAACAGTGAGTGGAAATACCACTGCTGTTGAGTGGATTTCCCGCGTGTTCGCAGCGTGTTCTCTTAACGCGTGTGGACCGTAACCATGGAGACCGTGGGTGTATCGCAACTCTGCTCACTGCTCCTCCCTTCTCCTCCTTTCTCAAAGCCTCAACTGAAAATCCCACACTTGAGGAGAGAAAGTTATTAAGAAGACTGGCTGCCTTTTTCTCATTGTTCTTCGGTACTCAGAGGATGCGATTTATTGCTGGGGAATTGGGAATTTGAGATAAAAGGAGGAAAGTGAATAAAAAAGGGACGCGCCCCGGGAATCATCTCCGCGCTGACGTCACACGTAGGCGGGCCATTGGGCGAAAGGAAAAGTGCGCGCGAATTTGAGTGCACCGTGTTTCGCTGTTGTACCGCTAATATTCACGTGTACTTGCAGCGTGAAACAGACAACCGTGGGTTATACAGTCAATGGGAGTGACCGGGACACGCAGTTGGGCAGTTACGATAGTCTGGTGGGATGGTATATATTCCGGGGACGGGAACAAACATTTTAGCACTATAGATTTAACCAAAGTATTAAAGTCTCCCGTACTGTCACCACAAAATCTGACTAATATCTGTTTTCTAGACCTTAAAACTTAGTTTAAGATCATGCAAATTGTGCAATTTGATGTGAGTAATCCAATAACTCACTACATAAGGCAAGGTAACATAACAATATTAAAAGTAATCAGCATAGTAATTGCAGTTTAAAAAATTAGATGGGTTGGCGGTAAATTACAACTAAATAACTAGGTGAAAGGGTCAACTTCTAGGTACTGCTTACATAACATTATACAAGAAGCCCCTAGCTGCCAAGTGATTCCGTTTGCCTAGGAAACCATGTTAGAACCAAATATTGAAATGTCGTGTATTAATAAATGTCAAAAATAAATTAGGTGGCTTCCCATAGTGTATAGTCCACTATCAAATTCATGCAATTAGCCCAGGGTGACCAGACGTCCCTATTTACCCGGGACAGTCCCAGTTTTAAACCCTGTGTCCTCTGTCCCAGCGAAATTACTCAAAACCAGCGATTTGTCTTAGTTTTATGCAAGAAATGTCCCAGGTGTCCCTATTTTTAACCATTTTGAGCTAAACCAGGACTAAACTAGGGCTAAACCAGTAGTACATCAGGTCTAAAAAATTCGAAACTAGAACTATATCAGGTCAGACTAGGACTAAACCAGGACTATTTCAGGTCTAAACCTGGACTAAACTTGGGCTAAAATAGGACTATATCTGTTCTAAACCAGAGGAGCATAAATTACATTTGGTTAGCCCAAAGATCAAGAAGATTGTGCTTCTGTACTTTATTAGTGATTAAACACTGACCTGAATCGAGAATGGACAATGCTACTTTTTCACAATTTTATTTATATCCAGTATCCCAACCCGGGTGTGTTCCAGTTTTTAAATTTTGAAAATATGGTCACCCTAAATTAGCCTGATGTTCAAAACTTGAACGTATGAACCTGCCTAAGAAAAAATGTTACTCTCTGTTAAGGTATCAAGAGCACCACCATGCGAAATTGAGTGGTTATTGCAGACAGTACTAAGAGTGAAGATTTAAGCCTTTAAGAATAAATGCGTCAAACACATGTTGTAAACGATCAGTGTTTTAATCACACTATTCACATAGTATCAAAGAGAAAAAAATGACAACTTCATAACAAAAATGCTGCTTGCTTTTATTTCCTTTTCCCCATAGATTTGGACCTCTTTAAAAGCCAATCACTATTCCCGGATGTAAACCTTCACTATGAAGTTTAAATGAATAGTTTGGCTTGGGCACACTTTCTATATTAAAAAGCCTTTGTCATGTGAAGACTGAAAATTGTGGATGAAACTAACAACATGTAATCGTACACTTTACATTCAAAAACAAGAACCACTGCCAATAAATGTTGATAAACTGGAATGCAACAAAGAGGCAGAGTAAGGAAATACACCTGGACTGTCCCAACCAAGAGGAAAATATAATAATTACAAGGCAGAGACACTAAAATGCTTGATTGTTTAAAAACCCAACTCAAATGACTAAATCATGTCCATATGAAACGGCAGAATGTAGGCAACCGTTTTCTTCAGCTCCCTTTAAATTTAACATGTTCATTTCCTGTCATTTGACCTGGAGCGACTAGAGGGGGAGAGAGAGAAATATAATTAGCAACCCATAAATCCAAACAATTTCACTACATACCGTTTTTAGCAACAAAACCAACCTCCGAGAGCGTGAAAAGGATCTTGAGGGTTTGTTGTTCCTCTCCCGAGAAAGAGACCTCTCCCTCCTCCTATCCCTAGAGAAGGATCTGTGAAATAATGAGGATATTAGCAAAAAATAAAAACAGAATTTTCAAAAAGCACACACAAAACATACCTGCTTCGACTGCGGCTAAAACTTCTCCTGCGTGGCGATCTGCACAGCAAAGACAAATTTGTTTACCAAAACAGTCTTAACAGCATCGGCCACTCATCTAAATTCATGATGGTGTGCGAGTTATCAAACACTTGATCCTAATGTGTAGTTGTGAAAAAATGGAAAACATTTAAAGCCAGGATAACAATGGATCATGACTCAAAAGTGTTTTAGAATTACTTAACGTCCAACGGTAAATCTGACACATCATGCACTTCAAAGACATTCTATTTTGCAGTGTTTGGCCCATTTTGAGTAGTAACACTTAACACTTGCCATCATGAAAATTTTCCATGGCACAAGAATGTAAAAAGGAAATTGAGATAATACTCTGGGTAGCAAGAAAGGTAGCTGTTCAAGAAAAAAAGGAAATTTTGATTCTGAGGGGTAATACTGTTTTGGAGGCCAGAGACAGGCTAGAGGATTAATCCAAAAATTGTAAAGTTGATGAATCGCTGCTTAAAAATAAATTAAAATAAGAAAAATTAACAACCTTTGACAACCAGCTTTATCTTCAAAACTATAAATCAGCAGTGTACTGAATGAGACAGGAAAACTTACTAGTATTTTTGGATTTCAACAAGCTAGATATGACGAAAGGGAGGCAGACTGTCAGCCGGGTGGGTGGGTAGAATTGGCTGAATAGGACTGGCCAGATGCTGCAAGGTGACTAGGTGGCAGGCAGATGGGGGCTGGCTGAAGCTTTTTTGCTGCTTTTATTGGTTAGCCGAAGGCTGCTGCTGGTAGGTTGTAGACATTTGAGAACATATTACGCTGATTGGTGAGGAATGTGAGGTGGGCCGCTGCCGTTTGGGTTAAGGTTGAAGGAGGAGAAGGTTGAAAACGGCATGCTGAGGAACCAATGGGCTGGTGCAGCCTGACGACTGGCCACGCCTGGGTCGTAAACAGCACCAGCCAAGCTGAGTGGGGCACGATGTCAGCAGGTACGTGATGCTGAAAGAGGACTAGTTGACTGACTCAGAGGGTGGTGAGAAGAGGCATGGTGGTGGCTCTGCAACGGGTTTCATTCTTATTAATATAAATGAAAAGGATAGAAAAATGCATCAAATTTGGCACTTCACACTCGCAAAATTAAATCCTAGGAAATAAACCCTTTTGGTTTGTATAGGCTGTATACACAGTTGAGAAATTGTCAAGTAATATGCTATGATGGAAAATGAATAGTTAAGTATTGAAATGTTTGAAAAATACTTTTTGGCATGTGTATACTAAAATTCAACTATCAGGCTATATGCTTTAAAATATCCAAACATTTAAAAAGATAACAGAATAAGAAGTCCTTGACTGCAAAGACAAATCAACAGGACTGTGGATAAGAAAACGGGTCAGTTTTCACAATGGGTAAAAGTATGGATTTACTCAGACTTTCTGCCACTTTGGACTAAGTTACCTTCTTCTGGCCGGGGGGCTTCGGCGTCTGTAATCATCTCTTTCTCTGGGACGCCTGCTCCATGGAGGGGGTGCACCACGGGAACGGCTGCGCTTCTCTCCATTGGACAGCTCTACTCTCACCCGGCAGTTGCACATGGTCCTATTTTATCAAAAAAGTTTATTGGTTGATTGTAAGGAGATCTTGTGATCATGTTTTGCATCTTCAGCGCTTCTTACCTTCCATCAAGCTCTCGCACTGCATCAGTGGCATCTCTGGGATCTTCAAACTCAACAAAAGCAAAGCCAGGGGGGTTTCGCGCAACCCATACACTGCGTAGAGGGCCATAGTAGCCAAATGCCCTCTCTATTTCAGTCTTGTTTCCATTATTACCCAAATTTCCAACATAGACCTTGCAATCCAGGGGGCAGTCACGATGCATGACTAAATCTGTAAAGGACAAAAAAAACTTGGTTATAATTGGTTTAAGGGGATTTGTAAAATAGTAGTTTTAATATTATATTAGTAATATTATGTGTAATTGCCTAGCTACATAGTATGCGATGTTTGTAGCCGTGATTCTGTACGCGGCAAACAAAGGTTCTTATCACCCCCCCCCAACGAGAAAATACCTAATCTTGACTTCAAAAATTGTAATTATTTGCTTGACCATTCCACTAAATTACAGACACGTCGTAATGACCTGAAAAGGGTATCATGGCCTAGTCAACAGGCGTTCCTTGCTGAGTAGCTAACGCTATAGTTAGCATGAACTAGCTTTACTTCCTGGTTAAAAAAAAAGAAAAGAAAAAAAGAGGCGCCTGGCTTATCGACCTAAGTTTGCACTAATTTGTGTACTTAACTGCATCCCTGCACATATATCAATATGCTTCACAAAAGTTTACTTTAATGTATAAATTGAGAAGCTAAGTTAAGTGCTACGTGTAGCATTTGCAGAGAGGTAAGATGGCCGTGCGGGCCTAACCGTGCTGAACAAAGAACACAAACCTTAAATAAATGCACGGATTTCATCTTACTAACTACATAAAATTCATTGATTAAAAACAAATGTATTCTATGTGGAAATTTATAAGCACACTACCGTGGTTTTCTCCTTAGTTGTTGAAATTTTCGTCTCTTTGGTACGTCTGGTCTTCTCGGTCGTCAGCGGAAAATGGCGTGAAGAGGAAGACGAGCAGCAGAGAACGAGGCTCAGCCAAACCGGTTTGGGGGCTGTGCGGGAGGCAAGGGGCGGTACTGGGCACACTTTTGCTCAATTTCTCTAGCACATAAACTTGGTAGACTTCATCTCAGAACTGATATGAAAGCATAATGTGACTATCCTTAAGATAGACACTGATCCCCAGGGAAATTAAACTAGATAAGTAAAGGAAAGCGATACACATTTTTTTATGTAAAAAAAAGTAAGTAACCAGACATTTTGCAAAAGAAACAACTTAAAAAGTTTTATTGGTGGGACAAATAAGTAAACCTTGATTTTGAGTAAAAAGACAAAAGAGATGAACGCCTGCAGCAAAGTATTTTCTTGAGTTCATTATTTTCCTGTGTGCAGTAAATGTGTCTGACTGGTAACGCCCACAAACTCACTCACCACAGTCTGCAGGTGACAGACGAGTGAGAGATACGCAGCGCAGAGAAACTATGAACATTTACGAGATTAACGCCTACGTGGCATTATTTATTTACTAAACAGAAAGATCCACACAGCATATTCTGTTTTTGCATTCTAGCGTGGTTTTAATCGTTGTTGTGAGGGCGATCTGGGAGCACACTGCTGCTAGTGCTAGCTTCTTCAAGAGTGGTATTCCAACTTAGGGGAAGATTTGTCAACCAAAGATGTCAGAATTGGCCACTGGAGAGGTAAAAGCAGAAGTCAAGCAGGCGAGCAAAGAAGTCAAAGAAAGCGAAAATGTGGCAGAGAAATATTCTGCCATGACAGTGAGTAAAAACAGCGAGATGAACATGGGGGATCTGACCACTGTCCTCAGCGCTGTGCCCACCCACAAACCTGTTAAAAAGGTACGTTATTATCTCTCTAGTTTTTCTTTCATATTTACAGTGTGTGGACTAGAAACATGGACTCAATTTAAAGGTGGGATATAGCTGGAGCTTTATTATTAGATTGTAAAGCCACTGTGATAGGGGGCAAAGCTACTTATGGGTAATAAACAACTACCAGAGCATCTTGAAATAACTTCAGCGCTTGGAGGTTATTGCAGGATATTCTAGGGAAAAGGATATTACCAAACCACTGCCCAGATAGATTATATAATAAGCCAAACTTCCTTATACTTAAAGATGCACAATGCACCTTTAAGAATTCTATGATCTATGGCATGACAGTTTTTTTTTCTAAATAAAAGGCTAGAAGGGTGCTGTCAGTCCGCTCCATTGCACAAGGAAACGTTTCGCAAATTACCCTGAACATATTTGATGATGAATGGGAAATATTTGAACCATGCTTCTTCTTTTACAACATTGGTCAAACATGTTGCTAAAGAAGACAGCTGGAAGTTGTGTTCCCTCTGACTAAAACATACAAAATCAAGCATTATAACTAATGAAATGCAATTGTTCACTAGTACTTCATCTTAAATTCATGTTGCTGGCTCAACTTAGCCTTGGAAAGATAATTTTCTTTCTTGTTGTGATATTCTTTGGTATGTGAGACACTACGGGACACTGTTAAGATAAAAAATAAACCCTGAACTTTAATCACAGAACTTAAGATAACAACTAATTTGGATTATTTATAGAACAATAGTAATAAATTAATCCCCTTTTAAATCAGAATTTTGGCACTTCATTTGTAAAAAGAAAATACTAAACAGATATTTGGTACAGATGCTTCCATAATACTCATGCAGATTCTGAACTCACATTATGCTCATTGTCAGTACATGTTGCAACAGATGTTAAAAATACATTAATGTGATTTTGTAAACCCCAAGCAGCTTCCCTTTAAAGAAATCTGCTTTTGTAGAAAACGTTTGTTACATATTTTTGTCTTTTTTCCCAAGATGAATAAACACATCTTACACATGATCATCAACCTGTAAGTATTTCTTTAATTCATCAAGATTCATCAAGTGTGTTATTTTTTTCAGCAAATCCAGTTTGTGGAGGACAAACAGGAGTTCAGCAGATTCCCGACCAAAACCGGCCGGCGTTCCCTGTCCCGCTCCATCTCTCAGTCCTCCACTGACAGCTACAGCTCTGGTATGCTGTTTGTTTAAATGTTTCACGCAACTGCTTTAACCATAGCTCATTATTTTATCTCTCAAGCTCTGCCCGTTGTATGTGTGTGTGTTGTTTGTCTGTGCAATCTCCCTTTATTGTAGCTGCATCCTATACAGATAGCTCAGATGACGAGACCTCACCTCGGGACAAAACCCAAGTCAACGTGAAGGGCAGCAGTGACTTTTGTGTGAAGAACATAAAACAGGCCGAGTTTGGGCGACGGGAGATAGAGATTGCAGAGCAAGGTGAATCTTTTGCATTTCTCACTTAAATGTGTTTTTGTCACGTGGCTTGATGACTGTTATGTTGTTTACAGATATGGCAGCGCTGATCTCACTCAGGAAGAGAGCACAGAGTGAGAAACCATTGGCAGGTGCCAAAATCGTGGGCTGCACTCACATCACCGCACAGACAGCAGTAAGATCTCATGTTTCAAATGACATATAGAGAAATATGTTGCCTTATACTATAAGACTCTCATTAAACTGTATTTGAATAACAACATAGTTCATAAACTTCTGAGTGCAGTACTCAAGTTAGGCATTACATTGATTGCCTCAGGTGCTGATTGAGACTCTTGTGGCTCTTGGAGCTCAGTGCCGCTGGACTGCATGTAACATCTACTCTACTCAGAACGAAGTGGCTGCTGCATTAGCTGAATCTGGTGAGCTGTTACAGAAATGTTGTGTTTTTGTATACAAGTTCAATAGTGGGTGTTTGTATGCTCACTAAATCTCATCTCAGCCCTTTATTTGGTGGTCTTATGCACTCTTTATAGGGCATTATAGTATGGCTTTTACTTATGGTTTTATGTTTCAGACGTAGCTGTTTTTGCCTGGAAAGGAGAGTCTGAGGATGACTTCTGGTGGTGCATCGACCGCTGTGTTAATACGGAAGGATGGCAGCCAAATATGGTAGAAGATAATGATACACATTTCAGAAATTCATTTACTTTAGTCTTTGGTATTTTGCAATGTTTGTTAGATTCTTGATGATGGAGGTGACTTGACACACTGGATGTACAAAAAGTATCCAAATGTGTTCAAGAAGATCAGGGGAATTGTTGAAGAAAGTGTCACTGGGGTTCACAGGTAAAGTATTGCTTTTAAAAACAACTGTACAATTGAAGGCTTCTATCATTTATGTGCTTGCGTCTTGTTTCCAGGCTGTATCAGTTGTCCAAAGCAGGGAAGCTTTGTGTGCCAGCGATGAATGTAAATGATTCTGTGACCAAACAGAAATTTGACAATCTTTATTGCTGCAGAGAGTCAATTCTGGATGGGTAAGCAGAGGCTTTCCTGAAATCAGGATTTGTTTCTAATAAAATTAATTTAGTGATCTCCTAGTCACACTTTCATTTTGTGGCAATTTTCCAAAAATCCTTATAAATATACAAAATATGTATGTCAGGCAGATCTTTTGTTACTGTTAGAAATGTTTACTATATCTGGTCTTGATTCTGTTTTCCATCTAATATCTTGAAAGCCATATTGTGCACACAGCTAACTATAATGTCAGATAATGTTTCAATTTTATCTTGGTTAATTATTACCCATGAGTAATTATACTGTTTGTCTTTGTTTTGATAGGATAGTTTATGATTTATTGTTTTATATTAAAGGTCCATTATAAATCAGCATGTTCTTTTCATTATCACAAAATGTCAAAAGAAGAGAATAGTGCAGTGATAAGGTCATACCATAGGCCATATATATGAATGGACATGGCTAACGTGCTAGGAAATGCGCCAAGAGGCTTTTCTGGCTCCTTCTGACTCTGGCTCTAATGGACTTTCTTGGGATCTTTTCGCTCTTTCTGTAATTGGTGCAGTGAGTCTCGTCATTTTGGTCTTAAAATGTTTGTATTAAACCTCTACATGATCCTGATTTTTTTTTTTTTTTGCTATTTTGTCTGTCAAAAAAATCCTATACAACCGTTAAGCCTCACTTGAGTGGTGCTGAACACTGTGGGTGGTGTCACACTTGCGTAGTCCACTTTTTTATACAGTCTATGGGTTATACCCAACAGCCTTTATGGAAAACTGCGCTGTACATGACCTGTCACTTTGCGCAAGAGTTTTTTTTTTTTTCAATTTTATATTTAAAACGCATAATCATTTCTTTTTTTAAATTCTAGTTTGAAGAGGACCACAGATGTTATGTTTGGTGGAAAGCAGGTGGTTGTGTGTGGATATGGGGAGGTAAATCTTTTCATTATTTTATATTGCATTTGAGCCCAGTTTAGTCTGAGTGCACTTGTTGTTTCTCTGACATTAGTCCTCGTCTAGTCTAGTCCCAATTTTAATGTGTGAAAGTGTGAATGCACCCATAGACGGATTTAATAATTGCATCAGTACATTAAGTTTAGTTATTTTATGTTTAGTTAGTTACTATGTGATGATTGCAGGTGGGAAAAGGGTGCTGTGCTGCATTGAAAGCTTTGGGAGCCATTGTGTATGTTACTGAGATTGATCCCATCTGTGCCCTGCAGGCCTGGTGAGTGAAATATCTATGGAAACCTGTCGATAACGGGTTGAATATTGACAGGGCACTGACATAAAAAAATCTGACAAGCTCTAGTAACAACACTTTTGCTCTCAAACAGCATGGATGGGTTCAGAGTGGTCAAGCTTAATGAAGTCATTCGTCATGTGGATGTGATCATAACATGCACTGGTAAATTACATACAAATGCCTGAAAACCATTGCAACTTTGATATACTGGTTGTAAACTATTTTTTATGGTGGTAATTATTTCTGTAGGTAATAAGAATGTGGTGACTAGAGACCAACTGGACCGAATGAAAAATGGCTCTATTGTGTGTAACATGGGACACTCCAATACTGAGATTGATGTGGTAAGACAAACTGCTTTAAATAACTGACCTAAATAATAAAAGTAGATATTCTAACTAGTGAGCTAAATATATAACAGGCTGAAGATAGTGTATAGATATTGTATATAACATTTAGTACATTATTTAGGCAAGCCTTCGAACCCCAGAGTTGACCTGGGAGAGAGTGCGTTCTCAAGTCGATCACGTCATTTGGCCTGATGGGAAGAGAGTTATTTTGCTTGCAGAGGTAACCACATATCATAAACCATCATAGATAGATCATTTTGCTAACTTATTTGTATATTTTCAAAGGGTCGTCTTCTGAACCTTAGCTGTTCCACTGTTCCCACTTTTGTTCTTTCCATCACAGCCACAACTCAAGTAAGCAAGACTGCTGCATGCATTGCATTGAGAATTTAAACAGTAGCTCTTATAATACAGATATTTCATAAACCTTTGAAATGCATAAAAGAACCTTATATGTTTGGTTTTGATGCACTGTGTTGAGCATTGTACCTGTATCTAAATACATAACATAACCACATTAATAGTGCATGTGGTCTATTTCAGGCCCTGGCACTTATAGAGCTGTACAATGCTCCAGAGGGACGATACAAGCAGGATGTGTACTTGCTTCCTAAAAAGATGGGTAAGGGAAAACCCCTTAAATTATCAATTTATAACTTAACTGCACTGCAGCACTAGGATGGCAGTTTGATTAATTTATAAGTTTGCAGCTGTTAATAAGAGTTTAAAGGTGCACTATGTGGCTTTTCTGGTGGAGTGTCCGCTACTGCTTGTTTCAATCGAGATGTTATTGTACTGCCTGGAATGTTCCACAGTACGGCATTAAACATATCTTTTTTGTCTTTATTTTTATTACTGGTTATGTCCCTTAAGAAAAATGTATTTTTACTGTGAGTAGACTCGTCTCTCAACAGCTCTAACCTGTAATTTGGCAGTGTCACATTCCCGTCTCCATGCTTTACTGTGAAACATTTCATGAAAAACATCTCCATGGAGACAAGCAGGTGACGAACCGCCCCCCAGAAAAATTACATAGTTCACCTTTAATACAAACAGATATTTACCACATTGTGACAAAAAGTTAATTTCTTTTTTAGATGAATACGTTGCCAGTTTGCATCTTGCTACCTTTGATGCCCACCTCACTGAGCTATCTGATGAGCAGGCTAAATACCTCGGCTTGAACAAAAATGGTCCATTCAAACCAAACTACTACAGGTACTGACATTCAAATTACTCTTTCCATGTAAACTCAGCTAACTTGTATTGGAAATATTTACTGTGCTTACAGGTACTGATTTGAAGCAGGACTGCATATTGATAAAGGAATGGGCCATAACTTGTGTATTTTATGAATACATGGTGTATTTGAGGTCCTACCCTCAAAAGTCCTTTCCTTTTACTTTAGTTTTACATACAAAATATATAAATTATATAAGTTATATATTGTATATAAGTCAATGAACTGTGCCAAAAATAAGGGGGGGGGGATTTTTAAAAAATCGTTCCTGATTAGTGAGCATAAGAATTAAAATGTTTAGAATAATTTTGCAAAAATGGACAAGCTTTGAGATGAGCTGTCAAATGCGAATACATGCACTATTTCCTGTAGTTATTGAACAGCCATAGTATGCCCTACATTGGTAGTGGTTGTCCATTATTTATTAGGGCGCTTATCTAGTAAGCAAAAAATACACGTGTCTGTGTGTAATGTTTGGTGTTATTATATTATAGCAGGCACTCATTACATTCCGTTTCAATGTTTTAAATAAGAGATATTGATTTACTGATTTTAAAATTTGTTTTTTGGACTTTGATCTATTAGTTTAAAAAAATACTACAAATACAGTATAGAAAGAAGTATAAAATAGATATGCAAAAGAGGAAATATCCCTTTAAAACATGCTTCACTGAAGTGTGTTGGTGTCCATTGCTTGCTCACATTAAACATATATTACCAATCGTGTAAGTGTAAGTACCAATT
Source organism: Odontamblyopus rebecca (assembly GCA_030686955.1). NCBI lineage: Eukaryota > Metazoa > Chordata > Actinopteri > Gobiiformes > Gobiidae > Odontamblyopus > Odontamblyopus rebecca. The sequence continues at coordinate 20,807,048 of CM060656.1, forward strand.
TAGCATAAATATATTTAGAATTATAATCTTGTATAAATTACATTTAAGTAATATGGATAGATCGTCAAACTGAAACATTTAAGCACTTATTGCAATGTTCACAACAGTATGTTTGCTGTGTTAATCAATATATGCTTCACTGTAATTCACTATAAGGGCCTCACCCTATGTATTATTACTTAAATGTCTTCGATATTGCAATTTTTTTTGTTTTTTGTCACAATGTAATTTTAAACATTTACATGATTTTTTAAATTATTATTATGACATTTGCTCAGTGCTCAATTAGTAAACCACAGCCATGTGATTAAAATCTCACTATAATAATGGTATCTGGTCGGGTGACAGTGCCTTGTGACTCTCAGTGACTTTTTAAAATCATGATATGTACTTACATTAAATAAAATTGCAATATATATGGTTAGCTATGCAGAGACAATAATTAATTTACCTCTCAACCTCTGTCAGACGACTGCATTTGGGTATTACAGGCCTCCATTACAAAATATATGGATATCATACTAATTATTCAGCACTTATGCCTTTTATTTTGGTTAGTTATTGATAGAAACATGATTGTTATTATAGCTATTATTATATATTATACTGTATTACTACTGGACTAATGCCATATTAAAAACACCAAAAAAACTGTGATAAGGGAGTTGCACACTGGCTTTAAGTTTCTTAGATACACAATATAGATTGTGTTATTTTGTTCATGTTGCCTGTTCTTCAATAAACCCTTGATAAATAATTGACTTTGATGTTTCTGTTAATAAATTCTTTTTTTCTGTATCTGTTTACTGACATAAATCTGATTTAATAATATTTTTCTACAAATGGAAAAACAGCAAACATAATCCGTCAAGGCTTGTCCACTGCTGATTCTCGCAGATATCCACAAACTCTCGCGAGAAGATTCTGGCCTAAAAATTATGGACGTCGGGGGAAACGGTGGAGGAGTAGCTATAAACAATAAACAGAGAGCTATGATTCCCAATAAAAGCAGAGGAGAATTCACCCGCAATCTACGAAAAGACTCGGAGGTAATGAACGCATCTGCTGGGCTTTCCGCTTTCATTTCAACAAAGAAGATGCAGTAATATTAGCTATACTCGGGGTTTTGGCTAGGGCTAGCACAACTTCATTTTCCACCTCTGTATATTTACAGCGTGTGTTTAGAGTGCCTTGATTGTCCTGTAGCTTAAGCTCAGTTGCTATGCTATGGAAAGCTATAACATCGGTGCCCGTCAACTACATAGTTAAAACCTATATACATAACCTGAAGGTAGTTGGCTAAACTACAACTAAGGAAGCTAACATTGGCCTGGCACAAATCGGACGACTTGTTGAAATGTCTATCGTTTTAATAATACAGCATTTGTTTCTTGATCAGTGCTATTTAATCTAGTTATAACGTGGCTGCTGTAAGTATGAGACATTGTGTTTTGCACAGGGCTTTTCTGAATCCCCGGACTTGGAGTTTGACTACGCTGACACAGACAAGTGGGCTGCGGAGCTGTCAGGTGTGCTGGCCTTTAATTACACTGTTAACCTCTATTTCGTTTTTTTTTTCTTTTACATAACTTTCTTGCTGTCTTTCAGAGCTGTACAGTTACACCGAAGGGCCAGAATTTGCCCTGAACAGAAAGTGTTTTGAAGAAGAATTCAGGGAGCATGGTAAGAAGTAATTCACTTGATCTAATCTTAATACTTTCAAAGAGCCCAGTAGTTCTCAAACTGGTACACAAGTGCCTTCTTGTTTTGATTCCTTTAGAGTGATGTTTTTGTAAGTTTAGTTGTTGGGTGTTGAATGCCTGATGTATTTGCACGTTTTAATTAAAACTTTAATGTTATTGGACTGCTGTGATCCCTTCTGCAAACAAATTTACCCTTTGCTACAAATAAAGAAACCTATGCATTACTACTGGTTTAGAACTAATGTAATCATAGTATATGATCGATATGATACGATTCTCTATAATAAGCTTTTTTCTTTATTCTTTCACCCAGTGTCCGAAAAGAAGTGGACAGAGCTGGATGCTGCACAGCACAGAGCGCATGCCATGCGATTATTGGATGGTCTGGAGGTAATCGCTCGAGAAAAGAGGCTCAAAGTTGCCAGAGCTATTCTTTATATGGCTCAAGGTATGTTTTTTTGTTTCTTATGTTGATATTTATATAGTATTTAGTTTATACGTTCTTTTTCAATATTTGTTTCTTTAGGGACCTTTGCTGAGTGCACTTGTGAAGCAGAGGTGCAACACTGGATGAGATATAACATCTTTCTACTGTTGGATGTTGGGACCTTCTCTGCACTGGTGGAACTCCTCAACATGGAAGTAGAGTAGGTGTTTTTTAAAGGTTACTATTACCTGAATTAGAGCTTTGGAATTTGAAGGAAAAAAATCTAATTAGACTTTTCTGACAATTACAGTTTCTCACAATTACAATTGTGATTAGAAACATATTTTCAAAAGTATGATGCTGTTCAGATTGCAGGAGGAGGACATTTTTCTTTTAAAGGCACGATATTTTGCTCTTTGCAGACATTCTGTTAGAAAAATAATTGTAGTCTTTGTGATTTGATAATTACGCCAACTCCAAATTGCTTGCCCTTTTAACCTGAATGATAATTTTATTGGTCATGTTGGTATAATGTGTTCCCTATTGCAGTAACAGTGCAGCTTGCTCTAGTGCTGTGAGGAAGCCTGCGATCTCTCTAGCAGACAGCACTGATCTGAGGGTGCTGTTAAACATCATGTACTTGATGGTGGAGACGATTCAACAGGATGATCCAGCGGATAAACCCGAGTGGAGAGTTGTCAGGGAAACGTTTAGATCAGAACTGGGTAAATATTACTTAATTGTTTACAGTTTGTTGTTCAGTTTCTTTTCAAATGCTTTTATCTTAACTAATATCTTGTAGGATCGCCTCTTTTCAACAATGAGCCCATTTCTGTGATGCTTTTTGGCATGGTCACCAAGTTTTGCAGTGGACATGCTCCTCACTTTCCAATGAAAAAGGTGCTATTACTGTTATGGAAAAGCATGCTGGTGAGTTATACATTTCTGTTTTTTTTATTCTAGGCTTTAGTTCACAAAGTAATATAAATTTCATATTTTTAGTTTACACTCGGAGGTTTTGAGCAGCTCCAAAGCTTGAAGGTGCAGAGGCGACAGCATCTGGGCCTCCCTCCTCTTCCTGAAGACAGTATTCGGGTGGTCCGCAGCATGAGGGCTGCGTCTCCTCCGGCCTCTGCATCTGACCTCATTGAACAACAGCAGAAACGGGCACGGCGGGAGCACAAAGTAAGATCCTTAAAAGGACATAAAAAGCACATACTTTACAGCTTTGTATAAAAAACAAGAATAAATTAAGCACATCAAATTAAAAGTGCACTGTGTAACTCTTCTGATGTAGTCTCCTTCACTTGCCTCCATGGAGATGTTTTTTCTTTGATTGAAATGTTACACTGTATGGCACAAATCTTGTGTTTATTAAATTAAACAATGAAATGAGTTACTATAGCTAAAAAATCCTTTACAAAACATGCATTCTTTCTATCAGTTATGTGTCTCTTTTAAATTAAAGCCATACTGTGAAACATTCCAGACAAAGTACGTTCATGTTCATGTAGACGTCATTTTCTCTACATCTTTTAATTATAAGATAAATAATATACTATGACATATATTAGACCAGAATATCTCTAATAACCTCTTCATTTACTTGACATCTTAAATCTTGTTTGTCAGGCTCTAATAAAACAGGACAATTTGGATGCGTTCAATGAAAAGGACCCCTACAAAGCTGACGACACTCGTGAGGATGAAGAGGACAATGACGACAATGACAACTCCATCGAGACAGAGACTTTTCCCATCGAGCGAGACGAAGTGATGCCTCCGCCCATCCCACACCCTCCATCAGAGCGGGTGTCCTTCCCCAAAGGCCTGCCCTGGGCGCCTAAAGTCAGGTACTGGAATGAAAACTATACTTCTGCTAGTTTCTGTTTAAAAGAATAATTCTAATAACATATTTCTACCTTTACAGGGAAAAAGATATAGAAAATTTCTTGGAATCAAGTAGAAGTAAATTCATTGGTTATACTCTTGGAAAGTAAGTTATGTTTGAAGAATAGAAGCAGAATTATTTGCATTTGATGGGATATTCTGTTTTATTAATCATCCATCTTTTTTAATAGTGACACTGACACAGTTGTTGGCTTACCACGGCCAATTCATGAAAGCATTAAAACTCTAAAGCAGGTTTGTATTGTTTTTGTATCAACTATTTATCTAAAATTTATAAGGACCAACTTAATTCACAATTTACATGTTTTATTTTCAGCACAAGTATGTCTCCATAGCTGAGATCCAGATCACAAAGGAGGAAGAGTTTCAGAAAACCCCTCTCTCTGGAGTAAGTGTCTCTAAAGATATATGTGTACATATAACGATATCAGTGATGTCCTTCAAATCTGCATAGACTATTATTATTATGCAGTAGATTTGCATGTACTGTTGTTTTTAGGGTGAAGAGGAGATAGAAATGTGTGCAACTGAACTGCTGTATCAGGGCATTTTGCCCAGTCTGCCTCAGTATATGGTGAGTATTTAGTTTATCTAATTATAATAAACAAGTGAAGTTATTGTTGTTAACTGTCCAATAACTCAATGTTTGTGAATACAAGATTGCTTTGCTCAAGATTTTGCTTGCTGCGGCTCCTACGTCAAAGGCAAAGACTGATTCAATAAACATCCTGGCTGATGTGTTGCCAGAGGAGATGCCGTAAGTAAAAAATAGCTTACTATATAATATAGTTATGTCTTGATAATGTCTATTTTTGGCTTGTTTATATATAAATGATCTATAAATTACTCTCTCTGGCTCAAACAGAACCACAGTGTTGCAGAGTATGAAATTAGGCGTTGATGTGAACAGACACAAAGAAATTATTGTGAAAGCGATTTCTGCCATTCTGTTGCTTCTCCTCAAGCACTTCAAACTCAACCACATTTATCAGGTATGGACTTCTTTTAGGTTAATTTTATACAAAGTACATGTATTACTGTGTTTTTGTGGTTTTTGTATGCTTAAAATTTTGCTGTTTTTTTGACAGTTTGAGTACATGGCTCAGCACCTTGTATTCGCCAACTGCATTCCACTCATTTTAAAATTTTTCAACCAGAACATTATGTCATACATCACAGCCAAGAACAGGTAGAAAAAATATGTATAATATATGCTTGTACTGACCTTTGTATTTCTATGATTTTACAAGGCTGTTTCTTTTCAGCATCTCAGTTCTTGACTTTCCGTATTGCGTGGTGCACGAGCTCCCAGAGTTAACTGCAGAGAGTTTGGTATGTTCTATTAAATCTATATACTTAAATATTTTTTTTCTAATGACATATTAATAACAATAAAGCTTTAATAAAACCTGCTACTTTTTGTCTTTTTACAGGAGGCTGGAGATAGCAATCAGTTTTGCTGGAGGAATCTGTTCTCCTGCATCAATCTCTTAAGGATATTGAACAAACTGACCAAATGGAAGCACTCCAGAACAATGGTAATAATAATGTTTTTATTTTATTATTACCTACTTACCTACTGTTTATTGGAAACATAACATTAACTTTTTTACTTGAAGATGTTAGTTGTGTTCAAGTCCGCTCCTATTCTGAAGAGGGCGCTGAAGGTTAAGCAGGCCATGATGCAGCTGTATGTTCTGAAGCTGCTCAAAGTGCAAACTAAATATCTGGGGCGCCAGTGGAGGAAGAGCAACATGAAAACTATGTCGGCTATTTACCAGAAAGTACGTCATCGCCTGAACGATGACTGGGCCTATGGAAATGGTGAGATAAATACTGTAATTAACATAAATGAGTCACACGCATTAAGCATGACTGTACCTGCTTTTTTTCAGACCTGGATGCTCGGCCGTGGGACTTCCAGGCTGAGGAGTGTGCTCTGAGGGCCAACATTGAGCGGTTCAACAGTCGGCGCTACGACAAGAGCCACAGTAACCCAGAGTTTGTGCCTGTGGACAACTGTCTGCAGAGTGTTCTGGGGCAGCGCGTCGACCTGCCTGAAGACTTTCAAATGAACTATGACCTCTGGCTTGAGCGAGAGGTTTTTTCTAAACCCATTTCATGGGAAGAACTGCTTCAGTGACAATTGTTTTTTCATTGAACAGAAAGAAAATTAGTTAAGACAAACTGGCTTCAGTGATGTTGCCTCAATCAAATGATTTAAATGCTGCCTTCAATGTTTTGTAGTGCATTGTGTTGTACATTCAGTTTTACAATTCCTGTAACATAAATGTTCTGCAAAAGCATTAACAGCAAAGTTTTTATCTTTAGGTAGTTAACAACATAAATTTTTCTCTTACGGTTTATCAGGGATACATTTGTACATGCAGCTTACAACTCGGATATTGTAGTTTCTCTAGTCCCTTTTAGATATTCTGCATACTTTTATCCGGGACCACAAACAAACTTGAATTTGACCAATAACCATTAACAGACTTGAGCTTAACGCTAAAGGATCTTCATTTTACACACTGAAGTCAGAGGTTTTAATGAGCTTTCCATCATTATTTTAATCAATTTTCTTTTTTAAACCTATGTATTTCTTGTGGTATAAACAGTATACATTTGAAAAGACCTGCAAGTTGCACATCTTATATTTATCATGGCTGTTTTACCTTAAACACTGTAATAAAATTGCAATATTGAGATCCAGCTTGTACATGTTTACTAAGCTCTGCTCAAAGTATGTTACCCAATGTTTTAACCGAGTGTAGTGTTTTCAGTTTGTTTTTCATTTGCTCTGTAGGAAGTCATGAGGTTCAGGGTGCATGTCTGTAGGGTAATTATCAGCCTAAACTACTAAGCTGAGCAGGACACTTGGCTCTGATTCGGAGGAGCCGACTCCAGAGTGCTACAAAATGGTCTTTGGAGGAAGGGTCCTGGAAACTGAAAAACACCCAAGGAGATATCCCTGTGTTGAGATCACAAATGTCTTGAGATTTTAAAAAAAAATCAGTTTTTATTTTATTTTCTAAATTCAAGGCCAATAGGAATAGAGGATGGCCTTGAATATTTCCCAGCTCGTCAGACTGCTGAAAGACCTGATAATATTTTGGTAAACAGACCAAAATATTATCAGGTCTTTCAGCAGTCTGACGAGCTGTAGTGTCCCTGGACCCTGATGTGTTATCTGAACTATGCAGCACTCCCACATGTTTTTTTCTTCACGTGAGTTGAAGACCCGCCTTTTCCTTTGTGGTGTAACAGAAGAAATGAAACTAAACTAATGCCCGCCAGTTACTGTTTGAAAAGACTGTTTATGTGAGACATGGAGAAGCGCTACACACACAGACAGGGCGGTGTTTTTGGGCGAGCAGGAGCTGATTTGTGCTCCAAACATGACAGTCCTCTGAACGCTTATTGCTGCACAGACGAGCAGGTCATCTGTGAGACCTGTGCGTCCTCGGAGCACAAAGGACACACCATTAGCCTGGTGAGGGAAGAGCGCAGGAGGAAACAGGTGTGTCAAACTTTCTTTTCTGCTTGTGTTGTTTTGCTTTCATGTAAAATAGATGAAAACCATATACAGTCACTGACAAAAGTCTTGTCGCTTATCCATTTTGTAGAAAGAAAAGTTTATAACCTGACTTTAAATTGATCGATTGGTTTTAGAAATGTCTCATGAAAGCTAAAACCCTCCCAAATTACGCTCAATATACTGAAATAAATTTGCTTCACTGAAGAACGATTGATCATTTAATGAACACAGAAAGGTCAGATTTTGGCAAGACAAAAGTTTTGTCGCCAACTGAAAATTGAAAAAATAATTTACTTCAAATACAAAAATATGTTGCATAAGACAATGAATTAAGTAGTGGTGCTGGGAGATCCATATTTAATATCTTGTATGACTTCCATGAGCTTGAAGAACTGCATCCATGCGGTTCGACAATGATTCATACAATTTGTTGATGAAGTCATCAGGAATAGCAAAGAAAGCAGTCTTACATGCCTCCCAGACTCAGAGTTCATCAAAATTCTTTGGTTTTGCCTTCCATGCTTCCGCTTTCATTCTACCCCAGACGTGCTCAATGATGTTCATGTCTGGTGACTGGGCTGGCCAGTCCTGGAGCACCTTGATCTTCTTTGCCTTGAGGAACTTTGATGTAGAGATAGAAGTATGCGATGGAGCACCATCCTGCTGCAAACTTTGACCCGTTTTATGGTTGGGAATGTAAGAGGTGCTAATACTTCTTGATATTTTAGGCTATTGATATTGCCTTCCACAATGCAAATGTCTCGCACACCCCCATACTGGATGTAACCCCAGACCATGATTTTTCCGCCACCAAACTTAACTGTTTTCTGGGTGAATCTTGGACCCATGCAGGCTCCAGTAGGTCTCCTGCAATATTTGCGGCGGCTGTGATGTAATTCAACCGAGGATTCATCTGAGAAATCCACCTTCTGCCACTTTTCCAGTGTCCATCCTTTTAGCAGGCTGTGGGCCTTGGCAAATGCCACACGGTTTTTTAATTGCCTTTTGTTTAGTGCTGGTTTCTGTGCACTGATTCGACCATGGAGGCCATTTTGACACAGAATTCTACAAACTGTTCTGGTTGACACAGGGACTTGAGGTGACCAGGCCTGGTGGAGCTCTGCTGCAGTGGAAAAGGGGCCTTGGATTTTCAAATCAACAAACGGTCCTCCTGAGCAGTTGTCTTGCGGGGTCTGCCGGACCTGGGCTTGTCAAAAACATCTCCAGTCTTTTCAGATCTTTTTCTTATTCTTTGTACTTGACGCTGAGACACATTGAAGGTGTCAGCCACCTCAGCAGTGGATCTGGTCTTCAGCCTCTTGATAATTAACGCTTTGGTCTAAGGGTGGATTTTAGGCATGTTGTCAGAGGTCAAGTTGCAGTTGATGTGAAGGTCTGGTGTGCTGGGGTTCTTTTTATACACACCCACTAATTGATCGATCAGTAACTGATCACAGGTGAGGCTGTAATCTAGGATTGGGTGCATCATATGACAACGCGACAAGACTTTTGTCTTGCCAAAATCTGACCTTTCTGTGTTCATTAAATGATCAATCATTCTTCAGTGAAGCAAATTTATTTTAGTATATTGAGCATAATTTGGGAGGGTTTTAGCTTTCATATGAGACATTTCTAAAACCAATCGATTAATTTAAAGTCAGGTTATAAGCTTTTGTTTCTACAAAATGGATAAGCGACAAGACTTTTGTCAGGGACTGTATGGTCCTTTAGCTGCCTTAGCCGTATATGGCTAAGGCAGCTAAAGGATACTAGTATACAAAGAATCCTAATGTCTCACTGCAAACAAAATGGGCCAAATCCGGAACTAAGAAATGCAGGAGGGCTGGTGACAAAGGTCATGTTCTGAGGGTCCCATGCTCGGCCCATGGGGGAATACACAATTGAACAGGTTCCTTTGTCAGATATGGTTCATGCGGATTCTCTATGGCATGATCTGTGTTGCACAGTAGCCCCTCACTGTGGTCTGTAACTGTGGCCTCATCATAACAAGAACATTTGGTTGGGTTATAGATTCTTATGGGCAATTCCTTTTTTCCTCTGCTCTGCACAACGAATTTAGTAATGCAGCTGCTGCTGTCTACAGTTTATAGACCAATGCTGGTTTTCACACTGATGGCAAAAATAAAGCAACTCTTTAATGTGCTTTTAAAATATGATTTGTGAAGAATGACGTGAAGAAACTAAAGCAGAGATACCAGGAGCTCCTGAGTACAAAGGCTCAGGTCCAGGTGAGTCCTTTAGACATTGCTCCAGTGCAAAAGAGATGCTGAGGTGATGGTAATTCTGTTTAAACTTCAGGAAAAGGCCAGAGAGACAGAAGACTTCTGTGAGGCTGTGATGACCAGAGTAATTGACCTTCTGCAGACCCATTACATGTCCCTGCGACTGTTGATCCAAGCTCAAGAAAGGGCAGCACTGAGCACAGTTCTGAAGGAGGGGGCTGCAGAGGTGAAGAAGAGGTGCTCACAGCTCGACCGCCTGGCTCACATTGACAGTGATGTCCACTTCCTGCGGGTATTGTCATGAGACCTGCCCCCCCCCCCCATCTTCAGTGATCAATGACCAATGACTTTTTTTTACAGGACTGGCCTTCTATGTGTCAGGTCTGTGAGAAAGACTTCACAGAGTTTACAGACAGTCTATACCTGCCCTTTAAGTTGCTACAAAGCACTGTCGACTCTCTTGGGAATCAGTTGGAAGAGTTCTGCAACAGAATATTTAGTACATCAATAAAGAATGGTGTGGTACTTTGGCAACACTTAAATTTAACTGGAATTGTGATGAAAATGATCACATTATTTTACTATTTTTATGTAGCCAATGGACTTGATCATCAGGTATTGCAGACAGAGGAAGATGACATAGATTCTCATGGTTGGTACTTTATTTTTAGTACAAAATAGACTTTCTGAGCACATTTTATTAAATACCGTATGATGCAGTTATGTAACTAATTTTAAATAACTGTCCTTAGATCATGAAAAATCTGATGAAATGGCGCCCCTTGAAATGGAGCCCCTTGAAATGGAGCCCCTTGACGACTCATACGGTTTGTATCTTTGTCAGTGTATGTGTAGTGTAGTGCATCTAAAAAAAAATTAATATCATGGTCCATATTTTTTGTCACTAATTTCAGAAAGTGAACCCCATATATAGACTCATGACACGATGACGTGTCAGTAAAAAATATATTTTAAACATAAATGTCAGGCTTCGGAAAAGTGTGTTAATTTCTATGCATTCAGTACTCAAGGCCCGACACACCACAAAAGACCCTTCCAAAAAGCCCTGAAAAAGAAATGCGTGAAAGTAAAAAAGCCCCAAAGAAAGTAAAAGAAAAAAAAAATGACCCTGTTCCTTTATCCTTTTGCTGTTATACCACAAAACATTGTCCCTCCCATGCCCATTTACGTCTTTTCTTTTACCAGAGGTACATTTTCATTTTCTGTCTTCCATTTCCTGGGTTAACTGGTCTTTCACTGGTCGGTCTTCTCAGGCACTCCTGGTTGATAGATCTGGACTCTGACCCTGGCCTAATAAATCTGTTTTATAACTTTAACTTCAGTATAATGTGATATGTACAACACAATACAATTATGCATCTTAACTTATAACATAGCAGAACACATTCAGTATTTTGTCCAGTGAGCAGCCGTCCCTGTGATTGTGTCGCCCCCTGACCGACTGAGAGACCATTTAAAGCCCTTGCAGGTGTTTTGAGCTAATTACCTGATTAGGGTCACACCATGACTTTCTAAGACTGAACTTTTTGATAATATACTAATTTTCTGAGACACTGAATTTTGGGTTTTCATTATCTATAAGCAATCATCATCAAAATGTCACAAAATATAAGTTTGAAAGCTTCACTCTGTGTCATGAGTTTGTATAATATATGGGTTTGACTTTCTGAAATGATATTCTATATATATATATTTTTTTAGATGTATTTGCCTGACTTGCCAAGAAGGCACACTTTTCTAATACTTTTCTACTTTACCAGTATAGACACTTTCTTTGGCGGTACCTAAATGACCCAAGTGAAGCTGCACATCAGCATGGCGCTTAGATCTTTAACCATAAGTGTATTACATTCTTTTAGATGATTCTGAAGGTACCAGCACAGTGTTTGCAAACCTTAAAACCAGGGCAGACTTTTTACAATGTAAGTTTAAAAATCCAGATGACATAATAGTCCCATCCGAGTCATTTGTGTTTACCTCTGTTTTTGCATTTTCAGATGCGTGCGACCTCAGGTTAGACCCCAGCACAGCTCATGAGGACCTGCTCATATCCAGCGATCTCAAAGAGGTGAGGCTGGCTCCCAGGAGTGCACGAGGCCCTGCTGTGCGTTACCCTGAGCGCTTCCTTAACAGGCGGCAGCTGCTGTGCAAAGAGGGGTTGCAGGCCGATTGCTGCTACTATGAAGTTGAATTTACTGGGGGCAAAACTGAGATTGCTCTGGCTTATAAGGTCATAGATCGAAAGTCCTTTAAAAAGTCTGCTTTTGGTGGGAATGCCAACTCCTGGAGCTTGGACTGCACCCCCACACACTACTCTGTGAGCCACAGAGGGGAGAGTGTGCAGCTCACCTCTGTCCCAGAACACAACCCTATTGGGGTGTGCCTGAAGTTCAGAGAGGGGACTGTGTCCTTCTATGAGGTCTCTGACACAATGAAGTTTCTCTACACTACGGAGAGTGACTTTAGTGAGCCGCTGTATCCAGGATTCTGGCTCGGAGAGAACTGTTGCATAAAGATCTGTGACCTTACAAATGAATTGGGTCAATCATAATGCAAGGTTCATGTTGTTTTTCTCTTTCTTAGTCAGAATATTTTTTTACATTGCTGAATAATGTACTAATTGTGATTGCTGTTACAAATAAGTAATTTGTAATGATCGTTTGACCAAAACATAAATACATCCAATGCAAATTTTACAATAAATTACATCAGTAATTTTCCTATGAAACACTTTGTCTATCAATACAACAGGGTCATTGTCAATACAGTGGAGTTTTCATTTAAACAAATTCACACAAGAGCATTATTTATTTAACAGTTTTTATTATATTCATTTATAATAATGCATCAACTAATGATGGACAAACCACAAAATGCACATAAGGCCCCTCACTGCCAGCTCACTCACATGACATACACATTCTTATGAACTTTATATGGATCCCATAGTAATATTCCTGTGAGAATGTGGCTGCTTTAACTCGCATTCATTTGATCTTTCAGATTTTGACAGTCCTGCTTTGTGTTCAGTTCAGTTCAGTTCACAGTGGCAATAAAACTTTTTTAGGACAAAATTAACACACTGTGGTATTTACATTATCAGCTCAAAGAACACACTTTTACATTTCAATAGACAAAACTTATATTGGAATTTTAAAATTGAAAACTCAAGATTGAGTTCACAGTGCAAACTTTAAGCTGTATGATTTGAGAGAAATATTACTGCAAAACTAATATAATTATTGCATGTAAGTGACCTGCACCTGACGTAGAGAACCAATTTGCTGACCTAAATATTTAATGTTAATTTTATTTATTCTCTTTGTAAAATATCACTTTCAGCATTATACATTTATTGTTGCATGGGTTTGTCTGCACCGCAAACAAGGGCCCAAATGTGATGCACTAAGAATTTGTGGTTGTGAATAATTATATCTCTCCTTGAAGGAAATATACAGCTGAATTATGGTCAGTAAGCCGTAAAACACACAACATGGACATGGCAAAGGTCAGAAAATATTATATCTATATTCCAGATAACTACACACAGCAACACTGTAGATCTATATACAGTACATACAGAACATGTACAAGTCCACAGAACGCATATGTTACATAGACCAGTAAAAGAATATAGCCCCATGCATTTAAATGTGAACATGAAAAAATAATATAGTATTACTGTACTTAAATTTAATTTTGTCCCAGTTCCAACCTCACAGTGCGATATCACGATATTTTGGGATGTTTCTGATTTTTCATGTTTTCATATTTGTTTGTGCATAACTTGTGCTCCACTGCTAGAAAGACATGTGCTTGTACATGTGAGGAAATGCCTCAAAGTTCGAATGCTGTTGTGCTCTTTCACATTTTATATGATTTTTACTTTTAACAATTTTTTCACATTTCTTATTTCATGTTTCTTCTTTTAGTGTATGTCAAACTATAATTCAATTGTGCATAGTTCAGCCATTAGTCAAATTTATGTTGGAATAAAATATTTGTTAACAGTGCAATTGCCTTGTTTCCAGATTTATGGTGACCACTGTGCTTCTAGAGGTGGGCAATATTGGCAATATGAATGAATGTTTTTAGTATCTTGATGACAGTATGATTCAGATATAGTAGTCTACCAGACTGCTAAAACATCACTGTGAATTTCTTGGAAATATTAGTGCAGAAATGTTCAGTAAACTGTACAGCATCCATCCATCTTCCACTTTATTCAACATTTTTTTTAGCTTTTTAAAACTGCTTTTTACTATAGACTAATCACGATATGTGTTATCATTTTGCATAACTCCAAAGTAACAATTGGGATACATTTCTCGTCCACCTGTGTGTGCTGCAACTAACAGATACACCTTACATTTGGATCTCTGAAAGATGAACATGGCTTTGTGCTACTTAAACCTTTTATGGGGCAGTTGTGCTGTGGACAAAACTGAGAACCCTGCACTACAGTGCCCCCCACAGTAGCTTGAAAGTAAATGCGGTATATGTGAGTGCAACTGGAGCAAAGCATCAGGAGTCAGATTCTGGGGTGAGAGGTGAGGGGGGTGTGGTTGGGCTGATGGCGGGGTTTTGGTAGCCCGTTCCATAACAGCTACTTGGAGACAGAGCGTTGGTGTCCACACTGCTGTTACCGGCTGGGGTCAGATAGATTTTGGGTGCAGGAACAGATCCAGGTTTGGGTCTGAGAATGGAGCGGGCTTCGTCCTGCTCCTCCAGGTTGGACATGTCCTTCATCATGTTTCTACGGTAGGACACGGAAAGCTTATTGGAGCCGTCCGATATGAGGTTGAAGTGACGAGCGATGAAGACGAGTGGGAGAGGAAGCATGGCCAAAATGATGAGGGCAAAACACATGGCCAGTGCCCAGGGAGGGTAACTCTGGAAACGCTCTTGGGCCTGTGGACAGGAAATCACGATTAATTTTATTAATTATATATGATTAGTTATACAAGTAAAATGCTAGAAAATTAAATTAATCTACAAAGTAAAAATACAAAGTGTCTAGTGTCTGTAAGGTGACATCCCTGTGAGTCAATATTCTTCAGATCCTGGCACTTATTTTGCCTATTATTTTGCCTATTAAGCCCCATAAAAATGATTTGCTCCTTTGCTGGCCTATTCAAATGTCTTGATCATTAAAGACATCAGCACACACATATTTAGATCATAAATCTGTAACTTTAACCATTTTGCAATAAAACTGCAACAATTATTAGGAAAAGATTAAAGGCTGTTAACACACCATGTAAACAGTTAGACAGAAACAAAAGATGAAGTAGTGTTTAGTCCCCCTTTAATTAGGTAAATTAAATGCAAATTAAAATGCACCCTGACACTGACCAGCTCCTGGACCCATGCGTTGTATCCTGGGGGGCTGATGGCCATTTCAATTATAGAGGCTGAGATCAGGACAATGAGGCAGAGCGGAGACACGTACTTCCACAGGTAAAAATAGATCTGACACGGACGAAACCCCAACATGTCCTCAAGATCTTGCATGAACCTGCAGGGGGCGACACATTCAAATTTTCTATTAGCAAAGTAACTTGAGCATGGCATTTATCTGCAGATATGACATGTTACAGCAAATAGCAGGTTTGCAACTTTATATGCACTCTTTTAGCTTGTAAAATGTGGTATCACATGTTTTTTTTTATAATTTAAAATAAATATATGGGATTACTATAACATTTCTTTGAAATGTTTGAGGCAAAATAGTACTCTAGGTAGTTGGTTGGTTATGTTTTTGATCAGGAAACAGTGTTATTACATGGTTAGAACTTGAGAAGTTGATTTTGAACTCTTAAAGGGCCCATATTACACTATTTCCTGATCGCTGTTAAAATGTTACTTCCTCATCAAAAAGATACTTGGAGTTGAGTTTTGTTTTTCACACATGTTTAATACAAAAAACCTGCATATTTAGGCTGAGTTCTTTTCTCAAACAGAAAGCACTCTGTTCCACCTTGTGATGTCATGTGGTAGTATAGGAACTGCTCCACTGTGTTTTAAAACTCCATACACCTTCACTATAATCATTTGTATGATTTCAATTTCTACTGAACTAAAGGTAAATAGCTTTTAACTTGAAAACTACTGTGTCTTAACAGCTAAAGAATTACACAAACATGTGTGAAGGAAACAAAGCACAACTTCTGTTTTTGATGAGGTAACAACATTATGGCTTAAACCTCACAAGAGTAAATTGTATGTAATATATCACCTTTAAGTTTGACCAAAATATACAGTAGGTTTTAAAATACACATTTTCTCCAAGCAATATGAACAGAATAGGCCTATAATTAAAACCAGGACACTTAATCAACTAACTAATCTATTAATCAACTGACCACTCTGAGGATATCTTTAGGACCTGTATTTGACCACAATACCTCTTAGTGCCATATACCCAAGCCACAGATAGGTTTTCCAGAATGACCACCACAGTGAGAGGCAGTCCAGCAGAATAGTCGTCAAACATGGTGACAAAGTAATTCCCTGAGCGCTGGACAAAGAGGAGGCCGCACAGGAAAGCCACAATGCAGCAACCAACTGAAAAGAAAATTATTTGTTTAACTTATGAATATAATGATATAAATAGAAACTGGTCACATTTTTATATAGCAATGTGTGCAGATACTGGCGGCGAGGAGGGTTAAGTGTCTTGCCCAAGGGCTCAACAACAGCATTAATCTGTGGGAGCTGGAATCACACCGCCAACCTGTGGATCAGTGGATCTAACTGCTGAACCAATGATGTTTTTATGTTGACAGACGGATTCAAACCACCAAGCTGACGCCCCATATAAAACTGTGTTCTATCAATTTTTAGAGATTACTATGTTGTTATTCAGTGCTTTTTAATGCAACTCGTACACTGTCACATGCTGCCTACTGGTCCTCACCCACAAACACACACCCAGGCAAATTTAATCAATCACAGTGAGGTGTGTACTCCCCCAAGAAGAAGATGGCATTAATTATCTCTTTATGCCTATTGTCCATGTTGTTTTTTAAATAAATAATAATAGAGGCTCATGTAGAGCTTTTCCAGATGCTAAAAGACTTGATAATAAAAGCCTTAGCTGCCCTGGACAAATAGACAGAAGTGAGGCTTACATCTGCCTCTCTGACCACCACTCACTCAGAACAAGATGGGTGAAGTGTCTTGCGACAAAACACAACAATAGTATGCATGCACTGGTCTGATTAGGGTTTGAACTGCCATATTGCACACTCCTATGGCCTCTTTTCAACAGCTGAGATGATTTGTGTAGCCAACCATGGAAATTGGTCATGTTTTTAGCAGCAGTACAAAAATGCCCATACAGATATATTAGCAAACACAATGTAAAAAAGTAAACAAAAAAGAGCTGTGGAAAAACCCAGTTAGCTGCTTGGTCACTAGTAGTAAAAAACATTTATCACTCTGTAGTGTCTGAATACTTCTGAATGAACACTATAATTAGTATTTAGCATTTTAAAATCTCTATTGGTTTAACATTTACCTGTAAGGAGCTCCTTCTGCACCTTGTACGCATCCAGGATAGGAGTAGTGATTCCAGTCATTGTCCCGATCATACTGCCAAGACCCAGGTTTATGAGCATGAAGAAGAACATGACGGACCAGAGTGGAGAGGCTGGGAAGTGCGTCATGGCTTCAGTGAAGGCAATGAAAGCCAAACCTGTCCCCTGTACAGCCTGTGGTGATAGTACATAAGACAAAAATCCTTTTTTGTTTTTTGATGTCATATTTTCAAGTACAATCTAGTCCTGTCGCTCATTTACAATTCACATGCAACCACTCTGAATTAGGAGAGATACTAATGGTACAGCAGAATATCCATGGGTTTTACAGTGATATAAAATTGTCACCGTTGATATAGATAATCATTAATGAAAAAGAAAGAATATGATATCATTCTTATAATATAGGCACTTATGTTGAAAGTTGAAGTTGAAAGTCCTATAAAACTGGAAGCTGAAACTCTATCTAATCTATCTATCTATCTAGTACTCTGTCTACTGTGTCATGAAACAGCTCTTAACATTAAACCAAAATAAAGGGTAAGCACCACATGCATCAATACAAAAACAGCTGTGAGACCTTGTTGAGCTCATCCTCCAGGACACAGGGCTCCAGTCCGAGTGTCCCAAAGCCATCATCCTTCACAGTTCTGATAACGCTGTAGATGTCCATGTAGTCTGCGCGGGACAGGTGCGACAGGTTCACATGAGGAGGGATCAGGTCATGGCTCAGAACATTTGAGTTCAGGTATCCCAGGATCTTATCAGCATTCCTACAGGGCACAAGCAAAATTTATAGAATTTCTAGACCCTGAAATGTTCCACAGTATGGTATTAAACTTATCTCCCCCCATGGAGACAAACAGTTGATGCCACTAGGTTGGTTATATATTACAGCTCAGATCTGTGTACAGGAGACTTAATTTCATCTAATTCAACTCCTGTTCTTTTTACAGTTTCAAGATGCTCTTTTGTCGAATCCATAAACTGCATCTGTCTGAAGGCATTTTTAATATAATTTATAATTTAGCAGGACACACAAAAAGAGTGAGTAGTCATAACTTACTCTGCCACACATTTCTCATTCATGATGTTAGCCTTGAAGCCCAGCACAGCGAACACAACGAGAGTGGCCAAAATGGAGGTCAGGAAGTTGATGAAGGAGACCAGCACGGCATCAAAGTGGCAGTTATTGTCGATCTTGTTGTAACTGGAGAAAGCAATGACCCCTCCAAAACCCAAACCCAGAGCAAAAAACACCTGTGTGGCTGCCTCTCTCCACACCTGAGGCTCCAACATCTTCTCCAACTGGAAAACAATTAAGGTACGTTATACTCACAATACATATTTTGTGTAAAGGATTTGGATTTGGTGTTATAGTTTCAAATGGAGAGCATGGAGCTGTATAAATCTATGGGTAATTTACAGCTTTTGAAATAAATATCCCAAATATATACTATACAAAACTATATTCACCTTATGTCTAAAGTCCTTTCACCTGGCAACAATCTTGCTTGTATGTGCAATATAAATCAGTACGTAAACTTGACGGTATACTACTTAGTGTTTCATGTGGATAGGTCCAGCAGTTACAGAACTTTTTACGATAAACCTGGGCACAATCGCTGCACAATTAAATCAATATCAATCAATAATCACTTTATTTGTCCCCAGGGGGCAATTAAAAGGCGCAAAGAGTTGCAGTGTACAGTACAACAATATAAAATTCCACATAATAAATAAGCCACACACATACATTCCTTCAGACATATGAGCGCATGTTTAAAGTGCTCTGATGTTGCAGAACTGAGGAAGGGACGGCTTAGCATTCAGGAGCCGGACAACTGAAGGAACAAAGGTAGATTTCCCCCTCTGAGTCCTACAGTGAACACAGCGCAGTCTGCGTCCTGATGGCAGCCATTCACATCTGGAGTGTAAGACATGTGAGGGGTCCCTGAGAATTTTGAGAGCCGCCCTCACAGCCTGTTGGTCACACAGAGCAGGAAGAGGTCTCACTGGCTGACCAATTATTTTTGAACAAACATTAGCCACTCTGATCAACTGAGACCTATTTTGAACACTGACAGATTAGAACCAGCAAAAACATGAAAAGGACAGAATGCTCTCAATAAATGCGTGGTAAAAGGTCATCATGATGTTTTTATTGGCATCAAATGACCTTAACTTCCTCAGAAGATACTGCCTCTAATGGCATTTTTTAGAAGCTCTTCTGTGTTCACTGAAAATTTTAACAGATCATCAAACAATGTTCCAAGGTATTTGTACTCGTGTCTCTACAGGCTCGCCCCGGATTGTACAGGTGACTGATTCTGCCAGCTGTCTCTGCTTGTTAGAAAAAGTCACGATCATGTCCTTGGTTTAACGTTAAGTTCTAGACCAGAGTTCTCACAACATGTCGCGAACTCCAGCATGACACAGGGACGGAGCAGAGAGCAAGGACAGCAGGATCGTATCATCCGCAAACTTGACCAAATTACAATTATGCCAGTTAAGCAACAAAATCAAAATATTCTCAATTACAATCCACCTCAATTTTAAAATATGAATGACATTATATAAATATTAATTATATAACGAAAATTACATGGTTGACATTAGGTTAAATGGGGTACAAAAACTGGTGAGTCTTACCTTTGGCGTGAACATGTGGGCAATACCATCCACAGATCCTTTCAGCATCAACCCTCGGACCAGAAAACAGAACAGGACCACATACGGGAACAGGGAGCTAAAGTACATTACCTGAAAATACAGAAAGGAAAATAAATGTTTAGGGTTATGATCTTAGGAAGCAAGTTACAATGTCACTTAAGCAATTTATATGATTAATATAATGTAAAAATAAACATCTATATTAATTCAGCTGTAATGTGGTTGGTTAGCTATGTTGGTCTTTTTACAATTCACAATCAGAAGTTTACAGCTTTCAAAGCTTTTCTTCACTGAAAACAAAGTAGGCCTATCAATCATACTGGATAGCTGTGTCTCAATGGTACATACAACACAACAACACATTTAATCCCTTCCAAAAATGAGATTGCACCTTCCCAGATGAGGCAATCCCTTTAATGACAGCCAGACAGACGATGATCCAGGCCACAAACAGAGACAGAGTCATCTTCACGTTGAGTCCACCGCTCTCTGCTATCGTGCTTGTGGTGTTCAAAGTCTGACGGTACCAGAAATACGTGGTGGCTGAGCTTTTGTCACATTCTGGTTCCACAACTGAACATAGAGGATACAGAACAGGTGAGCAATAGGACAGGTGTGAACAAAATGTTAGGTAAGTTTATTTGACTATCAGAGAATTATTGCACTTGATAAAGGTGCACTGTGTAATGAGCTGTTTGTCTCCATGGAGATGGTATTGCCTAGAATGTTCCACAGTGGAGTATTAAATCTATGTCTATGTGAACAAGTTACAATAAATGTCCCGAGCTAGCCAGCAGATAGATAGGTAGTTAGTTTAATTCCATACTGTGGAATGCTCATTTGGACTCTAGAAGGATCCAAATAAATAAAGTCTAATAAAGTCTAGGCAAAGCAATAATATCTTTAAGTAGACAAGGAGGTAGCCCACCACAGTATAAAGAACTTGATTTTAAGGGAACTGTATAACAATTGCTAAACATGCTAGCAACCAAACCAGCAAACCAAATAAAAACCCAGCAGAGGTAATGCTAA
This sequence comes from Odontamblyopus rebecca, assembly GCA_030686955.1. Taxonomy (NCBI): domain Eukaryota; kingdom Metazoa; phylum Chordata; class Actinopteri; order Gobiiformes; family Gobiidae; genus Odontamblyopus; species Odontamblyopus rebecca. Next base: position 20,828,137 of record CM060656.1, read on the forward strand.
CCGTTGAAGCTGGGAGCTGAACAAGGTCATGCAGAGGCAGCACTATGAATCTCTTGGGGAAATGAAATGATACACAGAGTACACAGAAAAGAAACAAGACACTGCATTTTTAACAGTGAGGATGTGCACGCTTTCACATTTGCACAGCATAGACCACATAGGAGTAGTTTAGGTCATTTTAATTATAATGAAATATGAATCATGCTACAGTGTGGATACTTTGGGTGGTTTTGAATATGACCAGAAGTTGATGATAGTAGTCGATTACATTTACTTAACCCCTTTTACTTACCTATTTACCTGTACACATGTAATAGCATTTTACAGTATGCTAACTTTACAATTTTTGTTCACCCAGCTCTGTATTGGTTGACTTACTGGCCAGTGTGCCGTTCCTCCTTATTGGACAGTCGCTCCAAGGCAGAGGATACTGGAATGATTGGAAGAAGTAAAAGATGCTCCAACCGATGATAACATTATAGTACAGCCCAACAAATCCACATACCTGCAAGACAATAGAAAATTGATAATAAGTGAAATCACAATTTTTATGTTTTTTTGTGCCCTCCTTGAACTGCCACCTTAATCTGGAGGGGTTTGAGTGCCCGAATGATCCTAGGAACTATGTTGTAGGTCCAGGGGGACAGGTCAGACTAAGAGCAGTTCAGAAGCCTTTTATGATGAGAAAAACGAGGCCAGTAACATTGCCCGGAATGGTGCTACCGGGCCCCATCCTGGAGCCAGGCCTGGGGTGGGTGTATGCCAGCAGGTGCCTGGTGGCCGGGCCTTTCCCCGAAGGAGCGATGTGGGCCTGCCCTCTTGTGGACCCACCACCTGCAGGAGCTGTGTTCGCATTGCTGGCAGTAAATCAGACCTGTTCCCGGTGCATGTTGGACTCCGCCAGGGCTGCCCTTTGTCACCGGTTCTATTCATTGTATTTATGGACAGAATTTCTAGGCACAACCAGGGGCCGAAGGGGGTCCAGTTTGGGGACCACAGGATCTCATCTCTCTCTTTGCGGATGATCTTGTCCTGTTGGTTTCCTCGAACCAGGACCTTCAGCGTGCACTGGGGCGGTTTGCAGCTGAGTGTGAAGCGGCTGGGATGAGGATTAGCTGTTCCAAATCCAAGGCATGATTCTCGATTGGAAAAAGGTGGCTTGCCCTGTCCGGGTGGGTGGGGAGTCTCTGCCTCAAGTGGAGGAGTTCAAATATCTTGGGGTCTTGTTCAAGAGTCAGAGGAGGATGGAACGTGAGATTGACAGGCGGATCGGTGCAGTGTCGGCAGTGATGCGGTTGCTGTATCAGACCGTTGTGGTGAAGAGGGAGCTGAGCCAAAAGGCAAAGCTCTCGATTTACCTCAATCTACGTTCCTACCCTCAGACTGCGGATACAAGCAGCCAAAATGAGTTTCCTCTGCAGAGTGGCTGGGCGCTCCCTTAGAGGTAGGGTGAGGAGCTTGGCCACATGGGAGGGGCTCGGAGTAGAGCCGCAGCTCCATGTTGACAAGAGTCAGCTGAGGTGGCTCGGGCATCTGTTCCGGATGCCTCCTGGACGCCTCCCTCGGGAGGTGTTCCAGGCATGTCCCACCAGAAAGAGGCCTCAGGGAAGACCCAGGACACGCTGGAGGGACTATGTCTGGCCTGGGATCGCCTCGGGGTCCCCGCGGAGGAGCTGGAAGAAGAGTCTGGGGTGAAGGAAGTCTGGGAGTCCCTGCTTAGACTGCTACCCCAGCTACCTGGCCCCAGATAAGCGGAAGAAAATGGATGGATAGACAATTTTTATGTATTTGGAAATGTAATTGCATTGCCTGGAATGTTCCACAGTATGGCTTGCATGATCTTGCATATAATCAATGTGTTTTAAGGGGTCAACTCTCTTCAGATCTGACTGAACTGATGACCTGACCTGCTTCATCGAGATAGATAGGTTCAATGCCATACTGTGAAACATGCTAGGCAAAACATTAACATCTTTATGATCTCCACGGACAAAATCCAGTGGCAGAGCCTCTACCAGAGAAGTCACATAGAGGACCTATAATTCCACAGCTTTTACAAGACTTTTTCGTACTATGCCAATCTGCTGTCACTCTTGTCTGTCTTGTCAATGAGGACATTCAGAGTCTAAATAAAGCTGAGAAAAGCATGAATAATTAAAGTGCTCTCCTTTCAGCAGCGATATGGGCAGGATATTTATAGCTCTGCAGCAGTGTCTTTGCTCAGGGAGGACGGACCATTGATTCCCAGATATTCCAATAGAACGAGTGCTCGGGAGAGAGACACACTGACTCCACATGCATTCTGGATAAGGATCAGTTTCATGGTGATATTGACTTTCTGTACTATACTACATTATCTCATATGTGTAAAGATGGACAACAGTACCAGAGTAAACAATAGGGCTATACGTTACATAAACAGACTTACAGTAAATCACTCCTTCTCAGTTAAATAAATCTAAAAAGGTGAAGTATGTAACTTTTTCTATCTGACAGCTGTTTATCTCCTTTGAGATATAATTGCTTTGCCTGGAATGTTCCACAGTATGGCATTACATTTATGTATTGTTTATTCTTCATTCATTCACTCATTCAATTATTGTTTTTATCTTGCAAACAAAATGGATTCTTCTTGTGCTCTCCACAAATCTGACCTGTAACCTGGCCTTGTGAAGCCCTCTGCTTGCCTTTTTGGAAATAAATAAATTTAATGCCATATCATGGAACATTACAGTAAAAGCAATAATATCTCATGGGGACAACCTTAAACCTTCTGCAACTTATATCTATTCTCTTCTCTTCTCCAATACCATTACATTAGGAAATGAAAGTATATCTCTGGTCTGTTTCACCTTGTGTCATGCAGGTCTGTGTAGAAAAGTGGCGGTCCTACAGTGATTTACTGAAGAAAAAAGTTAGACCAAGATGGGCCCCCCAAAGTGCGCTGCAAAGAATTTGATGTGCACGTTGAACACCTGGGCAGTGTGCGATCGCAATCAGTTAAAAAAAAAAGTTCTGCCCTATTGGCCTGTGCCTAGGATGCCCCTGGTGTAGAAAGAAATAAGTCATTAATAAAGTTATTGTGTAAAAGCTCTCACCATGAGGCTGGACATCCCAATCCCACCCAGACGAGGACAGACATAGTTCCAGACACCGATGCTCCCTCTGCGAATCTTCTGTCCCACAGCCAGCTCAAGGAAAAACAGTGGGATCCCAATAATGAGGAGTAGGATAAAGTACGGCACCAGGTACGCTCCTAAAACATGGAGGTTTTGTATTACTATATTTTCACTGTATATTTTTGAATACTGGTTATGTGAACTGAAAAACCAGTTATTTTACAATTTGGTGCAAGTTTATTTATTTTCCCCAATGTAGCCGCCTATGGTGATTCTTAACACCATAAATCACACTAAAGCATATATGCAGACAAGGTATATGTGAAGTGTCTTTCCCATGAACACAATAGCAGTGAGGACTGAACAGCCATCTATACCTATCTATAGTTATCTTATATGCGTGAATAATGAAATATGTTCTGTATTCTTTTCCATTCTATTCTACAAATGGTCTTTTGAGACTAAAAGGCTTGGTTACGCAGGAAAGAGCAGACACAGTGATAAGTGGCCACAGCACACAACTTTAATGTGTTTGTAATAGCCCCACAGACTGTAAATTAGACAGTGAAAAGTAGCCGTAGTCCATGCCCCATAACCTTGGACTAAATGAGTCTGCAGTTTGTACGTTATCATTAGTGGTATTTATTATGTTGTAGTTGTAAAACTAACGCTGCTTCACTGTTACATAGCATTAGCCCGTAGATTAACACATGTATCAGATGAATCTCATGGGAAGGCTAGCTGGTCTGTGGTATACTATTACACTCATTTTTTTGGTGCTTTGTGAGTCTGACCTGCTGCAGTACAGATCAATAAAGCAGCTATATTTAGACATGCTTTTTGCATAAAGGGCCCTTGGTACGAGACAATATTAGTTTGGGAGTGCCAATGACAATAAGCATCTGTGCTGTTACTGTACCAAGGACCAGAGTTGATGTGAATGGTCAGTGGTCCTATACATGTGTCGACCAGTGGCTTTTGGACCAATTAGCTTGTGAACATTGAGACTATGTGTTAAAAATCTCTTAATCTATAAGTATTACAGTGTTTGAAGGGAACACATGCAAAAAAGGTAAAGGTTGACCAAATAGAAATAAAAATGCAGTCACATTAACAGAGGGTTGTCAAAATAATCAATAGCCAGATACTAATACTCAAACTAGTATAGAAAGAAACCACACTCATTTCAGCAAGTATCCATTCTGAAGATATTGCATAAATTGGACATTAGACTTACTTAATAGTTTTAGAATTGTTGTGATTCGTGACCTATGTTAGGACTATAACACCACAGTAATATTAAAGAATGTTTATTTTGTTCTGAAAAATAAATTATGTTGTATAAAAAAAAAGTAAAAAATACTGTAGTATTTTAATTGTCGTATATTGGCTCTAAATATGCCAAAGCTTGAAGCCATTTGATGAATGACTTACCTCCTCCATTTTTCTGACACAAATAGGGGAAGCGCCACACATTACCGAGTCCTACAGAAAACCCGACCTGGGCCAGGATGTACTGCAGTTTGCTGTTCCAGGCGGGGCGCTCTTCATTCTCTTGGATCTGTAGCTGAGGGTCCTTCTTACCCCCTGTTCCAGAAACATTCAGAGAGCTGTTTTTATAGTCCAGTGGCTCTTCGTGAGCGAGTAGATCGGCCACAGATTCAGTCACATGTTCATGACTTTGCGCCCTCTGCGTCAGTTTGCTGTTCTTCGGCATCAGGAGGTCAGGTGAGGGGCGAGCTGGGACTGGACCAGGTCAGGTGGCCTTAAGAGGTTCTGCAGACTAAAGCTCTCTTTTCCAGGCCAGTGTAGTGAATCTGGAAAAAATATAGAATATTTTTTATGGTTACAGCATTATTGTGTCATTCTCTGTAACTGCAGTGTATTTTAACCTATGCCATACTGTAATGTAGGCCTATAAACCAATCATAAGAACATATACACCACAATACTGTTGTATTTATTCCAATAATTTCTCAACCAGATTATTCAAATGCATTTAAATGTGCAACGGACCATTAATCTGCATCAGCATAATACAGGTCTGAGCAATATAGCAAATAAAAAGTATTGATTTCAGGAACATAAATAAGGCTTGTGTCTTTAAAATTTAAACTTTGCTCCAAACTACATACTTTTAATGACAAAGGATTGACTGTAGACCTCTCAATTAAAAAGACTGAGTTACTGAGTTATTGATGATCAAAAACCACTGAATCTAAATCTCAATTCAAAATGAATTAATTGCCCAGGCCTACCATAAAATAATGTTAAGATCCTTAAACCAATTTCAATGTAAAGAATGAATATGCTGATTTTCCTTTGGATATATAGAGAGAAGATAGCAGCACTGTCACTTCATTTGACACTTGATTAAGCCTATAATATGGCACACTACAAACTACTACAAATCACTCTATTTGTGGTGCCAAAAAATTCACAACTAATTCAACTTCAATTTTGGCCTTTGAAAACTTAATCTCATGGCCCAAATTTACCAATCCAGGAAACTGTTCCATTAAATTTACCAGTTCTACAAGATTAACTTCAGTGAGGCTTTTCCCTCTAAATCCTGTAATCCTCTGGCAGCAGTTTTCATTCATTCAGATTTACCCCATGTAGTTTGGGATGTCCTGAATACCATTATATACAATCGGTTTGCCATTTCTTTTATTCCTTCAGCCATTAGGCTCCTAAATGCAGAGGTCTAGGTAATGTTTTTCTTTATTTGAAATTTGTCTTTTAATAATGTTGGTTCTATTATTATCTGACCTCTTGCACTAGCACTTTGTTCCTTTTACACCTTATCTTATGCCCATTTTTGCACTCTGCTCAAATGTCCACATGAGCTTGTGTCTGTTGATGTTTGTGCCTATTATGCTGCTAAATGTGATGTGACTGCAAACTGAATTGCCCCTCGGGGATAAATAAAGTTTTCTGAATCTGAATCTGTATTCACCAGCTCCCCTGAAGAATGCCTTTAGATCTATAAGGTTAACGCAATGGAAAATGGAAATGCTATTCTCTGAAGTTATGTGGCGTTAGATGTTAATGTTGTTCACATAGTGCTCTATAGCCTGTTCCCAATTTTATATGTGGACTTTGCTCTATGTTTTCATAATAGTTATAAAACATTGTTAGCCATGCATAACATTTCATCCCAAATGATATGAGACTGAGATGTTCTTTATCCATCTATTGCAGAAGTGAGCATGTGGAAATGATGCAATAATCCGAGGCTATTCACCAGCACTGCTGTTCAGACCTCTCCTCTCTATAATCCTGTGTGCTGTACATTGACATCTCTGCTCACTCTCTCTTTCTCTCTCTCTCTTCTATCCCACACATGTCGACCAAAATACGTAATATCAATCACTGCTGCATCATTCACTCAGGAAAGTAAACAGAGCCCAGAACAGCACCAGTAATCCAGATGAACATAGACACGCTCAGGCCATGTGGGCAAAACATGCCCTCACCCACCAGTCACACTTTAAGACCGTTGAGTCACTTCAATTTCTCATTCATTTAGCGATGATGTGCACCTGATTGAATGACATTTGCTCCTGGACTGAGTATGATTAAACATTGTTCTGAGTAACAATCCTTTTATTGTTGTTTATTGATTACTTTGACCACTCTCTGCCTGAAACCTGATGTCAAAGTGACCCTCAAGGGCCTGAATAAGTAGCAGAGTATACTGCACCTGCTGTCTAAAAGACCAGCAAATGCTGGAGACCTTTGAATGTTAATTACATCAACATATATGACCAAAACAAAACAAGCACGTGCCCATGTCCCAAAGCAGTTGCCCTGTTTAGTAGTCCAACCCAATAAAAAGTAAGCCACAAAAGTTTTACCTAAAACTCTTATGCGTCGTGTGCAGTTCTTGTGCTTCAATGGAGATTAGCGCTCCTATCCAGACAGAGACATGGACTAATCCGCATGCATCGCTGTTATGACTGTTTGGACCTGATCGCTCTCAGGACACTGGAGGACGAAGCATCACATGCTGCTGCCCCGCTCCCCTCCAACATCCGCACGAGGGAGGGGTGGAGTGGACCAAACGTGACGCACATAGTTCTGCACCGTGGGCTACGTTTAAAAATGATCGATTATAGGCGCTCATTCATGTAGCTTAACACTATTGTAGGGATTTCTACTGGTGACTGTGATGGGCAGATGAGAGTGGGACAGATGCTATCAAGGTTATCCACTCCCACCTGAGGAGGGGTGCTCTGACGCGCCGCGCGTCACCGCTGAATGAAAGGGGTGAAAACACGCTGCTTCTGCGTGAGCACTTGGAAATGTCAGAAGTGGTTGTTGAAGGGAAACATGGCAACGGGTCAAAGAAGATTTTAGAGGGATGAAAGGTGCAGACAATAGGAAACAGCAATCTTATATCCACTGAGTAAAGGTATAGCCTATTTTCAAATCATCATAACTCTGCTTGATAGTACATAGACATAGTCAAATGTTCAGCCTTCAGAAGCCATTCATTTTACTTTTGCATGTGAATAAATATCAGTTGTATTGCAGGACAGACATTGGTGGTCTGAGCTCTATATTGTGACAGAGGACACACAGTGCAGACACATCACACCCCTGATAATAAATCACCCGAAATAAGCTTCAGTTTTACAGAGAAAAAGATTTTATCCACAGACTAATAGTCATTCTGCCCATGTACAGTTTTTCTGCCTGGGCCTTTATCAGAACTTTACATTTTTTCTATCAGACCCTCACTTTTTTCATATAACCTGCAACTTTGACATTGTTATGACATTCATTCAGGGCTATGCATGACCTCTATCAACATACAATAGGGGCTATACATGGATGTTTTTTCAAGGTCAGTTACAATTTCAATATCAGGTCATCTAAAAACAAAACCTCATTTGACAGAACAAAGGTTAATTTGGCTCATATTGCATACTGTAGTTTTTTTTTTTTTTTTTTTTTTTACAAGAGATGCACATACACTTCTGTTGAACAAAATAGTGCTTTGTTGATGAGTATTCATACCAGGTGATTGGAAAACATGACCCCCTGCTGTGTTTCTGCAGCAATTTGACCTTTTTGAGTCCCACTTTTTGACGTACTTCTCAGAACTGACGATGTGAACAGTTACCACAGCAACCTCAGGATTATATGACTCTCTGATCACTCTGCTCTCTCTTCCTCAGTCCACAGCCTAAACTCATCACTGATTTGACTCAATATAAAGTGAATTTTTATGGCACCAACCAAACCTATAAAGAATTTTATTTTATAATGTAGAGCTATTTTCTACACTGTTAGAAATTTTCTGTAAATTTTACAGGAACTTCCTGGCTAATAGTTGCCGTAAATTTACTGTAAATGGTATACAGGACTGTTACTGTAAATTTATTACAAGGTACTGTAATTAATTACAGTATCATCATGTAATTTTACAGGTGTGTCCAGTAATTTTACAGGATACATTACTGTAAATATTACAGCAAAAGGTTACATTTACAGCAACCCAGTAGCCAGGAATTTCCTGTATTTTTAGGGATTTATTGTAATTTCACAGGACAGCATGTTGTAAATATTACAATTACATGCTGTAACTTTGATAAATTATTTCAGACTTCTACAAAGAAAAACAAAACAAGCAGCATATTTGTTGTTCACACTTTTATTTTTATTTAAAATTCAGCATTGTGGCCGCTATTATAGGTTTAACAATTTCACTAAAAAATAAAAACATCAGCCGACCAGTCTACAGGTTTAACAATTATTATTATAGGTTTAACAATTGAATTAAAACAAATAATTAAGCATCAGCTGACCAGTCTATGGACTGGAGAGGGTTACTACGGATTAAAACAAATCTGAGCAGTGCTGATCCTGTATGTGCTGTGAGGTGGATATATAAAGTGTGTGTGTGTGTGTGTGTGTGGTGGCTACATCAGGTATGTGCAGTAGTGGCTTCAGTAGCATCTCCAGTAGTATCATCTGGTAGCATCTCTGTCTCCCATTGGCTGATATGTTCCAGTTCCATCTCTGTGCCCTCGCACCCGTTCACTCAGTCCACCCCGGCACATGCACTGACCAGTCTGCCAAGAGGGTCCATGGGCTACCCACCAATTCAAAGTCCAACATTTTTCTTAGTAGTGTACATACTGGTGCGTTCAGCCCTGGTTTCTTCTATGCTTTGCTGCTGGTCTGGGAGTGAATACCACAAAAGGCTCTGAAAACAGAAAGAGAAAAACACAGGAGGTCACAGTTAAGACTGATATGCCATGGTCTTACCCTTGACATGGATATTGTATGGTTTTTTCTAGCTGAATGACTGATTGTGTGTATGTGTGAGTACATATGAGATGGAGAGTGTATTTTTATTTTATAAGAATGTCTGTTTGAGGGTGCTTGGTGGAATCAGTGGTGTTATGGTCGAGATGCATTTAACATTTAAGAGTGTGCCCCTCCAGACAAACTGTAACAAGTGTGTGTGTGTGTGTGTGTGTGTGTGTATGTGTATGTGTGTGTGTGATCAGTCATCCCCTCTCACTTTCATCCCCCTCTCACTAATTAGATAGCATAATCTGATCATTCATAATGTAAAAATAGTTTTGTATTAAGTGGGCCAGGTCAACTTACTGTCATCCCTAACACTACAAAATAAGTACAAGGATACAAGGAAATTTCTTTGTCACCTACAAAGATACTTGTGTAAAACATAGTGAAATGGGAGCAGTGGTTGTTACATGGTGTGGCCTAGGGACCCATAATTTCCCATCAGCAGGAAGTCGCGACCCAAATTTTCAAACCAATTCACTAACATCAGTAACTGATTTGTAATTAATAGAATTTTCCTCTAATGTAGTACCCTGGCAATACATCTGACAGGGTAATCTTTTTTTTTTTTTTGTAGTTTTTTGTTTTTAAGTACAAGCTCCGCAACCCACCCAGAACCCACTTTGGGTCCCGATCCACCAGTTAAAAAACACTGGTATGAAGGAAGGTATGGAAATGTAGGCCTATCTAAGTATAAGTGAAGTATAGAGGTGTTTGTGTGGGAGAGATAATGTGTGTGAGTTTGTTTGTAGGACAGAGGGACTGTAATAACGCCTAGTCCTTACTGACTGGTAAGGACAAACTGGTGTATGTTATGATGGATGTGTGTGTGTACATCAAGTTTTGGTGATGACCATTTTCATAATAATGAAAATGTATAATTTAAACAGCACGGTGGCTGAGTGGCAACACTCAGGCCTCACAGCAAGAAGGTTGCGGGTTCGATGCCCGGGCCTTTCTGTGTGGAGTTTGCATGTTCCTCCCCGTGTCCGGTTTCCCCCATCAACCCAAAACATGCCCGCACCCCTATGAACTAACATCAAGGACCATGTTGTCCACCCTCCTGTGGGCTCATCACCTGCAGAGGGGTTCATAGGGGGGGTCAGGTGCTATGAGGATTGGGCAGTAAACTGCCCCCGCGACCCAGCTGGATTAAGCGGGAGAAGATGGATGGATGGATAATTTAAACACACCTCTGGATGAACTCAAGCGTGCTTGCAGCTTATGCTGGATACTGTAGATCAAACACGTAATAGGCAGCAAAGACGGTTGTCAATCCAACCAGGAGGTTGCCGGGAGCCCCCATCACACACACTCCTTCAATGGACATGAACCATGTGTCGCCATGCAGTATATCTCCTGAAAACAATCACCAATATAACTAAAAAATGCAAAACACACTAGAGCTACCTAAAATGACTTCTTTAATGGTCATGTTGAGAAAGACTCGCACACTTCCACTTGAACATTATTTCTTTTGACCGCCACACTCTCCCAACTCAAAAAAAAGACATTAGGAGCAGTCTTCCCTCAACCACATGCATTAATTCAAGAATAAACATCTACAAAGTAAGGAAAAATTATACCTGGTAAAACTAACTGAGGTTTGCTTGGCAGTGTCACAGACCTCTGTACGTCAGTAACTGAAGGCTGGAGAAGAAAAACAGTTGAGTAAACCACATGCTGTCATGTTGTACTCAACAGCAAGGGGGAAATCAGCTTCAATTTATGGTGCCAAATGTACAAATGTATGAACTTTTTTTTAAAAGACTGAACTGCTGGCGGTGGCACGGTGGCTGAGTGGCAACACTCAGGCCTCACAGCAAGAAGGTTGAGGGTTCGATCCCCGGGTGTGGAGTTTGCATGTTCCTCCCCGTGTCTGGATGGGTTTCCTCCGGGTAGTCCGGTTTCCCCCATCAACCCAAAACATGCCCGCACCCCTATGAACTAACATCAAGGACCATAATGTCCACCCTCCTGTGGGCTCACCACCTGCAGAGGGGTTCATAGGGGGGGTCAGGTGCTATGAGTATTGGGCAGCAAACTGCCCCCGCGACCCAGCCGGATTAAGCGGGAGAAGATGGATGGATGGATGAACTGCTGGCTTCGGTCTTAGGGCCATGCTAATCAGTGGATTGTGTTAGAAAAATGTGCAAAGTGTCCAACGCAAAGGATGGGGCTGGTATTATTTTTGTTCATTAACAATCAAAAAACAGCAGGACAGAGACTGAACGGAGTGGTTAATATGTAATGCAAGTTATACTCATAACTTACTGGAACTATTTGCTCAGCAGAGCAGCTGCCATCTGTTTAGCAAATGTTCACACTGTCCCATTAGAGTAGGGACACAGTCAGAGAAGCTTATCCTTGATCCTTTATCCTTGGATCACTAGTTATACGTTTATTTCAAGACAGCACTGTATAATCTGTGAAGTTTCCTTTCTGACATTTTTCAATATCTCAAATTCACACAGTCGAAGTCCTTTGCAGTTCACTTTCAGGTCTTCCATTATCATACCCCCAGCCTCACTTCTGCATTTGCACAAATCCCCAGTACTTTTCATCCACTTCAGCCCATTTATATTCCTCTGTGCTCCCTCCCTCCTTGGGCTCCCTGACGTTTTGGGTCAAATGACAATAGTCAATCAAGTATTGTTGAGAAGAAGAGGTATATTCTCTACAAATGAACCTAAATGTAATAGAATTAGCATGCATCAGGGTACAGGTGTGTGCAGGTGTTCTGACACTGGTGAAAATGGGTCATGGTGGCCTCTGGTACACTGCTGTTCTTTTCCACACACCCTTCACACAAAACAGAGTGCTGTAGTGACAAAACACTCCCCAATGCTCAGTGCCACAATTAGTGTTATTAACAGCAATATTGTAAGCTGAATTTTTTTTTTCTGACAACCATCATTAATTAACAAATTTGACTTATTGTGGCATGTTGCCTTTCAGAGGTTGGAAGACAAGAAATTAGTGCATTGTCTTTGTCATTAACATCACTTTATGGGACTAGTTGATTTCTGACCTGAGACATTTGTGACAGTGTGCAGGCAAACTCCAACAGATGGTGTCTCAAAAAAGGGCCAGCCCCCCAGTGGGGCGAGGGCAAGCTCCTGTCCCTGTTCCTATAGGTTATAAGCTTAACAGAAAGCAGTAAGATATAAGGTAGCCTAAGGTCTACCCCCATCTGGTGGTAAAATTAACGTATCACATCACTTTGAGTTTTAGGACCGAGAGAGTTTAGAGTTGAGGCGAAGCGAAATGATTTACGTCGTAATTAAACTATGTGTAGTATGCGAACTGGATAGTCTCACCTTTAGTATTAGGTGTGAGATGTCTGCTAGAGACCTGCCTACTAATGAGGCTAAAATGTCTAAATAAGGATATGATTACTGATATAATCTGACTTAATTATTTATGGTTTTATGGTAAAGTCTTATCAAATCGTTTTTACTGTTGTACTTTGAACCCAAAACTGAGCCGCACCCAGATTTATAATAAGCGAATGGGCTTCAGTTTAACTGACGTGACATTCCTGACAGCCAATCACGTGTCTGTTACAGTGGAGGGGGCGGGACTTCCGCTACAGTAGTGCCAGTAGATCTAAGATGGCGGACGTGTCGCCCATCTGAGTGAGTGAAGAAGCACCAAAAAATCAAGTTAGTTTGGATCTAGTTTAACTCTATCTAGACATTTAACATCGAGTTTTCGAAAGACTTCGGCCTTTGGAAATGAAAGGGAAAGAGAGATCGCCAATAAAAAAGCGCACCCGGGGTCCGGATGAAGGAAGAGACCGAGGAGGAAGCCACTCGAGCGGCAAGAAAACTGGATCCCTATCAGCGTCTGGTAGCAACAGCTCAGTCCAAAGCGGCGCTTCTTCAAGGCGGAATATACACCCAGATAAAAGAGACATGCGGGACATGGAGCATATTTCATCTGGAAGGACTAGTGGCGGATACGACTATGGAGCTAAAACGCACGGCGGCGCTGATATTTCTCCCGAAACCCGCTCCGCTTCACGGCCTCTGCCTAACACGGAATGTGAGTACAAGACTTTGAAAATAAGCGAACTGGGCAATCAGCTCAATGACGAGGAAATAGAGGACGGGCTCTTCCATGAGTTTAAAAAGTTTGGAGATGTCAGTGTTAAAATCAGCAGAGAAAACGACGAGAGAGTAGCGTTTGTCAACTTCCGGAGACCAGATGACGCACGCGCAGCCAAACACGCTCGTGGACGCCTTGTGCTTTATGATCGCCCTTTAAAGATTGAGACTGTTTACATAAACCGCAGGAGGAGCCGCTCTCCCGTTTCCAAAGACAATTTTCTCCCAAATCAAAGACCCTCGCACCCTCAAAGGCCGCTCTCGCCCTCTGTAGGCTACAGAGACTACCGCCTTCAGCAGCTAGCCCTGGGCCGCCTGCCCCCGCCTGCTCCGCCGCACCTCAGAGACATGGAGCGGGACAGAGACTTTTATGACAATCGCAGCAGACCGCCGTTCATTCCTGAATGCTTTCGTGATGATGACCCGTTGAATTCTGAGGACGGACAAAGGCCAAACCGGACTCTGTTTCTGGGAAACCTTGACGTGAGTTTGACTGAGAGTGACCTGCGAAGAGCATTTGACCGCTTTGGAGTCATCACAGAGGTGGACATAAAGAGAGCAGTGCGAGGCCAGTCTAACACCTATGGATTTATCAAGTTTGAAAACCTGGACATGGCCCATCGAGCCAAACTGGCCATGTCTGGGAAGGTCGTGGGTCACAGCCCCATAAAGATCGGTTATGGAAAGCCCACGCCCACCACCAGACTGTGGGTTGGAGGACTGGGCCCGTGGGTCCCCGTTGCTGCTCTGGCCAAAGAGTTTGACCGCTTTGGGACTATTAGGACTATAGACCACAGAAAGGGGGAGGCATGGGCATATATCCAGTATGAGAGTCTTGATGCAGCACAGGCAGCTTGGACTCACATGCGTGGCTTTCCACTGGGAGGCCCAGACCGCAGACTTCGAGTGGACTTTTCAGAAGCTGAGCCACGCTACCAGCAGCAGCAGCAGCAGCCGTACATGCAGCTACCACTGCCAGTGTCCCACTTTGACCTGGTCTCGGAGCCCTTTGCTCATAGACTACCAGACCCTGTAAGACTGAGGGACAGGTCTCCTCCTCTTCCAGCTCGCTTCAGAGATAGAGACCCATACCCCCCCGAGTGGTCCGGTCTCAACATTCATGAGCGCATGAGAGGACCCCCTTTTGACCACACCGACCGCCTGGATCGTCATTCCAGAGACTGTTGGACCGCTGAGCATGAGCGGGACCTACAGAGTCGTGACCTGGGTCGCAAAAGGAGACATTTGGAGGACGGGTGGCGGCACGACCGTTCTCCGGACCACAATGACTATGTCCCACGTCGCCATGGTAACTCATTAGAGCGCAGCCCCGGAGGCAGCAGCCGGGACGGCCGCTACAGTGACTCTGAGCGCCTGCCTCGGTCAGGTCGGCCCTCTCCGGTCAAAGAGAGGAACAGTCATGGCTTTGGAGAGAAGAGGAGAAGGACTTCCAGCCCGAGGCGGCCCAGTATGGACCGAGAGCATGGCCACAGAACCAGTGACTCTGGTAAAAGCCCCAGCAAACGGGATGAGCGCACAGACCGCACTCACTCATCAAAGACCTCCCAGGCCTCCAAACGGACTGCACAAAAACTGAGCCCAGTGTGGCAGGGCGTCCTGCTGCTGAAGAACAGCAGTTTTCCCACCTCGCTGCACCTGTTGGAGGGAGATTTAGAGTTGGCCAGCAACTTGCTTGTGGAGGGCCCCACTGGGGGCCCTGTGTCCCAGTTGAAGATTGCACAGCGACTGCGCCTGGACCAGCCTAAACTGGATGAAGTCTCTCGTCGCATCAAGGCAGCAG
Source organism: Odontamblyopus rebecca (assembly GCA_030686955.1). Lineage (NCBI taxonomy): Eukaryota > Metazoa > Chordata > Actinopteri > Gobiiformes > Gobiidae > Odontamblyopus > Odontamblyopus rebecca. The sequence goes on from CM060656.1 coordinate 20,843,490, forward strand.
GCCCCAGTGGATACTCCATCCTCCTGGCTGTTCCAGGGAAAACTGAAGAGGCCGCAGACAACAATTCCACGGAGCGGCCACTGAAAAACCTGGTGTCTTATCTGAAGCAGAAGGAGGCAGCTGGCATCATCAGCCTTCCTGTGGGAGGCAACTCTCGCGAGAAGGACCACGCTGGAGTGCTTCATGCTTTCCCTCCCTGTGAGTTCTCGCAGCAGTTTGTAGATGCTGCGGCCAAAGCCTTTGCCAAATCAGAGGAGGACTGCATGGTCATGGTGATAATCAAAGGAGCATCCTGAGTATTTTACACTGTTCTTTTGTTAGGGGTTGTTTACTGCACTGTGCCTTAGGGCTGATTCTGGGTCAGATTTGATTACATGAATAATTATCAGTTATGAATATTCTCCTTGTAATCAGGACATGTACATGACTGTAATGGTACTTACTAAACTCAAAGTAACTCAATGCCACATGTCTCTATTGCCTTAATATTAGATTTAAGTAGAAGATTCATTTATTTTGATTACATATTGTCCTTTGAGAGAAAACCAATCTCCAATGCTTCACCAATAGAATAACGCAGTACTTTATATTTGTTTCGACTTTTTGGACAGAGTTGGTTGTTGACTACTGTAGAGGAAATGAGTAAGTGCCTGCCCACTAATGCAGTTCAACACAATTTTATTTTCACCAAATTAATTTCTGTTGTAAGTTTTGAGTTTATACTTAATTTAAATGCAATGTGTTGAACTGCATTAAGACAATACATTAGCTACATAAGACAATTGTCCATCACCAGTGCAAAATGCCTAATAATTATATAGTCTTATTTTTATAACCTGGCAGAAAACATATTTTGATTTAAAGCAATGTTTGAGATGACTAAAAGTCTTAAAAGACCTAATACAGAGATATTATTTTGTTTATTTCAAGATTGGTCTGATAGCATCAAACATTGGATAATATTTTTATTTTAATATAGCTGCCCCAACAAAGCATGTGTTGTGTAAAATGTCATTTTCCTAAAGAATTATGTGAATATGTTTCCTACAATCATTCAGATCGATAATATGAACTATGGACTTTTGTGAACCGTACCAGCAGTGTACTGCTCACTCTAATGGACTATTAAGTTTTCATTTGATTTAAGTACTGTGTCTAAATGAGAATGATTATTGCTGTTTACTCAGGATATGCTCTGGAGAAAAATATGGAGAACATCTTTGCTCAAGAAGTAACTGTCAGAGAAACACAAAAGTGCAACATGCACTTACATACATTTTGTCTCAATAAATTTGCTCTTTCGTGGGAAACCGCCTTGGAAGACCGATTTGTGACCTTTTGTGTTTCTGGAACCTTTTCGAGGAGGAGAGCGAGAGGGAAGACAGCTGCAGTTTGTCATGAGCTATTCGTGATGCCAGTGCTATTGAAAATGGCCTAACCCTAGAATACTTTTGTAGATTTATGATTACTGCTCAGATGTGGCTTGTCTGGAGCTGCGGATAACAAACTTCAGTATTCGACTTGCTGGTTCCTTAATTGACTAGCCAGGTCCTGCTCTGGCCCACTGGAGCACTGACAGAGCACCTGTGAAGGAGCAATGCTAACGTTTGTGTAGTTGCTTTTGGAGTGAAAGGAGCTAGTCAGACTTGAGATACAACTGATGGTGAAGAAAATTGTGACCCTGAGAAAGCTTTGTTTGCCTTAAATTGGAACAACACAGTCGACTGTAGATATAAACATTTATTAAGATACTTTTCAAACGTACTGTGCTGCAAAACGAGAAGCAAAAACTACAACAGGATGTTTATAGGACATGGGACCCTTCTCCAGACCCCAGTGTCCTCTCTGTGCCTAAAGCGTAACCATGGTAACGTATTTGAAGTAGACAGCACTGGTATGTATCACTGTGTCAACACACAAATTAACCCTGTATTAATTATGGGCTGTAGCTGTTGGCCCACTGACTATAACATAACTAATATTTTAAATGTGGTCTGGTGACATCTAACTAAAAGTAACTTATTAATTAATAATTTTATGTTTCAGTTTATCAAAGAGTCTAATAAGTTAGAAGTTGGAAATGTGAGGAGAAACCAAACCTTTTTGCAACCTTCATTAGATTATTCAGAAATTTAGTTTAATAGCAATCAGTGATACTGAGATTTTACAATCAAGTGAAAAAGCAAACTTTACAATGTTCCCAAATGTCACCCATAAAGTAGCCTATGTGTTGCAGTGATCCTCCACTTCAGGGAAGTGCAGTTAATTCTGTAGGTGTGGTTGACAAATTTCATTCATTACATTTCATATGAGATGTGTTGGTAAACATTTGTTTATGTATAATGTGTGATTCAAACGTGTTTAGTTCCAGGTTCTGCAGAGCTGACGGTGCAGGCAATGCTGGGGTGAGTATAAAGTTAAACCCTTTCACACATTTGTTTATATATTTTTAATAAATAAACACCATAAACATGAACTGGGTATTGTCTGTCTTGTATCTGAAGATTCCACTCAGTAGTTCAACTTGGAAAAGATAAATGAAATGAAATACATAATTTGTTTAGATGTTTTTTCTTTTAAAAAAATAAAAAGGGACAAAAACGTAGCCTTTTAGCCCTAGACTTGAATTAAGGGATTGTAAATGTTAATCTTGCAGTAAGAAATAGTGACACAAAAGTTGCTAAGTTATTTTGTATTTAGCTCTGACTTGGCTACTTCTACTACTGGTGTTAAAATGTCAGATGTACATTACTTTTAACAGCAAAAACGTTCAGCGTTGATATGGAGCCTTCCACTAGGTGGCGCGTGGCCCTCGGGACTGCGCCCTTCCTCGTGTGAATGTTCCGGGAGGGGTCTAAAATTGGAATGACTCATCTTCAGCATTTACACGTCTACCAGCTTAACTGCAAACACTCACACCTTCCGCATCTGTGAGATTCACGAGATTTACCCTCTGCTGTTCTAATAATAATCTCCCATTTAATAATGACGCTATATTTGGTAACTACATATACTCCGTTCAATTAAAACTAAGACAAACTAATAATATACTGCTGCCCAATTCACTATTGGTGTGGATTTATCCTATGCAGGGGTAAGTGTGTAAGCGAAGCAAGCAGGGCCAGTCTGAGTTTTTAGTTTGGTGCAGTGCAGTGGGGAGAAGGACATCTTCTTGCCTGTCTGTAACAGATCAGACAGATTAGATATGACAAAAAGAATATAAAGAAATCTCTTAACTCTTGAGAATTCACTATGGTCATGCACGGGCCCACATTAGCAATGCACATCTTTATCAAGAGGACTAAGTAAGACCTCTTTGTATTCTTATTTTAAGAAGAGTTTAAGATAATTTTTAGTGGCTGGATAGATTTGCCAATCCATCTTTACACTGATCCTTTGTGCCTCAAAGCAAGAAGGAATTAGGTTTGATTTTTCCACATCAGCTGGGGAATAAGTTTCCCTCAATCTTTCACCTGGTCTTGAACAACTCATAACATTCTTCATCCAGTGGCTTAGACATTATTTACTCAGACACACATTTTATACAATTACAGTGAGAAGTTTGCTTGTAGTGATAAAATGATAAAATCACTAAAGTATTGTATAACTGTGACCTCAAATGAATTGTTGCCTTACATAATGCATTATTCCCTCTGTATCAACTCAGTCCTGTGTGTTTCCTGTCCCAGGAAAGGATACTTATAATTTTAGGACAAACGAACGGATGAAGCAGATACACGTGATAATCGGATTCCTGGTCCCAACTCTTTCCACTCCAGTGACCCGTGGGCTCTTCCATTTCACCCTCAAGTGAACAGCACAATGTAATTAGTGTAACTGTGAAACATAAGCCAAGGCTGCACTGCATGAACTTCAACAACAAGGCAGGTTTATTTAATAGCTTTTGAACATATTTACAACATAGGGAGAATGCAGCAACAGTCAAGAATACTTTTAATAGACTACCGGTATGTCATTGCACACATGATCCACAGTATAGCAGTTACAAAGACAATAGATAACACAAGACAGGTTATTCTTTGGTAATAATAAATTCATTCAACATTCAATGCACTGTCTAAAGACTAATCAACCATTATGATAACTGTTATCCTATGTTGTGTTAAGACCAGTATAAACAAATTTATCAACAACTGCAAATATTGGAAGCTGAACTCCACATCCCCACATGCATCACATTGTTTTACTGTCCTCTTTTTGGACTACCCTTGCTTTGGACTGCCCTTGCTCTGGCCTGGGGTTGCTAAGCCATCTTGATTTGGCCTCTGTCAAACTCAAGGACAAAATGTTCACCAGCTGCTTGATAACCCCCCAACTGCGTCCTATGACCAGTCAGTGGTCATAGTGTAGATGTTTGATCAGTTCATTTGCATAAAAGAGCTGCATAATTAGGTAGGGTATGTTGCTATATGGCTACCATCTTGGCTGTGCTAAATAAAATCCTTTAAATTCATTTAGAAAGCACTTCAGTGGCAATGTTGATGTTTGTCCATATAAATATGATACTGTCTGACTGCTCTGTTGTAAGAGGCTATTTCTGACCGCAGTTTGGACTGAGTGAGTGGATCTCTAATACCCAGAATCCTTCATGTTGTTCTCTGTCAATGTAGTGTCTCCTGGGCCCTCTGCTCTCAAGCTGAAATCAGCTGTCCAATTTGGCGTCAACATTTATGTAAACAAGTTTTTGCTTTCCAAATATTGTTCTACATTAAGTAACTTGTTTAAAATCTAAATAATCTTACAATTAGAAAAAGTAAATGTGTGGTCACATTTTATGTCCACAGAGGTACTATTAGCTACTCTAGAAGTAGAAGCTACTGTTTATGTTGCCCCAAGCCTGAACAAATGGAGAGGTAGCATGACAATACTTTAATCTTCAAAATCATAATATATGCAATTATTGTAAAATTCTAAATTGTAAATAAGTTCATTTGAAAGTCTTTTTTAAAATGTCAGGGTAATCCCTCAGTCATTCAGGTACGATACATAGCAAAAGAAAATTCAGTCTAAAATGTTTGTCCAGTTGACAGAATTTAATTTTCTTTTTTAAAACAACAGATGTCAATCCATAGACCCATTGTGCTTGTAGTCAAGTGTAAGTAGTCTTTTTCTTGCCTGTTTAAAGTGCCTCTGAGTTCCTTTTGAAATGTATGTATGTATGTATTATTATTATTATTATTGTTAGTCTATACGCAGATAAACCCCTAGCTTTCTTTTCATCTGATGGCTAGATGTTTCTAGTTCTAATGCTCAATTTCACCATACTATATTGCTGTTTTGAAATTAATTATGCATAGCTAAATATTTATCTTTATCTATTGCTCTATAAAATAAATATTATGTAATGGAAGTCAGTGAGCATTATATAACTGGATGTGAAGTCCTCCTGAAGAAATTGTAACATATCTTCACTGCATAAGAGCATTCCTCACACAGTTATAACTATGAGGTGCAATGTACCCTGACAGGAATGTAAAACACAGAACAAAGTCAAGATGAACTAACCTGAGGCAGCTCTGCATAAACATATCAGGCAGCATTCTCAGTGAGTAGAAATATTTTAAGCAAACTCAAAATGCCATCCCAAATGTCATCATGCACACTTGGAAAGATGATATATATATATATAGCTACTTGTAACCTTTTATATTTGTAAGAACTTTCTTTCCATTATTGTCTTCTGTGCCTGGAAGAGCTACAAGGTGATTTCTAAACCACCATTGGAGAATACAGGTGACCAGAGCAGCCTGAGTCAGACTTATGTCTATCTGTGGATTCACCCTGCCACTCCTCATCCTCCTCTCCAATTGGGTTCAGACGCCCATTCTGCTTCAGTTGCTCCTCCATGAAGCCCACATGTTTGTAAGAGAAGGCATGACCCCCCATTGGTGATGGTGTGTTGTCCTGGGCCCTGTTTGCAATGCTGATGGTGGAGGAGTGCAGGCTGTCTCTGGGGTCAGTCTTCTCCATGTCTTGTACTGGGCAGCAGGGGCAGTGGCACGGCGTAAGGTACAAGTAAATAAGCACAAAGACCACTGTGATCAGACAGCCTACCAGAGTGGTGTAGGCGGTCTTCAGGTTCTCCAGCCCCCCGCTCATCGTGCCATTGAACACCAACACAGTTACATACAGGGTTTCATTGAAAGACTCTCCACTGGCATAGCATGTGTAAACTCCAGAGTCGTCAGCTGTGAGCGGGCCGATCTGAAGGCTCCCATCATCAAGCATCAAAGCTGTCTTATGAGCTGGGGACAGCGGCACATTCCCAGGAAGCACCCAGCTCTTGATCACGTTCCTCTGACGGGTGTCACAATCTAGAACCAGGAACTGTTCTAGGAAGGACTCTCTGTTCATCACCATGACCTCGCTGCAGTTCAGGTAGACTTTGTTCAGGTCCATAACAGCCATCTTCTCCTTGGCTGAGCCTGGCAGCACACAGGTGTGCTCATCCTTGTAGTCTGTGGCCGAGCTGAGCTCCATGTTGTACCAGCGAGCCACCAGGTCATATAGTTCACAGCTACAGGGCACTGGGTTTCGGTGGAAGTACAGTCCGTTTTTAATCCAGGCCGGCAGCTCCTGCAGGTCATTTAGAGGCAAGTTTTTGATCTTGTTCCCGGACATGTCCAGGAGCTTCAGAGTCTCCAGTCGGCTGCGTTCTTTGACCAACTCCAGAGGGAAGCGGGACACCTGGTTGTTGCTCATGTAGAGTTTCTGAAGACTCATGAGGCCAGCAAAAGCTGAGCGGTCAATCTGAGCGATCTTATTGTTGTACAGCAGCAGCACTTCGAGGTGCTCCAGAGGCTCAAAGATGAACTCGTCAAGCTGCTTCAGGTTGTTGCAGGACAGGTCCAGAAGACGCAGCCGTGTCACATACACAAAAGCCTCAGTGGAGAGGAAGTGCAGCCCATTATGGCTGAGCTGCAGCGTGTGCAGACGCCCCAGTCTGTTGGGTGTCCAGTCCGCCTTCAGCCGACCAATGGAATTAAAGCTTAGGTCCAGGACGGCGGTGAATTGTGGAAGCTCTGTGGGGATCTGGGTCAGGTTTGCCTTGGAGCAGCTGATGATGTTACTGGCACACACACAGGACTTTTTGCAGTCCAGAGGCATTGGAAAGAACTGAGCAGCCAATGAAGGCATCAGTAACAGCAGACAGAGTAGAATAATGCATTTCCTCCTGAGCAGTTCCACAGAGGCATTATGGGAAATACAGCATGACACACCCATCTTCAATGGAGTCTGAGTCTGAGCTAATGGATGTGGTCTTCACAGTGCAGAGTCTGGAGCTAAAGGTGACAGAGAACAGTCACTGTTAGCCTATGATCAGGGTATAGCAACCCATTAAAGGCGCACGATGAGAAAAACACAATAATAATACATAATATCCCCATGGAGACGGCACACCATATAAATTGTTAAACCAGCATACTTCAAAGAATTCAAGCATTCCCGCGCTCTCATGAACTTTTAAGAAGTTGCTACATTTTAATATGTATGATATTTATGTCTAAGGTAATTTACACATAATGCAATCCAATCACATTTTAATTTCTCAGTATATCCACATTTATTAGTGACTGGACGAAGTGTCAATATTTAGTTGAATATGGCTGCCCTAGCATAAACAAAACCAAGTATTAGCCTATAATCCAATCTCCAGCTCCAATCTCCAGCGTTGTTTCAAAAACAGGCAAAACATGCATGCAAATATTGTAAAAATTACAGTTATCTAGACCTATTCTGCATGCCATCTCATATGAAACAGTATGACCAAAAATGTAATCCCCGAAGTAGTCTGTATTGTTAACAGATTGGCCTGAAAGCCAAAGGATAGGCTATTTAAAGAAGCATCAGAATGAAACATACTGCCCCTTCAAATGTCGGCTATCTTAATATAAACTCAACCCTGAAAGTTACTCCCATCTGCCCCATTGCTACAGTGTGGTCAGTGGTTTACCTTAGAGAGGCAGAGCGGGACCGTGTAATTCTCACATGTCAGGACCGCCAGATGAACAGCCCTCCGTGTGGTCTTCCATCGGGACCCTTCAAGCTCCGCACACGGCTCCTGCTCTGTGCACTGGCCGGAAGAGTGCGGTTTGCCCTGGTGAGGAAACATGCGCCTTTGACAGCTGATCCGAGGCAAGCATCTACCCCTCCCTCTTTCTTTCTCGCAGCACTCCTTTCTTTATTTATGTCCCATCGCCAACTCATAAAAACACACGTGGTCTTAAAATCAAAATTCAATCACGAGGAAATGTCTCTGCAAATAAACTTACCATCCGCTACATAAATAAACGCAATACGTGTAACCTGCCGTGTACATTTGGTATTCTAATTTGCACACGTCAAAGTGATTTCCCATTAGTGCAGACAGTGATGTATGGTCATTATGATGCTGCTGCGGTGAAGGACGGGCAAACGCTACAGTGGCAGCGGTCTACACTTCAGGACGTGAGAGGCATGAAGTCAGGAGGCTGTGCGTAAAAGCGATCAATAAGGAGACAGAGCGCAGAGAAAGCAGCGTGAAGAGGCGTATGGTGTTGTGGTTATAATGTGGTCTCTGAGGTGGAGCTGTGGTCTGTAATATGATTATAATTTGGCTTTCAACATAGGCCTAACATAAATTATTAAACAAAACGAATAAAACTTTACCAGCATCAAGTTGTAAGAATGGATGATTAATGAACCAACTAAAATATGTCACAACCATAAAACAAAGGACTATGACATGTTTTAACATTAGATTGCTAAGGAAAACCTTCACTATATGGCGAAGATTAAATTGTAGATGGATGGTGTGGTAGCCTAAGCCACCACAAGACCCCTTTTTCTCAAGGACACAAATACAATATGATAAATTAATTTATCACTTGAAGGTAGCCTGTAGATCTGTGATAACGTATCAAGGTTATCATTAAAGATTTACTGTCTGGAGCTGTATAGTAAACTCATATAGTTATACAGTATGTCAGTATTTCACATCAATATACCAGGTCTCCAAAGCATGGACGTTTCTCTAATGAAAAGAGAGATCCAAACAGAATATCCACAAAAGTTGAACCTTATCATTATTTGTACGGAATTAGGTTCACAAAAGTGCCACTTTAATATAAGTTTCACTCCAACATTTGCACCTGTGGGAAAGGATAATGCCACTGCTTTTTGATTGTGAAAATGTCTTTCTTTCTTGAAGAAGAAATCTGAAACAAAGCTCTTAAAAGTGATCTGCTAAATAACAAATCATCCAAGCCTTAATTAATCATCAAAGCACTTAATTAAGTGTAAGTGTAAGTGTAAGAAAGTGAAAACCAAATTGAAGTGGCGATGGGAGAGGAGGTTAGGAAGGTCAACATACAACACCTGTGGTTGACACAGTCACGTTGTAATTAACGCCTAATACTGGGACTAAGGATTCAGGACAAACTAGCTAGATCAGGTCAAAGTCTGACGACGATACATGCTCTAGATACGTGCACTAGACGAGAGACCTATAATTTCAATGTTGTTAATTCCAATTATAAATGTGTTACCTTTTCTTGGCTAACATACAAAAAACTGCAGAGCTTGTGTTGTTGTTGTTGTTGTTTTTTAAATAAACCAAGGTCTCATGACATATTTCATCCAAGTCACATCAATCAAGTAAAGGTCACAAAAAGGTCATTGACTACAGTTAATCATCAGCAGCGCCATCAGACAGAGACTGGAAGACCCAAGACAGCACTGCTGCTCACAGGGTCCAGAGTAGACTATGTGTAATCTTCTCCACAGCTAAATATCCATATATACAGAGAGAATGGTGCACAGAGAGAAGTGTGAATGGTCTGTTACAAAATGCATTATTCTTTCTTAGACCTATGAAATAATAATAACAAAGAATGAGAAGATAACAAAATAAAAATAAAAAATCAAGTGTTAAAGATAAATTATAATACTCTTATTTTTTACAAGAATAATGATAGGGGATCAAACTGTATTTCAATAAAGCAAAGCAGCAATTGATTGAAATAGTACTGTATATATAAAAACATAACAACATTGTAATTAAATTAACTCTGCATATTATCCATTACACATTTACTGTTTAAAAAGGGACAGTTTTAAAGATTAAAGGTCATGTTATAATTGTGTTACCTCATCAAAAACATAGCCATAGTTGTGTTTTGTTTCATTTGAGGAATTTTCAAAATGTAATGCTCAAAATGCTCTGCTCCACCTTGTGACGTAATCAAGATGTAGTTTTCAAATCAACAGCTACTTTTACCTTTAGTTCAGTAGAGATGGGCATTTCCAGGGCTGAAATGATCCCAGTGATCCTAATGAAGATGTATAGGGTTGAAATGCAGTGGAGCACTTCCTGTATTACATGACATCACAAGGTGGAACAGAGTGTTTTCTACTTGAGGGGGAAGAACTCAGCATGAATATGCTGGATTTGTGTGTTAAACATTTGTGAATGAAACAAAACACAACTCCAGGTATGTTTTTGCTGATCAGAAAATAGCTTAACACATTTATTCCCAAATTTTTCCCAGACACAAAAATATCCAAATCATGTGTCATTAGTATCCATTTGAAACAATCAATAATCATTTTTAGAAATTTTCATGGAAAAGTGTGTGAAAAAGTGTTTTATGATCGACAACACAGTATTGTGACCAGTGGGATACTGTGTTGTATCAACCACTGGACAGACTGAATATAGGTCTAACTGACCTGTGCAGTGTGTGTGTCTGTGTGTGTTTGTGTGTGTGTTTGTGTGTGTGCGTGTGTGTGTTTGTGTTTGTGTGTGTTTGTGTGTGTTTGTGTTTGTGCGTGTGTGTGTTTGTGTATGTGCGTGTGTGTGTTTGTGTATGTGCGTGTGTGTGTTTGTGTGTGTGTTTGTGTGTGTTTGTGTATGTGCGTGTGTGTTTGTTTGTGTGTGTGCGTGTGTGTGTTTGTGTGTGTGTTTGTGTGTGTGCGTGTGTGTGTTTGTGTATGTGCGTGTGTGTGTCTGTGTGTGTATGTGCGTGTGTATGTTTGTGTGTGTGTGTGTGCGTGTCTGTGTGTGTTTGTGTGTGTGTTTGTGTGTGTGCGTGTGTGTGTTTGTGTTTGTGTGTGTGCGTGTTTGTGTATGTGCGTGTGTGTGTCTGTGTGTGTTTGTGTGTGTGTTTGTGTGTGTGTTTGTGTGTGTGCGTGTGTGTGTTTGTGTATGTGCGTGTGTGTGTCTGTGTGTGTGTGTTTGTGTGTGTACATGTGTGTGTTTGTGTATGTGCGTGTGTGTGTTTGTGTGTGTGCGTGTGTGTGTTTGTGTATGTGCGTGTGTGTGTTTGTGTGTGTGTTTGTGCATGTTTGTGTGCATATGTGTTTGTGTGTGTGTGTTTGTGTGTTTTTGTGTATGTGTGTGTGTGTTTGTGTGTTTTTGTGTGTGTGTGTGTGTGTGTAAATGTGTGTAAAATTAGGTAGAAAGTTCAGTAGCAGCAGAAAATAAGGTAGAACAGTCGATGTTCACAGCCTATGTGTATTAGCCTGTAGATACAATGGCTTATCCCACTGGTCACTATTGTTGCCGGTGACGTGTTTGTGAGTTCTATAACCACATTAAACAAAGGTGAGTAATAACAAATGCTTATATCAATACTAGACACCTTAAACATGATGTGTACCAAAAATCTTTGTCCTATCTTCATGTTAACATACTTTTCTAATCTTTTCTTTGGGAGCGTTCTTGCTGCCATCCTCTTCTCTTGGCGCAAACAGAAAGTAAACAGCTCTGGTCATGTGACAGTTTACAGTAAACATGTGACACTGCACATATTTCATTGAGACCCTTTATTATTTCAATTTCTGCTGGAAATGCACTGATAGATCATTTAGTAACATTTTTATAGCCTTAGAAATTAAACATTTTTTTTACACTATTGTGACCGGTGGGATTAAATGGGTTAATACGCCCCCTTTAAATACCAGTGGGATTCATACTAAAATGTATAGAAAAAAATTGTTAAAGAAATACATTTTGTGTTTAACGTACCATCAAGGCTTGTTTTCCTTTTATCATCATCACAGTCTGTTTACATGGCATCTCTTCCTGTGCCACACATCCACAGTGTCCGGTAGCACTTATATGTGTATGGGCTGCACTTGCACAGGCAGCTGCACTGTGTCTCAGGAGATTTACAGTTCTCTTGTGCATTATAAATGAGGTGCACAGGAGAGCAGCTCATCCAGGACATCCCATCAGCTAAATGAGCCCTGCTTCCTCAGAAACACTCCTGCTTGCTGTTTGAAATAAGAAAATGATTAGTATTGAGTGCTTTGTTTCGGCAGATTAACATTAGAGGGGTTGGTGATGATGAGGTGCATTGTGTCTGGCAGGTTGCATTGACACATGAGACAAATGACTGTTATGAAATGTGAAGGAGGATCCTCTGTGTCATCTAATATTAATGCCTGGTTTCAAATGGCATCTAAAGTAAACAATAGCCCAGGTCACATTATGCTTGAATGAATGAATTTATACAGTAATTAAGATATTAGTTACTACTGTAAATAAAACAAGGCTATTTTGATCACTATAGTTCAGCTACAGACAATGCTGCTGTCCGGTCATGTTTCTATAACAAGTCACAGAATGCAATAGTAACAAAGGTGTCAAAAGACCTCTCAGTTAACAGAGCACAGCACATGCAGCTCTTACAAGAAACAGTGCTAAACTACAGCTGTCTACTATAATGCTTTGAACATAATGCCTCTACTGCCACCATCTGGACAAACTCTGGCCAGTTTCAAATATACAAAAGACAGTTAATAAATACTTAAACATAAGGTATGTATAATTTCTATTTCAAATTTCATAAACATGATCATCTGTGTCCCCAGATATGAGGTGAACATGTTCAAGTCAAATATAGCTTTTGTTAATTTATTCTACAAAAATATTGTACATAGTTGTGTATGTTGTCATGTGGTGTGTTGGTATCAAGCTGCCATGACTTGCCATGACCTACTTTTCCAACAGGTGAAAATGGCAACATGCACAAAAAGAAAGCTCTGTCCTATCTCATGCTAGCAACAATTTACAAATGCCACAAACCCACTTTTTTTTTAACTAAATAATATATTCACTTGCAAAGGTATTGACCAGTGCACTCTATAAACCATATTTTCTTTCTTTTATTTGCAGCTCGATCTGTTTGAGAGTGCTGCGATGTGAACCATTCTCTTCTCAGTGTCTCCAAGGCAACATTCATTACTTGGGCCTTTATCCATTATAACCTCACAGCATTTTAATAATATTTATAACATTTATATACAACATGGAGATCTGACACGCGTATATGTAATAAACAGGTTATGCACAAGTCATCTGTATTAACCTATTTTCTGAACACTTTATTTGTGTAGGCTTCTGTGCTGAGGGTAGAGGCATGTTTAATCCACCTTGATATTTGCACACACCAAATTTACGCTAGTTATAATTGGCAGTCAGGCTCTCTGGGGTTAGCACAGCATCCACCATCCTTTTTAGCTATTTCTGAGTGCAAATGTAGTGTCTATTTTCACAGTTTCCATAGAAACCATTGTATTTGCAATGGCAGTGATTGGTGCTGCTGGCAGAGCTATTTTTGGCATGAATCAACACCTGATATACACAATTATAGACACACTGGTGCAAGTATACGGTAAGTAAGTGTATACAGACATGCAATCAGGGAGCTAGACCAAAACAGTGGTCCTACACATCTAGTCCAAGCTCTGGGATTTTATTTCTAGTTTCTAGTTTCTAGTTCTAGTATGTGTCTTCAAAACCAGTAGAAACAATTCACTAATCAGTTATCAATACCTGTAATAAGTGTCTACATGTGTAAAGATTAATATAGCATTAGGCATGTATAAAATGTATTAATTAATTAAAAGGAGAAACTGAAGTGGAGTTTTGTGTTGCCCCAGATGTGTTGCCCCAGCTGCAATTAGGTGCTTTGTACTAGCACCAAGTAACTGATGGAGGGTCTGCCACATGCTTATCTCTACAGAAATATTATTGTTTTGTCTGGAATGTTCTACATTGTTCTTATTTATCTCAATGGAAACAAGGGGGTTAATATCACCATCTCAATTTACAGGTCAGATCTGTAGTGAGGCGAGCCTGCTCACTGTAAGAATACAAGGGAATTATGTAAATATACCTATATATATATATATAATATACCTATATATATATAATATACCTATATACCTATATACCTATACCTATATACCTATATACCTATATACCTATATACCTATATATATATATATATATATATATATATATATATATATATATATATATATATATATATATATATATATATATACACACACCAAGGAGACGCACTGTCCCCATATATATATATGGGGACAGTGCGTCTCCTTGGTATAGGTCTGAACCCCCTCAGACAAATAATCGTCTCCTTGGTATAGGTCTGAACCCCCTCAGCCAAATAATCGACCGCACTGGCTATGGATACCGACTCAGAAACGGGGCCACCATCAGTCACCTCCTCTACATGGATGACATCAAGCTGTACGCTAAGAGCGAGCGAGACATCGACTCACTGATCCACACCACCAGGATCTACAGCACAGACATTGGAATGTCATTCGGGCTCGAGAAATGTAGTAGGATGGTGACAAAGAGAGGGAAGGTAGTCCACACAGAGGGGGTCTCACTCCCAGAGGGAACAATAACAGACATTGAGGACAACTACAAGTACCTTGGTATACCACAGGCAAATGGCAACCTTGACGAGGCAACAAGGAAAGCGGCGACAGCCAAATACCTGCAAAGAGTACGGCAGGTCCTAAGAAGCCAACTCAATGGCAAGAACAAGGCGCAGGCAATAAACAGCTATGCCCTGCCAGTGATCAGATACCCAGCAGGAATCATAAGCTGGCCAAAGGAGGAGATACAGACCACGGATGTTAAGACACGAAAGCTCCTGACCTGCATGGAGGGTTCCATCCCAAGTCCACCACCCTGAGACTGTACACGAGCCGGAAGGAAGGAGGCCGAGGACTAGTGAGTGTGGGAACCACTGTCCAGGATGAAACATCCAAGCTCCACAAGTACATCAGTGACAAGTCCCAGACTGATGACATGCTCAAAGAATGTCTCAGACAGTGGGGCGCAGAGGAAGAGGTGCTGGAGGGACCATCATGGCAGGACAAACCCCTACATGGGGCGTACCACCGGAACATAACTGAAGTGGCTGATATCAAGAAATCCTACCAATGGCTGGAGAGGGCTGGTCTGAAGGACAGCACGGAGGCACTCATCCTAGCTGCACACATACATACATACATACATAGAATTCATTCATATATATATATATATATATATATATATATATGTATATGTATATATATATATGTATATGTATATATACATTTTCTAAGCAAAGTAATAGCATCTTTAAATACAATACCCATGTTTATGTTATGTAGGCATACATGGTTGTCACCTTTTAGTTTTCATAACAAATAACCATTTTTATTACATTTTCCCAGGCTTGAAACTGCCACAATTTAAAATACCATGCTATGTCTAAAAACTACTTTACTCCAAACTTAACTGCCATTATTATAACTAATTCAGGAGAGACTTGTAGCAATTGTGTAGTCAAAAGAATTGCAAATGTAAAGTGGATTATAATAATAGGAAACCTTACAAATGCAAATGAAAACCACCCAGCAGCTCAGTGCTTGCTCTTTCACTAGAGTAGCCTTATCCATAATAGGCCAGATTTCATTGTCCTCTGCAGATGCTGCACACTGTATATGAGGACCATTACCATGGCAACCAGACAACAACTGTAATTTGGAGGCCACAACAGCAAATCCCGTTGGCATAAATCTTGTTTCTGAGGACACTGTTTTATCATTACCACAATAAGTCCATTAGATTAAAATATAAGTAATGTGTCATAGTCTTATTTAATATACTGTCCCTGATTTTATCAATTTTTTGGATACATTTTCACCTCTAAGACCTGTTACATAGTTGCTTGTTTTTGTGCATACATACTAGTACATTTTTATAATATTGCATTCATTTGACATGACAAAAAATAAAAAAATAAAAAAATTCACCTTAGTATAAATTTTTTTTATAAATCTCCTCTTACAACTTTTTCATACAAGGTTTAAAAGACTACAGTATTTAAATAGATTATTCCTGTGTTTCCCTTTGGAGAATTTGCTCTTGGATGCACATATTTTTTAATTAACAACTACCAGAGTTTTTTTTTTTTAATCGCACATTGAATTTGAAAAAAAAACATTGCATTTTTTATTGGTCTCAAACTGTTGGTGAACTATAGGCCATACCAATGGATAATATGTCAGATATGCTGATAGCAAGACTTTACTGTAACATATACAGTAATATTAAATTACATTAAAACCTACATAAAAAACCTGCTAACCCTATAGTTTTGACCGCTACCTGCATTCAGGGCATTCTTTTCCCACTTGTAAATGCTTGTGAACATGTAAAATGTACATTGAACTGTGAGCTGAATTTTGATTTTAAAACATCAAATATGATCTAATAACAATTTCTATATTTGTCTGAAAACCATAATTTTATATTTTAGTGACATTTCTTGTACAACCAATTAAAATGGAAAAGCACAATCCACGCTGCCCAAATTGTATCATGACCATCTTTAATAATAGCCCAATTAAATGCTGCTATTTATATACCTAGCGAGCAATGAATAACATGTGTATGTGTTAGGTGTGTTACCTGTGGGGCACTAGGACCCTGTGGAGGAGGCGGCTGGTGCTCCTGGCTGCCTCCTGCTTCATCTCTGCAGTCACAGAGTGGAAGAGAGCAGGGGCTGAGCTGCTGTGCCTTTAGAAGTGCTTTAGCATCACCATCGTCTCCTCAGTAAAATATGTCTACCACCTTTGTCATCATCTGGGGAGAGGGTGCAAGGAGAGACACGTTAAGGCTAGCCTACAGGACCTGCATGTTTTCAAAGAACACTGATTGATGTCCACTCCACACTGAGCAGGGGGAGCTACCAGTTTTTCATCCTAAGAGACCAAAAGCAGCAGACAGCAGCATCAAGAAATACTTTTGGATCAGGTATATATTTTTCAATTTCCTGTCTCACAAATGTAAAGTCCTATTGTCAAAATTAAAGTGTGTGTTATAAAGCATGGACCCAGTTTTTAAGAATGGGTGTAACATGATAATTATTAAGCATAATTGTGTAGGAGGTAGGTAGATATGACTAAACTGGGAAAGAGGCTTAGAATGTATTGGGAGTGTCCATGTTAAAAGAGAATCCAGGTGATGTGACAGGTTAATGCTGGAAGAAGGCGACACAAAATAGTGGCGCTGGTTACATATGGGAGTGAGGAATTTCATAGCTCCATAGCACAACAAGCAATCACATCTTTTTCTCCAGGCTATTATTGTACCTGCCTCCTACCTACATACTAATCCCCTACACCTATGTACACAGTGTAGAGGCCTGGAACACTTTGTGTACATACTCAACATGAGCTCTAAGGTGGGAAGGTTAAGGCCCATTAAACTGGCATAGTCACTGATGGCTGTAATCTGTGCATTAGATTTAAGTTATTCCTATTCTAGCACAGGATGTATGCTAGAAATGTTCTTATCACCAACATCAAATGAATATGTAATTTCTTCCTTGAAATTGTATTGAGAAGTAAAAATAAGTTAAGAGTTAATAAGAGTTTTTAATGCAATTTCATGTTAATGTGAGCATATATATGAGCACCAAATAGATAACTAGTTCATTAAATTTCTACGTAGCCTACCTGATCCTGTCAAATGTTGATGTTTCACATGTTTATAAAAGGTAACATAAAATTTTGTATATTTGTGTTTGTAGGTGTTTTATGGAACAATTATAGTGGACTTGTATTACATGTATGAAACACAAGTACTAACCTGTGTATGTTGTTTTGTTCTTAAGGAGTGCAGACCCTAATGGCCAGTCATTACTCTAAGTCACCCACCTGACTGCCCGCTGTCTTGTGACCTTGTTTTGACCCCCTGTTTTCCATCGTTCTTCCCGACGCAGAAGGATGGGTGATGGACCTGTGAGCTGTCCCGCCTGCCTGCCTCGTCCCACCCTCCAATGGAGTCGCTGTGGAACTCCTCCCAGTCCCCACCACTGTCCAACACTTCAGCCTCGGCGCTGGCTGAAGGGTGGGCTATGTCCCAGGCTCTAGCTCTGGTGGCCATGCTACTGATGGACCTGGTGGCAGTGGTGGGGAACATAGCTGTGATGGCAGTCATTGCTAAAGCTCCTCAGCTCCATAAGTTTGCCTTCGTCTTTCACCTGTGCTTGGTGGACCTTCTAGCGGCGCTGGTCCTCATGCCTCTGGGAATGCTATCGAGCCGGGCCTTCTTCGGAGAGGCTCTGTGCCGGAGCTACCTCTTTCTCAGTGTGTGCCTGGTCAGTGCTGCCATTCTATCCATCTCTGTCATCAATGTGGAGCGGTACTACTACATCATACACCCAATGCGCTATGAGGTAAAGATGACAGTGGGTCTGGTGGCCTCTGTGCTGGTGGGCATCTGGGTTAAGGCCCTCATCATGTCTGCTTTGCCGCTCATCGCCTGGTTCCTCCAAGGGGGGAAAGCTCCTCTGCTGGAGAGTGGTAGTGTGGGGGCAGGAGGTGGTGGTTCGGTCCCCTCACCCCCGACTCAGGGCCATAGGCGCTGCTCTCTCCACTGGACAGGAGGGGGGTCCAACCGCTTGGCCTTCATGGTTCTATTCACACTTGTTTACTTCCTGTGTCCACTACTTGTTATCCTAGTTGTGTACTGCAATATGTTCAAAGTGGCCCGTGTCGCAGCAATGCATCATGGGCCTTTGCCGACCTGGATGGACACGCCTCGTCGCCAGCGCTCTGAGTCTATGAGTAGTCGCTCCACTATGGTCACCAGCTCTGGTACAGGCAGTGGGACAGGCAGAGCCACCCCTCAGCGACCCTTTGGTGGGGGAAAGGCAGCTGCGATATTGGCTGCAGTTGGAGGTCAGTTTCTGTGCTGCTGGCTGCCGTATTTCTCCTTCCACTTGTATTCTGCTCTGGCCTCCAGCTCCCCGACTGCCCTTGCCTCATTGGAGGAGGTCGTCACCTGGATTGGTTACTTCTGTTTTACATCCAACCCTTTCTTCTATGGCTGTTTAAACAGGCAGATCAGAGAGGAGCTGGGGAAGCATTTGCCTTGTCTGTTCAGACGCTCTGGGGTGGAGGTGGAGGAGAGGCTACCCAGTCGGGACGGTTCCATAGAGGAGAACTTCTTGCAGTTTCTTCAGGGCACTGGGTGTAACCTGGACCCTCAAAACTCCCATAGCACCTCGAGCCCCAAAGGAGAGGGCTGCTGTCCTGCAGCTCAGGCCCAGCCTCCTGAACCTCCACAGCCAATCCCAGTTGATTTCCGTATTCCTGGACAAATTGCAGAAGAGACCTCTGAGTTTACTGAGAGTGACCAAGTAAAAAACAATCATATATATACAGAAAACTAAGCTTTTATCACAGGCGCTGTATTTTTGAAAATAAGTCTTGAGATAAAATGTGTTTCAGGTGTTGCTTTAATTAAGGTGTTCCTCTAAATGCTACAGAGCAAGATATTTAAAATAACTGAGTATGCACTTTGCTTCATTAGTTTTAAATGGATATAAAACATCAAGAATTTACCATACAGTAAAGCGTTTGTAAACATTTTAACAGTTGAACAGGGATTTAATATTTTATTTAGTTTTTTCTGATGGCCTTCCACGCAAACACTCAGCTCTGTACAGGAAACTACTACTCAGTGAATGAACTGTTGAGATTTTGTCTTAGTCAGTAAGTTTACATTAAAACAGTATGAAACTTGGCAACATTTGCTCTAATACAAAACAAACGGAATGTGATTATACTTCTGTAACCTTTCCCTATTGTTATTCCACACGTAAGCCAATTATTGTAACATTTAAGAAGGATGTTGACTATTCTGAGTCCGCAGATTTAGTACATAGAAATTACACATTAAAAGTAAAACATAAAATCAACTTTTAGGGTGTCATAATCTATCTTAAACTGGCTTTGATTCATTGGGATGCCCTCAGTGATTTTCTCCCATTTGACAATGCACAATACAGTTCACATATTGATCATTGTTTCTTGCCCTGATGTTACAATTATAAATCTGATCTGATGTTACATATTTAGGTTATTTTAAGTGTTGAGTTTACCCCATACTCATATGTGCAGAATAAAAACTACAATATTAGGATATTCATTACAATCCATATGTAATTTATGTCATTGTACTTTTTATTGTGAATATTGGATCACCTCAGAATTCACGTGCCTCTTAGATTTTAGTTTTGTTCCTGATAATTTTAAGTTTTGGTATGTTCAGTATTGTTTTATAACAGCAGTTGACTTGTATGTAGTCGGTAATGTTGGGTTTAAAGCGGTATTGATGCATTGTTTACTGTGCTTCTGAGAGTATTTCACTCACAGGCAAAATTGTTAGCAATGATTCCTGCGCATTTATATAAAAAACTGCATCATTTAAGTGAGATGGACATGTTTGACTGAAAGGATTTTTACCATGGAAACAGGGTTTTAACGCTATTTTTATCTACGAGTTCAGTAAATTTTGAATACGAAAACTGAAATGATCTTAATATTTTTTGTCATTTGTCTAAATAATACTGTGAATAATCTTGAATGTTTGTGTTAGGATTTTCACTTGTTAAGAATTTGTTTTGTACGCTGTGCTCAAAGTAAAGAATGACTTCCATTGTACTTTAAAGATGAATGTGTGCAGATTCAGTGCGGTATGTGGAAATAAAAGGTTTCTATGTTTATAAGTTAACACAGTGATAATGATGCTCTGGCATAGTATTCTTTGCAGTATTCATAACAGGACTGTAGCCAAAACCACTTGTGTTGTAGTTTTTCACTTAAAGGCACGTTTGCCACAGACCTCACACCCCAGAGATGGACCTCCATCAAACGCCCCCAGCCTCTCTAGTTTCCGGCCATGATATCCCCATGGCAATTATTACCTAGTGACACTTCTTTGTGTTCCTGTGGGTGGGAGGAGGAGCCTGCAAATAAAGACTCCCTCCCTCCCCTCCAAATACACGCTGGACTCCTCATTGGCTAAGAAGAACCCACTTAAAATGTTTTACATGGATATATGGGATCATTAGGCCACAGCATAGGCCCTGTAAGTCAGTATGCATTACTGCAGTTTTGATTGTGCCTAATTTATGGGGTCTGTAGGGGTTTGGTGAATTCATTCCTTTAGGCTATAAAACGTTTGTTTTGTTTTTTTCATATTTAGTGCCAAAGTAGCCTATAACCTATGCAGTAGGCCTGGTATTCCACCTGGCTCCCTCCATGTTTAGTTCCTGTTTTAACTCTGGTTTAATCTGGGTTTAGGCCTTCTGGCTGAACTACAGTATGTCCACGTGTTGCACATCTTGACTTTTGAGACTCATCATAAATTCAGACCACACTAGGAGGCGCAGGATGGACTTTACACTCAGTCAATGTTTTTTTTTTTTTTTTTTAATCGCAGTATTTCCTGTAAATCAACTCACATAACTCGCCATGACTGCTGACCTCCAGTCCTCAGACCAGTCCAGTAGCCACAGTGGGCGGTTCCCTGGTTATAACCCGCTCTTCCTCAAACACGGTCCTTCTCTGCAAGAGCTACTTTGTTCTTTACAGCCTCTGTCACCGGTAAAGTACTAACTATAATTTGTGTTTAATATCTGACATGAAAAGAAGACATGTTGTTGATAATATTAACTTAAACGTGGTATGTAAACATCAAATGCTGTAGATGGGGTAACACCTGTAAAGTGACACATAAGCTAACATTTACAATGTTAAACAAGTTATAAAGTTTCCCACTTTTCATTTTATTTTCTGTGTTTGGACAGTTATGTTCTCTCGGTCTTCTTCCACTTCTCCCGAAGCTGCCTGATCCAGAGTGAAAAAATGTCAGGGGGTGAGTAAGTGATCAAAAATCTTAACTAATGCTGTGTTATTATGGATAAAAATATTGGCCTCTTAGGTTGTGTTAGGCCTTCAATCCATTTTTGTGTAGAATCTTGTAAAAGAGCAAAGCAGCCAATCATCACTAGGTGGCGATGTTTACCAGGATCTTAACGCTTGGTTGTGTAAAACTGTTGAATTATACTTTACTTATACAGCCTTTGTAATGTTAGCTAGTTTGCAAAAGCATATTAGTATGGGTATTAGGAAATAATAACGCTACTCTGACTGTGCACTTGCTTGTCTAAATATGTGTAAGCTACAAACTCAAATGATCTGAAAACAAGCTGACAACATGCTTGTCCAGCTTGGGTTTCCATTTATAAAAGTCCAGGTCTGGCAGTCCTCTGTGTATCAGCTGCTTTATGTCTGTCCTCATTTTTGTTATGAAGGTCAGAGATCTGAAGTCTGCTCAGGTTATGCCTGGGTCTGTGCAGAACCTTTTCTTTGGTTCTTTCTGTCACTTGGTTCTTCTGGACACTTGGGCTGTTTGTGTTTGCTTCATTGCACATTCTTATGATATCTGGTGTGTCTATTAGCTATTTTCAGAGCAGTGGAAACTACTTTTGTCCTTCACTCACCTTGCTGCTTAGCTGGTGTTTAGTCGCTCTGTAGCCTCATGCTGGTCGCAGACTTCTGCCATGCTCCTCAGTGTGGCTTCTCTTCCGTACTTTCACTTCAAGAAACTTGCGCCCTGGTTGTTACGGCGATCGAGGAGGCTAGCCCCCAGTGGTGGAGAGGCATATCAAGGATTTCCTGTCATCTTATCGCGCTACAGCACACACTCTGACCTGCTTGATGGGAGGAGGGGCCAGCTGTGCACAGGGGTCCGTGCTGGTCAAAGACGGGATGTTGTGCCCTACCATCCGGCCACACGACACTGTCCCAGGGTGACAGGTGCTCCCCAGTTCCTCTCCGGGACACTATCTAGAGCTCACTTGTTCTCCTCCAGAAGCCAAGATACAGAAGACAAGATGTCATTCTCCACTTATTCCAGCTCCACTAATGGACAGGAAAAGACCAATGCAAAATCACCATTTCGCAAGAGAGCAAGCCTGCAGATGCCCACAAACACTGGTGAGTAGAGCGCAGGGTGAAGTGTGGATATTGTGAAGGGTGAAGTGTGGATACTGAAAAAGTCAGAAGAATGGTAAATGTGACCCTCGGTTGTTGTGTCATTTACTATTATTGCAGTAAACTCCCAAAATGTCAGTTCTTTTTTATTTTCAAGTATTCTTTCTAAGGCCATGCTGAAGTTCACTGTTGAGTTGGTTTGCGAGTTGAAAACCAACTTCCATTTTTGGGTCGAGAGATGTAAATATTTATGGAAGTGTTGAAAGAAGCTTTGCTTTGGTGGCATGGTCTTGCTATGTGCCATGGTCTCCTTATCTAGTGACAGACAACAGACAAAAGTGATACTGTTAACTGTTAATATCTATTGGACAATAATCTGCTATAATTACTTTTTTGTGATACATAACACAAAAACGTACATAACTAATGTATGTATGTGATACATAACACAAAAAAGTACATAACTAAAGAACGGGTGTATATAATGGTCCAATTTCACAAGCATATTTCTGTTTCTTACTTATAAATTGATTGTGTCTATTTTCTTGTAACTGGCTAATTTGACTGCACTTTTTTGAGGTAAAACCCACAGTAGTATCCTTTGAAGTATTTTCCTTTGAACTGCATGGCCTGAGAGATCACACACACACACACACACACACACACACACACACACACACACACAGTAAATTTGAGCTCATTAGCCACTATTATTGATTAACCTCTCAGCTGCCTACTTTGTGGTTGAACTCAAATGTAAATGTTAAGTACTGGTATAGCGACACTCCAGAAGATGCCTAGCAGTATTTCTTATGGACAGACCACTCTTATTTGCTGAGGAAGCCTTTGCGTGCTGCAGTAATAAATAACTTAGGGCTCTCTCCATCGATGCAGTCATTTTAAGGCTTCTCAATTAGCCGCTTGACTGAGCCCTCTGCACTTCCAGTCTATGCGAGCTAGTCTTTTTAGCACTTTCCTGGACCAAACCAGTAGAGTGCTGAAATGTAACAGCTGGCGTTTGTCAAAGAGAAAACTGCTCTATTCATTTAAAGCCATAAAAGCCATATCTTAGCTGCTTTCAAAAAGAGGAAGTGACTAGTTTTGATGAATGCAGTATTGATTGCTGTCAGTTGTTTATATCTGCGGAAATGTCTTTTGATTTCTAATAGACATGACATTACATGAAATGGAAAACAGTATAAGCCAGTCCAAGATGTGCTGATGAGAGGTGGAAAATCAGAAAGATGCATTTAAATATTAAATGCATCTATGCTAGTTTACATCACATCTGTTTAACGTATTCTCCTTATTGAGGAGAACACAGAACCATTATATGAAGTTTTAGTGGATATTATTGCTCAAATTTAAGACAGTTTTTTGAAATTCATCATGACAAAAATAAATACAAAATGTTCCAGTTATTCTCTGTGCTGGGTCGGGATGTAACAATAAACAAAATATTGTGGTATTGTATCATCAGAGGCAATAATAACTTGGGCTGTCACATAAACCTCTTTGGTTAAATGCTTTGTTTGCATCCCTACTAGTGCCAGGGTTTACACAATAGTAAAACCTTTTGCTCACTGGTGTAATTTGTAGTATTTCATCTTCATGAACATTCACAACTCCTGACCATTTTTTATATTTGTAGGCCTCTGTACAACATATTATTTTTATAGATATCAGCTGAGTACAGCAGATACTGAAAATAGCAATAGCTATTTATTAAAACAAGATTACCGTTAAACATGATTTGATTTTTATTAGCATTACTAGTATTAACAATGTGCACTGCCATATCTATATATGGTGTGTGGCCTCTGCTCTCCTCCCTGTGTGCTTAGTTTAAATGGACATGCACATTTTGCCCTATGGACTTTATTTTGCACAACCAGCAACACTGTGGGCATGCCTCCCAGCCTCCCTCCTCCGTGTACAGCAGAGCAACATGTGACAGACATTTTAAGCCCATTCTCTCCCACAATCAGTACAGTAACTCTGGAAGAAGTTAAAATAGTATTATTATTGTAGTCTACTAATCAGTGATTATTTTTTCGATTAGATGGCTAGTCAGACCAGTCTTTCTTGTACATTGATATTTTAAAAATATATGATGTATAATAATATATAATATATTTGTATATATTATAAAAATTACATTTAAATACATCCAACTTAAAATCTAATTTTATAAATGTTATATGATGATCATTCCAATAACCTGTTAATTCTAAGAGGTTTTAATACTCAAGATTCATGCAGCTATCCATGGGACTGTAGTATCGTTACAATTACAATTCAATAAAAATTCAATACAGTAAATTGGTAAAACCAATTTATATTATATTTTGATTTAGTATTATACATTATAAGCCATATTTGGTTTGAACATGTCTCATATCTGGGAACACAGTAAGGTCACAGAAAAGTTTATTTAAATTCAAAACACATAACATTCCTTTAAGACAAATGGCATTTGCTGCATATTGGAAATGGGATTATTGCATAACTGCAGAGATGGTTCTCGTAGGGACAGGTGGCTTGCTGATAACAACAGTGTCTTGTTATCTGTCATTATTATCATTGTTAAGCCATGCTACGCCCTGCCATAAACTGTATGTGAACTGCGGGTGCTCCTGCGTGCTTTTATATTCATTGAAATGGATTGGTATTATGAATGGACTTTGTGTGATCTGTTTTAGTTGCCATTTTAATAACTCAGTGGAAACAGTAATCTAAATATTTGTGTTACTGTATTCACACAAAACAAAAAAGCACAAATGATCAATGAATCAATTAATTTGACAATTATTTTATCAGCACGTGGCATGTTTAGGGACTTTAGTCTCCAGACTACAGTCCAGATCATTGTTGGCAATTATTTAAAGGTGAACTTTGTCACTTTTTTGGTGGAGGATTCCTGCCCCCTGCTTGTCTCCATGGAGATTTCATTGCTCCCAGTAGGGGATTAAACTGGGCTACCTTGCATTTATTAAATTACAAATCTGTTGACCAGCTTTTGTCCCTGCTGATAGTCCTGGGAATGTTCCTCTGAGAAACAAACCACAGAGTAAAAGCTATGTCAATAGATGTATTTTGGGACAAACCAGGGAGATATTTGGTTCTTGACTTGTTCTTTTTCTAAATATTAAGTTAACCATGTTTTCCCTTTCTGACGCTTAACTCCTTCAAATGTTGCAGTTTAATATTTGTAAGTAACTTGGTTGTTTCTGGTTGCTTTATCTGACAAAATCTTTAGCAAAAAGAGAAAAAACAGATATTTTAGTGTGACTTCTTATGCTGAAACATTTGGACATTAGGAGAAGTCCATGTTGTTCTCTGGTCTTTCCTAACACAGATTGTTAGTGGTGTTTTTACATCTTCTGTTGACAGATCCACAGTGGTGTGTTACTAAAGAAACAAGTCCAAGGGTTATCTCTATCAGTTATGCAGAGACCACCTCTTCAAACACTTTTGCCAAAATGCCAAAGTTACCTGTTATATTTTGAAATATTTTGCACATATTTGGACCCTTCTGGCACAGCACACAAATGTCTGTGTTGAAATCAGTTATTGCATAGTAGTGGACAGGTGAAAGATGTGGAGATGAATGCAGAACTTATGCAAGGTTGCAATGTGCAGCAGTCATGTGACAGACACGGAGGAAGGAAGTCTTTGGTTGCGTTATGTACTATGCTGCCTATTCATTCTTGTGGAAGTTAGCACTCATCACCAGTAAGTTACCAAGAACGACCAATACGATGTGACTGAAGTATATAGAGCTATGTGGAAAAGCTGTGGACCAGAAAAACTATAAAGGATATTTGATTTTGCATTACCTGATGAATTAGGAAGAAGAACATACCTAAACCTAACGTAAAACAAGACAGGACCAAGCTATTAAAGTACTCAGACATTAAGACAAAACCAGAACTAAACCAGAATGACCTAATTTAACCATATTTGCAATTAAGGTTCATTACCCATACTACTCAGGACGATAGTGAAATCCTTAATTTTCTTTCATTCAAACTGGCTAGTAAAACCTTCCTCTAAGATATTGCCAGCTTTATGAAATCAAAGTGAATCTAAATAAATTTGGGTTAGGTTACTACAGCACATAGATTTAAAATGGCTTGCTTCTAAAGTAGTCAGGATTATTGAGATACGTTGTGACCCGAAAAATTAAGATTTTCAATTGACCAAATGATCTTGACATCTCTCTTCTTCTATATTAGTGGAGCAGTCAGTGAACCATACAGTTAATCCACAGTTTTTATCAATAAGTTTTCTGGAGCTGACTGTCAGTGGGAGGAGAGCCAGTGGGTGGAGCTCCATTTCCCTGCACAATAGAGAGAGAAGTGTTTTTCCACAAGCCCTGCCCACTTCCTGCCACGTGGTGTTTAGCAACCAGTCCAGTATTTAAATCCAGGAGCTTGACGACTGGCTGGGTCCTACTTCATGCACTGCAAGCCAACCGGTGACATCCAGGAAGAGACAGACAGAGGGATAGCAGCAAAGAAGACTATCTGACCGGTTTATTGGAGACAAAGCTTTAAAAAAGATCCCAATTTGCTGCTGGCTATTGAGATACTGTGTATACGGGTTTTCTATGCTGTCATCTGGCTTGTCCTGTTGTATCAGCGGGGGAGGGTGCATCGACTGTCCCAGGCCTAGTTACATGTCCCAGCATCTCTCTGGAGTCCATTTGGGACCATTCTGACCATAGTGGGACAGTAACAGCAAGAGAATCAGACAGGCAAAGGTACTGTACCCTATGTTGATTAATGATTTGCAGGGAAAAGCACTGACAAAACCAGTACATCTACATTGTGGACTTCAAGTTCTTTCTCATCTGTTTTCTCAAAGGCTATGTAGTTATCATTCACAACATAATATGTGGTGAATGCAGTGTTGGAAATGTTGCCAACAAGTTATCAGAAACAGGATGTTCTTAATGTGTAACTATGTAGAAATACTAGAAATGTATAATGGCGCTGTGATTTAAGCTGTTATAGGGCTGCACTATACAAGAAAAAGATATTCTATAACTAACTATGTTTTGTATTACCAACAATATAACAATTTCTGCAATGCTTTAATATACTTTTGGCACAATAAGTTTACCTAAATTAAAACAGAAAACATGTCTCATTTACTAGTCAAACTGTGTCAAAGTGAAACCTTTTAGAGAGACTCAGTCAAGACCTAAATTATGAATAAAATCTGCCTTATTACATTTTGCAGTTCATAAACTGTAAATCTGATTCAGATGGAGAACTTTGTATTGTTTCATTGTACGACAACATTTTGGGGGCCAGTTTAGCTGCACTAGTGAGTTCAGCCTCATGCAGTGAATTGCCCAGAGGATTAATTAAGTGGAAGTCTTGTGAGTTGCTGACCAAAACAATACAGGCCAGTGAGTGGGCTGCCAAATGTTGGGCACTGCACCAGAGCTTACAATCTTAAAGACTGAGAAGTTAATCAAATGGTAATACATTTGCAGAAAATCAACATTGCATTGCTTTTGGGTCTAACTGAACTATTGTCAGTTTATGTCAGTTTATATTCACATATCAGAGAAGCAAAATCTTTGTTTCCATTGTCACTGAACAAGATTCACAAACCAGGAATGTGCTATGATAAGTTAGTGTGAACATACAACACAATAATGATAATGCATAGTTGAATAATGTATATGATATGTATGATACATAATAATATGTATAATAAGATTCTGACTAAGTGCAAAATACATTATGGATATAAGATACCACTTTATTAAGGCTAATTATAGTAGTTATTATAAAGTGTGAAGTTTAAGAATGATTCAGGCTGAATTCTTAAGGGTTTAAAGCCTAGGGTTAGGAGTTAGGGCTAGCTAGGTTGTTAATTAAGTGGTTACTAGTGTGTGCAAGTGTGCAAAAGCAGTCAATGCAAATACATCTTGAGTATTGTTGAAGTGAGTTATCTTAAAGTTACTTAAGACATTTTCACTGCACATTGATTGTAGACCAAGTCATCATCTCAGCTGGTTGTCTTACATCAGGTCTCCTCATGACTAATAAAATTACCAAAGGATTATTATTGCAGCACCGGTTGTTGCCAAGGAACAGCTCAAGAGTGTCATCACTTTCCCTCTCGGAAATAAAGTGAAAACATATGTCTTCAACTAATACACTGACAACCGACCCCCTCAGCCCACCACTGTTACATAATATAACAGTCTAACAGGCCATTATGGTGGCGTTCACTGCAAAAATAAATACAGAAAAATACAAAAAACTGAGGACACCATACAGCAAATCGCAAGGAACTAAAGTATCAATGGGTTTCAGAATGATAAAGATTTAGGATAATTGCCATAGCAACTGACATTTGTGAAATCCCTCAGTCATACAGGTAGGATCTATAGCAAATAAGGAGAAATTCAGGTTTCTCAACTGGACCTTTTCTCTTTTGCTGTGGCAACTGACTATCTTCAATTGGGGAAAGTCCTAAAAAAAATAAACAGGAAGTAATAATGTTTTGGAACTCCCATGTGAATATTACAGATTGAGTCAACATTATTTAAAAATATACTGTGTCAAATTGAAAGTGTGAAAATGTTACATTTTAGCTTATGTTTATCCCTGGTTTAGTCTTTGTTTGGTACATTTCATCACAATTTTTTCACCATAAAATTGGCACTCTTTTTGTTCAGGGTAATATTGGTCTATTTCACATATATACTTGAGGCATTGTATCCTGAGCAACTATCACCTGTTTTCTATAGATTTTCAGTAGATTATAGTTATTTATAGATTATCGTTATATATAGAGTCACTAACCTTAACAGTGCTTTCTGCTCGCCATCACACAGTAGACACAGTAAATTATTTAATCACAACTGAGCCCCTAAACTAATTACTTGGCAGGCAACATTTGATTACATAGTGGGAGACAATAGGTGTAGCAATTAAACAGAGAGAGAGAGAGGGGAGCAGAGAGCTTTTTTCTTCAGCAATGGAACCCAATCGCATTATCTCGCAACTACCAAATTATCTATTATGACACTAATAGCACCCAGATGAGTCCCAGCAGGTTGTCCAGTGTTAGAACTGTGATTTGGTCTTGCTATTGTAATGCCATTTCAAATTTAATGTGCAACATTGTTTATTACTGGAAAGATGTAACATGATTATAGTGCTTTAATGAAAGACAGATGTGATACAAAACCTCTACGAAAGGCCTGGTTTCATGTCAAAAGTAATATTATATTGCAGTTAATGAGGGATGGGATGAGACTCACTTTTTGTCTCTGAGTTTTAGTTTAGTTTAGTCTTTATTTGAAAGGACAATGCACAGAGACATTAAGTACAAAGACAGAGATGTTCTGCACCAGATTATAGCTAAACTGCTAATTTCCATCTGCAGTCCCTGGTTACATGAATAAAATTGAGAACAAGACCAGATGAGATTTTGATAACAGTTTTGATAAATTAATTGTGGGGTTTAGTTCACATTCATAATTTTGGCGTCACCATTTTAAATTTATTTAATTTTATAGTTTTGCTGTCATTATATTACTGTTTTTTAGAACTACAGCTTCTCAAGAGGAGTTACTCAGCAAAGTTAACCCCATTTTTGTCCAAGGCAAATGTTACCTCATATAGTGATGTTACTGTCCTGTTGTCCTTGGCTTGTTCCAAATGTGTAATTTGCATAATCAAAAATCAAATTAAAGCCCTTCCAGGACTGATTTTTAGACATTTCAACACAAAATATAATGGTAGTCTAGTTGCAACATAGATCAAGGCCTTTCTAAATCTATACAAAAAAGTCAGATTATGTCAGATTTGTGATTGTTTTCATAATCTAGTAATTAAACTAGTAGTAAACTAGTTTAATAGCTAATAGAGGGGCAATTATTTTTCCCTGGTATAACAAGGAAATTTCTGTAAAATATAGTCCACTGTTAATCTATCATTAGTTTATGTGGTATATACTTTTGATACTACTTTTTATGCCATTTTGTTTAGCCAGTATACCTGGTGTTAAAGGTCACAGTCTTATATGTATTGCTTTTCTATTTGATTGTGAATGAATGAGCCATTTGATTACATTACATAGGGAGGTATTCAGTGAATGACCTAAATACTGAACATAAACAGCCCTTCTGATGGTGTCTTTGTCTGAGTGAACTGTCTGCTGTTGACCTCAGATCACAGACGAGATGGCAGCTGGACCCATTGATCATTTTGGAGAGGCACATTCAGTACCGATACGACACTGCATCTCTATTGCATTTGGGCTTACCATATCTACTGTACATCGGGGCTTTTGCTGGAAATGGCATAACTGAAACAAATTAGTTGTATTTTATATGTAGGTCTAGACTAGTCAAAAAGCAGACCAGACCTTGTGTGCAGGGTGCAAAAATAGTAAAAAGAGAAATAAAGGTTATGCAAAAACCACCATGTCATTCACAGTAAGTGGGGCAGCTTAAAATGCTCCCAAGGACAACACTACAATGAAGAGCTGCTATTTTTGCATTGTTATTATGGCGGCTCTCTTGTTAGATATGGTTGGATTTGAGGTTAATGTTGCTTCCTGGAACCATTTAAAGTATTATATAAATGCTGCATTCTCACTGACACAGTTGTTTTGTAAGTGTTTTTGCACAGGTCTGGTCTCCTCATCTTGTGTGATGTCATCAGGATAAATAGTTTGGGGCTTATAGGGGGATGCGGTGAAAAGGCCAGAGGATTACAGGGGAGCTATACTGGGGGTGACTGTGTTGTGGGGACCTGTTGTCATCTGTTTACTGGAAATTCCACCCTAGCTCAGGTTTTCATTTTCACTGGTGGTTTATAAGATAAGGAGCTAAAGGTATTGTATTTATAACATTGATATTGATATTTACTAGAGGAAGACACTTATAGAGCACTTTTCATACATTTCCAGTCAAAAGTTTGGACACACTCTCAGTCGATGTTTATTTTCTATATGTATCCCAGAGACATTTTATATACATACAGAAGATGTCAAATATATAAAGTAAGATATATGGAATTAAGTAGCAAATAAAATTAACTTGACAAAGCAAACTGCGATTAATTTGAGGATTTGGTTATAAAATATTTTTGAAAATATTTAGTAGACTTATTACACTTTTTCTTTGCTACATAATAAACAGATATCACAAATATATGTTTTGCTTCATATATTTGATGTCTTTTGTATGTATCTAAAATGTAGATGTAGGTGTGTCTGGTGCTGTTTAAACTTGAAGTAGTCAAAAGTTTGGACACAAACTTATTATTCAAAAGTAGAAATTACTTTGTTGATTTCATGGGTGAGTGTCTCGATTTTATTACATTTAGTTTATTTCATTTGTGAAAGTTAATTTTGGTCTAGGTTTACACTTTGAATAATTTTGTCTATGTGTTAACTCTTAACTATTGTTCATGGTCTATCAATGTTTACCAAAAAGAAACATTTAAAATTAAGTTAATATCTTTAAAATAAAATAAAAATATCTTTATGTAAGTATCAGCTACTGGCTACGACAGTGAAAATGTTATTTGCTCGATATTTCTTGCTGTACAAGTTTGGGTGTGTCTATGATGTCTGTAATGGCCTCAAGACATTTGCAAGTTAAAGCAAGTGTTGTCTCTGCACTCTAGCAATTTAGACAGTGTTCTAATTGTTTTTGATTCAATATTGCACTGTTTTATATGATAGTAATTGAGATCAACAGCTTATTTGTTGCTGAGGTTGAGTTACTGTTTGAAGCCTTTACTTGATCCCTCTGCCTGGTCAGTGCTGCTTTATTACTGATTTAATTGCATTGTGTTGAAAGAACCTCTATTCACAGGCCTAAAGGTAGACGGCAGATGGTACAGGCTAATTACTGTCTCCCCAAACAATCTAGCAATAATTAGACCTTATATGAATGAATGCCACACTGCCTAAACCATGACCATATGAGCTAAAGGGACACAGGGTGCTACCTATTCAGCTCCCTGTTATAGGGTCCATCTTAAGATAGACTTTTTACTATTCCAAATATATAACATTTTGGTTTAAATTGCTAATAGCTATGGTTACTCTGCATGTATGTCTATGGCGGATGTTTTTAGATAAAAAATACAAAATGGATTTAAATATCACATTTTCAGGGGCCTGTGATCAGTATGAGCGTTTATGGAAGGGCTGTGGCAGCATGGGGAACAAAAATAACCATGATTTATTCCCCCACATTGATCAATGTCGATTTCAATTTGATTTTCTTCATATGAATAAAGAACAGGGGTCAGGATCACTGAATAAATGAATGAAGTTTATTTTGGTTGTTCACTTTTTTTTTTTTTTTTTAAAGCATACATTTTTTATTTGCATTGGTTACAACCAAAAGAAGGATTGGTCTGAAGCAGCTTGCTTATGTAAGACAATTCCTAACCATCACAAGACAACTCAACAACATAGTCGCAACATAACAATATCTGTTCACTTTCATCACAGAAGCCTGGTCTTATATAAACATAATTACAATTTACAATTACTATTTATATGTATGAATTAATTAATATTTTAATTTGCAGCTTTAATTTACTTAATTTCATCACTGAGCTCATTCCAGAGGCTTATTCCTAAAAGAGACGTACATGTTAGGCTGACATTATTATATTAATATTACTATTGCATATCAATATAAACATAAACATTACATCTTATTTCACTCCATTCAAAT
The DNA here is from genome assembly GCA_030686955.1 of Odontamblyopus rebecca. Lineage (NCBI taxonomy): Eukaryota > Metazoa > Chordata > Actinopteri > Gobiiformes > Gobiidae > Odontamblyopus > Odontamblyopus rebecca. Next base: position 20,877,391 of record CM060656.1, read on the forward strand.
TGAATCAAACCTCTGAATTTATAACGATTATTTCTTAACTTAAAGAAAGAAATGCCTACGGGAATGTCCAAATTCAGTACATTCCGGATGTGTCCTTTCATAGTTTCAGTGTGAGAATCTACAATGTAAAAATCATGGAAATAAGGGAGAAACATAAATGAAACAGTGAGTCCAAACTTTTGACTTTTTGACTTTTGACAGAAAATGGAAAGGAATAAATTATATTCTTAACAAAGCACAACTCATTTATTGCAGTCATTGTAGTGCAAAGTTTGGATGTTTCTTTCTTTCAAAAACTGAACTCTTTTGTCTAGAGTGAAACAGGCCTCTGCCCTCCATCTGAAATTAACATCAAATACTATAATGTGAACGTGACCTATAGGATCCTGTTATTCAGACTGTCACTGTTCTTCCTTAAATGTCAGCTTTGCCCTAGTTCTGTCACTCATGTCTAACTTCAGCTACTGTATGGGTGAATTATATATATGGTGTAACCTTTTTCAAGTTACAGCGAGTCTTGTGGTTTTAGATGAGCAAACAAATAGTTTCACATTTGCTGCTGTTTCTGTTTGCTAACTATCTGTCTGGAGTTTAAAGGTTTTCAGCTTCTTGCCATTGTCTCCAGAGCTTTGGGTAATTGTGGTCATGCAGTTTGAATTTGTGTCATTTGGCAAATTATTGGTGAGAAATGAGGCAAACTGTTTATGCAGCTGTATTGGGAAAACAAAAGATGTTCCAGGAAGGCGCTGTTACATGATGTACAGATAAACTTTGTTTGGAGTACATATTAGCAGAAATCTGTCAGTACCAAATAATATGAAAGATCTAGAGTTTTTTTCTTCTACAATTTATCATTCAACTTAAAGTTGAAAGTTAATTATCAAAACAGCAATTTATTCAAGCACTTCTAGATAATCGTAAAGGGTTAAAATAACAATAACCCAGTAAATAATTTTTCCCTTAAAGTGACCGTTTGTAAGATTATTTGACTTTTTTTACTAGCAGATGGCAGATGTGAAACCTTTTTCACCCACCCCTTTGCCTTTGGTCTCTGGTCTTCTTCTGTCAGGCCAAAGCTGGCACACTATCAGACAGAAGTAACATAGATGGCATCTAGTGGTGTAATGTGAGAATACAACACTCTAATTACAGATCCTGTGGGTATATGTATTATTGATCTGCACAAATTAGGAAATATAAAATTTCAGATTTACAGATCATAGTGCTTACTGCTGAAATCCGTTCTGTTTCTTAGTCCTCTGCATTATTTTTCCTTTCTTTTTTACTTGTAAGCCACCATTTTGTTTTGTTTGTAAGCAAACCATGGGCCATGCATTTCTCTGATTGGTTCATTAGTCTGTCAATCATGTTCATGGGAAATTGCGAAGACATATACAGAATACACATCTTTATAAAGTAGAGTGGAAGTCTTGTTGAGGTCACTTTTTGTCCTGTTCCCATTTCTGACCAATGTGCATTCTACTTATCTGCCAGCAAAGTGAGCCATGATAAATCAGTATGTTATGGCCTGATTACTTTTTTATGCAGTGCAGCAGATCTTAAATGTGCACAATGCATAAACACTTTAATCACTGAGTCAAACTGGTGCCTAGTGAGTGTTTCTGTCTAAAACTGGTAAACCAAACATGTATTTTTCTTCTATTTTAGTTTGTTGTGCAGCCAATTACCACGTCTGTTTTCTGAAAGTGTAGTCAGCCAGAAGACGGTTATTGCAGAAAGTCCTCATAGTCACAGAAATAGACACTGCCTGTAAACAGCAGATGGTCTATGAGACTATGCATGAATCCTGCCAGTCACTACAACAGTCTGCTAATGGGTCAATACAGATAACATTTGTTGACACACTGTGTAAAGTAGCTACAGTTCAACAGAACAAGTTATATTTGAATATCCACAGATCCAAGAGTTTGCCTGCTCTATTTAACTTCCTCTGTGTACCACTCTACTGTGAGAGACTATATTTGACCTACTTGGAGACTGGAAGTTTTTTGTCGACAAATGAACTGACCCAGAAAAGAGAATTTATAGTTTTTTCTATTTGGGGTAACAGGTTTCCTTTTGTATTACTTTTACAGAAGATATGAGAAATGGGAACTATTTTTGCATCAGTTGAATAAAGTGTTTATTGACCTTTTGTGTGTGTTTCTGCAGATTTGTGCAGTGTGCCAAGGCCCAAGCCTCTCAAATCTCAGCATTCACTCCCGTCAGACAGACTGCGGAGTACATCCATGGAGGAGAAGTACAAGGAAATTGCTGAGGTAGGCCTGTACAAGCTTGTATGGATTGTGGTACAATTTGAATGAATGCAAATTGTCTTTTGTAGAAACTGAATCATGCACATACTAATCATTGAAAGTACTGAAAGGATTTTTGAATAAATGTCTTGCATAAAAGTTATCATTATTTGCTCATCCAAAATAACACTTTTAGTTGCCCTTTCAAATGGGCCAGTATTCCCAGATTTTATTGTAAAAGCTTCATATGACTTTTTATGAAATAATTGCTGGATTAAAGGAAATGCATGAAACTTTAGTGCATTGGCTTCAGTTCATGAGAAAATTACACTGCACAAAATGTGACTACTTTCTTATGTGGGGCACTGTATAGACATTAAGTGAGATTATAGAAATTCTACAATTCAAATTGGGGGAAATGATCTGAATTAAAATAATTGATACTGTAATGCAGCTGATGTTATGCTAATGTAGACACTGCCCTGTCTGAAGCTCTGTTATTCCATAACCATAACCAAGAACTGACTTAGCGAGAACCACAATAAGTGAGCTGATTTGTGCTGTTAAACAAGTCCCTCTAGTCTAAAATAACATTACAATCTCAAGATGCATGTCAGCCAATCTTATCTTTTGGTTGAAAATCAAACACCTAAAAGGGACCGTGAACATACTCTTGAAAATGTGTTGTGAAAAAAAAGTGAAATCCATTTTGTCTTTTTGTTTGAGTTTTCAGGTGAACTTTTTTTGGTAGTTATTGCTAATGTGTACATTGTAGGCTACAGTAGTGTCTGCGTACACTGGTGTATGAATGTGTGTGTGAATGTGTGAATGGTTCTTTGTTGTAAAGAGCTTTAACTGCCTTGAAGGTGGAAAATCGCTATATAAAAAGGTGACCATTTACCATTGTGTGTCAATTTAGATAAAGAGACATATTTTGTAATTTGAGTGTTTAGTGTTTTTTAAAACCTTTTTTCTTGTGTGTACACCAGGAGCTCTTCTGTCGCAGTATGGGGGACAGCGAGATGAGGAGCGCTCCGTACGAGTTCCCGGAGGACAGCCCCATAGAGCAGTTGGAGGAACGGCGCCACCGTCTGGAGAGGCAGATCAGTCAAGACATCAAGTGAGTCAACACTATGCAAGTTAATTAATGTAAGTTCTGTAACAGTGCTTTAAATGTTTGACTAACACTAAGCCAATGAGATTGCAGACAGTTGGATCCACTTAGCTGAAATGGTGGCTCTTCTTGGGTAATTCCTGACACCCTTCAGATTAAGCCAATACTATGTACCGTAATTGATTTTTGCTGTGATTACTTAATGCCTGGATGCTTTGTCATTATTATATGTTTGTGTGGGTGAATGAAGCTGAATCGGACACACAGTTTATGGTTTGTATGTGCTTAAAATCTTGTCACTTTTCTGGTGCTCTCCTGTTGCCTGGCTTGCCCATTCTATCCTGCGCCCCCGCATTGCTCCCCAAGGCTTGAGCCCGAGATCTTGCTCCGTGCCAAACAGGACTTCATGAAAATCGACAGTGCTGCAGATCTAGAGTGAGTGAGCGATGCTTGACTATCGGGTTATCTGCTTTTTACATGTTTACTTTGTCAATTCCATTGTGAGTTTCATGAAAACTTTACATTGCTGTACTTATTAGGCCTAAGCATCACTATATTACACTGATCACTTCCACCCCCTGCTGGTGATAAAATGTGCGTTGCAACAATAGCAATACAATACTTAAAACCACTTTCTGTTCTATTCACACTAATGTACCATTCCAAGTATGATGATAACATTATCAGTTTATACTTTTACACTATAGGCCTAGATGACATGCCAAACAAATTATTCATACTGATCAATCACGATTACAGCATTTTAACTCTATTGTATAGAATAGAAGTGTACATTTTACACAAATACTGAACATTCTTTTACATGTCTTATTTCCTCGACTGTCATTTTGAATGTGTACCAAACCTGTCCATTCTCATTAAGGCTAATGAAACAACAGAGTACGGACCAGGTAGATGCCGGCTTCAGTGAGCACCAGATTCCCTTTGAGAGGGAGTTCCAGCGGGTCTCTATCTCCGGAGAAGAAAAGTGTGGGGTAAGTGTTTTTGAACATGTTAGACTCCTTCCACTTAAACATAGATAACTAAAAATGTACCCAGTTTTTCATTGAGATCAGTTAAGTTTAGAATTGTACTACCTGGTTGAACACAGGCAGCAGATGTGACATACTTTTACGTCTATTCTAGTTGTAATAAATTCAATAAAATAAAAGTCAAAAACAGCCAGCCATCCAGTAAAGTTTAATTTCACTTTCATCAAAGGGGACACCTGTCTGCACTGCCCAACTCAAAGATGGTACAGAGACATTTTATGCTATGAAAAGAAAAAAGCTGAATCTTGCTATTTTGTTTAGAGTGACCTTGTTTCACATGGACTCTTAGCTTGTTTTATCTATGTACCTATCTCGAAACAAAAGTGAACATTTTGTACATCACATAATGTGTTACTTACTAGGACAGTCAGTACATTCGCATTCACAGCTGTAGAGATAATTCAGTAACTGTTACTTAGTAATAATGATATTACACAATAGTTTTGACAAATAAAAATGTATGTTAACCATTTTACTATTGAATTTTGTGTATTGATGACATAGATGGAGGGATTTCTTTTTGAAACTTAGGGCTTTCATGTAATTTAATTTTTTTTCAACTTTTGACGCGTGATCCATCTAAAAGACTGTACTTATTTTATTGACAGTTTTTTTTCTTGTGTTGGCAGGTTCCCTTCACAGACCTTGTAGATGCTGCTAAATGTGTTGTAAAGGCATTGTTCATTCGGGAGAAATACATGAGTCGATCCATGCAGTCGTTTTGTAAGACCACCGCCCACTCTTTGCAGGACCTGGGCATGACAAACCAGGAGCTAGGAGTCTATGAGGAGATCCCCGAGACCCCTGTAGATGATGGTACGCACAAATGAATAGTAAAAATAATAATAGTCCATAGCCTCTCTATGTACAAATGATAGTGCAGTTTGAATGGTCTCTACTACCATCACCTGCAGTTGTAGTAACTTGTGTTTGTGTACCATTACTAGTGTTTGATAAACAATCTTCTCTCTTAGATGCCCCAGTTCACCCACCAGCCTCAGAGACCCACCCATACGACAACATGGACCCTGATAACATGCCTCCAGATGCGGGTTATGGCTGTGCAATGGTGGATGGAGTGGTTCATGTCTACACCAAAAGAGCCAACATGGACAGGTTTGTGATTTAAACATCTAAATGCCTTTCGATAAGATAAATTAAGTTAAATTTGACTGTATTTCCTCTAAAATCCAGGAGTTCAGAGTTGGATTTGCCGTATCCAGACTTGAAGGAGTACATTGCAGATATGAATGTAATGATGGCCTTAATAATTAATGGGCCAGTGTAAGTAGAATTCTTACTATTACTTTAAGAATTGTATCCTGCATGGATAAATAGTATTTATCCATGCAGGATACTGTATTTATTAAATACACAACAATTACTAGTCAACCTGAAATAACCTGACCATGTGACTGTAAAATCTGTATTTTTAGGAAGTCTTTTTGCTATCGCCGCCTACAGTATTTAAGCTCTAAATTTCAAATGCACATTCTTTTAAACGAAATGAAAGAAATGGCTGCACAAAAGAAGGTTCCTCACAGAGATTTTTACAACATACGAAAAGTAAGTGGCATATCTCCACTATTGGCACTGCAAAGGTGCAGCATGTAACATTTCTGGTTCAGGGTCCAGCTCAAGGTTATTGTTTTACCTAAATTGTTCCATTTTATAGCATTACATGATGTATCTATTTTGCATTTACTAAATTATACATATTTTTATTGCTCTAAAATACCTTGAAATGCTTTATTACTGTAAGTGGGATCACCTCTCCACAGATCTGACTTGTGACTTTGCATAATAGCATTAAGGTAAATTTGACGTAATACTGTGGAACATTCTAGGCAATGCAGTGACATCTCTCAATGCAAACAAGCAGCTGGCCTACCCTCCACCAGTAAAGTGGCACAGTGCACCTTTAAATTGTTATTAGTGTTAAAACTCCTTGTGCTGATTTGCAGGTTGACACACACATACACGCCTCCTCCTGCATGAACCAGAAGCACCTGCTGCGGTTCATAAAACGTGCCATGAAGAAGTATCCCGGGGAGATCGTCCACATTGAGCGTGGGCGGGGCCAGACCCTGAAGGACGTGTTTGAGACCATGAATCTGACGGCCTTTGACCTCAGCGTGGACACTCTCGACATGCATGCAGTAAACCGTATAGCCACCAATACACAACACGAGCTCAGCCAGTTCAGCAGTTTAACAACTATGTTTTCTCTACAGGATCGCAACACCTTCCATCGATTTGATAAATTCAATGCCAAGTATAATCCTATCGGAGAATCAATCCTCCGTGAGATCTTCATCAAAACTGACAATTGTATTCAGGGAAAATACTTTGCACACATAGTGAAGGTATGAAGAAGTTATCAGCAATTATCTAACTGTAATTTTTCAATTTATCTGTTTTATTGATCAAAAATACCTTGAAAAAGATGCATGCTTACTGTGAGTGAGCTCACCTCTCCACAGATCTGACCTATATCTCCATGGAGACAAGCACGTGTCAGTTACATAGTACACCTTTAAAGTGTCAGCTAATATTTATTTTCACAGGAAGTGATGGCTGACTTAGAAGAAAGCAAATACCAAAACTCCGAGCTGCGTCTCTCTGTATATGGACGCTCCAGGGATGAATGGGACAAACTAGCAGAGTGGGCCGTCAATCACAAAGTGTACTCTGATAATGTGCGCTGGCTCATTCAGGTGCCCAGGCTTTAGTAAGTCCCACATCAAAATGTTTAAATAACAAGCAACTTATTATTTACTTGTATTTAACAATGAAATAACCTTTTGTCCTCAGTGATGTCTACAAAATAAAGAACACTCTAGCCAACTTTCAGGAGATGTTGGAGAATATTTTCCTTCCTCTTTTTGAAGCCACCATAAACCCCCGCAGTCACCCTGAGCTGCATCTATTCTTGGACCATGTAAATATCACTTTTCATTATACACTCAACAAAAATATAAACGCAACACTTTTGTTTTTGCTCCCATTTGTCATGAGATGGACTCAAAGATCTAAAATTCATTCCAGATACACAATATTACTATTTCTCTCAAACATTGTTCACAAATCTGTCTAAATGTGTGATAGTGAGCACTTTTGCCATCTGCCCTGAACAATGTAAACCGAGATTCATCCGTGAAGAGAACACCTCTCCAATGTGCCAGACGCCATCGAATGTGGGCATTTGCCCACTCAAGTCTGTTACGGCGACGATCTGGAGTCAGGTTAAGACCCCGATGAGGACGAGGAGCATGCAGTTGAGCTTCCCTGGGATGGTTTCTGACAGTTTGTGCAGAAATTCTTTGGTTATGCAAACCAATTGTTTCAGCAGCTGTCTGAGTAGCTGGTCTCAGACGATCTTGGAGGTGAACCTGCTGGATGTGGAGGTCCTGGGCTGGTGTGGTTACACGTGGTCTGCGGTTGTGAGGCCGGTTGGATGTACTGCCATATTCTCTGAAATGCCTTTGGACACGGCTTATGGTGGAGAAATGAACATTCAATGCCCGAGCAACAGATCTGGTTGACATTCCTGCTGTCAGCATGCCAATTGCACGCTCCCTCAATGCTTGCGCCATCTGTGGCATTTTGCTGTGAGACAAAACTGCACATTTCAGAGTGGCCTTTTATTGTGGACAGTCTAAGGTACACCTGTGCACTAATCATGGTGTCTGATGAGCATCTTGATGTGGCACACCTGTGAGGTGGGATGGATTATCTCAGCAAAGCAAAAGTGCTCACTATCACACATTTAGACAGATTTGTGAACAGTGTTTGAGAGAAATGGTAATATTGTGTATCTGGAATGAATTTTAGATCTTTGAGTCCATCTCATGACAAATGGGAGCAAAAACAAAAGTGTTGCGTTTATATTTTTGTTGAGTGTATTATAATTGCATTATATCGCAGCAGTTTAGCTTCATAAATGTACAGATACTTTGACACTGTCTGACTCGAAAGAACTGAGCTGGAACTGCAAAAGGTGAGCTGATTTGTGCTGTTAAACAAGTCACTCTTACCTTTTTTGTTGAAAATCAAACACCTAAACAGAATATTGAATGCTACTGAACACTGAAAATGTGTGGTTTGAATCTATTTTGTATTTTTTCTTGAGTTTTCAGAGTAATGTCACTGCAAAAGATCAATTACAATGTGTCTTATTGTATCATAGGTGGTGGGCTTTGACAGTGTAGACGATGAATCCAAACCAGAGCATCACATTTTCAACCAGGAGAGTCCACTGCCTGCCAACTGGACTGAAGAAGACAACCCTCCATACTCATACTATCTCTACTACACCTATGCCAACATGACCGTGCTCAACCACCTGCGGAGGTACATATGGTTTTACAAAAAAAAGTCAAACTACAGATCCTGCCTTTAAAATGTTAACGCTTATTTATTACAACAGGAGGAGAGGTCTTCATACATTTGTGCTGCGGCCCCATTGTGGAGAAGCGGGGCCCATCCATCACCTGGTGTCAGGATTCATGTTGTCAGAGAATATCTCACATGGGCTGCTGCTCAGAAAGGTCAGAGCCAAGCTTAGCCAAGTTTCTACATTATTCTTGTTCTCTACTTCGTTGCACTATTTTTACAGGTCTATCTTGTTGCTCTAACAATATAAAGGTTTAAGGCAGTGGTCCTCTCTTCTTGTAAGGACTGATACAAAATGTTTGATTTCTTTGACACCAGTTTTTAAAAATGGTGTTTCTGCCTATGTTTGCTGTTTACCAGTTTTTTTGTTTTTGTTTTTTTTACTGTAAAGTACTGAATGACACTAGTTGACATTAAGAAACATATTAAAAGATGTATAATATTTTCCTCTGGGGTGTGGTAGTGGTTTTCCTGCTTGTTGGTGGCCCCTGCCGCTTTGGGGCCACACAGTTAATTTATGTTAACTGTGCATATCACCCATTGAAGTTGTGTATTTATGTATTGTGACCGAGCAATAATGTTAAAAGCATGAATTTGTGATTTAATTATTATGGTCTTTCTTATGTTTGTTCCTCAGGCTCCAGTTCTTCAGTATCTGTACTATCTTGCTCAAGTGGGCATTGCCATGTCTCCACTGAGCAACAACAGCCTTTTCCTCAGTTACCATAGAAACCCTCTGCCAGAGTACCTGTCCCGAGGCCTCATAGTGTCGCTGTCCACAGACGACCCTCTGCAGTTCCACTTCACTAAGGTCAGTCACACGTCTATAGAGCTGTACCCCCCTGCTCTCCACCTGCCCCTCACCTGCCCCTCACCTGTCCCTCACCTGCCTCTCACTTAACGCTTACAGAAGTAATGTGTGTGTTCCAGGAGCCGCTGATGGAGGAGTACAGCATCGCGGCTCAGGTGTGGAAGCTCAGCTCCTGCGACATGTGTGAACTGTCTCGAAACAGTGTTCTCATGAGTGGATTTTCGCACAAGGTTAGCTGTTTCTGTTTAATTTTATGATATGTGAATATGTGCTATGCTATGTATAAATATATAAGCTCCACTTCCAAATCTTAACTGAACGAAAGCCCTAAGGACCTGTTCCTATTGCATTAATATTTTCAGGCAAAGAGTTATTGGTTGGGCCCCAGCTACATGAGAGAGGGTCCTGAGAGCAATGACATCCGGCGGACAAACGTCCCAGACATTCGAGTGGCATATCGCCACGAGACGCTGTCAGAGGAGCTGCAGCTCATCACTCATGCGGTCCGCACCGACGAACTAGATGCCATTGATGAGGAGGACACTCTCACCATGGGACCACTTCCAGGACAACGCTAACTGTCACAACATCTGCACTAACTGTCCCGTTTATTTACCCAGCATGTCACTGCAGAGTGGGGACAGCACCCGTCACTAGCCTTATGTTAAGAATGTGTTCAAAAGCACAACAATCACTGCAGGGGGCTGTTGCCCCTGGTTAGCCCTCGACCAGTTCAGTTGGGCCCCTGTATTGCAAGCGGCCAGGACAGTGCCTGTGTAACTCATAGATTTAGGATGTGTCCTGGTTAAAACCATGAAGTCATAAAAACCCCAGTTACCTTGTATCTTGTACTCATGGTTGGGTCTGTTGGAAAGTACTTTGATCACCGTCCTGCCAAAGCCATACCAATATACTAAGACTGTTCAGTAGTTCTTTATTGTAGATTTATAGATTAAACAACATTTTTATTTCAAACTAAAATGATGGCCTCTGTACAGCCACACTTAGGTTAGGTGTTTAGTTAGCTTTAATGTGTAGCACAACGGCTACAGATCTCCCTTTGGCCAGTGAAAACATTCCTTAAATGTAGTTTACTTTAGTTGAGCAGAAGAATCTAATATTAACAGTAACTGCTTTTTGACTCCGTTTGGTCGCATGCGGCACACAGTACAACGCAGACACACATATTCAAAAACAATATGAAGAGCATGTAGATGCTTAAATTACTGATCATGTAGAACTGCCCAGACCACCGACTACTGTTGATAGGTCCTTCACATTATCTGTAAATGGTCTATTATAAGTCTGCACAATAGAAAAGCAAAGGGATGGACACTACAAATGTACTTTTTCTCTCTAAGTCCCAGAGATTCAATGATCTGATTGTTGCGTAGCTCTTAAGCATGTATCTTAATTACAACAAATAAGCAAATGTTCCCCTTCCTCCTCTGCATGCGTCATATAAAGTACTTTACACTCCATACTCTGCACTTGTTTTAAATTCAGTACATAGTTGGACCTTCTACAGTAACACCTCTTGGTCATATACACCATGTACACGCATGAAGATGGTCTTTTGTTATTATGACAAAGCCTCTGCCTTGAAGTGCTTTGGTTGCATGTTGCATGAGGAATGGATAAAAGGATTGACTGAGTTCAAACTGTAATTATATGCTGAATACATGCACAACATCATGAGTCTATTCAGAGTCACAAACCAGGACTATTAAACATGCCCTAATGTTTCAAATGTCCACAAGTGTTATCACTGCACTGCTCCTGCCTCTGGGGCAGATCAGCTTCAGAAAGATACAGTTTTAATGTCCAATGACACAGACAGGTGAGACAGGTGAAAAGGTTCAGTTGTTTAGTGTTGCCTCTGCTGTAGCTTTTAGTGTTAAAGGGATGACATAGTATAATGTGGTGGACCCTGTTAAACTACGTTGAAATGTATTTTTTATGATACAGAGTTTATATTCACTAAATTCATGTTGCTGAGTAAATTAGTAATGTCTTCTAGACCAGCCTTATTTGTTTGCTTTTTATCTGTGATCTGTGTCAATCAACCCCATCTCGGTTTGGACATGTTGCAGCAGCCTTTTACTCATGCACATCTTCTGAAATGTAGCCTTTATATTTACCTCTTACTAAAAGCCAAAACTCTGGAGTGGCTTTTCATTTTTGTCCATAGCAGAGGTTTTATAGGTTTTTTTTAGGTATTTTTGTGGCCAACTTGTCAGGAAACAGATTGTTGTATGTTCACCTACTGTAGATCCTACCTCACCACAACTCAAATCAATTGTAACAGCCTTGTTCATCTTAACAGTTTTATCATTCAATTTAACCATTATAATTGCACATACATCATAATAGGTGAATGGTTGATCAACACATCTGCAAGTCCATATAACTGTCTTCAGGGTTAACTCAACTGTTTGAGTTATTTTGAGTTGAGCCCTCGTCTTCTGCCATTTACTTATGTTGTTTACATTATAGTTTTAATGTTTCCTTTATGTTTTATCTGAAATGTATCGCCACAGATGCTATTCAACTTAAGTGTACATGTAAACAATAAAGCATGTTTATACAGTTTAATAGTGTTTTTATTTACAGCAGGCACATGACACAGTTTTAAATCCTGAAATATTCTTATCAAAAATTATCTTTACCTACTATTAACAATACCACTTTGTTAATTTAAAGTAAAATTTAAAACAAATAAGATAAATGACAAGAAAAATTCATATGTAATAAATGTGACATGAATAGTTAAATACAGAATGCATTGAAGTTACATTTTTTATCTTGTGAAAGTCTAAATATTATGACAATATAACTGGTGAGCAATTAAAAGTGTTCTAAAAAATGTGTAATAAAATACAATAAATGTGAAAAGTACGGATAAACTTATCAGAAATTCAAGTTGTTTTGTGGATGACCAAAGCATGGGTTTCTTCTCTGCAGTGTTGATGGTATCTAATTTCCAGCCTGTACCAAAAATTAATAACATTATTGTGGATATTAACTCAAGGTTCGGAGAGTAGTCAAAAATAGTACTCAAGAAAGAGTAACGTTACTTCAAAATAATATTGCTGACATTAAAGTACAACGTAGTGTCCAAGAAATTTCTCCAGTCAGAGAAAATATTTTTGAACACCATTACTTAAGTAAGAGAAACTGTCTGGATGCAACATCTGATTTAAAATTCAATAAATAATTTAAAGTTGCTATACAAAATATTAAACAATGTACTAAATCTGGTGTTTTCAAACGATATATCCTGCATTAATATAATGTGAGGTAAAAGCTTTGAGGGACTCACAGCCAAAGCAGCCTTGACGGCCTGTAGCTGATAGAAGACTCTGCCTCCTTCCTCGGGACAGAGGGTCTTCAGCTCTTCTCTGGACATTCCCAAAAGCATCGAGCCACTCAGGACCCCCAGACAACGCACAGTGCTGCATACCATCAATAATAAAGAAAACACAGCTTCTGAATATTTATTAATAAATACAATTATAGATAGATAATATATAGATATTGTAATCTTATTTTTGTGCCTTTACATGCACAAGACGTTTCATTAAAAAAAAAAAATGAAATGATCAGTTGTTGTGAATATTAAATCTGTCCTGCAATATGCACATGATGCACACACAAATTTGATAAGACGCTGGTAATAAAATGGGTGGATTTGCACAATTCATTTCTTTAGATAAAGGCAAAGAGATAGGTGATTACCTATCATATAATTATCAGTTGCTACAAATAAATGCTATAAAAGTAGTGCGATGCTTGGAAACTATTACTCAATAAAATGTCAACTTGAACTCTTAAATATAACAACAAAATAAAAGCCAAAATGCACTAAATAAACTAATATTCTTATGTTTATGTTCTAACATAGAATTTCATGTCATAATTTCAGATACAGGGCATAGACTAGTGTAATTCACTTTATGTGGGTGTATCCCAGTCGCCTCCAGCTCGTGCAGAACGCTGCAGCATGTTTTTTTTAACCAACACCCCAGAAGTCAGCACATCACCCCAGTCCTTTTATCTCTTCATTCACTTCCAGTTTCTTTTAAAATGTATTTAAAATGTTATTGTTTGTTTTTAGGTCTTAATGGCCTTGCTCTTCCCTGTTTGACTGAACTCCTGTCTATCCACAGCTCAAACAGGGTCTTATGGTCAAACAACCAGCTTCTACTGGGAGTCCCCAGACCCAGACTCAAACACTGGGGTGACCAGGCTTTCTTTGTCACAGGCCCCAGACTTCGAAACAAACTGCCCCCGATATGCACATCACCACAGGCTTTGGTCTGTTTAAATCCAAGCTCAAAACGTATCTGTTCAGACTGGCTTTTAACACTCATGCATGTTTTTCATATTCTGTTGATTTTAATGTGAAGCACTTTGGTCACCTTCAGTGTTGTAAAGGGCTCTATAAATAAAGTCTGATTGATAAATGTAGGATTATTCCTTTCAAAAACAATGAATCTGTCCCCAGACTGCCATATTAACTCTTTCATCTGACAGGAAACACACATTTGCCAGCTAAACTCAGACAAGACAGAAGTCATAGTCTTTGGCCCACAGAAACAAAGAGACAGTGTCAGCAGTCACCTCCAGTCTCTCTCTCTAAAATCTGCAAATCAGGCTAGAAATCTAGGGGTAATAATGGACTCAGACTTGAACATTAACAGCCACATCAAATCAATAACATCTGCAGCCTTTTACCATCTAAAAACAGCAAAAATCAACTGTCTAAAACAGACTTGGAGAGACTTATCCATGCATTTGTCTCCAGTAGGTTACATTATTGTAACGGCCTGCTCACTGGCCTCTCCAAATGAGCTGTAAAACAGCTACAGAACATCCAGAATGCTGCAGCTCGAGTCCTGACTCGAACCAGGAAGTACGAGCACATAAGTCCTGTGCTCAGGTCTCTGCACTGACCCCTGTGGCTCAGAGAATAGACTTTAAAGCAGCTCTGCTTGTGTGCAAGTCTTTCCATGGCCTAGCACCAAAGTACATCTGTGACATGTTAGTGCCATATGAACCATCTCGCACTCTGAGGACCTCAGGGACCGGCCTCCTGCAGGTGCCCAGAGTCAGGACTAAACTCGGGGAGTCAGCATTTCAGACTCATGCAGCTAAAACCTGGAACAGTCTCCCTGAACATGTGAGACAGGCCTCTACTCTGACTCTGTTTAAATCCAGGCTAAACACAGTTCTGTTACCTGTGCATATGACTGAAAGGTTTTTCATTTTCCATTCCGCACTCTACTCTTCTCTCTAATTCTTTCCAATTTAATGTCACATCTCTATTTTAAAATTTTATGATGATTATTTATGTTTTAATTTGTTTGTATTGTGATTTTATTGTATTTCTTATTCTGTAAAGCACTTTGAATTACTTTGTGTACGAATTGTGCTATACAAATAAACTTGCCTTGCCTTGCCTTTGTCTGGGCTCCACTTTTTTAACCATTGTGAACAAAATAATTTGACCATTGTTTGTGCTGACCAGACATTGAACTTGCATGCCAGTTTGTGTTTCATGTAACCATATACAAGACAAAACCTTGAACTCTATCATACTGAATCATATGATGCCACAAATTATCTTGTCTATGAGGTCCTTGGTAACACATGGTAATAAAAACTTTGAAAGTAGTTTCATACGTAATGTACTGGAAGCAATAATTGATTCTAATCAAAATGATTCTTGGTTAATCATTAGACTCACATTTTGGTAAAGCCCTTGTCTTCAAGCCAGGCCTTCACTTCAGCTGGTTTTGATCTTTTGGTGAGGACTGGTGGACCGTCTATGTCCTGTGAGACATCACAGTACATGATGTAAAGAACTTTTATGTTTGCTATTTAAAGATGCACTATATATACTATATGTACTTTTCTGGTGGAAGCTCTGTCTTCTGCTTTTCTCTATTGAAAAGAAACCCTACTTACAGTTAGAAAGAAATTATAACTGACTCAGTTTTTTTGTAATTAAAAACCCTGTTATTGGAAAAAAGTGTAGTGCCATATTGTAGAACATGGTAAAGCAATACTGTCTCTATATATGGAGATAAACAGGTAGCAGAACCCACAGCAGAAAAGTTACATAGTGCCCCTTTAAACTTTGACCTCAAAAAATGTATTACCTCTTCATCAAGCTGATTCATGAACTGCAGGATGTTATTGGGCACATAACCCTCCTCCCCCTGAGCATTCCTCACTTTCCACCACTGTCTGGAGCGGTCCAGCAGCTGGCCACAAACAAACGTTAATCAACCAACTAAGTTGTCAAATAGTTAGTATCAAAAACTGTGCAGATACTTACTTCGACCGTGTCTCCTTTAGCAACTGAAAGCTCTCTGTGATTTCTTGAAGTGAAGTCGTACATAACCACCATGTATTCAGGTTCTCCTGAGCTGCAAATACCAAAAAGAGATAAAGGGATTCAACCAATTGTACTGTATCTGGAACTTTTTAATAGACTGATTTATTTACCGTTTTGTATATTGCTTTGGGGGTTTCCATTTTGGTGTGGTCTACAAAGAAAAAAATATCTCACTCGGATATGTCATCCTGAAAAGCTAGTCATGCTAGATTTTTATTTATTTTTTGCTATATGTATGGGCTTACATGAGTAGGAGTCCTAATTGGCTGCCTCACAGAATCGTGAGGATCCGACTCTGTGGTCACTTCAGGAGGCTGCCAACCATCGAAAAACTCCAGGTTATAGGTGGGTATATCCTCCTCAGTTTCAGTCCACTGTGCACTATAAATATTCAGAAATGCACTTATTTATGACAGTTTTATTTTACTGTTCCTGTTATAACCAGGGTTGCGTACACACTTAGACACACACTATGTGGAAATTAACTTTGACTAACCCTGTAACTAAATTTGGATTACCATAGTCAGTGAGACTAGATGTACGCTATGCTAAGACTAGAACGGGACCAAATTTAGTCTATATCAGAACTAAACTGGGCTTCCACACACAGAGTGTAAACATATCGTAAGAGTACCCCACTCCTTGGAACCCACTGGGCACCTACGCTAAATTGCAACAAAAAACAACATTTGGCTTTGGAGATGTAGACGTACTACATTACACCAAGTATGTTTTTGATGAGGTAACAACATTCTAACATGCCTTAAAGCTCACAAGAATAATTTTTTCTAACATAGGACTTTAATAGAGCAAATAGGCACTGGAGGTAAGACAGGTGAAGTGTCTTGCTCAATAACACAACAGCAGTATACATTAAAGTTATCAGGATAGATCAGTCAGATCAGGGCAGTTGTAGGAACAACTTCCTACTATTGTTTGACTAATATTCTGTTACCTGGTCGTGTTCCAGGCCTCTCCCAGACTTTGCCACAGTATTTCCTCTGTATCTGTCACCTCTTTCCTCATGAGCTGCACACTGTCAGGAGTTAACACAGGCACCAGTATAGACGGGGGCAGGCCTTCGGGACAGTGAGCTCCCACCTAAAATGAGCACAATCAACAATGTGATTATGTTAAGTTGTTTAAAACAAGGTTTACCAATGTGCTACACACTAATACCAATATGTACAAAAAATGTAATTGTTACAGAGTAAGAATGTCTGTGGCATGAAAGACAAATAAGTCAGCAGCTCATTCTCAGTTATAAGTCAAAGAGTAGGGTCAGGAACCAGTCATTTCTGTAAGATGTAAAAGAGGTAAAATGACAAAAAATAAAACTAGTCTAGTTTATAATTTCTCTATACTACTAAAAAGCATGTGTCTTTGACTGATAAAATAAAAATAAATGTTATATGTGACCATACTTACATATGCCACTGCCGCAAATAAGGAGTGAACAAAGTCTGCCGCACTTGGGTTATTGATCTTTCCATTCAGCTCTCCCTGGAAACATAATTCAAAATACACAGTTAGACAGTAATAGTAAAAATGTTAAGAATGGACCAAGATAAAGACACATACTAGCAAGTTAAAACCAGATTTGATTTTGCGCAGACACACAGCAAACTCCTCTGCAGAAGGCATGCCGTCCATCACTGGGTAACAGACTACAGTCAACTGTAGACAATGGCTTTGATACTAATTTTACCCATTTCCAACCAATTATAACATGCCTCAATGAAGTGCAGCCATATTTATACTTGTGTTACCAGTCAATACTAGTACCTTTCTTCTTTTTCTTCTTCTTTTTTCCATTTTTGGCCAAAACTGCAGATATTTTCCCCATGAATATTTCAATGTCACCTAAAATATGATTTAAGATGTCCTGCAAAAGATGAAATATTTAAGGAAAAACATAGTGAATTCATTTTATCTTTGTTATGTTACTGACCACATTTTTATCCAGCTCTGTGTAGATTTGGGGAGGGTCAAGGTGTTCCTCTTCTGGTGTGGGGGTCATCTGTGGGACAGGGGTCTGCTCTCGGGAAGGAAATGCCTCCTCCTCCTCATGTAAGGTCACCTCAGATACAGTGGTGTCATCCTCTGCTCGGACATAACACATATTAGTACACAGTATTAGATACTGTAGTGAGCATTGTGCCTTACCATAATCAGGGGCAGTCCACAACAGCACTGGCTCTTCTTGTGGTGGTGGAGAGCCTATACTGCAACTGCTGTAACATCAAAAGAAGACAACGACCTACAAAAAATGTCTAATGTAATAATATAATAATACAATGAGCTTTTCAGCTGCCTTACCTGAGACTTGAAATCTCACCTCTACGAGAAAGTGCGTGAGAGAGATGTTTCTCAACCACATCAGCCTGCACACAGTGAAAATGTAACAAAACATGACAACCTGTTCTCTACAATCAAATTTCCTCTTATTTTTCTCTTTTCTTCTTTATTTATCTCTTATGTTTTCAATGATTTTACAATATAAAGATGCAATATACAATGTGCATACAATATAAAGGATCATTTTGTGACATGATCCTTAAAAAACATATGATAATAAATCTAACAAAAAAAATCAGGGAATGAAAGCAAATAATTTTATTGGATTAACAAAGTCAATTCCACTTTCTTTCACATTTTCTAGTTTCTCCACAATATAGTGGAACACATCGACCCAGTTTTCCTTTACTGGCGCCTCCGCCTTTAATAATTTCCTAGTAATGCAGTAATAGTCGTGGAATTCTAATCCCAAATACAAATAAACAAAAAAGTCAGACAGTATGACTTCCGTACTGCTCACCCTGACATCGTCACACTGGAACAAGAAGACACTGGCTTTAGATTTGGTATGACTCTGCACTGAGACTATGAGCAGAGAGTTAAAGACTCCAGACTCCAGAACAGACTGGATCTCCATCACATCCTTGAGAGCTACGGACTCCAGCTCCTCCTGAAAAATACAGGCATCTTCAGTTATGAGAACTTAAAAAAACAGACTTTTGAAATTCACATTTTATGTCATTACTGAAATAACCCCAAATTACATAATTTTTCCTATTCTTTTTGTAAAACTGAACTATTATTCTAACTAAATTTCTTATCCATTTCCTTTTTTCTTGTCCTTATTTTGTGTTACATTATTGTGATGCATCTTTGAAATACTGTGAAAAGCACTATATAAAGCTGATGTGTTATGTATTACAAGAAAAAAAAATCAATACAATTTCTGTTCCTGTGTTAATTTCATTGACAAATATCTTGTCATAGTTTTAACCAATATCCTATTTCAAAATGTAAATAAAAACTAGAATAAACTAGATACATTTTGACTTAAATCATGGCTAAAACCAAACCTCCTTGTCAAAACCTGATCTCGTCAGGAGTTAAGAGCTGGACCTGGTTAGTACTTGGATGGGAGGCTGCTGGGAAGTCAGGTGCAACAGTGAGACGCCAGTGGCAAAAACTGTCACTGTGTCCTTAGACAAGTATGAAAGTGGTGCCATGGGGCAGTTGTGGCTTCAAAAGTCGTTTAACATCACCGGATATGGAGTGAAATTGTAAAGTGATTTTGCATGGAAAAGCGCTGTATGACACTAATGCATTATTATTATTCCTTTTTTTAAACTAAAAAAAAAACACTGATTTTTTAAAATTGAAATAAAACTAAAATAAACATAAAATGTTTGCCAACTAAAACTAGACTAAAACAAAAAAGAAAAATGTAACTAAATACTAACTAAAATGAAAATATTTTGGCCAAAAGGATAAAACTAAACTAAATAAACCATTCTTGTCAAAACGAACACAGCTTTGTCTATAATTATCTCCTTGCAAACACCATTGATGAATTTAGCAAACAAATATTAACCAAATATTATGTAAGTGTTTGTTTATCTTTATAGTGGGTGTTTCCATGTGTCCTGTGATTGCTCTTTGGAAGGGCTGTTCTGCTTCAAGTGACGTCAAGTCCCATTCATAAACCCTCATGTGGACTAGGGAAATTTGATAAAACTTGTATAATAAGAGAGGATTATTTGTTTGCAAGGGGAATTTTGTTACTACAGTATTTGCAGCCAGTGGACAATTTTGATTCAATTGTGACATATATTGCAGCCCTAATGTGAACTCAGTACCTTTGTCTCTGTGTCAGTGAGGACCAGGGTTGCCCCCTTCAGAGCCAAGACCATGTTCTGCCCCCACACTTGGCCCATCCCGTCCAACAGCTTCAGCCTCTCCACACAGTCCGATATGCCCCTCAGCTCCTTCCCATCCAGATCACAGGTAAACAAATGCTGCAGCGGAGAATAATAAAAGTTAAATCCATAATCTATTATAAGTTCTGTGGTTCTGGTTTGTGATGATGGCGGGTACATAGTCAAACATGGATTGCAAAAAGGTTTAATATACTAGTATGTAGTTACAAAGTAGTACTATGGCAATGCACTTATTCAATTCAAAGCAAAGACGTTTTAGAAATATTTCATATAATTTATTCTGTAGATGTATAACACAGAATTACCTCCACTCTGTACTGAAATGTGTCCAGCATCTTGTTTACTGAAGCAGCATACTCCTTCCTTTGCACTGTTAAATGTGAAATTGTGTTTTCTAGTGGTCATCTGAGACATGGAAATATTATTTAAAACATAGTATACTCACTATAGACTGCCTTAGCACTGGGCTTGGACAGATTGGATGCCTGTGAAGACATTTCATCCAGAGCAGAGAAGTTGCTGTAATAAAATATATATTTTTAAATAAATCTATTCTTTGAGAAAAGTTATAACGAGCATTGAAATGACTTACCTTGAGTGAATGGATTCATTAAAGCTGCTGGTGTCATTCACAAAAGGGCTATTTCCCCTCATGATCATTTCTCAGTACCACACCTACACTACAGGTATATAGGAGAATATATACCATGATGAGTACATTGTAAAGGAGTGGTTACAGGGTCATGTTAATCATTCATCTAATGAGTTTATTTGATCGTTTTGTTTGTTTGACATTCTGAATGAAATGTTAAAAAAATTAATTAAAAAGTTTTTTTTAAAATATTAAATATTTATGAACTTTTATCATTTCTCTTGAGATATCACACAAACTTGGATTCTGTACATAGTGGAAAGTGTTTAGTTAATCAAAGGCACAAACACACTTCAACTATAACTCGACATATGCGGTCTAGTTTGTAATTCACCAATAAACACATCCACATATTTCAACAGAGTTCTACAGTTACAAGCCACAGCATCCAAATTATTATATACATAATCATTATAACTCAATACACCCAAATGCATTATTAAAATTGCACAAATAAGACTTGATCAACAGAATGATGCCAGTTACAAGTCTTACCTGTGCTTAGATGTGGTCAATCCAGGGCAATGTTTAGTTTAAATTGGTTCCTGTCAGAAGTATGATCCACCCAGGACTTCCTCATAAAATGAAGTTCAAAGTCCATTTTGATTCCTGAGACTGGGCAGGCTCAGATCAGGCTCAGGGTGTGAGCCAGAGGACGCCCCAGATGGACAAAGATCACCAAGAGGAGCACCAGCAGCATGGAGAAATTATATTATATTTATAAAGAAATTTGTAAGATTGAAAAGTCTAAAATCATAAATAAAATAAACAAGGCAACTCAGTAAACCATCAAACTATTGAAAATTGAAATCTAAGGACACAAATAACATCTTGAAGCCTGGTGTGTTATGAGATCCACTAGAGGTCAGCAATGCTAAATTAGTGTTGCGTTGTATTACCCAGTGCACCAGTGCTGTGTTTAAAGAAGACATGATTTAATAATCAGAGAACTACAAGATTTGTCATCATGGTGATAAGGCTAAAATACAAAAATGTTTAAGTACACATGCACCAAATATAAAATGTACTTCAGCGCTCAAAGTGCATTGGCCTCCATCTAAAAACAGACAAACAAACCTGATTATTGCTATATGTTTTATAAATGGCAATGAAGTAAAGTTACACAGGTAGAAAAGAAAATACTCAATAATGCAGCAACTGGATGCATTTAACAAACTGAATGTTAAAAAGGTTTGATATTCCCACAAATGTTAAAGAAAAAAAAAGAAAACAAACATATGTTGTATTTAACATTAAAAGGTGAATGGCACCAGGAGTTAAATGAGCAGTATTGACAGGACTCAGGGGGCTGGACAAGAAGACACTTGGCAGTTAGGGTACCGAGGGTAAATAATGCCCTGACCACTTCTGTAACTCATTTACTTTGTAAAATGTTCTCTTATAACAATAAGGACTTTGGCCTTATGACCGCATATGCAGTCTACAGATGTGTCCCCTTCACATACAATGGAAACGGAAATGACCATCAAAACAAGATAATACACATACAGTAAGTACTAGTGAGGAAGGGTAGTCAAGAGTCAAATAGTCCATAATATGTGGCGCTTCACTGCGACTGCAGAGCTTGAACAATGTTCATACCAGGACCAGGGGGCATGGTCCACCCATCCTGGCCCTGGTGGGTCTGCAGCAGACAGTACAGCTGCTTCAGGTGGGTCACGATGTTGTCTTTGATGTCAGGAATCGAAATCTGCAGACGAACGCTGCCGCTGTCGAAGGAGCGAGTGTTGTCTCCAGAAAACATCTCACTGATCATGCGCGCCACAACAGGAATAACCTACAGCAGAGGAGAGACAGAGAGGTAGAGCTCAGTATAACCAGTAAAGCATGTGACACGCTGGTGTCATGCTGTGTGTGTAAACCCCGTATAAAGGGTACACAGTATAGCTCACCATGACTTCATGCATTACAAAAACAAAATCCTTTCCTGAACAAACCTCACCTGGACCATGATCAGTTTCCTCTCTCTGGGGCGGCCATCGGGCCACTCCTCTCCGAAGCACAAACTGATTTCAAAATTGGGTGGGTTTGGAGTCTGGCCGCGCTGATGAGCGATCACACCTTCAACCACAACAAATGGTTTATTTTTCTGTGTAATCTTATGCAAGTTATGTTGACTGTGCAGAGCTTATTACCACTGAGAAAAGACTCAAGGCAGAACAGTTTGACCTTCCTCTGTCTCTCAATGAGGTTGGGGGCAGCTGGATTGGGAGCACAGGGGCCAGACCAGTACACTTTGCACTGACAGAGGCGCACGGCATAGATGTCATGTCCGTTGACTTCCAGGATGAGGCCGCGGTCCATCACGTCCAGCAGGCGGTTGGTGAAGATGCGCTGTTTTTCATTGGTGATGTGCTCAGTGGTGGGGAACCGCAGCTGCTCCAGACTCACGGGTCCAAACAGCTCCTCCTGGTTCACCATTGGACCCAGGTCTCCATAAAACAGCCTGCAGCCCTGAGGGTTACTGACTGTCATTGTGGGACACATCTCTTTGCCTCTGTACAGGAACTGCACCTCCAGGTCGGTCACTATGTAAGAAAGAAGAGAAGATGGATGAAAAACATTAAATAGATTTAATTTTTTGTTAGTTAACATATCATCTACAAATTTCTGTATAAATCTGGTATAGAGACAAAGCAGGCCATATTACAAAATGTAACTAGCAAATTGTTTTTGTTTTACTAATCCCAACTATACTACTAAACCCATATATTAACATGTGAACCTTCAAGTATATATATATTCACAAAACTGTGAAAATATGTAAGGATTCAAACATGTTAAAAGTATGCCAATGTTGTGTTATTAAAGCACCTAGAACATAATTTACTTGTCCAAAAATAGAATATTGTATTACTCCTTACTTGGTAGAGAACTGATCCACGTCTCTGGAGTGGCAAACAGGGCTTCAGACAGTGGCGGGGGGTGCATTATGGTTTCAGGCAGAGCAGTGGGAGCCATGACAGCCATAGGGGGAGGCTGCATTTCCACATCCACTGGCTCCTCTTTGGGCCACACTTTGTTTGGCTCCTCTTTGGGCCAGACCTCATTTGAAGGAGGGCAGCTGGGAGGCTGCATGGAGGCATCTGAGCACGGAGACCACAGGATCAGGGGAGATGGGCTGGTGCCTAAAATTGAAATTCAAGTTAAAGTAAAAAATATTTCAATATATGCGCGCATATATATATATATATATGCGCATATATATATATATATATATATATATATATATATATATTCGCATATATATATATATATATATATATATATAAATATAAATATAAATATAAATATATAAAATGCAAGTTTTTACCATTGGACGGATAGGGAGGAAGGGATTCTGGTGTGTTGGGAACATCTTCGTCTCCACCATCATCATCTCCGGGAGTCCATGAACCAGCATCAGAAAGGGCTGTAGTAAAGATTGTGTAGGTTAGCATTATAGCATTATATCATTACAGATTCAAGCCTAGATAAAACAGAGAGAACTGCGTCAAGCAGGTCCTCCAATATAAAACTTAGGCCAACTCATGGGCTCAAACAAAAGCGGTGTGATATAATTTGCTTTAAAATAGGTCAAACAATTATGTTTACTGTCCATCGTCACACTGGAACACTTTCCAGTGTGACGATGTTAATTAAGATTTGTTAATCTTAATTTTTAAAAATAATTCTTAACCAGATAATAGTTGAAATATGGTTACCAAATACTTCTAGAAAGAATATTTATAAAAATACAGGACATAATTTTGATTTAATAATGGTGCCATCTTTGTTAAAAAATGTCTTTTGGCAATGTGCTTTCATCATTCATTATGATGATTAAAATACAGTTACATTATTTTAATAGTGGACCAGCAATGAATGTTCAGATGACAACTGATCACAACTCTATTTCTATTTTTTATAATCAGAGAATGGCAAACTGAATAGCCCTTATTTTAGATAAATATAGTAATAGATTGACGGTTTTGAATGCATTAAATTAAAAATTAATGCAGGAATACTGCTCGCCATATGTGAGATGCCAACTTTGTTAGTGATACCTTGGTTACTCATGGGCTGTGGTATGTCACAAACGTCGTAGATTTTGAGTGGGTTCATGGGGACTTCTTTGGTGCCGTCGTAAATCAGGTTGAACTCTCTGCTTTTATTGAGCGCACATCTTAACTGAGCCTTCCACTTGGCTGGATCCGGTTCATCTACACCCTCCTGGAACTTCCCTGTCTCCACAGCCCACGCCTGTAAGCCAATGACAAGGACTATGAAACATCCAAGTGGAAAATACCATTGTCTGAGTAATATAACAGTATTAAACAGTAAATGTTATGGGTAAGTCTATCTGGGAGGTTCTCTGTCAGGCAAGTTGTCATATGTGTCATATGTGAGCAATAAGGCTAGAAACGATTTGTTCATAGCAGGAGGCAAACTTGATCAAAACACCGACATTCTTGAAGTTTTTCATAAAGTTAGAAATATAAACACGTTACCTTGACTTGTATGCAAACTCCATCTAAGCAAATTGCATTACCTTGGTCACACAAAACCCACCTTGAATATGGTGTCTTCGTCCTCGTGCTGCGGTGTGTGGCGGGTCGCGTGTTTCCAGGGGATTTTAAAGCGCATGGCATCACGGTCAATCCACACCAGCCCCGGGTAGCGCCCACTGTCCACCTGCGCCACGAGCCACGGCTTCAGGCGCACACGGCGTGGGGTCACCGACATCCTGTCTGCGAGAAGAGCCCCCCAAAAAGACACGTTTAAAATAACCCAAGCATCTGTAATAACACCTGCAGACAAACCTTCCACAAAAGTTACATAGAGAGGTCAAAGGGCAGGTACAATGGCTGACATGTCGTCTAGTGCACAGAAGCAAACCACAACAGCAGATCTAACGCATATGCCTGTTAAAGTCAGTATCATAGAAGCAATATACCAAACCTAACTTTACAACCACAACAACAACAACAACAACAACAACAGATCCTGTAAAGCACGTAGCCTACCTGCAGTGGTAAACCAGGAAGTCACCGGGCGCTTTTCTGCTCCGTGAGTGCGCAAACAGCTGTACAAATCCTCTGTATGGTACAAAAGCTTTTCCTGTACTTCAACACAGACTTCCACCAAACCAAACTTCACCGTTTCTGGCGCACATCGCCGTCTCACAAAAACAAAGTGAATGTTTATCTAGGGTAGAAGCGGTGCGGCGACGAGAAAATGTTCACCCACTTTGGGCTAAAGCCCCTCCTCCTCCTCACCGAAACCCAGGTACACATGACGTCACCGGAGACACACCTTTCCGCGGACACGCGCCTGACTTACTGTAAACCAAACACCAAAGAACAACGAACCACTGCGTGACATACCACCTAAACTGGGCTACTTATTCTTATACTTAAATTATTGGATATTGGCAATATAGAGGCTCTTCACAAAGAGTATATTCAATATTTTGAATATTTTACCATATATTTAGGTTTTCTGTACTTGACTTCCTTTCTGTATACCTGCTGATATGAAACCGGACTGGCATTTTATCCTTGAAAATGAATATTAGTATAATGAATATACACTGTTGCAATAAGAGATACAGGACTACATTCATACCATACTCCATACAACTACAACAACTCAGCCTTATGTAATGGATAATCCATCATGTCAGTAACTCCTTGATCGTTGCACTGTTTCTCCTTACATTCTTTCTTTATGTTTCCCCACATATTTAGTACTTCTATATTTTATTTGTTCTTGTGCATATACATTTGTATAATTATACCATATTTAACACCAGTATCTCACTAATTTTGCTATCTTATTTTGAATGTATTATTATGTTTTTTCACCCTTTATTATTATATTTATTGTGATGTGTGAGCTACTGTGTCTAAATAATTTCCCTTGTGGATTAAGTCTAAATCTAAAACGGGAGATGCAGTCCACATTACCCATCTATTGAAAATACTTTATATAAACAAACAGAGGAGGCTGAAATGCAAATGAAGTAGTCCAGGTTTTCCGTCAATGAAAGCCACTCCCTGAAACTAACACCATCTCTTTAGTGCATAGTTTCCAAGACTGCAAACATAGCTTGTTGTAGGGTACTATTTTGCATTTCATTTGAAGGTGGTTTGTGGCATATGCGCTCAATGGCAGTCACTCAATTGTTTGTTTGGGATGAAAGCAATGACTGATCCCTTATTGCAAATCAAGAGCAATTTGCAAGTGTCATCTGTACTTAATGTTTGAATTATGTATGTGCTTGCAATACCACTTCTCAAGGCTAATCATATTTAAGACGTTTTTCCAATATTGTAGCTTTAGAATAGTTTTTGTGGTTTAAATCTACTCTTGGGTTATTGTGTCAGTAGCAGTTTGAATATTATTGTTTATCGTATATTTTCTTCAGCAATATATCACACTTCAAAATTTGTTATCATGACAGGCCTATCTGTAACTTACTACAAGATGCTAAACTTTTTTCAAATATTTTCATTTTATTTAGAAATATATTCATGTTCTACCCTAGTTTCACAATTTACAAAGCTACAACATTTCTTTACTCTGATACAACAAAATGTGCATTCCCCTTTTTCTGTTCAAAACATTTCTGGCACTTGAAGTTGAGAGTTTGTGAAATGTAAGAAAATAGAGGATCAAAGTGTGTATTTTTTGTGTTTCTTCATAAAATAGCAGAAGATTTAAAAGTTCAGTAATCCTTCTCCCACACTGAGGTAGTGATATCCTTTGTGTTGGCCAATGTCTTTTCTGTGGCACAGCAAATAGTCAATATTCTAGCGTCCCTCTTGGTTTATGAGTTCTCCGTGGATCCTGTGCAGGATGTGGGTCAGGTCCAGACTCTCTGTTAACATCTTTAGCAGCTTCTCGTCCTGTTGAATTCCATCCATGAACTCCTCATAGGACAGCTCCCCTGCAAAACAACAGTTGTTGCTTTGGATAAAATACAATCACATTTTTCTATGTAAACTCACATACTAAAATATTGTGAAATTCAATTATACCCAAATACAACTAAATTACAAAATGATCATAATTTTATAAATAAATTATTGCATGAATCTACTCACCATCTCCATTAATGTCAATCTTGTCAAACACCATGTTGGTAAAGTCCTCAGCAGAAATGTCATGAGATATCCCACTGATTGCACGAATTGACTGTAACACAAAAGAGGAACTTAATGCATTTTTGTTTGATACCTTAAAACAAACATATTTACTATATGTCAGTATTTAGTGATAAGAATATATACACAAATAATATATAAATACACAAATAATATATAAATAAAAACGTTCTCAGGACCATTGGTGTTTTTAATTAATTGACCTACTGAAATAATTAGGATTGTGACTGTATTTTTAGCTTTGACCATGAGGGGTCAGCAAATGTCAAACACTGATTTCAACTCCTGCCTCTGAAAATACCGGTCTGCCCCTAATCCTGGTGGAATTCCAGATTCTATTTTATTATTAGTCTTTATATCTATTTCTGGTCTCGTGGGGCTAAGCAGGTTGTCTCAGGACAGTCAATAGATTTGCATACTCACACAAAAGATGACTATGATGATACAATTTTTAAATCTGATTTTTGGTTTATGTAAAACCATCATCACCATCATGCAAAACCATTCCTATGTTATTTGTTAGATGAGTTATGTCTCACCTTAATAATAAGGAGCAGCTCATCCCTGTCGATGCACCCACTTCCGTCGATGTCGTAGAGCTTAAAATACCACCTCAACTTCTGCTGCACACTGGCCTTCAACACCAGACTCAGAGCCGCCACATACTCCATAAAATCTATGTAACCATCCTGCAAACAACATACAAAATATAATATAACACAGGAATAAAAGATATGTTATATTACTGAAAGCATTTTGTGTGTAAGATTAGAAGTTTTATGAAGACTGTATTCACCCATAATGCCTAATTCAAATAAGTAAATAACCATAAAGAATAGAACATACAATGCAGTTTTTAAAAGATTTACCCAGATCTGGCCTCAGATTTATCTTATAGTTTCAAAGTAAATGGTTCATCCATTGAATCATTCTCACAATTTGCAATGGGAAATTACTTCCTCTCAATCTTATTTGAACTTGGTTTCTATGTATTTTATTTATTTATTTATTTTTAGTTTCATGGGTTTCAGAATAATGACAAAAAGTGATTAACCATTTAAAACAAAATATATCTTTAGAATAGGAAAAGGTCCTCAAAATGTTGCATATGTATCACAAATCCATGTAATATAAATAATGAAATAAAACATAATTTTAAGTGAGTAAAATATGTATCTTTGACACTTAAAAATGTTACACAATATTTTATCTTGACAGTTAATGTTTGTGGTCTGTTTGCAGTTCTGGGTCAGTTGGATAAGGCTTGTCATGGGGATAAGATCCTCTAGTAATAGCAATTGACCCTCGTCCCAAAATAAACAAGCTTTACTCTTCAATAGTACCAACAAAAGCCAAACGACGTTTACACACACACACCATTCTTAAACATGCGGCCTCCTGGAGTAAAATCACTTACACCGTTCATATCAAATGTCGTAAACATTGTATGGACGTATTCATTTGAAGTCGCTGACAAATTCTTCAGGCCAAAAAACTTCTTAAATTCGTAGTAGGTAAGAAGTCCTGATGGGCACTCTGTCATGAATTTCCTGTACCACTGATGGCTTTCACATTCTTGCATCTCCTCCACACTTGATCCGCCGGTGTTGCCCATAATATATTTTCTATCTCCAGCTAAAAAGTTGAAAAATTTTTTTTAGAAAGCATAGCAACTATTGTCATAGGTCCAATGCAGTCCTGCTCATCACTGGTCTGTAGTCTGTGAGGGAAACCCCAGCATCAGCAGGACCTCCCTGTGCTGCAGCCAATCATCTGCCAGCACTCCTGTGTGAAATAGGCTGACTATATAATCCACTTTGCCTGACAGTAAGACTTAACTAATTCAAGAGACCTTAGACCCTGGAAACGCATGCGACTGCACACAGAACTATCAGTGTCTATGTTTACATGCACACCAAAAATCTGATCATTATCTGATTATTGAAGTTATAAGATTATTAAAGTGTCAAGGAAACAGTTATGATGTGAGTAGTCTGACTGACTTCTGATTGTTCACACCCGAGCAGGTTTTGACAAGGAATTTTATGCAAAAACAAATGGGACAAAATAAAAAAAAAAATTATAGCAATTGTTAAAGATAGGGATAAAAAATTTTTGTAAAATCAACAGTAAATGATGTGAAAATACTGCACTTAGTTTTACTGTGAATAAAATATTTCTAAATGAGATTTGCAAATCTTTCATTTAAAAAAATTGGTATTCAACATTTCAATTGGTGCTGTAAATGCGGTATGTGAGTTACATGGCCTAACTCTAATAATGATTTTCTGTATTCATAAATCCTGTTTAGTTAAGTCTTCTTTGTGTATGTGGCATTGGAGCTTACCCCAGTTCAGAGGACACGAGGCAGTAGGTTAGACCTCAGTGCTCCTCCTTCTTCTCTGATGGATGTGTCTTGCTTTGCAGGGACAGAAAAAACACAGGAAACGTTAATCTACGCACACTACACATGAACTATTCATCTTCATTCAGTTATTATTACCTACAAAGTGAAGATACATATTAAAATGTAAATTATATAGATAAAACATGATAAGAAACTCTCCAGAGAAATTAAAGGCAAAGCAAGTTTATTTGTATAGCATACACAAAGTAAAATCACAATACAAACAAATCAAAACATAAATAATTGTCATAAAATTAACATAAGAAGAGAAGAACAACAACAACTTTTCAGTCACATGCACAGCTGAACAGAACTGCTCTTAGCCTGGATTTAAACATGGTCAAAGTAGAGCAACTGCAGTAAATAAAATCTTCAAATGTCAGGCTTGTGCTGTGGAAATTTAGTAAAATCATTTTTTTGCGATTTGTTCAATTGTTACGGTCTCATCTTTATGTCCAATTATGCATAGAATTTTAGATATCTAAATAAAAAATTAATTGTTTTATAATGTTTTTACATGTTTTATAATGATGATAATGAGAAGACACCAGATGTGTTGTTATAGTGAAACTAAGCTTTGCAGGTTTGCTTTCTATGTTTGTATAAGGATTTTTATAGAGATTTACTTCCATAGACAATAATTTCAAGAGGATGGCAAGTGAAATTCCCCTTATCAGAGGAAGTTGTTTTCATTGCTTTCATTGCTACAGACATAGACAATGCACTGAATTCATTTCTGCCAGACCATTCAGTCTATTAACACCTTGTTATAAAACTATGTTCGACATTTACAGCCTGAATGTACGTTCCCATCATGTTTTTCTTTTACAAGTTTATGTATACTAGCAGCTCTATGACATGATTTATGGTATATAGAGTACGTTCTGTTTTGTAATGCAATGGCTAGCACTTATACAATCAAGTGAGTGTTGAATTTTAGGTGAGGAAAGCATAAAGGTTGTGCACATTCCTGACATTAAAGCCAGCATCAGTGGCACTTGAGAAAACAGGCTGGACCAGTCCTCTTTGTATCCACGACAACGGCTGATTCAGCTAAACACATGGACAGCCTTTTAGGACATTGTATATTGTATACTCACACAATATGTTATTATATAATTAGAGAGGAGGTGTGTGCTAAGAATTCAGATTATTTCTGCAAACAGACAGTAATATACAGAAAGTAAGATTTGAACATAAATAAAAGTCAATGGTTATGTGAGTTGAAGGTGCAACATATAACTTTTTGTGTAGGGTCCATCTTCTACTTGGTTTTCCCTGAATATTCCACAGTATGGGATTAAACTGATCTATTTCCATAAAAACAAGCAAGTGACGCCATGAGACTGAGGTACAGGTCAGATCTGTGGGCAGGCAGCCGCAGTAACACTAACAATACAGCTTTCTAAGTAATTTTTGATTTAAAAAAAAAAAAAAAAAACACAACACAGAACATTCCAGACAATATCATATGAACATGGAAACAAGTTGAGCCAGCCCGGACCAGAAAAGTTACATAGTGAACCTTCATCTTTTATCTGTAAAAACTACTGTTTTGGCTATTATACACTTATTATCTTGAGCAATAAAAGCTAAGGTCAGCAGAGGTGATTGTTTGTTGCCTTTTTATTGTGTTAAGACTGCATTTCAGACAATGCTTTTCAAAATATTCTCAAGACTAATAAAAAGGTAGAAAAAGTAGTGGACAGAGAAATCATACTTTTACTTTGATATGAGTTTGAGTGTGCTATAGACTGCAGCTAGTATGTTTGTCTCATAACCGTACAAACCTGTGCCATTTTGTGGACTTAAAACCAATCAAAATCTAGAATATTTTGTTTTGCATTGTTAATTTTTATGGTGACTAATTTTTTATCAGAAACACATCCTATGCGCATCATCAGTAATGTTTGTTCCACTGTCTCAGTCTCAGTATTAACATAAACAACAATTAATTGAAAGTCTTTGCGTCATGAGTCTTAACTTTATCCAGGAGCAGAGGCCATATGTTTGCGTTAATCGCTGTTGTGGGAGTGAAAACCTGGAGGTCCTTCCAGTGCAGAGCTCAAAGGGACTTTAGGCTGCTCTGATCCTCTTTAGGCAGCATCATCTCCAGCCCCTCTGCTCTCACGTCTCACCTGCTGCCCCCACACCACTATGACGTACAGATCACTGAGAAAACAACACACAAACAATTTTACATTAAGGATAGTCAAATGTAATTAATTATTTATGATAGTATTCAAGTTCAACATTTGTTGCAATCACCAACAAATTATATTATGTTAATAACAGGAATTTAAAATACTCTTAATTAATGACTGGAAGTTGGAATAAACATTTTGTAAAATAATAAAATGATTATTATTTCCAGTAAAACACAGGCCTTTTATTTATTTTGTTTGCTATAAACATAGATTAATAACCAAGCTTAAGGTTAAAGTAGGTTAAGGTAGTAGCATATGTCTCTAAATTGTAATACACCACAAGGACCTCGTTAGCATGTCAAGGCGTAGTCCTATATCTTAGCCTACATTTTGAGCTATTGATGTGTAGAGACTTGACACCTCTTTTCTGCTGATTTGACCTAAAAGTGGACCAGTCATGTGGCGCACTGTTTACACCGCAGTGGGCTGGTAAGCACGTGCGTCGAGGCCTTACCTGTGGGCGTGGCAGACCGACGCACAGGCCGACGCACAGACAGACGCACAGAGACGCACAGACGGACGCAGCGCAGTGGGCGGGGCTTGTTCTATTCTCTCTGTCTTTCCAGGAGTTGCCCAAACCTCTGGATCAGATTAGAGCGCTCCACCTGCCTTTAGGTCGACGCACAAATTTGCGTTGGACTTTTTGTGTTTCATAATGTGCCAATAATTTTGTATTTTTTTCTTTGAGAATATTTACTAATCATCCACAATGAAGAAGGGAACGCTTAATTTTCTTGGTCGAAAGAACCAGTCACTTTTCGACACTAACGTGAAAATGAAGGACATGGGTGAGTACCAGCTTTGACCGGAGTCTTATGCATTTGGCATTATCATTGACAAAACAACCTTTGTACCAAGGACACTGGCCTGCCTCTGTGGGTTTATATTTATGCTGAATCACATGGACACGTGTAGAAGAGTACACTCAGATGTATAAATATGAGTAAAACCGAACGAGTGTAATCATATTATAGGCAGATTATAATATGATTACATGGTCAAGCAGGATCTTTGTAATAACATACCTTAGACTGTGGCTCGAGTAATGTAATGTATGTATGTTCTGAAATGTGTATAGGTAGTTTTAATCTAGTATAGTATAATTAATTTGATTTGATTAGAACCCATATGTAAGACTTAGTGAAATAACAGGGGAAAGAGCTTTTTTTTGTTGATGTAAAATGTTAAAATGTAACACTTTCATGCAAGTTTATCATGTCAAATCTAATGTCGTTGACTGAAGAATAGAGCATTAATAGAAATTATAGACTAGTCCAGATATTTGGCCTGTCAACAGGAAACACTGGTGCACACAAACCACAAAAGGGAAGCAATATTTGTCTAGCACAATCTGGTCTATGTAAATGAGAGAAACCACTGCCTCACACCTGAGCAAAATCAGCCATCTCTCTATTTCTCTTTTCAGTAAAATAAAGTAGTAGGTTAAAATTGGTAGTATAGGGCTAACTATATTTAAAAATTACATTGCTCTTTTAAAAAAAAACAACAACAACCTTTTACGTATTAAATGTTGGCTAATAGGGCGGCAACAATTAATCAGAATAATTGAGACAATTAAACTGACTAAATTAAACTGATTAAACTGACTTTTTTATTATACAGACTCTTAAACACATGCCAATAGACCTTGCATAACAAAGACACCAGGATTATTAAAATCAGACCGATGTAAATGTTAACATGTGCATTACAGGTTTATGAATCTAGGTAATGCCTGTCTTTGCTAATGATGTAATGAGCATAAAGATTGTTTACATTGCCAGGCTTGCCAGCTCTTTGTTTTTTTGTTAAGTAAAAGTGTTAGACGACAGAAGAGCCAGACTAAATGTTTCTCAGTGACAGGCGCCTCTCATCACTCACTTATGAAACAAACGTGACACAGGACAATGAATGCAGAGGAATGCAACATGGAGCACTGCCTTTACCAAGAACCTCCCATGGTGATATCTGTCAGCAGGTCACCCAAGCCTTTTTCTGACCTTTTATTGTT
The DNA here is from genome assembly GCA_030686955.1 of Odontamblyopus rebecca. NCBI lineage: Eukaryota > Metazoa > Chordata > Actinopteri > Gobiiformes > Gobiidae > Odontamblyopus > Odontamblyopus rebecca. The sequence continues at coordinate 20,912,099 of CM060656.1, forward strand.
GTGTGTGCGTTTGATCATAAATGTGTGTGTTTTTAAAGCTACTTCTGCTCGTTTAATTGCCAAGCTGGGACGAATCAACATATTAGATTGACTAACTGATTATAGCCAGTGACATTCTGCTCATTTTGTGCATATCCAAACTTGATGTATGAATCACCTTTTGGCTTCATCATGCATCAGATCTATAAAGAATGAATCAAAAGAAAAACAAGTATAGCATTACACTGTTCCCATGGTTTTATAAGTGTGCATAAATACTGCTGTTGCTACTCATCTGTGACATAATGGCATTGGAAATACGTAGCTTTTTTGTTATCGGAAAAAAAACATGTGTTGAATCATGATAAGTTTCCTCCACTTACCTGTGCACAATGTTACTATGACCAAAACCATTGGAAAGAGGTGGAAGATGTATCAAGTACAATTGTTGTTTTGGACATATACAAGTTAAAAATATTGAGTAGGCCTATCTCATACAACTATTAAAAACAACATTAAAAGTGATACTCTCTGAATTGTCTTTCAAAACAATGTAATAAAGTTATATTTCTGCACCTATGTGTTATATTTAAAAATTTTAATTTACTTACTTACTTAACCAAGACATTAACAAACACATTTTAGCACATTTCTGCTGAATTGCCAGGTAGGCCTGTCATGATAATTACAACATAGACTTATCATTAAATACATGACAGATGGAACAATATTTTTGCTGGTCAATATTTATTGTGTGTTCCTTTTCTTTGCACAGCATTTTTTTCTTTCTTCTGTACTGCAATAAGACTTGAGGTATAGAGGGCTGAAAAATAACTTCTGTCACTCATTTTAGAGACAAACTTACTACTGAAGTGTTTCTTTCTGTTATTTATTTATTGCAGCTCATGCCTTTACTGATATTGTGCATTTAGAATAGTTTTGTGTGGGTTTCAAAATGATCATTTATTGTCTATATTTTCTTCAGCAGTATTACGCGCTTCACCATATATATCGCACTTCAAAACTTGTTTTCATGACAGGCCTATTGCCAGAACATTGAATCATGTTTAGGATAATCCAAAACAATATTGAGATTAATTTAGGTCATTATTGTGCACCACAAAGCCAGGATTTAAGGATATATGGAAAGGTGTGTATTTTTTATATCACCTGGCAGAGCACATTTTCAGTTTTATCAGTAGGCAGGTTATTTTGACAGAGTGCTTTAAAAAAAATATTTTTTGTAATTTTCTGTAATAACAAAGTAAACATAAAACATAACTAAATATACGACTAACACATACAAAAAAAATTGTGTGGTTTTGTGTAGTATAGAGTTTCTCAATACAGTGCATGAGTGTACACACATTACATTTTAGGGCTGTCAAATCAAATTTGTATTTGCATACTTTGCAGGCATATACATAGGTGTACATACATACATGTACCTCTGACATGAGTTCTGATACAGGCAGACACCAATTTGCTCAACATTTATTTTCTGACATAACTGTACACGGATAAGTAAAAAGGCATTTTAACATATTTCTGATCTTATGTATTTTGTTTTTCAGATAATGTAGATTTGGTGTTGGGTTCAGGCACCATTATTGATTCTGGTACGGCCAGTGTGAGAGCCCGGCCCACAGTCAAACACTATTCTGTAAGTGCACTACTGCTGTGTAATTAATCACATTTTAATGAGATGTAGTAATTTCTAATTGTTGGTTGTCAGTTGATTGAGTCTTTTTAGAGGTTTACCACCAATTGTCAGTTAGTAAAAGTATATGCTTTGGAGCAGAGTTCAAAGTATAGAGAAAGGAAATTGATTATCATTTCGTGGTAAATGGCAATGATTTGATCTCTGTCTGTTTATCTTCAAGAAAACAATAATGAAAGCAATTTTTATTTGGATTCAGTAAAACAAAATCAAACTGAAAATTGTGGTATGAGGAACAAAAATGTATTACATTTTTATCATATCACCCAACCCAACATAGCCTCATAAATATTAAAGTATACATAAGTATACATAGGGTCTGGCTGGACTACGCCCTGTCAGTAATTAGCCAATGCAATCTAAAGGTGCGCTCACACTTGTCCTGCTTTGGTCTTGGTTTAAGCCCAGTTCAGTCCAGATGTCCATATTATGACATGTTGTTTATGTAAGGGTCAGCATATTCATACACAAGATTAAAGTTGCAAAGTTGATCTCAGGAAAGAGGAAGAAGTTACACTGATAACTATTAGACAGTTATTGATTCATGAGGTAAATTACTACAGTCACAATAAATACATTCATAGTACAAACCATTTACAAACAAACTATAGTAATTGATTATCAATATAATATGTACATAAATATAGCAAAATAGATACCAATATCCAAGAAATTAAATTACAAAATTGCACAACAAGATTCATATTTTAATGTAGTGACATAAAATAAGGATGTACTACATCATTTTTTCCTCTGTATGCTACATAACCATTTCTTTTATGTCTCTCTTACTGTCTTGGTACTAAGCCCAGATAATTGTTAGGGACTGCTTTGGTTAGGTAATCTTGTACAAAAATGTGCAATACTAAGCACATTTCTATATGCAAATAGACATATTTGTTGAAGAAAAAAGGTGAAGAATGTGTCTGTGCAATGACTAGATAATGACATGTTTTCACTTTTAGTAAATATTTGCTTGAGAAACTATTAGGTACAGAGTAAGGCTGCATGATATGAGAAAAAGCACTTTTGATGTCCTTGAAAGGCACTGCAAAAATTCAGTGCATTATTATTATTAAAAGATGTGATTGATAACTTAGTTCCAGAAAGCACTTTTTAATAAACCACAACTTTTTTTATTATTAGAAATTATGTCAAAATCTCATTCTTGTAAAACCAGTCTTATCTTGTGAAAGTTGTGCCTTGTCCCACCTGTAATCAGCCAAAGTTACATTACTGATGTCATCCCATTTGCGTCTCATATCACATTGCTATGCTACAGACATAAATAAGCCTAACACGTAGGTTCATACACCTCTTCGTTTGGGAGTGTTTTTGAGTGCGTCTGAGGCATGTACTGAGCTGCCCCACCCAGAGGAGCATGGGCAGGTCAGCTTTGACTCTGCTTCAAATGAAAGTGACTCATATGTTCAAGAACAAAATACAAACTCAAACATTCAGCGGCGCGCCTTCTCTCTACAGGGCGTTTATAAGAATCACATTAGATCCTAGCAAACAGGAATGTCATAGCAAAGTTATTTGAGGTACGAGATCAGGCCAGCTGCCAAAATAGTTTAGCTGATGATGTGTTGTTAAGGAAGTTGTGCATAGACAAAAAATGACGTCAAAATACCATACATTTCATATATTCAAGTAGACATTGTGCTATGATAATGAATGGCATAAATACACTAGTGTTGTGTTGTACATCCCCTTGTTAAGAACTACCCTCATAGTGATTGCAGGTCAATATTGTGTCAACACAGCTTGTTTTAGCAATTTAAATTCAGTTCATTTTTGTTCGTGCAGTTCCCATATGCAGCACAGAGCAAGATACTTTTAATCACATCAAAAACCTGATTTTTGAATAAATTGAAATCTACAACTAACTTGAGCAATATGGATGTTAGTAAGGATAAGTGTAAGTGCAATCTGTAATGACAGTGGTAGGGCTAGTAGTAACAATAAAAAAAATGGTAGTTGTAACAGTAACCAGAAGAATCGTTAAGCATCAGTATTAATTAGGCTTAATGTATTATACATATACATACTTTTTACTACTGAAAAAATGATCCTCTGTTCCTAGTATCAAAATATTAGAGCATGCTAACCTGTTTTCAGGCCTGTACAATGCCTCAGAACTGGTTGGTTCACTCTCAGGCTGAATACCAAGAAAAGTTCCCACGTCCATTAGCACAGCATGGCTCATTGTTGTCTCTTTGCACTTGAACTTTAAAAATCACACATATCCTTAATTGTTTCTTTTCCCCCATAGTCGTCGTCTGACAGTTTCCATGCATATGCTGTCCCTACACCCACTGTGCCCCACTATGCCTCTGCAATCAATGGTACAAAGATCAATGGATCAGGTAAGCCCTTAACTGCCTATAAAAAATACTTAAAACATATGCCCTGGGTCTCAAGTATGACATTATTTACACTAAGATTATTTAAGCCGCCTTAGGTCTGACTGATTTGATGGATCACTACAATTGCAATGTATCTGCATTGGGTTGAAAATTCAGGTCAGGTAAATGTTTGTCCAGGAAATGGCTCAATAACTTGAATTGACTGAGACAGATGGCAGGTTTTATAACAGAAAGGGAGTGTTTGCAGTTTGAGAGATCAGACAAATAGTTAATGTTACTCAGCATGAACTGTTTTATGTATTATGTGCAAATAAAACATTTACAGGGAATGTAAAAACTATATGAAAGATTGCAAGATAAGATTACAAAAGGAAATACCAAAAATGCTATTCAAGACCGGTAATTGTATCGTTGTTTTTTTCTAGGAAAAATAAGCTTGCAAAAGTCTCATAAGAAAGTAACTTCTTTGTTTGGTTGTCATTGAATGGTCAATGTAGATGGGTCATATTTGAATCTCACGGCTTTGGTAGCAGCAATGTACTATCCATAAAAGAAATATGAATGTTAGCCATAAAGTTGCTGTAAAATTTGGGGCAGGAAATCAGCTCAGTATTACCTTAAAATGGTCACTTAGGCTGCACAGATGGCTAAAATATGAAGAAATATATACTTTGTGTATATGTATACAGTAAATGTATACTTTGGCCTGTCATCCTAATACTAAACACGCTAATAGTTCAATAAATGATAGATACAACAATAATATATGGGTCTCCATAATTACTGTGTTCATTTTGTGACCATACTGGCTTGGCAAAGCCTGATCTCTTCAGATCTCCAAAGCTAAGCAAGCCGCACAAGCCGTCAGTCTGCCCCAAGGCAGCTGTGGTTACAATAGTATTATTGTACCAGCACCGAGTGTGGAGTGAATGAATAATGCCCTGTAAAGCGCTTTGGATGTCTTGAAAGGCATTACATAGATCAAATTATTAATTCATTTAAAATGTAATACTGAATGAATTAATTTTCTTTTTAACAGTGGAATGATAGTAGTATGATTAAGATGTGAGAGGTGGAGATTTGAATAAGTAACGTCTGTCACTAATTGATACTAACCAACTGCTTTACTGTTTCTTTTAGCTATGTATTTGCACAACTTGTACAAAGGGTTGAATGGGGTAATCTATCTTAGCTTTATTGCATCAGTGACATAAAGTAGTTTCAATGTCTTTTCATTAGCAATCTATGACATTAGGAATACTCTGATAACACAGCTTCAGATGGCCTTATTTATTTTGTTCAACCCATGCTTTCTTTTGACTTATGCAGTGAGTGATGACCAGTCCTCTAATGGGTCGACCATTTCTGTGACTGACCCAATTGAGGGTGAGATCTTCGTCCCGGCCCCTCCCTCCATGGCCCCGCCTCCTCCCCCCACTGACGTCTTCGTGCTCCCTCCTCCAGAGTTCATGGGCGATCTCAGCACTCTGCAGCCTCCTGTGATGTCTGTATCAAAAAAACAACCATCACAGTTTCTCTCTTTGCAAGAAGACAATTTTAACTTTTTGACCCCTCCACCCATGTCCCCACCAAAGCCTCCATCTACAGGATCAGTGCCTATTTCCAGTCCAGTAGTGACAAACATTCCTGAGCATCCAAAATACGCGCCACCACAGCCACCTGCAGAAAAAACAAGAATCTTTAAGAGTCCACCCCCAAAGCCTGTTCGGATATCGTCTGTACAAAATCTAGACACTCCCCCGGACACCCCCGCCCCTCCTCCCCCAGTGCGCACCCCTACACTGTCCTCTTTCAATCCTCAGTCCCCTGCAAAGCTCTATAATGGTCCCAAATCATCATTTTTGAATGGTTATGAAGAATCAGGTCCAAAAATCCAACCTAAGTTACTTTTTGAAGATGCAGGAGCTGGACCAGTTCAAAATGAAACTAAACAACCCAAATCACCCCAAATCACCCAACTCCAAATGACCAAACCCCAAATTGCCAAACCCCAAAGCCCCCCACCCCAAATTCCCAAACCCCAAAGTCCCCCACCCCAAATTCCCAAACCTCAAAGTCCCCCACCCCAAATTCCCCAAATCCAAAGCCCCCCACCCCACATTCCCAAACCCCAAAGTCCCCCACCCCAAATTCCCAAACCCCAATTTACCCCATCCCAGATGACCAAACCCCAAAGTACCCCATCTCAAATTACCCTGCCCCAAATGACCAGACCCCAAAGTACCCCACCTCCCTCATCCACTCCACGTCAGCCTACCCCAGAACGCAAACCACTCACGGCTGCAAGCTTGAAAGAAATTCACAAGACTCCCAAAACTCCACCAGTTCAGAAAGTCACCACTCTGAAAGACATAAAATCTGAAAATTTAGACAAACCAGACGGATCAACACTTAACGGCAAATACAGTCCATTAATAGATCGCAAGCTCCGTAACATCAGTGGTCCAAGTGTCATCAAGGACACGTCCCCTCTAGCACTGTTGAAGGCTGCTAAGCAAAGAGACAAGCAGAGACCAACCACTTATGAAACTAGCGCATCAAACCGGAGTTCTTTATTGTTGACCAATTCTGGTTCAACCTTGTCATTAAATTCAATGGAAGGACAACCAGAGAGTCCAAAGTCTGAACCAGTTTATGCAGTACTAAACAAACAGCCCAAAAAAGTGAATCCTGTACTGCCATCTGCGAGTCTACATCCAAACAAGATGGTAGAGCCAGTATCCTCTAATCTAACCACACCAAATCTCACAAAAGTTGATACTATTGCTGAACCAGATTTGGATGCACCTTTCCTTCCTCCTCCACCGGAGTTTGATGATTTGGATGAAATAGAGCCACCTCCTACCATACGACCACCCGACCCACCTAAAATGACAGCACCAAGCCTTACACCAATCCCACCACCTACTCCACCGAAGCTACCTGCACAGACGACAATTGCTACCCCTGTCATTCCAACTCCATCCAAGCCTGTACCCGCACCCCCACCCGCACCCCAACTTCCTCATCCTACATTGGATACTACTGTAAAATCCCAGCCTCCACCAGTTCTTGCTAAACCCAAACCAACCCCGGCTCCACTACCTACCCCAGCTACTCCCAGCCAAGCCACTCTGCTCAATATCCTCAAAAAGAAGATGATGGAGATGGACCAGAAAATGGGTCCTGATGCAGGTGAACACGAGTCTAATTCAGATGACTGGGGTTCACCAGAGGACAGTGAAGCGCCTGTAATGCCCAAAGTGAATATGCCAAAAAATGCAGCAACTCTGGACATGAGGAAGCTACAGACCCAGAAAAATCCAGAGCCAAACAGAATTCCTACTCCAACCAGGTAAATATTAAATATGAAAAATATATATGCTTAATAACAACTGAATTGCTTTAAGTGTATACCTATAATCATTGCTATATGTTACAATTAATACTATTATGGTTCATTTAAAACAGTATATGACATAATAATTAGTTTTGAAAAGAAAAAAATCTTCTGCTATTAATTTATTCATCAAGGTTTTAAACAATGTGTAACCGTAAACAATGTGAGGCTCGACTGTCTTCATGAAGATGCTAATGCTTTGCCTGGAATGTTCCATTATATGGCATTAAACTTATCTAACTCAAAAGTGACAGGTAGGTAGCTCCAACAGGCGAAGTCAGTTAGAAATCACACTTTTTGTGCTATTTTTGAGCAATAAAAATCCCTGTAATGAAATAAATGCCAGACAGAAAAGTGTAATGCTATACTGTAGAACATATTAAGCAACTGCATCTCCACAAAGACAAGTAAAGGGTGAACCTTGCGCAAGTGCACTTTTTCACTGTTTGATTTTCTAACAAATTTTATTACGCCCTGAGAGGCACCTCCTGTTGTGATTTAGGACTTTACAAAAATACATTGAAATTGAATTGTTCTTTACTTTTTTTCAAGCACTGGACCCTCAAGACATCAATATGGTATGACATTCACAGTTCGACCTGGGACCAAACAACCCATTACACTGGTCAGTAAAGGGGAGTGATATTGTATATAAATGAAGATACTTTGACCCTATTGAATGTCCAACCTGGAAGCACTTTGAACAAATACAGATTACAACTATCCAGTCCTGCTGTCATGGCCTTAAAGTGTTGCATGTATAAAGCACATGATGATGAAGTCTTTTTAGCTGCTGTGGTTTATTGTGCTATAAATTGTGTCATACACAACATTTTTGTGTAGTTAAATCATACTGATACTCTCTATACCTTGTTAAAACTGCTTATAATGAAAGCGGGTAGTTTATATAAGCTTTTCTTTAAGATACAATCATCTTATGTAATCTAAGGTTATGTAATGCCATAATTGCAAACGTTTCACTGTTACACTGTTTTTATGAATGACATTTGTTTCTTATATGAAAGTCTTGATTTATCAGAGGTTATATTTATATGAAAATACACTATATATCCAAGTGACATATTTTTGTTTGTACAGTTTAAAATATAATGTACATTTTTGTAAGATCTGGCCATATATTAAAATAGATTGTGTTAAAAGTTTATAGGATTCAATTATTTCTTTTTTTCAACCTATTTATCTGTATCAGTGGTGTTCAGACCATTTTTGTTGGCTTTCAGGCTTCTAGGTGAATTTGCCCATAAGTAGTACTTGCTATTTCCAAACTTAAATTTCCTCTCCTACCAGTGCAGAAAAAAAAATACAGACATTGTTTATGACAGATCTGGAGTCTCATTTATAAAGTGTGTATGGTGTGTATGTGTGTGACTATGAATATATAAATCTGAGCAGTCTAGCCTAAAAAAAAAAGAATTTTGGGCATCCGGATGGCTATCACTGTTCTAAGCCCATTCATTCATCATATAATCATTGTAACATATGAGGTATAAAAACTTGAGAACATCTATGTTACACATCAAAATCTAATCTTAAAGATCATTAAATGACATGTCACTTTAATAACACCAAAACTCCAAAAATCTGATTTAGAATGTGCATGTAACAACAGCCACTGTATCCCTTAAGAGCCATTTACACATATAATCCTTTTAATTCCTGAGGCCTCACTTTTCTACATAAAGTTTTGGCACACAAGGAAGGGATATTTTGAGCGAGTGCCAATCTATGCAGTTTTGATATAATTTTTCTATTAATTTAAATGTATATCTCCATTATGGACAGCGTGTGTGCTGAAGAGCTAATCAATTTGCCATTGGTTCTATTAGCTGGAGTTAGGCAAACACCAGCAATCAAAAACATTCAAGAGTAAATACATAAAAAGACCCTATTGTACTCTGCTCTTAAAGAGAAACCACAACTTATCACAGCACTTTTAATGTTATTTAACCATAACAACCAGCATGACAAAATAAAAACACACAATGACGCAATGGCAAGAGTGTTTGAAACCGTATTTAAGTACTTAACATTGGCAAGGTGTGCTTTGGAAATCCTTCAGTAAAACGACCAAACTCAAAGCTGTGAATAAAATCTCAAAAATGTACTGTTTTTAGCAGCTAATTCCACATTATCTAGGAGTATTTATTTTGAATCTAAGAGTTGGAGTTAGAAATGACAGTGTGGTGTAGAACTGCATGGTCCCAGCCGACAGTGCTCAGAGAGTTAGAGCCTCCATGAAGCCAACTCACACCTTTGACAAAGTCCTGGTGTCTCCGGTCTCGATATCTAAAAAGATTATAAACAAATTCCATTATTACAATTTGATTCTGCATATTCATAATGTTTGGGGATTAAAATGTATTTTTTGACACTGCCCAAACCTAAATTAGGTTTAGGTAATGACACTTTGAAAGGACATTTAAACATCCACTATGTAACTTTTCTATTGTAGGGTCAGCCATCCTCCATAGAAATGTTATTGATGATTATTTCACTATGTGGCATTGAATTTATCTATCTTGCATTTATTTCATTGTGGGTGTTTTAACTGCACAAAAGTTCCTTAAAAACATGGGTTTTTAAAGCAAGAGAGATCGCCTCTCCACAGATCTAAGTGGAGTCAGCTGCTCGTCTAAGTTTAATGCTACACAATGGAACATTTCAAGCACAGCGACAATCTCTCCATGGAAACAAGCCTGTGGCGGACTCTTCACCAGAAATGTTACATAGCGCACCTTTAACTACTTGCTACTTGGTGTGTAACATTTGCCAATCTCTGAAAAAGTGTTAAACAAACTTACATTTCTTTCAGTTCAGAGTTTATCACAGCTAAGGAACAGTCATTGCTTATTGAAGCCAGCAAAGCAGCGCTGAAAGTGGAGGGACAAGTTGTATATTAGCAAATAACAACTACATTAAATGGATTGTAAAAATGTGTGTTTTACCTATGTGTGGAGAAGGCGAGTTCATTCACCCTGCGACTGTGGACATTCTGCATCTGAGCTACATCTGCCCCCTGGAAATCTTTTATAGTTACTCTGCCCAATTCGTCGCCTGAAAATACAATCAAATATTAGTGAACATTTTATAAATTAATAGTGTCATACCATTTCAGAGCTGAGAACACCACACACCAATTGCAATAGTGCTTCTGTGATGTGGATTCCAGGCTACAGTAGTTGGGGAGCAGAGGGGACTTGGCACATCTGAGAGAAAAAACTATTATAAGTAATATACTCTTGAAGCACAATTTAAACACCAATATAACAATCACTGAAGATTCAACTTAAGTACTCTTACCTATTCTTGAGGCTGGTTTAGTTGACTTTCTTTTATCCCATAACAACACACGACCATCCTACATAAAAGAGGGTATGATTAGGACAGATACGATTAGCGACTGGCACATCGAAAATGAGAGGACACCACTCAAGGGATATTTCTCTATTGAAAGATTTGACATTTAAAAAAAATCTTTGTACTGAAATTAAAATCTCTTACTTGTCCACATGACACAAACAGGGAATCATCTGTAGGACTGCAGACAACACAATTCACAGGCTCTGTATGAGCTAGAGAAAAGACAGGCAACAAAACTTGGTCAGATTAAACTGGGGCATAACAATTACTTACACAATAGAAGGAGAGGTCAAAACCTGCCAAAATGTGGCTTCTCTTCATAGCAATTATTACATAAGTTTATTAGTGTCTTGGTGTGTCTTTAATTTACTTTCATTGTAACGCGTCCTTGAATGTAATGAAAAAGTCAACTTAGAACTAAGTGAAAGAGCACATATTCAAGTCTAAAATTTGTATATGTATTATTCTTATGATCAACATGATGTCACTTCCTTAGGATCATATCATGCATTCTGAGAAGTTAAGTAGCTTTGCATACTTATACATAAACTGAACTGCCTTTCCAGCAAAACATATCTAATCATATAGGTGGAAGATGACAATGTGAAAAACAGCCAAAATAAATTTGTTATTTGCCCCTTCAAGCCCCAGTTATGACATATTCTTGGATGTGACGATGAGAATGAAAAGCTTTACTGATGTGAAGCTTTAAATTCATTGGTGCATTAAAAAAAACAATAAAAGTTACCATGATAGGTACTGACAACAGTCTCCTGACTAAGATCCCAGACTTTAACTCTGCATTAGACAAAGAAATGAGTCATTATCATAAACTCTGGGTGTGTTTAGATACATATTTTTTCAGTTACATGTACACCTGAAGGAACTCACCTGTAGTCCATGCTACCAGTGACAGCACCACTAGCTCCACACATCGGGCTCACACTGGTCACAATGTTGTCATGCTCATATTTGGTCCATCTGTTCACCAGCAGAGACTCATTCTCTGTCAGCTCCCACAGCTCCAAGGCACCTGTACAAGAAATACTGTTATGCTTATTTATTCCTAGTAAATTTATATTCTTTTCTTGGAAAGTTACATGCTTATCCCCATGAATATGTTTGCAGAAAACAAAGAGACTTGTGACTCAGACTTTTTAGGAATGCCTGGAAATGTTGTTTCTCAACATTACTGCTTTGTCTGGAATATTCCTCTAGTATGGCAATCAACTAATTAATCACAGGTGACGTCACCAAGTCATTTTATATGGTCAGATCTGTGGAGAGGCGACTCTGCTCACAATAATAATGCATGCTTTTCTAGATATTCTTTGGATGTAAAAACATATGGAAAACAGACAGGTAGTTTGCCATATTGCACACCATTACAGGTAAAGGTAGCATTCCCAGACGCAAGCAGCAGGAGGCAGATCCTCAGGAAAATTACACAGAGCTCTGAAAAGGCACTTACCAGAGTCAGATGCAAGAACTATGTCTTTGTCTGACAGCCATTTGACATCTGTGACCCCAGCCTCAGTCTGCACTCCTGCCTTACAGAAGCCCTCGTTGGGAGCCTGCTCTGGGTTACTGTAGACCCAAACAGAGCCCTGCCAGTTTCTGCCCGTGAGACTGGAAGCGGCAAGCAGCAAGGCTCCATCTGTGGATACAAGGTCCGTCAAATGAATTCAGTACAATGTACAGGCAGCACTTCAACTGTGGCCCTGTTGGGCTTTACAATGGCAGAGAGAGTAAAACATGCTTTAACACTGAAATAGCGGGTCTGTGCGCACCTGATCGGTACCGGGCCGCGCACAGGTGCTTTTCCATGCATGCGGGCGCGTTTGGAGGAATATCCCATTTATTCTCCTTCACCATGCTGCTGTTTACGGCGCCTTTCATCCAGAAGACACAGGCAGACTGTCAATACGGTCGTTTCCTCACTGAAAATGTCCACAAAAATACACAGAACGGTTATGACTATGTCCCTGGGAATAAAGTGTTAGATAAATCTCGTTCAGACTGTGGTAAATGTAAAGAAACACATGGGACAAATGAAGATGCACTTCCTACTTTGAGTCTTCTTCCGTAACAATATAGCTCCCAGCTACTATCAGACAATGAGTACTGCCATCTCGTGGCAGATGATGACTTCGACTGTTGCTCCACAAGGAAAATTACTTGGACACAGTGTGTGAAATGTCCCAAGTGTCCCTATTTTTCTATGTGACCAATGTGATACCTGCCAACAGTAGAGAGAGGCATACATTGTCATTTGTTGAGGTAAAATACAGAAAAGGTGCTTCAAATGACCAAAAGTCAAAGAAAATGTGACTACTGACTCACATGTTTGTCGTGAATGTCTCGAGTGAAGAACAGTTTTCCTGAATTACGCACTCGTTTCACAGTTTTATTATTACCACCCATCCCAAACATGGTATGAATGTAGTCCTGCATCTCACTGAGCTGAGCTGTAGGAGCCTGTTGAAGAATGAGCTCCTTTGTTGTCGCTGGATATTTTACTGCAGACAGACTGTATAATAGGAGTGTATAGTTTGTATATATATAGTCTATGACACAGACAGCACCTCTGAAAAGAAAAGCGATGACATTTGAAACCTCGTGGCGTGTAAATGGGGTCCGGCAAATGTCAAACTGTGAATTACACAATATCTTTCTGGGAGTTGACCCAATGAAAGTTCAAGTTCACCACTCTGCTTCTTCCTTAGCTCTCCTGAGCACATTGCTTTTTTCTTTTCTTTTCTTTTCTTTTTAAAAAATCTTTTTGTCATTAACTAGTTATAGGTGATGGGAAACATGAGGCAGGTAAAAGATTTGATGATTTTGAAGACATTTAGCCCAAAAAAGATTTTCTTCTAGTAACCAATACATTTTACAAAAATGAGTGAGCAGTAAACTCCCCACGAAGTAAAGCAGTAAAACCCATAGTTATCAAAACTGGCACAGTTACACAGTAAATTTCCTTTATTTTACGCACCTCTGTGCTTTTAATTTGAAAGTTTCTAAACGGAAGATAGAAATAATGCTCCGTAACTTGCCAATTTTGTGTCTCACTAAAATTGATAAGTGATTGGCTTTTTGATACTATAGATTTTAAAGAGTGTAGCGCTCGGGCCACGGAAGGTAAGCCTCAAACTGTGCCAGCCGGGGGCACGTCAATGGCCCCCATCAGGTCTCTTCGATGTTTACAGCAATAGGTTTACAATAACCGCTATATGGGTTTTTCGGTGGTGTCTTTTGTGTCTGGCGTTTATTGCGCTGAAAGCTCGCATTTTAGCGTCAGTTCTAATGGCCCCCACTTTTCCTGACTGTAAACTACGCTGACAGCTGCTGCTCTACATGCTAGCCGCGCACAGCTAAAGCACAGAGCAGGGCACAGACAGGAGAGGAGAGGGGTGTAACACTGCGGTAAGAGGTGCCTCCAGACCGGGCGGACATGCAGCATCACTGGTCCTCATTCAGGTGACATGTGAAATGACAAGCACACCTGTGCAGACATGTTGGTGCATATGCCAATGAGCAGCGCCTTTGGGATGTACCACTCAACATAGCCTACTAAATATTTATTTACAAGTCAAAGTTAAGTTACGGTCACACATGCGGTTTCGAGGGTAGGCTTGTGCTATGCACATTTGATTAGCCTAAGAAAAGACTGTAAGCATTCATGTGTGTATAATGAATAAATCTTGTCTTTGGAGGGCACAAACACACAATGAATGCCAATGAAGGCTTTTATTTTGTTAATCAAATATAATAGTCAAATATATTTATTAAGTAATATAAAAAGAATTAAAGTCTGAGAAAAGTCCCTGAAGCATTTAAAGGGAAAGTTATTTGGCTCAAATTATGCCAGTGCATCTATTACACAGCTATCAATACTGATTTGCTTATGACATTTAGAACCCCAACAACAGCAGGCAGTGGAGTACTCTGTTTTAACAACTTTGCTTTATCTGACTACTGCACTGCAGACATCTCTGAAGAGGGGGCGCGTGCAAAGTCCTTACATCCTTGCACACTTTTATAGATTCATCTTAAAGGAAAAAATGTTCAGTTCAGTGTCATTGTTGTAATATAACTATATGTGTGTTTTTTTGTTTCCGGTCATTAAAGGGCTGTCATGGCCCTAAAAAGAAGGCGGGCGACCTCTCCCACCAGCAGTGTGTGCGGAGGGGACTTTGAGGACAGCCAGACATCTTCTTCCATGTCTTCATTTGGCCGAAAAAGAAGACGTACCTCAAATCTCCCAACTGTAGATCCTGTAATTTTACACATTTCACAGAAATGCTGACAGTGACAAAGATGGTTTAGTCATTAATTTGTGTCTTACAGATTGCTGTTTGTCATGAACTTTACAACACTATCAGAGACTACAAGGATGACCAGGGGAGGATGCTGTGTGAGCTTTTCATTAGAGCTCCTAAACGAAGGTACTGTCACAAATACAGAATTTCTCATGATTGTTTTTTAAAATAATGCAAGTTGTAAAGAGTTTATTTACCAGCAGTATGAGACCCAGACACATGAACACTCTACATATTGTAGTAGTTGTCCATTTAAAGGTGCACTGTGTAACTTTTCTGAGGATGCCACCATATATTTCAGATAGATGTGTCTTCATAAGTTGTATGCCATAGTGTGGAGCATTCCAGTCAAATCAATAGCATCTTCATGGAACCGTACCCTCCTCCAGAAAAGTTAGAAAGCGCCCCTTTAAGTCTTTAGGTCAGATAAAGCTATTACCAATCAAATTTGATCTAGGACTGAGCTGGACGTGTCCTTGGTACAGTAGTGCAGTTTCCCCATCAGTTAATATTAAAACACAATAATTATTTCTCAAAGGAACCAGCCGGACTATTACCACGTCGTGTCCCAGCCCATTGATATGATGAAAATACAACAGAAGCTAAAGATGGAGGAGTATGATGATGTGGAGCAACTCACCAGTGACTTTCAGCTCTTATTCAAGAATGCAAAGAGTTATTATAAGGTAGAAAAAGCCAGAAGATAATAAGATAAGATAAGATAAAGGTTTAATGTAAGAAATGTTTTATGTGTAGTCGGACAGTCCAGAGTACAGAGCAGCCTGTAAACTGTGGGACCTTTATCTCCGAACCAAGAATGAATTTGTGCAACGAGGCGAGTACGAGGAGGATGATGACGATGATCAAGACAATCCTGAAGAAGAGGTGGTGTTTTGTTTCCATTGTCATATAAATTAAAAGAGGTTGTAATTTATAAACATGTTTTTACATCTTAAATTCTATAACAGAGTCCAGTTTTGACATTGAAGGAGGTCCTAGAACAGCTTCTTGATGCAGTGGTGTCCTTCGCTGAACCTTCTGGACGAGTCATTAGCAAACTCTTTCAACAGCTTCCTTCTAAAGTGGTACGAATATTACTCAGTTTACTTATTGTTAGGTAAAATACATATTTTACATCTTAATTTTGTCTTTTATAGCAATACCCAGATTATTACGCCATCATCAAAGAACCAATTGACTTGAAAACAATTTCTCAAAAGATTCAGGTTTGTCATACTCCCTACACTCTATAACTTTATAAATGTTTTTATTGTTGCCATAATGCTGTATGTCCTGGGTTTGTCAGATGAGCCAGTACAGAAGCGTTCATGGGATGTCTAAAGATATCGATTTGCTGGTGAAGAATGCAAAAACTTACAATGAACCTGGATCTCAGGTATTTAAGGTGAGTGTGTGTTCCACTAAGGAAATTATTTGGACACAGCAGCTCAAATAAAAATATAGTATATAATATTAAAGCAATACTTAATTATCTAGAAAACAATTAAGTAAATAATTAAATAATAAAATACACATTTGCACAATACGTAATAATACGTAGATCTTAATATACATTAGGTGGGATAGTGTATAGATGAATAATATAGTTTTACTGACAGAAGATACTCTTCGTAAACATAAAAATAATTTGTTTTACAGGTGTGTAGTAAGGTATGAAAGTAATCCTGCATTTTTTTCCTATATATTATGGATAAGGAATAAAATTCTCCCTCAACTAATCACATGTATTTTTTTTACTATTGCAGGATGCTAACTCAATCAAAAAGATTTTTGCACAAAAGCGGTCAGAAATTGAACATGGAGACCCAATAAAATCCAGTATGCGTATTCGGTAAGTACTGAACCCACTGACAAGTTAGTGATTCTTATAATAATGCACGTAAGACCAGTCTGTAACTCATGTTTGTTTGTGACAGAAATCGAAAGTGTGTTCAGGGAGACCGTCTCTCTGCTATCACCATGGCTCTTCAGTATGAGAGTGATGATGAAGGCATACTCTCTGGTACTTTATAGAAAACACAATAAATACAGAAACTTATAATTGTATAACGACCATCTGTTCTGTAGGCTCCATCCATTATGATGAGGGTGAATCAGAGGCGGAGAGCATGACTTCTAACATGGACATGACTAACCCAATCTTCCAGCTGTACGAGGCTGTGAGGGGCGGCAGGAACAGCCAAGGACAGCTCATCTCTGAACCGTTTCTGCAGCTCCCATCCAGAAAAGACTATCCTGACTATTATCAGCACATCAGCCACCCCATATGCCTCCTGCACATCAAGTATGCACATAGAGCATTGTTACATATTCTTTTGTAATTATTAGATGTAACTTATATTGAAGGCTGGCCTAATTAACTTTACTGGAGAGGCAGGAGAAATATACAGTTTGAATTTGCCTTGAAAAAAAAAGTTTTAAACTTTTCATAGAATTCACAGGCAAAGAGGGCAAAATGCTAGGAGATATAAATGTTTTTTATGACTGAACCATAAAGGTGCACCATTTAACTTGGTGGAGGCTACGCCACCTCCGTCACTCCATGGAAATAATATTGCTTTGTCCCAAAACTTGATTATTTCATTGTTACATTAACCTATCTATATCCACATCGATATAGCCACAGTAAAAATACCTGTAATTGAAAAAAAAAATCAAAGGTGCATTGTGTTACTTTTTTGATAAAGGGTCCATCAAATGATGGATGTTAGATGTTATTGTTTTGTCTGAAATGTTTCATAATAGGCAACACTATTCAGTTGCCTGGTTTTCTAGGTATTTTTGAGCTATTAAACCACCTGTAATTGAAAAAGTGTAAGATAGAGCTGTTTAATGTCATACGGGGAACATTCTAGGAAAAACAGTAACATCTCATAGAGAAGCAAGTGATGATAATAGTATACAAAAACCTTTGCCCTTAGATTGTCAACATTCCTATTATTAATAAACAAAGGGTGTTTTTTGTTCACCTTTTGCTGTGTGTATTTTTTCAGGAACAAGATGAAGAATAACGAATATGAAAGTGTTGAGAGCATTGATACAGACCTGACTCGGATGTTTGAAAATGCCAAACGCTACAATGTCCCTCACTCCTCTATCTACAAACGTGCTCTTAAACTACAACAAATTCAACTGGTGAGTTCCACATTATTCAAGGCCACATATTTTGTGTATTTTTTCACATGTCTTTCAATTCTTTATAGATTAAAAGAAAAGAGCTCCTGCAAAGAGAGGATGATGACGGTGATAGCATGCTCTCATCAGCCACATCAGACACAGGCAGCACCAAAAGAAAATAGTACAGCTATTATTTTTTATTTTATTTTTATTTTATTCATTGTTTTTAGAATGTTCTGTGTTTATATAAAGATATTTATTTTTTTCTAGTTACAAGAAGAACACAAAGAAATATAGAATGAAAGTCCTTTTAGCTTCTGTGACAGAGGCACGGGAGGCAGGCACTGGTCGCAGACTGTGTGACCTGTTTATGGTCAAACCTTCAAAGAAAGATTATCCTGACTATTATAAAGTCATACTGGAGCCAATGGACCTCAGGACCATTGAGAACAACATCCGATCAGATAAATACATGATAGAGGATTCAATGGTGGAGGATATGAAGCTCATGTTTCGCAATGCAAGACACTATAATGAAGAAGGTTCTCAGGTAAGACTCATTTACACTTAACATATGTTGATAGTTATTATTTATGTTGATAAATTACTTTTACCATTTACCATTATGGAAGTCAATGGATCTACTTTTAGAAGCACTTGCTGACTTCCTGTTCACAACTGCAAATCTGATGTGCCCCACCTTTTCATGGTGGCATTTCACTATAGAAAGAAAATAATTTTCATTTACTTGTTGCTACATGTATGACCCAGAGTTTCTATTTTTGAATTTTCTCAACAAAATACAGAGCAGAGATGGGGCACAGGGGAGCATTTTCTGTGCACTTAAGGATCAAATGCCGGACAACAGTATACAGTATTGCATAAACATGCATGAATGAATCAAAGCGATGCAAATGAGAGGAAAACCATTATAACTTGATTAAAGGCTCATAATAGTTGACTATGCATAATATATCCCCTTTTAAGCTAAGGTAACTTTATTGTGCCTGAAGGGAATTTTGTCCTCCACATTTGACCTATCCTTCAATGCCACCAGTCAACTGGTCATTATTTGTATGTATTTTAACTAGGCCATAATCAGTCAGGCTTGACATATAATTATAGCTGGGCTCAGGAATCACTAGACTTCCCTTTTCATTTGGTTTAGGTTTACAATGATGCCGACATCTTAGAAAAAATCATGAAAGACAAACGCAAAGAACTTGGGCCTCCACCTGATGACGAAGATTTGATGTCTCCGAAGTTAAAAATCAGTACGTAGTACTATCTGTTTTTTCAAAACACAACATCACAGGCAACTTACCAGGACAGAACAGCACCTACATTAACACATACAGTACACCAATAACATGAGTGGATGGGCTAGAGGGTGGCAAACCTTAGTTCACAATTGTTTTGTACTATCTCTAAATTATGTTTGAACAATATAACGATTGCTATAACTATTAATGATGTATCTTTTATACTAGGAAAGAACAGCATTGCTCTTAAAAAATCCAAGTACTTGACGCCTCTTCAGCAGAAACTCCATGAACTCTACGAAGCTGTAAAAAACTACACAGACAAACGCGGCCGCCGGCTAAGTACCATCTTCCTCCGCCTGCCATCCCGGTCTGAACTGCCCGACTATTACATTGCTATAAAGAAACCCGTGGACATGGAGAAAATCAAAAGCCACATGCTAGCCAACAAATACCAGGATGTTGATGCATTGGTGGAAGATTTGGTGCTTATGTTCAACAATGCCTGCACTTACAATGAGCCAGAGTCCCTCATATACAGGGATGCATTGGTGCTACATAGGGTCCTGTTGGAGACCAGGCGTGAGCTGGAAGGGGGAGAGGACAGTCACGTGCCCGATGTACCAAGGCTGATCCAGGAGCTCATCCGCAGTTTGTTTGTGTCGGTTTTGGGGCATCAAGACGACGAAGGGCGTTGCTATAGTGATTCACTTGCTGAGATCCCCGCCGCTGATCCTGCCAATCTGGACAAACCACAGCTAAACTTTGAGATAATTCGCTCCAATGTGGATAAAGGGCGTTACAAGAGACTGGATGTGTTTCAAGATCACATGTTTGAGGTGCTGGAGAAAGCCAGGAGACTAAACAGGTGATGCAGTAGTCCTGTTTATACTAAACCAGCTAACTCTATATTAGCTACACCTTAAATAGCTTTAATACAGTACGTGGAATGAACTAATAGTTTATTAGAATGATTCAGGCTTAGTATCTTAATACCAGTAAGTAGCCCACTAACCACTTAATTAAGTAGTTACTAAGCTTGAATCATACATACATACATACATGCATAGATACATACATACATACATACATACATACATCTATTTGTTCATTAAGTCCTTCTTCATGCTTTAAGGCTGTAAAAATGTGGTTATTATTATCATTATTAATTTGATTAATTGGTTGATTAACAAATATTTATTGATTTATAATATTTATTGGCTTGATCTTGCCATGTGTGTTTACTATCATGAACAAACCACCATCAACAAAAGGGTTATTATTAACTAAGCTACAACTTTTTTCCTTAGGTGATACTGTATATGTAATATTTTTTGTTTTGCATATTTGTTGCAGGACTGACTCGGAGATCTTTGAGGATGCTGTGGAGCTGCAACAGTTTTTCATTCGGATCCGAGATGAACTTTGTAAGAACGGAGAGATCCTGATGTCTCCTGCTTTGAGCTACACCTCCAAACACCTGCACTCTGACGTGGAGAAGGAGAAGAAGGAGAAGCTTCCCAAAGAGTTTGAGGAAGACAAAGTGAAGAGAGAAGAGGAGAAACAGGGTATGCAACTAACTTAAACAAGGCAATATCCTGCTGTGCTCTGGACAAACTGTACAGTTGTTGGTTCTTAAAGAACTAGTGGTATAGCAGTATAGTGTTTTGGAGTTCAAGTTTGAATTGAGTTGATTAGATGATCAGTAATGCATGTAATCCTTTTGAGTATATGGGGCTCAATAGTGACTAAAGGTGTGTTCTGGTTCTGAAAGTAAAATTTCCATTAATTTTTCCTATAGGCTTTTCGAAAAATTCAAATATTTATTTGTTGAGCTCCATAGTGATTTGATTAAAAGATTTTATTAATTTCTAGCCCTGCTGCTTATTTTAGACTTTGTGTAATATTGTATTCTGTAATTATTTAAAAGTCTTTATTCATAGAGTAAACATATCCATATCTATCCACATATCTCCATGGAGATATGTATGATTTTAACTTTCTATTTCCATGGAATCATGTAGGTTACCACAAGTTCCCACAGTGTTGCTTTAAAATGTTAACAAAGTATGTTTTTTTTACTTGCTAATCACTTGCAATGAGTTTTAATCTTATTCCTTGTAGAAGCTGAAAAGCGAGAGGACACAGTGGAGGGGGTGTGGTCCTCCAGCACACAGCGCACATACAGCCAGGACTGTAGCTTCAAAGACAGTAAATATCATGTTGGGGACTATGTGTATGTGGAGCCTGCAGAGCCCAACCTCCAGCCTCATATCATCTACATAGAACGCCTTTGGGAGGATGACACTGGTGAGATTATCAGTAGATACTCACTTATTACAAAAGAAGAAAGAGCAATGTTCATCAACAATATGTGTCAAATCTTGTGTATATCTCTACTAAAATTACAGGTGAAAAATGGTTGTACGGCTGCTGGTTTTACAGACCAAATGAAACTTTTCACCTTGCCACAAGAAAGTTCTTAGAAAAGGAGGTTTTCAAGAGCGACTATTATAACAAAGCACCAGTCAGCAAGATATTAGGAAAATGTGTAGTTATGTTTGTGAAGGTGTGTATAAAACCTTATCTTGTATTTTTATAATTTATTGACATATTTCCTTTGGCTTAACTGTTATCTTGTATATCTTAAGGAATATTTCAAACTTCAGCCTGACGGGTTTGAGCCAGATGATGTGTACATTTGTGAATCGCGTTACTCTGCCAAGTCCAAGTCCTTTAAAAAGATCAAACTGTGGGCCATGCCTCTGAACTCTGTGCGGCTGTTGCCCCGAGAGGTCCCTTTGCCGGTGGTTCGAGTGGCGTCTATGTTTGCTCCAAAACAAGAGGAAAAACCAGTAGAGACCACTCACACAGAAAATGAAAGCAAGTTGCATGATTCGATAGTCGACAAGGTAAAAGATGTTTTACCTTTAAGATTTTTCTTTTGCATACAAAGACGTAAATGTTTTTGTTCAACAGGAGAGAGAGGATGTCCCAATGGAAATGAGTAATGGTGAGCCTGGTTGTCAGTACTATGAGCAACTGTGCTATAACAACCTGTGGCACAAAGTTGGAGACTTTGTATACATTGGTTCCCATGGGTTAGTGCGCCACCGTGTGGGCAGGTTGAGTATTACCTTACACAACCAAATTATTTAATAGTGAATATAGCCTAAAACTTTTACATAAATATAAAAATAAACATATTGCATTTTATGTAGAATTGAGAAAATGTGGATGCGTGATGGAGCTGGTTACTTTTTTGGTCCAATCTTCATCCATCCTGAGGAAACTGAACATGAACCAACCAAGATGTTTTACAAAAGAGAAGTGTTTCTCAGCAACCTGGAGGAGACCTGCCCAATGACCTGCATCATAGGTAACTCAATTTAACTTATACAAATTTTAAATAAACAAAATGTGCTAACAATGCTTATTTTACAGGGAAGTGTGTTGTGTTATCTTTCAAAGACTACCTTTCATGTCGACAAACTGAGATACCTGAGGAGAATGTACTTCTGTGTGAGAGTCGTTACATTGACAATGAGAAACAAATGAAGAAATTTAAGGGTCTCAAACGCTTTTCACTTTCTGGGAAAGTAATCGAAGATGAAATCTACTATTTTCGGTTTGTCATTATGAAATAAACTTCCAGGTTATATAAAAAGTTAACAACCTACAGAGCAATATCACTTTTCTCCTGCAGGAAGCTCATTGTACCTCAGAAAGAGCCATCACCACTTCTGGATCAAAAGATTGAAGAACTGGAGGCCAAGTTTGCTGACATGACAGATGAAGAGCTGGAGGACCTTGGAGATGATGATCCAGATTTAGATCATTCTCACTTGCAGTCTTCACTGTCCAGTGACTTGGACTTGTTGGCCTATACCCCCCCACAGGTGTAATAAAACAAGTGTATTTTCACAATAACAACTTGATAACATTGAATGTTTTATTTTTCAACAGTCAACACCTAAGTCCCTGAAGGGTCTTTCAAAGAAAGAGGGCTCTAAACGGAAAATTAACATGAGCGGCTACATCCTGTTCAGCAGTGAAATGCGGGCTGTAATTAAAGCCCAGCACCCGGACTTCTCCTTTGGTGATCTGAGCCGACTTGTTGGGACAGAATGGAGAAACTTGGAGAGTTCCAGAAAAGCTGAGTATGAAGGTACAACACATTTACTGCACATCTGTGATGATGACTAGCTGTATTTTATATCTCTCACTCATTGCCTTTGTCTCAGCATTAGAATGTTTAATTTTAGCTTAAGGTAATTCTTTTGTAACAAAAAAATACATTGTGCCTAATTATGTGTGTGTTTTTAATCTATTTAATTTTATAAATAAAAGTTTTGTATCTGACCTTTGCAGAAAGGGCAGCTAAAGTGGCTGAGCAGCAGGAGCGTGAGAGATCCACTCATCTGACCTCCCCAAGAGCAGGTACCCCGTTAGGGGCACTGATGGGGGTGGTGCCTCCTCCAACCCCTATGGGCATGCTAAATCCCAGCATGACCTCTATGTCAGGTAACCCCTCATAGATGTGCAGTGTGCATAGAAGGCTGGAATAAGAAGCTGAACTGCTAGTATTAACACCTTCCGATAACTCTTTATCCTTAACTAAAACCTTGATATGTGTACGTTAATGCAGACTGATCTAAATGAGAAACTCCTTTCAGAATAATTTGACCTTCAAGTAAATATTTGCATTTTTGTACACAATTTAAGGTTTGGAGTTTATGTAGATGAATGCATGTCTCTTGCATATTTTGATTTCTTTGGTTGAATATCTTGTGTTTGTTTATGTAGTAGTTGTTGCATGTGTTACCAATGCATGATACTGTTGTGTTTGTTACTTAACTCATCGTGAGAAGGTGCGATGGCTGCATATAGGACAGCTATGATGTCCCGGCAGGGCCATGTTGAAGGCATGGTTAGTTTGATTGGCATCCCACCACATCACATGGGGATGCCTGTGTTCCCCCCACATCCTCTGCCTGTTTTGCCTGGGCCTCCCGGAATGCCACACCTGGGTAAGAGTCCTGTCATAGCCACCTCACCTGCCACGCAGTTGCTTCCTGTCACCCATCTACTAACTGGAGGGGCTACCTGTACCACAAATTTTAATTTCAAGATTACTACATAGCTGGGACTTAAAAGCTTCCACTAAAGAAATTAATCTTACAGTAAGAAAAAAAGATTAGGATTGGCATTCCTTAAAGCTACTGATTATGCAAATCTTTATGGGATAATAACAATACATTTGTTCCACATTTATTTCTAAGGACTCAATGGTATTGGTGGTGGAAGTGGAGGAGGAAATGTTCATGGATCCCAGGTAATGTGCTATGCTTTTTTGGATTTTAACCTTTATTTCTTTATTTGCTTGTTCCCTGTAATGGCTTTTGCAATGTGCTCTGGTAAAATATAAGTTCTATCTATCACTTAATAGCAAACCACATAGAATGTCCTGTGTAATATTATATTGACAGAGGAACCTAACAAATTGCTTTTTCTATTAGGTGGGTTTGATTGGGACTGGACAGCAGGCCACACCCACATTTCCCGGTCAGACAGGACAGTTAGCACACCAGCCCTCCACACCACTCTTTGTGTCTCCACCTGCCAAGTCTCAGCGGCTGCTTCACTCTGAGGCATATCTGAGGTACATTGAGGGTCTGACGCCAGAATCCTCCACTGTCAGCAAGTGGGACCAAACACTATCAGGTTCTTAATACCATTTTGTTTTGTTTTTTTACATCATCTGTTTTGTTTGTACAGTAACTATAAAAACATGCCATTTCAGTTAAGAAACAAGATATCCGACTGACAAAAGAACAAGAGAGCAGACTACCATCCCACTGGCTGAAGAGTAAAGGGGCCCACAAGACGATGGCGGATGCTCTTTGGCGGCTGCGGGACCTCATGCTGAGGGACACCCTGAATATTCGTCAGATGCACAACCTGTAGCTTTGCTTAAAACTGAGCCTCTGGTTTTCACCTGAGACAGGAAGAACGTAATGCTCTTTAAAATGTTAACTTTGTGTTGTCTTAAATATGTTTGTATTCAAGGAAGGTGTATTCTGCGTTAAAATAGTTTTCATTTCACAATTCATCTAGTGCATTATTGTTGTTATGAATGTCATTTTGAATTCAATGCCTTCATTACATTCACAATTAAACTGTGAACAATTAAACTTGGGTGTATGAGTCTAATTGACGGTACTTGTTTTCTAGATACACATACACATTAAGTCAGCTGTTTTGAAGCAGAAAAATAAACTTTCCTTGTCTGAACACGTGGGCGGGTCCAGTAGCCTGAGTATGACTTGTGCGCATGCGCTTTTCACTGACCGCGCAGTTCCTTTTGCTCAGACATTTGAAAGCTGGCACAGGGAGCACCTCTGAGCAGGGCACTGTCCCACACTCTTAACCTTTAAAGGTAAGATCTTACAGTCTGACTAGAGGTTAATACGCCACTGTCAATATAGTGTCCTTGTAATTACAGGGAGAAATCGCTATGCATAAAGGCGCTTATTCAACCTTCGCTAAGTTTGTATGTAGCTCAATCTAGCAGGCTAGCGCTAACACCGGGTTGCTAGAACAGTCTGTCCACTCATTGGTGATGGAAAATGCATCCCTTGAAAGGTGTAATACAATTTTGTGAGAAAGCACAACACCTAAGAGTGTACAAGATCCTTCTCTACAATTCCCATGTTATCCAGCCGAATGTATAGCACAAACAGGACCCAAATGCTAGCTAATAGAGACAGCATGATGTGTCTCAGACGGCGTGCTAGCGGTGTAGTGCCATTCAATGAAGCTTGGTCACCCAGATTAGCCTTAGCTAAGATAACATCAAACTCAAAATCAAGTGCCTACGTTTTTATCATACTTTGGTTTATACAGAGTTTATTTTATACATGTGAACATCTAATTGGCCTCGAAATGCAGTACTTATACTGGCCTCATGCATATTTAATGCTATTATGCTTTTTTAAAGGCCTGCTGAATTATTGTGTTACTTTGTGTATGAAGCACCAATGACATTTCCCCATTTCATTTTATGCTCAGGTAAAACATGGAACTGAATAATGCTCATCTACAAAGTTTGACCGAGTTTCTCAGGAAAACACTTGACCCAGATCCTGGAGTTAGACGCCCCGGTAAAGTTATGTTAAACTTGTACACACTGGTGACTTAAGTTTTGAAGCCTAACTTCTGCATTTGTCTCTCAGCTGAAAAGTTCCTTGAGTCTGTGGAGGGAAACCAGAACTATCCTTTGTTACTACTCACATTACTGGAAAAGTCCCAGGACGGGGTGATCCGTGTCTGCGCTGCAGTGACATTTAAGAATTACATCAAAAGGAATTGGCGCATTGTAAGTGAAAAAAATGTACAATATTATGTTCACTGTTTAGTTTTTAAACACTATTGTGTCAGACACATTTTATTTGCTAAATATTCATTCTTTTTATAGGTTGAAGATGAGCCCAATAAAATCTCTGATGCAGACAGAACTGCAATCAAGGGCAACATTGTTAATCTTATGCTCAGTAGTCCAGAACAGATTCAGAAACAGGTATGTTTTATATAATTAAATTTGGGTGGAGCTGTGAACAAGTTTGTTTTTATCACAATAGTTAAGCGATGCCATCAGCATCATTGGACGGGAGGATTTTCCTCAGAAATGGCCTGATCTCTTGACCGAGATGGTAAACCGCTTTGGGAGTGGAGACTTTCACATTATTAATGGAGTACTACGAACAGCACACTCCCTTTTCAAGAGGTACAACCCACTGTCAACTGTGCAGTGGCTGATGTCTAAACTGAAAACAAAACATTTTAATAATCATGCTTTTTTATGTATTTTTTTTTTTTAAAGGTATCGTCACGAGTTCAAGTCTAATGAGCTTTGGACAGAGATTAAATTGGTACTGGATACATTTGCTCTGCCACTGACTAACCTGTTTAAGGTTTGTGCTTTACACAATTTTCCATAAAATGTATTACAAGCGCTTGGTTGAAACGGTTTTGATCTCATGATTTGTAGGCTACTATTGAATTGTGTCAGAAACATGCTACAGATATTAACGCCTTAAAGGTCCTCTTCTCATCACTTACACTGATCTGTAAGCTCTTCTACAGCCTCAACTTCCAGGTCAGTGCTGCTGTATTATACACTAATCTTTACATTGTATGCTGCTCTTTAATTTCATGTTGTGACCCATATTGCTTATGGACCACTGGTACATTTTCTTTTTTGCTGTTTAGGACCTTCCAGAGTTTTTTGAAGACAATATGGAGACCTGGATGACAAATTTTCATGCTTTACTCACAATAGATAATAAACTTCTTCAAACAGATGTAAGTTATTAGAAATTGGCTGACCTGTAATCAATCTATTGTACCATTTTAACTTCATTTTATCACTCTATCAGGACGAGGAAGAAGCAGGTCTTTTGGAGCTACTTAAGTCTCAAATCTGTGATAACGCTGCTCTTTACGCTCAAAAATACGATGAGGAGTTTCAGCCTTACCTCCCACGCTTCGTCACTGCCATATGGAACCTTTTAGTCTCCACAGGCCAAGAAGTCAAGTATGACCTGGTGAGATCTCATTCTTGCCTGTATTTATTTTAATATATATTGTGAAGTTACTAAGGATTGTCTTGTGTTTTCTGTGTTGCAGCTTGTGAGTAATGCCATCCAGTTCTTGGCGTCTGTATGTGAAAGGCCACACTATAAACATCTATTTGAGGACCAAAATACTCTCACCAGCATCTGCGAGAAGGTCATTGTGCCCAACATGGAGTTCAGAAGTCAGTCCGTTTTTATTTCACTTTCTACTCTCAATTCAAAAACACATTAGATTGATAAAAAGCATTCCTATTGTTCAGGTGCTGACGAAGAGGCATTTGAAGATAATTCAGAGGAATACATTCGCAGGGACCTTGAAGGATCTGGTATTTCTTTACACTTGTTTGTATATCCAGTTAATGGGTTTCAATATGATAAACATAATATTTCTGAAATACCCCCAGATATTGACACTCGACGAAGGGCAGCATGTGACCTGGTGAGGGGTCTGTGTAAATATTTTGAGGGTCCTGTCACAGCAATCTTCTCCGGTTATGTGAGCTCGATGCTTACAGAATTTGCCAAAAATCCTGGAACAAACTGGAAACACAAAGATGCTGCAATTTATTTGGTCACTTCATTGGCATCCAAAGCTCAAACACAGAAGGTGAATAAAATTAATATACTGATTCTCATAATCTATTTGTATAAGAGTACAATGAGCTCAAGTAAAATTACTGTTTTGTAAAAGTGTATATTATATCTGTAAGTTAATTATTTATTTATTTTCCCCCAGCATGGGATCACACAGGCTAATGAATTAGTCAATCTAACAGAGTTCTTTGTGAATCACATCCTCCCAGATTTAAAATCTCCCAATGGTAAGAAAAATATCTGCATTTGGACTTGCGTTCCCAAACCAGTATTAGCTTAACTTTTTTTTGTTTTGTTTCAGTTAATGAGTTTCCAGTGTTAAAAGCAGATGCCATAAAATATGCCATGATTTTTAGAAGTCAGGTAAGAATGCCTTCATACATTTTGTAACCTGTATGAAAGTCCAGTATTAACTCTGCTTACCTTTACTGTTGTCAGCTTCCCAAGGAGCATCTGATACAGGCCATTCCTCTACTCATCGCTCATCTTCAGGCCGAGAGCACAGTGCAACACACCTATGCTGCTCATGCTCTGGAGAGGCTGTTTACTATGAGAGGCCCCAACAACTCCACACTGTAAATCAATCAATATTAACAATATGTTTTTTGGGCTGTTCTTTGACTTTTTTATGTTTTTGGTTTTAGTATTACTCCTGCAGAGATGGCACCATTTACAGAACAGCTTCTCAACAATTTGTTCAAGGTGTTGGCTTTCCCTGCATCTTCAGAAAATGAGTACATTATGAAAGGTAATTGACTCTTGTTCTGTACACATCAGGAACAAAAGACATCAGACATCATCACACTTTGTTTCTTTTACTTTATTTTCAAAGCAATCATGCGCAGTTTCTCACTGCTGCAAGAGGCCATAGTCCCCTACATTCCCACGTTAATTGGTCAACTCACTCACAAGCTTCTTTTAGTCAGCAAGGTAAGTCCTCCACTATTAATTTGAGCTCAGCATAATTTTTTTTAAAGAACCTTGACCATGTGTTCCTTTCAGAATCCCAGCAAACCTCACTTCAATCACTATCTCTTCGAGTCTCTCTGTCTGTCTGTACGCATCACCTGCAAGGCCAACCCCGCCACTGTGGGCAGCTTTGAGGAGGCACTTTTCCCTGTTTTTACCGAGATCCTCCAGAATGATGTCCAGGGTGTGTCCCTCTGTCACATGATTTGTTTGTGCAATAAATTTTACACAATGAATCATGTTAATTTTCATTCATTTGTCTTTTGTTTGCAGAGTTTCTTCCGTATGTGTTCCAAGTGATGTCTCTACTTCTGGAGATCCACTCCAACACAATTCCTGACTCATACATGGCTCTGTTCCCTCACCTGCTGCAGCCCGTGCTCTGGGAGCGGACGGGGAACATCCCTCCACTCGTGCGTCTGCTTCAGGCTTATCTGGAGAAGGGAGGAGCAACAATTGCCTCCAATGCTGCAGACAAGATTGTGAGTTCAATTGTGCAGTAGTTGGTAAAAAGCAGATGAGTTTTCCTGTGTTCTAAACCCTGATTTTTATTCTTCTGTAGCCTGGTTTGCTTGGTGTTTTTCAAAAACTTATTGCCTCAAAGGCAAATGACCACCAAGGATTTTACCTTCTCAACAGCATCGTAGAGCACATGCCTCCGTAAGTTTACAGCCACTAAAATATTGATCAAAATGACCTGATGAAAATGATCTGACAAACCTGTTTTAGCTTTACTTTTGAACTTTTCTTTCAGGGAGGCTCTTACTCAGTACAGAAAACAGATCTTTATTTTGCTGTTCCAGAGGCTCCAGAGCTCCAAAACGACCAAATTCATCAAGAGTCAGTACTTGAATTTCGTGACACATTTCATCACTCCAAATTTGATACTAATTTTAAGCACTTTTCCTCAGGTTTCTTAGTTTTTGTTAACTTGTATGGTGTTAAATATGGGGCCATTGCCCTTCAAGAGATTTTTGATGACATACAGCCAAAGTAAGTTGTAAAGAATGTGATCACTTTTATGTTTACAGTTAATAATGTTGTATTATGATAACATACGTAAATTGTATTTTTCAGAATGTTTGGAATGGTTTTGGAAAAAATTGTGATTCCAGAAGTACAAAAGGTTTCTGGATCAGTGGAAAAAAAGATCTGTGCAGTTGGCATTACCAAGATCCTGACTGAATGCCCTGCTATGATGGACACAGACTACACCAAACTTTGGTAATATAAACAATCTGACTTCATTAAAAAATCTAATAACAATAAATATCAGTTGTCAATCAAAATACACTCATGGCTGTGAATGGTAATTATTCCTGGTTCTCAATTCATTCACACAGTATGGCCTCAGATGTACCACCAGGTCTAGAACAGGACTAAAATAGGCCCAAACTCTGAGTAATCATTTATAGCTTATGATGTCTGCTTGTGTTTAGGACTCCTCTGCTCCAAGCTCTCATTGGTTTGTTTGAGCTACCAGAAGATGACAGCATCCCTGATGACGAGCATTTCATCGATATTGAGGACACTCCAGGATATCAGACTGCTTTCTCACAGCTGGCCTTCGCAGGGAAAAAGGAGCACGACCCAATCGGAGATGCTGTTGGCAATCCCAAAATCCACCTGGCACAATCGCTGCACAAACTGTCTACTGCGTGTCCAGGAAGGGTAAATTATATACTCTAACCTAGTATAAAGACTAACTTAATTACCTGGGAGCATGCCTAGTATTAAGTTTGTAATATAAAAACCAGGCTGCAAAATCTGTAAAATGTGTAAAAATATCATTTCCATCCTACCATGATGGCAATAGGCTGTAAAGTGCTACCCATTTTGTTGATGGACCATAAGGTTCCTATTATAACAAATTTCCATGTTTATTCCCAGTTCATCTCAAATCAAGCCACATGTGATTGAAGATTAACCAAGTGGAAAGGATTGTGTAATTAACGGTGTAGGGTGTGAACTTATGCCAATATTCATAAAATAAAGATGTACACTCTTAAAACTCAAGCAACCCAAAAAGGAAGAAAGTTTCCTAATATTAAAAGCACAAGTGATTTGTTTAAAGATAAACCTTTTGTTTTTCTGCAGGTCCCATCTATGATTAGCACCAGCCTGAATGCAGAGGCACTCCAGTACTTGCAGGGATACCTACAGGCAGCCACTGTTCAGTTGGTTTGAAGTATTTACAGATTTGGATTGGCGACGCGACAATGGTTTCTTTAAAGAAATTGATCACAACGTTTCTGGAAAAGGATTAAGGGAAGACCTGTCCAAAGGTTGTCTTAAATACCACAACAGATGTTCTGTCCTATTTTGATGTGGGACAGACAAAATGACTGCATACACTTCAGTTAGCAGTAGAGTGGAATGGTAATGAGCACTTAACATCTGAAACATAAGCATAAGAAACATTTTTTCTATGGTTGAATTCCTTTTTACAGTTATAGAAGACTAGTCTGCGGCGCAAACATAATGCTTAATCTCTTGCATGTTACCTATAGATTAATGTCACTGTTTCATGCGAATAAAAAGAGGCACTTGTTTAGATGTGATATTTCAGTTACTTTTTATAATATAACAATTTCCTTGTAGTTAGAGTTATACAGTACATCACACTCACACAAAGCAAAATCCCATTGTGCGTTTCTTTGGTGCTCCCCTGGTAAAATGACTATTTTTGGTTGATATGACTGTTGGACGTCTTCTGTTCACTGTTCTTGATGAAGGGCAGCATACATGTGTCTCCTCCCATAAACCGATACGTGGCAACATTAGCTTCCCAGGGTAACAGCCTACAAACACAAGCAAATATTTAAAATGTGCTAAGGAGACAAGTTTGCTTCATTGCATATTTGTACTCACGCTCTTGTGAGAAAGGGGATGTACATGAGACGGGGGATGCAGATCATTTGCTGCTCTGACAGAATGGCCTCCATCGACTGCTGAACTGTGTAGAGTGGTTCCAGAGGGGGGATTAGTCTCCGTAGCTCCTGCCTAATAAATTAGGTTAAAATATGAACAATTTTTGTCACTGGTAATTCGTAAAAGGCGTCTTATCTCACCTTATCTCACAGCCAGCAAACATCCCTGTGTCCACTATATATGGACACACTAAAGTCATTTTAATGCCATCAAGGTTTTCAGCATGTAGCTCATGTGTCAGGGACTCATGAAAACCCACAGCTCCAAACTTGCTGGCACAGTAATCCTGAAAAATATTCATAGTCATTAACAAATGGATGATTTGTTAGTTTTTCAAAAGATCATTACCTCTACACAGGCTGTGCTAAACAGGCCCAATGCACTGGCCACAGTTATGATGTGTCCATGGTTCTTGGATTTCATAGGAGGCAGAAAGGCTTTTGTCATCTGGAAATTAAAAGAACTTTCACTTAGCAGCCCTTATTAGACAAATGCATGTGTGATGTTGTATTTGTAATGAGTTTACAGATTCCTAATCTTTCATAAAAAATGATCAAAGTCACATGCTGCAGACCACCCCTGCTGTTAACCCGTGGCTGCTGCTCTGAGCCCTCACACATGAGTTCACAATCACAGCATCAACACGTTACATAATGTGTGTCTGTCAGACAGACTCTGCCTCTGTGCGTGAGTCTTACCCAGAACAGTGCATGGCAGTTCACCAACAGCGTCCTCTCCAAAAGTTCATCTGGACAGTCCAGCAGCCTCCGCCCGGCCACCACCCCAGCGTTGTTCACTAGAATAGACACATGTCCCACCTCCCGCCTCACCCGGTCCGCGGTGTCATAGATGCTCTGACGCTTGGACAGGTCCACGGTGTATGCGTGTACCTGTACGCCCAGCCCGCGGACCAGGTCTGCGGTCTGTTCATTGGCCGCGGTGTTACAGTCCCACAGTACAAGGTGCGCCCCCTCTTTGGCGAACTCCAGGGCGAATAGCCGACCCAACGTGCCCCCAGCTCCGGTGATGAGGCACAACTCACCGTCTATGCACTTGAGTCTGGGCCGGAACACGGTGTTGAGTACGGCGCAAAGGATGGAGACTGTCAGGTTTATCAGCATCAGCAGCAACTCCACTACGAACAACATCCTGCAAGGTGTGGGACCACTGTGACCAACGGGAGCGAGCGCCTGCAGTGTCCCGCTGTGAAGTCACACTAGATTGACATTTTATATAATCTGAGAATGAAGGATTATGACAGCGCCAGAGACCAGAGGGGCATTTGTCTGGTGACACGCAGACTAATGCACATGCCCTTAATTATGGAGACACGCCTTAAGCGATTCTAATAATATTCACAACAGCTACACAAAGCCAACTGTGCCAAACTATGTTTCCCACAATTTAAACTTTACATCTTGTATTCAAGCCTTTTTTCTTACAACAAATAACTTAAGTTTGCTATCTGGGTTTATTTGGTCCTTTATATGTCAGTACCCTTACGTTTTAGTGGGGATATAAATTCTGGCTCAAGAGCTTTGTTCCAAATATTTGCCCTTGATTAGTTGCTGTTGCGCGCACATTCCTAATGTGTTATTTAAGTTGTTTAATATGCCCCCTGATTTTAAGTGCTGTGGAGATAAACAGCTTACGTTGTTCATCATGTGCAGCTTTTGCTCAAACGCATACCAAACCTAACCTTACTGACATAAAAGTCACGAGAAAGGTGACGTTACTCAGGTTTTCTACTGAACACTGGATGGCGCTGTTGATCTGTAGCTCGGAGTGAGATTTAATAGGCCATCACGTCCACAAAACAGTGGGGCTACCAAAGGTTTATATTTATTTTTGCCAGTTCATGTGAAGAAAACTTAACTAGGTAATGTTTGTGGTAAAATAAGTGAACCTAAACAGGTCTACATAATAGGCTACTCTTTTGGCCACTCTTGGCCAACTCTGTATGCTAAGTCTTTACATGTCTTAATTTTTACATAAAAATTGTACACACAACTCTCACAAGAGCTCCTGTCACAAGTGCACAAAATGTTTCCCACGTCTGCATTCAGACCATATAAGTATAAAAGTAGAGCCAGTTTTGATCTCACAGCAACTGCTGTTTTTTTTTTCCTTGAAAATGTGTAGTTAGAGAATGCAGGCTTGAATGAATGGACACCCGGGTCACCAACTCCTTTGTCATCATTTATTAAATATCATTCAGTAAAGGGAAAAACTGCTTCAAAATGATATATACCTAAAGAGTTTTATTCCAGAGAATATTTACATGTTTGTCAAAGCTCCTTTGTTTACTGCTACATGTGTTGAACAACAGGAAATCACAAAGTTCATCTGCTACAAAGTCAAGTATGAAACTGTACAAAATGCACACATCCCAAACTTTTAAGGGCAGCACACAGACTTAAAATCTCTGTTTTGGCTTTAAACCAGTGTGAATAGCTGAGCAACTGTGCTTTTGTATCTGGAGAAATGTACATTGTGGTTTAAGAAATCCATAAAGTGCAGGTTAAAATGGGCTAAACTAAACACCTCTGATACTGTCTATGGCTTCTTTTAGTGTTCTGTTGTGGTGACTAAAGGCTTTAGTCCTTATTAGTTTACCAAAAGTTGAAGTTATTACACATCAGACATAGCATTACTCTCTTGTAATTATCCATTGTTTTCAGAATGAGAAATTATGACAGCTGCCCTAACAATTAACAATTATATGCAAAATGTTGAGGACTTTTCATTCAAAAGCAATACCAAGAAAATGACATAAAAAAATAATGGGTTATGAAAATGCTATGACAACTTCTCCACACCCCATACAGATCAATCTCTGCTTTGTAGTCTTATTCTGACACCTTACAATTTGTTACTTCCAAATGTGTAGTAATAAACACCTGTCAAAGTATTCAGAGCATCATAGATTACTTTACCGATTATGCATCATAATGCTTGATTGTAAGCACAACCGTTTTAATGTAAGCATGAATCTTTGGAAAGCAACTCGAAACTGACAAAATTAATTGAGCTTTTTCTGCTCTGCCAAAACTTTCCCACCTGGGATATTTATAGATTCCCAGAGCCTTTCAAGCTCATATACAAAATGGGATTCATTGCTCTTTAAGATATTCTATAGCTATGTATTTTTTCCACTGAGATATAGGTAAAAAAGGTGAATTTCTAGCCTTACAACTCATCAAGTATTAGATTAAGACAGTTGTAATGCTGTGGCAGAGGTCTGTACTTGGAGTCACTTCAAATTATCAACATATCTAAACAGTGCAAAGTAATTTTAGTCTAAGGCTTATAACTCTTATAAAATATAAATGATCCACTCCGCTCAACCATCACCATGGAAACTGTAGTTATTAACACTGAATACCACACCTGTATGTTTCTAATATATGTGGTGTAGATCAGAAGAGCAGGTGCTTGCAGGAAGTCCTTTAAAATACAGAAATGCTATTTTTTCAGCCATGGGGTCAGTGGGGTCCTGACAACAGTAATCAGAGCATCAGCAAAGGCACAAAGAGTACATATGACAAATGAAAGGGGGTAAACAGGATTTAGTCTTGCCCTATGGCATCAATGTAAAGGTTTTTGTTGCTGTTGTTGCTATACCAATAATCGTTACCAATGAGTAAAAGGGTATTAATAGCTAATACGCTTTTTTCTTCTAGCATATAAACCTAATTGCCTCTTTGCCTTGTAACACAAATCTTATTACACTGTTTATTCCATTTAATTTGTCATTGTTAGGGACGAACTAATCGAGTGGTTACAACAATAAAGAACAGCAAATAACATGTTAAAACATAATAGCAGTGAAGCATGCATTAGATATCTTAAAAGTAAAAAAAGAAATCATGCATGACTAAACATCCATCAATGAGACAAGGAGAGGCAGGCTGTAGCTGTGTCAGTGACTTGTAGCAGAAATGATGGAAGAGAAAACCCTACGATATTTCAAAATCTCATCTCATTTCTCAACTTAATTGTTTTCACAGAGGAGAGAGGCAGTACAACCTAGAAACGTTTTACAATTTGAAATCTTCCTTCTTGATCTTGGTTACAGCTTTACAGTGCAGACTTGTATCCTTTCATTGGTGTGAGCAAATATCAAAGCCAAGATAAAGTTTATTTCTTCAAAAGTTCAATGGCTCTGCGTACAGGGAAGATGCTGTCAGTTGTTGCTAACAGTTACACATCTATAGCCAGTAAAATGCATGTCACCGGACAATTCTTTGGTTCTTCATGTTTCACAAAGGACCAACTGAGACATTTCATCGGACAATAGCAAATATTACAAACCAACTCTTAAGTAAATCTTAAGAGTGCAAAACTATAATATCAGCACAATGTTTCAAGTCCTTAAATTTAGAAAAGTCTTAAAAATATATATTGTTGCAGTTCTGATGCAATAAATCTGTTTTTTTCACATTGTTAACTTGTATTAGCTACAACAAGAACAATGCCTTTTGTCCTATGGTTGTATAACATCGTGTAGTTTGAACTCTGGTTGACCCCTCAAACAGAAAAGGATGGATGCAGAAAATCAGTAGATGAATGTAGTCCTTGTGTGATAAAATAATGATGAGTTTAAGGTGCTGTGCGGGCCCACAGAAAACAATAATGGATTTTAAGTGTCTTTACGCTGTAAGAATAACAAAACGCCCCCATTGGATGAGAAATCAGACAACCTAAATGTATAGTTTGGACAAAACACAACTGTCCCCATTTATATATAATCTTGCAATCACACAACAAACAGGTGAATGAACTAAGGCCAGTTTCAAGGAAGCAAAAATAAATGTTATCTTTATCATAAGCAGTCCAGAAAACACAATTGAAGCACTCCTAGTTAGTATTTCAAAATGCCCATTGAATCTTGCTACTTAAAATGTGGCTACTAACGAAAAGGAAAATATGAAAAATAGGTTTTTGCTTTGAGTCTAGTTACTGACAGACAGAACCAGTCTAAAGGGTCATAGGAACATAGTCTTCTCACTTTTTGAGTTCATAGTTTTTGGGTTAGTTCAATGTGCTTTACCATTATTTAATATTTTTATGCATTGGAGCTGTCTCCCTGATGTGGTGATAGATCCTGAGCCATGTGGTTATCCTGGCTTTCTATTCCCAAAGAATTGCTCAACTTCCTCTGAGTGTGATTGGAACGCCGTCCAAACTTGGGGCTGCCATTGTCCAGGAGTCTTTGCGTGGGGTTTGCACTTGTGTCATGAAGATGCTCCTCCTCATCTGTATCCGCATCAATGAATTTGCTTATTGATGAATCGTGGAATGTGAAAATATTTGGACGGATGTACTCTGGGCTTTTGGTAGGCGTCCTGCTACTGGCGGTGGTGTACAGAGACGCATCCGGACTTTGCACAGATGAACTGTCCGCTCCTGACTCCTCCCCGCGCCGATAGTTCACTCGTATTGTATGTGCTTTGTTCGGGCGACTGATGTGATGGTCTAGATAGGGATTTTGCATGGACATGGGGGTAAGAGAGCCCTGGGACCCCTCATAATCTGCCTCTAAGGTGGGCTCCAGGCTGGGGTTGGTGCTCACTCTGCCCTGATGGATGCTGCCAATTGGGCTTTGGGAAAACCTTGAGCTGTCTGGAAAATCGGTGGCGCAGCTCATGAAACTATCAATACTGGAAATGCTCTTCATATCTGTCACTGGATCTGCGGTGCTGCAGAGAGGCGCTGTTGATATCGCTCCCATCTCTAACTCCGCCCTCTGCCGGACTGGTTTGGATCCCATGTCCCTGTCCTTAATACTGCTCCCCTGCGCATCTGACAGGGACATCTTGTTATAAATCTCCTCTAGTCTTTGAGCGCTCAAATGTTGCGGACTGCTGGATGTCTTCACTTGCTCTTTCAACGTTGAGTCCATGTTCTTGGTGGGACTGGTGTTGACTGACGTCAGATTAGACTGATCTTTAACGTGCATACTCGGAGATACATGGTTGTCCTGGGGTTTCTCTTTTTTGTGTTCTGTACCTTCATCTACCATTATGTCCATGAGCTCCACGCCACGAACAAACGCATCTTTAATGTTCATAGACACAATACTACCATTTCGCTTTGCCCTCTCTAAGGCCTCCCTTCTCTTAATAGCTTTCTCCTGGCGTTTCTGCTCCTTGTAAAACTCTGAGAAGTTATTAACAATGATTGGAATTGGTAATGCTATCACCAATACTCCAGCAATGCAACACAACCCCCCAACTATTTTCCCTAGTAAAGTCTTTGGATAGATGTCCCCATAGCCAACTGTTGTCATAGTGATAGTAGCCCACCAAAATGACGCTGGTATACTTTTAAATTTGGTGTCCTCTTCATCTTTTTCAGCAAAAAACACCAAACTAGAGAAGATCATAATGCCCATGGCGAGGAAAAGAATGAGCAGTCCAAGTTCGTTATAGCTCCTTCTAAGTGTAAAACCTAAAGACTGTAGACCCGTGGAGTGACGAGCCAATTTGAGGATACGCAAGATTCGCATGATCCTGAAAATCTGCACCACGCGGCGGACATTTTGAAACTGCAACACGCTTTTGTTGGACTCTGTTAAAAATATTGTGACGTAATATGGAAGGATGGCCAACAGGTCGATGATGTTCAGTGGACCCTTGAAGAACTTCCACTTGTTTGGGGAGGAGAGGAAGCGGAGGAGGTATTCCATGGTGAACCAGGCGATGCACACAGCTTCCACATGGGCCAGCTGGGGATTATCTGTGGGGTGCCCGAACTCATCTGTGTCCTGGAGCTCTGGGAGGGTGTTCAGGGACAAGGCAATGGTGGACAGCACAATGAAGAGTATAGAGATGATCGCCAAAATCTGAAAGCACACAAAGACAAAATAAATGTATATTACATTTAGCCCACTTACAATAGTTTATGTATGTTAAGAAGAATCAATTATGTAGAGATCAAAACCTTTGATAATTGAAGCTCCAGTATTAATTATGGCACCCATGACTGAGGGCATTAGATTAAAATAAGAGCCAACCAGAACAGAGTATCATAACATATAAATACTGCTTACCTCCCCTGGCTAAAAACATAGAGGATGAATTTTTAATACAACAAAATAGCAATTAGGAAGTGAGCAGGCTTGCCTCTCTACAGATCTGACCTGTAACTTTGCCTGATGTCTCTATGAAGATATACAAGTTTAATGCCAGATGGTATAGCATTACAGGCAAAGCAACAGCATTAAGATAAGCAGGTAGTTCCACCAAAAAGTTACACAATACACCTTTAAAATGATTCTGAAAAAGTAGTTCTTCAGAAAAATGCAACTGAATCACAAAAACTACAGTAAAATCCCAACCTATTTTCTTTAAAACAGAGACCATCTGGCTTAGCGTAGCCTAAAATATGACAATAGAAGTTAGGCAAAAACAAAAGTTACAGTGCTCGGGCAAAGTGAAAGAGAGTTTGAACAATGTCAAAAAAGAGTCATATTCTCTTTTAGAAACTGTTGT
Organism: Odontamblyopus rebecca; assembly: GCA_030686955.1. Taxonomy (NCBI): domain Eukaryota; kingdom Metazoa; phylum Chordata; class Actinopteri; order Gobiiformes; family Gobiidae; genus Odontamblyopus; species Odontamblyopus rebecca. The sequence goes on from CM060656.1 coordinate 20,952,296, forward strand.
GTCACGGCTCCTTTTGGAGATTTTAAATTACATTCCACAAGGGGCTCAAATACCTGCTACTGCTCACATTTGCTCCTCATTTGTGGGCATTTTACCTGCATGACTACATTGTGTGACTTTTTAAATGACACGTCAGACTTTGAAAAGTTACCATGATTTCTGGAGTTTGTGTGTATATGTGTGTGTCTGTCTGCATTGTGTGTGTGCTGTATGTGTGTGCGCGAGTGTGTGTATGTGTCTGTGTTGTGTGTGTGTGCTGTATGTGTGTGTGCACGCGTGTGTGTGAGTGTGTGTATGTGTCTTGAAGCACATGGGTGAGACGGTGAAGCAGGAGGCTGGGACAGCTATATGTTGTATTGATACATTTTTAAAGCTCCCCTGCTTCTCCTGTTCTTCATTGTGTTTACCTCCCGCAAATGCCTATAGCAATGAATGAGGGAAGCAGTGCATGACCAGTAATACAGCTCCCATGAATTTGTGTCTAATCATCTATTAGTAGGATACTCTAACTGTTATTTAAGTCAGTGTAAAACTGAGTCTTGTTATGCATTTTGATGTTGGATTAAAGGTGAGCTATAACTTTCTGCTGCTTGAGGGTTCGCCATCTGCTTGTCTCTTCCAGATGTTATTACTTTGCCTGGAAGTGGGAAGTATTAATGTTAATGTCTGTTTTGTTTTTTACCAAATGCAGTTCTCAAGAGTACCTTAATAAAATAAAATTTTACTGTGAGCAGAATTGACTCTTCACTGATCCGACCTTTAATGTGCTTTTTCTGCCATCTGTTTTTTTCTCAGTGCAGATAGATCATTTTTAATGTCCCAATGTGGAACATTTCAAGCAAAGAGTAGACATGTTAATAGAAAAAGCAAGTGATGAACTCTCCACCAGAAAAACAACAACAACCTTTATGCACCTGCCCATTATAGAACTGACTGTAGTATTAGATTGCTATAGGTAGCTATAGCTCGAAGTTTTCAGTCATCAATACTGTAACCTATTATAACTTACATTGTATAGTAGTTTTAACATGAAACAAAAAGACATTTAATATGTATTGTGAAGGGTTGACATACTTTAACATTCTAGCATCTGCGTGTTCATAATGTAACAACACAAGCCTGCTGAAAGTATTTTTAGTAGTTTGTTGTAATAATTTATTGATACCTCTCCCCCGCCACTGTAGCTAACCACTGTGTCATCATCATCACCCATCTCCTCTATATCCCTCTCTATCCAGGGCTGAAAGAAGCTACAGTGTGTGACATGTTGTACAATATGGCGCATAGACAAGAGGTAAGCCCCACTGACACACTTGAACCTGCTACTAATGATATAATCTCATGAGCACAATAGAGTCTGGCCTGTTGCACTGCTGATTAGGGAGGCGGTGGATCCGTAACACACCTATTATTCCTGTCCCAGTTGGTGTGAAATCCAATGCAAGGTCAGTGCATAGAGGCAGCATCCTGGGCCAATAGAAAAAGCGGATTACCCATTGTCACTGGTAAGCGGTCATAAGCTTTAATTGTACGGGACAGGTAACTTACTTGTGCACCTACCTTGACCTTTTGATTAGGCTAAACCCTGTTACCCTGTAGGACTTTGAGCTATTTTAGCTCCAGTAGGCTACAAGTTCAAACCTGTGAGAGCGAATTTAAAGGGCATAGCGAAATGTTTATGCCCTATTGGTTTCTTAAAATAGCGCACTTCTATGTTAGGACACCCAGGAGACACCGGTGATGGATGGGAACTTTCAGAAATGACCTGATGTTAAGGAACTTCCTAATCACACTCTGGGGAATCAAACAGCTGCTGTCGCTGAAAAAAATGTGTTAAACTTGTGTAATGATTGCAGGAGTCTAGACAGGTTTGAAAAAGTTAGATCAAGCGTTGGCAGCATTTTAATAAGCGCAAGGAATTTGAAGACATCTTGGGCACTGTGGCAATCTCAAATATTTTGGTTCGTGGAAAGGCAACAGATCAGGGCTAATCTATTTTGACAGACTGGCCGCTCATGTGCCTCCCAAATGAATCATGCTGAAGACAATAGACGGTGTGAAAAGTGAACCTTGGATGTGCATTGTTTCTCGGGTGTGAAAGCTAGCGAGTCGTGATGTATAGCTCTACCACACTCCTATCTCACTCCACTAACACCTCTCTTTTCTTCTCTCTTTTCTTCGCACCAGCAATGCATGCCAACGGAGTCAAGACCAGAGCAGATTACAAGGATGTGGGATCTCGGGGTAGAACAACACAGCCGCAGGGTTTACTGAGGCCACACAGTGTTGCATAGACGATTACAGACTACTGAGACTCTTTGTACTCTGATAGGACGAAATGAAATCAGGCAGTACAATGATATAAATATCTATGTATACAGAGTTTACATCTAGAGAGACCTACTGTAGCAATGTTCCTTTTCCATTATTGGACGCATTAATGTGGTCATGCTAGGATTAGATTATATTCATTTAATTTGACATGGCAGGCCAGGAGAAGAAACTACAATGCTTAAGATAAAATGTTTCAACAAACATGGCTCAAATCAACAATTTGGATGAAAGGATTTGCATAATTAAAGTTATTATCATTTTCTCTACTTGTTCAATGACTCTCAATACATCTTGAGTTTATTATAGAAGTGGTTATTTAAACACAATATCCAAATGTGTAATCGCCATTTTGAGTAATTCAAATGCTATTGGACGTGCAAAATACGAATTTCAGATGAAGGCTTGTGAGCTTATTAAATGAGCTATTTGTTTGTCTGTTACAAATATGAATATTGCAGAAATCAAGACAAACTACACTCAACAAAAATATAAACGCAACACTTTTGTTTTTGCTCCCATTTGTCATGAGATGGACTCAAAGATCTGAAATTCATTCCAGATACACAATATTACCATTTCTCTCAAACATTGTTCACAAATCTGTCTAAATGTGTGATAGTGAGCACTTTTGCTTTGCTGAAATAATCCATCCCACCTCACAGGTGTGCCACATCAGGATGCTCATCAGACACCATGATTAGTGCATAGGTGTACCTTAGACTGTCCACAATAAAAGGCCACCCTGAAATGTGCAGTTGTTGCTTTATTGGGGGTCTGGGGACTCAGAACCAGTCAGTATCTGGTGTGACCACCATTTGCCTCATGCAGTGCAACACATCTTCTTCGCATAGAGTTTATCAGATTGTCAATTGTGGCCTGTAGAATGTTGGTCCACTCCTCTTCAATGGCTGTGCAAAGTTGCAGGATATTAGTGGGAACTGGTACCCACTCAAGTCTGTTACGCCGACGATCTGGAGTCATGTTAAGACCCCGATGAGGACGACGAGCATGCAGTTGAGCTTCCCTGAGACGGTTTCTGACAGTTTGTGCAGAAATTCTTTGGTTATGCAAACCAATTGTTTCAGCAGCTGTCTGAGTAGCTGGTCTCAGACGATCTTGGAGGTGAACCTGCTGGATCTGGAGGTCCTGGGCTGGTGTGGTTACACGTGGTCTGCGGTTGTGAGGCTGGTTGGATGTACTGCCATATTCTCTGAAACGCCTTTGGAGACGCTTATGGTGGAGAAATGAACATTCAATGCCCGAGCAACAGATCTGGTTGACATTCCTGCTGTCACCATGCCAATTGCATGCTCCCTCAATGCTTGCGCCATCTGTGGCATTTTGCTGTGAGACAAAACTGCACATTTCAGAGTGGCCTTTTATTGTGGACAGTCTAAGGTACACCTGTGCACTAATCATGGTGTCTGATGAGCATCTTGATGTGGCACACCTGTGAGGTGGGATGGATTATCTCAGCAAAGCAAAAGTGCTCACTATCACACATTTAGACAGATTTGTGAACAATGTTTGAGAGAAATGGTAATATTGTGTATCTGGAATGAATTTTAGATCTTTGAGTCCATCTCATGACAAATGGGAGCAAAAACAAAAGTGTTGCGTTTATATTTTTGTTGAGTGTAATTCAAGGAATTTCAAAGATGTGTTTCTCCTGCAAACAGTTTAATGAGCAAAAGTAATTGTCTCTCCCAGAGTGAAATAATAAACTTCAAATGAAGCTTTTGGATAGATCTAGTAATCATAAAGAGAGGGATTAACCATAAATCACGTAAAAAAAAATCTACTCTGTGACAGTTAAACAGGACGTTCTACAATTCTGACCAGTCCATCAGCACAATTTTATACAATGGACATCCTACCTGAACGTAACCTACTTCGAAAGAACAGGTGAAGCCACTTGAGAGGTGAGGCTCAGGTGATGAGAGCCAGAACATCTTAAACTCTTCAATGTTAGACCAAATGACACATTTTTTGCTCTTTCAAACCAACCTGCTTGTAAGGGGAGCTACAAGGTCATTTTTGGTGAATTTTCCTTTTTTATGCAATTTTTTTTATTATGCATAAAAAACATTAGCGTCAGTGGTTTGCTAAAAAGGGCCCTTCCTTGTATCATGTTCCTTCATTAGCTCCTAATGATGAGTGCTGGGGTCAAGGCAGCATCCAACCCATTTCCTATTTGCATAAAACATGGGAGTAAATGTAATTTCACAACGGTAGCTCACGTTCAGTAAATACCCACGCAGCTGTCCATAACAATATCCACTCGCCTTCAGTAATTAGGCCCAAACCTGCATTCCCCACAGGCCAACAGGCAAAGCAAGCTGAATATTTAATACCCTCCTCAAGTGCAAGCCCATCCCGTCCTGGAGCGCTAGTGTGTGTCTGGGCAGATATATATCACACTGTGGGGACTTAAATCTAGCCTAAAGACACTCAATTCATGGGGACCTCAGATGCTACCCTTATGGGGACAGAAATTATGATGTAAATCCTTTATTATTAGGTTATACAACACGGTTTAAATTTAAGATGTGGGTAAAAATAGGTTATGGTTATGATTTAGGTAACAGAACTAGTTTAAACTAGTTGCAGTGCTCCAAAGTTATTCCAAAGTTATCCCTCACTTACGTTCATACATTCCAAGCATACTTATTATTCACAGCAATGAGTTTATGAGCACTTTTTTACAACTTATAGAGTCAAAGTGGAGTTTTACAATGCTGTAATGCTAACAAAAACTGCCATACTAATCACACACCTCCTGGTTATCAGACAATACAGCACTTTAAAATCAGATGCTGACAGTACATAGCAGACTTATTTTTACCTTAAGAGCTGTTTATCCATTTTTACTCTACTGGGGATTTTGCTCAAATACATGGAGAAAAAAGATACAGGAAAGTACAGTGACTATGGCTATGGTTAGGATGAGTCTCCAGGAAATGTATGCAAGAATGTAATGTCCCCAAAAAGCATGGAAACCCAACCCTAGTGTGGGCGTGCTCGCCGTGCCATGACTGACTGCGGAGGTAGTAGCCAGAGAGCTAGCCTACTTTTCCCTCTGCTTTCACAAGGTTAGGCCTGCTTCATGCATGATCGAAGAAAGAATGGGCTCTGAAGGAGAGCTGCTGTAGTACAAGGCTCTTCTGAGACCTCTCCCACCCCAGTGGCCCTCAGCCATTTCCGGCTAAAGAGACAGGGCTCTGCTCCAACAGTGGAAACAACATTACTGTGCCTTTTACAGGCTCAGTTAACTTTCTGTCCTTCAGATTTCTCTCTCATTTTAATCACCTAATAAATTATTATAACGTTGCCAAAATGTTGAAGATTTAAATGGTGGCAGAAATAGTTCATAAACACTCACACTGTTCTGGCTCACAGCTCCTGAGTCATATGGTTCACTGGAAGTTGGTCTGTGTGTTAAGTCGTTGCATAACTAAGTGCTCCTGTGCTATGCCAGTAAAAAGTGAAAGGTCTAGACACGCCCCTGCCAAAGTTCTTGTCAAGTTCCAAAAAGTTTTTGCTCTGGGCGTGAGCTCAGTGAGTCACAAAAATGACTTGCTGATTCTTACATTTAAATTCTTAGTTTCTGTTTACGTTATATTATTTGTTTCTTGCTCCTGCTTCCTTATATACCTTCTAAAAAAGATAAACTTCACTTCACCAAAATTCCAAATCTATTTTTATTTTTATGCCAATGGGGCACATAATCCCTTAAATTAGACTTTAGACTAAACCCTTAGAAGTCCTAGATCTAAACTTTTGTGTTCATGTGGGAGGTGGTGTCTGTTGTAAAACTAAATATTTGCGTCAGACCGTAGGTAATCCCAGGGTTTTCCTGTGCGTCTCTTTTTGGTTGAATTGCTCTTGTTGTAAACTTACTACAACACAGTGAATGAGCCTGTTTAGTCATTGTGAGTCACTGCTCTATGACGTGACTAAACTAAAGGTGGCACTCTTAATACACCTTAGAACCTTGATTTGAAATACATGGCCAGTCTCACATACTGCATTTGTTGTTATTTCTTGAGGATCTCTTTGAGTGTAACCAGTATCACAGGAATCACTGACCTGGTAAACATAGTTTACAAAAGGATATTTCCTCCCCAGGGGAAGACATGTGGAACTTTCCAGATAGCAACCACAAAGCTCAAATCATTAAACTAATTAAAGCATGCTACTTTGATTTTCTTCAAATTAATTAATGCTGCTCAGTTGATGCAGAGCTGCTGAGTTAAAGTAATGGCTAAAATAATGTACCAGTCTAGGCTTTAAATGTTGTTTTTACATAGTGCTGTCAGAAATACAAAAAATAACCTTCTTTATATCTGTTTTAGTCTTTTAAGATGACTCATTGGTAATATGTTTATGTAAAATAGAGGGAATCAGAATCAGAATCAGAAAGGTTTTTATTGCCATATGAGTGAACAGGTTCACAACATTAGGAAATTGCTGCGGTACTTGGAGCGGAATGTACACAAACACTAACATGCAACAAATAAATAGAATAAAATAAAGTAGAAACAATAAGCTATAATATAACAACAAAATTTACAAATTTAAAAGAATATAAGAATATAAGAATATAAGCGTATAAGAGTATAACAGTGCAGGTAATGATCAGTGCAAAACAGACAGGTGCAAAAACACATGGTCATGTGCCTGAAACAGAGCGGGGGGTGGGACCAGTCCTAGTGTTATTATTTATGAGTCCAACAGCAGAGGGGAAGAAACTGTTTTTGTGGTGAGAGGTTCTGGTCCGAATGGACCGTAGCCTCCTGCCTGAGGGGAGTAGGTCAAAAAGTCCTTGTCCAGGGTGAGAAGGGTCAGCTGCAATTCGACTTGCACGTGTCCGAGTCCTGGAGGTGTGCAGGTCCTGAAGAGATGGAGGCTGCAACCCATCACCTTCTCAGCAGAGCGCACAACACGCTGCAGTCTCTGTTTGTTCCTGGTGGAGGCTCCAGCATACCACACGGTGATGGAGGAGGTGAGGATGGACTTGATGATGGCAGTGTAGAACTGCACCATTGTCCGTGCTGGCAGGTTGAATCTCTTCAGCTGCCTCAGTAAGTACATCCTCTGCTGGGCCTTCTTTATGATGGAGGTGATGGTGGGCTCCCATTTGAGGTCCTGGGTGATGGTGGTCCCCAGGAAGTGGAATGAGTCCACAGTGGTGATGGTGGTGTCGGTCAGGATGATGGAGGGGAGTGGGGCTGTGTGCTTCCTAAAGTCCACAATCATTCCCACTGTCTTCTGGGCATTAATCACCAGGTTGTTCTGGCTGCACCAGGACACCAGATGATCAACCTCCATCCTGTAGGCAGACTCATCCCCGTCCGAGATGAGTCCGATGACCGTGGTGTCGTCTGCAAACTTGATGAGCTTGACAGACTGATGGGAGGAGGTGCAGCAGTTGGTGTACAGGGAGAAGAGCAGAGGAGAAAGAACACAGCCTTGGGGAGGGCCGGTGCTGATGGTCCGGGAGTCCGAGACATTCTTCCCCAGCCTCACATGCTACTTCCTGTCCATCAGGAAGTCAGTGATCCACCTGCAGAGAGGATCAGGCACGTTCATCTGGGACAGCTTGCCTTGGAGGAGGTCTGGGCGAATGGTGTTGAAGGCCGAGCTGAAGTCCACAAACAGGATCCTGGCGTAGGTTCCCGGGAAGTCCAGATGTCGCAGGATGAAGTGTAGAGCCATGTTGATGGCGTCGTCTACAGACCTGTTGGCTCTGTAGGCAAACTGCAGGGGGTCCAGGTGGGGGGCCGTGAGGGTCTTGAGGTGGGGCAGAACCAGGAGTTCCAATGATTTCATGACCACAGATGTCAGAGCCACAGGTCTGTAGTCATTGAGTCCGGTGATCCTTGGCTTCTTGGGGACAGGAACAATGGTGGAGGTTTTAAAGCAGGCAGGCACATGACAAGCCTGCAGAGAAGAGTTGAAGATGCCCGTAAACAGTGGGGCCAGCTCATTAGCACAGTGTCTCAGGGTGGCAGGAGAGACGCCGTCTGGGCCAGGAGCTTTTCGGACATTCATCCTTGTGAACTGCTTTCTCACATCTGCCTCATGAATGTGAAGAGGTGTAGATGGCTCTGGTGAGGGGGAAGTGGTGGGGGGATGAGTGTCCAGGTTGTCTCTATTGTTGGGGCGGTTGGAGGTGTGAGAGCTGCTTGATGGCTCATCCAAACGACAGTAGAAGTCGTTAAGACTGTTGGCTAGGGGCAGGTCATCCGTGGAGTGTGGAGTTTTAGGTTTGTAGTTTGCGATTTTCCTAAAACTCCTCCACACAGAAGCCGAGTCGTCCTCTGAAATCTGCTGCTGCATATTCTCAGAGAACTGGTGTCTAGCAGTGCCCACTTCTCTGCTAAACCAGTACCTGGCGTCCTTGTAGAGGTCTTTATCTCCACTTCTGAAAGCCTCCCTTTTTTCTAGCCACAAGCATTTGAGTTTGGGAGTAAATCAGGGTTTGCCATTGTTGTAACTCACCTTGGTGTGTGATGGCACAATGCTGTCCTTGCAGAAGTGGATATACGAGGTGACAGTGTCCGTGTACTCATCCAAACTGTCAGAGGCAGCTCTCATAGCGTCCCAGTCTATGGTTTCCAAGCACGTGCGCAGCTCCTCCATAGCCTCGCTACTTCACCTTTTCGTATTCCTCAGGACAGGTTTAGAATGTTTCATTCTCTGTCTGTATGCGGGGATAAGGTGGATCATTACGTGGTCAGAAAGTCCAGCGTGCAGCGCGGGGCACTGCGTGATAAGCCCCACTTATGGTGCTGTAACAGTGATCCAGCGTCCTCTCCTCTCTAGTTCACAGAAGTTCATGCTTTGAACATTTATGATTTGTATGGGTCTAAAATTATTGTTTTCACCTACCTCCTATCCCCACCCACTGCTCTGTATTTACTTGAAATATATATACACAAATCTGACTGCGGGTCACATGTGTAGGGTTAAAAATTTTCCCATAGCCATTTTTCAAAACCCACAACATGAAGATCCACTGCTCGCTTCTATAAACAGCCAATGTATGAAAAGGTGGTTTCAGCTGTTTTAGATCAATATTGTGGTTTACAAAAAACATGAAATCATAATCTCTATATATTAATTTAATACTAAATACCAAACAAAGATTATTTGGTCTTTTTAAAATTTAAGTGGCCTCTAACATTGCTGGGAAGCCTCTGTCCTGAGCTGGAATGACATTAAGCATTAGTCACAGTGGCAGCCCCCCTGTGTCCCTCACAGATGTGCCCTCTGCCATACCTGTCCTGCCTCACCTTGCCTGGTTACCAGCGTCCCACCCTTGAGCCTATAGCAGCGATGCGTGCTGTGCCAAAGCCCTAACACTCCCCTGCACCGAGCAGCAGACAGCCAGATGGATGAGAGAGCTCGCAGCTACGCACCATGTGTCCTTCCACAAGTGTGAGGGTGTTGATACCACCATGGGAGATCCACAGCCCCAACATGTCAGATAAAATTCTGATCCAATTCCAGACTTCAATAAAAATCCTAGTGATAAATTAGTATTAGTGTAGATATATTTGTGTCGAACTTTTAGTGTATGTGATTTTGTTTGTCTAAAAGTGACGTTAGGTGTCAAGTTGAGGCATGTGTAGCATTTTGAGAGAAAGAGAAGGTGACATGATGAGTGCAGTGCAGAGATGACAATGAAAAATTAGGAGAAAACTGGATTCTGACACAGGGTCCTGAGTCATTGTCCGCCTGTATTTGATGTACAACAAAGTGATTACCTAGCCAAACTATTATATTAACAGTTAATGCCTTTTAGCCATGTTCACATTTTATATATTAGTCTTTGTGACAGTTTCAAACTCAGAGAAACTACTTACTTAGCTTAGAAACCAAAAATATTATCTTATTCTTTGTGAGATGTAAGTATAAATGTAAGTTGTATGTCCATGGTCTGAAATGTCAACAATATTATGATGTCTATGCACATTTCCTTCTGGACAATAAGATCAGAACAATAAAGTATTTATTTATCATTGCTAGTTAAGTGGGAATCCAAATCATTTAAATGGGAAACAAGCAAAAAGTCTCGCTGCTGAAATATTTTATAATGTAGGTTGATTTACATAAAATCTTCAGTGTTCATATACACCAGCAAGTCAATGCACACTTTCTTTGGGTGGTTTGAAAACAGCTTTGTCATCTGTATAGAACTTATTTGTTGTTGAGGTCGGCAGCCCTATACAAACCTTACAACCGTAAGCGGGGGTAAAATAAATGACAGCGCCAGTGGCAACTTCTTGAATAAGATCTAGGTCTAGGTCTATAGTCTGACTCATTTGACTATAGAAATGTCAAACTCTTTAGTGACCCCCTTTACGAATAACAAAAGGACATTTCTGATTACAAAGCAAGAAACATATTCTCCTGTACAACTTCTATATTTGGATCACTGAATCTTTGAAATGGGTCAGTGTGGTCTAAACATCAACATATTGCAGAAATCATTTGTACCAAACCAGGCATATCATAAAGTAAATGAATGTAAAAACTGTCAGGGCTCTCATAAGTATTTCAGTTAGAAGGTTATTTTGGTCATTAAGATGAGTAAATAAACTGGATCTTAACAAAGCGTGCTGCGTTCCTCCTCAGTGCCCCTGACAGACAGGTCTTCCTCTTTGCGAGTCCCTGCCTGCGCCTGCTGATCCAGTCCTCCTCCAGGCGCCTGCTACAAAAACACACACTGCATGAGTGCGCTCTGCTAATGGAATAAGTGAAGCCTCTGTGATGTAAGACGTACAGCGCTGATGTACACGCCGACATTGTTCTGCTGTGAAAGACTGGTCCTCCCTGTAGCCCACAGCACTTTGTTGCCCTAATCATGGTCCAAGAAAGCACTTCAATCACAATCCCAGTGCCCTCATATTCAAAGTCCTGCAGCCTGCTCTGGGTCCCCTTTTGTAGTCAAACATGTATAATACTAGTGAGGGTACATATAAAAGTTGTCATTCAGTTCAGTGTCTAAAAATAGAAAAGTGCATAAATTCACAAAATTGGCACAAGCTGGCAAGGCATTTTGATACTGTCAGAAATTATTAAATCTTTCTTGTTCCACCACTTAACAATATTCAAGAAAATAATTCAAAAAGGCTGCAAAGGCAGATGTGTCTCTTACAATGTATGTGTAGAATTTCAAGATTCATGTTAAGAAATTTTGCAGTTGATCCTGAGTTCTGTAAGGTCTAAAACTGGCAGCGTTGTGTCCTCCAAGTATCTATAAATATTTCATGGTGAATAAAATGAAATCTGAATATGGGCCTCATAAAAGTGAATCTTGGAGAGACACTGGAGAGTTTATTATGAGACACATGTTACATACAGTGAGTACTGGCCTTATGGTGCATTGTGAACAGTGACCGGCTGTAATACACAGACTGTCAGTCATTCATTCAGTAAGAATCAGCAGTTCTTCAAACACAATAAAGTCCCTGAAGAGAGAAGCACAGGAAAATGCACAGCCTTCAGTGAACTCTCTTGTTGGTGAGAATGAAAAGCACCTATTTTCTCAACCCCTTTGGGACAATTTTCATTATTAATTAATTGTAATTTTGAGTTTAGAGTGTGCTGCACACAGTAGAGAGTTTGCATAAAACAGGAAGACATTTCTCCAAATCTTGCCTTGTTATATGATTTTATCAGACCATCATAAAAATTACACTGTATTTTATCGTCATGGTGACTTGTCCCCTCGTCACTCGGGCTGAAGTCTGATACTGCTGTGCCAGGGTGCGGATAAGATGCCTTCACTGATCTGGTATCAGCTGACAGATAATTAACGTTCACTAATTTGGTGTCTCCGGTGGCCTGGCCATGTGGCGTGGTGACCTGCGGTGTTGACCATAAGCAGCAGGTTCCTGTGACACGATAGGGTGTCAGGCTGAGCAGAGAGAGTAACCTGCAGCAGTAACAGGAGAGGCCTGTCTCGAAGTATAATCCCATATAATGCCATATCACCTCCACACTTGTGTTTCAGGCAGACGCCTCATGACATTCAAGAGCGATCAGTCTGAGTCTGGTGTAATCACATCAAACTCCTGATGGTTCCTCTGCAGACGGGGAACATGCTGACCTTTTCCTGCGTTGACATCCAAGTCGCCCTGCTCTGTTTGGGCCTGCCTAACTGCACCCACATCAGGTTCAAATGATCCTAACTGGTCCCATCGCACTGGACTCGTGGCTCTCCCAGTGTCACCATGACAACAAATTCACCACATCACAATTACCAAAAGTGCGGCCCCAGCACCACCTGACTCAAGTTATTTTCTTCTGCACTCTTCCCTCTTTCTTTCACATCTGTCTTCAAGTTCTATTTATTTGAGCTTTGTAAATGAGGCTGTAATGCCAGGTGGCGCACACGCTATATTTGACACCTTCCGCTTTGAATAAAAATCTGTGATGGGAAACACAAAAGGCCCCGAGTCTTGTTTTGAGCAGGTCTCAGTCTCACAAGGAGAATTTCAACTTTCAGCTGACAGTGCACTAGACATACTATCTCCATGTTGGTGTTTTGCCTGGAATGTTTCACAGTATTGAACTCATCTGTTTCCATGGATACAAACAAGTAATGTCACCAAGCCAAGTTACAGGTCTGATCTGTGGAGAGGCGAGAGTGTTCACAGAACGAAGGCATGGTTTCCAAGGTATTTTTGAGCAATGAAAACACCTGCTGTGATTCAGTAATATTGATCAGGTTAATGCCATATGGTGGAACATTCTAGGGAGAGCATCAACATCTCCACACCACCAGATGAGTTACATAGTTACTTTAATATGATTGTTGTTTTACACTTTGTTCCCTTTTTCAAAATAGCAGTCACATGTTACACAAATCAAATCTCCGAATAGCCTGTTTCACACTAAACACTTGTTGATGTATTTTTTATGTTGAACTAAAACCTGCTCTCTGGATGAATTATTCAAAAGGAGCATGAGGCCAAACCAAGACACTTCCTGCTGGTCACCAAAAAACCCTAAGTCCTTAGTATCACAGTATTTACCTGGTCCCGTCCTGTGAATTTTAGCCCCTGCTGTCGTCAGCCATTCTTAGCCTTTAAGTGAGGTGGGGTGATACATTATGTAGCGAGGAGGGTATTATGAAGTAGGTGAATAGTGTATAATGTATGCAGCTGCAATGTGATTGCACTGGGGGAACCAAGGCTAAAGGCACAATACAGACCTGCAGAGGTGGCCTATTTCTACCTCATAACAAAACCACTTACAACAGGGGCGGTGCCAAGGGGAGCTTTTAGGGCCAGTGCACCCCATGCTTCTATAAAACTAACCTTAATCTAAAGATGGTATTTCACATAAGCAGCCTCCAGGATAAACAGAACTGGACAATCTGAATGATTAAAACATTTACATTTGCATTTGCATATGTACAGTCATAGCGTTGTCACACATTTAATTGAAAAGCCAAAACCACACACTCTGAAAAAACTTTACAAGGACAAGTGGATCTGGAGCTGTATCCTGTCTCCTCAATTCCAGAGGGCATGATTGACAGGTGGATTAACCAATCAATAGAAAAATCTTCTCACCAAAAACAAACATAGCTGCTTACACGTAAAAAAGGCAAAAAACAACAACAACAAAAAAACAAAAACAAAAAAAAAACAGAAAGGACTGAGAAAAAGCATGGCTCAGGTTATATATTTTGTTCTGAATGTTACAAGAATGTTGGAGAGATTCTGATTTTGGAAGACACATACTACAAATTAGTTCCTGTGATTGGATCATCTCAAGTTTGGACCGAGGATATTAACCCTCTATTATCCAGTCCCTTCTGGATTCGATCAGAATGTTGAAGGGAATGGTCAGGTCATACATGGTATTGCCTGTCCAAGGCCTGGTGCTCTGTTGTCATCATCATATCAAGGGACAGAATGAAAGACAGTGTGTATGTCAGAAGACTATACATGAGACATCTAAATGCTCTATTGATACAGCGTTCTAGTTTGACCGAGTGGCAACACTCATGCCTCACAGCAAGAAGGTTGCGGGTTCAGTCCCCAGGTCGCCCGGGCGTTTCTGTGTAGAGTTTGCATGTCCTCCCCGTGTCTGGATGGGTTTCCTCCGGGTACTCCGGTTTCCCCCATCAACTCAAAACATGAAGCACTCCTATAAACTAACATCAAGGACCATGACGTCCACCCTCCTCTGGGCTTGCCACTCACAGAGGGGTACATGGGGGGGTCAGGTGCTATTACGATTGGGCAGCAAGCTGCCCCCGCGACCCAGCTGGATTAACCGGGAGAAGATGGATGGATGGTTTCTGCCTGATATATAGTTTGACCTGAAAACATTAGTGATTATTCTATTATTCTCTCATCAGTTATTCTGTTACTCCCCCACAGTCTAAAAAAAGCTGAGCAAAAAGGTGGTAAAACAAAACCAAATTATACTTAATGCCACTACTGTTGGTAAAGGTGCACTTTGTATATTTTTGGTGGAGGTCATACATGGTATTGGCCTCTTGTCTCCACGGAGATGTCATTGTTTTGTCTGAAATGTCTCGGTATGGCATTAAACATTCACCTTCCATTTACTCAATAACATTTATTGACCTGAAGACTTGCATTCTTACATGAGTGGACTCTCCACAAATCTGACATATAACTTGGCCCTGTGGTGTCATTGTTGAGATAAATAAGTTTAATGACATGTGGAACATTTCAACATCTCTATGGCGAGAAGCAGATGATGGACCATCTACAGTAGAGGCAATCTCTGACATGTATACATCAAAAAGCGTAAACCTCCAGGAATCATGACCATGATGCTGTTATAAATTTCACTGTATCTCTTAAACTTGTGTCAAGATTTGATGCTTTGTGCATTTCTTGTGGTTCTGTATCTGTTTGCCTTGAAATAAACATGAATGGAACCTCTGTTGTTATTTTTATTTTAAGAAAAGTGAAATACCAACAGCATGAAGAAAGTGTGTGACATTTGAACAGGAGCAGTTTAGAGGGATGTAACCTTTACGACTGAATGTGCGCGCGGTGCTTAGAGGCCTGACATACAAAAATAAAACAACCATTACCACTGACAGAGCTGGACTGCTTCTTTCGTGTAGTTCTATTATAGTGGAGAAAGAGCTGAGAATCTGTACATAAAAGTACAGTTACTAGTAGTCAGCTACTGCTGAAAGGTATTCAAATAAATAAACATAAAACAAATAAACATATGCATTGACATAACATATATATATTTTTTAATCAAGATTTTACATTTCTGATTTATGCTTAAAAAGTAAGACTGCACATTTTTCTTTTTCTATTAAAAAAAAATCTTTTATACAAAACCTGAATCATTACAACTGAATGGACCTGTATATTCTTTCAGCTCTAGCTAATCAGAGTTGTGTTTTTATGTTGTTTTGTAGGTTTGGAGTGCAGATACAAATGTGAGCATTGGGACCATTGGGAATTGTACATTACAGTTACATATACTTAATAACAAGTACATGCTTAAAATCTTAGTTACTTTCCCAGCCTTGTGAATTCAGTGGTTTCAGTTTCCTGTTCTATGCAACATTTAGAGGAACCCCTTCCGCCATTCAAAAGTAATAATAAATAATAATTAGTTTTAAATTGTTAATTAAATTGCTATGGCAACATTACTAATGTCTCATCATTCTGAGACCCATGGATAGCCTTTATTTAGCTCTCACAGGATGCGGTATGTTTACATTAATAATGAAATGTGAGAATGGGTCATTTAGCAGAAAAAGTGCAGCTGTATCAAAGCATATGGACATAAAAAATAGCAGCCAGATGCATGTGTGTATGTGGGACTGGATCACAACAGAGAAGGGGATTATGAACAACAACTGCTTCTTATGTTTACACTGCAGTGACATGCAAGTCCACTAAACAGGCTCTGCTCCGGCTCACACGTCTCGTTTCCATAGTAACATGAAGCTTTTGTCATTTCTCAAAAACAAATCTATTAAAAAGAAAATCCCAGACAGGAGACAGCTGTGGCTTTTATCTACATCACTTCAGGTTCATATCATTCTAGTTGTAAACACAAAATTAATGGTGCAGTGGGATTGGTTGTGAAACCAAAATAAGATAATTCTCCCAAAAACAACAATTTGTATTCTGAAGGGACTTAGCCCTCAACAAATACATAGAGAATGACACAACACCACTGACCAAGCATTTGCAATTTCTGGGACTCAGAAATTGCAAATGCTTGGTCAGTGGCTTACACAACCACTGCATTTCAATGTCAGTGGTATTTGTCCTGTGAATATATCAAACATGCAAAATATATTTAATCTGTTTACTCTTAAAGGTGAATGTCATTTTGTTTGTAAGAAATGGCTTAAGACGATAAGCAACCTGACAGCTTGGATCAACTACTCATCTGTACTGTTAAGAAGTTGTACACTGCTAAAATGTATGTCTAGGAAAGTAAAAAGAAGTTGATTTAAGAACATTAGTTTTATTTGAGTAGATTTGAGTTTGATTATTTGCAGAATAAACTTTCTGTACTTAAAAAGAATCTTGTTGCACTTAAAATAAGAAAATAAATTGGATGTTGCTTCATCAAAGAAAATATACCTTGTCATGAAGATATTTGTATAAGTCAAGTAAAAAAGTACACTCAAATCAAGATATGTTCTTAATTCCAAAATATTTTAACTTACCTATGTATAACTTTTTGCAGTGTAAGTGACAGCACAAGTTAAGCAGAGCAATACTATAAAAAACAAATCGACTGGGTCTGATGGATTAGGTATTGTAAAAGTAAAGCACACCTCTCTGGATGAATGTAGTCTGGTAGAAATGTTCAGTGTGGAGCTTTAAATCCAACAGACAAACACATGTCAGGTGAGGCTGATACTGTGCAAGCCTCTGCATCCATCCACACACTGTAAACTGCTGACACTCAGGTATGAGCCCCTCTCACTGCCTTACATGGACACTGACCCCACACTCAAGACAAGGATGCAACGCCTGAACTGTGACCTTTCACCTCTGGGTTACAGTTGATCTGATGAAATATGTATTGTACACACTCTACCTGGTCTGACCTCACCTGATATAATAATGCATATGCAAAGTGCTTGAGTAAACAGAGCTATTGTTCGGCCAAAACACAGAACCACCGGTATTTTTGAAAAGCGTCAATGACAGAGCTCTTTTAATTTGCAGCTTTTATCCTTTGCCTGTTAATCCGTGTGTGCTGCAGCTGCTGTCGCCTGTGACAAACTGTGGAGTCACAGAGTCTCAGAGTTCAGCTGAGAGGTTACACACATGCACATGCAGGCCTCTCACACAGGAACAGGTCTGGAGGAGACGTGATCTGGAAGAGGAGCTCTGTCACGTTTTACATCTAAGTTCTCTCACACAAGCACCGGAGACACTGCAGCAAATGATGTAATTAAAACAAACAGTCTTGGTGATAATTTCAAATGTGGCATTCGCAGCTGACAGTCATGTCGGAGAAATGTAGCGGCAATCAGTAATTTAAAAAGAGCTTGTGGGCTGTTCTGCTTCAGCAAGACTCGGTTGAATAACCTTTGTCTTGTTATGAGATTTTCATTATACAGCTTTGTCCAATTGTGTTCTAAACCATTTTAGCGAAAGCCACCATCACAAGCATTGATTTTTGTCTGAATAGTGCTTTTACAGAGTGCTGTCTGAGTGAATATTTGCTCATATAGCCAAGGTTTCACAACAAGATTACAAGCATCTCTTTAATCACTTTTTGGACAGGGACAGAGAATGTGAGATCCTTGAAGATTAGACGGTAAATCCATGGAGATTTGGCGAGTCTGTAGTATTATCCACAGCCAAGGTTTTCTGAGGGTTAGCCCTGGGATTTCCTCTTAAAGCTGGCTCTTCTGCTCTGGTCTCAGCTGATGAAGAAGTTCTAATAAACAGACTTCTACTCTGAATGCCCCATTAAAGTATCATTATGGACTGCAATACTGTAGAACAATAACAGAAAAAAACTGGCAACACTCTCATCCAATATCTACTGAACAATGAACTGGGTTTGTTTCCATTTCCTCTGGCATGTTCTTTCTTTCTATCTCATTTATAATTAGTGGCATTGTTCTAAAAACTTCCTTTCCATATAGTATATACAATATGCATACAATATACACAGTATGTGTGGTAAACAGCTGAGCTTTGGTTGGCTGCTGGACTGCACTCTCCTAACTGTTATGACTGCACTGATGAGTAAGTTCTTTATTTAAACAGGTGCACAGCCTGTCCCAATTGAGAGTGTTTCTGTCTCTCTGAGAGCATCTTCGGAGCCACAAACGTGTTAAACTAACACAGGGACTCAGGTTTCCCACTGATCACTAACCCTTTCAATTTACATCAGGCTGCTCGGTTTACAGGAAGCACTAACCAGCACAGCTCCCCAACATGTGGACTCAACAAAACCAATAAATATCACTTTTGTTCCCCCTTGGCCTTGAATCTAATATTGACATTAATATAGCAAATATTAAAGCCCCACCTCCAGAAAGTGAAGGATTTCTAAATTATTAGTCCATCCTTTATGTCAGGCCTATGCCATGAGAAAACAAATGTCAGTTTTTAGAAAAGGCTAAACCTTTGACAATACATCAAAATTACAAGATAAAAGAGAACAAACGCTTAAACATGTTTTTTGTGTCCGTGAATACACTCTCCTCGTCCATGTGTTTATAACAGCTCTCATAGATTCAATGCAGACCTGTTCGTTATATCCTGGGGGCAAGTGCCCTTGACTGTAACCTTGAATCCTTGCCTCCTTGGCCCACTTTGGCCCACTTGGGTCCAGTGCTTTTAGATGAGTGTCCTACATGTGGCTCAGACAGAGGTGATGTTATGTGCTCTGTATCTGAGCAGACACAGGGGCCTATGGGACAGCTTCACTCAGATTAGTAATATTGTGATTCATATTCATCTCAAGTGCAGCCACCGTGCACATCTAAGGCATACAGCTGCACTATAAGGATACACTTACGAACATGGCAGGATCTCTTGTTAATGAGCAAGGCCGCAGGTTTCAGGTATGTGACTTGTGACTCCTGCGGGACTTCCCCTGAGAAGTCATGTACTATTCAAGGGAACAACAAGACCAAGACTACTTTAATTACTTCAGAAGCTACTAACTTGATCAACACTATTACATCTAGCAACAAACAGCTGTCTCTATCCCTTATACACATACACTGTGGATATTGGCCATCTCCTTTGCAGTGGTTAAAATGCACATCTGATTGTCATGCTGTAAATACATGGACAACATAAACTGAATAAGAAGTAGCACTGGGTTTTTAATACACGTAAATGAGCCGCACTTGTATGCAAAGGCTGACCCCAAAAGCTTTGTAATTTAAATTACTGTGTTGAGTTTACATACTCATACAATGAACATGCACATAGACAAGGAATATAGGGCGGTCTCGTTAATGGATCAACAAGATACGTCTACACTAACTCACATATTTTATGGCAAACAGTCTGATGTGATGTTCATGTGAAGTGGTGAAGAGGAGATCATATCATATATATATATATATATATATATATATATATATATATATATATATATATATATATATATATATATAAGCAAAACATTTTCAACATTTTCAACCCATTTACCGTATTACATTTGTCCTTTCTGACCGGGTTCATATCAGCTTAGTCTTTGTAACTGTTCATCATGACACTTCAAATCTTTAATATGGCAGCAGCCTGCAGATTTGCACACCTCAGTTTTTTTTTGTTTTTTTTTAACATGTAATTAAAATCGATGCCAGTCTATAATTATCCCAACTCGCACAGTGGCTCTACT
Organism: Odontamblyopus rebecca; assembly: GCA_030686955.1. Lineage (NCBI taxonomy): Eukaryota > Metazoa > Chordata > Actinopteri > Gobiiformes > Gobiidae > Odontamblyopus > Odontamblyopus rebecca. The sequence goes on from CM060656.1 coordinate 20,972,498, forward strand.
TCAGCATGTTTTGACACTGCAAGGCTCTCCGAGGGTATTTACTCAATGCCATGAAGTGCAAATTAAACACCATTTTGGCCCAATTACTTATCAGGACACACACACCAACAAGCCTCAGTACTTTTAGATACTACATTTCTATTCTTTTTCTAATGGTCTATATTTGAAAGCCCACATCTGTCACCTTGGACCCCTCTCACACCAATCACACAAGTGCCAGTCTGTCCTCCATTACAGCAGCAACACTTCCCTGACTTTCTCTCCTGTCTCTTCTCCCGCAAGAAACAACACCTCCGCCGCACTCTGACTTGTAAATTTGACAACCCACCGATGAAAAAAAAAAGATGGACTGCAGCTGTTTTCACCAGCTCCAAGAACATGTCAATATCAACCATACAACTGAGAGTCTATTTTGAATGTTGGTGGAGAGATTAACTGAAGCAAAGTTATTAGACATGAAAAGACCTAGCAGTGGTGTGTGTGTGTGTGTGTGTGGACATGTATGTATATTTATAGAAGACCCTTGGGAGAAGAGTGCCATTAGCGCAAGAGGTACACAATGTGGTCAGGCAAGCTCCGAATGCCACATGATCGACCGCATCGCCTTTACCAACATGTCTGACAAACACATGATGGCAAGTTCTCTGCAGCATTCTCCAGATAGTTTCAAAATACATAAACATTTGTCTTTTTTATAAGCTTGGAGAGACATCAATGAGAAAATAGTTTGGCAACTTACACACCAAGTCAAGTTAGACCTGTAAAGAGGCAAATGCAAGATTTTATTGTATTCTATGTTAATACAACTCTTGTACATGAATAAATGCAAGACAGATAAGTTTATACTGTGAAATGTTCCAGGCAAAGTAATAACATTTCCAAATAGATAGCGCACCCTTGACCAGAAACGTTACATAGTGCATCTTTAACTAAAGCATAAGAAAATATTGTAGTGAAAATCAATTGTTTCTTCCTATACAATTGCCTGTGTTATTCCTTTGTCATTATCAATCACAGCAGTTTGAATGACTTACTAAGAGAGTGGGTGTGCACATTGATCCACAAATCGACCTCAACTTCTCAGACCATTGTATTTTACTTTACACATACAAACAAACAAGCCTCCATTGAAAATAACTATTAGTAACCTGGTGGGAACAAAATAGGCAAAACACAGTGGGATCAATAAAGGTGTTAATGTATGGGCCACCTGTCTCCTTCCGCCAACAGATAACCTGACCTTATGAGCTGTTTTATCTCTCAGGACCAGATGGAGATTTGGTTGTGCACTGTGGAGCATTGTGTGTGGAGGAATGACCAGCCTATTCAACCTGATCTCCTGAACCCTTTGGTCTAGTCTCTCAGCAATAGTAATATCACTTTTGACGTGCATGGTTTGTTAATATGGTGAGATGTAGAGAAGTGTAGGTATTTTCAAATGCAATTATTCATGGGGTTTGTGAGGACTTTACATCCATTCAAAAGATATTAATATTTTAAAATGAATTATTGAATTGCTATGGAGATGAGGACAGTTGCCATAGATTGAAACCTATGAATAGTACTAGCCTACCATAAAAGTTGTACAGATGTGTGGCCATGGTAAAACAAGGGGAGAACATGCACAGAAAATCCCAGCCTGGCTGAGAATCAAACCCAAAATATCCTTGCTGTGAGGTAAAAGTCTTCACCACTGTGCCACTGTGCTACACAGTTATTTTATGAGACTTGCTATTGAGCTATTAGTTACTTTTTCTTTTTCCTATTCCAAATCACCTCTTTGAGTGCATTGATTACAGGTGCTGGTCTGAGGTATTGCTTTTTTATTCAAGAGCACAGGTGAAAAGGTTCATGACATTGCACACAGACCATTGTTGCAGAACCACACACAGTTACTAGACTGGAATGGAAACATACATTTTTACTTAAGCTAAGAACTACTGTTACTACCAAAAAGACTAAGTACTTCTTATTCTTCTGCAGGTCCTATGTTCTGTCTGGGAGTGTGTCCCTGTTGTGGCAGTGTAACTTAATGCAGAGGGTGCAGCAGATGCCGTGATGAGATGCCACACCACGAGGAGCACAGACACAGATGATGGGACGTTAATGGGAGCGTACTGTTGACTGTCCGTCCTCGGAGTGCTGAGGTGTTGGGTTCTGTATTGAGTTCAGGTAATTACCTCTGTGAGTGCACATGGACACACATAAAGACCACTTCAAATGCAGCAAAGCAAGAAATTAACAAGTTAACAGTTGCTCTAGTGCTTAGTTGCTTTAGTTTGGTAAAATAAGACCAGTCAAGCTAATAAAACAATGAGAAAGATATAAGGGCTCTGTAGGTCATCCAACCATATTCTCTGAGAAAAGTCTGAAAACCAAAACATCATTTTTTTTTTCAGGTGGATGAGCATGTCAAAAGCTACAAGGCTCTGGGTGAACTGAAGAGGGACTTGGCTTCTTAAGTCATAGCTCACAGGGCATATGGCTCAGCACAGTTTTGGGAAACTTTCTCTATTCATTTCCCATCTGGTAAATGTGACCCAACTCCTGTAATAATCTAATGCTTCTGAGTAAAAAATGAGTGGGTGTGTACACACATGCACACATGTATCATGTAACCACACCATCACTTATCGCACAGTGACAGTTCACTTCAGTACAAGAGGGCTGACTTTACTTGAGGTTTTTGACAATCACTTTAATGTTAGTGGACACAAAATTAGTGCGTAATGGAGTAAAATCAACTTGTTCAACTTGGCAAAAAGCACATTAAGGCATCTTTCAATTTCTCTATGATCACTAGTGAGTATTCAGTTAGAACACTATGGAATTAAGTATTTTATATTTAACAAAGCTCAATATGTTAAGGGAATACTTATGACCTAACATATCCAAACTGACCACACTTAGAAAAGCCAAAAGTGAGATAAAATGTATAGACTGTCTCCAAAAGCTGTGGATTGATTTCACTACATTATTTAGCTCCCCTATTCTTTGCAAACTGACCTTTCCAATCGCAGGCCATCGAGTGAGCAGTGAAAAATCTCAGGTACAGTGTACAATTGTGGCTTAGGGAGTGGTTTTAGCATGCAATAGCTACAGGCTCAGATGTCCACCTCTCTGGAAACTTGTGTTTTTGTTTGTGCGCTGAGCACTGGGCCCCACACCGCTCTCCAATGCATCTCCTTGAGTGATGTTCTCCCACTGACAGGCTGCACTAAAAAATGAATGAACTTCTGAGGCAAAGTAGCCCTGTCTCTGTCCCCTCCTATTGACCCCTTGTTTATGTAAATGGCCCATGGTGATAAAAGGCTAATGCTAAAGTGTGCGCAATACAGGCAGCATCTGACAAGGAGATTATACTAACAGGAAGGTACTATGGACTGTACACCGTATTCCTATTTGGAATTGTGTTACCGACTGGTGTGAGGGATAAGTAAATGTAGCGCACTGTATTTCCAGTCATTTTCATACTGGGAAAAGATAGTATATATTGTGTATTATCTTATGCAAGTTTTGATTTATTTTTCCATCTAATCTATAAAATTTACATATTAGTGTGATGATGGTAATGATGAATCAATTATATAAATAGAAATTCAGGTGTTGAGTGAGGCCTAAACAAATAACCATATAAATAGCATTTTATGATAGAAACCTTCATCTCTTGTAAAAGATTGAGAGAAAATTCACATAAAGCCTTTCATTTATATTTATATTTTATATCTTAATACCCTAAAACGGATTAAACTGTGAGGTGGGCTCATACTAATCACAGTTGAGTGTCCAGTGTGCTTAAGTTCCGGTGACCCTGTGAAGCCCAAAGTGGAAACTCTTTGGTCTGGACATTAGTGCTCAAAGTGTGCGGCTCACGGCTCTGTTATTGATCAGCTGGACTGAGGGACATGTTGCTTTCTAAGCTGAATTTCGATTTATGCCTTTCTGCGTACTGATGAAACTGCATCAAAGGGCTCTGTTAAATCAATATTGCTAATGTCTGTGAGTGTACAACTTCATTGGAGGCTCCAGTTTGTCTTTAAGTGTGGCCCCAAAAAGAACATTAGGTTTAAATTAAAGGTATTAAATTAATAGCAATCGGAATGATACTGGAATTTCAATGGATGTAATTAACAAACCACAAAGGCGGCAATTGCCATAATTTTCTCCACAAATGACAAAACACCCTGTCTTATTCTGCATTAAATGAGACAGGAGAGCGCTTTGTGTTGCATTTTTTGTATAAAAAGCACTCTATAAATAAAGTTTGATTGATTGAAGAGTCAGTGCTCTTACCTTTCTACGTATATATCTCCTGAGAAACTGGAGCAGAATGATTTCTGTATTTTAAGAGACACACTGTTGGGCATTGTGCTAGTTTAATTCAGCTGTGCATGTTATCTCAGCAGCATGTCAAACTGTGCAGCCGCCTGGAATATCAACAAGGTTTCTGTATGAAGCACCCTCTTAGAGCACTGCCGTACATTTTGATGGATCCTACAGTTATATTTATAGGCACTAGGCTTCAATAAGTGTATGCACAAAACAGTGTTTTCAAGCTAAGCGGGTTACTCAGATGTGACTAATTAATGAAGTCAGAGGATCTAGAAAACTCCATGTAGTGTATAGTCCTGTGATGTGGAACTAATGTTACACAAACCTGCCTATACCTCCACTGAAACAGAATACTTGTTCACTTACAGGCCATATAAGGCCCATGGCCTGAGAGTCATCAGACACATACTGTGTGCCATTGAGGACACAGGAAAAGCTGCAGTCACCTAGCAACACAAAGTTATAAACACAGGAGTTTGAGCTCAAAAGTGATGTATCAGAAGAGGTCGCAGACAGTAGTCTGTGGAAGAGTCTGATCAGATAAGGAGCGTGTATCTCCCCAGAGGCTCTGCCCTCTCATGCACCTCTCACGCACGTCCCATGCACATCCCAGTGGGAAATAGGCCGTGGGAAGTCACATATCCACCCGTCTCTAATGACTCCTCAGGGCGTGTCCTCACTCAACCCTCACTCACTTTTTATGTCCCATTGATTTTCTACATTGTTACAACGACTCTTATCTGATCAGTTTGGGTCTACAGCAGGTAACAGAACACAGTGACCGGAGCAGAGGGCTCAGACTTCACCAACAACTGCACAAACACTTAAAGTGAACTCATCCGAGCTTATCTGATGTGCACTAAGGCGAGCTGCTCAGCGCCTGCAGAGACGCCCGACCAGAGAAGTTTCCATGCAATTAGTTCAAAGAGCCTCTGCCCAGGCCAAGCCTCAGTGTCAGTTTTTATTGTTTGATCTACTGTACTGTTCTAGACTAGTGAAAGAGGAGGAGACAACGAGAAGTGCACTAAACTATACCCAAGAGGTTAGAAAAAGAAAAGTGCAACTTTTAAAACTTTAGTTTTTTTTAAAGTATTTGTTTTGATATGAATACAGTAAAATACATAAAGCTTGTCCAAACTGGATAAATGTTCTGTCTAGATAGTTATTCTCTCAGACAGATGTAAGGCAGTCCCACTAGCACTAGACGAGAACAGAAGAAGCCACTTGGATCTCACTTAACTGAATTGAATTTTATTTTTCTGTTTCACATAAATGCTCTTCACTTGCAGATTTATGACTGTGTAACTTTTCAGAGTCTAAAAACACAATTGCCAAGGTGCAAGGGAAATTATTTATAGAGATCCTCTAAAACTGATGCACAGGTTTGAGGTTTGCGTTTATGCTCTCAATGTGCACTGAATATGACTAATATCACAATATTATTTACATTAACATACAGTTTTGTGCAAAAGTTGGATTATTACTTTCAATTTATTACTACATTACAAATACTAAACTAAAACTTTCCAAACTAAAACTTTACAGACTCTTTTTTAAGTGTAGTGTCACAAAGTTCATTGAACAAAATCTGAACTAAAACTGTCTGACCCAAAACGACTCCAGGATACCTCAAAGTCCCGTGCCCTCACTCGCACATGACAAATGGGCTGTCTGGACGAGCGTTCTGCAAGTGTATTTTTAAAGAGGTTATAAACTTTAAATAGTCCAGATGAAATGACATATGGACTATAGACATTCAGGATCACACCTTCTCTCTCCGGCATTAAGTCAGGCGTTATTAATGTGCAATTAAAATTTCAACAGCTCTGAAAAATAAATGAGCTGGAATATGTGTATGGGAACAACCCATTTTCACTGATGTAGATTCTAAATTAGCTCAGAGAAAAAACACACTTTGATAGCAGCCATTTAACCTCTAGACCGGCACTTTTATTGTCACTTTCCTCGTATGGCAAAGACAGGCATGGGATAATGGCCCCATTTGTGCAACATCCACTATGTGCCCTCCATGCTATTTCATTCACAAGTTTTTTTAATGCCTTCATAAAACATGGTGCCTTCCATACAATGACCCTGTAACTCTGAACACAACTTACGCTACAGCCATTTAAACCAGCTGATGAATTGGGTCTCCACTAAGCCTCTTGGCAATACATGATTTACATTCTCATTCAAACTGTGCCATATAGAGGCTGTTCGTTGTTAAAAATAAATACACTTGGTGAAGTACATAACATTTTATACAGTGCAATTAGACTATGGTAAGTTGTATCTTAGTTTATCACTTAATGACAATGGCTTTGTTTATATGCATGCTAAAAACCTGATGCTTATCAGAAATGCATTTTGTTTTGCCTTACAAATAGAACTGTTAACTAACACTCACCAGGGATTGTTAATGATCAGATTTCTTTTGTGCATGTAAACACACACCAAAAATCAAATCTAATTACTGGGTAATCTCATTATTCTAGTTATCATTTTTTACTGGCCATGTAAATGCACCCAATGTGTGAAGCACAGTGCTTCAAAAACAGAACCAAGAGGTCTCAATATCTTTCAATTTCACCCCTTGGCTGGATTGGTTTAAAATAGAAGATCACATGATTATTATGTCCAAAATCTGTAAAAACAAACAAACAAACAAACAAACAAACAAACAAAACAAAACTCAAATCACTACCTCTTAAACTCTAGTGAGGTGAAGTAAGCTTGTTGCCAAAGTGAGATGTGCTGTTAATGAGCGGAGTGATTGAATATAGAGCAGTATGAGACTAGGAGTAATGAAGGCAGAGGAGGTGGGTGAGGTTATATCTGAGGGAGGAGGCTGCGATGTGACTGTCTAAAAATATCACTTATGTCGTAATGTTTGTTCGAATAAACATTATTCTCACAAATACAGCTGCTCCTTTCATCCTTTTATAAATTTAAGAGGAAAAACAGGGGAGCAGAAGATTGTAATGCCAATGAAAAAGAAACAATAATTGCATAGTTGTATTGAAAAAACAGTCAGACAACGGATAACATCAAACAACATGTTTTCAATATTCACCTCTGTACAACTGAGTGTTGTTATAACTCTTCTCTGCTGTGTGGTTCACACTGTTGCTAAACACAACAGAAAGTTTTGCTAGCCTGTAGATATGTATTGTATTCAAATCTCCATAGGTGTCTTAAATTAGATTAGAAGTGACAGTATTCTTAGCTACCTGTCCTGAAATACCTCTACTGAAATACTGAAATACTGAAATACTCTGTATTCACTTGATCTGCTCTAGCATTGAGATAATGACAGTGCTGTGCAGCAGACTGTACCTTAGCGGCAAATGAGGAGCCAGGCTTCTCCAGCAGGTCCCATAGCTTTCTCCTTTTCTCTGAGCAGCAGGTGGTGCTGAACTCCTCGCCCTCTCTCTCGCGCAGGTTCTCCGCCTCTCTCTTTAGCTCTTCATTCATCTGTTCTTTCTTCTGGTGGTATCTGGCCTGGCAACATGACTCCAGGTAGATCTCATCAATGCCCCAGAAGTCCAGCTCCTGACTGAAGGACAGAGCACACATCTCCTCCATCATGTGCAGTTTCCCCGTCCTGTAGAAGTTGAGTATGGACGTGAACGCCCCTGGGTGTCGATCAAAGAAGTACTCATTATTTTCCAGGCTGTAGTCATCACAGACCTCCATGATAGATTCGTGGGTGTTGCAGTCCCTCAGCTTGCCCAGTCTGGTGCGGGGAAGCCTGTCCAGAGTCCTCCACAGGACCTCATGAAGCAGCCCGCCCACGTTCAGCCTCACCCGACGACACTGGGTCTTGCTCCGGATGATGTCCATGGTGTCGGGGGGCAGGATGGTGCCCCGGGATCCACCTTTCATTGAGTTGTTTGTCACTTGTTCAAGTGAAAGGACTGGGACATGCACTAAGACATGCTGCAGAGGGACACATCAGGGTTCTCCTTCTGTACCAATACAAACAAAAAATATAAAATTACATAGTGTTTTGTATTGTTTAGTCCCCCACAGCCGGTGTGTTCTACAGCTGTCTGTGAGGTGGTTTATCCACTCATCAGAGAAGCAAATAGATATTTTGATCAGCTTTAAGAAGCACAACCTCTTTTTGTACTGACTCGTGAGGTGGATGGGGGTCTGAGAGTCCAACCAATGAGAACAAATGATCTAATTTACACCTTTTACATCTATGACACAGTCAAATCTAAATTATATTTTAAAAACCTGAAGAAGGAGATACCCTTTATCTAAAACAACAACTACAACAACAGTATAAAACATAATTTTAATATGTTGAGTAAATTTCTATATTCCTTCATGCAAAAGTCTTGATCTAACAATGACAACTGATTAATTCAGTTTTTTGTAAACCTAAGTTAAGCTTTCTAAAAAGCATGTCCCAGGACCAGGATTCTGGGCGCTGTCCGGTGCTGAAACATCTGTCTATCCGTCTATCCATCCACTGTGCGCTGTCTGTGGTGCTGAATTCGCCGCACTCTTTCCTGATTCAAAAAAACAAAACAAAAAAAAACAAAAACCTGTCTACTGTAATTGTGAATGGCATCTCCAGAGCGGGCTGTTCTTCGGAGGGATTACTGATGGAGGCAAGACTAATTCTCATCCCGATTATCAACTTTGATTAAGAGTACAGAACACTTTGACCGGCGTGCAAACTGCGCATGTGTGGGCAACAACCATGGCTTTTCTAGAAATATGCGTTTCTACCCCAAATTAGCGGTCAATCGCTAAGAAAAGTTATAAGTACTTAATCAACCACGCCTAACCAAAACATTAGGCAAAGTGAGTCAAATGAGCATTGTTTGAAAAGACAAAGTACGTACGTGTGTCCCGTTTGTAACGAAGCTGCTTGCCCGCTGACATCTCATGAGTGGTCGCGTACAAACTTGAGCGTTGCGTGGAGGTCTTCGACAGAATGTTCGGAGCTGAAGGCATTATGAACCTCGGTCCGACATGTTGAAGCACAATGTGCCGTATTAAAGAGGCATGCAATCCACTCCGCTTTAATCAAGGCCCTCCTGAAGATATTATCCCTCAACAAGTCGCCGGGAGGAGAGAGGGGGCACGCTGTTTTCGCTCCACCTGCACGCCGTGTCTTTGGAGCGTGTGGACAGTGATCTGCAGGGGCTGCCTGCTCCGCGCCTCCACAAGAGCTGCCTCCAGTTTAACTCCTGGAGCGCCGTCTCAGAGAGAGACTGAGCGCCCTCCCATTGGACACCAAGAGCACAGCCCAGAGGCTTTGTGACTTATACTCTGATGTTGAGGATGATTGATTAAATAAAACAAAGCCTGTAATGTAAACACAATAAATATAAGTGGCTGTTTCTCGGGACCACTTAAACTGTAGTCTACATAGTTGTGCCCAGTATAAACTGTTAAAGGCAGTGGTAGCCAACGTGAAGTGCATGCTTCTGGATTTGTTTACTTAGAATTCAACTTTACCTTTACAAACTGCTTTTAATTTTATACACTAGCATTTGCAATGGGAAATGATTGTTTCTTTGTGAATTCAGTTTAAGATCAAGCTGAACTTTCCATGGACTCATGTTCAAAACTTGAAGAAAGAATTTACCAAAAAATAACATTTATTTATAGATACATATAAATACAAAGATACATTATATAACATATTACATATAAACAATAAGCTGAAATATACAAATATGTTGTTCATTCATTATCCTTCATTGTTTGTTTCAACTTGTATCGGACATGCAGTTCTCCCTCTGGCTGCAAAACCCCGAATCCATGACGGCTTGTGTTAACTTCTGGCATCTGAGCAATAGGGTCACACAACTCCAACTCGCACTTTGTCAGCACCATGTAAACAAATCTGCAGAGGAGGAAGGTACAATGGTACAATTTCATCTTGGTTGTAATATAAAGTTCTGTCCTGCATGAGCCCTTGATACTCACTGTCTAATGGTATTGATAGCCAACTGCTTTCCCACACAGCCGTTGGTCCCTGCACCCCACGGCATGGTGTAATATTTCAACCTTCTACCTCTTTTGTAAAAATCCATCTTTGGTGATCCGTTTTGATTCAGGAAACGATCATGCTTGAATTTCTGCAACGATAACACATTTGAACATGTGAGATGAGAGACTCAATTAGATCCTATTAATAACATTTGATGGAATACCAGTGGTGGGAAGAATATTTTGTAACATGATCAAATCAGTGTACTGTATTCTGAATACTTTCACACTGAGTTGTATTTGTATAAAAACAACAACATAGGAATCATACAACTTTCTAATGTTGGAGTGTTTCCTTAGAGAATGGAAAATTTTGCATGCAGTCACCACTGTTTTCTATTTTTACTCAAAATTTGAATTCTGAATATATATATTTTTGGTACATGTATTTAGTAACTTCACAACACTGTGGAATAGACAGTTTGATGACTAGTTTTATTACAGTGTCAGAGTGATTCCGCCCACGTCTATTAGCTTGTTTCTCTCTCAGTGTGACTAATCCCTAAATGGCTCACAGCTCTGGAAGTGACCTGTCACTGAGTAATGCAGGGTCAGATGCATCAACTTTACCTGATATAAGCCACTACTAATGCTAAATACACTTAGGTCTACTCCTACTCCTTGTGATAATTAACTTAGCAGCAGTGTAGCTAATAATGTGAATATACAAGTCATTAAAGACTATATGATTCATTTGTCACCTTTATCTTTATATTTTCTGTGATCTAACATGGAAAACTGTGAGCGTATGTGTAATAAATGAGTCACTTTTGCATACTGTAGGCCCTTATTAACAATACTTACTAACCTGAGGCTCACTGTGTATTTCAGGATCCATTTGAGGACTCAAAAGGGGAAATAGGCAAACTCTGTCACCTTTCCGGAGCAGGTACTCCTGTCCGTCTGCCATATGAATGGTTTTCTCGCACACTACCTCTCTAGTGATGAAGGGGGCAGCAGTGAGCCGGAGAGTCTCTTCAAGAGCACTGTCTGAGAAGAACCAGATGTTCCATATACAAAATGTTAATAATGAAATGAGGACAGTATTCAGAAAATGCTTCTACTTTTTGTCTAGCTTTTGGTTAAAACATTACATACTGTGACCTTAAAGGAAAGTACAGGGTTGAAGGCAGTTCAAAGGGAACGAGAGTTGGAAAACAGTTGAATAGTGGGGCAGGTCAAAAAGAGTGAAGAAAGGTATGTTAGGTGTGTCAGTACCAGGAATAAGAACATCAAAAGAGCTGCCCACATTAGATGTTTTGAAAATTCAAGTCAATAATAAGCCAGACTGAGATGGTTTATAATTCACAGCGGAGGGAAGTTAGAGCTTTGCATTAGGCCAATAGAAAAAGCAAATATGGATAATGCAAAGTGAAAGAGGAAATTGTTTTCATTGGTGTGAGAGAGGAAACACCAAAATGTCTAGGAATAACATAATATAATCTGAATCCATGTTATCCTCACCAAATACTGGAGTTTTCACATTGAGTAAATATGTGCCTGATGTTTGTGAAATCTCATTGAACTCCTTCTTCACGGCTGCCATGGCGTCAGGATTGGTCAGCAGAAATCCCAAAAGCCAAAATGCAGCCGGACCAGTGTTACCCTGAAAACAGACACACTCACATGAACTTGTGATAAAGCGCCTCACTTCACTCTAGAGCTGCTTAGCGACAGCACACACATGGCTGTTTGCTAATTCTGACATAACTAAATGCATCAATTCATTTAACACAATGTTTTTGAGTGACTAATGTTCACAGATTAAGAATATTTTTTCACCAGGTGTGTTCTTTTTGGGCAAAGGCAAAATATTTAAACTTTCAAGAGAAACTTTTGGTCTCTTATATTTAATGACTCTAGCTCATTTAAAGGTGCACTACATAACTTTTCAGGGGGATGCTGCCATATGCTTGTCTACATGGAGATGTTATGCTTTGCCTGAAATGTTCCATAGCATTGTATTAAACTCATCTATCTCCATGGAGACAAGCATTTGACACCATCTGGCCATGTTACAGGTCAGATCTGTGGAGAGGCAAACATGCTCACAGTAAGAATGCATGTTTTTCAGGAAATGGAAACAATAAAAGTGATGGACAAGTGATGGAGCCTCCTCCAGAAAAGTTACATATTGTGCCTTTAAAACAAGCCTGTCAACTGCTTTGGTAAAGTAATGCCACTAAGTGTGAAGAGAGCATTTTACAAATAATAATATTTAAAAAAGGTGCAATATTGTTATGTTATGAAACATAAAAACTAGTACTTGTATAAAGATATGTAACACTTAGTTCATTCCAAGGTTACGGTTAATTACATAGAAATGGAAACAACAGAAAAACAAATGACTAAGTCTGTGAGGTTTGTAGCAAATGTCAGCATTAACATATTTGAATAGGCCTTCAGCAGGACAAAAACAGGGCCAAATGACTCAGGGATGAATTTAATACTTTAGTGCAATCATCTAATCTTATCCAGTCTTGTAACAAAGACATGGGCTTTTACTCATTTGGAATAAAACCACAAAAATAAATTTCATAAGTACACTTGGTTACGTGTTCATGTCAATATTGTGTAACATCTCCAATTTAACATCTCCATTTTAATAACACCTACAGTACAACTCACAAAAACATAGTGACCTCTTCTGGTAAAAAGGGGCGTTGCACACTATTGGATATTTTGGCTTTTCAACATTTTGGAAGATGAGGAAACTCCCATAAAAAAAAAAAAAAAAATCAATCATACTCAACCAGCCCATTTATTTAAATAACCACACACTTATTGCAATGGTTTCTACTCTTGAGTTTTTGCATATTTCAACTGGATTCAAAGCCAGTTGAATTTGTTTTCATTTGTTAATTCCAGAGAAATTCCCCATGATATGCAGCCAAATAAGTCAACAGCAGAACTTTTTAGCATATGCACTAATAATAAGCTCAAGTGACCTAAATATAAAACAGAATATATAGGACATCTTTTTGGGGCAGAGGAACCTAAATTCAACTTTTTATGACAAAAAGTCACATAACACTTATGATCATCTCTTTGTTCTTTATTGATTGGATTCTAGATGGTATTTTGGAAAGGACAATATGAAAGAAAACAAATTATGGACAAAATTTCAGCATCAAATCTGCAAATAAAAAATGGTTACATTGCCAATTAAAGATGCACTATATAACTTTTCCAGGCCAAGTTACAGGTCAGATCTATGGAGAGTCTACTCAGAGTTTTCAAGGCAATTTTGAGCAATACAAACACCTGTAACTGAATAAATACTAGAAATGTTTAATGGAGCATTCCAGTAAAAGTAATCATATTTACATAAAGACAAAATATAGTGCATCCCCCTCCCCTTAAAAAGTTACATAGTGCACCTTTAAACACTGTCATCTGAAACCCACCGTTATGGTAACAACTCACTTGAGAAGCCCACAGCTGCATGAGTAAAGCCTTGTTCTGCATGTCCTGGTCTACACCCTCGTCCTGGAGCAGCTGTCTGTAGGAGCAGACCCAGGACCCCACTCTCGAGTCTTCCCCGAATCCCACCTGAGACAGGAGCTCACACAAGCTCTGACGGATGCTCTGTGCCAACTTTTTCTCCTCTGCAAGATCCAGATAAACAACACAAAGCACAAATGAGTCACTGGTACAAGATAAACAATTTAACTGAATGGAGCAGTCACTGACTGACAGATACAAGGCAACAGAAAGGCTGAGAAAGTACATAAGAAGTAAAATATTGCATCTAGGTGTCTTTTAGGCAATGAACAAAGTCAATTAAAGGTTAGACCAATTACAATTACCCTATTACATTGCAGGTTAGTGTTACTACTATACAAAGGACTTTATATTAGAACATGTATACATTTTAGTCTGTTATTAATTATAAATAGGTCTGCAGGATTTTGGATAGAAAATCTAATTGCAGTTAGTGCAATTAGATTTACAATGCATGCTTAAAAAGTAGGATTCAGTTGATCGTGCACATTGTAAACAACCCCAGAAGCATTCACATTTTAGACTGAAATACGAATTGATCAAACTTATACAAAAACATCTTACTCTAAACATTTTTTCTTTCAATAAAACCCATGATATTCTGTTCTTTGCAAAGGACATTCTATTATCTAAAAAGCAGCTTTTGCAGTTTGATAAATGCCCAACTCCAAAACTTCTATTACAAAACAGCTCTTTTAAAACCACACTGACCCCTTGTGGCCTTAGTAAGATATCTCAAAATAAGAGATAAGGCTACAATTCTAAGAAGTCATTCGATGTGTATATACCTGGCTTGAGTGTGCCTCTTGCTAATTTAGTCAATAGACCATCAAACTTCTTATATTCTTTATAGATTTTTGAAGGGTCAGTGCTGTTGTTGTTTTGTTCACCTCCAAAAAGAGTCAGATACCCCGCCCTGCAAGAAAACATGAAACAATGAGTCAAAGTTGATGAAAGGATTTAAAACTTGACACTGAGATAAGCCACCCACACATTTCACACTGACAATCCCCTGTTTCATTTAGGTCATGGAAGTGTTTTGTAACTTTCAGTCCTTCAGTCTAAGGCATTTAGTGATTTACTACATACGGAAACGTAACCTCAAATATTCACATTTCTCAACATTTTTTTAACAGTTTACTAACATTGGACAGGACAAGAGCTTTCTGGGTAAATTGTTTAGATACAAGATGTCATGCTCTGTTGCTGAGAGATAATTCTTGTATGTTTGGTAGGAAGGAAGTAGTAGTTCATACTTAAAAAGCAGGCCATAGGAAAAGTTGAACAGTCCCTCCTCTTTCCAGTCTTTCTGGTTCACAGAGAGCTCAGCTTTCAGCAAACTGTACAGGTGTCGGCCCGTAGACTTGTTTAAGCCAGTCAAACTCATGCCAAGAAAGTGCCTGAAAAAGACCATAAGAGCAGTGCTTACAATAGTTACTCACAAATGATAATAATCACATTATTCTGAGGTCATTTCACTTTTATTTATGTATGTATGCATGTATGTATGCATGTATGTATGTATGTATGTATGTATGTATGTATGTATGTATGTATGTATGTATGTATGTATGTATGTATGTATGTATGTATATATGTATGTATGTATGTATGTATTTATTTATTTTTAAATAAAATGTTCAAAAATGCACTGTGTAACTTTTCTGGTGGGAGGACCACTACCTGCTTGTCTCTATGGAGATTGTTTTGCCTGCATTGTTTATTAATTCTCTGTTGTGTTTTTATTGCTAAAATGTGTGTGGATGATTTATTATGTGGAATTTTATATTGTTGTACTGTACACTGCAACTCTCTGTGCCTTTTAATTGCCCCTTGGGGATAAATAAAGTGATTATTGATTTATTGATTGATTGATTGAAAAATATTTTTGAAGAACAGGCATTCTTACTATACACAAGGTAGCGTCTCTACAGATCTGACTTTTAAATTCACTTAGTGGGGTCACCTGCATGATTTCTTGGAGACAGATAAGTTCAATCCCATACTGTGGAACATTTCAGGCAAAGCTAAAACATTTTGGAGACAAGAGGGTGGTGGACGCTCCACCAGAAAATTTACAAAGTGCACTTTTACGTAAGAAATACAACACACTACAGGTTACTTTACTACTAATACTACTACCGGAAATATCTACCTTACGACTATTATGACTACATTTCACTTCTGATCTATATCGATTTCAACAGAGCAAAGAAAAGACCAAGTTCCTCTAAACTCTTTCACTCCAGCTAAACTCAGTTACGGTTTTACTTACTGTTTCATCATTACTTTGCTTTTATTTTGCATGTTATGTGGGAGCTGCAGCTGGAAGATCCTGTCCATGAGCACTGCAGCATATCGGGAGAAGTCCAGGCAGTTCTTATCATTCAGGACTGAATCATAGGAGAATGGGTCCAGGAGAACAGTCACATAACGCCCAGCCACACGCACCTACAACAATACGCCAAGAAAAAAGAAGCAAGGTGTTACATGAGTTGGTTTGTGATATACATAAAAATGTCATTCAATGTAGTTTGTATCCCCTGGCAATATAGCGATCTCTTTTTGTAGTTAATGTAACCTTTTTCCATGTATAACTTTTGTAATTCCAACAATAGCAATAGAGAAAATCTTTAAAAAAAAACTTATACCAATCAGAAGATCAGAGATGTGAGAAAATGGCTCCCAAAGCGTAACATTGATATTAATTTATTCCATGCTCCAGATATAGTGGGGTTTGGTGGCCCCGGCTGCTCTGGAGTAGACTGATGGCAGTGAGGCTGGCTGCCAATATGCACCATCGGCCCCTCTGACCATAATCAATAATCATTCATACTAAACACGTGTCTTGCCCAGAGTATGACGGTTGGTCAGAGAATGATGAGTAAACACTCAACACAATCAGATATCACTTTCAGTTTACCTGCTGTGATACTAAAGGTCAGGACACATTCCCAATTTTTGACTATTTTTTTCTATAAATGATCATTTGTGATTTTATTTCGACTTACAGTAAAAATGTCACCATGTTTCATCTTCATTCGGCTAAGAAACTTGAAAGCATCTTTTCCAAATTCGAGGGCATGGCCCAGCCAAGGGATGACGCCTTTATCCAGTGGAGGATCGGTTTTGTATCTAAAGAAAAGCATAGCAAACATAAGTCACTGGTCACAGAACAATAATCAACACAGTTGTGACATCTATACTTCACTATTGTTATCACCATATTATTTAGGCCACAACGTGCACTTGTGTATTGACGACACAATTACAGGTATATGACATTAGCCAAGTCGTGGATAATAGATATGATTTATTACCACGCGTCATTTTCATTATGGAAAATAAAAGCCCGCCATTAAACGGTACTCCCATCTAATTATAGCGTTGTAGTAGCTCAACTACATTCTTTACACACTGAAGAAGGGACAGCCCTGTATTGAAACGAGATATGGGTATTTGCTAGGCTAGAAACTATGGTGACATGGGCATATTCCTGGAAAATAACCAACTCAAGATTCTATTATGTCTATTATTACATCTACAAAAATCTAAAAATACATTAACTAGGCGATAAATACAAAGTTTCTAGGCCTATTAAAGCCTAAAGAAAAAACATCATTCACAAAGTTAAACCATATAGCCCATCATGACTATCTGTAACTGAACTTACCTTTTCCTGTGTGTTAGAACAAAATAGAGGAGGCCTGCCTGGATAAGTAATATGATTGTCCAAATCATGTTGTGTTGCGCTCTGTGTCACCACGGTGCACGCGCGGCTTTTATCCTGCATCTGCTGTTGCGTCAGAGCCTCTGCGCAGGAGCCGCACCTTAACACATCAGGCTACAACTGAGAAGGGTTCAATCTGCTATTGAATTCAGAGTAAGTGTATTTACTACACATTCATCTTCCTAAATTTTAAGGATCAATTTTACTTAAAAAATTAGTGTGAGCCTTTACTCTTCAGTAGCCTATACCGTATGTATTCGACCACTGGAACCAATGAAACAGGAAGCAATAGACTTGAGTGTCACCTCATGAGGGTTATTCCTGCCACAGCCTGTTTACAGTCTGTAGTACATTACTCACACACCCACTCAAATGACTATGAAAAAAGGCTTCTTCAGCCCCTTGAGCTGATGCACACAGCAGCACGTCATACATGGGAATAGTAACGAGAGTAAAGTAACATAACAAGTATAAAGTCAACAGGATTATTTTATTAAAATAAACATATGGTAACACATGGAGCTGAGCTTTCAACATAGGTAGCTAAACCGTACGTACACTTAACATTAATATACATTTTCCATTCCTTTTTTCTTTAACTAAAAATAACAAACAGGAACATGTGATGAATGCTGTAATCCTTGGATAGACATTAGGGCATCTCTGAGTTGTCCTTCTTGTCCCTGTGAGAGGAGCGGTCCCCCTGTGGTGCATTATAGATGTCCTCAGGAGTTTGTCCAAACACACCTCCGGTGCGTTTGAGGAGGTAGACCCCGGCATGTAAACCGCCCACATTCACCCACACAGTGTGTATCTTTCGCCACAGGCCGCCCATCCGAGAAATTGCCTGCACGCAACATCAGGCAAGTCAAACTAAACACATAAAAGCCCTCAGTGCAAACTAAAGACACCCATAAACAAATCACTTTTCTGTTTGGTCTAAGGCAAGGCACAAGTGACTTCTCCATGATGCATCAACTGCACTGAACCAGAGTTTGAAAACATTACAATTTATTATACTAGGACTGCGTCATGAGACAGAAAGAAAGGCATGTACAAGCATTTTTCATACAGATACTGAGAATTCTCCTCTGGTAGAACTTTATGGCAAATCCGATGGTGTTGTATTTTACGTGATAATTTCGTTACTTGTATAGTCCTAAAGAAAATCATCTGTTCACCCAAGTACATTTAAGGTACAGCCATGGCATACATAGCGGTATATTTTCTTTTCTTTTAAATATTTTAAAACAGTCAACTAAAGGCTTTTTAAATACATGAGTGTCTTTGTCTTGCCTTCTATTTTTCTTAATCTAGTTCACAGGCACAAATAAGCACCTTCAACACTGTAACTACCTGCACAAAAACAACACAAGCATTTTGGATTTTTTTTTTTAACAATATGTTTCTTTGATCTTTTCCAGTTGTGCAGTTATCCATAGCTGATAGTAGTGAGTAGTGATTGTGTTGATGTGTAATTTGTGAACGTGATCTCAATCATGGTTTTCTATACAATTTACAGACTGTGTCCTGACACATCCTCAAGTGTTTTAGTCATCAAATTAATTGTTCTATGACTTATTATCCTATTACACTAAAAAAACATCAACTTCCAGTAAAAACAGATTCTTGGGAATTATTTGAAACAGGGATTATCTCCAAACTACTCTGAACAAACTCTTGACAGAAAATGAACTGGTGTAATATTACCTTAGCAAAGCATTTCTTGTCCTGTGTCAACAGCACAGCCTTTCCCGAGCCTGGTCTGACTACACGGGCCATTTCCCTGAGGCAGGATGGGTAAAGGTCCCAGTTCTTCTTCCTAGAGCCCATTCTTCAGGGTAAAAACAGAAGTACAGGTAATTTTTTTATATCCAGATTACTTAATAGTGAAAATACTAGGTGACAAATACCTCTTTCCAAAAGGCATATCTGTAATAATAATGTCCACAGAGCCTGTCTTCATAGGTAAATTGCAGATGTCCCATCTTACTGTGTCGATGGGTAACCCAAATGCACTGTGGCGGAAAATAAAAGTCAATATAAAATCACACTGATAGTTTAAATTTGAGGTAAGTCCCTCCTACCTGCCCTTGTCTGCTCTTTGTTTCTGAAAGTGGAACACATTATTCACTGTGCGGTTCACTGCCATGTCATTGTTATCCCCAGCTATGTAGAAAGCATTGTTAAATTCAATGGCTCCCTGGAGGAAAGAAAAGTAAACATTTGTGTGATTATGACCAATAATGAACAGTTACCAGGCAAAGTACAAAGAATATTTCTTATAATTATCTTACCTCTAGAGGTATAGCTCCTGTCCCACACATTGGATCAAGTATAATATCGGATGGCTGAGGTTTACACAGTCTATGAGAAGACATGGGTCTCCATTATTTTCATTATGGCGTTAAATGTAAAATGTTTTTTATAGCAGAAGCAAGTTTTTATTCCTGGGGTTTGCATTCTGGTGTTTCTGAGGCAAATAATTTCATTATGATATTGGACTATATAAAATATTATTTCATCTTCCGTCACTCAAAAAGAACATTACCTTAACATTCCATAGCACAGAGTGGAGCGCAGAGTGGTCGGGCCAAAATGACTGATATTTCTCCTGTGTAAACTTTCTTCTGTGAGAGCAATGCCAATCACCACTTCTTCATTGTGTATGTTAAGTAAAACCTGCAAGACAATAAAAAAAAATCTATTGTTATTGTAGAAAATAATTAACAAAACACAGTGAAAGTAAAAGTATTGTAGATTGTGTGGAAAAAAATTCTGAACATATTCAGCATTAACCTGTGCTTTGTTTATTGAGCTGTTCAGACAAGTCTTTTTTTTGGCTCATGATTGTGGTTTACGTCAATGCCTTTGACATGGACACACCCACCTCTATGTCAAACTTTGTCATGTCAGCCTTCCACTGGAAAAATTCTTGCACAGCTCCACCAAAATCTCTGGCTGCCTCGGTAGAAGAAAAACTGTGCTTATCCCCTGCTCGGCTGCATGTCACACGAAACTTCATGACCTTGGCCTCAGGTGCTTCCTCTTGATCTGAAGTAGACGTTTCAGTCTGGTCAGTAACGTCAGCACTCAACACGTCTTCAGACACTGGCTCAGGCAGCTCCTCCTGCTCATTCTGGACCTTGGCTGTATCTTGACTGTCGCCCTCAGGTTTAACTTTGGGTTTATTGGCTCCTCTACGATGACTTTTCTTCTTCTTGAGAGATTGATTTAATTTCCAGACCTCCAAAGCATTGTTCCAAGGAAGTTTGGAGGCAAGCTCTTTCAGTTCTGTCAATGTCTCCTCCTGATAAACACAGAGAATAGATCCAAACAATAATGTATTATCCACTTAAAGCACATGAGACATACTTTTAAGTTTACCTTTGATTCTTTGAACTGATAATGGTCATAGTCATCAACCACAACAAATAGGTTGTCCACAGACCTCAAACGATGAACCTATTTCACAGAGAAAATGTGTCATAGATTAGACTAGACTAAAGAAATGTAGGTTTACATTATAGCCTATTATACTACTTGTATATTTAATTATGTTGTTATATGATGTGTGTGCACTGGTTTTGTCATCTGTATGATAATCTGCTGTGAGCAAGTCGTTATGCAGTCTTTTAGGTGTATGCTGGAGCTTTGGCAGGGGGCAGGCCCAGTATTAGTGACGGTTTAAAAACTGGTTAGATTTGCCCTCTCTCTAGGTTGTTTCCTGATGGCGTACGGAACTGTTCAATTGGCATGCATATTTTCTTTTTCACAATCCGATGGGACATTACCAAATCATTAATTTCTCTTCTTTCCTCCAGTGATGCCATTTGAGCTGTTGAATCATTTCACTTGGGCTATCCTTCCTCTGACATCATCCAGTAACGAACCTAGCTGCCCTTCTCTGCACCTGCGTGAAGTTGGCCCCATCAAACGCAAACCAACACAAAAACGATGTAAATCGTTTGTTCTGTTTTGTGCTGCAAAAAGTTTTGTTTGTGCTTCTTTAGTTTTGGAGAAATTAACAATTCTTTTATCGGTCAAATTGGGGTCTGCCAGCCCCCCAGGAAGTTTAAAAATGCACTAAAACAGTCCAAAATGTAACAGGATGTAACACTCTTTAGTAACAGTCTTTAGTAATTTGCTTTTGATTCATATTGTATATAATAATACAGACTTTTCCACAGCCTGAGATAGTTTGATGATAGTATGATTACTTTATTTTTCAGCTTTGTGGGTGATGAATCGAATTTGTATTTATCAATCCACGGCATGTGTTTCAGTGAGCGTTAGTGTTTCAATGAATTCAATGAATGGGAGCTAAGGGGCTAACTCCGTCCTCCAACTCTCTACCCTCCAACCTCCACAAGTCTCAGTGCTCCATCCTCCGTCCAGATACGGGCTGCCCCCCGACCAAAGCTACACAGATGAGCGGCAGCGAAGAGCTGAGCGTTCTCCAGTTCATTCAGAGCGGTGTCGATCCATATTTATAAAGTCAAGAAATAAAACAGTAACACGATTACCCGAAAAAGGCTGTCAGTGGTTATTGAAAAATATATTCTTCCTCGGTCTTTGCTTATTTTTGCATCCACGCCAATCTTCTCGTTGACCTCCTCTGCGGCAGTGTGCTCAAACCCCGTCGGTACAGTGGCCCCGATGGTTACGGTGATGCAGGTGGCGTCGGTGGGCGCACACTCCCCGCTCATCATTGTCTAAGGAGTGGTTCTCCAAAACAGTGACAGCTCGTGGTTACTACACACCTGTAAACGAGGTATACTTTCAGAACTACAGTGAACTTTACATTTAAAAGCGTATGGAATATCACGTGTGTAAAGACTCATTCAAACTTGTGACAGTTGCTAGCTAGCGTTAGCTTTAATTTGGTCAAAGTTGTAACAAGAAAAACATAATATACAAAATGTCGTGTTCTGGCACTTGTACACAACACAAATGTGGTAAGCTTGAAATGCAAATATTGACAACAGTACCTTTCCAAGCTTATTTGTACGAAAGTGCAAAATATATCCAGAACACGAGGAATGACGGCGCTGGGAAATCTTCCGCCGGAAGTACTTCATAATAAAAGTATCGCACGTACTGTGTTTGGTCTGGTCTTTCCCTGTACGCTATGGCAGTAACAAAACAACAGAAAAGCTAGTTTAAATTATTATTATGATACAGACGTGATTAATATGCTAATTGCTTCCTACCAAAAGACACATTTCAAACAAAGTTAAATTGTTAAATTCCTGTAATTATACTGTTGGTCCAGTAGATGGAGCCAACATCGTAATAATGAACTTCTGCAGGAGTAAACTTGACAAGTCAATATGTTTTACTCAGAACTATAATAAAAGATCCATGGTTTTACATGGCTTGCACGATTTAGCTAGGTAACAGCTTATTGTTGACTACTAGACAAATAACTAACAACGATGTGGCATTATTTAGTTCAGCAACTTAATTATTTTTAATTAAGTAACTAGACTTCACACAGATCCAGTGATTGTCATATAATGCTCAAGGTGTAATCGATCAGCAGTAATTTCACAGTGCGACCCTCTGTCAAAATATCATAGCTGTTTTTCCTTTTTTCCCCAGAATTCCCGTGAGATGCCAAACGAGAGCAGGGTGTTGACAGGGCGACTCCTCTAAAAGCCTTCTCTCGTGGGACACATACAAACAAAAGCAGCCGGCTGTCACTTTGGCCTCTGGCACAGCACTCACTACTGCTCCAACAGATGTGTCACAAATGGTATAGTAAGTAAATTCCTTAAAAACTTTATTTTGTAGGGTGGAGGGTCCATCACCTGCCCATCACCTGCTTGTCACCTTTTATTGCTTTGCCTGGACAGGTGTTGGTCAAAAATACCTCGGGAAAACATGCATTCTTACTTTGAGTGGAGTTGCATCTCCACAGATCTTACCTGTAACTTGGCTTGGAGGCGTTACCTGCTTCTGTCTGAGCTTAATGCCATACTGTGTAACATTCTACACAAAGCTTTAATATTTCTATGGCACAAAGCAGATGGCGGACCCTCCACCAGAAAAGTTGCATGTGCACCTTTAATATAGGGTCATCTCCCAAATATCTTACAGCAGGCATGTCCAATGTATGGCCTGGGGGCCAAATGTGGCCCTCACACCAATTGTTTTAGCCCTCAGGCTTCCAGGTGAATTGGCCCATACTACCGCTTGTAGTACTTTTTACTGCATGTTTTTGGAATCTACCTTCATCAAGCAAATATAGTGTTATTATATAGTGTTAGTTAAATTTAGGAAATCTTGATGGTTTCTTATCATAATCATACCACATTTGTTTAAAAATCCACAATCCACACAGAGTAATTACCTGTAGTGCCTGTAGTATGACAACTTAAGAACAAAGGCTCTTTAGCATTCTCATATGGTCAGGTGTACATTGCTACTTTTAGAACCAAGCCATACTGTGTAACAGTCTTGGTAACATAGAACCAAGACTAAAGAAGGTGTGTAGTGAATACTGCAGTGATGAAAAGAAGCACTATAAAAAGCACTCTGAACACAACACAACATTTATACACCATCAGGTTTCTCTCTCCTGCTCTGGCTGACTGTAGGTGACCAAAACTATAGTCTCTTTTTTACAATATATTATTTTGTTAGACATGTATTAAGCAGAATTACAGGCTATTATTCTATGGTTTCAGCATTTGAAGATTGTAAAAGCCAACTGTCTCTGGTTGGCAAAGATTTTACTCCCATGCCTAATGCTAATATGTGTTTATGACTGCTTCAATGAGTTTGCATGCTCATGATACATCGGTGGTGGTATAGATTATAAAGGCTATATAAAGACTACAATTACATACTCTTTTTTCATAGAAAGACCATCCAGTCATCCAGGGAAATGCCATCTTATAATGAAGTAGCCCAAATGAAAGTTTTTGATACAGTAGTGTGCAAGCCACGTAACCCTATATCATGAATGTCTGTTAGCTACTCGTATTTATAATGATATGTCCAAGTCTTAGGTCTGCATTGGACTCAAATGTATAACATATGTTTGAGCGTAAGGAGCGTATAGGATGGAGGGGGTGGACAAAAGCAGAATCACAATCACGTGACTGTCTTTTAAATTCCTGTTTCCCTGCAGCGCAATTTGTCAGAAAGGGACAGAGAGTGTTCTCGGGTGGATCGTTCACCGTGCGTACGTCTGTCTGAATACGGCGACGTCCCTCTCCGTTCATGATGTTGTGGTTTTTGTAGTTCGGAGCTCGCTGTCGACTCCTTTGTTTTCCTGACTTGTGACTGGTACCGGGGGGTTCCTCTTCTTCTTGCAGAAAGGAAAAAAGCGAGGAATGCGAGGAAAGCGCTGCTGCAGCTTAGATGTGATTTTTGCATCGTTTTCACTCAAGAGGTGACCAAAAGCGTCACATTGTTGCGGTGCGGCGCGCAAGCTTTGTTCTTTTAAATGCACATTGGCTAAGGAAGAAGAGAGAGGGATTGGGGGACGTGGTTACGAGTTAAGGACCAATCTTGGATCAAAGAGAAGGCTGGACTCAACGGGTCTCACTTAACCCACACTAGAAGAACAATGTCATCCACAAAATTTAAGAAGGATAAGGAAATTATTGCCGACTACGAGACCCAAGTAAAAGGTACGTACTGTTCGTAAAACGTTTGACCTGGTAACGATCCAGACCTCTGCATCAATTTCCCTTTTTAACGCACTCTGGTTTGGATGAACGCCCATAGCAGTGAATCACAGGGCGCTCTGTAGTCATATGACAGGTAAACCGTGACAGTAACCCAATGACAGATATCATAGAAAGACATAGGAACCTTTTAATTTTTTGGGGGTTTCCTTTCGCAGTGAAATTACTACTTATGTGATTTATGGGTGTTGATTTATCTGTGTCTGATGTATAGCATGTGCGTTGGTTGTTGCTGGGTAAATGAGAGAGTAAATTGCTGGATAAATGCCCGTGGGAGCAGAACTGTTTTTTAAGACATGCATTTTTGTGCATTGGGTATATGATATTTGCTTTAAGTTTTTTTATTTTAAATGCAGACTTTGCGTCCTACATTTTCCCACTTTCATTAGACCAGAGGCATGTCCTAGAAGTGATGGGCCTTAGGTGGGGTCCATCATGGACAATGGTCAGTCACACAGGGACAACACTGGAACAATAATATCTTAAAAATGTGGCATAGGTACCAAAACATAAGTACAACATGTGTTTGGATGTTGGAAGTCAGAGTATGTTAGCGAGGGCATGCATACTGTGGATTTGACCCACAACCTTGTTTCTGTGTTGGACCTAACCAGTGTGCTACAGTGTACTTTCTTTTTTTAATGTTAGCCAACTTCACAGTGTATCAATTTGACAGAAATTCAACACTGAGCAAGAAAAAAGGGATTGTGAATTTGTTTGAAGTTCAGTTTTTGGCACAAAATATTTTAACATTAGTGATATCAAAGCCTACTCAAGCATGCACAACTCATTTACAACACCATTACACTTCCCCACAACCTCAAATAATGATCCTAGCTTTTTCAAAGCAGTTTTCCCGGTTGCTGGGTGATTTATTTTACCAATATGACTGAATTCCCAAGGTTCCCATCTACGTTTTATAAGGTCACCTGGTCAGTCATGGTCACAGCATCGGCTGATGTTTATATTAAACTCAGTGGAGTGCAGCACTGTGTGTTTGCATCCACACAGATATGCAACCTTATTAAAATCAATCCAATAAGAAGCAATTTAGAAGTACTGTCCAAATAAACGATAACGGAATCAGGGGTTATTTAATATACTGGTGCCAAATAACAAACAAGAGGCTATTTCAGGCCTCCATCACTAGAAGGACTTTGCACAAACCACTTTTATATTGAATCAAGATGCATTCATTTCAAAGGACCAGTGATCCAGTTTGGGTCTTTTTAATTGAGAGGTCTACACAGCCAATCCTCAGTCAATTAAAGTTTGAAAGAAAGTTCATACTTGGGTGGAATGAATTTGTGTTTTTTTGTTAAATGGTACTGTTGTATTGATAAAATTAAGAATGAAAGCCCTGTTATAACATACTTGGACTGGGAGAGGAATCTCTTACCCAATATTTTAAGAATGTAATTGTTATTTTCTTCCATCAATCAACCTTATTATGTGAGAGATTTGGAAGTGGGATAGTGCATAGTTTTGCATAGTGCATAGTTTTTATACTTAATTCTTCATAAAAAAAATCAAACCTGAATCCCTTAATGAACTATATACAAAATTGTAACATTCTGATATTATGAGCTTTTGCATGTTGTTCATTATTTTTTTTCACCTGCCTGGTTTCCCTCCCTCCAAGCACTCTGTCTTTGATCATCAATCACATTGCCATTTGTATTTTGTATGAAGTGAATTGTTATCACTATTAGCTGAGAATGTTGTCACAAATTTCACTTTCATTTTTGCAAAAAGGGGTCTGTCTTTGCTCTCTAATCACTGTAACTACTCTAACATTTGTGTGTTGTTTCCTGATCCCTGGCACTAGCATGTAGAATTGGTTTACCATATCAATGCCGAGATTACCCCTTGGTGTTTCCGGGCCACTCTTTTTCCAAGTCATCAATTATTCATTTTTGGGATCAGGCTGTGCTCTTGTGTGATAGATCTGTGCTTCGCTCTCTCCACTGGATTTGGTGGATGTTAATTTATGGAGAATTTGGCATGTTTCTCATTTCCAGCTGGTGCTTTTGTGTAGCGCTCAGACACTGTCCCTATCGATGTCTCTCTCGCTCTCTTTCTGTCTGTCACCATAATGACAATATTATAAGTCGGCCCAGACCAAGTAAGGACATATAATGAAATTCATATTGGACCAGGCTCCTGTCTCATGGTGAGTTATTGCTTTATAGTTAATGTAGAACAAGGCAGAGGGGGTCTCAGCATTGATTGGGCCATAACAAGATCTTAGGGTGATTTCATTATGTTTGAGGGTTCAAAGTTTCTGGAAATATTTATAAAACAGCAGGATGTCTCTAAACCAAATGCCCAGTGTATAAAACATTACTACCAATATTTCCCATAATGCAAATTTTTTCCTCTTCACTGTACATGCACAATTTGTCAATGATATTATTTATTATTGATTTATGCTCCTAATACCTCATCTTTTCTACAATTATGTCATAAACCACCTCACTAAGTCCTGACCTTCTGGCATGAATTTGCCAACCCTGAAGGCAGCGTGCCAGAACCAAGGACCCTGGGAGATGGTGTTCACTTTGGTGAAACTGTTCAGTTGGCAGACCTGTTTTAGCATGTCAATACCAGCCTATCTAGAGACTGAGGACTCTAGCCTCTGATTTGGACTTAAATGTGTCCATGTGCTGCTCCCCTGTTACTGTTTTCATGCTTTAACTATTAGCAGATGTTTACTCCATCCATGTCTCTGCGCCAAAGATGGGTCATTGTAAACACTCAAACTTACACGGATTTGATGAATCATAACTTTCAACTTCTTGACATCAAGTATACCCGCAAACAGGTATACCTCTTAAATCATTACGTGTACAGATGTAATTAAGTTGTTGGATTAGTTTGAAATAACCTCAGAAGTATTTGGTTTGGTGAATTCTTGGTAACCTATTTGCCTGCTGAAGGCCTAGTGCCGAAATGTTGCAGTAGGTCCTAATAAATCTCACAATTTTAACAAGATTACCATCTTGCAGGATTTTTTTCTATGATTTGGGGCTGCTCCTTCTCCTCCAACGTACCTGCTTCAAGCAATTGATGTGCAAAGTTCTCATTGTTTTGAAGTCTTGGTAACCGACATAATCTTATCATTAGACACCATCCAAATTGGTAGACTTACTGTATAAAAAGGTGACTGTTTACATAGTCGGTATTATTTATTTTTTTGTCACCAGCTAGCTCTAATTACACCAGTGACATAAAAGTCAGTTTGTTCCCTAATAGAGAAAAATTTGTTACAATTTTTCTCAAACTCTACACCGATTTCAGAGCACTTCCGATTCTGCAGCCTACAATATCATACTGGTTGCCCAAAATCACAAAAATTTCATGCATTGTTCAGCTGGAGGTCAGAAAGTAGCACGACAAATCTCTTCCCATGTCCCCTCTGACCAACAGTCACTCACGCACACCACATTCACACATAGCCAAGGTGTGTGAAATGTTTTGCCTAAGGACACAACAGCAACATGCTCTGCCCAGGGCTGAGATGCAACCACCACCCTTTGGTTTTGTGGGTAAATGCCCTAACTACTGAGCTACGGCCTGCCCCATAACCCACCCACACTACCCAAACCACATAGGCTTTCATCACTCATCTGTTGAAGGAATGGTCTGACACTTGTTTTCTATAATCTTGCAGAAAGGCTGGGACCAAAAAGTGAAGTTGCAGAACACCATGTAATTACAGGCACCCAAAGTGATGCTCAACCCTTCTCACTCTGTCATTGGGTCGTAGTGTTGTAGACGCTTCATGTCAATAAAGTCTCTTGTGGTTTAGCTAAAAATAACTGTGGTGCACTGAAACTAGTGTTTAGTAGAGATCTGTAATGAGACCCCAACATTGTGAATGCCAACAACCACATGTATGCCCCGCATCACAATGGTCTTTGTACTCAGTATATTAATTTAAGGATATCTCTGGAACACCACCTAACTTCTGGACCTTATAACTTAAAAAAAAATATATAAAAATAAAAATTGAGCCATTATAACCTCATAATACTAACACAATCCTAAAATTTCAATACTAAGGGCTCACCTGCTAACAATTTTGATAATAGAAATACTGTATATAAAAATAGAATGTTTGTTAAATACAAAACCTTCAATAATATTACCATGCGATCTGGTTCTAGAATTACTCAGAAATAATTCAGTTCTGTAATTTGATTCATGACACAACTGAATATCTGCTTTCAATACTTGTTTGAACATCCTTTTTTTTTTTTTTTTTTTTACAATCCTATAATCAGATATAAATTATGCAACAATAGAAACCACACTATCATAAATACATTCTACATTTCAACACTCTATCTACTCGCCATTCATGACAAAAGGACAATCAATTTTAATCAATTTTGCATTTTATACGAC
Organism: Odontamblyopus rebecca; assembly: GCA_030686955.1. Lineage (NCBI taxonomy): Eukaryota > Metazoa > Chordata > Actinopteri > Gobiiformes > Gobiidae > Odontamblyopus > Odontamblyopus rebecca. The sequence goes on from CM060656.1 coordinate 21,002,189, forward strand.
TGCGACATTCACATTCTAGACACTTGACATATAGGATCAAGTGGATAATTTACATCTGTTAAAGCAGGGGTAGACAATTATTTTTTTCCATGGGACCACATCAGAAACAAAAAATTGTGGAGGGCCAGGCCGAAATGCTTAACTCATTTCTGCATAATATTAATTGTATTTATTTATAAATAGCAGTAAATAGCATTGTTTTGACAAGCTGGTAATACTGGTAAGAATATATGTTATGACTAAGCAATGAAAAAGTGAGGTTGAAAAAATGTAATTTAAAAAACCTACCTCTTAAATAAAAGCAATGCATAATGCAGGGAAAGTGATAAAATATGTTTATTTTGTAATTCCAAATTAGCTTAAACGAGCCAGTCAGAGCTGTAATAACTATGATTTGGTTTAGACAGATTACATATTATTTTAGACAGAATACATATTTTGAACAAATTGTATTTTCACAGCTGTTATCTGGTGATCACTAAATCAGTGTGGTACTAGCTGTTCTGTTGTCACTTGATATGAATGTGAAGTTTGTTCATTGTGGCTCTCCAGACTTGTGCAGATAATCAGGCTGTTAGACTGTGGCTGATGTGCCTTTTAATGGGACATTTAACACAGGCACAATTAGAGTGGTACAGTAGTTTGTCTGCTGCCAGTGATGGAAGAGATAGACCCTTATTCAAAGGAGAAAATGGCTTCATTTTCTTGGTTGTTTAGTGCTAGGGTGTGCATGAATTCACATGTCACTTGGCTGATGTGCGAAGAATAGTGTCTCCAGTGTTCCAAATAGCAGCCCATTAGTGCACTGTGAGGACTCAATCTAGAGTTACAGGTCTTTAAAGTGTTGGTTGACATTAAAAGCACAATAAAGTTGACTTACAACTGTAATGATTGATTCTCATTTATTTAACCTTAAAGGTGCACTATAACTGGAGGGGCTGCTAGATGCTAGTCTCTATGGAAACAGTATTGTTTTGGCTGTTATGTTCCACACTATGGCATTATATTTATTTCTATTGTATTAATTCAATTACAAGTATTTTGCTGCTAAAAATAATACATTAAATAAAATACAATGAAAACAAGCATTTTTCAGTGAGCTCACCTCACCACAGATCTGATGTGTAATTTGACCTGATGGTTCTACCTGGTTCTCTTGCTGGATATAGATTAGTTTAATGCCCTACTATGGGGCTGTATGGCATTTAAAAATCTTGACTAAATTATGTATCTAAAGTGTACAAACTGTCCAAAACTAACCCCCTGATAAATCACATTATAGCCGCACCTTACTCTGACAACTGAATTTATACCTTCTTGTTACCATGGTAAAATGAAGCATGTTTAATGAAAATGTCTAAACAACCTGTTTCCTTGTGGAAAGTAATTACAAGCACAAGCTAAATTAAGGTTGGTAACTAATGAGCTACATGAGTGAGCTGTCAGAAGAGTGTGGAACAAGAGGGCTGAAGAGTGCAGCGCTCAGTCATTTATTGTTTTAACACTTCACCACCATCAACTTTTATCTCTGTTGCCAAGATAACTGAAATTATGTGAGAGGCTGTGTGTATTGTGTATAACATTTCACGTGGGAACCAGAATATTGTCTGAATGAATAAATGAAATCCATGTTTAAATACACCAAGTCAAGTTTTGTCTCAGGGCGAATTAATCAAGTAGGCTAAACATATTTTTTATTTTATAGCTGTTTAAATACAGGCCAGTGATAGAATAATAGAATAATAATGTATGCACCCCTGAACCAGAACCTGCAGGATGTGGGCCATAGGGACCAAATAAAGTCTTATTTTCCACATTAAGATGAACTCCTATGAGACTGCTCCATAATTATTGCCCAAACTATCAAAGAATCAAGTGGATAATTTAACATCTTGTCATGTGTGAGTGCTAATCCCTGTTTGATCCTGACTCTATTGTTAAGGCAGAAGTTAATAAAGCCAATTTGCTGCTGTTTTGATTTGAAGCTGCGGCTGTTGCCAGGGTAACCTCATTAGCCTCATTTTCTGATTTTTTGCCCATGTCTCTGGTCTTTGGATGTTCTTCATTCACTGCTGCCGCAACCTCCACAATGCCTCCTCCTCCTCATCCAATCAGCTACTCCTGTGGGACCGGTACACGCCCTTGTTGCCATGGTGACACCTCTCCTCACAGCCAGATTGGTGCATGGGTTTCCCCCTAAAGCACCGTTGTCAACCTTGCATTGATGAAAAGCCACATAAGTATACAATTATTGACATGAAGTGTCATGGGTAGTGGTGTTGATGATTTTACAATAACTCACGCTTGAAGCATTATTTGGGTTGGCTATAATTAAATTGTTAGAGGACTTCATTGATTAGTAATAGATCATTTATTCACCAGCATTGGACTTATTTCAGTAACTTGGGCCCCAGGGTACATTGTTGAAATTGGTCAGCTGTCACTGGGTTGTTGGACACATACAAAGCAATCTCTCACAACCATTAATTGGGGCCACTCAAATTGTTATATTTCCTCCATAATCAATCCTATGTGATTCACCATACAATGCATAGGTCTTAAAAGTGAGAATTGTTGCAATGAAACACTGAATGCATGATACCTTTTTAAAACAAGATGGTCCTGAAAACAACACTTTTTTAAATTTCATGATTAGGACCAGTAGGATAAATCATTTTGTTTTTTGTGCCATTAATTGATCTTGGTAAATAGCCTCGAAATTTGCTATAAAGTAAGGCCAACAGTAGGACCAAGGAACAGATAATGTAGATTAGAAGTGAAGGACACCTGCTTGATTGACAGGAGACATCTTGCTTGTTATTGACCTCTGCATGTCCATTGATTATAGTCTCAGGCGTCTGTTGTGTTATCTCATGAGGACACGTGCTACAACATCTGAGCTAATGAACAAAACAGTCCAACCATACCCATCCTCACAGCTCCAAAATGGCATTCATCATTAGAGGATTAGCACAGCACGAGAAAGTGTAGGGATTAGTTCAGTGACTGGAACCTGGTTTTGAGACTGTTGAAAAGACTTGCAGAGGTCCGGATAAGGGTGGGGGGGTGGTCTACCAGGAGTTTTCATGTGATTTTTTTGGCACTACAGAGAGGATAGCAGAGTCGACACAGCTCAGGGTAAGGATTATGTTCAGTAAATTTGGCTCCCAGTAGCTTTTGTCTTAGTGTGTGTGTTTCGCTATTGCCCATGGACCATATTTTCAGAGTGTTTAATACAGGATGAGGTGAAGCTTATGATTTCATTTTTAATCTCTTTTCGCTAACCCAAGTAGCATGCACACAGTTTAGTAAGAGTCTAGAGGAGAGGAAGGAGCTTCTTGGTGTAGGGGAGATGTGACCATGACAAATTCAACATTTTGCTGTTCATAATCATGTGTTGACACAAAATTAAATTTAAGAGGGAGCAAAATATAATCTTCTTTCTGGATTGGCACAAAGTATTGACTACAGACTGGTCATATTATGAGACAAAATACAGAACTGAAAAATAATGATGACAAAGTGAGAATAAACAGGAAGTAACACTATTCTAAGGAACATGTGGTAAATCTTGTTAGAAGCATTTCTGTGTTGAAAATGTATGTTTAATTATGTCCTGGGTGTGCATTGGTAGCAAAACTAAGATTTGTAAATGATTTTTGTAGTATTTAAATGTGTGCCTACTCTGGAATATCCACTGTTACTAGTGACTCTGTAGAAAATGTTTCAGTCAGATAATGAATGTACTGTTGATGAGCTGTCTCATGGTCTGGTCTGGTAGAGGGTCCATCACTTGTTTGTCTTCATGGAGGCATTATTGTTTTGCTTGTCCATCTCAATGGAGACAAGCAGGTGGCAAACCCTAAAGCAGAAAATGCATTTATTGGAGAGGACTGTCTATGTTGTATGTTGGGACACATCCATAACCAGTACTCCGATCAGAGAGTGACAGACACTTGAATGTGTTTGTGGAGCTTTAATGTCTTTCTTCTATCTTTTCATCTGGTATCTCTATCATAGACACAGACTTAGATAAAGGACAAACTGAAGCCACAGCAGTGAGGCCAGAAGCAACAGGGGTCCAATGGTACTAGTTACAATTTTACCACGGTGCTCCCAAGGACCCCTGAGCTGCCTACGAGTGCTTGACTAAATAAACACTGAATTTACAATAGTACTAACATGTGTGCCTTTAATGCTATTTATTCTAACACTAATCAAACTCTACAAATAAATTAATTTCACAGCACTGTATAAAGTCACCTCTTTTACCAACAGCTGCGGGTCAGAGTGAGGGATCTCTCTACATCCTTCTCTATTGTTCAAGAGTGTTTCCTGTTCTATGAGGAAACAAGTGTCCACTGAGTGTCCCTGAAAGGTGCTGAGGCCTGTAGTTCCTCATGGCCCTTGTAATAATGGAGATAAATGGACAGAGGGTGGGCTGTTAATGTCTGTGTCATGCTTTGTGACTGTCTCTCTTACAGACTGTCATAACAGAGCTACGGTGATGCATAGTTCACCAGTAATGAGATTGTCTCCACAGAATCCACTGACAACTGCTGTTAAAGTATCATTAACTGGCCAGTTTAAAGCAGCTCACAAAGCAATCAAAAAGTAATTATTTCGGAGACTTCTCACTCACTATTCACAACTATTTACTGGTAATTTAGTGTTTGAGATAAAGCTGAAGGATACATTTAAAATGAAAATGCCAAACATGAAGGGCAAATAATTTACACTGGAACCACCAACTTAATCTTGCTTTACAATATGCATAGATACCATTGATAGTATTTATGTAACAAGGGATTTACTGAAAATAACACTGGTATTGACTCTGATCCAGGAAGCATTAGATTGGCTATTCCGGGTACTGTCCACTGTTGGCCTGGAATATCTTGTAATTTTAAATTTCTTTATTTTACAATGCTATGCTATTGTAGGATAAATGCATTACTTTAGATGGCTAATTACACATTTGATGAATTATATGGTTTTTAAGTTTGCATATACCTGAAATTTGCGCCTTCTAACTGAACATATGAAAACATATTGCATGTCTGAAAGATGCTGGAAGCTATTTTATCTATGAATTTTAAAAGAGTAACTGTAATTTCTTACAAAATAGAGATAATTGAAAAAGTGCTGAAAAGTTATACACTGCTACGTCCCCAAGTGGTTGCATGTTAATACAGTCTAATTGGCATAATGTTTATGTGGATAGAAATGGTTTACAGTCTTTTGTCTTGGCTGTAAACACTGTTCTAACATAATTACTGGCCCTGAAATAGTGCAAACCCACTTGTAAATCTCTATAGTATTTTCTGAAGAAAATGGGCAGGACTTGTTAGCATTGTGTTATGTAAAGATCATCATGTCTTTCTTTCACTCAGTTACACTCTGAACATAAGACTCTAACCACAGCCAATATACGGTGCGTAGACTGGGGAATACTTAAGAAATCATTCTCAGATTCCTCACAGTCCCTCGGTGGGAATTGGGCACACATTTCTGCTGCGTATGACCTATTTTTCCACTGGTATCTGTCAAACCCACTGCTTCAGCTGGTGGTTTAACGCTCCAGTTTTGTAAACAAGTGGTTTTAAAGTGTTTACTGTCAGTCTGTCACATATTCTCAAGGTAGTTTCCTTAGTTTCATATTTTTGCTTATTCTTGCACTCATTTGAATATGAATGCTTATAAGGGTAATTGTTATGCAGCGCTAAATTTGTCACAATGCAATGAAATGATCCGTTCTTGTGTGAGAAAGGGGGGGCTAGGCATAATAAACCAGAGGGCTGGGTGGTTAACCACATATTGAGCGCATAGGCAGTTTATTTGAAATGTTGGGTTTTGTTTTTAGGCTTCCCCAATTAGTTTGTCTGTGGATGACAAAAACAACAGGCTTCTAGGACTGCAAGGTTTGCAAATTGAATCAAAATTGCTACTTGAATGGTCCCATTAACAAATCGTAAAAGCTGTGCTTATTTAAAGGTCTTCTAAACCTGCAAAGTCTTTTAGTTTAGATGATATTTTGCAATGCATTTGATTTTCAAAAGATTTTTGTTTGTTAGCTACTGAAAACAGAAACACATCTAATTACATTTGCATTTGTTGGCTATAAAGGTCCTGTGTAGAGTGTTTTCTTGGCTGCTGGTGAAAGACAGTTGTGACTGTGATTTATGTGACTACAGAAGATGGGAGGGAAGATGGGAGGGTCTCTTCTGATGGAGTGATGGAGGAGTTAAGTTTCTTTACTGGTTCTCCCTGAAAGCTGAGGCCTGACTGGACCCATCTCACTGCTACACTTGTGTTTGGACTAACTGCCAAAGTTACATTACATTAAACTTACTGCAACCCTGGTGTATTAGAAAGTGAAATATCACATAGTATATAGATAGTACAGGGTCAAGTTCCAGGGATACCAAACAGCTGCAAGCAGAAAATGTGATTGAATAAATGAACAATTATAATTTATGGGAACAAATGATTTTTTTAATTTATTTTTTGCTTTGATTCTATTGAATGTTGTGGCCCAAACATTTTTTTTTCACTGCCAATTACAAGATGCAGTGCCACTGGCTTTTTAAACAGCAACAGGGCAGGTCCTTTAGTTTTCATCACGATTCAGCACATACATACAAACAGCACCATGTTGCACTGTGTCACATCACCCTACAGTTAAAATGGTATCAAAATTCTATTGAACTTTAATATTTTTTTTCCTTATAAGTGGAATCTAAACAATGACTTCATGCTCTGGCAAGCTAAAGTTAGATCTCAGTTTATTAGAAATATGTATATGTAAAATGCTATAGTTCATTTGTCAGCATTTCCCTGTATGCATATTAAGTTGGTATCGACTGAGCTATATTATATTAACAGTGTTTCTGAGGACAGTCTATCCTCCTCATATTGTGGAAACCTTATTAAATATTAATCATGTTAAAATTGCACTAATCCGAGCTTTACATATACTGCTGAGGAGGCAGTTTCACCATCTGCTCTTATTGTATAGAAGATTATTAGGACATTAATTAGGACATCACAATATACTGCAGAAAATAAATATTCCTGCATTATTAGAAGAATTTACAGTATGCAATGTTTTGTTTCTTAATGTGTGTATTGGCACTGTAAAAAGTTGTAAAAATAAAAACATGTCCAATGCACAATGAAATTTTAGGTTGGCTCTGGTAAAGTAATTTGTGCAATTTTTGACTGCTCAAAATATCTAAACAGAATCCAAATATTGTGCATTGTATTAAATTTTATTAAATTATGTCTATGATGAATATGCCTGTCTTCAGTATTGCAAAAACTACTATTTCAAGGACTTTTCCCCATTCAAACGTTATAATATTTTGATTGAAATTGTTAATGACAACAGTCCTAATTTCTCATCATTCTGAAAACTATGCATATAAATTAACTGTGTTTTCTTTGTCTGATAGAAATCCGTAACCAGCTGGTGGAGCAGTTCAAATGCCTGGAGCAGCAGTCGGAGTCACGGATCCAGCTCCTCCAGGATCTGCAGGAATTCTTCCGACGTAAAGCTGAGATTGAGTTGGAGTATTCCCGCAGTCTGGACAAACTGGCTGAGAGGTTCTCCTCCAAGATCCGCAGCTCCAGAGAACACCAGCAGTTCAAGTGAGAGTTTTTTTGCTCCCTTTAAACATATTATGCTGCATATTGTTCAGACTTTAGACATATTATACTAAATCAACTTTTAAGAAGTTTTAATTACATTGTAATTGCTTTCACTTCTATATTTAGAGTGATTCATACATGTCTGTTTAATCCTTATTACACCATTAGTTACAATATTCCAGTTTTACACTGCTATGTACTTACTTTTTTCTTGTTTGGTTTGTTCGATTTATTTTGCTTAGTCTGTGATACACGTAGGAAGTAGTGTAGGTCAGCCATTTTGCTTGAATGGCAACTAGCCATAGGTGATGGCTCTTTGTTGAGATAGCGTATACAGTGATGTACCGTCCTTTTGCACAACTCTGATATTGCTAGTTTATGTTGTCACAGAAATCAATACACAGAGACTAAAACTACTATTCTAAATTGGTATCAAAGCTAAATACTTGAACAAGTGTCAATACTCAAACTCATCACATGAATAGCATCCTGAATAGTTTTAGAATGATCTCGCTAGAACTGGTGTACAACTACTTGGCAATATTAAGGAATTTACTCTTTTGTGTGATATTATATTGATGATATTATGATATTATATTGTCTAAAAATATTGACTGTGTGGTATTGTGGCCTTTTTCTTGTATTTGTTATATGTTAAAAAATGACAGTAAGTGCGGTGACCACATTATATAGCTGTTAATGGAGTCTGATCAGGGGTTCCTATAAAACCTGAACATGGTCATATTTGAACCAGCTCTGACCCACTTCTCCACCTCCTCTGAAATGTACTGTTAACATTTCCCATTAGTACTCGACCCATGCAGTGTGTGAAATCCAGCTCTGCATGCTCCCAAAACGCCTGTGCTCCGGGGGACAGGCAACGCTTCGTTCAGCCTGGAAACAGAAGAAATCTCCCACTGTTTGCATGTAGTGTGTGCGGCTGAATATTCCTTATACTATGAGGACCTAGTTCCCTCAAGTAGAAACTAAAGTTGTTATAAACTAGGGTTGGACTGTGTGTTTGTCATGGACTTGTTAATTAGGTGCAGCTGTATGGCTCCAAACTTGGCTGTTACTTCAGTGTTTTGCTATTTTACTTAACCTTTGGCCAGTGAAGCTGATCTTGTTCACACACTAACAATAGCATAACTAGTCTAGTCAGGCAGACTTTCTCACTTCACTGTGTGCATTATTATTAGGCAAGTTGTATTTAAACTCCCCCCACTGCGTGGGGATTTTGACCATAACATGATTTTTATGCATATCCTCCTAGTCCAAGCTGTATAAACTTGAATTGTTATTGGAGTTAAGCATATCTGGTGTATGATGTGTATTTGTCTAAAGAGGGATGGTGTGGGCTAAGGATATCAATATCCTATATCAAGGTGTGCAGAATTATTAGGTAGTTTCTTTTCTTCAGACAAAATGGGCCAATAAAGAGATTTAACTGTCTCTGAAAAGTCAAAAATTGTAAAAAGTCTTTCAGAGGGATGCAGCACTCTTGAAATTGCAAAGATATTGGGGCATGATCACAGAACCATCAAATGTTTTGTTGAAAATAGTCAACAGTATCACAAGAAATGTGTTGAGAAAAAAGATGCAAATTAAGTGCAAGAGATTTGAGAAGAATCAAACATGAAGCTACCTATTATCCTCCAGTGCTGTCAGATTCAAGAACTGCAACCTACCTGGAGTGCCCAGAAGTACAAGATGTTCAGTGCTCAGAGACATGGCCAAGGTGAGGAAGGCTGAAACCCGACCACCACTGAACAAGAAACATACGCTGAAACGTCAAGTCTGAACCAAACCCTACTGCTACTTTTTACAAGACAAGAGGACTGTGCTTTTCATGCAATGCTCCAACACATGCATCGAAGTACTTAACTGCATGGCTGGCCAGTAAAGGCCTTAAAGAATGCTGCCATGGCCCCCTTCCTCACCTGACCTGCTGTTGCACAAAAAAAACTGATCGTCAACAAATCAAGAAATTAACTGTGTCTATGAATGGAAGGCTTATGACCATTATTGAGAAGAAGGGTGGCTATATTGTTGCTATATTATTATTTTTTACTTATTTATTTTTTAATGTCAGAATTATTTATTTGTAAATTTTGAGTTGTTTACTATTCTGACAGATGAAAATAAACAAGTGAGAATGAAAAATTTAAATTTTTCATTTAGTTGCTATAATAATTCTGCAAATTAATAAATACAATTAATCCTCCTAAATTAACTTGCCTAAAAAGTATTCACACAATTTCTGGCTTGACTACTATCCCAAGGGAGCATGGAAAACACCAATACGCACTTGGATATAGTGCTACTTATTGTCTGTATGTGTCTATAATGTAATATAACTACAGATACATAAGTGCTAAGCAGACAGGCTTTAGAGGAAATGAAGTGCTAATATGATCTGAGAGCATAACCACCAGTGCCTTGATGTTCTTGCTTTTCTTATTATAAACAGATTTCATCATGATAATTCAAATTTTAGTTACTTAAAATTCAAATAAAATCCTCTTAATAGGGCATGTATGGGCCAAGAAATTATGTAATTAAGGAATAAGGATGATTGAAAGCCATAAGGGATCTGTAAATAAACAAATGAGTTTCAGGGGATTCAATATAATTGTAATATTTGAAAGAACAGGATAGATTAGACATGTATTTAGTATTTATGTCTAAAATAGCTGGTCACACATATTTAGTATGAGTACATATTTTTAATATTCTAAGGTATGCTCTGTCTTCAAACTAATCATATTCACAAGATTCAGTAAAATACTGTACATTACATTGTGCTGTAGAGGAAAGTCAAGTGTGCATCTAAAATAAGAACTGCTCCTCTGGTACACATTTGTCTTTGTCTACTGAAAACATTACACTGAGAACAAAATGCAGAAAACAATATAAAGCTTTCCTCACTCCACAATAACTTGGATTATGATTTGAAACTTTTTTACAATTTACCCACCCACTTTACAGATTTTGTGCTGCTTTCTGAGCGAATACTCTTGCACTATGAGAAAGATAGGGCACCAGGACACACTTCCATATGCACTGGATGTCTGCCTACAGTTTCTTGGCCTGACTAGAGCAGTGCAGATTCATTAGCAAGCTCCCTGCCTTTGTGATTTACAGCTACTGCAGCTACGACTAACCCACTGTGCACTACACAAACAGGCACACAAGCACACACACCTCTCTCACTCCGATTGGACACATTATAACGAATCACAGGAGAGCTCCTAACTGCACTTACTGGACACATTAAAATCAGGCACCACTTACTTTCCTTACCTGGTCCGGAGAGATGGTGGCTAACTTAATTTGAGTTGTGGGGCAGACATTTTAAAGAGTATCATTGGGATTCATAATGCAGTTTATTGAATTAGACCCTACTGCACAGACAAATGCAGGTGTAGCAGCAGCTGCTCATGCAATATTAAAAAGAATGGGGACTAAATACAACTTTATGGAGACACACATACAGATCCTTCTGAGAGTTAATATTACAATATAATTTAGTTGACTGGCTGGATCCACCATATGATAAATATCTATTTAAGAATGTACTGAATGTTGTGTCTTTTGGTGTCGGACATGTTAGTTTTGACTGTTTCTTACTAATTTCTACTATTACAACTCTTGAATGAAGAAACTTCATGCCACACTGTGGAACATTTCTCAAACAAATGCTAGCAAGTCTTAACTAAAAGACTTACCCCCTACTCCACACTGGTAATGCTATTTCTGCTACAGTTGATTTAAATAGTTACAAGTTGGTTCTGTGGATAGGCGAGCTCAGTCACAGTAAGCTTGCATGTTTTCATACTTGTCCTCAAATAAATTGCAAGCCACCTACCAAACATGAACATTCCTAATTTGCATTTGGGGCCAAATGAAACCAACTGTTTGATGATGCACCACAATAAGTGTTTTTGTGGTGGACTTCACAATGATGTGCATGAAAAACTCTTAGCAGATGCCTCTTTTGTGTGACCTGGCCCCAAACTCCAGCTGCTGCTTTTTCAGTGCCACTGTGTTGTTTAAGCCTCTCCACTCTGTGATGGTACAAGGGTCAAGGGTCAAAGGTCACAACATATCTCATAGTTGAACGCAGCACTTAATGTCCACAACAGCTATCTTTGTTATCTTGTGTGTGTGTGTTTGTGTGTGTGTGTGCGCATTGCGTGCATGTGTGTGTGTGTGTGTGTGTGTGTATGTGAGACAGTACATTCACCGCTTAGCACTGATCTTGTGTCCCATTCACTGCCTTTGTTCTGGGCTGGGTCCATGCAGCTGGTTGCTATCAAATGCTGGCAGAGTGTTTTCATGCAAGGAAGAAATGATGTGGAAGCAATGAATTTGCACAGAGCAGATAGGAGCTGCGTGTGGCCATTTTGGATGTGGGAATAAAGGACCTAAAGAACACAGCGCTGTTCAGAGACAGTCTTGGATGCTTTATTTGGTTTAGCTTTTAAATACTAATAAAATGGTAATTGATTACATTTCTACAGCACTTTTCTACCTACAAGGCACTCAAAGCACTTTACATCAAGGAACCACTCAACCATTCAACACACATTCATACACCAGTATGCACAGACACTGGTGAGACATGTTAAGTGTTTTGCTCTAGGACTCAACAATATTCATCTGTGAAAGATTTGAACCGCCAATCTTCAAATGTTAACACGATTACCACCACCTGAGCAACTGTATATATGTTTATGTAAAAAGACAGACTAGCAGAAGACTGTGCTGCATAAAAAGCTGGTATATCAAAAATGTATTTCAATGTAAAATTATTTGCTTCAAAATCTGCATCAGGAGTCAGACTTCCCCTTTAATCAACTTTGAATGATAAAATGCTCCTCCGTTTATTACAGGATGAAGTATGTGGAATAAGATCTAACACTGTTGCACTTCCTCCTCTGATCTACTCTGCATACTAATCATATCCTGTGCTGTGTATAGATACAGACACAGAGTCCCATGCTAACAGATGCTTTGAAGAAACACATGAGAAGTCGAGCTATAAAGACAAGTGGAGGGAGAGAATATGACGTGAATAGTAATATAGATTGTAGCAGTCTCTTCTAATTATGTTATTTTTTTTAAAGACTGGAACATTTATTATTCTATGACATGCATCCCATTAATTTGAGTATGTATTGTTTGTTGGGTAATATTTGGTACATTGGCCTACACAAAATTCATATATAAATAGATAAATTTATGCATTCTTCAAAGTATAACAAATATAATGAAGGATTACACCAACTTGATTTTTAAATATAGAGATGATGAAGATGATTATTGTTATCATTATTATTATACAATTTTCATATGTTAGGAGTTGATTAATGAGGTCTATATCGATTTGAACACAATATATAACATATCCTTTACACTATTTTAGGTCACAATTTAAGGATTTTCCCCCTGTGAAATAGATATGAAGCGCTCATTTACATGTTTTCTGGGTCAGTGTTTGTAAACAGGTCTTACCCAATGCCCCAGTTTCATATAGATTTTTCCCCCTCCACTGTTATCTGGCTTTTACAATTGACTGCGAAATGTACATTCACTGAAAACATGTTGGATAATTACATTAAATATGTCTAAGTATTTTTATATTTTCTGACCAGATATGAGTAGGGTGATATTGACAAAATGATATCACACCCTTGTTTGACCACATTTTAACCTGTTAACACCCACCTAATTTGGTCTCTGCACAACGGTAACACATATCCAAGTGCCAAAGCTTATTAAAAGAAAAATACAAAATAATAAAGGCTATAACTTGGGCATACTTCATCCTAGACATTGCATTGTTGGCTCACTACACCCACTGCTGAACTTGTTGGCAACAACTGTGTAAAATTTCAAACCTCTAGGCCCAAGGGTTTGGATGCTGTGACCCTTTTTTGTAAAAATATGTCAATTCGGCACAAGTGTCCAAATATGTACCAGATGTTCCAAACTGTAATAAGATGTAATGTATAATAAATAAATCTTCTTCTGAACTTTAGGCATGTTTTCTTAAGATAAAAAACTAAAACAAGCCCAAAAATGTCTCTCCAGATGCCTCTGGTGCCCCCCACCAGTGTCTGTGCGTAAGAGCAAGTCAGAGGCTGTCCTCAGGCCGGTGCGTGCTGATTTCCTCTCTTACTACAGCACCTCTGCCCCACATGGGGCCCACCGCCGAAATTGTGAAAGAACCAATGACTGAAGAGCTTTTGCCGTGCAGCCCTTGCTCGGAGACGGGTAATACGCCGCTAACTGGACGTGCTCGTTTTGTTCTGCGGGATGTGAGCGTCACCCCAAATGGATCCTTTCGTGGATACTCTCATTTTGTAGCTTACAGTCTGAAGAAAACAAACATACCCAACACCGCTAGGCTAAAGCTAAGCTAAGCTAGGCTAGTGAATGAGAAGGGGCAGGAATGTTTTCATGCGTCGCTCATCCATTCAGACAAACGCAGACTTTCTGGATTATTTCTCTACATGGAATTATTTTATGAAAAAAACAACTGGATATTCTTTTTCTCTGGATTGTTCTGGACTAATTGAGCACAGCTATTCCTGGACTGGACCCGTTACGGACCGACAGAACTGGCTCAAAGGTAAGAAATGCGCATTGTTGTTTTGATTATTTTCGGGAATTATAAATTATGGCTCTTTGGGCTCGCTGTGTGGCATAAGATGAATGATATGGTTGTTTTACTAAGGAATTAAGCTTTCAAACGATGTATAGCATGTCAATAGTGGAAAAATAAGAACGGTGAATATCTGGCTTGACTTTTTAATGTTGTGTAATCACCCGGGGGCGGGCGGGTGCCTTTTGAAATAACCTTTATAATAAATTATATTCTTGATATACAAATTCTTCATATCTCCAAAACTACAATTAAGATAGTCACCATTATGTTCTTCCACCTCTTCTTGTACATGTTTTTTTGTCCTATGCATTTGATCCATCCATCATTACCCAGGGCCCTTGGGGCAACCTCGGGAGCATTGGGTCGCCACAGTACTGGCCTTGGTTAAGAACTAAATAGCAGAAGTGCTGTCTATTTTTCATTTACATTTGAAACTACAATAATGTGTATATCTGAATGTTGTTTTGAGTTTTGTTCACATTCAAATGAGCCTTTTCATAAACTGTTAATGACAAAACCTTTATATGCTATAAATGCAGGGAGGGTGGATGGGATATTGGCAACCCATACAGGTTCAGTTGTAATACCCTTTTTAAAAATGTAAGAACACAGGCTTCAGCCAGGTCCTTTAATATTCAAATGAGTTGAGCAGTTCCTGAGTTTGTTATATAGTGCAGGTAAACAGGACTGCAGTGGTCTTGCTCCTTCCACAGACTTTCAGGCCACTGCAGTAGAAGTGGTGCAGAGTGAGGGATGAGACTGTCCCCTAGGAGACTGAGACAAGAGTCTATATAAAGACCTGCACCTCTTAACCTGAGTCTATCCACAGCTCTCTCCTGCTCTGATCTCTGTGGATCAAACCATGTGCCAGACAGTACAGCACAAACTAAATAAGATCAGTGTTTTGGTGGTGGTGGTGGTGGTGTAGTGAGATCAGCTTTCACGTATGAACCATCAAGGTGGCTTATTCAGTGTAGCTGGTTCAGTGCCTGCCCAAGTCCAATTTACCCATTCTTCTACAAATAGAGGGTAGCCTATATTGTGTTTGATTCATATTAAGTGCTTACAAAAAATGTAGTCTTTTTTAATTAAAATGAGAATTCCTATCCCATTCAGCATAACTTATATTATCACACTGGGACTGTTGCGTTTTCTGTGATAAAACACATGGTAAGACATGTATGTGGTCAACCAACACCAAACAATTCATGCTTGTTGTATGAACATTTGGGTTAAGTTATTGCCATCCATGTGAGAAACAATTTCCATGGCAATCTATGACTCAAAGTTTCTACCTGCAATAAGTACATAAATAAAATAAAACAAAACAAAACAAAAGAATACAGTTCCTTTATAATAATGACACATTGTCTTGTTTTGTTTGATTTTGAATGCTAATTTGTAAAACACCTTATAATACAACCAGCAGTCCAATATTAATTTCATTAGGCTGAGTACTATTCTTGATTCCCTCTAAGGGCAGTGCTGCGAAGTCTGCTCATCTTCTTCCTCAGACACAGTGAAATCCTACACTCCACTCCCATTACCCTGTGCGTTCTTTGTCTGTTCTTTTCTGGTTTGTTGACTGATTAATGTCGTGGGCAGTTGGAGGTGATCGTGTATCTGCTTCCTGTTTGAAAAGCACCCCAGGCCGGGACCACTTTAACCAGATTAGAGCTACAATCAGGGTCCGAGATTCTCAGGATCATTATGATCACGAGTGAGGGCCTAACCTGATCAGGCCTGTCTGAACTGGGACCAAGGGCGGACCTTAGAAAGCATATTTTGTTGTGAGCAGGGAGGGAGATAAAATGGAGCTTTTAATCTAATATCTTTGCTCATAATAATCACTGTTTCTTTTTCTAAAATGACATTACACATAGATCTGCTTATTATTGATGATTGAAATATGTCTTTCCATGCAGTCACACATAGTGAACCTTATTGTGTATTCAGTATATGTTTTTGCATGTACTATTCTAAGGTTAGTGCTTTTTTAGCAAGTGTATAATGTAGTTGTGTCCTTGGGCAAGACACCACCCATCTTGTCTATGTATGAATCAGTTTGGCGTACTGGCAACCACCCTTGTTCATCAACACACCCAGGACAACTGTGGCAGCTGTTGCAGCTTTGGTGATGAAAAAAAATAATTGTGACCTGATCATGAGATGATCTAATATTTGGTGAGATTGTCATATAGTGATTAAGTGCTTTTCTCATTAATGCTGCTTTATACTCAAACACAGACACTACAAGGCCAATCACAGTTAAAATGTCACAGTTAAAACAGAAGCAGCAGATGGCTTAAGTTACTTTTTAATTTAATTTGATTTTTTGAGGCATTTTGCTTTTCCTAATGGGAATTGAATGAATAATGCAACTTAAAGGAACTTTGAGTGTTAGCTGCAGGCGGCAATGATCAGACCTCGCGTGTGCCAACGCCCCAACCCTCAAACGCCGTGCCCTGCAAGCACAAATTTTCACTTAAATTGGAGTTCATCTGTGCAAATGGGAGCTATTTGTATAAAGGCAAAATGTCATACAGTTAAATTTTTGCAGCTTTGCTACACAGACACAGTAAGACGTGTGTCATAAACCCCACCCTTTGTGATGATGTGTAATGTGTAAATTTGAGCCTGTGAATGCCTTAGGACAAGTTTGTAAAAGTATGACAAAGTTTAATACAATATTGGTGACTCCTGGTGGAGTGGACAGCGTTGGCGTAATAATATAATATAATTTACTCGTCTTGTCATGATCTCCTTCTGTTTCAAATTTCATGATTCTACATGAAATTTATCACGTCATCGTTCCAATACCCTAAGGCTAAGAGAAGCACGAGTTTTAATGTTGAGTAAATTTTCATGAGTTTTCACCACTGTTCACTAGGTGAAAAATGGGTGGGCTGGTTAAGAGGAAAACTTTCTGATACGTTGTTGAAACAATGTTGTCCCTGGTCACTACGGGCAACTCACTTCACGTCAGTTCACTTCCTGTCTACTCGCATTGCTGATTGCTACTAATAGCCCTTCGCCAGCTTCTGGTGTCGGGCTTATGCTCATCAATTTGTCTGTTTTATGTGGATTGTGATTTAACCTTGTTCGTCATTTTTGTGTGTTTTAGGAAGGACCAGCATCTCCTTTCCTCAGTGAACTGCTGGTACCTGGTCCTGAACCAGACCAGGAGGGAGAGCCGGGACCATGCCACCCTCAGTGATATCTACACCAACAACGTCATTGTACGACTGGCACAAATCTGTGAAGATGTCCTCCGTCTCTTTAAAAAGGTGATTCACTCTAGACTCATCATTCTACTGGGTAACACTTTATAATAGCTACACCTTCATTAACCCTAATAAAGCATGAAGAAAAATGTCATAATGAACAGCTAGTTTATTAAAGCAGATGTATTAAGCAAATCAACTTTTTACAGCTTTTTACCATATTATAGTTATAGTCACTATGTACGCACTCGAAGTTGCATTTATCGTGATTCATGCATATTTGAGTTTTTTCACAACCCCTGGCATACGCCCAGTGCTCTGTACTTACTTTGTTCTACAATTTTATTTTTCTATGTGATACACATGGTATTCAGCAGTGCTGCATAGTCATTTTGGTTAAAAAAAAAAAATCTGCTGCTCGCCAGCGTGATCTGTAGCTGTCCATTGGAGGTGTGACGACATTTATGGTGGGGTCAGCTGCCATTCAGCACCGCAGTTTTGTAATGTGGAACTCAGCAGACTTGTTTCTGTTATTAAGTTTTAGATAAATATTACAATTTAAAAGTTCTAAATTATAACATAATTATCACCGGGTGTTATAGATTATAACTATATAGCAGACACAAGCACAATATGTGTTCTTTGATTGAATGATTCAGAATGATTCAGGCTAACTAAATATTTAATATCCTAATCATAACCCTTAGTGAAGTTACTAAGCCTGGTTCATATACATTTTTGTTCATTATTGAATGAAGTCTTTCTTTATACTTTATTATGGCTGTAAATTGTGTAGTTATTATATGATTATAAAGTGTTCTGTGCCAACTCAACAAGAGTTTTCTTACCAAAGTTCCTCTTGTTTTAAAAAGTAATAATTAACCTGATATTAAAACCCCAGTGCCAGCTGAACAGTTGGAGCTTTGTCTTGGCACACATGGACATTGTAGGATATTCATTTGATTCAGTTTGGCCTGAAGACAGAAATGGTGTGAAACAGACTCCTCTTACCCAAACACGAGCTGCTCTTATGTCGTGGGATGTTTGCTTGGCTCATTGTCAGGACATAGCAGAGGTGACTGAGGGCTACACAAACATCACTATTTTCACCTTCACAATGTTTTGTAGGTGTACTCTCTAAGCACAGACTTCATTCATAGTTGTCCAATGTGTAAGAAGCACTAAACAGTTGTATTAGTGCTTGTAGCAATGCCAGTGTGATTGAGAACTTGAGCCAGAATAATTTTATTGCTACTGTCCCAAGTACTCCTGCTGCTACTCGGTCGCATTGTGGGAATATCATCATCATCTGTTAATTACCCTTTATTGTTTGTACTTTTATATCCAACTTTTACTGACTTGCTGAAGGTTCATTAGATTATTAGTTGTTAGTTTAATATATCCCTGCATATTTAGGCGTTTAGGAGTTCTTCTCTCAAACAGAAAACACTCTGTTCCACCTTGTGATGTTATTTGGTAATAAAGGAAGTGCACCACTGTGTTTTTAAACTCAATTCACCTTCATTTGGATAATTTCAGTCCTGGAATTGCCCATGTCTACTGAACAAAAGGTAAAAGATAGCTGTTAACTCAAAAACTCTAGCTTCATGACATCAGAAGGTGAAACAGAGCATTTTGAGCTTCAGAGATGTAGGCAGACTAATAATAAAGGGTTACTCAAACATGTGTGAATGAAACAAAGGACAACTCAGGTGTGAAGTAGTAGCATTATAACTTAAGCTCACAAGAATACATTTTGCCGAATAAGACCTTTAGTTTTGTGCCTTATACTAGTGAAAATTCCAATGGCCACCTCAAAAAGACCACTCCAAATTCTGGATGCTATTGCTGATATTGTTGTAAATGTAATGGGCATAACCTGTGCTAAAATACCAATGGCATTTTGATGTGTAAAAGATTAGCCCATATTTTAGAATCAAAATCTGATCTTTGAGTAGTTTAGATGCATCCTTTCTGCCAGGAACAATAGTCCCACAAATATTGTTGGGTGTTCTGCTAACTTAGTGATTTAACTGTTATACCGAATACGATGAAATCCCTAAATGTAATAAATGCTCTTGAATATAAGGCAGTAGTGATGGTTACAGGCTGTTGCATCACATAGTGTTCCCCTTCGCCTTTGCGCCAATCTCTGCAGTGAGTATGTCCACACACACATAAAATAGATACTCAAATAAGATACATGTTCCCTGGGTCTCCCTCATTTAACACATTCATTCCACTGTTCTGATGCCCTCTGAAAAGCATTCACAGTCAACAAAGCAGACAGCACAGCGCCCTTAGTCCAATCTCGCTTCAAATTTTTACTGCCAAAGTATGAGTCACCATCAGCACGTGCTAGCATGGACAACAGGGTGTGTGCTGTTGGACTTTCATCTGCCTATAAATCCCTTTCAGTGCTGGGTGGTTGCATGTTTGAACTGTTCATTTAACCTTTGTTTTCAGTTGTTTTTAGCCTTCAGTGATGCCCGGTCTTATTGATGTGAATAAAAATTATACCAAGATAAAAATTGATTACTCATAAGCAACCACCGGCATGCATCAAGTCCAGGCATTGCTGCATTCTAGAGATGAATCTGTCTGTGCTTTGCCATATTAATATTTCAACCTGAAACACCTCTTTATTTGGACCTTTTAGATTGGGTCAGTTGTGGGTCAGATAAGCTTAAATTAGATAGTTTTGATGTCACACAATATAACTTAACAGAGGTCACCATTGGAAACATGACATTTGTGACATCTGTTTGATAGTAGAATACAAATGGAGGATAAAAGACATTTCTCTCAATTTGAACCTGGTTTTGGACTTTATGTCTATCAATAGTGGGTAGTACCACCACAGTACAGAGAAGTTTTCAGACACTGTACTGTAACAATACTCTTCCCTGAATAAAAGTTTTGGTTTCTCTTCCCACTATGACCAAGTCTTCAAGTTAAACAGCTTGATGGTATCAATCTTAAATTACTTGAACATTTGTGTTTTCTTGCACCGCTCTTCCAGATAATTATTTTGTTTTTCTCATTGTTCTTGTCTTTTCTTTTCTTTTGAAAATACCAGATTTTGTGGATTATTCAATGTTTTTAGTCATTACAATTACATTAACTTTGAACTACGATCAGATAAGAGAGGCTTTGTTCATCCCACAATGGGAAAATGTCAATGTTGTAACTCAAAGTACAAGAACAGCAAAATAATAAAAAAAAAGAAAAAAAAGCAGAAATCCAGAAAAAGATAAATATTTAAAAATAGACCCTAACTCTTAACTCTAACCAAACTAACTAATGTGTAAATCAGATGTTAAGTCTAGGCAGTTACTCCTTTTATAACTCTTACTTCAGTAGTCATTTGTTCAAATACTTTTGAAGTCTCACCTGAGTAATTGCTTAAACCACTTGTACTTTTACTTAGTAATATTATGTTGAAGTAACAGTTCTCTTTCTTGTACAGTTTTGGCCTAGTTGAGTACATCTGCATTGTTTTCTACTATATCTTTATTGAAGCTGGTGTTCATTAATTATCCTCAGGCCTCTGTGCTAACGTGGAGGAAAGTGGCTCTCTCACTGATTCCTCAAACCCATATTGTTATCATGTAACCTCTGTCAAGCTCAGCAGCTCTTGTCAGTCTAACAAAGTGTGTCTTCATTATCCATCATGCCATCTGTTTCTGTCTACTGCTGCGCTTACATGCTGAAGTTATTGCAGCCTGTCTCCTCTCTCACTCTGTGAACCATATTATTTAATACATTTAGATTTGACCATTATTCTGATGAGATACACTCTATTCTCTTTGATTCACCATTGGTTTTTAATTATGTCATTAGTATATTAGATAATCATGAACCACAAGCTGACAAAAAGGCTTTCACATATCTTAACATTCAGAAACATTCATATATACAGTATACTACAAGGTGCCTCATAATTTGCTGAAATCTTTGTTTATCTTTTTCAGAGCAAAGAAATTGGAATACAAATGCATGAAGAGCTAGTGAAAGTGACCAATGAACTCTATACTGTAAGTATTCCACCTCTTTGCCTCACCTAATACCATATCAGTATTATAAAGCTGCACTGCATAACTTTTCTAATGCAGGATCAGCCACTAACTTGTCTTCGCAGATATGTAAAGGCTTTGTGTGGAATTGTCTACAATATGACATTATACATGTCTGCATTTCTTTAGTTAAAGGTTGATACATTACTCAGACTTTTAACCTGACTTGGAGGTGTCACTTCCTGGTATTCATGCAGACAAATGTGTTGCCATACATTTTATGCAAAGCAAAAGCATCTCCACGGAGACAAGCAAGTGGCAGACCCTTCATCAGCAAAGTTATTGTTTGTATAATCATTATAGCTTTAATGGAGTAGTTTTAGTGAAGTAGGTCAGAATTCAGGAACCTCAAGTCAAGTCAACTTGCACAATACCTGTTGCTTTAAAACATACTTGATTGTTTAGCATTTTTTAATCTGTTTTTGATCACATAATTTGAGATATTTACACTGACACCATCAGCATGCATACTGTCATATCATGCATGCTCTTTTCTAGTTTATATTTCGGTTTGTCTTCTGCACCACTGTTAGCCTCCCGTACAATAAAAGTACAAAATGTTCTTGATCTCTGCCACTATTGTGAAACATGTCTCCGTGTGCGTTTGGATTTGTTAGCCAGCAGTGAGCTATAGAAAAACCTCTAAAAGCTTGTGGTTTTTGGTGTCTTTATCCTCCTGCTGTAAACAGCTTCCTGCGGCTGCTTTCCATATATTATAATATGAAAAGAGAGTGTGGGAGTGGGCTTCAAGAAGCAGAATTTGAACAAATACAAATAGATTTTTGTGAAATCAGGGCATTTAACAGTACAGCCTTGTATGGTTGCGTCCGACAGCAAAAGGTCTTAACACAGACATTGTGCACTGATTTGCATATTATTGGAATATGAATGTCCAGGCCTATGGGACAAAATAGAAAATACTGTCTTGTGTCTTACTCCCTACCACTGGCAAGTAAAGTCAGTGAGACTTTTAAATTATTTTTAAAATTATTTCTTAGATTGAGCTATAATTGTTTGGTAAAGGTGTACTATGCAACTTTCCTTATTGAGCGGGCTTGGCTTTCACACATCTAACTTGGCCTGATGGCGTCACCTGCTTGTCTATATGGGGATAGGTCAGTAAAATATCATACTGAAACATTACAGGCAAAGCAATAACATCTCCATGGAAACAAGCACATGGCGGCCAAATAACATCTTCCAGTCAGAAAAGGGCATTTATAATAAACTACTAGATCAAGCAAGTTTATACAGGAGCTTTTCTATTATCTTATTATACTGCATTTTGTCATAAATATTTACAGTGTCTTCTTTGTGCTTTAATATTAATTTAAGTTTATTTACCACTAGTATGATGTTGGCAGTATCATTCTTGCAGATGTGGCTGGATGCAATGCAGATATTCATACACTTTACACTATAGGTCTCTGTTATAGGTGGCTGTTTTCAGGTCCTGTCCCCAGTCAGTGTTAAATCAGGACAAAGAGGTTTGTCTGGATGGGCTCCAGGCTACTTCAGCAGTCTTGTGCCCCCTGAAGAGCCGTGTGATGGAGGACTGCATGTGATTTATTCATCAGTGCAGTCTGATGAGAGTGCGATGAGCAAAGGGCAGAGCTGGCACTGGCCGCTGCTTGTGCCATCTGTACATTTGGATTTGGCAACCTTTGAATCCTTTAGGGAGCGTGGGAGTGATATAAGGCATAATGGGTTTGTTTAAGCTCCATGTTTGTGCTGGCCTTGTAAAATGTATTTGCTTTTGCTCAGCATCTTGTATATCTTTATCTATTTTAATACTGTTACTGTTTTGTTGCATTTTAGTGTTAACAAAGATTAAGCAATGTGATCTTCTGCTCCTCTCTGCAGCGACTCATCTGACTCATAGAGTTCAGTAATTTGCATTATAACTACATACTGATGTTTCTCTCTAATTTATAAAACCTTGTGACTAAAGCAAAAGTGTAACCTGCTGTTATGTATTTGAATTAAGAGTGGCCTGGAATACAAAGTAAGAGTCTAGTTTCAGTGTAGTTACACATACTTTACAATTTTAACTTAATAAAATAGCCTAAATTCCCTGACTAACATTTACTACAAAAGGTTCTTAGGGTTTAGGTACAAGTAAACTTTTTGATCCTTGTACCACAATTATTTTCTGGAACTAGACAGAAACATTGATTATTGTGTTTGAGTGGCCAAGCCCCATGTGAGGACTCACTGAACTGTGTTCACATACAGAGGCACTTTCATCATAATGCAATCAGAGGATTAAGTAACTGCTACAAGCCCTCTAATGCTATAACCCAGTGTCTCTTTGCTGTAGCCACTAACCTTCTGCTGACCCAGCACTCCCTGTTGGCTGAGTTCACTGCCTCATGACTGCTGCTGCATCAGAGTGTGACCCCCCGGAAATACTTTAATCAATATCACAGCCTCATACTGGGGATTGCCTTTGGTATTCGCAGTCATTTTTCCAGTTGATATATTGGTTGGTATATTTGTCTCTCTGTGCCTTCTCAATGAGACAACTCTTCTGAAGCCTCAGCTCAAACTCAAGCTTTAAATTGGGACCCAAACTGAGGCAGAACAAGAATCCTGTGTTAATTTCCGGCTGCAGTGACCTAATAACCCACTGGGATCGATATCTTGTTTTGATGTCTCCTCCTCTGTCTGGCATACAGTACTATGAAAAATATTATTCTTATTTATTTATTTATTTTTTTAATCAAGGATAGGCTTTAGTTACAAATTAAAGAACAAAAAAATATAATCAATACACACCCAGTAAGACTTCCACTTCATTCAGACACCAGTCCTATCTCACAATAAAAATACACTTCTCTTAAATGGTTCATAGCAATGTGCAATGTTGAAGGAAAAGCAAACTTTACTCCCAAGATGCTTTGAAAAGCCACAATTAAAAGTCTTATATCTGAGGTATGCTTCAATATCCCAGGGCTTTACTCGGTAAGCTGAAACCCTTATGAGAGTTACTCTTGCTGAAAATTACCTGTTCTTACCCTACAGTCAAATGTCTCTGTGCTGGATTAAAACCGCACACATTTTAGTAGGAATTATATAAACACTTGTAAGCCTGAGAGATGCATTCAGTAGTGCATTCACCTGAGTCAGTAAACTGGTGTTGACTTTGTTCTTGACAGTACAATTTGACTGTGGCTTAGTGCTTGTTTGAGCAATAATAAGGACAGTAGCTGTATTGAATTAGCATCCACTGCTGTTTGAAGGAGACAGATTAATGTGTACATTGACCAATGTTGTGTTGAAACTTACTAGACTTGTTAGGGAAATTAAATATGCTATTAAGACTATGGACCATATTAATATTGGTGGCCATACCGGCTTGTCAAAGCCTGATACCGTCAGATCTCAGAAGCTAAGCAGGGCCGGGCCTGGTTAGTACTTGGATGGGAGACCACTGGGAATTCCAGGTGCCACAGTGGGGCGCCAGTGGCAAAAACTGTCGTAGTGTCCTTAGGCAAGGCACAGCATCCACATTGCCTAGTATGAAAGTGGTGTGTGCGTGAATGGTGGTGGTGGTCGGAGGGGCCGATGGTGCAGATTGGCAGCCTTGCTTCCATCAGTCTCCCCCAGGGCAGCTGTGGCTACAATAGTAGTTTACCACCACTGGGCCTGGAGTGAATGAATAATGCTCTGTAAACTGTCTTTGAGTGTCCTGAAAAGTGCTATATAAAACATGCATTATTATTATTATTATTATTATTATTTAATATGCATGATAGATTTTTTTTTGCAAGATTTGCTCTACTAAGTGGTTCTTTTATTGTCATTATTTTTGCAGCACAATTGGGGCATTTAAGATGACAAGAGTTAACTAAAAAACTAAAAAAGGGATAAACGCACTCCATATAGGTTTTCTTTTCTGCTGTTGTTCAGATAAATCCTTAATAATCCCAATCATAGAAATCTTGGTTGATTGTAGTATTTGAAAATTAAAAAATATGACATATGCCTGTAACAATAATTAATCTAAAAACTTCAAGCCATATTTCAAATGCACATTCTAATTAGCCTTTTGATGTATTGTAGCACTAAAGTTTTCCTCAATCAGGTAGTTTTCAAGTGGCTCCAAAAGGCCCCTCTGTACTATGGAAAGGTGAAGGGTCAGTGGAAGATTGCAGCTGTGAGCGCTCTAATGGTATCCACAAGTGCGGTTTAGAGAGTGTCTTGTGGAGTTAAGAGGAACCCTATGGCTTAAGAGCAGTGCTTTCTATTTGATCACAGGAAACCTAAAGGAAGAAACAAATAAATGAGTGTTTATGTTGACTCTGGCACATCCTGAAGTCTGCTTATAAATACGCTCCAAAAATGTGAGACGCTAAGCACATACTCTACCATCTGGAGTTTTTTTTTTTTTTTTTTTAACAAGAGGACGGGGGCGCTGGCTGGTGGGGTCTGGAAAAAGTTATGGTCTTAGAAGATGTATCAGTGCCGACTTGTCAACGCATCAGGGAGAAGCACTGGTGGAGCGTTCAACTCCCTCAAGTAAAAGTGACTCTAAAGGCCAAAAATAAACAGATGGATATGGAGGTGCAGGGCAGGAGAGCCACAGTAAAGAGAGATGAGCTGAGCGAGTGATGATAGTTTGACAGATAACAGACCACACACTGACTACACTGGGTCATATTCAAGATATACAGTGGAGACGTGATTATAGGGTTTTAGTAAAAATATACAAAATGATGGAAGAAGGCTTCATATAGAGGAATGTAGTGGAAGTGGGTTCCTGGTGTCTTTACATTACACACAAAACATTTGGAAATCACATCAGTGAGATCCAGCTATAGATTTCTATATAGATATAGTGAAATATATAACCAGTGTTGTGTTACTAATTGCTAAAATTCAAGGGGATTCATGCTTTTAAATTACAGATTATAGATACTAAAATCAATGCAAATGCTTATCATAATAGATTACTAAATTTGTAAAAATGTTCTTCTTATTTTTTTTGTTATTTCTGTTTTCATTACATATGTCACATAACTTCATGTTTTTGTTTTTGTTTTTTGTTTTTTGTTTTTTGTTTTTTGTTTTTTGTTTTTTGTTTTTTTTTGCTTGTTTTGTTTTTTGCATTGTCTGGTATGTTCCCCAGTATAGCATGACACATATCTATCTTATTCAGTCACAGTTTTTTCTTGTTAAAAATACTCTGAAAAACTGTTGGTAGATGGTGCTAGATGTGTTTAATGACATACTGTGAAATATTATAGGTAAATAAGCAATAACATAAACTTGGAGACAAGCAGGAGACTGACCTACTGCCAGAAAAGTTACATAGTGCATCTTTATATAAGCTTATTATAAAATCAAATCAAAATCTATGGTTTGCTAGATAAATGCACCCTATATGCATTTCCATACATCCATATCCACATAGGACACAAACTTCTCCTTAACCCCTGTTTTCTGCCCCCTTCTCATGCAGGTGATGAAGACCTACCACATGTATCACACGGAGAGCATCAGCGCTGAGAGCAAACTGAAAGATGCAGAGAAGCAGGAGGAGAAACAATTCAACAAATCTGGAGATCTGAATGTTAACCTGCTCAGACATGAGGACAGGCAGCCACGACGCACTGTCCGCAAGATCGAGAAGATGAAGGAGAAGGTACCAGAGCTAGACTTGGCACCATGTTTAAAATATAGAGCTACAGAAACTGGGCTCTCTGCAGTGGATCTGCTCCTCTTTGTCAGCAGTATCCAGAGCACGCCGTGTGCTATAGGGGCACTCATGCATTTTTTATTCGTGGTCTTACATGCGGAATTTCTAAACGCAAATGAAAGTACCTGGATCTCCTGCGTGAAATAAAATCATTCAGAATTGCTATTATTCAACAGACTGTATTTGAAATAAAATGAAGCAAGAACTGAACTACTTATTGCTCAACATAGCAACATATAATGTGTTGACAAACAAAAACATGTGTTCTTGCTTGTGTTAGTAGATGGTGCAGCAGTAAACCAAAAACTGGGAACCATGTAGCTGAAGTGAAACTATGGAATGGGTCTGCCGTGGTGATTGGGGCAAAAATGCTTAATGGCAAAATATGCTATATGCTTATACTTACCAATAAGTAATGTGAGGCTGTGAACAGAAACCAACATTAACAGACAAAAAGTGTTACATATTATACTTAACAGACTAAATAGTCACTACCTAATGAGTTTTAACTTAATGTCAACCATGGTAGACAAACAAATAAGTTACAATGAAATATCTTCTTAAAACAGCATTATCCACATCACATTTGGCACATTGTTCGTATTCACATGCATTAATTTTTGTGCACAGCGCAGTCAACCCAAGTGCTGCTTAATTCCAAGTTAGAGATCACTAAAATACTTTATTATTACATGAAGTACACCACAGATTTTATATTACACTTAGGGAAAATTGGCTGTAAAGGCTGTTGAGGCTGATGGTTCTGCTGGAGGAGGATTATGGTGGCAGGCGACTAACAGAGGATACACTTTAAAAATATTTTTATTGACTTTAATGGTTAAATCTACACTGATTTTTCTACACTAATTTTCTGATCCTCTGTAATCCTATTCCATTTGACTACACACATCACTGCCACTTCTGTAAACATCACCTGCTCCTCTCTCCTCCCCAGAGACAAGCCAAGTACTCGGAGAACAAGCTCAAGTGCACCAAAGCCCGCAACGACTACCTGCTCAACCTGGCAGCAACCAACGCAGTGGTGGCAAAATACTACATTCACGACGTCTCAGACATGATCGATGTAAGTGTCAAGTTTGTTTGTTTTTATGTCTCCACCAGGACACCATGCTAGTTTAGACTCTACAGCTCTGTCACTCTCACACCATCTGCTTGGATCACAGCTTGTTAGGTTACCAAGCTGTTCCACTTGGTGCACTGAAAGTATTTGCGGTTAATTTTTCTGTATTAATTAACACATCAAGGCAACAAAGCGTGACACTGGCAAACGTTATCATCTTCTATGGAACAGTGGTTTCTACTCATTGTCCTTGGTTTATTATTTGGCGGCAACTTTGGGATCTGTTTTTTGGGACGGCTGGTGAAGTGAAATGTATTTTTTAGGGTATTAATTAGTTAATTAATTAATATTAATTATTAGTATTTAATAGGGACATTACACATGAATGACCATCAGTATGAAACAATTGTAAATATTATGGATTATAGTTACCAAATTTACATCCATAAACAACATAAGAATATGAGATTATTACAGCACAAGTTTGTCTGATGTCCCACAGCTCAGAACTGAGGGAACAGACTCGATTAATGATGACTCAGGCAGGGAGGCGTTTGACCAAGAACAAAAACAAATGTGTTAATTAAACACATTTGTTTCAACTAGGCTTATAAAAATTACATAGATGACCACTGGCTGGGTTTCAGATGACATCACAACATTGTGTATAGGTCAATAATAAGAAATACAGATACAGTTAAGTTTAAATTGCCAAATACAAATTATATGGTTCAACATTTGTGAATTTACCTTTTGGAATACCTTGTATAATCAATATTCTAAATGTCTTTCTTGTTTTGGGAGAATAACTACCGGTAATCATTTCCTAGAATCTGAAAACCAACATAACCAAGTATAACATTAATGGTGCATGTAACTTTTGGTTAAGTTAAGCTACCTGCTGGAATGTTCCACTATATCTATATCTATATATCTATATATCTATATATCTATATCTATATCTATATCTATATATATATATATATATATATATATATATAGATATATAGATATAGATATATAGATATATAGATATAGAGATATAGATAGATAGATAGATAGATATAGATATAATATAGATATATATACAATATTTCATATATATGAAGTGTCCATACTCTCTTGAAGACTGGCTGTTTTTCAATGATGTTTTTTTCTTGTCATAAAACCTTGTTAGACTAGATGCAAGTATGTTATTAAATATGTTTAATGCCATACTGTGGAACATTCTAGGCAAAGCAATAACATCACACTAACAAGCAGCTGATGTACCCTCAACCAGCTATTTATTTGACCAATACTGCCATAATGTAACAAGGTATTTGCTCATTTATTTATTTGTAAAGGGACACATATTAATAAACATTTTAAATGTAAATATTATTCATTTTCATCTTCAGTCCCTCTAATTCATAGTGTCTGTCAGTACCAACAATTCACAGTTTTAAGATACTCAAAGCTGTAGGTGCTGATCCTGTGGGTCACAAGAGGCCAGAGCACCCATGCAAATCTTTGAGTACACTCCCTGAATTTCCCCCAATCTTACAATGGGCGCTTAGTGTCTCTTGCTCCTCTCTCTCTTGAGCGCACACGCCGCCAGTCAGTCGCTTCACTCTCTTTGGGTCTGATCTTAAGACTGGGGTAACTGTATTTCCTCTTGTGTGATAATGTTAAAATCCTCCACTCTGCACAAAGCAGGGATCAGAAACAGAACTTCACTTAATGTCCTATAGGTCAAAACGAACACTATTCACTCAAACAGGAACCAGAACAGTCTACTGGGGACATTCAGAGCCAGGACACCAGAGAAAGCGAGATGAGGATGTGACTAAGTCCGAACAGACAACTCGGTGACAAAGCCCCGCATGTGTTCCGCCTCTATAACATAGGGGAGCACACGAAAAACACATAAAAAGTGAAATGTGTTGTGTGCATGTGAACAAACATAAATCAGTGCCTATGCTCAAAGCCATAAACTTTGTGTTCCTCCTATGATCCTGCTTCCTCTTAATCAATGTGGAAGGTTAAAGAAAGCATTAAGAGTGACATTAAAAGAGGCTTTGTTCTGTGAGATGTCAAAACACTTCTCATATTCATATTTAGTACTCCGAAAGGTTGTCTGAAGAACTTCCTTTTTTTTTCCAGATATATTTTTATTCGTATTTTCCAGAACAATACAATACCCATTTTAATACAATCAGTACAAATTACTTTGTTCCATTTTTTCTTACATATAACAACGAGAACATCACAAAACCAAACAATAAGAAAAGATAAAAAATAAATAATAGCATTTAAACAAGGGCCTTAAAACATAGCTTCTCTTTATACAGTTTATTCTTTAATTTGAATTCAACTCCGTAGCAGCAGGGGATTAAAAAATTTGTTGTATCTTCTGTTAGAGTGAAGTTCTTGGCAAAGTCAATTAAAGGACCCCAAATCTTTTCAAATATTTGTTGTTTGGACTTACGAATATAAGTTATTCTTTCCAAGGGTAAGCTGGACAGCACATGTTTTAACCACTGGGTGGTATTAGGTCCATTAGTATTTTTCCAGTTTAAGGCTATGCATCTTTTTGCTATCAGTGAACAATAGTCAATAAATGTGCACTGTTCTTTACTGAGTGTGTGTTTTTTCGGGTATAATGCCATAATAAACAACCCGGAATTGAATTCTATCCGTTTTGATATAATTTTTTCAATTAGATTCTTTATTCTCACTATTCTTACATGATTATTTTCATTGTCTATAAGGGTGACTATTGATATTGATATTCAGACGATATTGTCAAGAGAAATGTGTTAAAAGTATCAAGCAAATGTGAAGTGGCTGTAAAATCACCCAGAAAAAAAGATGGATCTGGTATCAGTTAATCCGATACCCTGGTTGGTCTTTTAATTGGACCAGCTCGTAAATAAGACTACTTACAGCCTGACTTAAAACGTCTCATAAGTTAATATTGGATATCGACAGATACAAGTCAGTCGATATCAGAACTGAAAAACCTGATCGGTGCATCCTTAATCACTCAAACTGCATATCTTCAAAACAACATTCATACAATATTATCCATTTTTTATATTTTGTCTACCTCTAAGTGTGTCCATGTTGTAAACAGTAGCTTTATTCATAGGTTTCTTTTGGCCATGGCTACACATTGTGCAAAAAGACCCATTTGTTTTTTGTGTGTGATCTCGATGCAGTTTTCAATTTGAAACGCCACCAGAGGATTATTTATGAGAGAAATGGCGAACAAGGCAAGTCATTCTGAGCCTAAAGTCGCTGTATTGGCACCTTCACGGAGCTTTAATGGACTGAGTGTCTGAGACCTGAGAGACGCATGACGTTCAGTATCCGCCCGAGCCTGAGGAGGAGGATTTGTGTGCTCTAAGTTCAGGCTTGTATGGGCAGGACACTGAAGGACATGGCACCTTCATAGAGGGAATTACTCATCTTTCTACATAAAAAAAAAGCCAAACCCAGCTGTTTGTATTGTTAGTAGTCAATAAGACAAATGTACTTACTTAAGGCAATATATTGAATTATCAATAATGTGAATGTTGTTTGAAGATGAGGTATAAAGTGACATTTCAGCACTTTTTCACATTTGTTATTTAAACCTCAAGTAATACATTTCTGTTAGTTGCCGAAAATATAATAAGCAAGATATGAATATTAGGGATGGGCATGATTAGTCGATTAATCGATAATTGATTGTTAAAAATTTCGTCGATCATGTTAATTTTTAATGGACAAACTGAATGTAGGTTGCTGTGTGTAGCATAAGGAGACGAGGCTGCGTATACAGTCTATGGTCTCACAGCACAAATACTCTTACTACTATTGCACTAAACCAATAATGATTTTTTTGTAATTTATTTCTACCTGAATCAAAAACTACTTGTTTAGATATTGTAAACACTGATTTGAGTAGAATGACATGGCCTACATTAACTTCCATGCTTTATAGCTTCACAACAAACACAGTCTGGGCTAGTATATTGAGTTACTTTCTCTCACTGAAAGGCAGTGCTTTCAGTAGATCTGCTAAACGGCCTTAAAGAGCGTTTACCCAGTGATTCACTCTGCTGCCTATGCCCTCAGCTCTCTCTCCTCACCTCTATCCTCTGCTTAATGAGGTTACTTTATACAGCCCTGTGATAACGCACTGTAATTATCCCTGTGTCTTAGCCTGGCTGTTAGTCTCCAAAGTAGGCTGCTATTTTAGTAACCCTAATTTGGGACTCAGACTATTAAAGAGTTGACAAAAGGTGTCCACTTCCCATTAGGTGGGACATCTGCATTTAATTAATTAATTTGAGAGTTCATTCATCACATTATTATGACTGTTTAATTGGCTTGTGTTGCAGTGCTGTGACCTTGGTTACCATGCGTCTCTGGCCCGGGCCTTCAGGACATACCTGTCTGCGGAGTACAACCTGGAAACATCACGCCACGAGGGGCTGGATGTCATCGAGAACGCCGTGGACAACCTGGACTCACGCAGTGACAAGCACAAGATCATGGATATGCACAACCAGGTGTTCTGTCCCCCCATGCGCTTTGAGTACCTGCCACATATGGGGGATGAGGTGAGGAGACAAAGCAGTGCACTTAATGTTTAGGTTTAGAACTTTTTTATAAACTTTATTTATCCCAAAGGGGTAATTCTGTTAGCCTAAAAAGATCCCACTCAAAAAGTTTACATGGGTGTGGTTCTCGTACATTATGGATAACAGCGACACAAAGTGCAAAGACTAGATGCAAAACAGAAAGGCAATATTAAAAACAAACTAAATTAAAGATAAAACCGTTTGGCTTTGCCTTATTAGCAGTGTTTTCAAATTTTATGTCAATTCCATTCTTTAGTGGGGGTCCCACTCTGGTTGCGTGGCTATTGTGAGGGGTCACTTTAAATAATGAACTTTAAACAATTACAATCTCTCCTTTGTTTTCCTTATGTTCTGTATCCTCTGCCTTTATACAGGTGTGCCAGGTGAGCGCACAGCAGCCTGTTCAGACGGAGCTCCTGATGCGATACCACCAGCTACAGTCTCGTCTGGCCACTTTAAAGATTGAAAATGAGGAGGTGAGTCACTTCTCATCCCTGTGTCCCATTTTTACACCTGACCTCCCGCACCCCCATCGCTCCTCACACACACACACACGCACACACATACACAAGCACACACACACACAATGCACCCCTGGGCCAAATAGGAGGTTCATATCACCATCTGCTCCTATGTGCAATTACTCTCCGCTGACCTGTGCATCTGGGAACACTGACTTCCCCATGATATTGCGCACGAAACATAATATCAGGATATTAGCTTCAGACAGGAGCTAAGTTGAATCCTATGGATGTTTTTGGTGTTGTCCAGTTATGTTATGATGAGCCCTTTTTTTATGCAAGTGAATCAGTCAATGAGTCAATGAACTGCACAGTATAGTTACTTCTTTTTTCTATTGCATTGGTATTGCATGTAAATGTGAATTTAAAAAAAAAAGCTTAAATAATGGGGGTTTATGTTAAGAAAGAAAAAAAAGTTACCTTGTCCAAGATAAACAAATAAAAAAAAATGCAGTATTGTAGTCATAGGTAAAACACCAAGACCAAACCGATGATAGTAAGTCTAAATTAATGTAATGTAATGTAATCTAAATGAATAGCTTAACAAGTAAAACAAATATTAGAAAAACATTAAATAATTTTCCTTCACTAACCTATCCCTCTTCATTCACCTACAATGATTTATGCTTCACCTACAGCTAAACATTCCCAAGGTTGTGTATTGTTCAGAGGGTCATTTCATCTTTGAAATAAATTGGCCTTTCTTGTAAATTGCTCACTTTTTGTCCTTGAAGATCTCATCTGTTCCACCACAGGAAAATCATCCACTACTGGCTTCAATGTGGCTGCTTCATTTGTCAGTTGCTTGTTTGCGTGCAGGTGAGGAAGACCTTGGACGCCACCATGCAGACGATGCAGGACATGCTCACTGTAGAAGACTTTGATGTGTCTGACGCTTTTCAGCACAGCCGCTCTACTGAGTCCATCAAGTCTGTGGCCTCAGAGTCCTACATGAGCAAAAGCAATGTGGCCAAGAGGAGGTCCAACCAGCAGGAGACTGAAATGTTCTACTTCTCTGTGAGTCCCACCTGCTGATAGCGCTGGGCACTTTAATAAACACTAGCAGGATTGTGTTATTCATTGTGTTATTCATCAGATATTGTTAGAATCTATACATGTCTTTAATGCTTGAAGACAATAACAAACATGTAAATTAACAAATAAATACATATATGCATACAATCTTACATCAATAGCCAACAGTATCAAGAGAGTCCTTAGAGTTTGAAATGTTGTATTGTAACAACTCTGCCAACACCTGACAGTTATTTATTGAAAAGAATGTTTTAAAAAGCAGATCAGCCCTCACATATTTGATTATTTTTTGTTAAAAATCACTGCACTTCACCTTTCCTGTTTAATCTCTTAATTTCTGCTTTTCTGTAGAAATTCAAAGAGTTCCTAAATGGCAGTAACCTCATCATTAAGCTGCAGGCCAAGCACGACTTATTAAAACAAGCCTTAGGTGAAGGTAAGAGACACCCTTTTTATCTCCCATTGTCAGACATGATTTGGTGTGTTTTAATAGTGTGTGGGTACAGTCCTGGTCCTGTAATTAAGGTCCATATGAGTGGCCCGTTACCTCAGTGAAATGACTGCCTTTAGGGTTATGGGGCTGCTGTCTTCAACTAATGAGGAGATGTCAAGATGAACAATATACCCACTCAAATCATTGTAACAGTTTTAGCTTTTAAAAGGTTAGTCAGAACACCCAGGCAATGTTTGAAGCAATTTTCCTTCTGAAGGTAAAGTCTAAATCAGTCAGCTATTTTTTTCCTACACGCAATTACCACCAAGATGTATCTTTAAAATAGTATCAGCACTACACCAGTAGGCCTGTCATAATAATTACTGTATTGACTTAGTGGGGAGATTTTTGCTATTCTTATGTAATAAGGTAAGATTTGAGCTGTAGAGGGTGGAATAAATATCTTCTGTGTCTAATTATTGGTTCACTGTGCTATGTATTTGTTGAAGTCCAGGCCTTTTCATGATGTTCTCTATCTAAAGTGGTTTACTGCGGTTACCCTGCTTTACTTAAATAGTGTCAGTGGCTTAAAGTAGTTTCAGTATTATCGCTATATTTATCTGTAGCGTTATATTGTGCTTCAAAATTGAGGCAACAAAGTCAGACAAAGAAGAATTGGATTTTGAATAAGTATTGCTTCGGTCAGTGTGTTCCAGACCAGCTTCACAACAAAGGCTGCCTGGTGGATGAGGTTATTGTAGTTATTGTGGTGGATGAAATGGAGATGAGAGTGACTTGCTGTGATGTCACACCCAGACAAGACTCTACATTTGCATAAATTATATTAACAGGGTCATAAATTCAAGTGTGAGCCATGCAATATAGACCAGTACAGTTAATTTACACTGTATTTTTGCAGTACCATGATGCAAATTTGTGAGATGAGGAAAATTTACCTTATGTCTGGAGCAATGTATTCTATTGTTTGAATGCTTCACATATTGGGAAACCCTTATAATGTGTGATTAAGAGACAATAATATAATTTAAAGGGGTTAACTTCACTATAACTGTTATCTATCATTTAGAGCTCACCACATTGTGGACATACTAATCTGCTTATCTCCTTTTGGTTAGAGCCCTATCTAGTTAGGGACCATGTATATTAACGCCACGGGGGCAGATTTCCAGGTTGGAGAAAATAAAATCCCTTTCCCCCTGTCCTTCCCATGGGCCCCTCCGTCACCTCAGCCGTGAACAGTTTATGTCCAATCAATCAGAAAGACCAGCCCGGCTCGTGTCTGCAGCTGCTGCTCCATCAGGACTGCACCTTAATAGAAGAGGCACCAGACACAGACAGCTGAGGCACAATATTAACAATGGATTTAATAATTAATACTGTATAGTCTGACTTTGTCTTTGTGCTACGTAGTGTGTTCAATACATATTAACAAGAGTAGAATATTAGAGGATTATTTACATACAAATAACTGGTACAGAAGAGATACCTTTACTTACAAAAGGAAATAATAGTTGCAGTAGTAGAATGCAGTAATATGATAATGATAATAATAGGGGTAATATTGACAATGAGAGGGGTAATGACAATACCATTTATTTTTGTTGTTATTATTGCTATCAGTCTTTTTTATTTTTGTTATTTATTTTAAGATCATGTTTTGTAGGCAGTTGTAGAATTAAGATAAATGACTGATGGCCTATTAGTGATGTAAATGCTTATTTAAAAACAGCTGTATAGTCAACATATAACACAACAACATAAACTATAAAGAGAAAAGGCAGAAAAACCATTACAACAAAGTCAAAAACAAATACATAATTATGTAAATAGTAAATAGATCAATTAATAATGGGCCTCTATGAGAAAGTTATACATAATCTTTTCATTAAGTGACTTAGTTGTTTGTAGTAGTATTAGTAGCACTAGTGTATGGTAATAATATGGTAGTTTTCAACGCATTTCACTGACTTTTTTCACCAAAGTCAGTTCAAATTGTGGTAAGAAATAATACCTTCTCCATAGTTTCTGCACATTTATTTCTAGACTGTTTGTATGCAGCAGCCCAGGGCATATGGCACATCAGGTACCCCCCCATGTTGAATTATTCAGGTGATCAATCAGAGTTGCTCATTAGCTCTCTGCTTTAACAGCCAAAATAGTGTTTATGAACCTTTATGCTTTGGGAAGCGTGACAGAGGAGCACAGCACTGACTGGTGTGGGCCACATGGAAGTGGTCTATAACTGCATATATTAACAAAAAACAAACATTATGCTTTAGCAAACAGAAGGGGACATGCTAGGCGTCCTGCCAGCACATGCGGCATTAAGAATTCCCTTGTTTATAATTAGACAGATCTACAGAGCATGTGTATGGGAAAACATCAACACTGTTTTGTTTTTCATTGCATTGACTCACAAAATGGCCCAATACGTTATGACAGGAAGTTAATTGAGATGTGTCAAAATTGTGAGTATGTATATTTTCCATAATTACTGACCTGATTTTTGTCCTTGTAAGGGAGGCACGTTCCCTTGATATGAGTGTGTAGTGCATACCAATTTTAGTCTAAAAGATAGTCAGTTTCAAATGTGTTTTTTCCAGTAGACCATTAACATTTGTCAATTTTGCTAGCATTTTTACAGAAATAATCAACCATCAGATAGATCTGTCAAAATAGAAATAAGAGTACTATATTGGGCTGAGGTGGCATTATAGTCAGACTAATTTAAAAGCTGGGTGGTCATAGGTAGACAGGCCATCACTCAGTGCAATGATGTCTGGGAAATGTAGTGTTATTTCTTCAGCTGAACGCTCCGGAGACCCTGTCCCATCTGCCACTATGATGTGCTGAGAATAGTCTAGCCTTTGCTCTTCATGTCTGTTGCCGAACAAACAAAAGAAAAACCTGCCAAGATGATGTGCACCCATTGTGGCCTCTCTGTCACCATGACCCCTGCCTATGCTGAGGGCCAGCCAGAGGCACACAAAGACAAAATAAACCCTCAGAGGTACATTATACACTTTATTCAAATGCATTGTAATTAAATATTTCTGGTCAATATGGTTGGCATAGTAACAGCTCCAGCCTATACATTAATACCTAAAAAAACATCATTCTTACTGTGAGCGTCCTCTCTCCACATGAAACCTGGTGTGACCTACTTGTCTCCATGGAGAATGAAGTGCCATACTGTGAAACATTGCAGGTAGCTGACCCTCAGCCAGAAAAGTTACATAGTGCACAGTCAAGCAATGATAATTATAATATTTTATAATAATATATAATATATAATATTTTTGACATTTCATTTGTAGTACTTTTCGTGTATTACATAATTTATCTTCAGTATATAAAATGCCTATATGTATACCAATAGGCCTACTAACTATTCATACTTTAATGACATCTGTAATTGTAACTATGTTTTTGTGATTATTCTTTCCTTTAATTAAATGACCAATACTTTACTCCTTGAAACAGTCTCCCACACTCCCTGGTATTTCTCAGTTGAAAGAGGCTCTCCCCTCAGGACATCCTCACATCTTTCTCCCCAGTGGCTCTGTAGTGCTGTGCTATAAACGGTGTTCGCTCGGTTCCTCGTCTGTTCAATAATTCTCATGTTGTGCCTCACCAAAGCGCTCAGTCAGGCTGCACACTGAAGCCTGCATAATGTGAAGCATAAAGATCATGCTAATGCTAACACATCTCCCTCTGTGCTTGTCTCTGCAGGGGAAAGAGCAGAGTGTGGGACTACAAGGTAAGAACCATTTCTAAAGCCAGACAATGTCATATACAATTATACATGGTTCTGATTTATTGGATTACGCCTGTTGCAACACATTTACAGGACCTTAAAGGACAGGGGCACATTTACAAATAATGTGCATGTCCATTACGAGACCACATCTGAAGTGAATATGATTAAGTGTGTACATGCACTCTTTCATTCATGACTTTCAACTACCATACTTTTTATCATTCAAAAGTTGTAATATTTTGTTTGGAACTGGTAATTGCTATCTCAGGGATCCTGATTTTCCATCACTCTGAAACCCATGGATAGATATAATATGTATAAAAGCCTGTGTCACGTATAAAATATACTTGGTTAGGATTCTTTTGAGAAGAACTACATTGTTAGATATTTTTTATATATTTCTTTCTGCATGTCTTGCATGTATATTTTACTTTATCCATTTTACAGACTGTATCACTTTATGTTTCCTTTGTCCATCATTCCCCAGACCCCCCAGTCTGCCCCCTAAGCCACAGAAAATGCGGAAGGCTAGACCTCGCTCCTTATATAACCATAAGCTGTTTAATGGTGACATGGAGACGTTCATCCAGGTATCCGGTGATGGTGATGTGCTGTGTCTCTCTCCTCTGGACCTTCTGTCTGCTCCTCTGTCCCGACAAAACGCTTTTGTTTAACCTCTAGTTCTGCTATCCCTGCAGATCAGCTGTCTCCTTATTTCTCCCAGAATCCCCAGCCCCATCAGTCTCTGTGACTGAAACAACAGGAGATTTAAAATGCACCTAACTTCCTTGCTCTAGCTTCCCTTTTGGCCAGTCCTTGCTCGTTGCCCTCTAACTTCCAGGGGTCAGTGTGCCACTCGATCCGTGCTAACTGTGTGCTTGTCTGCCTCTTTTCCTCTGCTTCTCTGTGCTTTGCTGCTCCCTCTGTCCCAGAGGAAGGAGGAATGCCCGAGCTCGCATTCAGGTACCACTTGTGTTAGCAGAAATGAAGGCAACTTATTATCGCTATACTGCATGCAAGAATACAGCTCAAACTTTTCTTAACTTTCAATCAAATTTCAAACAGGTTTCATGCATCATCAGTAATCATTTTCTTTTCCAATTTGATTTAATTATGACACTGTTTCATTTGCATTCTATAATCCGTACAATGTTTTCAGATTGACTTTTCTAGCAGAGGAAAAAACATTTTTATGCAGCTAGTCACACTCTGTAGTCTACTATACCACTGCTTTATTATTTTCACCAGCATCTGTAAATTGATAACCCGATTTACTATTGCACTGCTATTGTTGCCCATATTAATATTGTAATCTGTCATCTCCCCACACTTTATATGTTTATGTGTATGTATATATGTGTGCACAAATTGTGTTACTGTGAAGTGCATGTGTTGAAATTCAAACATATTATTATTATTATTATTATTATTATTATTATTATTATTATTATTATTATTATTATTATTATTATTACCTTTTCATATAATTTTTCATATTTCTCTCCAGGATTCAGGTCTACCCATCCCACTTGTTGTCGAGAGCTGTATCCGCTACATCAATCTTTATGGTAAGCCCTCCTTCTATGTCTAACTCTTGAATGAAAAGGGCAGGAAGTGACTGCAGCACCATTGGAAGGCGCTCAGGTCCCATAAGAAGTGACAGGTGCTATTGAAAAAGTCCATATATTTCCTCAAATGGCCTCTAGCTTTTTTTTTTGTCTGACCCTTGGTGCTCAGCTGCCAGTGACTTTGACAAGCTCATAACAATAGATCTCACACATTGGCTTTTCACTTTCAAAACTCCCATTGGTTGTTGTTTTGGTCATTGCCCCCCCTCTCCCTGTCTACCTCCACATCTGTGCTATAGCCTCCAGGCCTTTTCCCCTGGATCTGGAGCAAATGAATCTCCAGAAAACTGATTAGGTCTAGGCTAACTGAAACCATATGTTGCAGCCACATGAGGGGCCTCTCCTGGAAAAATATGCATCTCTTCTTATGACTAGATTACATTTCTTGCACGGTCTTATGTGTTTCCATAGAACTGACTCCGGTGTGCTCAGATTATTGTCACCATTGTTGTTATAATCTCACACATATTTCTTCTATTTGCTTTAGGTTTGCAGCAACAAGGCATATTCCGCGTACCGGGGTCGCAGGTCGAGGTCAATGACATTAAAAACTCATTTGAGAGAGGTGAGTATGGACATGCTAATGTTTGGATATATCACATATCATCAGTAGTTGTAAGTAACAAGATGCAAGATAATTAATAAGTTCTGAAGTGTAAAATATTCTCAGTTATATTTTTTATAAAGAAATATGTGGTTACCCTATGTTAGAAAAATAGGATAGGACTGAAATATGACATGACATAGCATATGTATTGTATTTTATTGATGAATAACTAATATATCCTACAGAAAAAGCAAGATGAACATTGACATCATTTCAGTGTTTGTAATTAAAACTACTAGACTACCCTAGATACATGCTAATTATATTTTAGCAGTTTGAAATGCAAATTATAATAATTAGCAGTTGAAGTATTGCAGTAATGGTTATAGTACCTACATCTGTATTTGCAGCAGTTCAATAAATAAGTACTTTGTGACAATATTCCCATCCTTAATACAGCTCCATTTGTGTTTTCTCAGGTGAAGACCCGCTGATTGATGACCAAAATGAACATGACATTAACTCAGTGGCAGGAGTGTTGAAGCTGTACTTCCGAGGCCTGGAGAACCCTCTCTTTCCTAAGGAGCGCTTTTTGGATTTCATCTCAACCATCAGTAAGTAGCCAGCATAGACTGTATAGATAAATTAACATTGGTAATCTAAATAGAAAGTGTTCATGGGTACGCTTCCGGCTCTTTTCACTTGTATTAGCCTGCTCTACATGATCCTGGTGTTTTTATTTAGCTATTTTGTCTGTAAATAAATTCCTATTCCACTGGCCAAATTCACTCCTGTAACTGCTAGCATCATGAGCTTCATTTGACTGGAGCTGAACGCTATGGGTGACGTCACACTCCCTTAGTCCACTTCTTTATACAGTCTATGGTAGCCAACCACAAGAAGTCATAGTGATCATCAGATACGTCCATTAAAGTCTCCTCGCCAAAGAGAAAGACACGCATAGCAGCACATGGAAGCAATCTCAACTCTGGAACACTCTACTTGAGATTTACCAGGCTACATGTAAAGAGGAGTGTGCAAGCCGACCACAGAAAGGCCTCCCTGTAGTTTGGGATGGTTTGAGCCCATACCATCAATATAGAGGAAGCTGGGTAAAAGTGTGGCTTTAATTTACATGCAAGGGTTATAAACTCCTATGTTATTTTACATATGTGTTACTTTTCAAATGATAAAACACTGTTGCCAACATTATGCATGGAGTCTATCCCTGCAACTAATAGCATTAAACTGTACTTGGACAATACTTTACATATGTATTTCAGTGCAAATATTAGCACTGTGTAATATGATAGCAGGTGCTCAAATGGGGAACTCTCCTAGCAGACCTTCCTAGGATCTACAGTTACCATTTTTGATAATGAAGCAAGCATTTTCTCTGCTTCGGGGCATTGCTACTCGTTTGACCAAACCATTTGTATGTTTATTTTTATTTCAGAGCTGGATTCTGGAGTGGAAAGAGCCCATCACATCCAGCAGATTGTTGTGACTCTGCCTCACACCATTATTATTGTCATGAGATACCTGTTTGCCTTCCTCAACCAGTAAGTTCTCAAAACAAAGAGTTTCTGTATGAGAAGGCAAATTTATTTTAAGTAAAATTATGTGCAGAATCACAGATGACAGACGGGCCCTTGAGACTTTTGACATAGGGGACTGACTTGGATTGGTTTCTATATTATATATTCAATTTTTAACACTTTTGAAAAAACAGTTTTACTATACAAAGCTTAAAAGTGCACTCTGCACTCAGTAACTTACCTAATAGAAAGTGCACCACTTGCTTGTTTCCATGAAGAGCTTTGCTTTGAATGTTCCACGTTATGGCATTAAACTGGCTTATCTGCATAGAGACAAGCAAAATACAAAAACAGGCAAAGTTACAGGTCAATCAATAGGGGGGCGAGCCTACTCACTGTAAGGATGTATGTATTTTTGAGCAATAAAAACACCTGTATTTGACAAATGACAAAACGAATAATTCAATACCATACTATAAAACATTCCAAGCAGAGCAAGTGGCAAAAAGTTACAGAATGCATCTTTAATATTACTATTATTATTACTATTATTATTATCTTGTGAAATAAAGGGATCCACTTGATCTGTGTACTAAAAGTGAATAATAGGCCAATTATATTTAATACAGATTATTTGTAATGTAATAATACAAATAATTATTTGTATTATAATAATTATTATAATACAAATAATTTAATAATGATTTGATAATAATTCTTTTTTTAATAATAATTAAAAATGTATTTTTTAAAATAATAATTCTTTTTTTTTTTCAGTTTGTCTCAGTACAGTGATGAAAACATGATGGATCCATACAATTTGGCGATCTGCTTTGGCCCCACGCTGATGCCCATCCCAGACGGCCAGGACCCTGTCTCCTGTCAAGCCCATGTCAATGAAGTTATCAAGACCATCATCATCCACCATGAACTCATCTTCCCCAGTCACCGCGAACTGGACGGACCCCTCTATGAGAAGTGCATGACCGGGGGCGAGGAGTACTGGTGCGTTTGATGGCCCAATTATACACATCAACAGTTAAGTCACATTTCAAACATTCATTGTGATGGTTTCTAATTTGCCTCTTGCAGTGACAGTCCTCACAGTGAACCTGGGACCATTGATGAAGCTGACAATGGCACTGAGCCCCACACCAGTGATGAAGGTTAGTTTCTGTAGCTTGTGTTATAGGTAGTATAGGAGGCATAGATTCCCATTATAATAAATAACACAAAACACAAATTACACAAAACATTGCCTATCTATGTCCTCAGATTGATCCCCATTAGCTATTATCACAGCAATAAGTATTCTTCCTTTGAACAAATGCTTAAACAATCATTGTGAAGCTGATTTACAACAACCAAATACATGAAGACTGTCAGTGTCAGAGGTTTTGGGCATTCAAATAAGGTGTATATGGGTATATGGCTTAAATTGAATAAAGTAAAGTCTTGAATCCCAAAGCAAGGAGCTCATTCTGCTTTTGGCTGGATAAACACTAGTATGATTAAATACTCATCCGGTTGGGTTGGTTGCTGATGTTAGTCATATGCCTTTGCAGACTAAATATTTTAAGAATAAATTTGGGAAAATTGTCCCAGGTTCATGCCCGAAGTCCATTTAGTTGCAGAGCTTTGTGCTGTTTCTATCTGAAACCGATCAGTG
Source organism: Odontamblyopus rebecca (assembly GCA_030686955.1). Lineage (NCBI taxonomy): Eukaryota > Metazoa > Chordata > Actinopteri > Gobiiformes > Gobiidae > Odontamblyopus > Odontamblyopus rebecca. The sequence goes on from CM060656.1 coordinate 21,046,359, forward strand.
TAAACAGTGTTGGCATGCAGCGTTTATTCTTTGATCTGCCTTCCTGTACATGTGCGCGTGTGTGTGTTTGTTGTGTGTGTCTTTTCTCTGGGACCCTCGACCCTCCTCCTCTATCGCTCTTTGTTCAGTGTTAGTCAGCAAATCCCCTGGGACTTTCTCCTTTTGTGCAGCATTTCCACAATTCTCCTTTGAGCTTTGAACACACCAACAAGGCTCAAAACATGGATGGTACACATAATCAGATGTCTTTGGTCTGTGAATTGAGAGATCTATTGTGTGTAGTTTACAAAATCAAATTAGTTAAATTCAGACAAAGTTTACCGCACCTTGCTATTTCTTTTATTTATTCAGCCTTTGATGTGTGAACAAAGGAAAATAGTTGATAGGGAGAAGCATGAGCTGACCTCTTGCAGTGGTGAAAGTGGAAGTGGTTTCTCTAAACGTTCTCTTGAGCTTTCTTTATAGTTTGGCTTTGTTATGACAAATCTGTCCTCTGGTAGCAAAAATATGTTTTCTTTTAAATGGATTTTATATTTGTGGACTGTAGTGCCCCCTGCTGGCAGACTCATTCAGATACAGTGCTGTTTGTGCTAGATTGGTTGAATTGTTATTGACATTCCACTGAATTCAAGGGGGAAAAACAATACAATAATGGCTTTTTTTTTTTTTTTAGATATTAAGACTCCATGCTCTTCATGGCATTATGTAAACCAGCAATTTATTTGAATTTGTGTGAGGGTTTGACTTTTCACTGTCACCAAAAATGTGTTCATCTTCTAGAGGAGAGTGTAGTGACCACACTTGCAGAGATTCTAACAAAGAGGCGGCTGATATCCTAACAAGTTTGCACACATTAGGGATGAATGTTATTTTGAATGATTAGGATGAATATAGACAGAGTGAGTGTATATGTTAGAATTCTTTATTCTGGTTCCAAATTAGTTATTACCAAAGTTAATAATAATAGAATATAATAATTGGATGTTGTGAAGGTCAATTCTTTCCACATACAACCTACAACCAAGCAAATTATCTCCTTAAAAATTTCTATGCATGAAGTTTGTACTTTGTTTCACATTTTCCCTCCCTGTGTCTTTATAGAAGTGGAGCAGATCGAGGCCATTGCTAAGTTTGACTATGTGGGCCGCAGTCCAAGAGAGCTGTCCTTCAAAAAGGGAGCCTCTCTGCTGCTGTACCACCGCGCCTCTGAGGACTGGTGGGAGGGGCGCCACAACGGGGTTGATGGACTCATACCGCACCAGTACATTGTGGTGCAAGACTTGTGAGTGACTACACAGATTTGAGATATTGATAAGTTCTAAGTAAGAAACAGGCATATTTGTATGGTTTTTGTCCCTCCAGAGATGATGCCTTCTCTGATAACCTGAGCCAGAAGGCGGACAGCGAAGCAAGCAGTGGACCGTTATTAGACGACAAAGGATCTTGTAAAAATGATGAGCCGTCTCCAAATGAGCAAGCCCATGACTACAACTATGGAGGATATATGGGAAGGTACACTAAATAACCCAATTTTGGGCTATTTTAAGTTTAGATTCTATAGCGATTACTAAATACAATGAAATGGATGATGTGAAATGTCCGAAATGTTTTTGTATAGTATAGTACTTGTTTATTGCTGTTGTTGTCAGTATAGCAATACTGTCCTTACTTCCCTACTTCCATACTTATTTACCAATATTTAAATAAAAATTCAATTAAATTATATCAAGTACACCTTGTTACTCTGCTTCTCTCCATAGGATCAGGTTACGTTCTGATGGAGCAGCTATCCCCCGTCGTCGCAGTGGGACAGACACTCAGAGCCCCACCAGAGGCACAGACACGCCCCCTCGAGCTGCCGCCTGTCCCAGCAGCCCACATAAGATCTCCATCAATAAGAGTCGCATGGAGAGCCCAGAGAAGAGGCGTCTGGGGACATTCGGCAGTTCAGGCAACGTCAACTACCCCGAGAGGAAGGGCTACCCAGAGGGACACCCTCTCAGACCGGTTCCAGGGGCCACTCGCCACAGCAGCCTCGGGGATCACAAGTCCCTGGAGACAGAGGCACTGGCTGAGGTTAAAGCATTTCAATGTACCTTTTGGTTTTACCTTATACTCAAGCCAATGGAGTGACAGATCTGGATCTTGTTAACAACTGTCCAACAGTTAAACCATTTATTTACAAATAATTATGATACCAGATTTTATACCTGCTTTAAGCATATACATTTTTTTCATCAAAAAGTCACTTTTTGTGTGTTTTTGATTTTGAGAGTCTGCCACCTGCTTGTCTTCATGGAAATGGATGCTATGTCTGAAATGGTCTGTACTATTGCTTTAACTGGATATATTTTCAGTCAGTTTTTTTTTTACTTATATGCATAATAATGGTAAACATAAATACAAATATCTTAAAATACTCTCTACCCGTAACTTGACATGTCTCCATGTAGACGGATATGTTTAAGACCATATTGTGGAACATTTCAGACCAAGCAATAACATCTCCATGGCATACCTACCAAAAAAGTTACATAGTGAACCTTTAATTCTACATGACCTTGGTTTAGCTGTAGCTGTAATGAGTAATTCTATGCTTAGCTGTCACTCAAAAGCAGTGAATAAGGAACCTTGGTCAATCGACGGCACCGGTTGCCATTTTAAATGCCTTTTCTGTCCCTTTAAAATAAGCGAATAAATCAAATATGCGTTTTCCTTTTGTGCTTGTAGATCATGATTAAAATGTGAATACCTTCTTGCAGGACATTGAGAAGACCATGACCACAGCTCTGCATGAGTTGCGTGAGTTGGAGCGTCAAAACACGGTTAAGCAGGCTCCTGATGTGGTCTTGGACACTCTGGAGCCCCTGAAGAACCCTGTGGTGAACTCCGAGCCGGGCAGCCCCCTCCACACCATCATGATCCGTGACCCCGACGCAGCCATGAGACGCAGCAGCTCCTCCACCTCCGAAATGATGACCACATTTAAACCCGCCCTATCCGCTCGCTTGGCAGGGTCGCAGCTCCGCCCCCCTTCGATGAGACCGGTCCGCCCCGCCCCCACTGCGTCACATCGCTCCAGTAGCTCCAGTTCGTCCGGCGTGGGGAGTCCCGCCATCACCCCGACTGAAAAAATGTTTCCCGCTAATAGCCCCTCAGCTAGCTCCAACATTAGCGACGATGCATTGGATAAGCCTATGTAGCACAAGTGGTAGTAGCGTGGCGGTGTGGTATGTTTACTGGCCCACGTGTTCAATTCAGGATACAGTGTGTTACATGGAGATGCGTGGTTGAAAAAAATTCTCAAGATGTGATGGGAAAATGTTATTCTAAATGTGTAGAAAGCATTTAAGTTTTACCTCAATTTACAATCAGTGGCCATGTTTTTTCAACAACTGAACTAATGCAAATATAGCAATACTTGAGAAAGAATTTGTTCAACTCTTGAACACCATCTGAAATCTACAGTTCCTTACCATTGTTCCTGAAAAGGTATTAAAACAAATATCAAGTATGTAGCATTGTAAAATTCTCCTGCATGTATTGGGAGAGAAAAATGGAAGCACTGGACAATTTGTAGGCTTTAAAAATATATGTTCTGATTCTGAATTTGTTGGTGTTCTTAAAATAATTTAAAAAGCACTAATCTGAACTTTACAACTGAACTGAACAACCTTTTAATTCATCTGAGTTTGGACAATAGTTTTTATGTTCTTTATCCTGTGTATGAACTCCCCTAGGATTCTTGTGGTAAATGTGTAAATAAAATAGCTAGTACTACTTTTGTAGATCCTCTTAACTTCCATTAATCATGTTTAATTTTGAATATGCTTTTCGACGCACATGCCATGCATCCATACTGTGAGCTCTGAAAGCTTTTTGATAAATGCACTGTAAATAATTTCCTGATGAAGCCGTGAAAACGCCACAATTGTTTTTTGTTTTATTTTTTACAATCAACAGTAAAAACTTGAAATGTTTACATTCAAGATATAGTTTATGTTATGGACATGAAACGGTTTTAAATCCATTATGTCTTTACCTGTTCTTATTACATAATTATTTATTTTCCTCATCGGTCAGTCTTGGCACTCTGTACTCAGCATCCCAAAGAGCTTGATATCTTCTGCATGTTTTGCGCTGTAAAATGTTCAACTTGTATTATTAGCAGTTGGACTAATGGTATGTGGTGCCTTGCCTTGGTAATACAAACAAAACAATTCTACTGGTTTGGGCCTTAATATTTATGAAAATTCTGAATTTGCTTGTCAAAGAATCTGCGGTAATAGCATGTAAAAACCAGGCACTGGATCTACACACACACCAATCATCCATTCAAGTTATACCACTAAAAAGTCAGGAAAATCAACATCAATCAGAACTGCGAATCTCACGGTGCTCTGCCTCACCCTACTGGCCACCGCTGGTATTGTCACATAATAATTCTTGGGAGATTTTTTCTACGTTTGTGTTGATGAAATATGCATACTCTTGCAGGTAATATCAGTTTCATAGGACGTTTAATTGTAAATGTATCTAGGTATCTTTGTTATTATTTATAGCATAAACAACCATTTGAGTGCCTTTTGTGCACAGTGTCAGTTTTTAAAGTTACTTTACTGCAATATTGTTTTGTTATGGACTGTTGATTATTTTTATCTATGCCTCAGAAAATGTACAAATATGTAGAAATAATGGCTCCTGTTGAATGGGAGTGACTACTGTACTGCTGGTTAAACTCAGTGGACTCATCTCATGTTCTTTTCTCATGTTGGTTTATTTCGGTGATCTACCTGTGCTGTTGTTGAGCCTCATTGTCATTCCTTTAAAAGATCTTATAGTATTGTGGTATCACTGGTGGAGACATCTGCATATATTTCCCTGTGTTGAAAATTGGTAACTTGGATCCACTTGATTTGATGTGTTCAAGTTGATATTGATAAAAAAATAAAAAGTAATGGCTGGTAGTGCATAAAGACTGATGACAATGACCTCTCCCCTCCCACGTCCTCTCTCTCACTGTGTCTAGTCTTGCTGTTCTGTTTGTTGATGAGTGGTTGGTTTAAACCATGTGATGTAATGTACAACATACCCTTGAATGGATGTTTAAAAGTTCTGCGTCTGAATAAAATATTATTGCTCTGTGATGTGTTGTATTTTTTTACTTATTCAGTGAAACCTGTTGATTTAATATTTAATATGACATTTTTTCAAGGTTTGAGAATGCTGAGATCTTTCTAATTCATTTATCATTTTTGTTAACTTAAGATAAACCTGCGACTTCAACTTGAGTATTTCTAAAAACTATTTTTGACTTATTGGCAACCCAGTTTCTTGTGACAACATTGATTTATGCTTATTGGCTGGTGGATGCCTCTAGATTAATGACGTCAGCGTTTACTTGTTATAAGATGTGCATAATAAATAAATACACAGTACAGAGTAAATATGAATAGTTTCTCCCTGGCAATATGCATCATGATGAGTATTTTGAACATAATTATCGTACAGGCTTTTTTTTCATTTGTATTTCATCTATATATTTATGTCTGCATGTGTGTTTTTATTTATGTACTTATTCATTCATTCATTCATTTATTCATCGTTATTGTATACAATCAGGTGCTTCTTTTTTAGCACAGTGGCCGTCATTCTGTTCATGGCCACACGATGGCGGTATTACTCAACACTGAATGCGGAGGCCGCTTGAACATCGGCTCTTCTCATTGACCGTATATATATATACGGTCTATGGCTCTTCTACATTCTGTTGATCACTCCGGATTAGAAAGAAGACCTCCACAAAGAGCGGGCTTTGCATACATTACGTGATTGCATCTGCCTTTTAAATGGACCGGGAGCAAATGTCAGACAGCAACACAATCCTAAAGAGGATAACAAAAACTCTATTTGCTCCACCGGAAAAAACGTCCTCTGAAACAAGACAACCTGTCACCGCCCCGCGCAGCTAAAGAAGCCAACGTCATTTCTAAAGCTGGGGACGATGTCTGGGGACGCTGTCTGCTCTTATTAAAGATATCCTCCTGAAGATATTTATGAGATTGTTTCTAATGGGAGAGAGAAAAAAATATTTAGTGGCAGTTCACTCAAAACTCAAAATCAATTTGGACCGCACCTTTTTACCTGTATCTCTCAATAACAAATGATTATGAATTGCATATGAACTCCAGACTTCACAACACCAGTACCTTTTATTCCTGCTTGAGGATGAGGGAGAAATTGTTTTGGGTAAAAAGAAAACAATAAAACAAATCCATCTCGTACCTGTTTATACACCCCAGCATGACTGAAACACATGCTGCTTCATTATTCAACTCAGTCAATGTTAAAAGAAATCCAAGTGCTCATAAGTGTTCCTACCAGTGCCCGTAATTTCTATGATGGTATGATGGTACGCTCAAAAAGCTTTCACTTCAGTTTAAACAGAACAATTCAAGCTTTTAGAGGCCTTTTCTGTAATAGCAATTTATTCAAATTATCCATTACTTCATTTTGCAAGATTTTTCAGACATTATAACTTCTTCTTTTTTTTTTTTTTTTTTTTTTTTTTTACATATGCACTTTTAAATATCTTTTCAACTTTCAGTTGTCTATTTCACTTGACAGAAGTGCTCAAAATGTGCTGAAAATAAATGGGAAAATGTGAATGTTTCTCTGGTGGTCTCAGTTATTTGCATTCATTACAATTGGAAGGAAAATGAGGATAAACTCTTCACTAATACATGGGTCATGTTTAATTTGTGGTGGAGCATTATCATAACTTGCTGATCCCATGCTCACCTTTTGTGCTATTAACTGCAATGAGTTAAGATAATGAACAGGACTCCTCAGCGCAAAGCCCCAGCGACCAGGCCTGTAGCAGGGCTAAATCACTCATTAACATAGACATATGACAAGTAAACAAACAGCAATCTTTTATTAATTTTAATAGCCCATAAAGAACCTTCATTGGAATACTTGCTGTGAGTGATCCATCCATCTTCTTCCACTTTATCCAGCTGGGTCATGGGGGCCGCTGTTCGCCTCCCAGTGTCTGTGCACCTGATCCCCTATGAACCCCCCTGTGAGTGGTGTGCCCACAGGAGGGCAGAGCGAATGATTTGAAAATATGTCTTGCATTTCAGGGATTTCAAGTGCTTTTCAAGATAAAAAAAAATAAAGTAAAACATATATACATCATGGCATTTAAACACATTTGGTCAAGGCTCATCATTATACAGTAAATAAAAACTGTGTATAGTAACAAAACTGTTGTAAAAAACAGGAATGGACCAATATATGTATGTGTTTTTTTTTGTTTTTTACAATGCAGCCAATGGCTGATAAACTAGGCATTTATCGATATGTCTGGACCATTTATACAGAACACTGCTCTACATAAGAGGCTATAAAGGCTCATAACCCCATCTACAGCCATGAGCATACATTGGATCAATTATAATTGATGTATAAAGTGATTCTTGCTGAAAAGAATAAGAGTAACTCAACACGTTGGTTGTTATTAAAGCAAAGTTTTTGCTTGAGGCAAATGTATTGTCTCGTGTTTGAGAAAATGCTGACACTGTCTACAATACCGTCCAAAGACACATGCCAGTAATGTATTTTGATAGCATACACTGAAGGCTTGAGACCTCTCCACAGCTCAGAAGAACACATCACAAGTTTCTTAGATCATGTATTTTGCTTGTCTGTTTACATCTGAGCAAGATCAAAGAAACCCCCACAATACTAAATAGTTAATAGCATCACATGTCTTTGTTTGTATAGGCACACAGAGATGTATGCTTCATCACAGCCTATTCCATCCAAATCACCTGACATGCTGTTGTGTAACATGTCCACATGTTTCTTTAATAGGGAGGGAGGCTCTGCCCAAACATACACAGAATGCATAATAAGCTTCTGTCACAGGCAGAGCTAACACTCCCTGTGCATGGCCCAGCACACAGGAGCCACATTATTAGGCAAACATACACTTGGTACATCACAAAAGCAATCTGAGCACACACAATTTTCCATAATCCAACTAACAATTCAGACAATATACATGTTATTAGTATATTTTCAGAAGATGAAGCTATTTAGTTAAGGTAACCAATGTATTTTAGCTAGTGTTTACATGGACAAGTTAAATCTTAAAGCTAATCTACTTACTACATCATTTCTAAACTTGTAATAAAGAGTGGGTCATGACACTTTTGGTTGAGTGGCTGCTTCACTTTTCCTTCTGAAATGCTGGTGCTGTAGGCAACAAAAAGAAATCATCCAAGTGAATACAAGCCAGCTTTGAACTTTATACAGACAGATTTATAGGCACTTTTTCCTTTCATGGTTTGAAAATCAGGTCCCATAAGTTTAAGGTACTTATACAAGGAAAACTGCCCTCAGCATTTGACCCATCCTTTAATACTGCTGGTGCAACCTGTCAGAAAACAAGTTTATGGTCTAGAGCACCTAGATGAGAGATTAGTGCATAATTTAGGTTAATTGGAAAAACTGTAGGAAACCAGTTCGGACACAAAGGGAACCACCCAGTGTCAAGGCTAACACATATAAAAGTCTGCCCATCCATTATGCAGATACGATACCATGAAGGAGAAACTTTGAGAAATAACCAACTTTGTTCTGAGGCTCAAAAAAAAAAAAAAAAAAAAAAAAAACTTGCCACATGCACCTTTTGAAATTCAGATCTGGTACTTATGCGCTGTCTGGAGGGAGGTGGCGTGAAGTGGCATTTCTAACAAATATTACTTTCTGGATAACAATAATCTAACTGTCAGTGCGTGTGCATGTTATGAACAGAACCATCATAAATCTCTAATGCTGAAAAGTGTATTTAGATTCACAGCATCAGACTGAGGCTCTCTGCCTGTGTGTCCTGGGGTGATCCTTTCTCTTAGCCTCCCCTAGAGTGCACTAAGAAATATTTCATTTGTGTTTTACAGAAAAGTTTAATTTAATGAGATGTCAGTGTGATTCTACAGCGCAATGAAGCATACTGTATGGTTCAAGATTATCAAGGCCCTTCAGAGAGTCATTTATTAAAGTAAAAACAGAGTTGTATTCATGCACTATAAGATATACATTTTAAATGTTTGATGATCCATGGATATGGGGCAAGAAAATGGTTAAGAGACTCTGTCACATTGCCAAGGTATAGGCAAAGTCCCCTAACCCTTCATTCATCCACAGGGAGATTCATCCAAATTGAATTGTTGACTCAATTTTTGCACATTTTGCTATTGTTATAATATTGTAATTTGTGAGCTATGGTGCAATATGGTATCAAGTAATTTCCCTTGAGGGTAAAAAAAAGTTTGTTTAAGTCCAAGTCTATTAAAAGCAAACGTTACTTGGAATGGTATTTAATTCCCCCAAAAGGCCTATTTGTTTTACTACTATCTTCAAAGGTATACGACCCGGTCTTATATGTGTAAATGTGCAGATCTTACTTGATCTACTTGCTGTAGCACTCTGAGATTTCTCTGAAAAATAAAGTGTTGTATAAACAAAATATATTATTATAGTCACTGATTTGAAAATATTGTATATTTGCAGATTAACATGTTTGTGACAGCCTTTACTGGAACATGAATATTTTGGTTAGGTGCAAATTTATTCACCATCAGACAGTCGAAATTATAGTCTGGGTTTTCTCTTTGTTGCCTTTGCTTTGCTTACCTTGGACCTGAGACGCAAGGCATAAAAAATAAATCAAGCACCAATGACCAGAGCCTCAGATGCTTTGTTGTGGTCAAGGTGAAGTCTGTTTCATCAATAGTCAGATTCTACTTTGGAGAGAGCTAAATCTATTGTGGTTAATGTGAGGATCATAGGCAGGCAGGACAGGCCCTCCTCTGAGCCCAGGGACACACACAGAGGATGGCTCGCTTGCTTAGGGCCTCATTATGTCCATATCTATGAGAAAAGGAAGAGAACTCACTGGATATATTCACAAAGCAAAACAAAGTCCACACATCTGAAGGACTAGTGCAATTGGGATCGTGTTTGCAACTTAAAATACATTTCTGAGCATGTCTGTGCAACACTACGTCTTGTGAAATTCTGTTTGCAGAGAACATGTGCGTCATAGGGATTTGAATCAAGAAGAAAGATGTGTTTCATGCAAATGCAAATAAATGATGCAATAAAGAAAAATTGTTTCAAGTTATGCTCTTTGTTTCTAATATAAACCTCATGAAGCACAGCTAGAACACATTATCTATCTTTGTTTATATTATATACAGTATTACATACAAGGTATGTGGAGGTAATGTAATGTGTAGGAAGCCCAGGTGTCTCCCTTTCATAATTGTTATTTACATTTACAGATTTCAGGATCTTAAAATAACTTGAAGTTTTTATAGGTGTTATTTGACATTACTACAAAGGGATATCCAAGATGATATTATTAACTACATATCACAAGAGTCAGTAATTCATGAATTTGACATTCAGGGTTTATCGTCTAATAATCCCTGACTTTTTTTTTTTTTTTTTTTTAAATTACATTACAATTATTCTGTCTACAAAAACCTTAACATGCAACTGGTCTGGCACTATATGTCTACCCCATATTAATGTGTTCTCCATGAGGTATAATGAGAAACCAAACTAAAACAAAATAGAATAGAAAAACATATAATAAATGTACATGCTCTCAAGGTAATCCCTGAACACACTAATACACACTTTAAAAGCACTGAAAAAGCACTTGTCAAGGTTTCACTTTCAAAATCGGGATTAACAGGATTCAGGCTCCTCTGTAACAGATCGTTTGGCTGGCAGTCAGTGTGTCATGTCACTTTGTTAACAGGCATATAATTACAGCCAGAGTGAACCTCCAGAAATTACACTCGTAGTTTGGAGAGCCATCAGTCGTCAGTTCAGCATAGACCTCTTGATGTTTTCTATATGCTTCACTTTTTCCATCCAATTTGTGAGGTTTTGAGTAGGCCTATATTAAAACAACACTCAAAAATGAAATGTTGACCTTTAAGGTGAGACAAAGCAGGTGAATAGAAAAAAAAACAAACTTACATTTTGAGTGATATCAGTTTGAAACTTCTTCAGTTTACTTGGCTATCTAAATGCACGAAAACTCAGTGTTTTTATACATACATAATGCCATTTGAGTCATGTATTAAAATGGCCCAAAATACTTAAGGCATAAACAGTAAAAGAGCATGGGTTAAATGAGTTTCATTATGATGCAATAGATACATTTTTAGATATCTTATCTTATTTGATATTTGAGTAGTTTTACTGGAAATTGTCAGATAAAAACAAAACAAAAACAAACATATTTTAGATTATTTTGGAGCTAAAATCTAAATAAATTAGGATTAGAATAAAATATTTTTAAAATTCTTCTGAACGGTTTGTCAGCAAACTGACCCAAAAAATGTGTTTCTTTTGCCTTTTTTCAATTTAATGTTTTCATCCAACCACACAAACCAACCAGTGCTTCCAAGAACCAGTTTTGATATTAACCACTGCCAATTCAGAGTCCCCCAAAAAGTTTTTTTTATGTGCTCTGACTCACCAATCATGCCTTTAACTTTGTCAAATTGGTTTAAATAATTTTTCCTGCTTCTGACACATTGTCACATCCTTGAGGAATATCTGAGCACAGTACATTCTGTTCACATGCTGCCAACATCCCAACATGGATTGACCTTGATATTTCCAGTGTCATAGTTTGCCTCAGCATGTGGACTTTACTCTGTACGATGTCAAAGACACACGTGGTCACACAAGGGACAAACATGTTCAAAGATGCAGCTAAATGCCACACAACACAAATGGCTGTGTAAACAAAAAGACCGGAAATGCACATTGTTATCTCACTGGCACATAATAGCTTGTTATCAGACCGTCTGCTAGTGACCATTAACAGAAAGGAACACTAGGGCACAATTAAGCATTTGGCTAGACCTCAATTCTTGCATTAACGATACCAGTGTCATAGCATTACAGAAATGAATCATACCAAGGCACATATTTCAAATCACATTATAACATCAATTACAATGTGCTCTGCCTATAGAGGTCTTTTTTGAGCTGATACTGATATTTGATATTTGTCCTGCAGCTGTGACTGACTGATAACAGATATTAAAATCTTAAAATCCATAACAAGGCCCACAGATTTTGTTGTTATAGTAAACTTCACAGGTTTCACTTTTACAAAAATAATAACAAAATGTAATGCTCTGGGATATAAAACAATTGTTTAAGCATACAGCAATATTTTTACTCATTGGATGGAGGACAATTTGGGAATGACATGGGCACAGACAGAGTGGGGCAGTTTCAGAAAAATATTGGTAAATTTCAATATTGGATCAATATCGGAAAAACCCTTCGGTATCACAGATAGCGATATAGGAACCAAACCAACATACAACCTACAGTCTGCCTAAAAAGTGTGCTCCTTTTTTCTCCAATACAATGAATAATGAGCATTGAACTTTGAGAGTGTGGCATAAACAGGCATTAATGAGACACTGGCCATATGTTTATTTATTGTTCACATCTTATTCTCACTTTTATTCTGAGCTTTTTCACAAATACATTTGAAAGAACCAGTAATTACAAGCACAACTATCCAAAGACTTTTAAACTGTATCCATCTTGCCAAAATGCTGGCTATAACTTAGCATTATAGCAAAATCCATTAGTATGTTAACCTGGGGGCATAACACTGCTCACAGAGTGCATACCAAACATGAATGATAATGAGCAAAAGCAAAGATTCAATTTGGTGCACACAAACATGACCAATTTAAACAAATATAGAGTGCATAGGCCTATCGAAGCTGTTTAATAAGTTGGAAATAAAGAAATGGTAGAATAACAAGGTGACCAATGATATAAAATAAATAAGAGGGATTTCTTTGTTGAGTTTCATGTGCCACATAAAAACACAAATGGACAGGACTGGAAAATTGCACCTTGAACCACCCTTAAAAAATACACTTCAGATTTCTTTTAATCAGCTATTTTTGCAATCATATTCTTCTTTTATATGAAATAGCCCCTTCACTACTATAGTTTTGCACATCTCCAACATTTGCAATAATCTGAATATAGTTTTTCATACATCTGTTAATCCTATGTTGAGCTGAAATCAACACATATTCTAATTTAAGTCACTTATGCGTAGAAGGCATTTGGAGTTAATTATAAATATTAAAGCCTGAAAACACTGCGCATTTTAAGGGCAGTACAACCGTGGATCTAGTCTGTAATATGACATGAGCTTCATAGCAGGGCTCAAATATCATGACACCAGACACCTTTCTCTTGCATTTAATGAAGAAAAAACATGTGTACCCTGAGATAGTGTTTTTAAGACAATTAGAAAGTATGAGGATTGAAAGCGGTGGACCCGACTGTAAGCTACATATTTTAACATAGAAACTAATTAGACTTCGCATGAAAAAATATGAAAGAATAAAAAAAATGCATCACGCTACACACGAAGTATTTAACTTATCGGTCTCATAAAGATATATCGTGGAATATTATTTCATGGTGAGACCGATGAAAAAAAAAGTAAAAAGAAAGTAAGAAAAGCGCTTCCTTTGGCGGATGTGACGACAAGACTACAAACAGAGCTTTTCCTGTTTTCTTTTAGCGGGATAAATTAACTTATTATTCCTTTATTTAATGCATAAAGTTGTTAGATCGGACTTTATTCAGCTTGGAAGGCATCAGGCATGTCACTTCACATAAATACAGACTTGCCATCTAGTTTGGCACCTCTCAAAGTGAGTATCTAGTTAAGTTACATTTAGTTTTCTAAATGCTTATGTTTCTATGCTAACAATCGCATTGTGATGCTGACGTGGTTTCGACACAGTTAGCTAAGATACTTACAGCTGACTTGTAAATCGTTATCACATGCATATTTTGTGCAGAACATGTGAACTTTGACGACAATAATCTGACTGAATCAAATTATATATATATATACATGTATTAATGTTATGAGCTAACTAGCATGCTCACGTTGTAAACTGACCTTTGCTTTATGTCATGGGTTATTTTAAGTTACAAGCAATGGCGATTATAATAATACCAAGACATTAATAATGTTTTGCGACATATGCAAAATATTTTTAGGTTATGAATTTTGCACGACCTTTGTAACTGAAAAGGAATCTGCATTGTCATTAGTTAATAGTGTATAAATGCATGATGGAAGTCACAGTGCAATACTCCACAATGTTCCTTGTAGTGTGTAATTTCAGTCCTTCTGTAGGACAATGTTTCATGTAGAGTCCCTGGGTTTATATAAACCATGATTCTAACCACAGATTTTCAGACCCTAATGTAATATGTGAAAATGTAGTGCATTTTCCACATGTATGTAACTTAACCCCAACCTTTGCGTTAAATACCTTGCATTGGTCTTGCCTTACTAGTTATTTTTATTTTTTATTTTACCAGAACGTAGAGACTCTTCTTCAATGCCCCATCTGCTTTGACTTTCTAAATATTACAATGATGACAAAATGCTCTCACAACTGTAAGTAATGTAAATATCATATTCAATTATTTTATTTTTCCTTTCGTGGTGAAAACATGTGTTCTCTTTTAGTTTGTTCGCTGTGCATCAGAAAATTTCTTTCATACAAATTGCAATGTCCAGTTTGCAACATGGTGAGAATGTAAAAGTTGATAAAGAAACATATCAATATATTGTATGCACTAAAATGTATTATGTTTCAGGAAACAACAGCACAAGATTTGAGAAACAATCGTTTATTGGATGATTTGGTCTCAAACTTTCAGGCTGCAAGGTATTTATATATAGTATTTTAAATTCTGAGTATTCCTTTTTGTTTTGTACAGAAGAATAATGCTATGTGACCTCTGCCTTTAAAACCAAAATCCTTTTTTCTGCCTTTGCAATTGGTTATGTTATTATTAGCTTAGAATGTAAAAGGCAAAGCTTTGTCCTCCATTTTCTGGAGATTTACAGTAATTGTCCACAAAGGTACAGATGGAAACATGTGTCATTGAACCTTTATTGTATTCTCCTTTTAAGGATTTCCTTAAATAAAATAGGGATTTTGTTTTAATCAGTACAGGGCATGCAGGTATCTTATGACATTTTGGGTCTTTGCATCCTGAGGGCTAATATTTTTATCAGTCGGGATGAAGAGGGCATATTTACCGCTGTCCACTGATTTTGAAATTTCCTGTTCACTTGAATTTTCCCATCATTGCATTCTATGTGAATGTGCAAGCTTAAATCCATTATAACGATGTATGTCAAACATTACATCAGTGTGAAGTTGTTGGAAACATGATTATCTCTGTGTGTGTGTGTGTGTGTGTGTGTGTGTGTGTGTATCCCCACAGGCTAATGCTAGCTTTTGCAAAATACAAATAAACTGATATACTCAGAATCATGAAGGGTCATAGAAGCCCTCGAGATCTGCCTATAATGAAACCTTTAATGCTCTAAGATGGACTAAGCCATCCTAATCCTCAACACTATTTGTCTCTTGTCTTTGTATGTTTGCTTTCTGTTCCCTTGTAGAGTGAAAGTGTTTGTAGTTCTCTCTCTGTATTGGAAAAAAAATAAGTGGATCAGATTGACATAGATGCCCAGGCAGTTTTCAAAAGAGGGTGTTGCCTTGACGATGTGAATTAGGGAGCTCTAGTTTCTGATGGAGCACCAAAGGGAGGTCTAGTTTCTGATGAAGAACCAAAGAGAGGCCTCTGGTTATTTGGATTTTAGTTACTCAACAGCAATACCCAACTCTCTGTCCTTACTCATCCTAGTTTTACTGCATGGCACAGAAAAACATGCCAAAATATCAGAGGTGACAGCCAGTTGCCAGTTAAGATATTTTATTTAAAGTTGCACTATGTAACTTTTTTCTTGGGGTCTGTCACCTGCTTTTTTCTATGGATATGTCATTTCTCTGCCTTGAATGTTCCAGAGTATGACATTAAACAGCTCTATCTTATATTTATTCAATTACAGTTGTTTTTATAGCTCAAAAATATCGTAGCACACCTAGTGTGAGTCAGGTTGCCTCCACTCCTCTAATCTGTAATTTGGTCTGGTTTGAACTCCATGAAGACAGAAAGATTAAATACCATACTGTCAATAACAAGCAATAACATCTCCATGGAGAAAAGTATTTGATGGACCATCTACCAGAAAAGTTACACAATGCACCTTTAAGGCAAAAATGTAAGAAACATGTATGTAAACTATTTATAATACGTCTACAAAATCCTGTTAACTACTTATAAAATCATGTGCTCTTAATTGAGTTGTAAGTAACTTGGACCTGTTTAAAATGTGCACTCTGAATGGAATCCTACTATTGCAAATCTAATGGCAATCACAGTGCTTATCAGAAAATTCACAGTTTCATATTTGTCCCAGATTTTGCAGCTTTCTGTCAAGTGATAAAGTTTTATAACTTGTTGCCAACTCATCCTTGTGCCAGCATAGCTCTTGTTATTATGATTACTGTTTATATCAACATGTTGCTGAGCTGTGTTATCAGTCTGTAAACCCTGGTACAGCTTCCCCTTTATCAATCAGCTCAATGTTATCATTCCAAAAGGTCTGTCCTGAAACTGAGGACTTGGCGATTGTCATCACTGTTTGAGGGGCTTATGTTGCAGCTTGCACCTCCCTTCTTTAATTTCCTGTTGTCTAGCATTGAGCATCTGAAAAATAGGATCACATGATTGGGAACGCAGAAAGTGCTGCTGTCATCTAGAAATAGACTTGTTGCAATATTGTAATTGTGGTACTTTTGGTTGTTGTTCTGCACCAAAAAGGCTATGCATCTTAAGCCGTATCCACATTTGTGAAATGGGTTGCAGGTGTTTCCGTGTTAGTAGCCATGTGCTAGTAGCCCATTTCACATTCATATCCAACTCCAAATAATGTCCTGCTAAATTACTCCCCATCCCTCAAAGCAAGAACTGTTGTCATTACTCCTTGGCTCAGGATGTTTTGTTTGCATTGGCATTAAATGGTTCATCAAAAGTACTAAGCACCTAGTGATTAAATAAAAAATGCATTTGAATTGAACTGGAAGGCTTGTCTTGACACAGATACTGATGGATTTCTTCAACATACAGTTTCTGCCTTGATATATCTTTCTAATGCATACAGTCTAATGCACTCTTTCTGCTGTTGTATTATGATAGATGTGTTCCATAAGGTCACACTATATGATGGTTTCG
Organism: Odontamblyopus rebecca; assembly: GCA_030686955.1. Taxonomy (NCBI): domain Eukaryota; kingdom Metazoa; phylum Chordata; class Actinopteri; order Gobiiformes; family Gobiidae; genus Odontamblyopus; species Odontamblyopus rebecca. The sequence goes on from CM060656.1 coordinate 21,063,612, forward strand.
TAACATTAAGGACTTCTGGCTCAATTTTAAGATTGATTTGCCTCTACAAGAGTTCGGGAAGGTGTGGCATTTCTCGTAAGTGATTATTTGTCACAGCAGTCATGTCTGTGGAGTTAGTGCGATTCAATTACAAGGATTTTCAGGTCACAGCTCCAAAACCTCAAAGCCAGCAGCCAATCAGAACAGCCGGTTAACTTTTTTTTCTTCTTTTTTTTGTTATCACCACCACAGTGAGTGTAACAGGCCCCTAGTGTCCATCTGGCTTAAAAGCTCAACATGTTTAAGCAGGGATCTCCAACCTTTTGCATCTGGTGAGCTACCGTTACAAAACGAAAATGCTGGAGAGCCACTCATTTTAGTGGCCTTAGATGTTGTACAGTTAGATGCCTATAAAACATAAAACCATTATCCATTTATTAGTGCACAAAGTTCAAAATGACACATTTATAATGGTAATTAATTAAATTTGAGTTATTCACCACAATACGAATAATTCAGAAATACCTTGGCGAGCTACCTGGAAGGGGGTCGAGAACTACTGGTAGCTCCCAAGTTGCAGGTTGGAGACCCTGTGTTAAAGTGTCTCCTTAATTCTTTGATATAATACTTTTAGGGTGAGAAGCCAATATAGTTACAACCTGAAAATCTGAAGTTGATATTGTTATTTACTATACTTGTTTGTTTTTCTTGACTTTTTTGAGTTTTTAATACCTCCTATTATTTTGACTTTTTCCTAAACTAGAAACCATTTGCAATACTCCTCAATGTGCTTAATGTTGGCTTTTGTGTTGTATTATTGAATATATTATACAGAGGTACTAAAGTCAAAATAGGGTAGAGAGCTGTTGACATCATACATCACATTTATCACGATGAACCTATAGCATGCACAGGAGCCTGTCTAATGGGGACAGTAAACACAAATAAAAATTTTAAACATGGAAAGATGAGCTTTGCACACCTCATTGGTTCCATTTTATTGCCATGTAATGGCCCTGTTATTGTTTACCATCCACTTTTCCAAGATGCTCACCAAAGTGTCTGCTTTTCAGGAGAGAGGTGATGGCATAATTAAGCAACTGCAGTCTAACTAAAAGGGCTCAATTTGCAGTATTTATTGGCTGCATGTCTTGAATGTTTTTGAGGATCCCATGTCATTAATCAGCTTAGGACTCCTGTCTGATTGTAGAGTGTATTTGTATCATCTGAAAGATAAAAATACCCCCATATACAAGTGTCTGTGTAAATGAAAAAAAACTTTGGAATGGGTCGGTGAATACCATTTATTCACAAACCACTTTTCTTTTCACCAGGCAGGAGTTGTCAAAAGCAATGTTTGAGTCTCCTCCGAAGACGCCCAGTACTCCAGCTGTGTCTGTCAGATGCAAAACTCCCAGAGAGAAGACCCCGAAGAGCAGCAGTGCTGTTTTGAGTCAGTATTTCCAAAAGAAGCCCAAAGCATCTCCTGCAGAAACCAAGCAAGTTGGTCCCGTCAGTCAGTTAATCAAAGAAGAGCCAATGGATGTGGAGCTGCCATCTGTCCCGGTCCCAATAGCAGTTAAACAAGATATACACTTACCATCTCGTTACACGGGAGATGAAGCAGCTCATTCATCTCTGTCTGAAGATGTGAAACCTCTAATCAAAGGTAGTGTTTTGTAGTGTTACAATGATTTCTAACACAATATAAACTCTTAACTACACCATTATTGCCACAAATGGTTGTGACTAGCATTTTTGGTCACTGGTGTTCAAACTGATTAATGGTACGGTGACTTTGACAGAGCCACTAAAAGGCTTTGAACATTACATTTAAGTCTGTGGGACAATGTAATGTGATGTTAGGTTATAATGTTACAAATACTAATCTCTAAAAAGATACTGACTATGATCTTTTGGGCCAATTCAGTAGGAGGCCTGAGAGTCCACAAAAATTGGCCTGAGGACTGCATTTGGCCCTGGGCCATGGTTTAGACACCCTTGCCCTAGAATGCATTGCATTGTGTTGAAATGTATTTACATAATTGGCTGCACAAGCATGTTTCTGAGCAAATTTGACTATGGCAATAGTACACAGCAAATGTCAAGCTATTCTGCATTTTAATTATGAACTATAAAATTAATATTGTATTGTTACAATATAATAAATGTACAGTATGTATAAATACATTTATTTTTATAATTTACTATTTAGCTCACTGTTATGAACTTTAATTTTATAGCCTAACCTTTTCCCTATATTTTTTTCCAAGTGGACTGTCCTGTATGCTCTATAAGTGTGGCACAGAATTTCATCAACAAACATCTGGACATGTGTCTGTCTAGTGGAGAGAAGAAGGAGAGCTTAAGAAGGTAAAATGGACATGTATAGTGGCTCGAACAAGAGCCTTTCAAACTGTGTTTGTTCAGTCCATAAAGCTTTAGAAGGGACACGATGTACATGTGAGAAACGCCTTCACTCTCCTTGAAAGTGCTGTAACCGATTGACTTCGCTGAATCACCCTCTGTTCATTGTGAGGATTTTATACAAGTGAAAATGGGCATGTTCCATAGACGAATGATTTGTTATGCATACGCCTTAGCCTGTAAATCTTCAACATATAAAGAAATCTTTATGAGGGGTAAAGCTTTAGCCAATATCTCTTGATATACCTTCAAACATTACTTAGTATACCAACTCATAATAACAGCATGTCCTCTGTTACATTATACCATTTACACCTGGTGAAGTGGGCAAAACACTTTGCCCATCTATAGTTGTATCTTTACATGCATTTTATCGCTAAATGTGACTAAGCAGTTAAGAATAATGCTTCAAATTGTAAATCATGTGCCCAGAAATGAATTAGAATATTGCAGTCTACAAAGAATTGTGAAATTCAATTTTGATAATTGGTTACATTTGTTTACTCATTAGTCGTCACCATAAGACAAGGGTGGCATCAGGAAGAAAGATTAAACAATTAAGCTGATGTGTCTGTTACACATACATAAATGGCATAATTATCTCAGAGATAAATGTTCCTAATTTTTGAGTTTATGTTCAGGATTAATTTATGTGGCATATTCAGAAGGGTGGTGGTGGGGGTGGGGGGTGTACAAGGGTGACCCCCACATGTGTTAGTCCAAAGTTACCTGATGTCATGTGGACATTAATAACCTCCATGGTCTGTTTCTGCAGTTCTCTTGGAAAGATGAGGCGTCCAATGGCGAAGCTAGTGTACAACCTGCTCTCTATGCAGGAGCTGAAGAGGCGCCTCAAAGACTGCCACCTGTCATTGCAGGGGACCCGAGAACAGCTCATCAAGAGACATCAGGAGTTTATCCATATCTACAACGCACAGTGTGACTCGCTCAACCCTAAGTCAGGTACCAGGGGCTATGATGTACAAAGATTGAAATGTAAATACAATCTGCACTAGGCTTTATCTATCTACACATACTATATTTGAAACAGCAACAGGTAACATGAGCAGAGCTGTCTTGTATTATCTGATTTTAAAGAAAAGACAGTTAAAGGTGCACTATGTAACCTCCTTGGTGGAAGATCTGATATTGCTTTGCCTGGAATGTTCCACAATATGCCATTAAACATCTATTTACATGGAAACAAGGTTATGCCATAAGCTCTAATTACAGGTCAGATCCGTGGATAGGTAATCACGCTTTACAGTAAGAATTTATGTTTTTTCCAAGTTATTTTTTAGTAATGAAAACACAAGTAATGTAGTAAATAAAATATATACAGTATGTGGGACATTATAGGGAAAGTAATATCAGCCCCCATGTAGACAACCATCTTACCCCACACCATAATAGTCACATAGTGTACCTTTAATGTTGTTTTTAATATGTTTTCATTAGCTAAATACGTTGTTTTAAAGGTTTGCTATTAATATGCAGCAAGAGAGAATACATTAAATATATAGTTTTGCTTGAATTCAGCTGTAGCATCACAGCTGGTGAGCAATATAAATCCATATAAATCCACCCATTTCTTGATTTACAGCGGAAGACATTGCCAAAGAAGTGGAGGCCAATGAGAACATGCGGACTAAACTGAGGGAGAAAGCCAAGCCTGTCAGTGCCATTATGTTGTTTTACAATGAGTCTAAAAATAGTCACTTTAAAGCTATTGTGCCCTGTGGGGATCTTGATTTTATACACAAATGCTACAAGAAAGTTGAATATTTAAGAAATGTGGAATGAGTAACACCTTGCCACCAGGGGAACACACAACTAAGCATAATTCTGTAAGGATATTTTTATTGATCATTCATAGTATCATTTGTGTGTGTCCTGCAGGTAATGGTTTTCTCTAAAGACCTGTCTGAGAAAGATATTGATGATATGCATTCAAGTTATAGTAAGTATTGCAGTTCCTTTTCTACTCTACAGTGTTTCTAAATCTTTAATTATATATGTGCTAGACCAGTTTTGAACAGGATTGTGTAGACTGGTCATATCTTACTGTATTAAGCCTTGCTGGAAATGTAAAAGCACTATTGTTGGAGCTACTCCTGATTAATGCGCCTTTCTACTGTAATTGTCCTCTTCACTGAATGAATGTCCTCTTCTGAGAGCTACATTAGTAATACAGGGAGAGTTGGCTTGTAGTAGAGTAAGCAGATTAATTAAGAGCCTTAATCCTCTGTAATTAAGAGGGACTGTATTATAATTGTCCATATTGATAACTGTTTGTCTTGGTGGGTAGTTTTGATACTAGTTTCAGTAATCATGTTTATGTTAACTGGTCATTTTTAAATTTTACTCCTGCAACTTACTAATACAACTTTCACTGACCATACTAAATATTAAATCTTATTTTAGTTATGATCCACACATCTGAAAAAGACATCTAGAATTAAAGAATTAAACTTAATTCTTCTATTCTCTGCATTTGTACAGAGAGAGCCTCAAATAAAGACAGGACGTTTCCCTGTGTGAATATCTAAGTAAATATAGCCTGAATACCAAGTCCGTTAACTCTGAAGGTTAATGGCCTATTATGTTGTATTAAGTCCATCCATGTATAGGGACATTCATATCGGCACAGGCTTTCAGGTGACGTATATGTCCAAGGCGCTGTAAGTAATGATTCATTATTGTCTAATCACTTCTTCCTAAAAGCTGCCATGATGACTCATACTAAACAATGCAGGGCACAGACCACCAGGCAAAGCTATTTCATCACTAATTTATAGCCAGTAAGGATGTCAACAATGAAGTGTACTCTGCATCTTTATTCAGTAAAAGCAAAAAGCTTACTACTTTTTGTTTTGTATGCATTCTTTTTGGTTAATTCGTTTACATTTAATTTTTATTTAATGTGACTTTCCCCGTCCTCGCATGTGTTAACCGTGTTGATTAATCTGTTAATGAATTGATTGGTGTTACATCTGAGCCTAGTAATTGCTAGAATAGGTAAGTTAGCATGGTTCTATTGGATAAATGTGTCTTCTTCTGTATAATCTTGTGTTGGTGCCAAAAATACAAGGACTTCAAGGGAAATTATAATTTGTGGCTAGAAAATTACTGTATAACTGAGTTACTGCACCAAAATATTAAAATTTTGGGTCAGATTTATATGAACTGTTGCTTAAGGTTCCAAAATAACTACATTAAATTTCTATTCTTTCTATTTCACACATTTTGGTTCAGGGGAAAAGCATGTGTCTTATAGCTATGGTTTTATTTTCCTCATAAGGTGCAATAGAGACCTGTTTTTTAAGCTTATAATTAATTATCTCTGTATGATGCTTGTACCGCTGTGTTTTGTCACTGTACTCTCTTGACTTAATTGCCTTTAATGACGAATAACCAGGACTGTGGGCTGTGCTGCACGTCTTTATGGGAGTCTGACTAGCATAGCCTTTCGATTTCTCCCTAAACCCAAACACAGCCATAGGATCAGTATTCCTGTATGAAAATGCTATAGCCCCAGTCACTCACCCTCAGCCGTGATACGTGGTGTCGACTCTGCATCAGTAAAATGTCAAAATATTGCATCTTAAATCTGTTCTGCAGCTTCCCCAATAGTTCTGCTTCTGCTCCCCAACAAGTTCAGTCTAAATAATTTGTCAAGGACTCCATGACTGTGTAGCCCTGGACAACACTTGTTTGTTGGTAGTATTGAATGTATTTTGCCTCAGAAATATTTCAGTACAAAGAAGTAGTCTTTTAAAAAACAAAACAACAATCTTGAATTAACATAGCTGATATTGCAATATTTGTTATGATTTTATATATTTTCACCTTACATTATTTAAAAAAAATATTCTTGAGAGAATAGGTACTTTATTCTAATGGAAAGTGATTTAACACTCCCGGTAATTAAGTAAAACTCTTAATTGAAGTTATTTTAACATTTACACTGTGCATGTCCAATTTGGTTGTGTTAATATGCACTGAAACATGTATAAAATCATGTATCCTTACTCTGAGTAGGCTTGCATCTCCACAAACCTGACCCCTACCTGGAATAGTAAAGTGCATGTTAGTTGCAGAAATGCTAAATACAATTCAAGGTAGCTTCCCTTTGGCAATGACATTTGAGAACAGCATTAGAACATGTGTTAACTTGGTGGAACAAGATAAAGAGCTTGTTGAAAATAACTCTGTGGAGCTAACTTTACAATAGGTAGACAAATGACTGTGACTCAGAGAAGGTGAGTTCCAAAAATAGAGACTCTACAGGCTGCAATAACCTCTTGATTTATCAGACAGGGATGTGGATGACTCACTCTGACAGAGACAATGGGGAGTGTAGACGGGAAGGTGAAGAGAAATAAATAAGTAAATAACTCAACCAATTATTGAATAAGGCTCACTACTCAAAATATGGATTGTCTGGTATTGTTTTTTTCTGCAGATACCAATATCCAATATTTGTCTTACTTTTGTGGTGACTGTGGTGTTTTTAAAATCTATTGCAAGGCCCAAAATTAATTACGTTCACATATAAACTTTTCACTTTTGTAAAAAAAAATATTAACACAATATTAACAAATTATTTATTTGCATATTTGTGTAAACACACAATCCCATCTATTTCCATTTTAAGTCTCTATTCTGTTTAAAAACTCATCTGATACATTGGAAAAAGAGCAAAAAGGAGACTGGGACAACTGAGAAAAAAACATGGCTAATATAGACTGTACTACTACAACTACTATACTTCTGGGTAGTATTGCAATACTGATTTTAAAGTGTCTCAGGAAATCACTGCTTCAATAAATGTTTTTGTATGTCAAGAGCAGTACTTAAAACAAAAAACACAACTATTTCAAGGTTCAAGTTTTGTTTTCTCATCAGTTTTTTTACATAAAGATTCTGCATGCTGATTCTAGAAGCTACAGCATCCAGGGTGTTTCTCGAGGCATGAATTTGTAACATTAACATCTTTTCTGAAGAGCTGTATTTCCACTATAAAGGCCTTCTATGGCTTTACCCTCTTAAATGTTTTTGCATATTGACTGGGCCTGCTGCTGTGTGCTCTGCCCCACAGGGAAGCAGCATAGCGGGGACTTCACGCGTCTCATCGCCCAGGTCCGAGGACGCATGCAGACCACAAGGCCAGCACGGGTCACCGCAGGGCGAGAGGGGGCGCACACGCCCACCCCAGGTACAGCCGTGTACATTGACTTTACACACAGATTATAAACCTCAAAAAATGTTTTGTGCCAAGATCACCTTGAGTCATGGTAAAAATAAATATACCCTTTAGGATGAGAGAGATGTTGTTTGAAGAACAATATATGCAAAGAGCTGAAACTAGGGCAGTAGATATAAAGAAGCATGTAGTAAAAGCAAATGCTCAAAACCTTTGATGCCACAATGGATGAAATTATCAACAAAAATAATAATGGTTTCATGAAGAATAATATGGTCTTATAGTAGTTATGATATCCATGGATTTCAAAATGATGAGGTAGGAGGACCATTGTCATTAATTATTTAAAGCAAAATATCTTTTGAATGATAAAATGTCCTCAAAATGCATGTAGCAGGAACATATGAATAGATCAAGATCATTCTAACATTATTCAGAAGATCAAATTTTGTCAATACCAATACTTGATTATTATTATCTTTTTTAGTATTTTACTATTTTAGTATTGATTATTATCTGGTGGTTCATGTTTGTTTTTGACAACCAATGGATAATGGAAGTGTAACGTTAACTGTGCCTATAATTGGTCCTATTATGGAAGTAAAATTGAAATTCGTATCATGTCTTCCCTTATTAACAATATTGGTTATTATGTCTAGTCAAAGGCATGTTCATCCTAGTGTTGTGTTAAGATAAACCAAAAATCCTCATTGATTTGTTTTTGATTTCCTCTGTCTGATGTTTTGTGCCTCTTGTTGACACATTATAGCCTCCAAGAGCACCACTGTCATTGACTTAGGAGACAGTGCTTCTGATGATGAGCTGTGTTCAAGGGGTCTTCTGTCATCAAGTCCCACTAGCAGCGAAGTGTCCGTCAGCAGGTGAGAATACAAATCTATACTTAAAGGTGCACTGTGTAACTTTTTGGTAATGGGTCTGTCACCTTCTTGTTGCTCTGCTTGAAATGTTCTACAGTATGACAATAAACAGATCTACCATTTTTTTCTATTGAAATACCTAGAAAACCAGGCATTCTGACTGTGAGCAGGGTTGACTCTCCACAGATCTGACCTGTAACTTGGTGGCCTGGTTTAGTCTCCATGATGATAGAAAGGTTTAATGCCACAATGTGAAAAATTCCAGACCAAGCAATAAGATATCTGTGGAGAAAAGCATTTGAGGTTTTTAGGCTAGGTTTTTTCACCTGCATGAGACTTTCAGTACTTGTGTTTTGGTCTAGGGGAAATTAAATACAAGTCCATTTCCTGTCCATTTCCTGAGACCTCATCTCGTAATTAAGAAAGTAGCTGTCCCTGGGCGCTCAGGTACCTGCTGCGTGAAGAGCTGTTCAGAGTAAATGTCAATCCCATGTGGACAGTAAGCCATTAGGAAGATGGCTGTTTTTCCCTTTGCTCGTAATTGTGTAAAAATGTAATCCTCCTAGCGCAGGGAATGAGAGGATTCTTTTTTCTTTTTCAAGCTCTTCACCATTGTCTCTGTGGTTATAATTTCTAATCTGTGCTTAATTGAGTCCTTATCTCATTAACCTTCTATGGTATGAGATAAAAAGAAAGGAAAACAAAATTACCTGGCATTTTGTTCAGCGTTCCTTTGACCATGGGGTGAAACAATAATGGGAAACACTGACAGCGATATCTCACCTGGAGTGCCTTTGCCCATGTTGATCTTCTTATTACCATAAACATCAAACCATGCTCTCAAAACATGTGGGCAACTGATTTGACCTCTGCAAAAATGCAAATCAGAGTACTTCTTTCCCGAGACCACGTCTTTTGTTCCTGGTAGTTCTGCCTCCTCAATATGTGTCATGGTCGATTATACAGCAAAGCACTTCTGCAATATGGAAATGAATGTTTTAGGCTGGCCGTATATGCACTGATAATAAATATATATTCTGTATATGTGTGGAGTGTAGAACTGCATAGGTGACTTGGGTGAAGGGTTGAAAAACTTACCCTTATAGCAACTTCCCATCTGCAAAAGGACATAAAAGACACTGTAATTCCCATCTATTTTTCAAGTGACTGCATCTGCACATGCAGCTGTAGCCTCAAGGGTAAAATCACCCCTAGAAATTATATTTTTAACTTTTTTGCTTCACTAAAATATCTGATTCTTTATCCTTTATTGCTGATTTCCGAGGTTAGCGGTTTGCTTCCAGGACCAAATGAGTGGGCTTTCTAACTGATCAGGTGTAACATTATGATGTCCAGCAGGTAGTTATAACTTATAACTTATAATATTAAAAACTGTGACTGTGCTCGTAATATTAATATGCCTACTTACTACCGACTCTCCATTATACAAGTGGAGCAGTGGACACTAGAAGTGTGAGACAAAGTTTAAGGAGTACTCGACACAAAAAAAAGGTTGGACACACTGAACTAGCTAACTGTCTTTAAGTGTCTCTTTTGGTGCATTCACTTTCATACATATCACACCAAAATTCAGACTGGACCTGGACTGGCCCTGGACCAAACCAAATCTATATCTGGAATAATGAATGCTCAAAAGTTAACACATCATAAAACTGCAGTTCTTGGGGGTGTCTATAGTCTAGTACTAACCTGCTTACAGGTTATACACAATCACGTGTCTTGGGGGTACCACATGATCACAGCAAACAGACAGGTGGTCATATATTATTGCTCCCTGTCGGCTTTGATTTTCATGGTTTGCAACCTTGCACAATGACACCTGAGATTACAATCATTGCCAAATACTGGAAATTCAAAATCTTTATGAATTTTGATTGTGTTCCTGTTTTCCTCTTTTGCAGTTCCATCTCTGACATCTTTGGTCCAGACCTGCCTAGGAAATCTGAGTGAGTTATTCTGCTGCTGCAATGATGAATGTATTTACTTTATCTCCTTCAGATACTTGCCGTATTGATATATTTGATGATACTATCTATAGCTTTCAGAAGAGTGGTCTTTGGTCTGGGAATATTTCCATTAGAATAGTTTAAACCTAGATAAGCACATGTCCCAGAGTTTACATAAGCACTCTGACCTGTATAAGCTTTAATAACCCTGTGGTTTTTGGTGTCATTTGTACAGTCAAGGCAAAACATTGGCTTAGCAGTTAAAATATGTGCAATAATACACACTGTGTAAAGGGCATCAGGAGCGTGGTCCAACTTGCTGACCTGCTCCTATTTTATTGCGGACATTTAAGTATTTTTGGGAAAATGCTTCCATCCTCTTCCTCCACTTTGTTGCTCAATACTGGTTCAATACTGTTTGAGACATAGTTCAACCCAAATAATATTAGCATGAGACCCTTTTATCTTTTCAAATTTAACTACATTTTGTGGTTGTAACTGAAAACACATTTTCAGAATATTTGATGTTACTAATTTGTGATCTTTAATGAAGGAATATTATGCCATGTTCGTATTAAACTACAACCTGCACAACCACAATATAGATCTAAAACAGGCTAATAATTGAAATGGGTCAATTGATTTGTTTAAAACTGAGAGACCCTGTTTCTTTATAGTGGAAACCTCAGTTCAAATGTTCATTGTTTAATAATATTTTGTGATGTTAAATGTCCCTCAATCTGCTTCCAGGGTGGTCTGTAATCATACATTTCCAGACATGGCATGTCACAACTGTATTTTAAAATCACATTTCCTCTGCTAATGGAATCAGTTGGCCTCATTAAATAACCTGTGAATCACAGTCATGCCCGCACGTGACTCGCCTGCCTCCTGAGATAATCGCTCACTGTCCCTAAAAAACTTCCCTGAAAGATGGAGCAGCCATACGGGGTGAAAAAGTGCAGATAGAAGCGTTATCAAAGCCCGGCACTTTCATAAATGTATTTCATAGTGGGGAACCTTTGCTTTACAGTTGAAAATGACTGCAGATAATGAAGCTGGCACCTGTTTGTTGTGGACAGCCAAGGATCTGCTCCTCAGCTCCTTTTGGTTGACCTTCAAGTGAGGTGGACTCTCAGCCCTCAGCTATTTTTGGTTGGCACCTTTTTAGTATGCTGTAGTTTCACATTTGTCCTTGAAAAGACTCATTAACTCGATGGAGAGAAGGGAATGTGCTTTTAACCAATATGAAAGAGAAATCTAAACTCAATCAAGGTTAATTTAAACCCTGTGTATCAAACTTTGTCCAAGACATGGCTAGACTTTGGTCATACATTTTAATACGAATAGTTGGACATTTACTCACTGGGAAAGTCTGGCAAAATTCCCGATTGTGTCCCTTTAGCCCTGGTTCATGGAGATGCCAGCCCCTGTCACCGCCTACAGCGTGATGTACAATAATTATCAACTGAAACACTTGATCCGGCTCTTAACAGCCTCCGCATGTACAGCATGACAATCTAAGAGCTCCACTCTGCTTTGTCCTTTAGAGAGGATCTTTTATTGAGAGTCCACCACTTTAAGTCAAGGGTGACACTGGAATGGCTTGGTGACTTGATGCTACTTCTTCTTTCTTTCTTTCTTTCTTTCTTTCTTTCGCTCGATATCTGATGTTTGTCCTGCTAGTCTTCCAAAATCTATTTAACTGCTCTTCTCTTTCCATTTAAAGATGCACTATGTAACTAACTTTTCTCCACAGAAATGTTATTTTACAGTATGGCAATAAATGTACCTAGCTCTGTGGAGACGAGCAGGTGTTTCCACTGGGCTAAGGTACAGGTCTGCAAAGAGGCAAGCAAGTCAAAATGCATGTTTGAAGATAAATTGGCAAAATGTCAGTTTTACCCCTGGTATAACTTCTGAGTCAAAGTTTCAGAAGGTTGTATTTATGTTCACTTGAAGTTGACCTCAGAACTATGCCAAACACTGATTTATAAACAATATGAAAAATTGGGTATATGCATGCTTTTTCATTCAGCAACAAAACCCTGTGAATGCTGAAGCCACTGTTAATTCAAGGCATTCATTTCCAGTCCATTAGACAGCCTGTTGTTTGAGATAGCAGCCCAAACTGTTTCTCCTCCAGTGAATAATAAGTATGGATGCCTTCACGTTGGCCTGCCTGCACAGTTCACTCTCCCTCTGTACTCTGTCATTGGCAGTTGTGTACTTTAAGGAAAATATGAGATGAGCATATTTGAGATACACTTATTTAATGAGAAGCAGCTTTATTTGCATACTGTTTAATTAGTTTGTGAAGAAATGCTTTAGGTTGTGGACTTTCTAGTCATGTCATGAGCAAAATCTAAACATAAACAACAACTAAACAGCTGAGAAATGTGGACAAGGTAAGAGTGGACTGTACTCTGTGTGCTCCATGTGCCTCTGACGTGATGTTTTTGGGGGGCTGGTATCTCACTGCTCCAGATTTTAGCTTTGACCTTATCACAAAAAGAGGTTCCAGCTGACAGTTTTACAAATGCAGACTCTTGAACAGTAAGTCCTAGATATTCTCCTGGCTGCAAGCCACACTCTTTCAGTCCCACTGTTATCACATACCCATCTTTTCTGCCTTTTATTTTATTGGACTAGTAAATATGTACTAAATATATACCGTTAAGTAATATATTATCAATATGATTCTTTTTTTAAATCACACATTTATAGCTTTGGCTAATGATGTTCATCCCTAGAGGGACTTTATTACAGATAAGCAAAATTCACATAGATTAATTAAATGCAACTTTACTAAGAATAAGAATGTGGAATACCGATTTAATTTAACTCCATAAATAATGAAAGAAAAGGAGCATGTCTATAATGTAACATTTACTATAAATTTAAATGTCACCTCTGCTAATGTTTTACAGGGCTATGGAAACTACACCGTCCAAAATGGGAAAACGTCTCCGTAAAACTCGACTAAAGACTGAAAGAAAGACATAATGCTCACCAAAGCATGAGGCTTCACATGACACTGTCAGTTTTGCACACACTCTCTCATTTCACTGTTCTAATGAAGTTGTAAATGTGCTAAGTTTGTTCAAAATACTATTGTCTCAAGCTGTTACAAGCTGCTTATGTTTGAGGAAATCTCAGTATTTTTTGACTTGAGAATTATGTCTCAAAATGATCTTATGTTTGAACAACTGTAACAAATGCATGTTTTAAATTAAGCTGAAATAATTTCCTGAAAAACATTTCCTTTTGTCTTACAATTTAATGATGCATACCTGTGTGTCTCACTCTTATTTTAGATAAAGTTAGTTAGTTATTTCATTTTCATTATGAATAAATATATTTTAAGAATATTATTATGTGAATGAATGGCCTTGAGTCTTGGTCATGTGTATTCTGGACTAGTCTTCATTGGGCTTGGGCTTTATTAGACAGGAGAGTGAAATGGGTGAAGAGTGGGAGACACATTCAGTAAATTTCCATAGCTGGGAATGTTACTCACTGAGGGCAACCCATAGCCTAGCAAATCTGTTAAAGCCTAGACCACTTGACTATCTTGCAGCACTGAGCTTCATGTGTTAAAAAATACTGGAGGAAAAACATAATTTTCTCCATTGGTTCTTATCTGATTTTACTTTTTCAAATCTATTTCATCAGAGCCAGACTGCCTATTGATGATTTTAATCAATGAATGTCTTCTAAACTTATTTCTTCCTTGCTTGTGTAAAGTTCAGGCCTGTAGTAGTGAGCGGTGTAAACACTGGAGATTCCCTGATCAATGTCTGTGTGTCTGTGAGGGTCTGGTTCAAGTCAACACATTTGGGATTGGTTCATGATTGAAAGCAGATTTTGCCTGAAGCTTTTGAGCAATGCAATGACTGTGGGGCTGTCGTAGTTGAAGCATGACAAGGCCAGATGCTACAGGAGGTTTTGGTGCCCTAGTTTGAGTAAGCATCGCTCTTGCCTTATTTGTCTAGTACCTCATGTCAAGAGGGACATCTGTCTACTATCTACACATGGCAAATGGATTAGAAACTCCATAAATCTCTTAATTGGCCGACATCTCTGCTAGAGTGCTTTTACCTGTGTCTCGCAAGCTCTGTACATGCACTAAGAAAGTATGACCAATGGTAATTTTACGCATGTACAAGATGGATTACTTGAAGAGGCTGCGACCTACAGGGAAAAATAAGCCTGAGAAAATGGAAACCATGTGTTATTGGTAAGGGAGTCTATAAAATTGCCCAATCTGACCTAACCTTTCCTGTTGTATGCAACATTTTAAGGACTATTCTCCATTCAAAAGATTTTGTTTCAATTGTTGCCCTGGCAGCAGTCCTAGTTTTTCATCATTCTGTAACCCATGGACAGGATTATTAGGTCTTCCTTCTCTGTATTTGTTGTACCATTTTCTAATGCTACAGGCAAAAGTTGTACTCCAAATGGTCTGAGCCAGTCATCTAGTCTTTCCAATTTGTTCCTTGTCACTTTCATTTTATTTAATATGTTTGGTCAATTGGTGGCTGTCTAATAAATCCATCTCACTGATTGAATATAATAGAGAAGACATTTAATTTGTCTGCTCTTGTTAAACACAGAAATATATCTTTATCACAGCTTTCTCATTCAAGTCCACCACACCAGAAAAGTCATACATATAAAACAATATAAAAACAAATAAACACAATAGTCCTACATTGTGCCATTTCCTGTTTCTTTGCACTGGGACTGAATGATTTCTTGTACGGTAGGTGTTTTTTTTTTTTGGGCCAGTGGGATTTTTATTGTTTGGCTCAGTGAAGAGGGTTTATTCTCTTCAGCACTGGCTCTTGTACAGATCACACATGGGGTTTTGGGCACTAGGGTCATTTTCTGGCCTGGTTTAGTATCCGGGAGAGTTTTGTTTTGTTTGTGTGGTGGTTTGGCAAGATGGAGATATTCATGTATGTGTTTATGGTGCATTAGAGGCTGTTCATTGTAACACTTTTTCATTGCCACTGTAGATTTGACTGGGATTCAGAAAATACATTCTCTATACTGTACTAGAACTTTAGATGTGAAGATGTGAGTCTGGTCACAATTTTTGGTTTAGTTTTGATCAAATATGCACATGGGTTTATTATTTGGTGTTATATCTAAAAGTAGCTGTTAGACAAGTGATAATGAGGCCCCAATCTGCACCCATTCATGGTTTTCTGTTTTCTGTTATAGGCAATTTTAATTGCTATGGGAACAGTCTTAATTTTTCATTGTTCTGAAGCCTATGGATAGGATAATTAGTCTGCCTCCTGAGCAGGTGCCATCTCACTTTCAAAAAACAGACAAATGTAACTCAAATTCTCATCTAGTCATCCCAATTTGTTCCTAGTCGTTCGCAGTTTCTTCCCTGTGTCTAACAATTAATATTTCAGTTTATTACTGTCTGATAAATCCCTCCCACTGATTCTGGTATAATCAAATAGAAACTTTATTTGTCTGCTCCCAGTTAAAACAGAACTGTACCTTCATCACAGCTTTGTCATTCACAATGTGGCAGTCACACACATTTACAATAGGATAACAATATGAAAACAAATACATGCAATAGTGCTACATTTACTTTTTCATATTTCTTTGCACTGGGCATGAGTGAATTCTTGTATAGATGACCAGTGGGATTCTTATTGTTTGGCTCAGTAAGAGAGTGGCTCTTGTCAGCTCTTGGCACTTGCACAAATTGCACATGGGGTTTTGGGGCTTGTGGTTATTTTTGGCCTGATTTAATATTCAGGAAAGTTTTGTTTTGTTTGTGTGAAATTTTAACAAGGAGATATGCATGTATTTATGTGTTTACGGACTCTGAGTAAAGCAAAGTGTACAGCTTGTTTACTGAAACAAACTTAAATTCAGCCTATTGTTTACAGAATGTTATCGATGACATCCCGGAGAAAGAAAACGAAAGTCTGAATCAGAGGAGAAGGTCACACCGCTGCTCAGGGACAAACTGCATCTGGATCCTGACTTTATGGGACCTGACTAAGTACAATGCGTCAGCAAAGTGAAAAAAGTATAAAACTTCAGAGGGAAAATACGATCCTTGGTCGCCACTGGTTAAGTTCCTTAGAATAAAAGATGGATCCCTTCCCTTGTTGTGGAAAACAGTGTCTCTAACGCTTTTATCAAAGAGGACTCTCCAGAATCAGTGCGGCGGAAGAGAAGGGAGTTCATTCCTAAGCTCAACAATAGGGGGATATATTTGAGACATCCATCCATCCATTTTCTTCTGCTTATACGGAGATGGGTCGTGGGGGCAGCAACCTAAGCAGGGACTCCCAGACTCCCCAGACACTCCCGCCAGCTCCTCCGGATGGACCCCAAGGTGTTCCCAGGCCAGCCAAGAGACATAGTCCCTTCAGCGTGTCCTGGGTCTTCCCTGGGGCCTCTTCCTGGTGGGACATACCCAGAACATCTCAAGAGGGAGGCATCCAGGGATTTGAGACATGATAAACTCATTGTTCACAAAAAGCAATAGAATGGGCATCCCAATAGAAGTGGGGTATTTATTTTTCTGACATAACTGATGTCTATCGCTGCTTTATTCCCTAAAAGGATTTTTAAGTTTGTACACCTCAATATATGTGGTTTAAGGAAGTAGGTGCATGAAATTGAAAACCTGTTGCACTCAAATGAAATTTGTATTTGTGCTTTATCTGAAACCCATTTAGACAATGACTTTGAAACTTAAGTGCTAAATATCGAGGACTATGGCTTACACAGAAAGGACAGATCAAAGGTGGACTAGTCAAGTCAAGTCAAGTTTATTTCTATAGCACATTTAAAACAACTTCAGTTGACCAAAGTGCTTCACATAAAGGATAACAAACATATGCATATACAACACCATATGAGGACAAAAGAGAAAAAAATAAAGAATAAACTAATAAAACAAGATAAACTGACTAACTAGTATTAAATGCCAGGGAAAAGAAATGAGTTTTCAATCTAGTCTTGAACTGCGTTACTCACTGAGAGGATCTGACAGGAAGAGGAAGGTTATTCCACAGTCTGGGCACTGCCACAGAAAAGGCTCTGTCTCCCCTCGTCTTGAGCCGAGTTTTGGGCACAACCAACAGGAGCTGGTCGGCTGACCTCAGGCCTCTGGGTGGAGTGTAGGGCTCCAGTAATTCTCTCAAATAGACTGGACCCAGAGTGTAGACATTTAAACACAATTAACAACATTTTAAATTGCACCCGATAGAAGACAGGGAGCCAGTGCAGGTCACACAGCACAGGTGTGATGTGCTCACGTCTCTTAGTGTTAGTGAGCAGACGAGCTGCAGAGTTCTGGACGTGTTGTAGGCGCTGCAGGGAGCTCTGGTCTAGCCCCATATACAGAGAATTGCAATAGTCCAGACACGAAGTTATAAAAGCATGAACAGCTTTTTCAAAATCTGCACGAGAGAGGTGGGGCTTTATTTTAGCAAGTAGCCTCAAATGAAAGAAGCTGGACTTTATCACAGTGCCTATGTGCTTGACCAGTTTAAACCTGGAGTCCATAATCACCCCAAGATTCCTCACTGCAGGGAGACAGTAGGAGGACAGGGGGCCAATCGCACTGTCCTGTCCAATCAGTGGGTTAGTTTGCCCAAACACAACAATTTCAGTTTTACTTTGATTTAAGTTTAGGAAGTTTGCATTCAGCCAAGTCTGTACATCCCTGAGACAGTCCTGCAGAGCGTTGATCATGCTCTGGTTGTTATTTGCAATCACTGGCAGATATATTTGAATATCATCAGCAAAACAGTGAAAAGTGACATTGTGCTTTCTAAAAACATCCCCCAGAGGGAGCATATACAGTGCAAAGAGGGCTGGCGCTAATGTAGAACCCTGAGGCACGCCGTACTCTAAGGGAGACACAGAGTACTGTCCTAAGTTTACAGAGAAAGTCCTGTCTGACAGATAAGACTGAAACCAGCAGAGTGCTGTACCCTTAATGCCCACACGTGTCTCAAGACGGGACAGAAGGATCCTGTGATCCACCATGTCAAAGGCGGCTGATAGGTCTAAAAGCAAAAGAACTGCAGATTTCCCAGAGTCAACAGTTAAAAGCAGGTCATTAAAAACTTTTAAAAGAGCTGTTTTGGTGCTATGCTGAGATTTAAAACCAGATTGGAATTTTTCACCAATGTCGTTAAAATCAAGGTAAGCCTGCAGTTGGTCATAAGCAACCTTCTCTAAAATCTTAGACAGAAGGCAATTTAAAGATAGGTCTGAAGTTAGACAGAACATTAGGGTCGAGATTAGGCTTTTTGATGAGGGGTTGGACTACAGCATGTTTCAGGGAAGTAGGAAAGTGACTAGACATAAGAGACAAGTTCACAACATTAACAATATAAGGTCCATCCATCCATCCATCCATCTTCTCCCGCTTAATCCGGCTGGGTCGCGGGGGCAGCTTGCTGCCCAATACTCATAGCACCTGACCCCCCCTATGAACCCCTCTGCAGGTGGTGAGCCCACAGGAGGGTGGACAATATAAGGTCCAGTAGAATCAAAAACATCCTTGAACAGATGACTTGGAATAATATCTAGAGGACATAAGGAAGGTTTTAGCTGTTGAACAATTCTTTTTCAAGTCTGAAAAAGACACTAGCTCAAAACAGTCAAATACTGAATTACAGACTGTTGAAGCTACAAGGTCCACAGCAGAAGGCAGTGACTGTCTAAGAGCAGAAACTTTATCCCTAAAGAATGATAGAAAATTTTCACAGAGTGTAGATGAGGGCACAACAACATTTGTCATACATGGAATTAACAGAGACTTCAAAGTACAAAAAAGCATCTGGGGTTTGTGACAGTTTGTTGACACCATGTTTGATATAAAACAACATTTAGCAGTTTTAACTACCCTCTGATATTCGACCAGACTATCTCTTGATATTTGCAGAGAGACCTGTAGACGATCTTTTTTCCATTTCCTCTCAGCGTGTCTACATGCGCGTCTAGCCTCACGCGTATTCTCATTTAGCCAAGGCTGTGCCATGGGCTTTGCGCGACTTGTGGATGTTTATGTCCAAAACAATATCCCAAATTAAGACCAGAGCTGATGTCTAATTAAATAGAAGTTATATGGCTTCAAATCAACACCCCTCACAAAACCTTTCTTAATGGGATGCAGCTACAGGCCCTCAAATTCAAACTAAGGCTACTTAGACAATATTGGTATACTCCTAGACAAAGTATGCGAAACAAAACTGGAAAGTGTGTTGTAGGGGATCTAAATATTCACTGGCTAAACAAAATGTGCTGATTACAATTACCAACATATGTATTCTGAAACAAATGGTGACAGAACCTACTAGACTGGGCACAAATTACATGTGTGGTGAGACTTCAACCTGCATTGTTCTTATCTATGTATCTGAACCCAATCTTTACACCAAAGTTGTATAGATACCCAGAGGATGTGACCACACACAAAGCACGCCCCAGAATTGTACACAGAAGGTGCTATAGATATTTCTCAATTGAAGCATTTATCACTGACATTCAGAAAATAAACTAGGATGATACTTTAGGAGGGTCTGGATATCACACTGGAAATGTTTTAATAGCAGTTTTAAGTAAGCATGCACCCATATCTCTCTAGTTGTTTGTCAGGGACTTGGCCGGACATTATGTGTTTATGAGATGCTTTTTAGTTGTCACTCAATTCTGTTTGTAGGCTATAACTTGTGGTTTTTGAGACTTGACTTAGATCTTTTGTTAAAGGGGCATTGTGTAACTTGTCCGCTCGAGTCTGTCATCTACTTATCTCCATGGAGGTGTGCAAAGAATGTTCCACAGTATCGCAATAAACTTAAGAATCTATTTACAAGATTCAACCCAAATTACAGGTTAGATTTGTGGAGAGACGGCCCGACTCACTGTAAGAATTAATGTTTCTTACGATATTTTTGAGCAATAAATAACACCTCAGGGTTCAGATGGGTGTGATTGACAGGTGGATTAGCCAATCAGGGAGATGCATAGTACATCTGTATAAAAAATATGGGCTCTTATGAGGTAAAAACAAAGGAGAAAAAATAACCGTGGACTGAAAAACACTGACATCGAATCAAAATCATTGTGCAAACCAGTAAACTCTGAACTGCAAGAAAGAATTATTGCACAGTGCGGTCTAAATCTGTCTGGAGGTGCAGCAGAGGTACTGGTATCTCTCTGTATAAACTATAGGGAGATATACTGGATTTGCCAGGCACCCTGCAGATTAGATGAATGCCTTGTCTCCAGGGTTTGTGGATGGAATGAACACATATTCATTCTCAACAAAAGTGAATTGTTTTTTGTTTGTTTTTTTTCAACATTTTGGTAACTGAATAAAGCAATAATTGTTTAGACCTGTACTGAGCAGAGACGGTGAGCAAGGAGATTACAAATGCCAGAGGATTAACAAGAGGTTTATGAAGAGAGAGAAGATTGCAGGAAAAAAAGTAAAAAGAACTCAGTTTCTCAATTTTTATATTCACTTCACATTCTTATAGTTATCTTCTCTGGGACAGATTTGTCCTTCGAGACTCAGTTGAAGAATATAAAATATATGCACAAACTGAGCAAACTCATTAGAATTAATCTTTGATCCAAATATACCCTTGGATTATGAACTTTGATTATTTTACTTTATAAAACACAAAACACATGATGCAGTTTTAATAATATCTATTACATCTGTCTGACTTTTCACAATTCCAAAAATATATTTTGTTTGGAATTATTAATTGCTTTGGTAACCATGCTGAGGGTTTCATTACTCTGAAACCCATGGATAACTTTCACGTGACAAAGTGAAAGTTTCTTCCATTACCACCATTCTTTGGCATTATCCCTGAACGCATGTTAATGTGTCAGTCAAGGCCCATTTCATTTAAGTGTAATAGATTCCACTGAGACTTCTGACTGGCAGGGGGAGGCATGACATTTATATGGTATTAAATCCATGTACAATTTATTTCTTGCCTAAACACATTGTTTTTTAAGTGGTGAGAGCTTTATTGCAAGTGAAAAATCCCAAACTAATCATGATGAAAGTTTTGCTGAAATGATTTACACTCTGGATATCCCACTGATTTTGTTATACTTTATGCTAATTGGAAAGTCAGACCAAAACAATTTGGCATGTACGCATATTGCAAGCATTTCTCATTGTGAATCCAGGCCATCTGCTAAAAATACTTAGTACAGTTGTATACAATTAGTGGGTAGAGTTGCAATGTGTAAAGGTTATATTCATTACCGTGCAATGCTAATTTAAACAGATGCTGGACTGTACGTGTCCACAATAAGCAGTATGTTAAGGAAATCTACGTGTTTTTGTTCCATGGACTATTTTAGCGCCAACGAACTCCTGGAAATTCTCTTATCATCTTCTATGTTGACTTTGGCAGGTTCTTCACTGATCCTGTGTATATAGTAAGAGCATATAGTAATTTGAGGAAAATAAAAAATTATCATAGGTACACATGACAGAATGAGAACGTTCACCAAATTTGTTATTGAGGCAGGTGTACAATCACATTTAATTGCAAGTTCTATACAGTTTGTCAAAACTATATTAAAGCACATCAG
This sequence comes from Odontamblyopus rebecca, assembly GCA_030686955.1. Taxonomy (NCBI): domain Eukaryota; kingdom Metazoa; phylum Chordata; class Actinopteri; order Gobiiformes; family Gobiidae; genus Odontamblyopus; species Odontamblyopus rebecca. The sequence goes on from CM060656.1 coordinate 21,085,691, forward strand.
TCCAATATGTATTCAGTTTCCAAATGCCCTATGGCTGTGACTTCATGTCCAGAGCATGTTGCACACATGTCTTGAGTGGCATGAGTCTGTCTGGACCTCTTCCCTGGGAAGGATAAAACCTGGTCCAAGTGCATTACTGACAGTCTCACTGACCTTAAGAAACCTGAACAGTCTCTAAGGGAGTAAATGAAACTGAACAACCTAAATGTTCACATTGCCCTTGTGCAGTTTTGGATCTACAGCTGGTTTAGGTCATGTTGTGTTTCTTAAAGGCCCCACTCCACTATGAGCCCTGATATTGTACTAATACAGCTCCTGTTACTCCTATTATCAGTTATTTCACTCTGCAACCAGTACTGCTACTGTTTTCTGTTAGAATTTTTTATAATCACATTATTATAAACAGCTACCACTGTTTATTAGCTAATAACTATTTTTGAAATACAACCTACTTTGACAATAAAACAGGTTAATTAATTTAAAACTAACTAATATGTTATCTGTACAAACTTTTTGTATGTCCCCTATCCATTTTTTACAGGACTGAGCTGTATTCCTAGTTAAAGCATGCAACTGTGAATATGCTTGATTAGATGGAAATGTCATAAAATATTAGGCATTTTGTTAGGTGCTAGAACAATCAAAAAAAATATGATGATGATTTTAATTGTAAAGGCCTTAGTTTCCACCTGTGCTCCAGACAAGAGTTCTCCTTTATCACATCACGCCTTCAGATGTGACCCAGACACACTTGACCTCACATTTCAAACCATCACTTAAACACCAGCTCCAATTATCTCCTTTGTTTTTCACATTAAAGCTCCTTTGAATGTGTATGTCCAGGGCATTTCCCATGGTCCTTTGCTTATACCTCTATTCCCTGTCTGAATGTGACATCAGTTAGCGAGGGAAACGCTTGTGACACAGTTAATAAGATGGAGAGGAGGTTAATTAGAGGTGGAACCTGCTTTCATCTAGGCCTTTCTAACAAGTGTAATTGCTTTAGCTGATTCTCATAAGTCTAAAGAGGCTCATGGAGAAGGGCTCAGCATGAGGCCGTAACTTAACAGTTATTAGACTTTTATATATTTTGGATGCAAATGTGATATTAGCAATACAATGTAAATCAAAAAGCTTTTATCAACAGAATAACTCTATGCCTTATTTTAATTTCTCATGTGAAGTCTAATGTTAAAAAAAAAATCATGATTTAATATTGTCTGTGTTGAAATTTATGAATGAGCTACAAGGACACCTGAATTTCTCTTTGAAAATGAAAGATCTTTCTATATGTAGTAAATGGTCACCTTTATATAGCACTTTTCTACCTTCAGGGCACTCAAACCACTTTACATCAAGGAACCACTCACAAACCAACAGACACACTCACACAATCATACATCAGTGTACACAGACAGAGGCGAAGGGTGTTAAGGGTCTTGCCCCAACACAACAACAGTATTCACCTGTGGGAGCTGAGATTGAACCCCAACTCAACCTCTTGATCACTTGTTCTGATGGTATCAACAACTTATCTATTATGAGATTAGCATATTAATATACATTTTGAATAAGCATGCACAGCCCTTATAGCACACAATAATTTGCATATATAAAGATCAAATGGCATGGACACGACCAGAGAATAAGTGTTGTGTTAATACCTTCTACATATGTGCAGTGAGATTTTCTAGATTGTGACGGTGCTCACAGGATATTTGAGTTGATAGTTTAAGTTATAGTCCAAGGGCAGATAATGTGGAACAGCGTGTTCACAGAGCCATAGATGGGAGAAATTACTCAAGCCTTATCACAAAGAGAAAGACAGGATTAAGACAAACTGACTCTCCTTTCATATACGAGGGTAATGGAGAGTGAAACGCAAAAATAAAAAGGCAGCACATCAATGTTTTTTATGGAGAACATTGTCACCTACAAGGTCCTGATCATTTTGGAAAAGGGTGTGAGTCTAGTCTACGTGCCTGTCTGTCACCTCTTGGCTGTTCTGCCCTATAAAGCCAAAAGCCAAAAACATATTTCTGACTAAACCTGCACAAAGTTTGTGTCTGGGCTCAAAGCCAGCTCATAACAATAACTACAGAGTCATATTGCCTCAATGCACATTCATTTTCCATGGAATGACTCTTATTTTTTTTCTTTTGCATATGTATATTTCACATTTAACAGCTGGGTTCTTGTAATGCAATGCCATCACAAGTTTATTACAAAGATCTATAACTTACTTTACGTCTAAATGCGTGCTGTTGAAGCAAATCTCCACAGCCTGTACCAGTATTATTATTATTTTTTGTATTAAAGAGTGCTCACTAATAAAAACGACAGATCATTCTTCAAGGCAACCTAAAATAGGTTTTGCATAACCCAAACTTTAGTACATATGGCTTATAAATCTCTGCAAGTGAGTCAACCAAGCCTAAAGATATTTACGCTATATAAATCAGTGAACTCAATCACTGGTGTAACAAATGTTCATACATTTTTATAAAATATAGGCTGCTGTAATCTACCAGTATGCTATAATGAAAATGATCAAAAACTTTTTGGGGTTAGACTAAAACAGACATGCAGAGGTCTGCCTTCAGGTCAGAAGTTCTGACCATTCTGTTCTATTGACATGGTGGTGCTGTTTACATTCACACTTTATACGTCCATAATCCAGTTTTAACACAACCAATAACCTATGTGCACACATGGACAAAAATAGAAAAATCGATACATTAATTAAATTATTTATGATTATAAATATAATCATATATAAATTATTAATTATTTTTATTCCATTAATAATGTCCTCATTTTCTACACCCTCTTACTGCCTTCTCCAGCCTGGGGTGATATTCACCTTTGAGGACTTCAGGGGCATGTAGAGCAGCTCCTGAGAGTACAGCACACAGCGTACATGCTCATGTCCATTTTCCACAAGTGTCCTGTCTCTGAGGAAACACTGTGAGCCTGTGTCTGAGCCTATAGATTATCTGAACTCTGGACTCAGACCTGTCCTCTATCAAGTAATGGACCTACTGATAAAGCAGTAAAGTCTCCACACACATTCAAGCTACAGTTTGCTAAATAGTTGGCTAAATAGTTTTCAGAGACAAATAAGAACAACATGAAAATGTTTTAAAAGTTTAATGTAATATTAAAAAATTGACTTAAATTGGGTCTGTAGTGACTTGCAATTGTTTCTCTATTTGTGTTGCTTTTATTTCTTATTGTACATTGCCAATCCAATGAAAAACAATCTAATACATGGTTTTGGACATTTAGATTTAGACAACATTATTGGTGAAGAGAAATTACCCCTCACAATAAAGACTAATAACCAGAGCAACATAAGAGTACATAAATAAATTGATAAAGGGTTACCAAGAAACAGGCATCTACTTTTGTTTGTTTACGACTTGCTATTGAAGAGCCTGGTGAAATCACTGTGTTTTAGATGGGATCCTGCTCTGGCCCAATCTCCACTGACACCCTTTTCTCCCAAACCACTTCCTGCTTCTGCCTCGGTGCCTCGACTCAATCAGAGCAGACGAGCGCTGGCGGGCTCACAATTTGTCAAATATTATAGAGCGGCCTGCAGCACCTTGATGTCTTCTTCTGCCGTGCACTAGAGGCAAAAAGATAACTATTATTGGATGCTTATAAAAAGAAAACATTTCCCAACTCTTAATTAATAATGTTGCCCTTACCATTCACAGTGAATGAGAAGCAGAGATCATTTCTCAGTACGAATCTTTACTTCCACCTCTTCAACCATTGGCAACTTAAGTAACACAAGTGTTATCCAATGCTTTTATGCTGTTCCGTAAAGGAGGTCTGCACTGTTCTTGACAAATAAAATTGAATAAAAAATATTCAACTTCTACTCTTTGCTTTCCACAACATAGAGTTAAATAAATATTAAATATAAATTCAACTGATAAAAATACAGGCAGCGATGTTGATAGCTGGGCAGTAGCATCATGCTGGGGGTGTTCTACATTTATATCTATGGCAGAATGTGCAGCAGTTACCATGGTGACCCAATGCACACAGTAGCAAACACAGCCTGACTTTTTAGATGTACTCAAGAAAAAATACAAATTCGATTCAAACAACACGTTTGCAGGAATCTGCTCAAACATTCATGGTCATGTTTGAGGTGAGAGGGAAATGTGAGAGGGTCTTACAGAGAAAGTGTTAGCTAATGCTAGAGCTGTAATGTTATTTGAAAGTGCTATCTTTATCTGGACTTGAGATTGAGACATAATTTTCAACTGGATATTGCGTACATTCTTCATCTTTTTTATTGTGATGTTCAAATCTCTAATAATTGGAGTTAGTGAATATAACATTTACTTTTGTTGTATTCTCTTGTGACAAATTGCTGGAGCAAAATGAAAGAAAAAAAAAGACGAGTCAGAATTGACGCTAATTACATTTAATTGAACCACTAGACTATTTTTAATCTCAATATCCTGCATTAGGCTTATATATCCCTCCTGAAAAATGCTGAAAGGTTGGTCTTTTCAGTTCAAAATGAAAAGTGTCTTTATGTCAGAAGTTTGGAAAAACTCACTCCACAATGAATGAACAGTCTGTCTCTCTGAACCCACCGTTTTCATATCCAAGCCAAATACTTGGAGACCAACCCTTTATTAAAAACCTGTTGAAGACAAATATGGTCATTTATTTTTGAAAATGAAAATGCTAAATTGTGTGAAAATGAGAAGTATAAACAAGACAAAATGCAGCTTCTTAACCCCTGTGGATCTAATTTAGACTAGCCATAACTAGAGAGTCTGCCATGATTCTCTCCGAGATACGCTGATGTCAGTCTGTGCTGCCTCACATTGTTTTAACTCAGGCTTTGGTAAGATTTGTGCTGTGGTGTGTGAGGCAGATGAAGTCTCTTATAGGGATATGAAGTGTGTGAGAGCGCATGTGCTGAAGTCATTGTATGCATGTTTAGGATGGATGGTATAGCAGCTGTCTGCCAGCTCCACAGGGACACTGTAATGGAAGAGTTTAAAAAGAGCCCTCCTCATTCATCACAGCGGGACCATCTGACCTCACAAGCTCTGCTTGCCAATAAATGACCTGGGATGCTCAACTTGTGGATTAATTTATCCTGCACTTTTTTAAACCAATAGTGTCATATATTTACTGTACAATGTGTACTGGATTTGAGAGCAAACTCAAGTCATTTAGCTATAAAGGTATTAGATAATAATAATACATTAATAAAAGGGTTAGAATACAGTATAAAAGAAGTAAAAAATATTTATCATAATGACAAACAGTGTGTTTATGTGCAGTTAGTGCCAGCCCAATGCTAGTGCCAGCCCAGTACATATGGACAGAGTAAAGGAGATCAACTAGTGAAATAAAAAATAAGAAATTAACAATATGTTCTAAGTCAGTGGTGCTCATTGTAAATGCATATCTAACACTTACACGCTTACATATATTTTACAACATTTATATCACTGTAAGTCTTATCACTACATTTAATGGTGAAACACAAATGACAGAAGGGAAGTCCCAACTATAGGAACTCTTTGTAACAGCACTGATAAATGAAAAGAGTCACACTGATGAAACGAAAACTGCACAAAGAAGTTGGATTTTCCATTCAAGACAATGACTTCCATATTGGATTGGTGGAGATGGATGGAGCTTACTGATCTGCTGTGGAGACCCCTGCTGAGTATAGATAATGAATGATTATCTGAATTATATACTGTTGCTCCATGTGGATTTCACTGTAGGAATTTAACACTGAGCTGTCTGAGATCCAGAATACACACTTCACAATACTTTACCAAGATGTGAGGGTTGGTGAGTCTGGTCACTGGCGAATCTCCCTGTTTTGAAAAGGCCATGATTGACACGTGGATTCTTCCATCAAGGACATGAATTGTCTGTTCCTATTGGTAAAAATAATGGTTAAAAAAATCACAGGGGCAGGGGATTTCATATTAATCTGAGGTTAGATACATTTGATTGTTTTTGTACAGTAGGTGACCCATGAGCTCCTTTATTTCACATGCATCACTGAAAAACAAACAAAAAAACAACTCTGCGCAATCCCATTTGTGCCGGTCTTGTCTTTGGCTTTTCCAGACAAAACATTAGGTACATGTCCAGTAAAAGTCACTTAACTCAAATAACCCAATAATTAGGTTTGGTTTTGTGTGTGTCTGTTGCACAAAACAATACTGATAATCAAAAACATCTAGTGACATGTGTAACATCAGTGGAGTAACAATTGGAAGTTATTTGGAAGACAAAATACAATGAATATTAAACTACCTCTTTCAATCTTTTACACTGGTGTAAGATACATGCACACCATAAACTGATTATCATCTGTTTTCTAAATTATTTAAATGCAAACTGTAAAATCTGATGGACCGTGATCAGAGAAATCTAATTATTTTGCCGTCTGTCCACACGCAGCCATTTTGTCTTTCATTTGTGTCAAGTTTGGCCCTTATGTTTTTTGTTTTTTTTTTCCTTTTCACAACCAGCACAGTTATAAATCAGATTACTCACATGATAACTGTTATACTGTCTAATAACTCCACAAATCAGATAATAATTAGAACCTTTGTGTGTCAACAGTGACTGAATGCATTTATTTCTTGTATTTTCTATGTCCCCCATATTAATATTGCAGCCCTTTAGTCTGTTTGTATGTTGTTATTAGTCTGTATTCTTCCTGTAATTAGGTATGATTCTGTGTAATGCTTTCTAATGGGATTTGTGGCACAGAAATGACTTAATTTGCGTTTCCAGGACCAAATGAAATGAAGATTGAGATGTTTTCAAATGAAACTTTTGGAAGACTTCTATTGGTACATTATATTAATAGTATTTTAATATATTAAGAATCATGTTACACAGTATTGACCACAGTATTTGCAGTAGTTCCTTTAGTTGCATTGTTTGCTCTGATACTGAATAATAATAGTGTTTTATCAGTGCATTTTGTCTCAGACCAAACATGCTGTGAAATTATTGACTTATTTGTAAAGAAGCCACAGGAAATGAATTCAAATTCATTATTCGTTGCCTTATGTTGCCTAGTGCTGTCTGTCTGTATAGCTGAAAAGGCATATCTACATTAACAATAATCACAACAAAGCTTGCATGGCATAACTTTTATTAAACTGTCAAAACAAAGACAAGCTGATCTTTTTAGGTTCAGGCTGTTGAACACTTTCTTGTTGATGTGATAATTGTACTGAAAAACTTACATTTTCGACATTTTCTGCTGTTTTATTCTTTGTGTCTACTTGAGCATGTAAAAGCATTAGTATGAACATAACCTGCGTGTTCATCACCATTCATGGCCAAATTGAACGGATTGCTTCAGTATTCATAAAAGTGGACACCAGAAGCCTCCTTAACTTTTCATCATTGTGTCCAGAAATTTAAAAATACAAAAAATCACTTCAAAACTGCTCCTGAAGGACTCACTATTCACCTGAGACACAATGTTTTTGCTTTGGTGAAGTCCCGAAGGCCAGATGAGCTCATCTCGTACTTACACTCACTAACATTAATAATAATAAGTACTTTTTAACTATGCTACATTCGTGCTTGTTTTCTCTGTGTAACATGTAATCTTGGTTTACACTGTCCCAATCCACTGCAGTATCCCTCATTACTTGTGTTATGTTTAGACAAGGTTATGTTGAAAGTGCAAATATATGTACATATTCATACTGACTTCAGAAATGCTGTGAAGAAATGCCATCTATAAATTGGGGCAGCAGTGCCTCAGTGGTTAGAACAAAGGTTCCTTCTCAGACCAAGGTTTGTCATTTTGTCCTTAAGCAAGACACTTCACCCTCCTTGCTTACTCACTCTGCTCCAAAGCAGTTGTGGTTACAATAGTATCTTACCACCACCAAGTGTGGAGTGAATCAATGAGTGCAGTCTTTGAGAGGCTTTGACAAGCCTGTAAAATAATAATCATTATGATTACCTTTTCAATTCAACATGTTCTTGTCACTGACATTTGTTTTTAAACACCAGCCTGTAGGACTGAATAATTTTGGAATAAATTTATAATTGTGATTTTTTTTCTTTTACATATTTTGCGATTGCTATTAGACTTCTGATATATGCCAAGAAAGATTCTGTTCAGAATTCACATGGCCAACTCCAGGAGTATTACCATTTGAGACATGACTGAAATATGAACTAATACATGAATCACATGAATTTCAAAACATGTCTGTAAAGGTCTAAACTACAGATAAAAGAACATTTTTGGCAGGATATTTTGTTTTTTGCAGATGATATTTTATTATCTAAATAATTTAAGCTTTTGCCATTTGAAAATTGCTCCTACTCAAGCTGCAATTTGGATTCAGTTGGGATATATTGTGTATCACCAACACAAAGACATGTTCTTCTTTCAAGTAAAAGCACAAAAATCCAGACATGATTAAAGTCAATCAAATATTTCACTTAACATGATGTGAGGCAGGTTTGTCATGAGAAGGTGACCTGTGCTTATGCTGTATGACAAATGTACTCATGCTAACCTTCACAACACCATAAACTCATTTCATTGTGTCCTTGGAGAAACATGTGGCGCCACTCAAGGTCCTTGTGAGACATTATTTGTACCTGTGAGTGTTGAACTGTGACATGGAGGAACGCCATTTCTGTGATTTATGCATTATACTCTCCCAAACAGGGACTTACCTGCTGTTGTTTTCTACACCACTGTCCACACAAGTCTTTCCTGACTGTAGAGTAGAAGAATAATATATATGTTTGTTTGTCTAAATAATATTTCAAAATCATAAGTCAGATCATATCTATACCTTAATTAGCGCATGAACCAGTACTTAATTCATAATGAACAAAAAGTTTATTAAAGAGAAGTCTGAGGGTCATGAATGATTTAGGCTAATTAACTACTTAATTTAGGTTTTGTGTGAGGGTATTCATTAAGGAATTAATTAAGTCTATGTTCATGCTTTATTAAGGCTATTGCAAATGGAGAAAGAGAGAGAGAGACTTTATTGATCCCAAGGGAATTTCAAGATTTGCTGCAGCAAACTGTCACATTTTTTACAACTGTTACACATTTTTTGTTGCGCTTCTCAGTGGCCTTTGTGTCTCAGTCAAAGATGGTGTCCCTCCTCTCTGTCCTGCAGCCCAGGCCTTTGTTTATTATTTATCAAGTCTATTTATTAAGTTAGAATACCTTTTTTTAAACCAATGTCTGTCCTGTTTTTTCACTGAGAATTCAAAATTAGCAAATAGAAGCAACAAAAAAGAATCTAATCAGGGTACATACCATAAAGTTTTTGTTCATATGAAAATATTGGTATTGCAGTGAAATCTTTAAATAACATAGGTACATGTAAAGGTACATTTATAATAATAAAACCGTATAAAATAGGAAAATATGCTACATAAAGTAGTACATTCTCTTCTATAGAGGACAATGCAGGTGATGTAGCCCAGGCACCTGACAGTTAATGTCTCACACAACTCCTCTCCTCTGACCTTTTGCATATTCATGAAGTATATTTCATGGTCTCACATGAGATGATTTATTTTCTCTCTTTTATTTGATATAATTTGATATAATTCATTCATGTTTTAAAATTGAAGCAGCACAATTGCCATACTCCCGACAATCATTAAGTGAGTTTCCATGCAGCATGCTGTCATTTGAGGATACTTTTAAATGCATTTTAATTAGTAGTTATGGCAACAAATCTCCTAAGAAGACACTAATCTGGCAAGGAATGCCACAGTGATTGCGCTGCCTAAGTAAATGGTGATTATAATAGTGATATTAATGCAGACTGAGTGTAATCCAGTACTTTGCTCTTAATGGGGCGGATAATAGCCAAGTTTCCTTATTTAAGAGGATTATTTTTGTTTCAGCAAATTTGACTATTATTCACTTTCTCTTTGGTGCAGAGTGGAGGAGAGGTGAATGAGTTTTTTCCCTTATGTCTGAATATGAGGTATGGGTCAGAAAACAGCAGGAGCTTAAAGTTTGGCTCAAAAAGTGGCAAAGATACTAATGAAAATGGTATTAAAGCAGTCTTAACCTCGCTGTCTCATGGATCACAAAGAAATCTGGAAATGGGGTTTTGCTCATATAAAGTTACAAATATTGATTAACCATGATGCAAGTGTACAGAGTGTATTCAGAAACAAGAATATATAACTAAAATTTACTAAGAACATCAGATAGAACCTTAAAGGGAACGATTTGGCACCTTGCATCTATATTCAAATAGCCCCCACAGCCCCCACACTGGAGTGTTTTAAGTCTCGTCTTAACACAAATTTTTATTCTTTGGCTTTTAGCACAACCTGAGCTGGGGGGCCCTCTGTATTGTTTATGCTTTACTTAGTTTATTGCTTTCATCTATTTGTCCTACTCTGTGGTTTGACAGTTTTAGGATTAGTATGATTTGGTCTGAGCATATGGTTCTTGCTCTTGTCTTGTTTTGCTGGTTGTACTGTGTGTGATCAAATCTGAGTGTTTATTTTTTATTTTATTATTGTTGTCCTTGCTTTGTATTTGTGCAGCACTTTGGAAACTGTTTGTTTATGAAATATGCTATAAAAATAAAGTGGATTGGATTGGAAAAAAAGTAGAGGGGGAAACTATCTACCATTATCTAGCTACAGTATGTAAGTAAATATATTTCTTAATTGTTCAAATTTCAGCCATTTCAGTTCATAGGTACTGTGTTCACAAACAATAACATGATGAGACAATTTTTGGCTCCAACTATGCCCAAATATGAAAAAGTTGATGCAATTTTTGAGGGAAAAAATATGAAACATGAAAAAATTACTACACGTTTCCCTGGTTGATTTATATGATTTTCTTGTGTCCAGGTCATTTCAGGGTGAAGTGAAATTGTCAACAACAACAAATCCTCTGAGTGCAGCATGGATTTTCTGTCTTAACCATAAACTGCTTTTATGAGTGGACAAAGCTAACCCGCTAGCCGCCGCATGCCATATAGGAAGTGCGCCAGGAGGCTCTTCTGGCTCCATCTGACTCTGGCTCCCATTGACTTACATTGGGATCTTGTCGCTCCTCTCTCTGTAAATGCAGTGAGCCTCAGTATTTTGGTCTTAAAATGTTCATATTAAATCCTATCCATAACATAGAGCCTGGCTGCAGATTCGCTCCTGTAACCGTTAAGCCTCATTTAAGCGACGCTGAACGCTGTTGGTGACGTCACACTCGCTTAGTTCACTTTTTTATACAGTCTGTGGTCATGACCATCATGAAAACACATTGGACTGGAGAGCATCTAAACCAGGGTGCCCAAACTTTTTCATCTAGGGCCACATATTAAAACACAGAGCAGCGTGAGGGCCGATCGGGGGTCATAGACTGATTATCAAAACAGTGAGTAATTCAAATCTGTGCATTTATAACAGGTTTGAATGACCCTCCAGACCTTTGTTCAGGCTTAGACCCTCAGAAGGACACACTACATTTGCTTGATCAAGGTAGATTTCAAAAACATGCAGTAAAAAGTACTACTTGTGGTAATATGGGCCAATTCACCTGGAAGCCTGAGGGCCAAAAACAATTGGTCTTAGGGCCACATTTGGCCCCGGGCCATAGTTTGGACATGCCTGATCTAAAGTATGAGCTGTCGTATATATATTTTCATAGGCTTGTTACTTGATAATGTATCTCTGTTGAGTACTGTGTGATCAAGGCTATACCATTATCTATGCAATTTATGCCATTTTATTTGAGCTAATGAAGATAATCACTTCCTCCACCAAACAAAACTAATGGCTGGTTTCTGCAGATTCCATAGTGTGAGAGGGTTTTGTGGCATAAACTATATGACTGTATAAATCCAGGTTCCAGTATTACACTTTTTTTATTGTGTTTTTTTTCTTGTCTGCATCTTGATAAATGACAACAGATTATCAGGGGTGACGTTTAACATGTGTAACATAAAAAGAAAACACAGTTGAAACCCTTAAACTGTACTTTTGTACTTGTCAAATTCAAACCACTTCATAGTCTCACTCCTCTGTGGGCTCTCAGGAAAAACATGAGTCTTCCCAAAACAACTTTCATTTAATTCATTGCGCTGCCCCTCTTAAACATATGGAACCAAATGTATAGTATATAGACCATACGGGAAGAAGCAGGGTCTCCAAAGATATTCTGGTGTTATGCTAAAATAACATTACTCAGAAAGGAATACAGACTAAAACAAAATCCATGCTGCTAGGTGTAAAGTCACATGGCATACAAATGCAAATAATTATTTTGAATAAATATTTCAGCACAACTGAGGTTTCTATTACTAATACTATGAGAGCCATTGCTGCTGATAACTAATGAAATGACTAAAGCCTCACAGAGCAAAATTAAAAATGACACTATCTACAAGGTAACTCAACAAACATGTTTTTACCTTTATCCTCAAAAGCAAAAGACAGACCTTTGGAAAAAGTTAATTGACGTTTGTGATTATAACTACAGAGGATGAAAGAACTTAAAATAAGGTTTAGTTTAGTTGAGTCAATTTTATTTATACAACACATTTAAAAAAAACAACCGCAGCTGCCTAAAGCATTGTACAAAGCCAATATAAGGTGCAAACTTATAAAACTAAACATGCAAAATCACAGCAAAACAATACAACACAAATGTTTCACTCAGCTTGTGTTAAAAGCCAGTGCATACAAATTTGAGTTTTCAACAAAGATTTAAATACTGGGCTGTTCTCAAAGTTCTTCTGGGAAAACGGATAGACAAATGCTCAAAGAGACAGGGAGGGGCCAACCCGTGCACACATTTCAAAACAGCAACAGAATGAAGATCAAAGAATTCGTTAGTTTAATAATAGTTTTCATCAAATTTAAGTAAATAAGCAAATAGTGTCATAACATTTTTGTATTTAATCAAATGATCACGTGGACCCAGAGTCAGCACATCACGACCCTACTTTGGAAACTTAGATTTAGACAAACTTTACTGATCCACAAGGGGAATTATTTGGACAGTAGCTCACACATCACAATATATTATAATAACAAAAAGAAAAATACAAATGGTAATAATACATTCAAAATAAGTAGCAAAAATAACTGGTGTCGAATAAAGCATAATTATATAGGCAAGACAAGTTTATTTGTATAGCACAATTCGTACACAAAGTAATTCAAAGTGCTTTACAGAATAAGAAATACGATAAAATCACATTACAAACAAATCAAAACATAAATAATGATCATAACATTAAAAAGTTAGAGAGACATTAAATTAGAGAGGAGTGCAAATGAAAACCTTTCAGTCATATTTTTTGAGCCTGGAGACAGACAGAAACAGAGTCAGAGTAGAGGCCTGTCTCACATGTTCAGGGAGACTGTTCCAGGTTTTAGCTGCATGACTCTGAAATGCTGACTCCCCGAGTTTAGTCCAGACTCTGGGCTCCAGCAGGAGGTCGGTCCCTGAGGTCCTCAGAGTGCAGATGGTTCATACGGCACTAACATGTCACAGATGTAGTTTGGTGCCAGACCATGGAGAGACTTGTACACAAGCAGAGCTGCTTTAAAGTCTCTGAGCCACAGGGGGCAGTGCAGAAACCTGAGCACAGGGAGCACGTGCATGTACTTCCTAGTTCAAGTCAGGACCCGAGTTGCAGCGTTCTGGATGTTCTGTGGCTCTCACAGCTCGTTTGGTGAGGCCAGTGAAACGCATTGGATAAGTCACTCCAAGTCTGCTTTAGACTGTAGACCTTTGAGTTTTAGATGGTAAAACGCTGCAGATGTTATTGATTTGATGTGACTGTTAAAGTTCAAGTCTGAGTCCATTATTACACCTAGATTTCTAGCCTGATATGAAAGTTTTAGAGAGAGAGACTGGAGGTGACTGCTGACACCGTCTCTTTGTTTCTGTGGGCCAAAGACTATGACTTCTGTCTCGTCTGAGTTTAGCTGGAGAAAGTGGTTTTGCCTCCACACACTGATTTGTTGGATGCATAGACCGTATATATGAATGGACATAGCTAACGTGTTAGGTGCAAAGTGACTCAGTTCTAAGTGTCTCTGTGGCTGCATGATTGTTATTTGCGTTGTAGAATTGATGGCATTTTCGATACCCTGAACCTTGTCATTAAAGAATACTGCAAACTCATTGGACTTGGGTGTGGGAAATCAGTTCTAACAGCAGTGGAGCTGGAGGGTTTGTTAATCTGTTCACTGTTGCAAGCAGGACACGAGAGTTGTTACTGCAAATTCCAATAATGTCCAAAACGTACCTCTCTCTTGTTCTACCCAAACTGTGGTTGTACATGTGCATTGTTTCTCTATAAATCTCATAATGAACCTTGAGCTTTGACTTGCACCATTTCCGCTTGGCACTTCGGCACTCCCTTTTCTGTGCCCTGACAAAGTTATCATTCTTCCACAGAGCTTTTTGCCTATTTTTAACCATTTTAATCTTCAACAGGGCAATGATATCCAGAACATTCAAAACACTCAAAGTCACAGAGCTCAACATATAATCAACATTAGAATATGAGGCAATTTCAAAGTGTATCATTTCTATGAAGAGTGCACTTGTGTTGTCATTTATGTGTCTCCTTCGAACTGCTGTAGGAAGACACAGAAATGATTAGACAGAGCAAATTCAACCACACTGACATTTGAAATATTTACACCCTTTGTAATGAGCAGGTCCAGAGTGTGTCCTCTGTTGTGTGTGGGTCAGACCAAAAGTTTCAAGGACAGCACTGAGCTCTTTGGCATATTTGTCACACACATTATCCACATGTACATTCAAATCAAATGTAATGACTAAACCATCAAAGTCTGTGCATACGACTGAAAGCATCTCAGTAAAATCATCAATAAAACTTGGACAGTGCTGAGGAGGTTTGTATAAGACTGTATAGAGTAAGGAGGGTGATTGTTTTAGCTCCATTTTGAAGGAAACATGTTCAAATGATGAAAACACCCCAAATGACAACCTGCATGTAACCAAATTATGTCTAAAAATGCACACACACCGCTACACTTTTTCTTTGCTTGTGTTTCAGATTCAACTTTGAAGTTGGGAGGGGTTGATTCCACTAACACTGTATTACCTGTGTTTTTGTCAAGCCATGTTTCAGTTAAAACATAAAGGCAAGATTAAAAGAAGAAATAAAATCATTAATAATTAAAAAGGATTTGTTACATAAAGATCTGACATTGAGCACAGCTAGTTTCAGATTAGTTTCAGTAGGACTGGATTTTATCTTCTTACAGGGAATGTGAACTAAATTTCTCCGATTAGACAGTCTAACTGTCCTGTTAACCTGTCTACGTGTTGCAACTCGAGATATACTGTAGGTCCATCACCCTGATATTACCTTTATCATGACTGTATGTCCTGGAACAGCAGAGGCCCTGAGCATCATAGCTCTTGGTGATAACAGCTCTGGAAGGAGGCGAGGGCGAGCAGGAGAGAGTTTGGGTGAGGGACCAGGTGAGGGCCGAGTAGGTGGTTCAGGGGAGAGTTTGGGTGAAAGATTAGGGGGGATAGAGTTGGTGGTGCTGACTCGTTCTCTGAGGGAGGGCGAAGTGGTTGTTGTGGCAGTGGTGGTGCTGTGGGTGGTGCTGACACGTTGGCTGGTTCTTTGGTTGGTGCAGCAGGAATGCCTCTCTCATTCCTCTTTTCTCTCACTGGCTGCAGAGGAGCCTGTCCAGGCTGATGCCTCAGAGCATGAAGGCAGTTTTCCATCAATACTCCACCTCCACCTCCTCCACACCTGCTTAGGTGTGGGCAATTCCCCTCAAACAGGTCCTCTTGTTTCCAGAAAAGATCAAAGTTCTCAATGTCGTGCAGTACTCTGGGTGTACACATGTTCAACAGCCATGTGTTCATCTGAAGCAGTCGGGTAAAGTCATTCCTCTTCCTCCATGATAAATGTTGTAACCTTCACTTTATTAAGCTCCATGAATAATTTAGTGAAATCCCTGTTCAAGACTTCACTCTGTTCCATTCTGATTCCTACTGCACCCACCTGCACAATCAGCTGTTTAACCCCATGGTGTATTGACAGAACTTTTGTCAGGAGTTTTGTCATCTCAGAAACAGTGCAAGGCTACATTTACACAGAAACGGTCTGAAGCAAAAGCACAAAAGTGCATTTTTGTTTTCACTCTTATTCCACGTTTACACAAGCATTTTGGGTGGGGAATTCTGTGTGCACACGGAGACGCAAAACATGCAGTTTGCTAATGTAGTATGCACGCACGGCATGGTTTAGTTCTGGCTCCGGCACAGGAGGAGGTACACGGGAGAAGGTGTGGTCTGCGCGTTCTCAGGTTGATTATGATCATGAAGGTGGATGTTTGTGTGCGTCCCCTCATGTCGCAGGTCACTAAAGGACAGTACTGCAGATGTCATAAGCCTATGCAGGTTGCACCATTGCCAAGAGCTCCGGTTTGACATTTAAGTTCAAGGTGATTTTATATTTGTAATTTTTTTATATCTCACATCGGGAGAAGTAGGTGGATGGTGTACCCCTGCGTATCACGACACCCCTGCGTATCATCAAAAACTATATAGATCCATGCATATAACCCAAGTTGAAGACTCGTGCTCGTGACATAATCTCTATGCCACGGTCTATGAAAACGCAGTTTTCCGTTTTCATTTAGGCAGTGACAATAGGGTGGAGCGTTTTCAAGATTTTTGCATTTTCAATCTCCCAAAATGCCATTGCCATCTAAACGATATGGACATCTGGCAAAATGTTCTGCATTTTCCACCCGTTACCGTTGTTG
The DNA here is from genome assembly GCA_030686955.1 of Odontamblyopus rebecca. Classification (NCBI taxonomy): domain Eukaryota; kingdom Metazoa; phylum Chordata; class Actinopteri; order Gobiiformes; family Gobiidae; genus Odontamblyopus; species Odontamblyopus rebecca. The sequence continues at coordinate 21,102,512 of CM060656.1, forward strand.
TGTAAACGGCCCCTAAGTGCGGTAGCAGCATGTTAGGATCCCTCAAGCAGCAGCGTATCTCTGACATTGACGTTTGACACAGATTGCCCATCTGCCTGCGCTCTTTTGCAAACTTTATTGTTCTTGTTTTGTGACAGCAATTCATTTTCTGTTTGTACGTTAACATCATTCTGTAATTGGGGTAAAAATCTGTTTGTTAGCTTTATTGTGGGTGATATAACAATGTTAGCATTGTCTTTTATCACTCGCTGCGTTGGCTTAGCACTTTGGTCTGTACCAAGTTTTGGAAAAGACACAGTATCACTCAGGAATTCACTTGTAGTGTCTGGTGAAGTCTTGTTCTGTTTCTAAAGCAAATGTTTGTGCTTGTAGCTCATTAATTTCTTGTTGAAATTCCGACAGTGCTCACAGATAGAATTCCCTCAGTTTCTTCCCCTCGACATGTTGCTGGCTCATTAGATGATTTGTTAAAAATTTTTTAATGGTTTAAAAGTCTTGGTTTACTTGGAAGAAAATCAAAAATAGACACATTATCCAGTGTTGGAGGAGGTAAGCTGATTAAAAGGCAAAATAAAGAAGGAAACAGCAGGAGCAAGCAAGCATAGTGTCCACTCTCTTCAGAAGCAGGAAGTATAAATGCACAAGTAAAAATAAATAAAAATATGCATAGAAATATAGTAATACAAATATATCTGACAACTATACACAAGAGGTTTTATGCTTCTACGTGCTATTCCATCTTCTATTGTCTCCACCTTGCACTCATAATAACGTATTCATATAGGGCTATTCAAGTATAATATAGGGGGAAAATGTTACTTGCACAGAAATTAGCAGAGCAGACTGTTGCCCTGGCATCTGCAAAGTGGATTTTTGACTTGGTTTGACTTGGTGGCTGGTGGCAGCATTAATCCAACATGAATTATTTAAGGTGTATGCCAGAGGCGTGCTGCTGGAGAGACACATACTCAGGCTGCTAACATGAGAGTACACTTCTCCCAGACACATCGGCTGCCAGCCAACTCATGCACTCACAAGCAATGGGCAAAAGTCTTTAAAGATTATCCTCTGTCACGCATTGGCTTCTATTGGGGCTTTCTGACTCTATAAAACTTATAGACTTAAAGATCAACCTGTACTTTTCATTCCATGCTGAACATTCCTGCAACCTCCATCACTTCCAATTTGAAAGGAACAGCACAGGTAGGCAGTTGTGGTGCTGGAGCTAGTTGTAACAGGTTGTAAGAAGGCAGAGTGAGAGTAGATGGGTTTAGAGTAATTTGATGATTCAAGTCAAAAGTTATTACTTTTCAATATTCAAAGGACAACTTTGTAACTTTTCTGGTGGGGTTTGCTATGTGCTTCTCTCTGGGGATGTCATAGTTTGCCTGAGATGCTTATGGTAAATGGTCACATTTTTATATAGCACTTTTCCATCTTCAACACACTCAAAGCATCAAGGAACCGCTCACCCATTCACACATACACCAACGTATGCAGAGACTGGGGGCAAGGTAGGTGACATGTCTTGCCTAAGGATATAATAACAGCATTTATCTGTGAGAGCTGGAACACACACCTCCAACCTTTTGATCGGTGGACAAACGCTCTTACCAACTGCGCTACTGTTGCTTATATCTTCACAAACCTGTATTCTTGCTGTGAATAGGGTTGCTTCTACGGGATATGATCCTTAACTTGGCTTATTGGTGTCTCCTGCTTTATGAAGATCGAGAAATTGGCACCACTTTAATAACTACACCTGAATTAGCCTTAATAAAGCATACACAATTATTTAATTGCTATTCTCAAATAGTTTATTGAGATGGACTTATAAATTTAAATAAGGAGTTAGGGTATTGATTATTTATTAAGTCTCAAGTGTCGTTATAAAGTGATGCTGGTACATTTGACAAGCAATAAACATCTCTATGTTTGTCAGACATTCTATCAGAAAGTTACTTACTGCACCTTTGAGTCTTCTCTTCAGCAGTATAACACAGACCACCAATAACCAGTACAGTATATGTGGGCATGAGGGGCAGAGATCAGTTCAGGCCAAGTGTACACTGTTATGATACATGTAGCTGGAGAGTGGATGGAAAAGAAGGGATGAGATCTAATCCTGCTATCAATTTTGCACTTCACTTTCAAAAGCCCACAGACTAATAACAAAATATTATTCAAGTTATGCTAACTTCAGGGCCTGTTCAGATGTGGAAAAATACCTGGGAGCCACAGAATTGGTTTCCCTAGCCCTGAAGGACAGGCAGTTTAGTGTAGTTTGTTTTTGTCAGTACTTTGGGCCATAAAAGTGACTTACATTGACTTTGACAATGTCACTATTCTTTTTCATACGTTGCATTTACTCTCACTCTTGCACCAGGTCTCAGTGGTGAAGTAAAACAGGCTCTTTTCAAACTGATAACTCTTGATTTAAGTGTAGGCGCTGAGGGTAAATAGAAGATTCTGAAATGTATTATGACAGATTGTATTAAGTCATGATCTATTTTGTTTAAATAAAGCTAAACAATGATTTATTGTATCAATTTAGCCCGTGGATACTTTTTTAACAATAAAAACAACAGTTCTGGTGTTTTGCTAACACTTTGGTAATTCATCATAGTTAGACAGAAAAGTATTTGTAAATGCTTAAATAAAGACTTGTCTGCACATTGTAAGTAAATCACTCTTTGATCAATATCACTTTGTAGCTGGTACTTTGTCTTGTAGCCTACTATATAATTCTACATAAAACAGTATCATTAAACTGGAGTAGTAGTAGCAGTAATAGTAGTAGTATTAGTTGTAGTAGTTGTAACTCAGCACAGTTTATCCTCTTCCTAACTAGTGTTATAATTCACTTCTCCTCAGTCTCGCTAAGATAAAATGTGACAGGAATAAAAGCATTCTGCTAATGAAGCCGCTGGGTTTTACTGAATAGATGTGATTTAACCACTTTGACAAGGCTTATTCATCTCACAAATTAAACAGGAAGTCCAGCCATGCTTTGAGAACTATGTGACATTTTCTATTTTGCTCTATATTACTAAATGTTAAAGTGAATTGAAGTGCTGTAAAAAGTAATTAAGTATTTATTTTTTGATTTATCGAATATTCTTCCAAAGTAAACATTATAGTGTGTACAGAAGATGGACAGTCAGAATATAGATTAAAATTGCTTAACTTCCACAGAGGAGGCAAAGGGGAAGACCTCAGAGGACATGAGGTTATGAGAGAAGAGGATACGCAATGTTTTGTCCTTTAAACATTTCTCAAAATAAAATCTATGCATTGTTCAATTTGTTTATTTTATTCTCAGAGAAAAACACTGGACTTCCCACATGTGATCATCAAAGTGTACAGGCTACACATATGTAACTTCTCACGACACACCAGAGGAGGCCTATCCTGTTATTGTTGGGAAGGAAAAATGCTGACTTTAAAGAAAAAATTGAGTAGGTAGCTCAAAGCTTTCTGTAATGGATCATGGCAATGTGGACTCAACGGCCAAAATGTCAACTGTGAATGCAATAATAACTAATAGCTTCTAGCAGCTCAACTCAGATATGTGTCAGACTGGTGCGATATCACTTGTTTACGCTCACCAGCTCCTTTTAACAAGCCTCCCAGCATGTCAGCACAACTTAAATCAGTCTCCAGATCTGGGTACAAATAACAGCTAGAACAGACTGAAGAAGAAAAGGTTGTATTTTTGAGGGAAAATATGAGCTAATTGGCACTCAAGTATCAGCTCTAATGTAGTAAGGGGCTGTCAGAGTAATACCTCATTCACCCATGAGTGGTCCATGGTCCATGGTAGTCATCTTGACTAATGTTTTGACTTCATTCCAGATATCTTTTAAACGGTACACTACACCCCTGCCCTTCTCTGGTGGAGGGTAGACCACCTGTTTGAATGTTCCACAGTGTGACATTACACTTATATATTTGTATGGGGCCAAAGAGTTAAGCAATAAAAAACATGCATGTGAATAAATGGCAGATATATTTTTTTCCATACTTGGTGGCCTACCCTCAAGCAGAAATGTTTTATAGCGCACTTTTAAATAGGTTACAGTAGCAGTGGAAGCACAGAATAGTAGGACTTGTACTGTATTTATAGTTGGAATGGACTGTGGAATAGTAGTAGCAATAATTTAGATCCTCTAGTTAACTTTATACTCTGTAAGTAACAATTAACAATTAAGTATGCTGACGTACTTAAAGCAGACCTATAATACAAAATCAACTTTTCAGAGGTTTTATCCATATTAAAGCTGTTTCACCTTCTTCATATTTGAGCAAGGGGTGTTGCAGATTATACCTATGTAGCAGGCTCAAGTGCGATATGGGTTCTTTATATTAGCATTACTTACAACACTACACAGTATAGCTGGCCTGTTTTACTACTTAAAAATACAGATCACATCTCTGATCCTGTGTAGAAGCCTCATCCTGCACCCTGTGGAGTGGCAATCCCTTTTCTTTACCTCTGCTCGGAAACTTCTCTCACAAGTGGAAATCCAAATGTTTGACATGCAAAGTGGTTGTCTCCTTTCTCATCTGGACCCCGGGGCTCACCTCACATCTAATTTCATCAGTCAATACCAAGATCAGGATATATGGGGAACACTGACATAGCTGATGATGGTTTGTGTGCTCTACATGACCCCACTCCACATGTATTCTGGTCATTCATTCTCCAGAGGTCGAGTAGAGAGGGGAAAACATTATTGAGGACACCTATAGCTGTCTTAAAGTCATGCTCACTCTTTTGTAGGAAGTGAAAATGTTGCATTGATGCAGTGTTGGTTTTTAATGAACACATTTATCAAGAGAAGCAGGTCGACGTGGAGTTTACAGACCCGTCTCTGGTGGCAACAAGTGCTTTTTCAAATTCTTTTGAACTTAAAATGTATATGGCAGATTGGACTACCCATTTCACATTTTGCTAAAAAAAAAACATTTTTAGCTTTTTGTGGTTTTTGGAATTCAAGACATGACATACAAAAGAGACCATCCATAAGTGTTAGCTAGCAACCACATCAGTAAACAAGGGCCAAAACTTTATTTTGTTAAATGAAGGTTTAAACTGTGAACAAAAATGTGTTCCTTGTGCAAAAGTGAAGTGGAACATAATGTGATTTTAATGGGAAAACTAGGATTAATTTCAGAATATCACAAATTATGAAAAATCTAGGACAATTTGGAAAATGAAAACCATCCAGAGTGATATGAATGATATTAGAGCCCAGTTTAAAAACATTTACAATTGGGTTTTACATTATTTGTTTATTTGAAAAGAGTTTATGTAAATTATTAGACACTAAGCATTTTTACAAAGACAAAATCCACATTTTGAGGTTTTACTGGACACATCAGCAATGTTGAGCCCACAGCAGTATTTCACTTCATCTACAGATATATTACACATTTCATCATAAATTCTACTTTTTGTGAAGCCCAAATAGTATTTTAGGGTTAGAAAACTATTTTTCCATCCTTCAGAGAACAGAGAAGCAAAATAAATAAGATTTGTAGCTTTGAAATTTAAAATTGTTGCTTATTTTTTGTTATAATGTCATAAAATCATGAGCATTTAGGTCTGCTTGTCAGTTAATCTTGGTAAATATATTATGTTTATGTTTATTTTGAGAGGTAGATGGAGGTACAGAACTCACTGTTACTTCCTGTATATGTATGTATATATATATATATATATATATAAATATATATATATATATATATAAAAATATATATATATATATATATATATATATAAATATATATATATATATATATAAAAATATAGTAAAGATATTGACAAGGTTAGAAGTAATGATTTTTATTTGAAATTATATATGCACCCCTTTTTGGACCCTCACCCACAGTTTAAGAACCTCTTCATTAAGAGAACTTCCAGTGGTACAGAAAACTGCTTCAAAGTGAATAAAGTGTGTAGGATTTTTAAACCTGTATTTTCAAATTCTTTGAGTTACATTCTCTTGTTTTAAAAAGGTATTTAGTCTGCACATTTACCAAATCAAAGCACATTGTGACAAACGGATTTATTTGGCATTTCTCACAGGCTGCAGAGAGAAGCCCCGCACGCTCCCGCACGCTCCCGCACGCTCCCGCACGCTCCTCCACGCCGGTATGAGTTTATTGGCGACAGCAGCGGCCTTAATGAAATATGACCGCACTCAGTATTTAGACCTTGAGTCCGTGACAAGACCGAGTCCAAATGCGCTCGAGTCCAAGACCAAGACAAAGCTCTGGCTTTGGAGGAGAAGGAAGTCCAGCGGCCTGGAGGTGTCTAATGAGTGTGGGACAGGTGTGGGTCCTGCTGCGGGGCGCTGCTCGTTTAAGGGGGCGTGGGTGTGTTTTGAAGCGGAGTTTGTTCGTATGAGTGATATCAGCCACACGCGGAGCTCGTATGCTGGAGTCGTGCGCGGTCGAAGGTTTCATGTGGTTGCGTTCGCACTGGGCAGGTGCATTTAGAAAGTTTAACTCGTCACGTTGCGTCTGTGCGCAGTTCTCCTTATTGTGCTGCAGAAACACTCGCACAGATGCGCCTGTTTTGTTTTCCACGTTCGCACACCGAAATATTTACTCGCAAATACAAGTGAGATGGGCGCACTGTAGAGCCCTGGTCCTAGTCTTGGTTTAGTCCGCGACCGAGCTGCGGGCTCTGCGGCCGCGTTTAGTCCTGGTTTAGTCCGCAGACAGGTCCGGGCTCCGCGGAGGACGCGGAGGCGAGCGCGGCACAGAGAAGGCAAAACAAGCGAAGCGGCGAAACCAGAAGTAAACGTAAGCATTATAGCGATATATCGATATGTCAGAATTCATATCGAGTTTCAAAAATATCTCGATATATTTTAAATATCGAGATATCACCCACCCCTAATATATATATATATATATATATATATATATATATATATATATATATATATATATACACTCAACAAAAATATAAACGCAACACTTTTGTTTTTGCTCCCATTTGTCATGAGATGAATCCGTGTATCATTCGTTCATTCGTTTTTAAATATAAAACCAAAAATAAGAAAACGAAAAAACAAAAGTTTTTTTCATTATTTGTCTCCAAAACCAAAATGAAAAAACGGATAACGATTCGTTTTTTCAGTTTTCGATTTTGTTTTTAAATGAAAAATGGAAAAAACGGATAACGGTCGTTTCCCATTTTGTCCAAATTTGATCCTTGAGCAAGTTGCGTAAACCGGAAGTGAACCTTTACTGGGAGCAATGCGCGCGCAGCGGAGGAGCGGCTACGAGATGGAAAACTGTACCGTGTCCCAATTCAGGAGGCTGCACCCTCCGGAGGCTGTGAAGGCTGTAGCCTCCTGAAGCCGCATAGGCTGCAGCCTTCGCTGACCGCAGGCCGTGTCGAAACAGGACAGGTCCAGCCCACGGAGCCGCGCCCGTCGCCCAGCAACCGAGACATGCTGCTAATGCTAATGCTAATGCTAATGCTAACAACACGCACCTGCAGATTACGCACAGATCACAATTACACACGGATAATCAAACTGTCACATTTTGAGAATAAGTTATTCTAATCATTCTAATCCACATTTTATGGCTAAAATATTGCTGTTTCTCCAATACATCTAAAATAGGCTAAATTACCTTAAAGTTTCAAAAACAGTGATGAGATATGCATTAAGTATTTTGAAATTGATAAGGAATTGCATGTATACAGGGAATGCATTTAAGTCATTTTATAAAGACTCTCCTTTGAGAAAAAATGGTTTATTAAACAATCAATTTATTAAAAAACAATTCTTTATTTGTATTTTCATTCTGGAAATACTTTGTCATAATATGAATAGTCAAACATTAAACCCATCACACACACACACACACACACATTCATAGGTTAATAATAAATAAATAAAACATGTCAGTGTACTCCCATTGTGTAACTTTTTTTTGTAAAGAAGCAGGTGCCAATCCAAAATTAACAAATTATCTTTGCCAAATATGATCAGATTGAATACTGCTTCACTGCAGTACAATAGTACATTCTTATAGTACATGTAATTATAGTTACTAATAAAAGACACATCAAATAATTGGGACATCTCACCATGAATCAAATGTCACAGTGAAAAACGTTCAGATAAACTTATTCTGAACCTAAACTGTATGGAGACATCACTATTAGGACACATTAAGGACAGCAGCAGACAGCGGGTGCAGGAAGCCAGATGCACCCAGAGGCCCCACAGGTCTTCTGCAGGTTGTGACTCTGCAGAAGTCCTCAGTGACTCTGGACATGGACAGTGGAGACATCTTGTATCTTCTGAAGGAGGAAGAGCAGAATGAACCTTACGTCTGATTGGTTCTGTTGGTTCAAAGTCCTGTCCTGCAGAGTGAAAACCTGTAATGACACATTAAGAAAACTACCAACTATTACAGGAAAATGAGGTCCACAGAGCAAGTACATTCACATCCAAAGTGTGTTGTGTCCTCATCCAGGAAGTTGCAGATGAGAAAAGAAAATTCATATAAAACATTTCAAACAGTTTTCTCATCGTTATATTAAATGTGACTGGCCTAACAGACACAGGTGTCAATATAATGTATTCCCAGAATGAAATGCATGTGTGGGAGGCTTATATTACGTGATTTACAAGTAAATATTATTATACTGCATGAAATAATGCGTGTTTTTACCTTACCTCCGAGCTACCCCTGTCCGTGAAAACGTGGCGTTTCTTCCTCTTTAATCACTCCATGGCATTTTCCCCTAACAGTAAAAAACTATTTCCAATAGTTAAAAGTGTGTACTCACGTGTCTGCTTTTAACCTGACGACAGGAGCAGTTTGTCTTTTACGCTGGAGTTGGTGTTGAATACAAAACCTTCTCACCGACATTTCCGGGGATCTCTTAATTCCGAACTGTCGCAACGTGTTAGAAATCTCAGTGTTCGTTTTTCCAACCTTAAAAAGCTGTTTAATCATATGATAATGATCCTCAAGTCCAGCGGCCATTAGGTTTGTTTTGCTCAACCCCCTCGTTATACTCGTGTGTCGCTCCCACTAAAGGTTCACTTGTAGCTGACGATGATGTCAGTGTTTGTGTTTTCATTGCATCGGGCCTGAAGTGATTGTTTTTCTGTTGTTGATGTGTGGGAACGTCATTGTTGTTTTTTATATATATTATTTGTGCAATGTTCGCTTTATGTCATGTGATCTTCACCCTTCCCCCGGAAGTGGTTAGAGAGGGAGAATAGCCGCGAAAGAGAGAAAGACGTCAGAGAAAGCAGTAAAGAGCGAAGAAAGTACGCTAGCTTCAAAGTTCCATTTAGTTACCACTGGTGGCACATAGGCGAACACGTTTTCACGGTGATCGGTGAACAAGTTCATGGTTATGGTGTTAAAGAAAATAAATATTGACGCACATGATCATCAGTACGGAGCGTAACGTCCTTTTTATTGAAGAAAACCAGGGGTAGCTACACTTCTGGTTTACGCAACTCGCTCAAGGATCAAATTTTGACAAAACGGGAAACGGTCGTTATCCGTTTTTTCCATTTTTCATTTAAACACAAAATCGACAACTGAAAAAACGAATCGTTATCCGTTTTTTCATTTTGGTTTTGGAAACAAATAATGAAATAAACTTTTGTTTTTTCGTTTTCTTATTTTTGGTTTTATGTTGAAAAACGAATGAACGAATGATACACGGATTGAGATGGACTCAAAGATCTAAAATTCATTCCAGATACACAATATTATCATTTCTCTCAAACATTGTTCACAAATCTGTCTAAATGTGTGATAGTGAGCACTTTTGCTTTGCTGAGATAATCCATCCCACCTCACAGGTGTGCCACATCAAGATGCTCATCAGACACCATGATTAGTGCACAGGTGTACCTTAGACTGTCCACAATAAAAGGCCACTCTGAAATGTGCAGTTTTGTCTCACAGCAAAATGCCACAGATGGCGCAAGCATTGAGGGAGCATGCAATTGGCATGCTGACAGCAGGAATGTCAACCAGATCTGTTGCTCGGGCATTGAATGTTCATTTCTCCACCATAAGCCGTCTCCAAAGGCGTTTCAGAGAATATGGCAGTACATCCAACCGGCCTCACAACCGCAGACCACGTGTAACCACACCAGCCCAGGACCTCCACATCCAGCAGGTTCACCTCCAAGATCGTCTGAGACCAGCTACTCAGACAGCTGCTGAAACAATTGGTTTGCATAACCAAAGAATTTCTGCACAAACTGTCAGAAACCGTCTCAGGGAAGCTCAACTGCATGCTTCTCGTCCTCATCGGGGTCTTAACCTGACTCCAGATCGTCGCCGTAACAGACTTGAGTGGGCAAATGGCCACATTCGATGGCGTCTGGCACGTTGGAGAGGTGTTCTCTTCATGGATGAATCTCGGTTTACATTGTTCAGGGCAGATGGCAGACAGCGTGTGTGGCGTCGTGTGGGTGAGCGCTTTGCTGATGTCAATGTTGTGGATGGAGTGGCCCATGGTGGTGGTGGGGTTATGGTATGGGCAGGCATCTGTTATGGACGAAGAACACAGGTGCATTTTATTGATGGCATTTTGAATGCACAGAGATACCGTGATGAGATCCTGAGGCCCATTGTTGTGCCATACATCCATGAACATCACTTCATGTTTCAGCAAGATAATGCGCGGCCCCATGTTGCAAGGATCTGTACACAATTCTTGGAAGCTGAAAATGTCCCAGTTCTTGCATGGCCAGCATACTCACCGGACATGTCACCCATTGAGCATGTTTGGGATGTGCTTGACCGGCGTATACGACAGCGCGTACCAGTTCCCACTAATATCCAGCAACTTCGCACAGCCATTGAAGAGGAGTGGACCAACATTCCACAGGCCACAATTGACAATCTGATAAACTCTATGCGAAGAAGATGTGTTGCACTGCATGAGGCAAATGGTGGTCACACCAGATACTGACTGGTTCTGAATCCCCAGACCCCCAATAAAGCAACAACTGCACATTTCAGAGTGGCCTTTTATTGTGGGCAGTCTAAGGTACACCTATGCACTAATCATGGTGTCTGATGAGCATCTTGATGTGGCACACCTGTGAGGTGGGATGGATTATCTCAGCAAAGCAAAAGTGCTCACTATCACACATTTAGACAGATTTGTGAACAATGTTTGAGAGAAAAGGTAATATTGTGTATCTGGAATGAATTTTAGATCTTTGAGTCCATCTCATGAAAAATGGGAGCAAAAACAAAAGTGTTGCGTTTATATTTTTGTTGAGTGTATTTGTATATATATATATATATATATATATATATATATATATATATATATATATATATATATATATAGTGTGAAAGTGATGTGTGCGTGGCAGGACTCCCTTGAAAAAGAGATTAGAAATCTCAATGGGACTTTCCTGGGTAAATAAAAGTTAAATTAATTTTATATATATATATATATATATATATATATATATATATATATATATATATATATATATGCAGCAATTGCAGCCTTGCAGACCTTTGGCATTCTAGCTGATAAATTGTTGAAGTAATCTGGAGAAATTTTATCTCACACTTCTAGAAGCACCTCCCACAACTTGGATTGCCTGGATGGGCACTTCTTGCGAACCAGATGGTCAAGCTGCTCCCACAACAGCTCAATGGGGTTTAGATCTGGTGACTGCACTGGCCACTCCATTACAGACAGAATACCAGCTGCCTGCTTCTTCTCTAAATAGTTCTTCACAATTTGGAGGTGTGTTATGGGTCATTGTCCTGTTGTAGGATGAAATTGGCTCCAATCAAGCAATGTCCATAGGGTATGGCATGGCATTGCAAAATGGAGTGATAGCCTTCTTTATTCATAATCCCTTTTACCCTGAACAAATCTCCCACCTTACCAGCACCAAAGCAACCCCAGACCATCATGTTACCTTCACCATGCTTGACAGATGCCGTCAGCCACTCTTCCAGCATCATTTCAGTTGTTCTGCGTCTCCCAAATGTTTTTTCTGTGTGATCCAAACACCTCAAACTTTGATTCTTCCGTCCATAACATTTTTTTCCAGTCTTCCTCTGTCCAATGTCTGTGTTCTTTTGGCCTTATTAATCTTTTTCTTTTATTGGTCAGACTCAGATATGGCTTTTCCTTTGCCACTCTGCCCTGAAGGCCTGCATCCCAGAGTCGCCTCTTCACTGTAGATGTTGACACTGACGTTTTGCAGGTGCTATTTAATGAAGCTGCCAGTTGAGAACCTGTGAGGCATCTATTTCTCAAACTAGAGATTCTAATGTACGTATCTTCTTGCTCAGTTGTGCAGCGGGGCCTCTCACTTCTCTTTCTACTCTGGTTAGAGCCTGTTTGTGCTCTTCTCTGAAGGGAGGAGTACACACCGTTGTAGCAAATCTTCAGCTTCTTGGTGATTTCTCACATGGAATAGCCTTCATTTCTAAGAGCAAGAATAGACTGTCGAGTTTCACATGAATGTTCACACTAATGTGATGCTCCAGATACTCAACCTGCTCATAGGAAGGTCAGTTTTATAGCTTCTCTAACCAGCTAAACTGTTTTCAGTTGTGCTAACATGACTGCACAAGGGTTTTCTAATCATCCATTAGCCTTCTGACGCTAACAAATTCCACCAACTTGTTGTGTGGCCATTAATAAATGATTCTGATTCTGATTCTGATTCTGAAACACATTGTACCATTAGAACACTGGAGTGATAGATGCTGGAAATGGGCCTCTATACACCTATGTAGATATTGCACCAAAAATCAGACATTTGGACATCTTTCAAAAATAAGGACATTTCTAAGTGACCCAAACTTTTGAACAGTAGTATGTATGTATATATATATATATATATATATATATATATATATATATATATATATATATATATATATATATATATATATATATATATATATATATATATATATATATATATATATATACGTGTTTCTCACCTTCTTTGCTGTTCCCAGTACTGCGCTTTTCTGGACTGAGATGTCTGTTGTCCTTCCTGGGATCTGCTGCAACCACTCATCCAGTTTGGGGGTCAAGGCCCCGAGTGCTCCGATCACCACAGGCACCACCGATGCTTTCACCTTCCAGGCCCTCTCCAGCTCTTCTTTGAGCCTGAATATATTCAAGTTTCATTCCATATATTCAAACTTTCATTCCATATATTCAAGTTTCATTCAATATATTCAAGTTTCATTCCATATATTCAAACTTTCATTCCATATATTCAAGTTTCATTCCATATATTCACGCGTTCATTCAGTATATTCAAGCATTCATTCCATATATATTAAGGTTTCATTCAATATATTCTTTAATTTCCTAAACGGCATGCCATAGTATATATATATATATAGACAACAACTGCCATTTAACTGATATAAAGCTCTCACAGAAGTACGATCCCACTAAACCAAGACATAATAAAACAAATATGAAATACCACCGTCATATGCACTTCATTAATCACTTGTTTTATTTGTACCACAATTCAAGACAGTACTGTTGGGCATTTTCATATTTTTAATGGTGCAATTACTTATTTTGCTATACTCTTGAGAGAAACAAGAAATGTCTTCAAACGTTTTATATATTCTACCCCAGATGCCCTTCTTTATACAACATTCAGTTCAGGGTCTGAAAAAAAATGTTCTGATGACAAATCCTCCTTTAGTGGCTTTTTCTACTGTAAAGCAACAGTATGTCACTTTTTAGCTTTTTTCCATTTTAGTTGTGGTTTATGCACTGAAAACTTACTTTTCTTACTCTGACTGGGTTTGGATCTCCACAAATCTAACTCTTACTTGGCTTGGAGGAGGGCCTCTTATAAATTAAAAATTTTATTTCTTTGACTATAATCATATATATGTCATCCAACCTATCTCCTTGAAGAATGCTCCAAAGTGTGGTTTTAAGCTTCTGTTTCCTTGAAATCATGCAGGTGATGTGCCACATTCAGAAAGTTACATACCGTGCCTTTAATTCACAATACTCATGCATAGTTTGGCAAACAGTGGCCATTTATTGGCTCCATAAATACCAAGAAATAACAAATGACAGAATATTTCAGCCTGGACAGATGTTATTAAGCTGTATGCTGCAAGTAAACATTTCTTATTAATGGTGCTTTCCATGCTGTGTGTTTGCCTGCACGGCCATATGCATAAGTGGAGGTCTCTCTTTTTATGTGCTACAGCAGCACTGAGCAGCAGGACATGTGATGGATTGAGTTGAACCAGGGACGTCAGGGCTGTTCTGGTACATGTACTGAGACTTAAAGAGACTGATGCCTATTCATCATTGTGACAGGGGCTGGCACAGTTGAATCCGTCTACATATTTCCCGTGCATCTCCTCCTTCAACAACATTAATATTAGAGGAACCCAGGAGCACCACTTTTCCACATCTAATTGCTTTCACTTCCACCCCATTTCCATGACACAGAGCCATTCACCACAAGAGCTTCTCTTCGAGTTGTCGTCTTAATTTGATTTTTTCGTGGCAGTGGGGAAAGTTGGCCTTCTCTCTCCTCATCACTTAAATCTCTTTAAGCCTCAACGTTTGCGTGTTTCCATACTTTGATCCGTGCAGTAAGGCCCTCTGCCCTTTCAATGGACATCAGCACTCTAACGTGCATCAGAGCCAACATAATGATTCTAATGACTTTGTAGTGTTTCACAAATGACCAACAGCCTCTTCTTAAGTCAGCTCTAGAGTTTATTACAATGGTAGTGACCTCAAGCCACAGGAAGAGAAGAGTGGAATTGGCAAATGAGACCAGAGTGTTGTAAAATTATGAAATGTTACGCCATAAAGTACTGTTTAAAGCTCTCTATATCATGTGGCTTGTATAAACAGTGTCCGGAGTCAGAATTCACTCTGCATCAGACGAAGTGATGTCACTGAAGAGTGGGAATGTTTTGAGTGTCCAAATTCCAATAATTGAGACTGCTGGGGAAAAACAAACAAACAAACACACACACACACACACACACACACATCTTTTTGAAATGTTGAAGAGCAACCTAGTCCTCTATCCCAGTGGAGTGGAAAACCCACACAAGACAGAACTCTGCGTCTTTTGGGAAAACTATTGAACTATTCAGCCTGACAGCGGTCCATGAGGGTCATCTTATAACCAACCTACTCATGTTGCATGTTAATTAAGGCTATTCTAATTTATAGCCAAACTCACCTTTCTGTGACTTGTAATGGAGGCTGAATAATCACAATGACTGTCATATTTCCATTAATGTATCTATATATAATGCCCTAAGGCGACTATGACTGTGGCAGCAGAAAAGATTTGTACTGCCATCAAGAAAATTATTTATTTATTTATTTAAACTTTATTTAACCAGGAAACACCCACTGAGATCGAGATCTCTTTTTCAAGGGGGACCTGGCCAAGAGGTCAGCAGCACACGTCAAGAATATTACAAAACTAAAAATACTTTACAAAATGCATACAATTGGAGCAAATAATTTAAATCTAAGTCCTAAAATGCAACAATATTTCATAAAATTGTCAAATATTATAAAACAAATAAATAATTATTATAAAATGAATGAATGATGCCTTGTCTGCCTTAAAGAAACTTGACTAGATCTATCAGGTAACTCCAGTCTTTAGTAAAAGTTCATTCCATCTATCTGAGAGTTAGCAATTCTTTTAGTCCGACAGGAGAATTTGTTTATGAGATACCATGCCTATCATGCTACAAAACATATTTGGGGGGGAACAGGAAAACCATTTGGAACATGGAAAAAAAGAATGTCAAAAAGTTTGAAAAGGAAACAGCTAACAGACAAACAAGAGTAGTAAAAGAACAAGCAGGAAAATCTTAAATCAGCCGTATCCGACTACTGCAAGAGACAAACCCACATTATGAACTGGAACAATGCCAGGGTCATCTGTGCCAAAAGCAACAAATACCAGCACTGGATCAGAGAGGCTGCCGAGGTCCACAAACCAGGTCCAAGAAGCATGAACTGTGATGAGGGAGGATACACCTTATCAGACACATGGGATGCAGTCCTGGAGAAGGCGTCCAAAACCATTTAAAACAGCCTCCAGGACATGTCATTACTCTATCATGAGGCGCTTCTGAGGAAGGCTACAGGAAGTAGATGAAACATGTAGAGCAGGTAAGCAAACAGAACTCCTGTATTGTTGTCAATTTGAGGACCCCAATATTACATGGATGAGGCAAATTCACATTTTTGAGCTGCATTCTATAAATGTGGGCTTAATTTTAAATGAAGAAATATTATAAACATTTATAAATCCTTAGCATCTGTTTATGTGTCATTTCATTGCCAACAACTCTGCTAAGACGCGGCATTACTCCTTGATCCACAATATACTTTTCATAGCTTCAAATTCAGTCAGCGTTTACATCTTAAATTTAACGGAATATTTCAAATGGGACAGTCCTCCTGAGCGTGCCAACTTGTTATGATAGGAGTTTGGGCCTGGAGGACACTAGACAGGAAGGCGAGCCATTATGGTGTAAGGTAATATGTACACTTGGAGCCTGCTATGCATTTTCAACCTCACGTTATGAAGTGTCAGTGGATGAAGTCATGCTCTAAAAAGATCAAAATACATTTACCATGTCAGGTTGTATCTGTGAAACTTTCAAAATAATTTACAAAAACATGTAACTTATGAGTCTGAGTTTTAAAAAGTGTGGACCTAATGCAGGCAGTGAGGTCATATCTGGAGATTTGATTATGTTCTTGTCATTTATGTCTATCTCTGTTTAAGAATATATTTTGGATGACTCAGAATATACTTTCTAAAAATACATCTTCTATGTCAAAACAGACCATGGGACATTTTTGTTTTTCCCAATCAAAAGATTAAATCCAGTGCCAAATATGTGGAATCGAAATGGTGTGAAAAGGAAATAAGAAAATAGTATTTGGTCTCAAAAGTTCATTCATATAGCCTAGTTATCGATTCTGTAGTGAATAAATGTAATTATTGGGATCTTATTTCAATTTTTGATTAACCATTCATTTATTTTGTATAGTTTATTCACTTTTACCACACCAAGAGTTCGCTATTTCACTCATGTCAAAAAGATGCAAACTAATATTATTTCATTCTGCGGTAAGTAGATTAATCTGTCAGCACAGATATAAAAAAAAAAAACCTACATGGTTGCATGGCTGAAAGACAGAAAAGAAAAAAATATCATTGGCAACAGTCTTTAAGGGTGACTAAATGCACTTGATATTGCTGTAAAATAATTGTATAAAAGATTTTGAGTTTACATTTCATAAACATATGAACTGATCTGAATCCTGATTACCTAAAACCCAGAACCTATAGCTAATCATTAATCAGTGTTAGTGCAGCCTCTGCAGCTCAGTGAGCAAGAGGTTCTGAGCTTGGGGCATTGCCTTTATATACTGAGAAAAAAAGATGTATGTGCTTTAGATGCAGGTTTAAGGACTGGCAGCACAGGTATGTTGTACTTTTTTTTAAACAGTAGGAGTAGGCTATATATAGTTCCTTTAGTCCAATTTTACTCCTTCATCCACTAATTAGCTGAAATGCTTTGACTTAATAGTACCTTTCATTTTGTCAGATGTTGTGGTTAGTGGCACCTATTAATATGACAGGACAAAAATGTCTGTTTGAAAGTTTCTCTGATCATATTTCTTATAATTTTGTGATGCATTTAATTTCCATTTCTGATAAATCCTCTGCTCCGCTCTAAGGGTTGTGTTTGTTCTCTCCCTATGCCAAGAATCACAAAATTAGAGAAAGCGTTCTGGGGTTTCCCGCTTACTTTGCATTTGTGTGTTTGGGGAAAATTAAGAGCTAAACAGGAGCTGAGGACAAATCCCACCTGACTGTCTCATCAACCACCACAAAATCTCTGACCATAATGTAACCAGCATTTTCCTACATTTGCATCAGCTCCCAGTTGGAGATTGATTAGCCTTTCCTGTATGCTAACAGTATAGTAATGGTCTACTTAAATCTCAATAATGTCATTAAATACAGCATATAAAACATAGACAGCAGCCATCTATTACTTTTTTTTTTACTATTACTATTACTATTTTCTGAGTTCATATTTTCTTATGTCCAGTTAAATATTATGACATTGAAGTGCAAAAACAGTTGTGCAAAAGAAAAGTTTGTTCATGAGATTTAGAGGAATGTCACACATGAACAATACCACACTATGACACACCACTGTAAAGAATTATTTCAACTCTCAACATACTGTTTTCTTGTCCTTTTAACGACACTTTAGCACCAGTGTTGTGTGGTTTCCCCCGGTGTCACTGACAAGTATTCCCCAAAGCTTTTGAAAAATGACTCGTGGACCAAGCCATGCATTTGAGCTACAACGCAGCGTGACGCACAGCGGGGGTATCAGGAACAATTCCTCCACAGGTTCTCTGCCTCTATACGATGTAGCCCATCAAGTCTCCTCTATACCACCCCAGGGTGCTCTGTGATGTCACTACGCTGCACCTATGGACTTGAAAGTTATCTCACGCAACGCATCTGTTTGAATTTCTATGGGCTGAAAATGATACATACTCTTACGACTTTTTTTTTTTTTTTTAAATAGCGCCCGTGAACTGCTTGTGTGTTGTGAGGCGACGAGAGGGGCACGTTGGTGCTGCGTGGCCACCTCGTGGTGCTGAGGACTCACTGAATCAGGGACAAATGCAGTATAACAGCCTCGTGCGCTCCGCTGCTGCTGGCCATTTCTACTCGCGCCACGACTGGAGAGGGATCCAGAGAGATGCTCTCCTTGAATGGGAAATACTTTGACATTTAAATCTAGGTATTCAGTTACTGAATACACCACTGTGTTTTATTGTACTTTTTAAATGTTCTGTTACTACTTCCGTTTTAATTTTGAACAATTTTGAAGACTGACTGACATTTTTCACAAATGTCCACAGTGTCCCTCAAAGCTGTGAAAACCATGGATAGCTAAGATGTTCTCAAGGAGTTCTCAACTTTTTAATATACATTTCAGTCTGTCGATGCTGCAGGTGACTTCTGCTGCATCTGCGTGAGTTTTCATCATCCGCGGCGCGCAGCAGAGCACATAACCGGAGCGATGGAAAGTCTTTACAATGACAGCGAACTGTGGCAGCTAAATGAAACATGGCGAAACTCGTCTTTGTCTAACGGTACCAGTTCCTTCAACCAAACCAACCCTCTGAAAAGAAACGAAGAGGTGGCCAAAGTGGAGGTGACGGTGCTCGCGCTGGTTCTGTTCCTTGCGCTTGCTGGTAACCTGTGTGTTTTGCTGGCTATCCACAGTGCCAAACACAGCCAGTCGCGCATGTACTACTTCATGAAGCACCTGAGCATCGCAGACCTGGTGGTGGCCGTGTTCCAGGTCCTGCCGCAGCTTATTTGGGATATCACGTTCCGCTTCTATGGGCCAGACCTTGTCTGCCGGCTGGTCAAGTACCTGCAGGTGGTCGGGATGTTCGCTTCCACATACATGCTCGTGCTTATGTCCATTGACCGCTGCCTGGCCATCTGTCAGCCCCTGCGCTCCCTGAACCGCGGCAAGGACCGCATCTATGTCATCTGCTCGTGGGTCATGAGCCTGGTCTTCAGCGTACCCCAAATGTTCATCTTCTCTCTGCGGGAGGTGGGCACCCCTGGCTCCGGGGTTTATGACTGCTGGGGGGACTTTGTGAAGCCATGGGGCGCCAAAGCGTACATCACATGGATCAGTCTGACCATCTACATCATCCCTGTGGCCATCCTAAGTCTGTGTTATGGGCTCATCAGCTTCAAAATCTGGCAAAATTTTAAGCTGAAAACAAGGCGTGAACAGTGTATCAGTCTCACACCTAAGACCTCCAAGGGCAACACACTTGCGCGCGTGAGCAGTGTCCGACTCATCTCCAAAGCCAAGATCACCACTGTGAAGATGACGTTCGTAATAGTGTTGGCGTACATCGTGTGTTGGACCCCCTTCTTCTCTGTCCAAATGTGGTCTGCGTGGGACCCCGCTGCGCCCAGAGAAGGTATATTTGTTTTTTCCAGTAATACAAATATTAACTATGTGTATATATATATATATATATATATATATATATATATATATATATATATATATATATATATATATATATATATATATATATATATATATAAACCGAAAGAAGAAGAAAAAAAATCCCACTCTTTTCCAGTGGTTTGTTGAGTGCAATCCATTTAATTTAGGACCAAAAGTAGGACTAAACAGAGCCTGTAGTGTCAGAACTCACGGCAAGTCTGAGGGATGTTGTTTCAGTAGGTCTACCTGCTGTATGTGCACGGCTAATTATTAATCAAATTACTGCACCAGCGCGCGCCAAACAAGCAGCTCATTTGTGACTTCAGGGCACGTCGAGCACCTCGTTGACATTTAACCAGAATGAGCCACCACCTGGGGGTTATTGCACTGTGTGCTGCTCCATCGATCTGACCACGCCCACTGGCATATCTGATCTGACGTCACTGGTGTTGTTTGTTTATATCTGCCAAAGTTGAATGTGCACAAATAAATAAATTACCTATATAGGCTGAAGTTGTGTGTGTGTATGTATGTATGTATGTATGTATGTGTGTGTGTATATATATATATATATATATATATATATATATATATATATATATATATATATATATATATATATATATATATATATATATATATATATATATATATATATATAGGTTGAAAAGTACATATGTGGATATCTGGAGTTAGTTCTAGGGACTTGGAAACAGGCTTTGTCACACTGTATTCCTTGCTTGTTCTGATGCAGACTGTTACTGGAGATGGTCCTTTTCTGTGCTTCTTACAGTGAGAGGGGTGATGGGAGGGGGTTATTTCTTCTCTACGTGAGTCAAACATTTGTGTACTAATGACACTCTGTGCATCACCTCTGTCTGGGAGAGTGTCCATTAGATTTGCTCAGACGAGAGGAGCCAAGCAGCAGAGGAGAGAAGTGATGATTGCAACTATAATGTATAATGGCACATACAGTCCTGCACTGTGTGGTATGTAACCAAACAGGACTGGTGTCAGGAAGGCTAATAAGCTGTTGTCTGTTGATGTGGAAGAGTTTCCATGTGGCTTCACATCTAGTGGGATATTAGCCCACCCAGTACAGGCAATTATCTCCATGTACAAGCCCAGAACAAATATTTAGTCAAGAGGCCTCAAATACAGATTAGCTATTATACTGGCAAGCTATAAATCATTTTAACTCAGCAGCTTGACCTCAAATATAATCTCCATATGCTCAGTGGTTTTGGATAACACCTAGATTAATATGCAATTCACTGCACAAAAATCAGTCTGAAGAAAAATATGAAATCAATATATATATATATATGTATATATATGTGTGTATATATATATATATGTGTATATATATATATATATATATGTATGTGTGTGTGTGTGTGTGTGTGTGTGTGTATTGGATGAAAGTGCATAGAGAAAGACATCTGAATAAATGAAGCACTAACCTTTTGGTGTTTTAATATTGCCTCTATTATTGCCAATATGGGGCTGCTCATTTGCTCATTTTTAGCCTGGCATCTGTGTAATTTTGAAAATGTCATCTGTTTCTTGTTGAGCTGGTCTGACTGACTTTTCATTTCTAATGCAGGAGAGATCCACCTGAAGGTTTTCAGAAAGCCAGAGCCCAGACTGCAGTGACTCTGCTGACTCACACATTGCACAATGAATGTTTCTTATCCAGTAAAACCAAGATTTTTTCTATTGTCTAGTCACAAAAGACTCTTAAGCAGTCCGGATGAGCATGTCAGTCCAGTAGCATTTTGTCCACACAGATGTATACGGAGTTGCATGCCTAAATAGCCTTTGGTTGACAAGATTGATGAGCTGAACCCAGGAGATAATGACTTTGAAATTTGATTGATAATGTGTGGGTGAAAGACACTGAGAGAATTTATAGAGTTTTTATTAATATTGCTCTCTTGTCATTTGATTGTGTTTCAGTTTCCCGCTTGGCTGCGCTGATTGAAAAGTTTTGCAGTGCCACTAAAAACTAAGTGCACTCAAGCATAGGTTCTAATAAGGGTGTTTTGCATATTAAAATAGGCATTGATTTATCAGTTCATAACTCTGCTTGGCTGTTTTCCTTGGTCTTCTATCTTGGTGATGTCGTGGTTTGCTTTAAAGTTCTTTTGGAGCGAAGAATGAATTTGAAAGTGACAGAGACTGCGATTTTTATCTTCAGCTGCCTCCCTGTACTTTGTCTTTGTCAAAACAATATATCTTTTGTTCTGCAGGCTTTTAGAGAGGACATATTTATTTATTTCATTATTATTTTCCCTTTTTTACCCAGCAAAACAGATTATTATTTACAATGTTGGCTCAGCCTGTGTGATATGTAACAAAAGATCTGCAGTTAAGTTAAAATCACTTAAATTCAGAATATTTATCTTGATTTTAAAATATTTTTCAATGTATCTCTGTTTTAGTATGTTTTTTTTATTTTATGCAAACATATTTGTCAGTGCCAGAGGAGAAAGACAATTTCACAAATAAACCAAAAGATCTTAACCAGTGATTTGAAAGAACTTAAAAAATGGAGATGTAAAACCGAAATTAACTTAACCTTCTAGGATTCGAACTCTTGCATGGCATGATTTATTGATTTCTCTTTGTTATTTGGGCTGATTGGGACCTTATGAGTGCAAAAACAATTATATTTTTATAATATTTTATATTTAAATTTTCACATATGATATATTAAACATTCATTTTATGTTTTAATCATTTTGATGGAACACAATAAAGTCACAACTGAATAATGATTTGCAAAAACAATTTATTAAGTGCCTGAACAACCCAAAATGTAACATATATGTGGACGCCAGGTCCTCGGAGGCTACACAAGTAAAAAGAACACAAATTAACAACCAAAAAAAAAATCTTAATTCAAGTTATTTTGAGGGAAGCAGGTTTGGCCGAAATGCCTGCAAGATCATAGCCATTATTTAATTAGTTTAAAGGTGCATTGTGTAACTTTTCTGTTGAAGGGTCCATCGCCTGCTTGTCTCCATAGAGATGTTATTGGTTTGTGTGGAATGTTCCATGATGTGTATTCAAACACATATATCTAGCATTTATTTATTTATTGTGTCTATTACTCAAAAATACAGTCATTTGAATATGGTTGCCTCTCCACAGATGTGGCGTGTAATGTAGCCTACCGTTGTCTCCCTTGAGGTGGATATGTTTAATCTTTACCTTGGAACATTCTAAACAAATCAATAACATCTCCATGAAGACAAGTGTGTGGCAAACTCTGCACTAGAAAAGTTACCCAGTGCACCTTCAATGCCTGAAAATAATGTAATATTGTTGCGTGTTGTCATCTTATCAGAACACATGGAAAAGACAAACAAAGCCAATAAAACAAATGGAAACAATAAGTAACAGCACCACCACAGAACACTAATTAACCAATCTGCATTCATTGAACTACATGCCCAAAACCCAAACATCAAACACTGCAGGGCAATATGATCGATACCTCCTATGTGAAGGACTTTAGTACCCTTCCCGGCTTGCGATTTTTAGATCAATTTCCGTTCATTTACAAATGTCATTTGGCACATGGAGCTGCCTATGCAAATGTCACCTGTGATGCCAGCGTGTCATCCTGTCACTGTTTATCACCATTAGATTGACACCTCCACAGTAATTATACGTTTATAAGTGTGACAAATCCACTGGGTGATGTTTTGTTATAGCTGAGCAAGTGTGAGACATAATAACTTGAATAAGCCTGAAAATGGATGAAGCTTTTATGGACTGTGCCAAATTCTCTGTGCTGAAATTAATTGACAAAATGAAAAATGACAATTAACACGGACTGACACCGCCTATGCCAATTGTGCAGAACTCAAACACAGTTTTACCTTTGAAGATTTGCTTGCTGTTGCTAAAGGATTTAACCTTGCTGTGCAGCTCATACCGTTATTTTCTCTTCCTCCAGTTTTATTGACTTCTCTATTTTTATATGTCGAATGGCATTTCTGTATTATATGGGTTGACTACAACAAGGTGGCACCAACACAAGCCTTTTGCAAAATATTCTCATTTATACAGGCTTGGGACTGGTAAAATCCATAGTTATATTCCCCATGCCTTGTGAAAATATGGTTGCAAATTTGTTTAAATATTTCTGAATGAATATTCAAAGAACTGTCCCTTATTTTTGTGTTTTGTCATTTTCTTAACAAAAAAGACAATAGGTTGTTATGAAAAGACTTCAGTGTTATCTTTTTGTTGTTAATAAATGTGAATATTATGCTTCTACAAACTTGTATTCAAAATGACCGACACCTGCTGTTTTTCAATTTGCGACTTTGCTCAAAAATCTCCAATTGTAGCTCCCATTTATTTAATCACCAAATGTGTTTCCCTTTCAGCTTTTCATTCTTAAAATAAAATAAAATAAATGCCTGAATAGATTGAGTTCACATGACCTCACACATATTAGAATCCCTATTTGAATTTGAGCTGGAGGGAAATTGGTTTCTCCGCTTTATGTTAATATAACTATAATTACTGTTATTACACATGAAACAAAATTCAACATCTAATGTGATTAGTGTCAGTTGAAAGACATTTAAACATCAGATTAATTTGGCAAAAAATCAGTGGAACCAATCCATAACAAATAATTACTGGGTTCAAAATTTGTGCCTTATGTCTTATATATAGTCTTCAAAGGTCCACAATTGACTCCTGTAAGATTGAAGCCATGTTAGAATGTTATAATCTCATCAAAAACATACGTGGAGTTGTGATTTGTTTCATTCACACATGTGAATGACACAAGTCGAGGACTGAAATTATCCAAATGATTCTAGAGAAGGTGTAGAGAGTTAAAGAACACGGTGGAGCACTTCCTGTATTACCACACGACAAGGAAGAACAAGGAAGAGTGTTTTCTGTTTGAGAGAAGGCCTAAAAATGCAGGGTTTGTGTGTAAAACGTGTGAATGAAACAAAACACAACTCCGGGTATGTTTGTGAGGGCACAATGACACTTTTTGCCACTGGCGCTTCACTGTGGCACCTGAAATTCCCAGTGGTCTCCCATCCAAGTACTGACCAGGCCCAGCCTTGATGAGCTTCTGAGATCTGACGAGATCAGGCTTTGACAAGCCGGTAAGGCCACATGTTATAACAGAGATCAAGAGCGTAATATGGGCTCTTAAAAAAAAACTGTAAATGTCCAATAGACCCTGAACAAAATCTATAAACTACTCTTTGAAGTCTTCTTTTTTTCAGAAAATGTCACTGAATTGAATATAAGTGTCCACCTGCTCCTACAGTGCCACTAATTGTGTTGTCCTCTGTGCCCATAGCAATGCCATTCATTATTTCCATGTTGCTGGCCAGCCTGAACAGCTGCTGTAACCCCTGGATCTACATGTGCTTCGCGGGGCACTTGTTCCAAGACCTGAGGCAGAGCTTCCCCTGCTGCTCCCAGCGCTACTTTAAGTCCTCCCAATACCACTGCGATCGTGACTTCAGCTCCAGCCATAAGAGCAACTCCTCCACCTTTGTCATCAAGAGCACCAACAGCCAGCACAGCATCACACAGACCTCCACCACATAGATCAACCTCCTGCCAGACACTCATTTGTAAATTACCCATGATGCCTCTGGACACTGGGACCAGGAAGTGGAGTACTTGAGGTCCACTTTAAATATGTTTTGCTTTTTGAAAAGACAATGTTGATAAAAATGATCTAAAACTGTGTTCAAATATGGGTGTGTTCAAATTCACATTGCAATACTAGGACTAGACTGGACTAGACAAGGACTACACCAGGACTAGATCAGGACTAAATCAGGACTAAACTAGGACTAAATTAGAACTAGAACCAGACTAGACCAGGACTAAACCAGGACAAAACTAGGACTAGAACCAGACTAAACCAGGACTAGAACATCCCTAAACTAGGACTAGAAACAGACTAAACCAAGTCAGGTCTAATTGTCTCAAACCAGGACCAAACCAAGTGTGAATGCATCCTTTATGTCCCTCAGCAACTGTGTTTGTCTTCTTGTATTTATTTCCTTATTTAAATTTAAATACAGAGGAGAGAGATTTGGGGTGTATATTAGATAATTCAGGAGACAAGACCAAAAAATGCTAAAATAATCTCTTCGGCAGAATAAATATCAGCCCTGCCTCCCAGTTGCAAGGTTCACATTTCCATAATTAAAAAAGACGCCAGTGAATTAAAGGAGGTAATGGATCTTGATTGCCGCAGTAACTTAATTTGATAGCAGTCTGTGGTCTGCTGCATATGCGTCAGACCTTTGAATTATTGCAGGGGGAAGAGGGACAAAAGATAAATAAATAAAGACTTTAAATGGTTGAAAGTTCAGACACCGTGACCTACATTTTACCAGGAAACTCCATGAAGGAAGTATGCCATTGGGAAGTACGCAGACTGGCTCAAATATTTTCATCTTCAAGCACATTATTTTGGTCTCTGAAATTCCTGCAATTTGAACTAAATGTAAGATTATGGTAAAAAAAATTAAATAAAAACAGTGTAAGGACATGTTTGTTTGACTTTAATTTGCCTAAAGGAAGCGATAAGGGTCTGGGGTTTGTTTTCTTTCCTATAACACCACTGAGTGCATTCTTCCTAAAAAAAAAAAAAAAACTTAAAAAACCTTGGCTGGACTTCCTGTTGGGCTTCCCCTGAGTGTAATCAAGGCTGAAGTAGGAGAGTATAGGGCCAGAGCACCAAGCTGTTCACAGCATCTGCTGCTTTTATCATTTGAAGTAACACTGAGCAGTCACTTCCACAAGTTTTAAAAGGGTAATTTTGAGTCCATTTGAGTTTTTCCATTAAATGAATATGAATATGAAACCGCACAAAGTTGGCAAAGCAAAAATTACTTACATCTACACTTGCTAAACACCAATTTCACTCCACTATAAAACTAACATTACGTGAGTGCAAATATGGTGATTTGAAGAGAGTGAGTCTGAAATGGGTACCAAAGACTCTGAAAACACAAAAAGTACAATGAAATACAGCACTAGCTAACCACTTTTTTTTTATTAATGTTTTAATGGGTGAATGCATTTTAAAGGTGCATTGTGCAACTTTTCTGATGACAGGTCCAACATGTGATCCGTCTCCATGAAGATGTTATTGCTTTGCCTGGAATGCTCCATGGAATGACATTAAACCTATCTAGCATTTAGTCATTACGGACGTTTCTATTGCTCAAAAATACAATAATCCTCTCTGCAAATAAGGTTGCCTCTCCACAGATCTGACCCATAATGTAGTCTAATTAAACCCATCTGCCTCCCTTGATGCAGATAGGTTTAAACTCAATTGTGGAACATTTTATCTAGACAAAGCAATAACATCTCCACAGAGACAAGCATGTGACGGACCCTCCACCAGAAAAGTTGTGCAATGCACCTTTAAAGCTCTTCTAAAAGTTAGCATTAAAGGTGCATTGGGTAACTTTTTGGTTGGGGGTCTATCACATGGTTGTTTTTATGGATATTGCTCTGCCTTAAATGCTCCACAGTATGACATTAAACAGCTCTACTTTACATGTATTCAATTACAGGTGGTTTTATAGCTCAACGATTTGTAGAAAAACAACATTCTAACTGAGAGCGGGGATGTTTCTCCACAGATCTGACCTGTAACTTGGCCTGGTTTAGTCTCCATGATGTTAGAAAAGTTTAACACCATACCATGAAACATTCCAGACCAAGCAATAACATCTCCATAGAGAAAAGCATTTGACGGACCCTCCACCAGAAAAGTTCCACAATGCACCTTTAAGAAGAATGTAATGTTTTTATTTATGACCTTTTTTATTCAAATTTGTCATACCTCTCAAATTGTTTCAAAATGTCAGACATCTACTGGTTTTCCATTTGTAACTTTACTTGGTTAAAATGCTCCTCCAACTGCGACCCCCTTTTAAATCCAATCTTTCGACGTGTCAAGTTTTTCCTCTTCAACTTTTCATTCTTGTAATAGAAAGAGTCAGTGCTTTAGTCTGGCCACTGGCGGAGATGGAGAAATGGTGGACAAGATCTATCTCCTGTCTGGGATCCAAAGTGAACACAGTAGGCAAAGTTGTACATTCAGTCACTTCATTCTTAATAAATTACATTAGACCCAGTAGATATGAGGACATGTTTTATTCATATCTACCTGCATGTCATTGCATGAATCATTTCATTACATACATATTCAATGCATGTTCTTCAGGAGTTCAGAGCTTCCTTACTTACTGTGCATTTGCAGTTGAACCATAAATATCAACATGAAGTATATGTGAGTCAATAAACAATTTGAGGAGCAATTTGAAGGTAATGCCTTTCAAAACTTGACTGTGATATAGTGAGACAGCCAATATTAAAGGAACTCAATTAAATTTAAACATGTTCAATAAATCAAGTTTATTGCACCACTCTGTTGGAAAAATGCTCTATTTTTATCTCGGAAGACTGGAGCTTCAATAAAAAATGTTGGCAGTTTGGTGAAGGAAACAACATTTCTAGTGGCTTGGTGGCTATGCATAGTCCATTTATTCACTTTTTATTTACACAAACGTATACAGTGTCGATGCCACTTGCAAGTTCCAAGCACAGATAAGTGTGTTGTCTGGTACAGCATCTGACTTAAAACTATCAATTATCAAATAGTATTAAATATTATCAAATGATTACAGCAAGCTAGCAGCCAGATGATATTGCTTCAAAGGCATTGCTGTTTAGTCATAGCAACAATCCATTAAACAACCAAACCAGATGGTGTTTTGTGAATAATTTTGAAAATTTTTCAGTCAATCTGTCTAACTGGCAGCTCAAAAGGTGGTCTACATGCTCCCCTGAGTTACACATTTATGAGGATAAGTTATAAAAAGGGGTCTAAAAATAACACTTTTGGGTTCAAATATTATATATCTTTAGTTTAAAACATATTAACAAAAGGGCCCTCACTCTAGATAGGCAATTCTAACAATATTTTCTACCAGTATGAAGCAAATGTGTCAGAACACACATTAGCCTGATAAAACCAAACAATTTCCTGTCTTCTCTCTACTGAAAATATAAAATAATGGTTTCAACATTCATTCTAGTTTAGAAAGGCCAAATGTCACAGATGTCCACAGGGATGTCCATATCATTTAGTGGAAATTATAGCCATAAAAGTCTGCTAGAGGCAGGGAGGTGGTGAGTGGGCCTCTTGTCCCTTAGCGACCCAGATCAGTCAGTGTACCATGCCCGGGCTGCAGCTGTCACTGAACTTCTGGATGCCAACAAGAAGGTGGGGGTATATACCGGGGAGTGAGGGGTAGGGAAACGCCAGTAACTTCTTCTTCTACTGCTTTGCGTAAAAACATATATCAACACTAAACCTCTTTTCTCAACGCCACACGCACACTGCTGAAGATCTTCCCCAAGGCCTCAAAGAACGGATCGCAGAAAGTTTGGATGCACAGTGAGTAGATTCGGCTAATACACTGGGACTCTATCAGGCAGCTCTTAATGCAAGGAACCACGGCCCAGATGTGGCAGAATGAGATACAGGCGAACAGGAAGCCCCATAGAAGTGCTACGGGGATCCCAAAGATGGCCGACAGGATGCGGTAACACCAGTACTTGGACACAGTGAAGGTGGTGTAGCTGAGTTTCCAGACCCCATCCAGGCTGTGGGTTCCATCCGGCTCCGCTATGACATCCTCAAACTCCACCTGAGAGGAATGTTAAACAGTCAGGGTTATTATTATGCATGCGCTCAGGTGCTGTCTGCTTTGCGTTGCCTGTACTAGACATGTAGAGGCTTCTGCTTCTGCTAATAGGTGCATGACAATGTGAGGAGAAAATTGTTGGCTCAGGTCTGGAGGGACAGGGGCTAAATTTATGCAGAGAACATATCATCAGTGAGATAAAGAGGGGCGAACTCTATGGAACTTTTCTGATGGAGGATCTGTCATCGCCATAGAGATGTTAGTGCTTTGCCTTGAATATTCTACACATGTATCTTCATGGAGACAAGCAGATTACATCAACTGGGCAATATACTGGTCAGATCAGTGGAGAGGTGACCCCACCCGCAGTCTTAATGCATGTTTATTCCAATAGAAACACCTGTCATTGAACAAAAAGTTGATAATTTCCATGGAGACACAATGGAAAAAGCTCTACCAGAAAAAGTTAAGGAGTGTATGTTTAAAAGGTCACATTTTAGACTTTCCCTCATGAAAATGCATTATGTATTCCCACTTAAAGCAGTACATTCTATTCACCTGTCTGCCATGCACCCGCTGCTGAGGGACTGTTAATTAACTCCATGGTGCAGCACTCACAAAACATGTTGTTTTGTTCACACGCCACTGAACTACATCTGTATGGGGAGCAGCACCACATTGTAGATTTTTCATGTATCCATTTCGGTATAGGGCTGATCCATAGAATGAATGAGTGTGCATGGTCTGCTTATTTGCTTTCACAACTCATCCTGCGACTTTGCCTTTTCTCTTCTATTAAACTGGAATATTATCTAACTAATTTAGGACAAGATTCATGACTCATAGCTGCTTTTAATTGATCCACAAAACATTGAATGAAACTTTCAGGGTTACAGATGGTTGCAGAAATGGTCTTATCGATTGGAGTATGTGTAAATTCATGCAAAACATATCCACATCAATATTCAATAGATTTATGACTGTC
The DNA here is from genome assembly GCA_030686955.1 of Odontamblyopus rebecca. Classification (NCBI taxonomy): domain Eukaryota; kingdom Metazoa; phylum Chordata; class Actinopteri; order Gobiiformes; family Gobiidae; genus Odontamblyopus; species Odontamblyopus rebecca. Next base: position 21,133,352 of record CM060656.1, read on the forward strand.
ACAGTCACTATCTCACTGCACGTTTTTTCCTTAATTGATTTTTCCTTGAAACTCTTCATTTTGCCTTTGGAGTATTACAACATAGCAACAAGCAACATAAACTGTTGTCAATCCTAAATTAACATTATAGTGAGTGGTGTTGATTTCAGCCAGTGCTAGCAGCAGCAATACAACCCAATGCTCAACACCCAAATAGCCTTCTGGTCTATTTTGGGCACATTGCTTCTGTCTACTGCCCCATTTTACTGTCTACTTTTGGAATATACTTGCACAGGTATCCAAATCAATTCTTAAACAAAACACAAACCTTAACTACATCCTCATTGATTTGCTTCGGATCCCTGTTTATCAAATCGATCTCCTTAGTGTGGCTGTCCTTCCTGAGCTTCTCCTCATGGGCGTTGTATTGGTACTGATCCGCCATGGTGGGGTTATGGTGGTTCCAGGGGTGCTCGGTGGTCCTGGGGCAGTGCTAGTATTCTGAATGGGACACCCTAAACTCTTCTCTTCACTGTGGTCCTCTGTATAAGCAGTGACGCTCCCAGTGACATGCCAGAGAACAGCTGCTGCAGGACGGCCTGGCCAGGACTGGGTAAGGCCCAATGTCCAACTACACAAACACACACACACACTAACACACACTTCACAAATGTACACACAGGCAGAGACACACAACCAGAGCAAGGCATGCCTTAAAGAAGAACCAGCCTTGTGTCACATTTCACATGGATCTGTCTGGGCTGGGTTTGCACACTCGCAAGAACTTCCACCTCACAAAAACACACACCAAACTACGGCTAACTTTCCAACTGTTTGCGAATGAAACCATAACTTTGAATTGATTTGAAATAACAAAGTGGAGTAGAATAAACATCACGTCATCCTCTGGGTTTCTTCTGTCGCCCTGTGTGCATGGTTTAGCAACTGAAGTGTTGGATTCTCTCTCATATATTTTTTAAAGGTTTTTTTCGGACTTGGGACTGACTGGCTTGCCACGTTATAATAACTACAATTTATTTTAGTCTTAAAGCATAAATACTTAATTCATAATGAAGACATTTTCAAGATTGTATCAAGAGCCTCATTTTTAATCAGCTATTTGTTTTGTGTTACTGTCTGGTGTATGGACCTAAACTGTGATGCTGAGTTCTTGGAAAATATTTCACAATACTGAGTATTTATGCAATAAATTCCAGTGCACTGTGAGAAACAACACAATTATTTACAGCCATTAACTGCAATCCTTGCCGTTTACAACTGCACAATCTTTTTTAAAAGTTTGACATTTATCTCAAAGTTAAGTTTTCTTCTATCAAACTCACCGGTAGCCCTGCTGTTTGTAAATCAACTGAGGTTGTTCTGAAGCTGTGAAGCTATTAGAAGCTAGGTGCAATGTTGCCATTCAATCTCACACGGAAAACATTTACTCAGGCGATGCCATCTATAAACACTATGCAAATGAAATCTGCTAATAGAGCTTTAATTACTGGAATGTTGCTCTGTGTTATTCTGTGCTTAAACTTTACTTCGTCAAGTATAGATTAAGTGCAGGGTTTTTTGGGGCCTCGTGTCTAAAGTTGTTCCATGCTTTGTTTGTGAAGTATTGACCGAAACCTTTTCTTGAAGACCTAGCACTTTCCCCAATCTATAAAACATGTTTGCTGGGTAAGTGAAAAACAAAACTTCCATCTACACATATAAATTAAACTGCCAGATTCCTTTCCTTAAAGTTTGTGATTTCCTAAATGAGTTCTTGATGACATGAACAACATGAAAAGTAATAGTGGTTCATAGTGGTCCATGCCTACCTACCCTAGTGGTTGATCTACTCAGTGTTGTTACTTAAAAGTACAGATGCAGGGGCAAAAGATTACTCAAGTAAAAGTAAAAGTATCACACAAAAAAATCTACATAAGTAAAACTAATAATAATAATAATAACAACAACAACAACAATAATAATAATAATAATAATAATAATAATAATAATAATAATAATAATACCTTCCATTCATATAGCTCTTTTCAAGACACCCAAAGCACTTAAGTACTACTGAAGTACTTGTTTAAAAATGAACTTTAAGAGTAAAAAGTATTTTGTAGCATTTTTTGAATAATTAAAGCATCAAATGTTGATAAAGGACTGAGTTGATTTTAAGTGATTCAGCTGATTTCTTAATTTTTCTAGCAATTTTTGTGCATTTGGTTTACAGGTGTTTTTATAGCTCAAAAATACCTAGAAAAACATGCATTCTGACTTTGAGTGGGGTCGCCTCTCCACAGATTTGACCTGTAACTTGGTCTGGTTTGGTCTCCATGAAGATGGAAAGGTTTAATGCTATACTGTGAAACATTCCAGAAAAGCAATAATATTGCAATGGAGAAAAGCATTTGATGCACTGTCCACTAAAAAAGTACGGTACAGATACCTAAAAGCTGGACTTTTACTTTTGTAGTTTACCTTTCACCACTGAGTATCATGCAATTTCTACTAATACGCATTTATGTTTGCTTTTTTATATAACTTCCTGTTATTCATTTAGAGCTACACAGTTGACTTAAAGCTTCATAGTTCTCAACTATTATCTTTTATTATTGCTCATTTCAGTCAGTGCCCTGATATATAAAATTCAATAGCTTCCTAAAATAAAGTGTGATTCAGGCAGTGCAGTTGTTGCTATCAGTCAGTTCTTTCTATATCAGCTGGAGGATAAACAAACTCGTGCTCTGCTGCGGAGCAACAGGGCGTAGGCGGCGACAGGACGGTCCCATAAGAAAACCAGTGCACGTCCTTAACACCACTCCTCTCCTATTCCTCCTATACACCTCTGTTTTATCTCATTCAGTACCAGCAGTGGTGTGCATGCGTGCCTTCAGAGCGGCTCTTGTTACCCCTGCTCCATGGTGATGGGTAGGAAGGGGGGGGCTGGGGGTTATGGGTGGGAGTTATAAAGGGGGGGAAGAGGGGATGATGGGTGGGTGGGTGCAGAAATAGGATCAAAGTGCATGTGATCGGGAGTCAAACCAATTAGAGTTATCCAGTATTCTCGCTGCGGTGTGGTACGGCTGGTTAGGCATGAAGACACAGCGACAGAAATAGAGCAACAGAGAGGCTCCATGGGCATACCTCTGCTGCTCTGAGAGTGCCAAGGCGCTCACTGATCAGCTCCTATTTAATGCTCACACGCACTGTCAGATTTAGACTCATAGGTACTACTGTATGTAACCTAAGAAACTGGTTTGACAGAGGGTTTAACACCACTATGACTATAATATAATCGAGAAATTATTCATTGTGTCAGTACCTGCTAGTTTCACATTGACTGAACACTGAAAACTGAGGAAGCCAAGTTACATAGGCTACATATAGGCCTAATTGGATGAGCAGGGATACAATTAATGCTTTAGCTCAAGTCAGGTCTATGTAATCCCTCATCTCAGGAGTGGCTTATGGTGGAAAAAGGTTCAGTGTATAGGGTTTATTGATTAATTGTAACTAACTGGTTATTGAGATAATAATCAACTAAAGCCCCTAATTATTATGACTTATTTTTCTAAACTGTCTAATTAAAATGACTCAGTTCAATCTGAATCTGTTCTGAACACTTTGGAGCACAGACATCTGGCTGGACTCTTTGTGAAACCAGGGGACTGTGGCTTTGGCCTCTGCTGCCTGATCAACTATATTTGTTGGGTCATGACAATTCCCATGTCAAAGCTGGAGCATATCTCACTAAACCTGTGATTTATTGACTTTTGATTTCTTGATTTTTTTTATTTGAGGGTTTGGAGTACAAACTGGTCTTGATTTTTCTCAGAATGGTTGATTTAATAAAAATAAGTGGGTTACAGATCTCCATTCATGTTTTTTACATGTCCATGAGATTGATAGTTCCCTTCAGAAAATGAACCAACAGAAATTAATTAAGAAAAAGTACAAGGACCCTCCTCAGCCCCCTCAAATTTTAAAAGGTTTTAATAGGTTTAATTTAATGGTAATTGAATAATTGTTATTTTAACTATACACAGGCCCCCAAAACATACTTTGTGATGAGATGATCATGAAAAATGTCCACAAGAGCATCATTTTGCTTCATCTCCAATCATTCAAAATCTCATAATCATAGGCCTTTGTGATCTACACATTCCTGGAAATACAATGTATTCGTGGAAATACAATAATAATTGCTAGATTAATTATCAAAAATTTGCATTAAATCATAATTTTAAAACTTCCAGAGGACTATCTTTGCATCCTAAAATCTTGTAATTTTTATATGCAATGCATTTTCAATTTACATTGCACTGATAGGTGTCAATCATAAGTCCAGGCCTCCCTCAGCCCCTACCACCAGTGCTCTTATATATAAAGTCTTTTCACTAAAGCTTTTGGATGCAGTGACACTGGGGCAGGAGGGTGTGTTGACTTACAAAGCCAATGACAAAACCACTGGCTACTGTTCACTATGTGGCGCTGTATCCAAACCAGGGGTGCAGATTTGATTAGTATTTTGTTGTAGTAAATGTTTATATCTTTGAGAAGAGACAAGAGACAACATACTTTATACAATAAATAAATAAATAAATACATACATACATAAATACCAAGTTCTCATATAGGTCAAAAACCACTTCAACCCCATTACCACCACAGCAGCATGACCAACAGCCACCTGTATGAACTACCACCACCACAGGGTATTTTTCTCATTCTTGTTTCTTGTTATAACTTTTAGGGTCTGAATTCCACACATGGGTCATTCATTGAAGTCATTCCTCTAGTCTACACTTATTTATTTATGTTTGTTTATTATAGGTCTTCCATTCTCTTATTATTATATAGGTGTAATTATATACTACTACTACTACGACTACTACTGCTACTACGACTACTACGACTACTACGACTACTACTACTACGACTACTACTACTACTACTACTACGACTACTACGACTACTACGACTACTACGACTACTACTACTACGACTACTACGACTACTACTACTACGACTACGACTACTACTACTACGACTACTACGACTACTACCACTACTACGACTATGACTACTACGACTACTACTACGACTACTACTACTACGACTACTACTACTACTACTAATAATAATAATAATAATGTTTTTAAGAAAAGCCAAGAAATCTAAACCAGGGTTGATCTCATGAGGGGCCATAATACATAAAATGGACTTGTTTTCAATTTTCAATACCTCCTGCTCAGAGCCCTGTACTTAAATGATATTATACTCGCACACATAGGGTTCCCCTCTGCAAAGTCAGGACCTCAGCTCTGCAGGTTTGAACAGGAAGTCAGTTGTCCCATTTCTTCTGTTATTAAGCCATTTTAAATCAGTATTGCAGTTTGCAATGTTCAAATGTACAATGATCATCTATGCGTATGATAGTTCTATAGGATAAAGCACAATATGTCTTCTTTAATCTATAGGCGCTGCTGATGGAGCGTGCTGTGCTGTGAGGACAGCAGGAGGCAGATGGAACAGCCTGGTCCTAACAAACAGGGCACTGGCTTCAGAAAGAGAGAGCTCTGAGATGTGCTCCTGACCCGACCTTTACACAAATTACAGACACACCCTGCTTCCGTGGACGCCAAACATTTCCACAGTGTGTAAAAATGTGACATCGTTCAAGGGAAACTTAGACATGTTGTGGGAAAGCTATAACTCAAGATGTGTTCGAAGGCTCTTGTGCATGTATTAGATGTTAAAACTGCACTTATATGTTACTTTTATAGGTGCAATGCATATTTTTCTGGTAGTGGGCCCACCACTCGCTGTGCTTTGTTTGTGATGTTATGACATTAAAGATATCTATTTTAATACATATGCTTTTATTTAAAAGTAACAAGACTGGTGGCAGACCCTCCATCAGAAAAATTACATACTGCATGTTTACATCAAGAAAGTATGTTTGATTTAATTATTTCATGTACCTCTCTTAGGTACATTTTGTGCCATGACCACCTACATGTTCAGTTTATTTTCTTAGAGTTACTACATAAATCTCAAAGAATCAATGTTTCCTTGGTGACAAGAGCAGAAAGTCCCTGTGGTATTAGAAGAGGGCCTCAGAGCACAGAGGACACTGCTGAATGACTACAGAGCAGAGCATCTCAGTGAACACAAGAGCACACACACAAAAGCATTGATATGGACAGATCTCAAAGACCAGTGACATGACAGTGGGGCCCAGGCTCACAGCTACAGTCACATATGCACTGAGTTCAGGAAAGTGATGGAGAAGGATCACTGCAATGTTTCATATAGAATCGTGCCCATCAAAAAGTGGACTAAAGCTGGTAGAGCTTATTAAGTTTATCGGTTTTATTATGGATAAATATAATTTTCACACCTTAATATAAAAAGATGAAGCCAAATAATGATATAATAAAATGGCTTAAAATGTGCACATTCTTTTTGAGTGTGTGAATACTGTGAAAGCAGCAAGACAACTTTTGTGTTAGGTTGTGTTTGCATGTTCTCACAGTGCCTTATATGGCTGTGGGTATCCAGTTTCTACCATTAAAAAAAAAAAAAAACTTTCAGAGTTCTAAAGTTGATACCAGCTCAAAGCTAAGAAAGCAAAGAAAGAAAACACTTTTTCATGATTATACTTTTTAAAATAAATGATAAATATATGCCGTTGGTATGTCTTTGACAAAATATCCTACAATATAATACCTCACACACATCACAGAAAACTTGTGAGGTGTCGCCCTCTTCAGTCAATAACGGGAACTGGACAGAGCAAAGGAATCTGCAACATGTGATTATGGACCATAGACTATATACTATAGTACAGCCTGTGTATATACAGTCTTTGTTATGGACTGGTCCCAATATCCCGCCAAGACTGTGCGCTTTTGCTAGTGTACGAGTTTGGATGTCAGGATTTAGGCCTAATCATGATTTATTCATCATTTTCATCAGAGAAAATGTGGTTAAAATGCGTTATTCATATGTGGTTACAGCAGGTAATCCTCACACATACTGTTGCTATACCAAATGTATTTAGTAGCACCAGTATTAGTATTTTGACGGATTTCTATTATAAACCAGATACGAGAGCGCTCTCTATTGTTGGGTCAATATAATAACACAGTGCACTAAATATTATTTTCCAAAAGAGGGCGGCAGAGATCCTTGGCTCGCATATGTCAGTAACATGGGTCTAAGAGCAATTTTTTGACAATTTTGTTCATGTAAATCCATAGTCAGTCAGAGTAAAAAGAACCTCACAACGCACCACAAACAATACATATGGAGTAAGTATAGCAGTAAACACATATTCTTTCTGTAGGGTTTCTAAAGGGATTGATTCAGAGCCCCCAGATTGGGCCATGTCTCTGCTGCCCCCAGTTGTACTCGTGCCACTATATTTCGAAATCTCTGTATGCACAAAGCTTTTAATAAATTGCACATTAGAAAAATACACATTAGGAAACTGCTCGCCTGAACGTACACAAAACTTGAAAAAGTGCATTGAAAAAGTTTGCAGGGCAATTAACAATTTTCAGTAGACAGAGTTTATTTCCCAGTAAGACGTAAGAACGTTTTTTGTTTTTTTTTTACTGCTACACACCTTGATTACAAAGGTGTAAAAGAGATCATTAAACATGATTAAAGATGGCCCTTGGTGCCAGCTTACCTAAACAGCTCTCTTACTCTTCTGGTAAATGTATAATCCTCCAGATGAACAAACCTGCACCTTTACTTTCCCACCAAAATCAAATCATCACATTTCTTTATACATTTTGGCATTACTAAACATGACTTGTTTGGGTTTAGTCCAGGCAAATTTTTTCCAAGTCCAAATCCAAGTCACATAGGACTATTGTTGCTAATAAAGAGAGTTGAAGCAGCAGCTATAAAGGGAGAAAAAGAGAAAGTAATGGCCCACTGCAAGCACAAAAACAAGGCTCACTGTGGACATTACCATGCAACAGCTCAGCTCTCCATCTCCATAGTGGCACAAGATCCTCAAATATCTACCGCTTTATAGAAATATTTATTGAGTGAATTAAATGAATGAATAATAAATAGTGCCGTTGTTTGATCCTTTATCCCCGACAGAATGACCAGTCGTGGGTTGCTGCTTCAAAGCTGCCTTTGAAGATGAGCAAATCTCTCTCTTAATTGAATCCCGCCCCACAGCAGCTGAATGTCGCATGTGTTTTTGGTTTCTCTACTCTTCTTCGTCAGAGCTGACCGCCACTTCTGACCTTTATCACAGAGCCCGGCTGATTGCTTGTGTCACATTAGCTGATAAGAAATGAAATGAGATGAGTTTTGGCCATTGATTAATCAGATGTCTGGAGAGTTGTGTCTTTTATCTTGTGTTGCTTGTGTGGTCAAGGGGATCCAAATGACTTATGATTCACTTAAATTACTTTATGGGAGAATGTCATACATGTCAACTCTTATTTCTTCTATTATTAATACCCCTTCTTAACACCAAATTTAGTCCCATACGACATTATTTATTTTGTTATACCAGATAAGAGGGGGCTGTCAGACCTATTTGAACATGTTTGATCAGCACTTGTACACTTGGGCACTTTTTATTTCAGGTTCTGTTTTTGAATACTATTGTTGGAGAGGAGAGAAGACAAGATTGACTACCTCCACATCAATGCATATCACTGATGATGGGAAAGTCTTATCATTGATTCCATTTACGGTACATAAAGGTGACAGTGTTTCTCTTCTGGTGGCAAGAACGTTGTCTAAAAATGTTATTGCTTTTTGTATAATGTTTCACAGTTTGGCAAAAATTGTATCAGTCTGTAGCATTTATTTCTTTACAGGTGCTTTGACTTCTCAGAATATAAGAATAAGTTAAAAATGAGAAATGAGCGGGCTGTGTCACCCACCTCATTTCTAGATGAGGTTAATGCCAGACTGTGCAGCCAAATCAATAACATACAACACATGTGGAGGCAAGTAGGTGATGTACTCTCCACCAGAAATGCTAGCAGTTGTTGGTGTCGACTTGAAGACACTGCCCTCTGGTGCTTTGAAAAAGCGCCTCTCCTCAGCTGCCAATATTAATTCACTGCACTTTCACAGCACTGAGCTTCAAACAGTTGGTCCTGACTCTTAATAAGAGCAATCTGCACCTGAAGCACACTCAGTCCCTGGAGACCAGTGTCAAGGAGAAGGAGGACATAGGCGTTAATTAAGTACAAGAAACAAGTTAGCTAACGTAAATGTCAGTTACTACACCTTCCAAATACAGATACAGTTACAAGAAGATGGGAAGCTGTGAAGTTGCATATTTCTTAATGATAAGCAGATTTATTTAGAAAATGTCTTCTGCAGTCCTGCATTTTCACTGAAACTAGGAGTGTTTGTCAGGGTCCTGCATGTATCATGATAATGACTAATGATAATCCATGGTCAGTTTAGAGTGTTGTTACAGGCAGTAAGAGCATGGGTATTGCATAGAAGTAATAATGACTGCTATATTGACATTAACGTTTAAAGAATGTGAGAAAATAAAATTAAAATACACACACAAAAAAAGCTGATTCCTCAAAATACTGTTTTTACAAAGCCAGGCTGCTCTCTCCAGTTCAGCATCTGAAAATAGGCTGAGGTCTGTGGCATCGTGGGGAGAGTTCACCAGTGACATGATGATGAATTAATACAGAGGAGAGGAGGAGGGGAGTTACCTCTGGTTCTATGTAGAGACACAAGTAACCCCCTCTGAACCCAGATACTGTACATTTTTAACCCAAGCTTCTGGTCCTGTTATGTTGAATTTTATGATTTTATGAGAATATTTTTTATTATAAATAGACTACTCTTATAAATATGCATACTATGGCAGTGTATAGTATAATCTATGAATTTATGTTGTTGATATAGTTTCTTTGCTATTCATGTTCTTTGTCTGACATAGAGCTTGCACAATGACATTTAAGACTTTCATATATGTGTTTCATTGGTGTTATGCTTTTGTGTTTCTGTTCGTATTGTGTTGTATCCCTAACCTAACCTCAATTTATATATATATATATATATATATATATATATATATATATATATATATATATATATATATATATATATATATATATATATATATATATATATATATATATATACACATACACAATATATATAATATATTGTATATATATTATATATATCACCAGGCGTCGCTGGAAGTGACATTTTTTAGATATTTCTACCAAAAAGTGTAATGCAGTCAATAGGGTAAATCATCACTTTCTAGAAGGTGAAAACAACCTATTTCTGTGTACTGTAAAATATGACACATTCACCATTTGACAGACAGTGTGTTACTATTTATGAGTTGACCCCAACCTCCTGTGGCATTATTATTGCTTCTCATGTGGAGAGTTCATTATCTCAGAGACCCCAGTGATCAGATCCCCCATTTGTATTCAGCTATTCAAACCATGTACCTATTAGCGGTGGATGAAGTATTCAATTTTGCTACTCAAGTAAAAGTACAGATACAGGGTAAAAGTCAAAAATATCACATGAAAAGAGTTTTTTGTGTGTTTGGTTTGTTCAAGGGTTGTACATTAACACAAATTAAATGTGATAAAAATAAGTCTCGACCATTTTAGCAGGTCTCAAACCATAAAGAAAAGTACTTTTTACTTTTCAGTCCAGATCTAAAAAGTTGTGCAGTAGAAAGTACAGATACATGCTCTCAAATGTAGTGAAGTAAAAGTAAAAATTATCTACTTCACAGTACAGATACCTAAAAATTGCACTTAAGTATTGTACTGGTCCCTGTATTTAGAAATCTCAAGGTTTCTATGCACTTAATGCTCTTAATAAGTCAGTTACACATTAAAGGAATACACATTAGAAAACTGCTCACCTGAGGGTGAACAAATCTTTAAAACTTAATAATGCAATTAACAATTTTCAGGGGACAGTTTTTTCCCAGTAAAGAGAAGGTGTATTGGCTGTCACACTTCTTGATCACAATGGAATAAAAGTGTTAATTAAACATTACCTAAACAACTTTCTAATTATATACTGCATGTACCTCATCATTAGCTTGTAGTAACTTATCCTGAGGTATTGGCAAGTATTTTTTTATGTGCTATAAAAGCCAAGCCCACCATCAGACCAATTAAGAGCCACTGATGTCGTGATCACTTTCATGAAAAACCCACTCATGATTTTCTAATTATCTCTTATCCTAATCACTGAAGCAAGACTGAAATGACCATGGATCTTGACTTTACTTCAAACACACAGCTCTGGGTGTAAATGACTGAAGCTGACATCCTACCAATATCAAAAAGAAAAAAAAATTCAAGTTCACTTCTGAGTCACCATTTCAAGCTTCTCTTTCCAGGTCTAGGCACAGCACACAGTTGAACTCTCTGTGGCCTTTACTGCAGTGCGTTTGGAAGCTACAGTCTCCGGGATGCCACTGCTTTTCAGTCAGTTCCATATGCAGCCAGTATTTACGAAGCGAGAAATTACCATCGAATTGCAATAGCGGTTGTTAAAGCAGAACAAAAAGAAGCCCCTCCAGGCAGAACGGCAATGCTTCACTGACTTTTGTGGAAATGCAGCTAGCTACTGTTATTTTTATTCATGTGTCAGTATATTATTATTGATGTCCAAAAGTAGTACGGCTACATTGTGTTTCTACAAGGTTTTACTGTGAAACACCCAAGAGGCTTCTATATATTAAAATATGAGAGTACTTTGTCTTTAAAGGTGCTATATTACGCAAAATTGACTCTTGTGAGCTTTAAGCCACGTTAGAATGTTGTTACCTTGTCAAAACATACCTGGAGTTGTGTTTTATTTCATTCACACATGTTTGATTAACCCTTTATTATTAGTATGTCTACATCTCCAAACCTCAAACTGCTCTTGTAGTGTCATATAGTGGTAGTTTTCAAGTTAACAGCTACCTTTCACCTTTTGTTTAATAGAAAGAGGCAATTCCTGAGCTAAAATCAGTTTAAAACACAGTGGAGCACTTCCTAAATTAAAACATGACATCACAAACTGTAACTCAGCCTAAACATCCAGGGTTTATGTGAATGAAACAAAACACAACTCCAGGCCTGTTTGTGACGAGGAAACAACATTATAACATAGATCAGAAAACAGTGTAATATGGGCTCTTTAATTCTAATTTTCATCACTCTGAATCACTCTTCAAAGACTGTCCACCTGAAAAGCCCAATAGCCTTGAAACTTGCTTCAGTCTTCAGTAATTACAGCTGCCTTGACATACCTGCAGTGGACAAAGTGGCTGTGGTGTGGATAGTGAAGTTTGTGTGAGTGGTAATAATGAGGCACTGAAAACACAGTAGGAGGCACAGACCAACTATTTGACTCAGAGCAGAGTCTGGGTACTGTGTTAGGATTGTGTTTTTGCTTTAAACATGCACATAGAATGCCCATGATCCTTTGCCGTACAATACTATTTTTTTCTCCTCAAACTTACATTGGGCCTATTGTTTCCTCTTTGCACCAACAAACCACAGAAACTTTCAACACTTATGTTTAGAGGGGTACTGTATAGTTTTTATGGAGGGTGGTTCGTTTATTTTACACTTATTCATTTACAGTGTTTGTACTGCTCAACAATCCCATGGAGATACATTCAATGCCTTTCTGTGAAACAGTTTAACCAAAGCAATAACATCTCCATGGAGACAGCAGATGGCAGACCATTATAGTACATCGCTAAAGGTGCTATGTGTAGATTTATACCCATAAAGGACATGACATTTCTTCTTATTTTACCTTCTTATGAATCTATATTTGCACTGATGGGTTTGTCTTGGCATACATAAAAAGTTTAAAGGAATAGGCTAAAAATGTTCCAGTATAGCCACACTTTTCAAATGTTTGGTCATTGAATTGTCTTCTATCAGACACATGCTCTCTCTTAAAAAAACAAATTAGCTGAGCTCTGTCCAGTTGTTGTGATGCTTCCTGGAGGTGAAATCCAAATGTGACATTTTGAAAGCGGCTGATGGGAAGACACGTGAAGTACAAGTGTTCCCTGCAGCGCCACAGTGTCTCCAGCACCCGGGTCAGACACATTTAGAGGCTTTTCTGTTTGGACAAGAATAGCCCAGTGATGCTCGGAGCTGCACTGTCATGTGACCTCTCTCATCTGCTTTTAGCATTAGACTAATATTGATTGTTCATTTGACAGCAATATGATATTCAACCATGAAGATGCATGATGAAGATGAGTCTATCTTCCTCTTTCACTTATCAAATCCAAAAGGAAGGGGGATAGTTGTTTACCTTGATCTGGTCTGGTGTTTTTTACTTTCGGAAATATAATATAATATAGTATATAGTAAATCCATCTTGTCAATGCTGATCTCATCTCTTCTGTGAAGTTCAGCAGGTTTGGGTTAATATGGATGGGAGACTGCTAGGAATACCAGGTTCCACAGTAGGGTAGCAGTAGTTCTAATCCATGCTGCCATTGTGTCCTTAGGCAAGCCACTTCACTCACCATGACTGTATGAATCTGGTGTGGAAGCAGTTGGTGGTGCTCGGAAGGCTGATGGCACAGATTGGCAGGCATGCTTCTGCCGTGCATTTACCCCAGAACAGGTGTAGTACCCTCCCTCCACCAAGTATGGAGCAAATTAATAAAATGAATGAATGCACAAAACTGTAAAGGAACTCTCTTCTCTCTTTTTGCTATGGGGCTGTGGTCACTCTTGTCCTGCTTTGGTTTTCCTGGTGTGAAGTTGAGTTGATCCTTGTAACTGTTTAGTCATGGTCTATTGTGGTGTATGGGACTTTTTAACTTGTTTTGTGAAATGTTTTGTCTTAGCTCCTATTTCATTAATGGACAAAGCAATGTTTCATAAGAATTTACTTTTGTTGTGTTTTGTAAATTTATTTGTAGCACTATAATCAACACGAACACTTTATTCAAATTTGCCCCCAAACTACCACTGATCAGACCATTGAAAATTTACTGAAGGGAAAAAACACCAGATCATTTCTCTCCCGCTGTTGTGTTGTTCTTAGATGATGCAGGGCAGGGGAGGGAGGGCGAGGTAGGGCATCATGAATAATTCAGCAGGCCCTGCCACAGAGAGTTCCCCTCCTCCACCCCCACATCAGCCTCCTCCATCCCAGAGGAACCAAACCAGAGTTCCTCCAGCGCTGCTAATGCACAGGAGCGCTCCACTCTGCAGGACCCACCAAACTACAGCCTGACAGTGGGGCTCAACTGATCTTGCCAGCATGTATGGAGAAAAGAAGAATTGATTAGTGAGGTTATTGAGGCGGAGAACCAATGTTCTTTGGTTATCTAGTTTATTTAGAGCTTGGTTCAATGTGTGAGGTAACTTTTCTGGAGATATTACTATTTTGTTTTGATTAGTTCGCAGTATAGAAATAAACTTGGTAATCCCAATGGAGACAGGTTAATGGTTGGATCTATGGAGAAGCAAGCCTGCACATGGTAAGAATTCATGTTTTTAAGATTTATTTTTTTTTTAGCTATGAAAGACCAGTAATTGATGCATGGGAGATATGTTTAATGTCCCATTCTGAAACATTCCAGGCAAAGAAATAACTCTCCATGGAGACAATCAAGTAGCGGACCCTCCACCTTAGAAGTTACACAGTGCTCCTTTAAGTTTTTTTAATTAGTGGTAGTTTGTTAAGTATTATACAACAGTCTATAATCTAAAACAATCTAAAAATGATCAGGAAAAATATTGGCAACATAGGCAAATGCTAAGGGCGCCGCCGCTCCACTAGGGGGCGCCGAGCGCAAAAAACGGCGATGGGGGATAAAATCCTCCACTGTCTAAAACATCATCACTATGAACTGTTTGATTTCTTGTGAGTATCTGTACTCTGGCAGTATTTTTATTTTTTATTTTTTGCAATCCATGGGGCGCCACCTGAAATCTTGCCTAGGGTGTCAAAATGGTTAGGGCCGGGCCTGTCGCACTGCATTATAATTTCATAACGTCTCCCTGAAGGTTAGCATAGAGTAGGAGGTCCTTAAGAATGGAAGCGCTCTGGTGCCTTCTCTGTTGACCCTGAAGTACAAGGAGATCAATATTCGTAGTGAACATGTGTGATGGATGTCGGGCACTAAATAAAGCCTGTTGATAGATGGACTGTCTGACAGCTCACATGTAGTTTTAGTGAAGGGGCAGAAGTCAAGAGAGCGGGACATGTGACTGGACCTCAATGCCTTCACACGTACAGTGCAGAAACGGGAAGAAATTGTCCTCTTATAACTTTATAACTGAATAGGGCTGTTGAGTTCGATTAGTAACAGCTTTTGGGGAAATAGACTGCAACTACATTATATTTTTAACATGGGAAATTGAAAACTAGGCCAATAGGGGGAAGGATGGTTGAAATGTAGAGGAGAAATTTTCCAACAATAACAATATTGTCAGTGTATGTGTAATAATAATAGATTCCTGTGACAGCATATCTGTTCTTTAGCCTTAACTTGGCAGCTTGTAATGTTTTCATTTTCCCCAAAAATGAGGACTGGACAATTTGAGTGATAGTGAAACAGCCAATAAAGCTTTCAATACTTTTCCATGAGTAATTGCCAAGAACAATGAGAGTGATGTATAACTCACCATGGGCCCTATTTAACACAGATGAAGGGTTTTCATGCTTTTGTATTAACCACAATGTGTCACACCAACTGAGGTATTCATTTCTCAAACCTCTGATATGTTACTTGTTTAAAGTGGCCAAAGCACGTCTCACTTTCTTCTGTAAAGCCCTGAAAATAGGCTCCAGGTGAGTTATGGGCCCTACGGAGGAGGACTATTGGATTGACAATTGAGTCAAACCCCCTTTGTGCAAATAACTGTGGCATGCTGGGAGGATTACCTTGAATTATGGCAACTTGCCGTGTACATCTTGGTGTCTTTACTAGCTCCCGCTTGGTAGTCACACCTGAGTTATAATCCTAACAGACAATGCACCCACACACTCCCACACTACACACATGCAGTCTTTTTTTATTGTCTCTCCATGCAGTGCAGTCTCCTCATACATGGATTTCGATCACAAATCCAGGTTTCTCATAGACACCCAACAGCAGTAGTGGTTTTATTACACCAGTGCTGAGATTAAAGGGGTGGTATTGATTCCAGGTTCAATGGAGCTTGGCCCCCTCTCTCCGATCATACGGCGTTATTGCCTCTGGGAGAAGAAGAAGGACTTACAGTATAACAGTATCCCAATATAAGACGTTTTATCGAGTTTACGAATGGGTTTAGTTACACTGCAGCTCAAATGAACATTGTTAAATCTTCACAGCGGGATGCAGCAGTTTATTGACAGTTGAAATTATGTTTTAAATGGTTTTCACATTTTCACTGTAAATCAGTGTATACGCAATTGTTGTCCTTCAAAACACTTTGGTCTCGCATAAGAATTTGTCACTCAAGATTATGTAAAATATGTTCCCTTCACTTATTTGTATTGTCCTGCTTATGAAACATTGGCAACTGTAGCCTACATACCTACACACTTCGCGGCTCAAACACAAGCCTATTCACATCTGACTGCCATTATGCCCTTTAGCAAGACAGCTAAGCCACATTACCACACTTGTGTGCGTATGGCAGCCATGATGGAAATATTTTCCTGAGGCACAAGGCTTTGAGTGTGCGCCCAAGTAGAAAATTGCTGTAAAAATGGTGTAATTTACTTCATGTCACCTGCGATCTCAGTGGCCATCATAACCAACAAATTATAGAGCTGTCAAATGGCTTTCAGTGACTGCTTCATTGGCTTTCTCCCTAACATGTAAATATAGTGTGTTATGGCTGATGGGGTTAGATTTGTTGCAATCTTATCTTGGGTGATGGTTCTATTGAATGTTGGGTAGACAAACTGTTCATTGAATAGAATCAACACAGAGAACTAGACAGGACCCAACCAATACAAAACAGGGTGTCATGGTCATGATTTTCCTCGAGTCATATTATCATTCAGTACCTACTTTTGTTTTGTAATTTCCATAGCCCTGTGTGTTTTTGAGTTTTGCTTCCTGTTGTATTTATTATTTGCCCCGTCCTAATGTGTGTCTTGTTCCTCTGTGTGTGCATACTAGTTGGTCCACTGTTAGTGTCACATCTGCTTGGATTTTTGTGTTTGTTTTTACTCCTGATTGTTGTTTATGCTACATTAAAGAACTTCTCAAGAGCAGTAGTGAATTTTGGGTCCTTCTGTTTAAAATGTGACACTGTTGTTGAAACTGTGCACCAGTACTTAACCACTAACAGTTTAGCATTGGATTTCTAACGTGTGCTTGCAGTTTACACTACAGGAACCATTGCAAAAAGGACAAACTGCACAGAGGAGCAAACTAATCTGGAAATTTCTCTGCACATCTTCCATTCTATCAAGTTACCTTCCTCCAGCAGAAACAGTTATGGTCTTTAAATGTCTTCAATAATGTATGCCCAGAGCCAGTGTTACTGCAGAGAGCTGTTTTAAGACGTATAACATTTTATGGTGTCCACATTAGTCGTTCTACAGCAACGCTCTCCTCCCACTCATCACATAAACACTGACTCCTTTAGAGGCAAAGTCAGGGCCACTAATATCGTTCCCATGAATAATAACTCCCTTGCACTTGATTGTAAAATGAATACCACTGATGTTTTGCCATCTAAATGCACGTGAAAAGGCATCTATATCATCAAATGGATTCCTCTACTTAACATTCACACACAAAAGGCACAGAGGAGCAGTCGCGAGCAGCGATTTCGGCGTTTGCCATCATCGCGGGTCACGCTGCATCCTGACTCACATTGAGTGTATGTATGTGGAGCTGTGTGAATGGGACAGAATGTTCTCTGGCTAACACCAAATATACGGGCTCAGAGGACGGGCACCCACTCACACTCTCTTTTACTGTCAGTGGAAAGCAGCAGAGAAATTGCCTCTAAAAGGGAGAGATGATCTGAGAAGAACACCACTGGACAGAACTGGGGTTGGTAAAAATGACAGACTGGTCAAAAATGATGTATCTGGATGAATGAACATGTGAATTCTCTGATAGTGCCCTCCGATTTTGTGTTTTTTGGTCAAAAAATTAAATTTTATTTGGATCAAAAGCATGGAGATTTAAGAACTCTTGATTAAACAGCTGTTAATAGCTTTCTATGAAAGTTGCACTTTTATTATTTCCAGTGGTTTAGTACTATTTCCTTCTGGCTTTTAACAGCAAGGCTTAGCAGTACATTAGAATTAGATTTTTAATGGAAAATGCCTAAATATGGCTTTATAAGGAGCTGATTGTTCTGTGGGAGTAAATGAAAAAAGCATCCCTTTTAGTGGCCTAACCTCTAAAATAAGATGGGAACTGTATGTGTGTGAGTCTGCAGCATAAACCAAGGACTGTACATTTTCTACTGCCTCTGTCCTTGCAAAACACATTTAAATATCAGTTTAAGGAAGGTCCAACACAGAATTCATTTTTATAAGTTTAAGTTATAAGGTCAAAAAACATTTATCACATAATCATGGAATTTGAGAAGGTGTAATCCCATATTCAATCCAGATGACAAACTTTGAACCCTTTTCTACTGTGGAATTTGAATGTATTTAAATACTGAAAGTCTTGAGAATGTATATTAGATTTCAACATGCCACTTCCATAAAGGTGCACTATGTAACATTTCTTGAAGAGGCTCCACCACCTGCTTGTCTTCATTGACATGTCATTGCTTTACTTGGAAGTTCCAGAGTATGGCATTAAACCTCCCTATCTTGTATTCATTCAGTCAGTCAGTCAGATACCAGCCATGTTAACATAACATTGAGAAACATGATGCAAGGGGCTAAAATAAATATAAAATCAATGGAATAAATGAATTATTTTCACTTCTTTCATAGGTGAAACACTATTCAACCTTTACAGACAACCTCCTAATAGCATCCAGAGTTAGGGATAGCCTGTCCATCCTACAGTGTTGAAAATGATGTGGTGTATTACTGTAAGCAGGAGCCTATTCAACAAGCAACCTTCTCACAGCCTACAGCCTGATATTTGTATATGCCTCCCCTCAAAAACTAGGCTCTGACATGTCCAGCAAAACTTGCCTGTGGAGGTGAAGCTGGGACCAAAGTGGCCGCATGGCTTATTGAAATGCATGAAATAATTCTGTCACACCAGGGATGTTGATTTGTCACTTTGGGCTGTTTGACATTTGTTATAGAGCAGACTGTCAACAAAGGATTCTCTAGTTTTTATTAATTCGTTTTCAAAACTAAAGATTTGGTGAATGGCAAAAACAGAGTGAGGCACTAATCAAACAAGTCTAATATAAAAAATAATGATTAGGATTTTTTTTAGAGATGATGTATTACCGAATCAGTCAACTTCAAAGCAGCTGAACTGACATGGAGGGACATAGAAACATTTCTTTATGTATAATTCCAACAATGATGCACAAATGCCAAATACTTCTGACCTTATCTTTTCTATTTGCAGAACTTTATCACCACCTATTTGTATTTATGAAGAGGTTATTGCTTTGGGCTGGAATGTTCTACTACAGTTTGCCAATAAACTGAAGTATCTTCAAACAGATGTCACTAGCCTAAGTTATAGGTCAAATCTGTGAAAAGGTGACCACAATAACAGTAAGAATGCATGCTTTCAATTAAAAGATGAGATGAAATAAATGCTATGTACAAATATGTTTAATGCTATGCTGTGTAACATTCCAGGTAATGCAAAGACCATGGAGACAAGCCAGTGACAGACCAGAAAAGTTATGCAGTGCACCTTTAAATTGTGACAAAAATACAATTAAATAAATAAACATTTTACGCAGGTCTTTTTATTATTCTTGTCACTCATCTCTTGTGACACTGTACACCTGTGCAGCGGAGGGATATGTGATGTTATGCGACTGCTTACTGTAAACCGTCATGTGACCAAAATTTAAATTAGGCTACTGCACCATTATTTCCCGGGCCTGTGCGTCTAGAATAGCGATTACAAGACTTCTTCCGTACTTTCATCTGAAACTAGCCTCTTAAGTGGCGTGCACTAGATTTATCCGGTCAGTGGGTGCGTATGGAGCCGTAGTAAAGCGCGCATTGGACTGAGGGGGGGTCGTCACGTGACCGCGGGCAGCATGTGCGTTTGAGAGCGGAGCCAAAAAGACTCTCACTTGTGCCTGAGACACGGACGCGGCGGGCGGAGGAACAGCTCTGTCTTTTCTCTCCACCGTCCACTCGTCTTTATCCACATTTCTTCACAGGCTGCCTGAGCTCCTCCCGCCTACTACACCCACACCGCCGGGACTGCCCCACCACTCTACTCCACCTTTGTCCTGGTAGTTTTTCCCCCAAATCAAGCGCGGCTCCGGGTACAGACGCCTTCAGTTCTTAGAAAGGTAAAGGATTTCAACTTTTACGAGCGTTTTGTACACATTTCAATGCTTTGGTTGTGTAATAGCGCAACACATTTTTTACACAATAATTGGGCTTTTTCTTTTAATGCCAGAAATATTGTTTGGATCTTTAAAAAAGAAAAGTGTGTCTGATAAAAAGGGAAAATTCACACTGCGCCAAAATAGTAGCGTCTATTATGGATAGATTTAATTTAATTGTTTAATTTTTCAAGTATGGAGAATTATAAATGTCCATTGCAATTATTGGTTTAGCTTTAATAGCGGAAACTAGTCCATTGTTCCTTAATGCATTTTAATTAGTTTCATTAGTGGTGATGATATTTCCTTCAGTTTGTTATTAAAATGGGGCTAATTGCTTAAAAGCCTGCCACAGTATCAGCCTCTCTTCTGTCTATTCTGTTTGTGCTGTGTAATAGTGATGATGAAATGAAAAGAAACGCCTGTCAAAAATCTGAAGTCTGAATGCAAAATGAAATTAGCGTTTTGACTGCGTTGTTTCAAGAGGGAATGCTTTTGCTTTGAAAAAAATGTTTTTGAGAACAATTCAGGCTGTTACCAATGCATCTTGTTTTCACCAAAATTTGAATTTGTTCTCTTTGCAATGTTTGACAACTTTGCTGTGATTATGCAGTATTATGATTTCCAGACTGTTATTTAGTGAGTAAACACTTACAGAACCTACAGAGCCATTGATCATACCCATAGCCACTGCCCACTAGTATGCAGTATTTGTTGTCTCCTTTGAAAAACTGTATCCTACTTGTCCATGATGTGCTATGCAAGGAATTGGAATCAGCACCTTGGACAGTGACACTGGCATGTGGTTAGCTGTGTAAGTTTGTTACTAGGTGGAATTGAGAATAAAGTTCACTTTGACTTTGACTTTGAACAGTAGGAGGTCTGCAGTAAATGTACACTTTTGGATACAGAATTGATCAAAAACTCTATTTAATTATAAGTATTTTTATTCCAAAGGGTTGCCTCTCAACAGATCTGACCTGTAACTTGGGCTGGGGGTGCCACCTGCTTGTCTCCCGTAACCAGAATCAGAAAAGTTACTTAGTGCACCTTTAAGTGTATAATGCCTACCGGTGTTTTACCAAATGTTCAAATGAGCCAGTGTCTGTAATTTCTTAGTCATGTTTTCAGTTATCTCACTTCAGTCATTAGCAGTGGAGCATCAGACTCTGACCTCCTCCCACACGGTTTCCAATTTGTCTTCATTTGTTTAAAACTTTAAAACTCATAAAACTTGTTTTTCTATTGTTTTTCTCCAGTGAGTCTCTTTTATCTATTGAGATTTTACAGTTTTGAAAAGGTTGTTTTTGAGGCTTGCTTTACTTACTGTCGGCAATCACTACAATAAAACAATAGTTCTTAATGAGTTCTACATGGACTACTGACTACTGGAAACAAGGGGCGTAATGTACAATTGAGTTAGGCACAAAGATTGTCCCTGAGCCCACTGCTGGGAGATGTGTGTAAATTATTCAATGTATTGTATTTTAGTGCAGCGCTGATTATAGCTTCATTGTAACTAACTGTAGTCACTCTGCTTCTCCTTCACACAGCCCTGCAAACACATCCAACATGTTAACATAGAGAATTTCTAATGGTGGTTTGAATAAAATATACAGTTTGAACAGTATACCCAGAAGGCTGCCTTTGTGGATGTTTTCATTTCATTTCTGTACATTACTATGTTTTTCTTTGTTGACGATTAGCAGAGAGGAGCAAATGTAGGATCAGCTTAACTACAAGACCCAAAAGAAAGCCAAATGTGCACAGCTCCTGCCACAAAGCTTCATGGAAACTATGTGAATGTTTTTCTTGTATGTATGGTCTATGGCATCTGTATGCTGGTAATCCCACATCATGTTTCACCAGTTCAAAATCCTGATTGATTCTGCAGGAGAAGGAGCAGTAGGTATACTAGTTATTGTTAAAAATGGATCAATTGTACAGAAGTACTATTACACTCAGATATCTACAAACTGACAGTGCGCAGCTCCGTGTCCAGGGAACACCATTTTCCAGACACAGTGGAGAATAATAAATGCAGCAGAGCACTCTTATCAAGAAGTCCATAGCCTCATGTATGAGTTTCTTATTTATTTCACTTTTTTCTCAGGTAATCTTTTTTTTCTAGTATCAACAATTGTTTTGCATTATGATGTATTTATTCACTCCAGCCACAAAAAGTATCTGTAATATTAAACAGGTTCTATCTATAGGTTTCAGAATGTTCAGAGTGATAAAACTTTGCCACTGTAGCCATAGCAATGAAAACAACTCTAAGGGATAAAGGGATAGTTTTTTTTTTTTTTTTTTACATGAATCTATATGACATCCCCGTCAGCAGTGTCGTGCATCAACACTGACTTACCTCCCGACAGCGTCCGATGAGACGAGTTCTTGCCCGGTTTTGGTGCTCACAAGAGTAGTCCGGCAAGATGGCTGTGGTCATGAAAATGAAGTGTTTTTCTTCTCAAAACAATATGTGTTCAAAAGAGTGATACATTTATATCACAAAACCGTTGAAAAAGTCAGATCTGATAATCGCTTGGTACTGTTTTCTCTCCATTCATATTACTGCGTGCTACAGGTGACAGCCACGCACAAATCCAACACTTTTCAGTTGTTTGGCAGTGTTTACGTCAGTGTTGATACACAACACTGCTGACGAGGATGCCATACAGATTCATGTCAAAAAACCCAAACTATCCTTTTAAGCTGAAACTCAAATATTTGTATTAACTGAAACAGTTATGTCAGACTGGTAATGGCATTTACTTATTTATCCAAATTGCAGAATTGACCAGACAGCTATGCATCCTTCAATACATATTGAAAAAATGTGTATCTCATGAAATTTCCCAGGGGTCTTTTTTTTTGGTCATGTTATCATTCTAATGAGGAATTACACAAACATTCTAATAATAATAATACATTTTATTTATTTGGCGCATTTCTGGACACTTATTATTAACAAACATTAGTTCATTCAGTCCATACCTGGTGGTGTAAACTGCTGTTGTAGCCACAGCTGCCCTGGGGCAGACTGACAGAAGCATGGCTGCCAAGCCAATCAGCGCCACCATCCCTCACACACACACCACTTTCACACCTACAGTGCATGTTTTGGGTTGATGGGGGAAACCGGAATGCTCAGAGGAAACCCATCCAGACACAGGGAGAACATGCAAACTTCTCAAAGAAAGGCTCAGGGATTGAACCCGGAACCTTTTTGCTATGAGACATAAGTGCTGTTTTCTAATGAGATAACAGTTTTTTACTTGCTACTGCTCTTCTATTAACCATCAAAGCACTTTGATCACTTTGTGTATGTGTGCGGTACAGTCTTTGTGTGGTGGACCTCATCACAATTGTTCAGTCACTTCAAATGCAAAAAGTCCATTTGCTGAATGGTGTAAATCCTCTTGTTTTGGAGTAGATTTCATGTTTTATGTTTATAGATTATAGGTCATAATTAACTGGTGTTTATGATTCAGTCCCAGCTCATTTCCTCCACTAACTGTGAATATAACATAATGAGCAGAATATAAATGACCATCACACAATGTAAAATGCATGTATCTGGCAGTAATTAATCACTCTCACAGATTGTAGGTTCATTGGTTTAAACCAGCTTTATTTGTTTGAATAGTGAACACAGCACTACATTTGACTACATTCAAAGCTAAACAAAATGTTTTCTTCACACTGGACAAATACTATTGTTTTACTTTGTTTTAGAGACACGAAAAGAAGTGTTTAATAGATGTGGCATAAGTGCAAAGTTTGGTCAAGTGCCTCTTTCACTGCTCAAATGCTTTACCTAATAGAGATCGAGATACATTTCATAATACAAATAATAGACTTGATCATTCTCACCATATTCCTCTGCATTTAAAGGAGCTCAAAGAAGTCTGAGGTAGGTAGTGCATCTGTTGCAAAAAGATAATTCATATTGTAATTATTATTACTCATGCCTCACAACAAGAAGGTTGCAGGTTCGATCTCCGGGTCGCCCGGGCCTTTCTGTGTGGAGTTTGCATATTCTCCGTTCTCCCCCATCAACTCAAAACATGCAGCACCCCTGTGAACTAACATCAAGGACCATGACGTCCACCCTCCTGTGGGCTCCACTCACAGAGGGGTTCATAGGGACGGTCAGGTGCTATGAGGATTGGGCAGCAAACTGCCCCCGCGACCCAGCCAGATAAAGCGGGAGAAGATGGATGGATGGATGGATAGATATATTATTAGAATTATTAATATCATTGCTTTAGCAGTCTCGATAAATATTATCTCAACCTTATTATTTATCGTATATGAACGTTGGAACAATATATTTTTGAGCTCAGTACTGCAGTAATGGGGAGATTTGTGTTATTTACTGGGATTATCCTAATTTCTAGCTATTGTTTCAGTGACATAGTAGTTTCAATATTATCATTTATCATTATATTTATCTGTAGCAATATATATCCGGCTTTAAAATTTGTTATTGTGACCTGTAGCCACAAAGAAGACAAAACATGAAATCACTGCTGCTCTTGTACAATGTTTCTTTCATTGTTTTGGTTATAACTCTGGTGTTCTGTGGTAGAAGCTATAGCCGCTCATTGCCAAAAGAGCCGGTGGAGCAGTGCAATAAAAGCCCTCCAGTAACATAAGACTATTTTCTGCTGCATAATGAACACTACCCAGCACCCTCACTCAGAGCTTACTCACATCACTTTTTTGCTTTTCATTGTGAATCTAGATTGGTTTTGCCAGTTCATTTTCCTTCAGCATGTATTATCCTTTCAGGTATCAGCTCCATTGCCTTCTAAACGCAGTATCAAAGATCCACCTTTCTTTTTTCATTACTGGCTTATTTGATAAGGCATAACTTTAAACTGTACTTTATGACCTTCAGAGATTTTTAGTCTAAGAAATCCTGTCTTTTGTAGATTAAAATGACTGCTTTAATAGTGCACATAAACTGTACCTTTGGGAGAAAAGTGCTTCTCAATTTGTGCTGCAAATTATGTAAGTGGGTTATGACCAGTTATATGCACCTGTGTAAACAAGGTATTATGGGCCATAGTGACCATGCACTTTATTTAGTAATTGTTCATTTAATCCATAGACTGCCTGGAATTCCATACTATTTCACATATGCTCCTTCTATATTTACAATGCAGTGAACAGCCGTAAACTGTTCTATAAAACCTTTGCACCCTTGCATATTTTTACTTTGAATTTGTTCTGATATGTTTTCACCATAAAAGAATAAAAACTATGTAAAACAATTTCTACACTTCAAAAAAGAGAATTTGTTTGAATCTCTGGCTCCTATTGAGTGACTTGAAAGAAACCTCACAAAGTGAGACAGTTTGTGAGAACAGAAATGACAAATGCTTTTAAACTGATAATATCATCATTTATCTGTGATGCATACCCTTAAGTGTTGAGACGTGTGTCGTGATCATTGTCCGTGAGCTGTTTAAGAAACATTTTCCTAGAAAGCCTCAAAGTGGATTTGAAAAGGTAGGTATTATTGACCACCGCATTGAAATTTATCCCCTGCATTTGACCCATGCGCTTTGTGTTGCATTTTTATGTATGAAAAGCGCTCTATAAATAAAGTTTGATTGATTGATTGATGTAACACCCACCTCAATGTAGCTGGGGCAACCACAGAGCAACGTGTGGGACAGTGGGCTTCAGAAATGACTCTTTCAGATATGAAGGTGTTTCTTGTATGAGCTGACACTTTCAGCCTCTGTCAACTGCCACTCATATCCTACCTTTAGCACAGCATGCTTACTCTGCACATCCAGGTCAGTGTTTTCAAACTGTCAAGAAACTGTTGTTGGAGACCGTGTAAGTGCACTACAGCAATGTACCACACACTCAACATGAGCAGTATCTCTTCAGCGCAGTTGGCTTATGACACAATACAACTTAATAATATTTTATTGTAAAACACTAGGTGACATATATTTAATTGCAATCATTTATGAGTCATCAGTTTTGTTTTTCAAGATGTCGCTTTGTCATTCGAGATGAATCCACTCTAGGGCCATCAGACGCTCCATGTGAAACAAAGAAAAATTGCTTCACTGCCAATGAAGTACTTGAGTCATGCTGAACTAAATGCTGAATTACAACCTGTTACTAATTATGTTTTCAAACACCAACCAGATCTTTGCAGAAAAAAGGAGAAACAAAAGCGTACATGCAGTATATGAATAAATGTTTGGCACTATGTCACAGTATTTGCAAAAGCTTTACATTAGTTTGTATGACCCTTGTAAAAAAGTGACCTTGATCGTTTTGGACAACCCCTGATCTCCTGATTTGATTTCCTCCCTGAGGGGTTTATCCTCTCTTTCCAGTGTCTGACCTACCAGAAGGTTCAATGCACTTGAACACCAGAAGGTTCAATGCACTTGCATTGGCAGTGGAATTTGCCAACATGCACTACAATACATTTTCAATGTAATGATTTGTGCTTGTGACACGAGAACAGAAAAGCCTGGACAGTGCTTCCCACAACGCTTTACAGTTAAGGCGGCTGCCTTGACAACAATTGCCCCCCACCTTTCTACATTCCTCCAAATCATGTGAATCGGCACCCCCTCCGCTTCTAACTTTTTTGCCAGAGCACAGTATCTCCTGCCTTGCCTAACCAATTTTCTGCGGGGAAACACTGCTGGATTATACAGCAATAATGAACTGCTTGCTATCTTAGAGATAAATTACTGTTACAAATGTTAAATACCTATATCCTACTGAAGGCAGGTTGTGTGTTTTGAAATGTGGCATGCTGGTAATGAGTCTTTTATAAGCATTCCATCATTTTTGGTACATCTGGTGCCATAGTCTCTGGTAAACATTACAATGATGTATCACGAGGAAAACACAGTTGATTTATTTGGTAATCGATCGGCATTCAGGGCTAAAAGCTGCTCGCTGTTCATTGATTTATCTGGAGCTCTCTCTCAAACCCTTTGCAGGTTTTCTCTGGCTGGTTATGCAAAAAGAAGAGGGGGGTAGGAGGGGGTCAGAGGTTAATGTCAGGCTTGTGAAGTGTGAAAAGTCAGGAGCTTGGTGATAAGACAGAATGTTGTTTACTGTATTGAGTCCATCACAGGAGAAGACCTTGGTCCTGTCATTTATGTAATTAAGGGCTGTAATGATAGGACGTCCCAAAGACAGCAGCTCTTTGTCCTTGATCCACAAACCAATCGTATTGTATGAGATAATGCAGTGGGCTAGTTTGAAATATCTGCCGTGGAATTTATGAGAACGCAAAGGTCATGGGGACACACAATGGTTGATTGTATATTAGTCTATGATAAAAAAAATGGGATTTTGTATCTCCTTGTATCCTCTTAATCTCTGTGTGAGGACAATGCACATTTTGTCTCTTTAAGCTAGTTCAAGATTTAATGTGTTGCCTTTAGTGTCCTGTCTCCAAAGACCTCTTCCGAAAACACAATTTGGCATGTTTTTCTAATTCAATTTGACCATTTTCCACCAACATAAGGGCAGACTGTCTGGTACATAGTGTACATCTTAAGTGTGTAGAGACAATGGTGATGTTTCATATAAGTCCATTTTTCAGACACATATTTGACACATACTAGTATATCAGAAATGGTTTCTGAGCAGAAATGCTCTCAGACTTTCCATTAGCTGGATCCAGAGTGTGACACTCTGTATATTTTATGCACGATGCAGCAGTGGTGCAAGCCACGCCAAAGTAACTCAGTAATGAATGTTGCAGAGTGAACAGAGACCTGAAGTCTGATCTAAAGTGTGCTGTCTTTTGGTTTTGTCTGTAATAACATGACAGTTCAGTGATGCAGCGATGGGACGCTGACGCCAGAGCCCAGAGACCCCAGAGCCTCCAGGAGACACTGAGTCACTCTCATGATGAGCTGCAGACACCAGGCTAACAAGAAGAAGACTTCACTGAGCAGTGACAATTCTCCACTGCACACAAGATGCGTGCAGTTAAAAAATATGCTGCATTTGGCTGATATGAATAATAACATACATAGAATGATCATGTAAAACAATGAACAACAAAGCGCGGGATTATAAAATTTTATCTATTCCCCCAAACTGTCATGGGCATTTTCACAACAGCATAAGATTGTATTAATAAAGAGGGTTTCCTCTGTTTTTGCTGATGGAGTTTACCAGTGGTCTCTGGGGTTTGATGTGTTCGGATGTGCATAATGCCATTGTATAGATAGAGTCACTTGTGCCTTTGCCCCTTCAAGCAGGCTGTGGTGAAATGTCAGTGAGATAAGCAGTATTGGCCTGCTCTCCCTGGAGATGCAGACGAGGCAAACACAATTACAGTAATGAGGAGTCTGAGCTGTCTGCACTGTCCCATCAGCACAGGTACATCCCACTTGGATTGTATGGGACACTTTTAAATCAGCTGTAGATTGTACTCAACTCTTACCTCTGTTTCTCTGTGGAAGTGGTTTGAGACTTATATGGGGAAAAGTTGTTATTTGACAGATTTGACTAGAAAATGTGTTGAGCTGATGGGAAGGACATTTTCAACTCACTATTTTATTTAGTTTATATGGATTTTAGTAGAAAACAGGATCTCCTGTGCAGTCTTGTGAGTGCAGTTTGGGTCAGATGCATAAGCCTTAGTTTTGTGGGACTGTGCAGGCTGTGCGTCCACTGTTTTGACCAATGTGGGATTGAGAGTAGTTTGGAGAGCTGTCAGAGCATGTGGCCTGGAGCAGAGGCCAGCAGTCTGTTTCTGCAGACAAAATGTCACAGTCAAGACCAGGACCAGTGCCACAAAATGCATCACCACTTGCTCATGACAAGCCCTTTACCTCACAGCAATGTACAACAAGAAAAAACACAAACACATCACATCCCAAGCCTTCATGAAATGCTGTTTTGACACAAACCCATTTTTTTCTGTCCCACTCTCCGTGAACACTCTGCCAAAGCACCACCATCTTGCAGTCACCTAATTGTGGGGGGTTTGTTAACTTGAATGAGCTGAGTGTTTTCATATGTACCTTCTGGCCATGCATTGTTTCCTCTCGCCCATCAAATGTTTCCATGCCTGCAGCTCCCTGGGACATCTGCTCCTTCCATCTCCACAATTACATTATTTCTTATTTTCTTTTTGCTCTTATTGTTTTAGCTGGCTGTTTTTTTTATTTTTATTTTTTTATAACACATTAAAGGGACAGTTCGGAATTTTGGACATAGGGCTTCATAGAGTGTTGGAGACGTGTGGAGACACTTTCTAAAATATTCCTTCCAGTCCTTGTATTTGGAGAGGTCGCTGGTATTAGGCTAGCACATGTCAATGGCCATAGTTAGCCTGCCACTAAAACAGTCTTACCCGATCCACAAAACATCTGAAGCTAATCTATTATTAAACCAGACTATCAATGTAAATGTCTGTGTTGATAGAATAATGTTTGAAATAAAACTAACCTTACATCACATTAATCGTTGTATGTCGAGGGACTATTTTCTCATATATCAGTCCACGCTGCCGAGCTTTCTATCAGGAAGTACAACTGCTACTGCTGCTCAGACATAAATCCTTCAAATGCAAAGATGGTTTTACTTCTAAACTTCGACACAGACACTCACATTGACAGCATTATAATTGTTTTGCCTCGGGTGCATTGTAGAGTGGGTAAGACTGTTTTTAGTGGCAGGCCAACTATGCCCATTGACATGCGGTAGCCTAGCACCAGTGACCTCTCCAAATACAAGGACTGGATGGAATATTTTAAACAGTGTCTCCACATGTCTCCAACACTGGATCACTAAGAAATGAGGCCCAATGTCCAAAATCCCAAACTGTCCCTTTAAGTCCCTTTTTACCCAGGACAGTCCCAGGTTTGAGCCCTGTGTCCCCTGTCCCAGCAGATTTATCCAAAACCAATGATTTGTCCCAGTTTTATATCAGAAATGTCCCAGGTCTCCCTATTTTTCATCAATCTGATCCCTGCCAACAGTAATGAGAGGCATAAATTGTCATTTGTTTTGGTAAAATACAGAAAAGCTGCTTAAAAATGACCAAAACACAAAGAAAATATAACAATTACAATGACAATTTTCCTTAATTACGCCCTTGTTTCACTTTTTTTTTATCACCAACCGCCCCAAACCAGTGATGTCCCAGTTTTTTTTTTGAAAATCAGGTCACCCTATTTTTAATACCTGCCACCATACACAAACATCTTTTGTGGTATTGTGGTATACTGCCATCCAAATACAATGTCATTGTTGGTTTTGTGCTCAACTCTTAACCTGTTCAGAGTTGATGGTGGCTTTGTCTAGGTCGGTTGCATGGGTGGTATAGTTGAAAATACAGTTACAGCTGGTTGTTTCTGGCCTCTCATGTATGACAAGTTTATGAAAAATTCTGTTGCTGATGTAGCGTCGCACTTGGCAGCACTTTTTGGAAAAGTACAAGTGAATGTGAGAAATTTGTTTGTGGTCTCAAGGTACTCCCGCGAATAGCGCATTGGAAGAAAAGAAGAGTGTATTTGTATAGGGCTTATAGTGCCTGTACATCTAGTCAAATTGGAAAATACAACACAATGTTACTTCTGTAATTGACAATCAAATTTCCATTTAATGATTAGATAATTCATATAAATCATTTAAAATAATGCTTTTCTGTCCATATCATAGGATAGCCAGTCTGGTTCTTCTTCTCTGGAAAGCTCTGCACTTTTGAAAACTGGCTGCTATATAGTTATAATCTACAACACATGGATGTTATAATTTGCATACTTTGCAATATTAATCTAAACTTAATAAATGAAACAAGTCTGCTGACTCCACCTCCACTTGAAAACTGTGGTGCCCAATGGGAGCTGACGTCGCCATAAAGATTTGCCAGCCCCGATGAATAACTACTACGAATATACTACTTTTTTTTTTTTCATTTGTACCAAAATGACTAAACTACGCTGCTGAATCCTAGGTGTATCTCTGATTAATAAAATAAAATTGCAGAACAGAGTAAGTTGAGAACAATGGCTGTATTTCGGGGCCAGTAAAAATGGGGGTTGATCTGCAATATGGCGTGTTTAAATTGCTCAAACATGCACAACTCACAGATAATACAACTTTGAGAAGGCAAATGAGAAAGGGAAAGAAATATAAGATGAAAGAAGTATAATATGCCATGCCTTCACTAATTCACTCAGCACATTTCAAAACTGACTCATAATAATATCATATAAGTTTCACATAGAAATGCCATTTTAATTATTTTTAACAACAGTCCGACACTGTTTTAACTTTGAACGTGCTTGTTCTATACCGGGGTCTCCAACCTTTTTCTCCAAGTGAGCTACTTTTACAGAAGAAAAATGTCAGAGAGCTACTCATTTTAGGTGTTTCAAATAAAAATATAAACAAACCATGAATCAATGCACCAAATTAGACATTTAAAAGTGCATTGTGTAACTTTTCTGGTGGAGGGTCTGTCACATTCTTTTCCCAATGGTCATGTTATTACTTTGTCTGGAAAGTTTCACTGTATGGTTTTGAACCTTTCAATCTTCATGGAGACCAAACAGGCCAAATTACAGGTCAGATTTGTGGCAAGGCAACCCCGCTGACTGTCACAATGCCTGTTCTAGGCCCTTTTACCAATAAAACCATCTGTAATTGAAGTAAGTACGTAGAATTGTTTAATGTCATACTGTGGAATATTCCAGGCAAAGCAAAGACATATCCATAGAAACAAGTAGGTGAGGGACTGTCAATCAAAAAGTTAAATAGAGCACCTTTAAATTATACATTTACTGTGATGAATCAAGTTAAATTATTAATATGTGTAGCGCCTAAATCCTTTGGGGAGCTACTTGAACGATGCAGACTGGAGACCCTCGTTCTATACTATTGTTGCCGACAATTTTGTGTGGACGCTCTGCTCTCAGGCTGTTGTAGCACCCCATGGAGCTGAGCAGCTAATCATGACAGATTACAGTACACAATGTTAGAGGCTAAAGCAGAGTATTTCTGTTGGTACTGATCACCGCCTTGTAGCTTCAGTGGTCCAGCAAGAGCTATATTTACTGTTAGAAAACTGCTCAATTTTAGGACGGCCACTGACAAATACAATGCAAAGACATGAGCTACTCTGGTGCCATTTAACAGTATTTAACAAGATGTTTTTTAGCATAAACTTAATTGGTGTGGTTGAATAATGTGTTTTCCTCTTGTAATTATGTGGTTCCATTTGCAGTGAGCTCATTATTACATTGGTTTCTTTTCCTCTTTGATGCACAGGTAAAATGAAGATAAGTGGATGGGATTAGCCCCACCTTCTTGCTGTTAATTAGAATTTGTGCAGTCATAATCACTGATGGCACAGATAACGGTCCATACCATACTGCTTAATATAGCACCAAGGATCATCATTGGGGACAAATGTATTCCTTCATTATGTATGTGCTTAATGCAAACCTGGGGCTATTACGAAAATTGAGTTATTAAATCAACGGTTCAATATTCACCGGTTAGATTAGCATTTATCACCTCATGGCATATTCTCTGAAGATATTCAGTTTATGTAGAAGTCTATGTCATGTTTATTTAACCTTTACTTTTTATGAGTACTTTTAAAAATGGCTGCACATTTTCCCCCCATATGTAACTTGTGGAGCATCTGCAATGGAGATTATTGCTTTGCCTGGAAAGTTCCAAAATGATCTTGTATTTATTCATTGCAGTTAGTTTTATTATGCAAAAAATATATTAAAACATGCGTGCATTGTGTGCGGTATCACCCCTCCAGAAATCTGATCTGTAATTCGGCCACCTTCTTTTTTCCCCATGGAGATTGTTAAATTGAATGCCATCGTGTGGGACATCCCAAGCATTGCATCAACATCTCCATGGAGACAAATAGATGGTGGACTCTCCTCCAGAAAGGTTACATAATGTACCTTCAATTGTCATCTGAATGATACTGATGATAGTTCTGCCCTTCTATAGCTCACAATTACTCTACAATAGCTTTTTAAGCTTAAAATTGAGGAGTCTTTTTTTTGTTGTTTCCTTATTTTTTCTCCCAACTAATCCCAGTTGTGTATCTGGTGTGATACACAACCTCACATGCACTACAACACAAATTTGACACATTTGTGAAAAGCTTCTCTGTGTTTCTAGCTCCTTGTTATGGGTGTCAGAGGATTGGTGAATCATATGTCCCCTAGGTGATTGGATATGAGAATGAATATCTGCCTGTCATTGTTTTACGAGTGCTGCAGTAGTTTGAATAGGCTTCCAACAGCGCTATCCACATGACCACTATTTTGAGAGTTAAAATTTCTTTGATTGCCAAATTTTTCCTCCATGAAAAAGAGCTTGTTTCATAAATCGTGTATTAAAACGAATCTTGCAGAGTAAGTGATTGATTTGTTAAGTGCTTTTAGTACAGAAATAAGCCTCTTCGAAATGATTTGTGACTAATCCAGAAAGCGCATATTCCTTGTCTCTGTTTGCTTATTTATTTAGCCAAACAGATCCAATGTTTCATGCTTTTTTCTGGCCAATCACATGGGCCCACACACACACTTTCATTGTGTTTTTCCAGCTGTAGGACAGCGTAGTGATAGTAGCTTACTGATGGCATTAACCCTACAGTTAAACGCTTGTCTGAGTTTCCATTAACGTACACAATGGAGCCGCCCTGCTAATTTTCACCGCTCCACTTTAGCAATAATTGATATTCATGATGTGTGTTCCTGCAGCAGCAGCAGCCTCCCTCACTGTATATGGCTCCAGTGGCTGTTTTAATCTGTCTTCTCTTCACTGTCATAGGAGCCCACTAAGCACTCAAACAGGCAACAACTGTGGGAAACAATCTGACAATAAAGAGTGATTGGCTTCTTGACTTTGGGAGCATCATGTGAAGACGTATTGATTGTGTAGGAGAACTATCACAGCATCAATTATACCAATCAAGCATACATTGAATTCATTTGTAGACATTCTTTACCATGATACTTAAAGAAACCATATGTCACTTTCTACAGCCTGCATGATTCCATGAAAATAGTCTGAAACATTTTCTCATAGAGATACATTTCCTGCCATACTGTGGAAGATTATAACCAAAGGAACAGCATTTCCATGGAAACAGCAGAGACATTTAGGAACCCCTTCCAAGATCTTTAATTACTGTCTTAAAATGCTGAAAATGATTCAAAACTATGCAGTGAACAAAATGTTGTTGGTTATAGTATTATAAATAGCTGCAAATATATGTTTTATCTTATCCATGTGACTATATGCTCTTTCTGTGATATGGTTTGGTTTTGATTCAGTTCTTTTCACTTTTTTCCCACCCACTCCTCCTATTGGTCAGTCTTGGTCATCTAGCCAGAGGGAATTAACCAGTCACAGTGAAGTGTGAACTTTCAAAAGCAGCAGATGTAATGGCATCAGTCACCTGAGCCATACCGGCCTGTCAAATCCCGTCAGATCTCAGAAACTAAACTACGCTGGGCCGGGTTAGTATTTGGATGGGAGACTGCTGGGAAAATCAGGTGCCACAGTGGGGCGCCAGTCACAAAAACTGTTGTTGTGTCCTTAGGCAAGGCACTTTACCCACATTGCCTTGTATGAAAGTGGAGTGTGTGTATGAGCGATGGTGAAGGTGGGCAGCTGTGGCTACAAAAATAGCTTACCACCACCGGGTATGGAGCGACTGAATAATGCTCTGTAAAGCATCTTTGTGACATATTTGTGTGATTTGGTTTCAAAATCCCAAATTCAAGTGAAACCAAAGTGGCCTGCCTTTTTCTTTGTAGTTGTGTACCGTTCATATGAAGGTGCAGCTCTGATGGATCAGACGGATTATTAGCTCTACGGGAAGTCAGCCTCACAAGCCATGTGTTGCCCTTTAAGTCCTGCTGCCTCAGGGGCCCTGTCCCCACGGCAACAGTAATCACCTTGACAGATATGTGACACCCGAAAAGGTTCCTCTACGCATTCAGTGGAAGATATCAATCATACATGTGACCAGGAGTTTGTGGGGTTTGGTCCAAGAACTCCATCGTCTCCCGCTGAGACAGTGCCATATGCTGCCTGACTCTCCGCCCTAGTTTCCTCTCCTCATTTCACATTTTACTTAAGTATGAACAACCCAGAAAAGCCTCCCAAGAAAACTTTCATGCCAGGGACTTTCAAATCTCTGACATATTTTCTAACTTGAAATCCAAAATTTCTAGTCATTGTGAATTATTATGTGTCATTATACTCAAATTTCAAAGTTAATTTTGATACCGATATTAAAAAGGCTCTTTTTTAAGACTTTCTATTACCTTGTGGTCTTAAATTTCAACATTGTTTCAAAACTGTTCAGACTGTTTGTTATTTTGGTTATCTGCTTAAAATAGTATTCAGTTTTGATTTTTGTTTTAGATTTCAATACTTTTAAAACATATCATGTATTAGCCGTTAAAGATATAGCTTTGTTTATTTAAGGCCCATTCTCTCACTTACAATAGAATGCTTTTATTTTGTACCTTATTGACAGAGTAATGCAAGCCACTTTAGCCACACTGATCAGTGTCTTTCAGTTTTAATAATTCATGATTTTGGCTGCTCTCTGCTTGGATTTCACTGTGCCAAACTGCTAAACAATATCTGTAGTTTCAGTACAAGTAACATCAACTTCATTCTCTTCTTCAGTGTGTGTGCTGCTGATGAATTACTGCTGTTATAAGAAGTACTTGTTGCAGTAGAGGACAAAGGTGAATTACCATTCTTATTACTGTAGTATTAATGGACACATCAAATGTGGCGTTAGTGCACACTTGAGTGATGATATTTTATATGAAGCTACCTTTTTCATCTCTACATGATATCCTATTTCTTATACAATATATAGCTGTATATTTAGTTATTTTATTCTATTCTGTTCTATTTCACTTTTAGATCTACAAATCTGTATTTTATACTTTATTTGACATTTGTTGCTATTTTATACTCATGGTTTATAGTGTTTGTTACTGTATTGTTCACTGCTTCTACTGTACTTGACCTACTGTGTCCTGATCTTTTTACTTTTTGTCTACATTTACTGATGATTTCATCTGCCTTTATAACCAAAGAAGGTTTGTCTTTTGAATTGATTGATACAGTATGTTTATTGGTTGGGCTTTTAGTTAAAGGTGCATTATGTAACTTGCCAGTTGTTGTCTCCATGGAAGTATTTTTGCTTGGAATGTTCCACAGTGAGCAATGTTGCTGAGCTGGCTCTCCTCTTCACAGAGCTGACCTGTTACTTGGCCAATTGATGTTATCAACTTGTCTCCATGGAGATAAGTTGATGAGATAAGAGATATGTTTAATGCCTGCAGAACATATGCATCTACCTGTGTATACCTATATATATATATATATATATATATATATATATATATATATATATATACACACACACACACACACACACACACACACAGGTAGATGCATATGTTCTGCAGGCATTATATATATAAACACGTTTCTCACCTTCCACGGTGGTTGGGGTCTCTCTCACCCTCATCAGCTCAGGTTCTCTACCAGAGTTCTGCACAGTATCTTTGCTGTCCCCTGTACTGCGCTTTTCTGGACTGAGATGTCTGTTTCCAGCCCGTATTCTGCACAGATGTTTCTGTACACTATGCCCGCGACTTGGTTATGTCGCTTCATGTACGCTTTCCCTGCCAGCATCTTACACCCTGCAGTTATGTGCTGGACTGTCTCAGGCAGTTCTTTGCACAACCTACACCTTGGGTCTTGTCTGGTGTGGTAGATCTGGGCCTCTATTGATCAGGTGCTCAAGGCCTGCTCCTGTGCAGCCAGGATGAGTGCCTCTGTGCTGTCCTTCAGACCAGCCCTCTCCAGCCATTGGTAGGATTTCTTGATATCAGCCACTTCATCATGTCAGTTATGTTTCGGTGGTACGCCCCATGTAGGGGTTTGTCCTGCCATGATGGTCCCTCCAGCACCTCTTCCAGACATCTCAGTCTAGAAAAGTGCAGTACTGGGAACAGCAAAGATACTGCGCTATGAACTAACATCAAGGACCATGTTGTTAAGTTGTATTTTATGTGTGTGTGTGTGTATATATATATATATATATATATATATATATACACACATAAAATTACTTGTGTGTATGCTATTAAATATTCTCCTTTGCCTTGACCTTCTCTGTAAGACGGCCATGTCCTCCGACCTCTGCAGCACCAGTAATGATGCATGGAGCAGAGATTGAGACCTGGGGGAGGGTCCAGCTCTGATTGTGTGATGACAGACGAGCGTGTCCGAGAGTACCTGTTTCACATTCAAGCTCTATTTCACGGAGCAACAAGGCAGGGCAGTTTGCTTCAGTTACTGTTGTAAAGCTCCTGTAAAGTCCAATACAAGGTTCAGTTCCCTCCACATTTTGGTGGTATCTGCTTGGGGACATAGGATATTTTGACTTACAGACAACTCTACCTGTACATATAACCTCCCCTTGTGGCATAAAAATTAGATTTTTTTTTATTTTATCCCATTATTTCCCCGTTGCTTAGCTAAAACATGATGATAATAGTTGGGAGCAGTTCAGGACGTGCCCATGCGATTTTCTGTTTTATGTGTGGTGACATAGATTGGCACATTGACAGCAGTTTGTCACTGTCCTGTCAGCTGTAATGCTCTTTGATTGACACTATGACAGTTTTAGTTCCTATTCAAAATATATTGACACTGTAACACCATCTGCTCCTTCGATGTTTAAGTTTTAGTGTTTTGCCACATTCGATCAGTCTGTATTGTCGGTGAAACAAGGATTTCTAGCTTTACATAAGACAATGTTCCTCATCAAAGCCCATTGTGAAGGAATCAGTACATTTCAGTCAATACAGCGTCCTGATCTCACATATTTACAGGCTAGAAAAGATCCACTGGGCTTCTCCTATTATGGACACTTCCACTGCAGCTCATACACACATGCGCATCCTTAGATTTCCCTTTGGGAACAATAAATGTACTACACCTGCTCCCTGAAATTATTTTTGACTAATGTTTGGTCATCCTAAATTGTTGATGACTAATGATTCAGAATAAGCAACTAAGAAGAAACTCACTGGTTTGGTTTACACAACACAAAAAAGCTTTTAAAGGTCCTATATTATGCAATATTGATATTTAAATGTGCACTCTGTAACTTTTCTGGTGGAGAGTCTGCCACTGCTTGTCTTCATGGTGATGTCAATACTTTGCCTTGGATGTTCCACAGAAATATCTTGTATTTATTTCTGTGAACGGGTCCACTTCCCCACAAATCTGATCTCTAGCTTGGCCTGATGATGTTGCCTGCTTATCTCCATGGAGATAGTTAAAATAAATGCCATACTTAGAGCATTTCAGGAAAAAATGACATGGAGTTACTGTAAGTAGGTGGCGGACCCTCTACTAAATGTGCATGTTGTTACCTCATCAAAAACATACCGGTTTTCTATTTTGGAGCATTCACACATGTTTGAGAAATACTTTATTATTAGTCTGTCTACTTCCCCAAAGATCAAAATGCTACCACCTTGTGATGTCATGAAGTGGTAGTTTTCAAGTTTCAACAGCTATCTTTTACCTCATGTTCAGTAGTGATAGGAAAGCTGGAAAAGACCTAATTGAGTTGAAAAGACCTTATCTATTGCCACATGACACGACAAGGTGGAACACGGTTAGTTTGAGGGAACATAGTAAGTAATATAGGCTCTTGAAAAGCAAGTTCACATGCAAGTGCTGGTGTACAAGACACGATCATATCAGTTTGCATAAAGCTCAAGTGGGTCTGTGTAGCTGCCTTATTTAGTGAAGAACACCACATACTGCTGTGTGTGCAAACTTCTGTGTACCGCTTTTATATAGTGTGACAGGCTTTCTCCTTTTTCTCAGTAATGTTCATGAATTCCTTCACACTGACTCATATTTGCAGTATATATGTCAGGCACGCATGTTATTTTTAGTATTTCATTTGAATACTCACTCAGGTTTTATCATGCTCTGAGCTAATCTTTGTTTAACCACAGTATGTCCACTGTGCCAATGGATATGAAAACACGCTTCTCACACATTGTCTAATAAAACCTTGTAAT
Source organism: Odontamblyopus rebecca (assembly GCA_030686955.1). Lineage (NCBI taxonomy): Eukaryota > Metazoa > Chordata > Actinopteri > Gobiiformes > Gobiidae > Odontamblyopus > Odontamblyopus rebecca. The sequence goes on from CM060656.1 coordinate 21,172,962, forward strand.
TGTAAGAGGAAGATTATTCTCCAGTATTAGCCGGAAGCAGACGCGGCCTGGACAGCTTCCTGATAAACCCATTACACTCTGCACAATGCACAGTTATGGCTTCTGAGTGGGATATTGCCTCCTCAGAAATGACCTATTATCTTTCAGAGTTTGGAGATAACCATCACTCTGGGCTGATAAGCAGGTTACACAGCCTTGCATCACCAGTAGTCTGACAGGGCATCTGTATTCAAACGAGAGGTAAATGCTATGAGTCATGCTTATGTAGATGGCCTTTGATTCAGCTAGGCCTGTCACAGTCATGGATAGTTAGATACTTTATTGATCCCAAAGCAAATTCAAAGTTAAGCAGTAAATTCAAAGTTAAGCAGCAGCAACATAGAAACAAACATAACAACATAGAAAAGATATTTAAAGGGGCACTGTGCGACTTTTCTCATGGAGTGCCCACAGTATGGCCATACACAAGTTAGATTTGTGGAGTGGTGACCCCACTTTTGAGCAATAAATTCCACCTGTAGTTGAATAAATACAAGACAGATTAGTTTTATACCATACTGTGGAGAATTTAAACAAAATTTAAACCAAAGCATTAACATCTCGATGGAGACAAACAGCTTGCAGACCCCTCCTGAAAAGTTACACAGTGCACCTTTAAGTTAGTACTCATTCATTTGGGGGGAGGGGGGGTCAATATTTATTGTTTGTACTTCTTTGTGCTAGTGCATTTTTTCAGTTATTTTCCTATAATTAGATTTAAAGTATAGAAGGTTGAATAAATAACTCCCATGACTCACTTCTATGACTCATATCTGCAAACCATCTACATAAATGTTTGATTCTGCTTTTTATTCACTGTAAGCTTGTGATTTTAGCTTTTTAATATTAGGCTATTGTAGCTCGTGTTTTTGCTCTATTTGTATTTGCATAGGCCTGTCATGATAACAAATGTGGTATATTATAGCAGCATAGATGATAAACAATAATAAAACCAAACCATAAAGCAAAATTCTCCCCCAAAAAGTATTCTAAATAAAAAGAGACAAACAGATGGTGAGCCCTCGGAAAAAAGGCAGGATGCCAAGGCACTCTTAAAACCGCTTTAATTAGATGGCTAGTTCATGATAAAACTGGACAAGTTAAAAATATTGCCAACATGTTTCGGCCAAAAAGGCCTTCATCAGGGCAAAAAATGAACAAACAGTATTACCTACCACACACCCAGCTCTAAAACATACTAATCACACCTCTGATTGACTCCAGGTGAAGTGGGTGGAGTCAACCCAAGCAGTGTTGCATAAACCCACATCAACAGAAGGAGTTTCCTCCAAGTAACTTATGCCGTTTTCCATAGCAATCTACAAAGCCTCAATCAGACAATGAGTGACAAACACATAAAAAAGAAAAACATTAAAAAAACACATCATATCAATGTTCTCATTTAAACCAAGAAAGGACATTGAATTAAGTCTATGTATCCAGCGACCCTCTTTCTGATTTAACATTTTCTTTCTATCCCCTCTTCTAGATGTCAGAGGGACATGATCAATACCTAAGGCAGAAAAACAAGCATGGACATCATTATGAACCTCTTTAAAATGTTTAACAATGGCATAATCATAATTCTTAACCCTAGCCGCATATCTATGTTCAGCCAGTCGATCCTGAAAGCGGCGTTTCTTCCGCCCCACATAAAAAGCCACACATAGAGAACACTTTAAGATATAGACAACATACTCTGTTTTACAATTAATGAAATGTTTTGTGGTGTACGTTTGCTGTGTTAGTGGGTGAGTAAACCCCTTAACTTTAACCACAATCTCACAGATCTTACAATGGCCACACTTAAAAGTGCCATTTGGAATTCTTGGTAGCCAGGTAGTGTGAGGTCTCGCTCGAAGGTGACTATGAACCAGTCTATCACCCAGTGTGGGTGCTCTTTTAAAAGAGAACACTGGGGGCTCCTCAAAGACATCACTCAGCAAATCACATTGTAAAAGACCCCAATTCTGTTTAATTATCTTCTTAATCAGCCTCTGTGCTGTAACAGGTGGATAAATAAACTCTCTCTTTCCTTGTGACAACAGGTTTTCTTTTAAGCAGTGACCGGCGTTCTAGAGTGGTGGCACTATCCAGTGCTGAATGCAAAGTTCTCACAGGGTACCCTCTTTCCTTGAAGCAGACAGACATCTCTTTACTTCTAACATGAAACTCCTCATTATTATTGCGAATTCTTCGGAGCCTCTGAAATTGGCCAAAAGGAATATTTTTGACAAGTGTAGGTGAGTGAAAACTTTTAGCATGAAGTATAGTGTTCTTGTGTGATTCTTTCCTGAATATTGTGGTGGGTAAGTAGCCATGTTCATCTTTATACATTTCCAAGTCTAGAAAATGAATCCTGTGTATATCAAATTCTAGAGACAATTTTACATTAGGATTGGTTGAATTCAAATATTCATGAAAGAGTAACAACTCTTCCCTTGTCCCATTCCACCATAATAACACCATCATCAATATATCTGGTGGTGAGATGGTGAGCCCTCCACTGGAAATGTGACATAGTGCACCTAAAGAACACATAGCAGCAATGTAAATAAAGTTAAAATTCAAATATACATTGCCCTGTCACTGTAGCATCAGAAGTCCTGTAAAGCAGCCATTCCCGTCATGGGCCCCTTCAATACGAAGATCACGCAGGGCAGTTCAGGTGTTTAGTTTAGTTTTTTGGGGTGGCAATTGATGTTGAATAATTGAAAAATCCCTCCTTATCGCAAAGAAATGGCTTTTTTGCATGGAGAAGGGGGCAGTGAGGGGAAGGGGGGAATAGGGGTCCTCTGGTGCATCTAGTTGAGGTAGATTACATCGCCTTCTGGTTCACCACCAAAACAAAAGCGGAATTCGGCCTTGGAGCTCTTTCTTCTTTTTTCGTCGTTTGTTGCCTGTTCCTGGAGGTGTCGTGATGGCTTCCTCTGGTTTTCCTGGTATTTCAGCGTAGAACCCAACACATACAAGTATACATGTGTTGGGTTTGGTGTCTTCTGGCTCAGATTTTGGTGGCTCCTCTTTGACCACATTGGGGTTTTGTGAGACTGTTGATGGATCAGGAGAGCTTGTAACCTTAACGTTTGTTTGCTACTCCTGCCACAGTTTTTATTTTCACGAGTTTGTGTCTCTACAGTGACACAAAGTGTTTAAAAAATGATTTTGTTTCTCGTAACAGGATGTGATGGAGTGGAGCTCCATTCTGCAGCCTCTGGTGCCAAACCTCCACAACGGCTACAGCTATTCTGTCTGGGTAATCCCAGGAATCAACAATTAGATTTTTTTTTTCAATTGGATTATTACAAAATATGAATTTATTGGAAAAGACCTAAATAAAATGTAATTGTTTTTTTTTTTGTTTTTTTTTTACATTTTATGTGTTATTCCTCATAAACAAATAAACATTCTTTGATAATCGAAAGTATCCTGCAGTTCTACCTGTCTTGTAATAATAATGTAATAATACTGTAAGTCTGCAGATTTAAACAATATATAATTATGCCTGTTGGCATAATACTAACATACCACAGTACATTTAAACTAATAAACTCTCTCTGCCCCCTCTGTAATACCTCTGAGACCCCCACTAGCCCCCTGACCCCACTTTGAGAACAACTGGCATAGATTCACTACCTTGAACCTTGCGGAACTCAATAAGTGACCCCTAATGTTCCAAAATCAGTATATATCAATATATGATTCACATTTATCAACATAATCATACTTACGAGAGAGTTATTTTGGCTTCCCCTGTACTGTAGCTGACAGTGGGATCATGGGTGAAGGTCTCCTCCTCCAAGCTGCAGTTTGTTTCTGTTTTCTGTTTTCTATGTTGAAACAGTATTTTTGAGACCACTGCATGCCTCAAAATAAAATGTGTACTAATTAAACTAGAAATGACAAGTTTTAGTTGTCATTCACAAGTGTAAAAGTAAAACCACCTTCTTACTTCTTACTTGATGAAAAAAAAAAATGCAACCAGTTTGTTATGCTAGTGTGGTTTACTAGTCCATACAGGCTCAAATGAAGAAATAAATTACAATACAGTAACAGTGCTATTAAACATATTTATCACGCCGTGGTGACAAGCAAGCGACTCCACCAAGTTGCATTTCAGATGTATTGTGGAGATGTGAGCCCACTCACAATACAAATAATTTCATATTTAGATTGTGAGGCAGGGCTCAGTGGATTTCCTTGCAGAATTTCCCTATATGGAGCTGTCCTGCTGTGGTAACCTTGAACACTGCTTTGCATCTGTTTAATAATTAGCCACCAACAGCTCCTTTAGTTTTGATCTCGCTTGTGGACCCACACTATCCACAAGCAGCTAATTAAGCACTACGCAACAAGAAAAACATAGACAGTGTGAGCCGACTGCAAACTTAGTCATGTTTTTGTACTCCTAACCAGGTTCATTTCATTACTTATCTTGCAGTACATCAACCTTTGCTTCACTACCACATAGAGAATGCCTGCATGGTTTGTGAAAGAGAGACAAGACTGAAATATGAACTGATGAACTAATACAAGAATCCCTTTAATTTTGTACATGTTTGTAGAGGTGATGTGCAGCAAGATGCTTCTTTAAAAAAAACAGAGGCTTTGTAGAGGACATTGTATCATCTAAATAACAGCAGCCTTTGTGTGTAAAGGGCTCATATTACTCGATTTTCAGAGCTGTGCTATAATAATATTTCCTCATCAAAAACATACCTGGAGTTGTGTTTTGTTTCATTCACACATGTTTAACACACAGACCCTGCTGAGTTCTTTTCTCAAACCGACAGCACTTTTTGTTGCATCTTCTGATATGTGGTTATACAGGAAGACCTCCACTGTGTTTTTAAACCGCTACACTTACACTAAAATCATTTGGATAATTTCAGGTCTGAAACTGCCTCTTTACTAAACAAAAGGTAAAAGGAGCTGTTAACTTAAAAACTACCACTACATGACATCACAAGGTGGAACAGAGCATTTTGACCATTGGAGATGTAGACAGACTAATAATAAAGGATTATTCAAGTACGTGTGAGGAGAGGTAACAACATTAAAACAAAGCATAAAGCTCATAAGAGTAATTTTTGCATAGGACCTTTAATTGTACCAACTGAAACTGAGATGTTGATTCAGTTGTTATATATTTCACAGCCATACCCCAGGGTATACTTGGACACATATCTCACATACATCTCTACAGCGCAGGTTATTGACCGCCAGTCATTCTCTGTCACTTGAATGGTTTATTGGATTGGAGAGGTCCTCAAGTCCCAAGGTGAAGTTAAACCAAATATTGAGCGAGGTACAGAAGCTGTGCAAACCGGAAAGACTCGATCCACTTAGTGAAGGGCATCAGGGACCTATACTTAATAGTGTAAAGTGTCATTGGAGCAGATCACACTCTTGTACATTATGCTAAGTAAATTATATGCTGCTTTGCTTGAGTGCAGATTAAGCTGTTCATAATATCATGCTGACGAGTGGCCCTGGTATATCGCCTGTTGCTACTAAAAATGGCTGTACCCCGTTATCCACTGACAAGGCTGCTTTGAATTTCAATTAACTGAAATCTTGTATTCTTTGCTGCACCCTTCGCCTTTCACCTGACCTTGTGCGACTTGCCATCCATCATCCCAGGGATGTGCGTCTTGGGAGAAGCACCCATTGTAAATGAATAAGCCCTGCTTTACTACGCTGTTATACACAGTACTGGAGTTTGTTACACACTGGACACTGGATTGATAAGGCTGTACTCAGAAGCAGAATTAAATTTGAGTGGTTCAAATTTATTGCTTTATCACAGTGAGTCCAGATGGAGGTCTGGGCTACAGCCAAATGTTTTGTTCTGATATATATATAGAAAAATAGAGCTCTTGATACAGTATATATTTAAAATTATTTTTCATTTAGTTAATTTTGTCGTTTTGTCCTTGTGTCACTGCCAATAATCTGTGTTGTGTTCACCAATTTTCATTTTTTCTGGGAGAGATTTAGACCAGATGCTTTGTCAGTGACTATGTGCTGATATTTGTAGAAAAAATACTGAAATATAGAGTTGTCTAGGGGATGCTTTTAGCTGTGTTCATACTGCCTGCTATAATGTGGCGTAATTAAAGCAGTATTGAGTAGAGAGTGGACAACAGAAGCCTGTCTATGCTGTGTGCTAAACAGGAGCTGTAAAAGGCAGATAATTACATCTGTCTTTTGTCATTGATGGGGCGTTTGGGGCCTCTAAGTGCAGGAAAACAATGGCCATCACAAAGGTCACCAGGTCACACTGAAAATGGTTGCATAGCCCAATATTTAAATTTCCTACAATTGTTAACACATTTGCATAAAAATCAATATGGGGCCAGACTTTTTGAAACAGCAGTGAGACCTAAATCTGTGTCATGCATCCTGGTCCATATATTTTGTATATTATATTCTATATTTTCTAATATTTTCTTCAGTGCATCTAAAATCTTACAGCCAAACATGCAACAGTGATGTAATACTGAAACAGACCAATCAGCCATAACATTATAACCACTGTGATACTGGATAAGATAAAGGACCAGCAGTTTGTTTGGATGTTACATAATCTGAGACAGTTAGAAGTGTTGTGAATGACAAGTTTGACGAGATCTCCATCATGGTGGATAGAGAACCGGGTCAGACAACCTTCAAAAATATGTGCTTAACAGTTTCCATAAACAAGTGATATACAAATCAGGTATCTTTAAGTACTAGTGAACACTCCTTGTTACATGTGCAATATCCTATAAATTATAGTCCTAAAAACTGCCATATAGTTGTATTTTTGTGATTTTTGTAGAGAGCTGATTGAGGACGGCCTTAGTCTTACTTGTGTTTCACAGTGGGGTCTCCCAGTGCTAACAAGCAACCATTCTCCTCAGAGGGTCAGAGGCACTGCAGGGAGCCTGTCCCCACTGCCCTCTCACTGAAATGCCAGCCTAAAAACACAGTCAAATGAAAACTCTCTTCAGGTGTTTGATGCTGTAGGACCATTTCCAGAGACACAGAGATCACAATGAAACATGCCCTCACCCCTAGCAGCTGTTTGAATAAAGCATCACTCATAGCTGATGTGGAAAATACCAAGCGTGGAACATTAACACATCCAAACACACATATGTTAGTGTAACTAAGTTGATTTTTTTTGGGTAATTGTACTTGTGTGAGCAGATCTTTAAACCTGAACATTTCTAGTCATCCATTTGCAACTCCACGCATTGAACTCCACGAGTAGAAGTCCCAAATGTCCCAATGCACGGACGTCTCACGAACATCTCAAATGAAAGCAGTACTTTAGTTTGCAATAAAATTTGTTTGACTCTGCAAAAATAAATGAAGAAATTATCCCTTATTATTTGCATTGAGGGCTGTAATGAAGGAAACTAACTGAGCAGTGTTTTTGTTGTTTCCCCTAAAGCCTTCCTTACAGCACAGTTTTGAACCTCCACTTATTTATGCCATATTCATTGACATGTACAGGTGTAAGTATTAAAACTAGATCAATTTTAAGTCAAATATACAAACATGTGTATTTTGTCAGAACATGGTGTATAGAGAACATAAGTGAAGGAGCACTATGTAACCTTTCTGTGAGGCTACGCTATACCTGCTTGTCACCATGGAGATGTTGCTCTGCCTGCAATGTTCAACAGTATAGTATAAACGTAACAGTATAGCATAAATCTAAAAATCTAAAGCTTGCTCTTCAGTTTAATTAGTTTAATTGCTGTTAGTGGTGATGTGAATACGTTTAAAGTGATACTGTGGATAATTCCAGGCAAAGCATCTTCATGGAGGCAAGCATTTATCTACATCAGAAAAAGTTAGATAGTGCATCTTTAATCGCTCTGAACTATTAGCAAGCAGTTGGTTTCTACGGTTGGTGTTTGGGATGTTTATTTTAAATTAGAGGTTGCTGAGTTTACCCTGAAATGACTTGGAGGGGATGGAGTATTTGTGTCGTCTTAGCTCTGATGCCCAGGTTTTAGTCTGTTCTGTCTCTTGTGAATAAATCAAAGTGGGCCCCTAACTGAGTCTCTTTTGCTCCACTGTCAGCAAAGTCATTAATCCATGGATGTGGCCCCAGGCATCCTGCTTCACTCAGTAGTTGTTACAAGAAAAATACGCTTGTTTTCCCTGTGCTTGCCTTCCTTCGCTCTGTACATCAGGCTTTATTTGTTTTAATGGGCTTCGGCTCCTGGTTCTGACCCCCCTGAGGACGACTTGGTGTCTAGGGCCTTTTTCAGTCGGATTTTGTGTGAAGCGGGCTGTAAATGACTCTGCTTTGCCTCTGCTCCAAATTGCTCTAAGGGTGCATTCACACATTCTTGTTGGTGCTTTCCCTTTCAAAGTGGTCTCTCTGTAAATACTGTAATGATTATTTATTAATTGGAGTTCATCTCCTCCAAAAGCTAAAAAAGCTTTGGCTTTAAAAGATAACAAATTTCTGCTGTTTACTTCCATTTTTTATTCAAAGGTTGGAAAACTGTATCTGTTGTTTTTCATATTATTATTGAACAACACATTCTGTTCTGGATGTTTTTTAAGTACAGAAAATACTAACCCATCCCTCAGTCAGGATCAAATAGTGTGATATTTGAAATTCCAATATGCAATGTTCAAAATAATAAAAAATAAACAAAACAAAAACAATCAGCAACTGCTCAGTGAGGCAGCAAAGGGTCTTTGATCTATGCACAACACAAATGGATAAAAGCATCAGCAATATATCTATGCCACATTTAGCCTTCTTTATGAATAACCACATTTAAATAAAGACTTACATTGTTAGCTACTCGCCTTAGCTTGAACTGTTAAAAGATCTGTAGTGTTTTCTTTACTGCTCATAGTTGTATTGAGCACTTGCTCTCTGGTGGTGCAATAGGTGACATGGTATATACAACATGTCCTTTTTTAACTCACTTAAGCATTTAATGGTTACACAGTTAAACACGCCTAGCAGTTTCTCTCATAAAAAATATACTACTATATTTATCCAATTTATTACTACTATATTTATCCCCCTGTACTATCTTGAAACCCTAGCATGGCATATTTTTAATGATTCTAGACTTTTAAACTAGTGTAGTAATAGTATATCAACTGAAATGCCTCACCATTGTGAAATTGTTAATCTCACCATTCTGTTTCTGCTGCCTTATATTTCTGTCCATTTCCCCCTCTTCAGTCCCACTCTGCTCCCATGGCCTGCAGCAGTGTTTTGAAACTCACCAACTCCAAAGCAGAGACTGAGGAGTTGGCTCACTGAGGACAAGAATAGTCCCCAGAGTCGTCCGAGAATCTTCTGTCTTTGATGAGGGAGTTACACAATGTCAGCACCAAAGATAATCTCACTTCTGAAATTTGCACCAAGTAGAAAGCGCGATGGGAAAATCTCATTTGTTGCATTTGGTTACGGCCCAGTAGCTTCCATTGCCGTGGTGACCAGTAACATGTGCACGATGTGAAATGAAATAATGAAGAGTGCAGGAGATAAAAGAAGATCAAATCTTTAAGGCTTTGTTCTTGAGCCAGAGTCTGTCCCCTCTTCTGCGAAAATGAGCGTGTGCATTAAAACTGAGCTGCCTGTTTAGAGCCTCAGACTGATGCTGGTATGAGGCATTGGGTTCAGTCTGAATTTAATGAATTTGTTTTCCTACTGCATAAAGGTTTGGCTAATCAGATATTGTACAAAAGGTGTTTTACTTGCAGTGCTGATGCTGAATGTATCATAATGTAGCAGGATGGGCAATATCCATAAAGAAATAATATCTCAGGCTTTTCTTGGAGCCTGATTACTATTTTGATCTTAGATAGATACAGCAGCAACATATCAACAAACAAAGAAACAGTCTGTCCTGTTGCATTCATCTGCTGTAGGTATGCTTTGTTTTCGATTTCCAGAAGGACAAGAGCCTGTTCCCAAAAGGTGCTCTCCTATCTGGTACTAGTGCTGTGTCATGGGTGCTCGGGGGTATCATGTTTTATGCCAACTTTGTAGTTTTATATTGACTAGAAGAGATAACTTAAGGCATCTGCTTCTCCAAAGTTCACACTTCACTGCAGTTGGTTAAATCCACTTATTACTCACTCTGAACATTACTGAGGCTGACCAATAGGAGGTGAGGGTGTCTTTGTATAAGCATAAAGCTATATTCAAGAGAAAATAAGTGAATGACAGTATGGCAGTTTGACAAAAATTGCACATTTTCACTGGGATGAGATCACAGTTTGATTGTTATCATCATATTGCCCTGCCCTATCATAATATGTGCACTAGTATACTAAGTATAATTACAGATGAAGATTGGAGCTTGTCAAGATCTATTTCGAAAAGATACTAAAAATCAGTAATAGCTTACCTGGCTGTTACTTGTGAAGGAAGCGTTAGGTTGTTACATAGATATATTATTATCTCTGATAGTACCAGGAACCTAGAGCTTAAGAACCAAATTTGCACAAATTGTTGCCATTGTCATCAAACTGAACAGCAGTTGGTGTTCCTAAATGTATTTTTCCATTTGAGCTTGCAAAGTAAATTTCCCTGTGTAAGATTTATCTCAGCTCTGAGTGTGATGTAAAGCGATTCCGCAGGCTAACAGCTAGGGGTACTGTTGCTCCAAGACAACTCCATTACTCTGTTTTGCCTAAGCCTCTTTTGACGGCTCCTGTTTATCACGGCCACATAAAGCCTTGGTCTTTCTCAGCCTTGGTCTTTCTCAAGCGTGTTGGTCTTTCTCCTTCACAGGCTGCTCTGATTCAAATAAACTTTATGCATTGGGAATGTGAAGGCTGCACTTACTCTGCCTTCAAAACACAATTGATCAAAGTCATTACTTTTCAATTTTTAATTTCAGGCTTACCTCCTAGTGCCGTATCCACGTCAAATAATGAGCCAAAGTGCACTCCAACTTGGACTAAAATGGAAACAAAAACGTGGTTGGGCATTTCAGGTCACTTGATGGCTGAGATGTAGCCACGTGCGAGTGGTAAATATTTAATATGTCTGCCTGGCTTTACTGTCCCCACAGGGAGCAGCTGCACTGTAACTATGCAAAATGCTTCTTAGTCCCGAGAAGCACATTAACAGAGCACTTATGGCTGGGGAGATTTACAGACTTGTCACCTGAAGCAGGAGGGGGACGGACACAGGTGTAAATATTTAGAGTGAAGTTTCGCGGAGCATTGTTCATTGTAGGAAAGTCTAAAAAAGCAAACAAAAGATTAAGATTTAAAGCAAACTATACAAGTATCCAACCAGCAGTCAGGAGGCTGCTGGTGCCTGTATTTGTGCTTGTAATGGACATGAGGGTCTTGCTGATGGAAAATTAGAAGTTAATGACAAAGAAAAAGTAGGTACAGGGTATACACTGTGACCCTTAAAGGTGTATATTGTAACTTTTCTGGTCCGTCACTTACTTGTTTCTATGAATATGTCACTGCTCTGCCTGGAATGTTCCACAGTATGACATTAAAGAGCTCTACATTACATTTATTAAATTACAGTTGGTTTCAAAGCTCAAAAATGATTAAAAACAGACATTCTGATTGTGAGCGGGGTTGCCTCTCCACAGATCTGACCTGTAACTTGGTCTGGTTTGGTCTCCATAACGATAGAAAGGTTTAATACCATACTGTGAAACATTCCAGACAAAGCAATAACATCTCTATGGAGAAAAGCAATTGATAGACACTGCTCCTTTAAAGCCTGTTGTCTGTTATAAACACTGTCACTTTTAATTTGAAAATATGCAATTTGATTTAAAGTCCAGCTCCCATAACTTTAGTTTTCACCTTGACATTGTTTGGGTGGACAGAACTACTTTTTAGATTAAAAATGTATCAATGTCCGTATGACCTCAGCTTGGTGCTTTGTGGTTGACGTTGTTCTTGTCTTTTGATACAGCATCTCTCTTGTGTTTGGTGAACTCTATCTCTCAGTTCACTCTCCCAGCGCTCCTCCACTTCCTCCTCAGATCATCAGCACTGTGAAAGACAAGGCTGACCTGCTTTAGAAGAGCACTTATCCAGACCCGCACAGCTCTCAATGGAAACACCCCAGACATGCACTAATTACACTGTGCTGGCCTTTTGCCATTTCACCTGCCACACGCACACAACACTATGTCTTCCTCCATAGTCTCGGGTGCCATAAGTGACACAAGGGAAGAAGCTACAGCGAAAAGTGCTTTTTAAATGGCGTTTCAGCAGTGGTAATAACAGGTTTGTCAGTACAAGTCTGACTCTGGAGGAATATTCTGAGAAAGACGTGACATTTGGGTCAGTATCATCAGAGGAATGGGGCGGTCTGACTGGGGATGGGCCACCATTTGAGGCCACTTTGAAATGAATAGGAAAAGAACCAAAATATTTATCAAAACAGCAAAAATGACATTGATTTTGTTATACAGACTTTTCTGTAAGGTTTATCAACGGATCACAAATCAACAATAATTCGCCTGCCTAGTTTCTATAGCAAGTTTCTTAGAATGTTTTTGAGGCTCTTTGTGGTCAGTGTTTGCATCTATGTTGGCTTAGAAGGTATACATCAGGGGTGTCAAACTCATTTTGGTCCGGGGGCCGTATGCAACCTACTTTGATCCCAAAAGGGCCGGATGAGAAAACTCAGTTCTCTCTTCAAGTTATTGTATTTTTCTCCGTGTCTCGTAGTGGTGTTTAAGATTATATTCCTCGAGCAACGCCACTTGTTCCAAACACACTGAGCACAGATTTCCCATTCACCTCTGTCAACAAATAAGAATTAGACTATTTTTCTTGGGAAATCCTGAACTCAGCATCTGCTTTTCTCATTTTTTTTACATTTTGCTGATGAGGGTCACGGTCGACAGTCAAAACGATCGTCCTTTAAGAGTGTTTGGAAAGAGGAAAGTCTTCATTTGTGCTGCTCTGGTGGGAGTCGCAACGTACAGAAACGCCGGAGACGCTGCTATGCTAAACGGTGCAGAAAATTAACAGAAAAATCTGAAAATTTTAAGTATTTTAATAGAAAAATCAGCCGAGGGCCAGATTAAAGGTCTTGGAGGGCCGGATCTGGCCCCCGGGCCGCATGTTTGACATATGTGGTATACATGAATGTCAAAGCTTTTCCACCAACCTGCCATGGGACTGCAGATGAAAATTTGCCTTTACGGCTAAATCTGGCATATTTACATGTTCGTGTGTTCATGTCAATGAATATGCATTGTCCCATTTTAAATAAATGAATAAAAAAAATGTGCACAATGGTGGACTCTGAGACATAAAGCAGTATTAATATTGCAACTTGATACATTTTGATGCTTTTGAAAAGTTCTCTGTTGAACAAAAGCAGTTCAAGTTTGTATTAAACATTCTAAAGAATATACATGTCAGATTTGTATAAAAAATATCTCAAAGCAAAGTACATACTTGTATTTGTAGTATGTATGATAAAGACTACTTCGTTCTAAATTAGCTTCACAGCATAACCCTTTTGACTGTGTTTTCATGTTGCATATTTGCCCTGAGGTTATGACCCAAATATATCACATTACAGTATTTTTCTTTTTAAGTTCTGCTTTAAGTTCCATCTTGCGTCTACATTTTTGCAGCTTCAAAGCCATGGAAAAGACTGTGATTTAATCATGTCTAATCATCAGTGATATACTTGGGTTTTTTAATCAAGAGATCTGCCGCCAGTCCTCTGTAAAAGCATGAGGATTTTCACTTTTTAGGAAGAAATTGGACATATTTGTGTTCAATGGCAATAATTAAAACTGTTCAGGAAATGTATACTGAAAACCATTTGACACCAGACAAAATAAAAATGAATAAAAAGTCAAGATGGATCAATATAAGTTTCTTGATGCCCTTCCTTGTCATATGGCCCAGCCCTTTTTACATATCAGGTGTCAGTATAGGACCACTGGGATCAACCTTTCTAGCTCACCTCTTTGTCCCCTAAGCTGTTTATTTGATTTATAGCCCACGCCTGGCCCAAGTCAATCAGATCTAATAGTATTACAAAAGGCTGAGGGGGAGAGTCAGAGGAGTGCCTCAAAGCATTTTGGTGAATCGTATGGTGGCCAGCCCCATATGCACTTGAACCTGACGCGACAGAGACAGATTAGACCCTTCAACATAGCAGAAAACCTACAGAATGGGATTAGAGAAGAGGCGGCCAGAGGATGAGTGGCGCAGCTCCACATTGTCCACTGTCAAGTGGGATTAATATTATTCAAGGAGTCTCTATTTTCTCATCCAGAAGAATACTCAGATTTTATGATGACTGGGTCTGGAAGGTAGTAGGGATGGGACAAGATTGTGTGCACATGAGGAAAATTCAAAAAACAGCCTTCAAAATCATCTTAAAACACACCTTTTCCTCTCAGCCCAGCCCCCACACACGACTGCTTCTCACTACTTCCTTTGTCCTGTCCTTATTTTATTGTTACATTATTGTGATGTGTCTTTGTGTTACAGAGAAAAGCGCTATATAAAACCAATCTATTATTATTATTATAAAATGATCCAATTTTTTTGTGTTTACATTTACCTTAAATTAAAAAAAAAAATCTTTTAGAAGCAGTGCTACAATGACATATCAAATAAAACATCAATTGTAAGGTAAAAATTGTTAACTGAACTGCATAATGTATTTATTATAAATTGTGCCAAAATCTTGCCTTTTTGCTCTCATGGACCCAATCTCGTGTCTTGTAGAAATTGTGTCTCGTCCCATCTTTAGTAGTTTTTGTGCATAAAATTTAATATGAAAAAGTACATGTAGCAACTCTTTTTATCTTAATGTGTTTTTCTTTTTCATATGCCATTTGGTGTACAACTACTTTCCCTGCACATGTATCAAAACCTGTCTCACTGTCAACACACACTTGAGCATGTCCTCTTGTGTTAAGTGTTTACATCCATAACCTGACTCTTGAGCACTCTTTTTGCTCCACACTATCTATTCTAAAGTGCAGGAACTTGCATTTGCGTTTTACATAACTCATTTGTAATAATAAGATCTTTTGTATCTTCATCTTTCAGACACGGAGCCTTTAGAAAAAAAACAACGGCATGTTTTTTTGTTACCCTGACAACAGAAAGTCCTGATGCCCCTTTCTCTTAATCCAGCCGCGATGGAGAGTACAGGCGCAATAGTAGAGGGAGGGCTAGGCACAAGTACACTCACTCACACACATTAAGTACCCTCACATACTCCTGATGAGGGCTGAGACAACCAAAACGGAGAGATTGAGGTGTGGATAGACAGAGCAAAGAGAAAGTGAGAGCGTGGTCTGAACTACTGCATTGCTATCCGGCTCCGCTACGGGGACACTCATCCTAACATGTCTCAGAGGAAAAGGAGTTTCACCTTTGGAGCATACGGAGGGTAAGATAATGGCGGGATTATCTTAGCGTATTAGAAGAAGCAGTAATGAGGTGGCTGTTAACTGGATCTGTTGCTAGTTCTTAGGGGGGTAGAGAGTAGAAAGTGGATATTAGGGGTCCAGGGAGTTGAAATGCACCTGTCCAACAAGTGAGGAGCACACAGGGAGCCAGCCAAGGTCACTGTGATGCTGCTGGTGCATTAAGTGATATTAGAGAACAGCTGCTCACATGGCTTAATAATGTGGAGGCAGATCCACTACAGGGAGATGGACCGGAGGGCTACAGGCGGCTGATTGCTGCGTTCAAGGACATGTGTTAAACTGGGTTTTCACTAAAGATGTGCAGATTGAACAATTGTCAGGCTTTGGTATAAGGATGAGATTCTTATTGTGTTTGATTTATCCGATCTGAAGTTGTTGGTCTCTTGAAAAAACTACAAAAAAATTAATTCAGTGATGCTGGTAAATCTACCGGTAATTATCCATTTCCTGACCCTTGAGTTTGTCTCCCTTTGTGTTCTGTACCTGCTCATGAGTTAGGTATCTGGGCATGTGTTGCTGGACAAGTCCCCAAACTCATGTGGCTGAGTGGTTTAAACCAATAAGCAACTTGAAGTGTAGAGTCAGACTAAATGTAAAGTGTTAAAAAAGAAAAAGGGAAAAAAAACAGCTTGATTAATTTTTTTCTAAAGTAGTTTTTTGTTGTCTTGACATATTTTAGCAGAGAAATGTGCAACTATTGCATTTCAACCAGAGCCCAGTGAGTCTAAACATTGTAATTTTTCAATCCCCTTGACAACCCCTATGCAGTTTGTTTATGGTAACAACAACAAAGCTCAAGTTTCTAAAAAACAGGAAGCATTTTATACACTACTTTGTGGAATTAGGAAAGATAGATCTGATTAAACACTATTATAACACTATTATAAACATATGTTATTGTTTGCCTATAATGTTCCACAGTAGAGCAATAAACATATGTACTAGTATATCCTTAGTGACAACCTGACCAAGTTATACATCGTAAATGCACAGTAAGGATGCATATTTTTGTATATTTTTCAAAGTAATTACATTTTAGCACCAAAAGCATCTGTGTAGAGATGTTGCATGTTGGTGGACCCTCCACCAGAAAGGTTACATAATGAACCTTTAAATGTGGCACATGAGAAAAAACAATCTCAGAGTGGATAGCCAAGTAAAACAAACAAAAGCAACCATAACAACAATTACGTTACACAATTTAGTATGTGTGCTGCACAGAATAAGAAAAACCTGAAAATCAATCAAGCATAATGATTAGCTGTGAAACACTTTAATGCAATTTTTGAACACATAAAATTGTATTGTATTCTAAAATGTGTGCTCAAACAAAAACAGTTTTAACACATTTATTATCCTCAAAATAGACTTGATGCTTGATAACAGCCTTCTGATCAAAGTGAATCTTGGAGTAACTGATGTTAAAGTTGAGACAAGTGTACTGCATAAGATTCTTCTGGTAAATAAATACAAAATATAATTTTTTCTGGACCAAGCACTCTCAGTTGGCATTTCAGAGCTGGAATCAGTTAAATGCTTGAGAGCAGAGTCAAATACAGCCCCTAAATACCAAGCAGCCGGACTCTGAAACCAGCCAACAGTTCTCATCAATAAGCTGCTCCAGTCTGAAAGTGCAACAGGATCCAGGAAATAGTCCGGAGCTGAAAATTGAAAATAATGGATGCAGCAGTGTCCCAGTGTGTGTTGGTGTTACTATTTACTTAGAAGTATTGATACTTTGCAATAACACGCTGGGGGTGTATTTCTATTTCTATGAGGAAATGCTTATCAGTTACTATGGTGACACAATGAAGAGTAAAACGAAATACAAAATACAAAACACATTTTTAGGAGCCTGTGATCAATACATAGTCCTGTTTAGATGTTTGATTTTCAACAAAAGGTGTGAGTAATGCCAGCTAACTTGTGACTTGTGACTGTAATTCAGCACAAATCAGCCCACCCATTGTATTTCCATCAAAGTCAGTTCTTCAGGTCAGATTGTGTTAAAACAAAGCTCAGATTAAAGTCTTAACTTGAGTCACAGAGCTTCAGACAGAGCAGCGCCTACAGTTAGCTTCACATCTCAATTGTTCTGTTGCAATAATAGAAAAAATGTCATACTTGATTTCAATGCTTTCAAGACCAACAGATCAACAATAGATTAGTAATTTTCAACACAAAAAATACTACCGTATTTTTCGGATTATAAATTGCACCAACCAACAACTGTGTAATGAAGAAGAAAAAAACAGATATAAGTCTCACCGGGGGAAATGTATTTTATAAAATCAGAGACCAAGAACCAACATTTCATCTTGAAAGGTGAGATATAGAAATACCAACAGAGAACAACAGGCTGAATGTGTGCCTGGTTTGTTCAGGTAACATATGAACAGTTATTCAGAAAACTAGAGCATAAACAACATAACAAAATAAAATTACCGAACTCTCCATCTCATTCCAAATCACTAAATCCACTGAATTCTTCATTCTCTGTGTCACTTTTGAGCAACTCCGCCATCTCCAGCTAAATCCAGCTTTTAGTCCATGATTAGCTTTTGTTTTCTTCATTGTAGTTCGAGTTTCGTCCACTTTTCTCCAGTCAAAAACAAGTTTCTCATTCATTCCAAACTTTCTTTCAGATACCCGATTTGTCTTCTCTATCATCGCTCTTCACACGTTTCCGGTTCTCCACTCAATTTATACTGTAAGTAATAATGTGTTTGCGCACATTGGTTTAACTTTTACAGAAATGAAACTTAAAGCAGCATGGCTAATTTGCATATAGAGAAAAAGCAGCTCAAGCGCTGATGCAGTGAACTTCTGTCACACTAAAGCACAAGATTCAGTGGATTATTCACTGGCCTGGCCAAAAAAAAGTTGCCATCTGGATTTAACTAAGAAAATAGGTACGAGGTTGCTGCAGTTGGTGCAGAAGTGACAGTGGTGCAGGAGGAATAGCATGATAGGCTAGCGGATGTTGGTACACAAGCCTTGAGTGCCCTCTTGTGACTGTTAGTGTGAAAATAACCAACATGTGAAATTATATCTTGCTGGTCCAAACGCATTGGTGTCCTTCGATGCAATAAAGGACTTATATTATGTCGGTGCCTCGGGTTTGTACCTTGCCCATGTTTACATTTTTGCTTAGAAGTGAACTGAAATATTTCTTATATAAGTCGCACCTGAGTATAAGTTGCACCACCCAAAACCATGTGCCAGTGCGACTTATAGTCCGAAAAATACGGTAACTACTAACTAAGACAGGAGATTTTGTCATATTTATGTTTTTCCGAATCAAACCGAATGAATATCTACAGTTGATATTATAGTTTTTGTTTGTTTATTAGGATCCCCATTGACCACGTCCTTGACAGTGGCTCCTATTCCTGGGTTCTTCATCTCTTTATGTCTTGATTAGCAGAAATTAACTTTTTTGACAACCTTATAGTCTACAGTGATTGGAAACAAACCTACCTAGAACCTAGGTTAATACAAATGAATGTAATGGAGGCTTTATTGACTTTTGATTCATAGCCATATATAATAGTATCCATGGTGTATTAGCCAAATGGAGAAGTGTGTATTTGCTCTGTGTGATGTGTAAGGGTTGAAACTGGTGTTAATTGAATGCCTCCCATCTCTGGCACCTCTCTAGCCTCGTTAGCTCTGTCTGTGAAACTGTATTGATTTCACACTTTTGTCTAAGAGCTCACACTGCTTCTGAGAGTGTACAGTACTTCCTTTTATTTCATTTTTTTATTGAGAGTCCCCGAAGCCATAACTTAGAACTCTGACAGTTTTGGAGAATGGCTACTACAAAAGGACAGTATTTGGTGTGATAGTTTGCTTTGAGGCTAATATTAGAGCTGTTTATTTGTGAGTAAACAGAAGAGGAGACATAGAGGTGGGCGCTGTCTGCACTGTAATTGATTAGAGGCAGAGGTTTTAACAGCTATTTTTACATGTTCCTGTATGGGACAAACTCTTCTTACTGTTGATTTTGTTAGGTGCAACACAGCCTAATAAAAAGTAACATCATAACCCTGGTAGACAGTTGGCTCAAGTTATATTCCATTTGTTGTTGTGCATTAGTATTTAAATAACAAATCTTTTCCCATTTATAGCAGAATTTGTTTGAAAATCTCACTGTAGCACTAATATGAGGAGACTGTTAGATCGTCAAAGTAGGTTATAAAACCCAGAAACAAAGACAATGATCCAAATCTACCAACCTCTCCACAGTTGTTGCTTACTCATTCACCTGTAGATCGAGACAGAAATGTTGTAGCTACAGAATTAATCACACCTTATAGTCTTAAAAGTAAATGTTTAATCAATGGGAGTTATTGATTCTTTACTCTGAGGTTAAATGAAAAAAACATACTATCCATAGATATAGTTTATTCATACATGAGTTGCAGCATTGTTTATCACATTTACCCTATAGTATTATAAAAAATATGCTGAGTCGCAATGTATACAAATAATGAGGCCCTCTAGGAATTAAGATTTAGAGATACATTAATTGGACAAAATGGCACGCTGTTTACTACACCATACATCCTGAAAGTAACTCCCAGAGAATAATTAACATGCATTCAATATTACATAAAGCATGAGCAATTTCAGCTGGCACAACACTTTTAGCCCATGCATTGTACATATGCAGAACCAGCTAGAATTGAATGCTCCTTTTATCCTGTGAGACTACATTTGCATTCATTGCCCCACATATTTAATATAATTTATTATGCTTGGCTCTTTTAATCTCTGCACAGTGGGTGACTTGTGTTCTTTGAAAGCAATCATTCCCTGGTGAGGAATTATCATGTTTGTTTTGAGAAAAGAAGCCTATTTTATTCACATTTTGCCCCATAAAAGCCAGGACTTGCTTTGTGTGGAACTGTTAACATAATTTATCCTAAGAAAGCAGTCTCTCATGGGAAATGTATGCTTTCTGAATAACAAAGAAACAACAAGTGCTAATGGAAGAAGTCCATGTTTAGATTGTCATTTACAGCTCTTATATTTTTTGCTTTGGTTTCTGTCCTTGAATAACATTTTGCCTTGCAGATCATTTCCCCTTACGGTTTAAAACAAATTACCTTGGGCCGTTTGTAATAATTCAATTCCTCTGTAACACTTGTGGAAATAAATAATGTGTTTTGTAAGACAAGCCAAAATGCCTTTTGTTACCTCCAAGTAGTGCTAAAAGGTCAAAAACTACTTCAGTAATTAGTCAGTTAAGGGGGCATTTTTTTGGTCCTAGTTTTAGCCCCGTTTGAGTAATGCTTTGTTTGGTCGTGTAGTTTGGGTTTAGTCTCGGTTAAGTCTTGGTTTAGTCTTGGTTTAGTCTGGCTTAGTCCTGATTTAGTCCTAGTTTAGTCCTGAGTCTGGTGATTGTGTGAATGTACCCTTTGTTCTTTTTGTGTCCATACTGAGTTATTTACAGTCTAGAATTTCATCTTTTCAAATGAAGGTGAAAGTGCTGAATGAGAGATGAACAAGAAATAGATTTATAAGAAAAATATTTATTGGAAATTTCCATATAAGTGCTTTCAGCTAACAAGAATCAAGCGTGTGTTTGATTAACGCCACCCCTCTTTTGAAGTCACAAAGAAGGCATTGAACTGTGTGCTAGTTGTGTTTCATGTGGATATGCCCAGTTATTACAGAGATACTGGCCATAAACAAGAGCAAAATATGAATGAATAAAACCTAATTGCTTGATGGAAATTTACCTTGCACACTAGAGTGCATAAAATCACTACACAAAGGTAAGAGAAGACAGAAAAAGACACAAATTGGAGATATTTAAATAAAAGCATATAAGCAATAAGAGCAGCTGAATACTGTGTGGGACAAAGAATATAATGCTTGTTCTTAGTTTTCATTCAAGACATCACATATTTCTTCAGATGATATGATAATTTAAAGCTAACTTTTGGTTCTGAAAGTTAACACTACTTCCTGATTGCTTAAATCCACCTGTCACTTACTCAGGGCATGACAGGAACTGGCTGATCGTTGAGCAAAATTTAACTGCCTCTTGACACTTAATATTCTGCTCAGTTGTAAACTATGTGCAGTTTGGAATGTTGTTATCTAAGTCGATAAATATTGCTATATCTGTCACTAATTTACACTAATAAAATGTACCACTAATAAAAAGAGGAGCTTGGTGTAGAACCGCTGCTCCTCCACGTCGAGAGGGGCCAGCTGAGTGGCTCAGGCTTCTGTCCCTGATGCCTCCTGGATGCCACCCTGGAGAGATGTTGGGCACGTCTCACCGGGAGGAAGCCCTGGGGAAGACCCAGAACACACTGAAGGGACTATGTCTCTGGGCTGGCCTGGGAACGCCTCAGGATCCCTCTGGAAGACCTGGTGCAAGTGCGCGTGGAAAGGGTAATCTGGAACTACCTACTCAAACTCTGCCTCTGTGACTAGGATGCAGATGATTTGTCACAGCAATCCCTCAAGGAAAGAAATACCATCAAAACAAACACCAATAACTTATAACTTGGCCTATGATGTTTGACCTGCACACAGTGGTTGTGCATAAAACCCCCCACACACACTTTCAGCATCAAAGAGGTCAAAGGTTATGTTGATGAAGTGGATATTTTTGTTGGTTCAGTGTGACACAGAAAAGTCACCTCTTAGTCTGAAACTGGCAAGGAGTGGAGCAGCTCAGTGGAGTGAGAAGGCACCATTTTGTTTCAGGATTCAGCAGACTGACTGTGCACCTGTCACAACATCAGGCTCTCACTATTTTCATTTGATATTTCAGAACACTTTATAATTCAATTTATAACACTGGTTTAGAAATTGTACTTTTTTTTTTTTTTTTGGAATTACAAAAGATTTCTATTTGGAGTGAGTTATCTGGAGAATAGCTGTTTCATGTAAACTTTCATCCTGAGAGTGCATTGTGGGTCACATACATGGTCAGATCATAGAGCATAAAAACTACAGACCTACTCTACAGAAAGAAATTCAAATAGTCATTTGTATAAAACATCACCAGACAGTTATAGTCTTGTATTAAATATGCAGTTCTACAAAATAGCATTATAATAGGAGGAAAAAGATAAGCTTCTGTAATAACTTTGGCTTTGGAGGCAAAAAGTTTATCTTGACAGTAATTGACATTGATGCATATATTAACTTGAAAGTCTGAGTTATTTTGTATTTTTCTTTTTTTTTTTTTTACAATCTGTTGTGAGTTTCTTTGAGTGACATACTGGTTAATCTTCATGAAACAATTCACATACCCTATTTGTAATGCCAGATGCTCCCCCTGTCAAAATTTGGATTCAATGTATTTAAGATACAAATTATAAACTGCACAATCCCCAAAACAAACAGATTAAAAAGATTACGCATTACGCATAGATGAATTATTGCTAAGTCTGTTTCTCCCAAAGGCTTTTATTATCACCAAAACCTTACATTTTGGTTCTCATTTGGTTAAGATTATTAAGAAAAGGGTATGATTAGAATAGCTGCTTCAGTGCTAACATTAGCTGAGCAGCTGTGATGTGCACAGATTATGCAGATTGGACTGTCAGTGTAAAATAGCCACTGAAAAAAGGTTTAAACCAAATTGTGTGTGTGTTGCAACTTTTACTCAGCATGTCTGGTGCCAGCTAAGAAAATGTAATAATATGTAATAGAGTTGCTCTGTCTTGTAGAATTCAATCTCATCCGAGTTGCTCCGCTCAAGTCCATATGCTAAATGCTTTCAGCCAATTTGCCATAGATTTTCATTCAAACTGTTCATAGATTCTTTTTTTTAAGATTTAATCTTCTGCAAATGTGCTTCCCAACTGAACACATGGAGGCCATGTACCATAATAATAGCTCTTCTTGGATTTTATGCCTATTATGTGATTGCCAGTTGAAATGTTAGACACTTTACTGCACTCACGTCATCAACAGTTTGTTCAACCTTAAGTAACTGAATACATGTCCCAAAATACCTTACTAAATACCAAAATACCTTACTAATAATAAAATACAGAATACCTTTTATTGTATTGTGGTATTAAGAATCAGTCAAATCAAAGAACTACATTTTGGTATTTAACGTCAAGCTTCAAACAGCACAGTAGTGAGAAATATAGAAATATTACTCTTTCATGTGTAATTTTTCCTGATCTAATAATAAATAAGAAGTTTCTACACTATTATAATAATCCAACTCAATATAAAAGTATTCTGTACAGTAATTTGACTGGACCATGTAAGAGTACTAAATACTAACTAAATGCGTGTATTTTTCCCAACACTGCTAACCTGACGGAGCTGTGTTTGTTGTTATCCTTGTTTCTCCCCAGGTCTTTAGTCCAAACCACATCTCAGCAGCACGATACTCTTCAACCATAGCGCTATCTGCCAAGCTAGTGTTTCCATTCACAACAAAAGCACCATGAGTTGACCCTCCAGCTACATGTGCAGTGTCAGTATTTACAAGTCAAACACATTGTTCAAAGGTTGACATGTGCTTGATGAGTCCACAGAGTTATATATTTTATAGCTTTTATGTTTCAGTTCCTCACGTCATACATACTCTCTCACAGCATGGGGACAACAAAGCCCTGAGCTGCACACAGGACCCAGTCAGGTACACATGTCTAAGCCTGCTCTGATATTTTGACTGTCAGGACTGAACAAGGTAACTTTACAACGTCTCACACAATATCATGCTTATTATACTTTTATTTAGGAATATTGCAGTTGTGTCCTTAGGCAATGCACTTCAACTGTTTGTATGTGAACATGTGTGTCTGTCTGCCCACATGGCTGCCATAAGAGACATTCATTCCTTACAGGCGCTACGTAATGACTTTTTTACAAGAACTGTTTTTGGGGTTAGATGATGAGTTCCCATTAGATTTCACATTGAAAAGCTACAAGCACCACTCGTGCGGTTAGACACAATGTAGAAAATAGCTCGTGTTCATTAGGCCAGACAGTTTTTAAAGATGGTAAATGTATTTTCAAGGTGCTTTAAGCGAATTACCATTGTTATCTGCTCCATAAGTGACCTGAAGTATGGGTCCATTATATCAGCAGAAGATCCGACAGCTATTTGTGACCATTTTTTTCTACTATATCTTTAAACTTTGGGGTTGAATTGTAATAATCCCTTTGGAAAAACACCACTTTTAAAATTTGTGACTGGACTGGAACTAAACCCAGAACTAGACCATGACCACTTCACACTTTACGGCTAAACCAGAATGTTACATACTAATTTGTATGTTATGCAGTTTGTCTGTACTAGGATAATACTGACCTAATGCTGAGACAATAAGACATAATACCAACAAATTGATGGATTATAGTCTTGCTTCTCTCTGTTTGGGCAATTGTTTTTTTATTGAATTGTAGGCCTTTCCATGAATATTTTAGGGTAATTCTGGTCAATCCCATGCCATTTGCCTTTCAGCGTAACCTCATTCAACATGATGTGTGTGCCAGAGTGGACTATTTCATTTATCTCTGTATGTTTTTCATCAGGCCAGGAAGAGAAATAATCAATATGGAGTGTTCTGTGGGTGTCAGCAGATGATCGTAATAACCTTGAGATTAATGGAGGCTGTACACTGTCATTTATATGCACAGAGCCAGGGCAGGCGCACATGTTGAGCTGGAACAAGAAAGGAAGATGGAGACATAATTCTTTGGTGACCCGTAAGTGACCGCACACGGAGCTCAAATTGAGTTGAATTGACATTTTCCAACTTTAAACAAGACTTCAGATGTCTGGGAACGGGACTGTCTGAAAAAAAAAAAAAAAACACTGCTTTCATGGTAAATCCATTCTGCTGTTTTGTCTCAAGTGTGCATCCATTAGTAAGAGTGGTCACAATTTGATCCACTCAGCCTTGGGGAAGAGCAATAAGTGGTGATTCTTTAAGAAATAAATTCTCCCTAATTCTCCCTCGTTTGGTCTGTGGACGTCTTTGTGTAAGTTTTGAATTCAAACTGTTGTCGGGCCCGGGCATAGAAAATGGATGGATAGCTCAATTTTATTTATTCATCTTATAAGCCATGCAGTGCGGTTGCCAGTCTGACTACAGACAGTGTGGACTATACTATTGATTCACATTTAAAAGGGCTACTTTAAACTCTATTAGGACTGTCAAAAAAGCAATACTGAGGTACTAAATGATCCGATGACTTGTATCTAAACTCATTTTTTTCTGGGGCAAGTACTGATACTGATAAAGATTTTTCCTGAATATATTTTTAGAACAGTCTTGACTTTTCTATATTCCTGTATTTTTTATGTTGAAAGTTGCATTATGTCTATTTAATACACAATTATTATGATAAATATAGATGGTAAGAGATAGGGGTGTGTTTTTTATTGTAGTTTCGAGTATCAAGCTTTTTCCTTAGTACTGAATAGAGATGCATTGATACAATACTGGTATTGGATATTGGTGCCAATACTGAAAATTTTGATGGTTCAGATGATATCGGTTCAGATGATATCCACCCCAAAACACCTTGTAATATATAAGTTGTTCTGTACTTACTTTAAATGATAAATAACTGTTACAAAACACTTTTGGATATTTTTACCAGACACCATTTGAGTTTTGAGGAAATTATATTTTCAGTCTCTGCTCGAATATTGGTTGATATTGAGCATTGGGAGATACGTAAAGCCAAAGTGTCAACATCGCCATTATTTTTTTAAGGCATCAACTTTTGCACTCAAAAGAAATAGTGTATATCCTGTACATCCTCTACACTATTTATTTTTCTTTTCAATACTTGAAGCCATAGCCCTGATCCTTATGGATGCTCTGTCTGTGTACCTGATTGACCAGTGAGGCTTTTGTTCCATCAGCCTCATTCTCCATTTGCTGAGCTTGAATTGCACTCTTGTCCATCTCTGTGGGCCTTGAAGCTTTTCCGAGTGCAGGTGTCTGGCAGCAGAGGGCTGGATAAATGAGGCAGGGCCAGAAGAGGGAGGAGGTTCTTTGGGATTCTTGGCATAATTACACTTTAGTCTATTCAACCCAAGAAACGATGCAACACACAAGGAAACGCAGTGTGATTTTATTGGCTGTGTTTGTAAGTTAAATCTTTAATTTGATCATAAACCTGTAATAAAAACCTGTGGAGAGTTTGGATGCGGATAGAATGAGTTTAATAGGATCTCCTTTGTTCACGTCCAGATAGAAACTTTTTAATTGTGTATACATTTGTTTCAATTATAGTGGTATCTATTCTTATTAGACCTGTCACAATATCAAATTTTGAACTATATTGTGTGTGTCTTGTGTGTTGTGTGTGTCTTGTGTGTTGTGTGCATCAGATTATTGTGCACAATGTGACCAACATGAGCCCCAAGACACATTTTCTTTCTGGACAATAAAGATGAACCTGAACCTAAATATGGATGTGTGGATACTCTGCAGCTCATATCATAAACATACTCAAGTTAGGAGGTGCACTGTGTAACTTTTCTGGTGGAGGGTCTGCCATCTGCTTGTCTCCATGGTGATCTTATTGCTTTACCTTGGATGTTCCACAGTATGGCATTAAACTAATATATCTTGTATTTATTCAATAAGAGGTGTTTTTATTTCTCAAAACTACCACAAAAATGTTATGTCTCTGAGCTGGTCGACTTCTCCACAGATCTGATCTGTAACTTGGCCTGGTGATGTGGCCTGCTTGTCTCCATGGAGATAGTAAATTAAATGCCATACTGTAGAGCATTGAGGAAAAAAACAACCTGAGGTCAAGCAGGTGGCGGACCCTCTACCAGAAAAGTTACAGTTTTACTAATATGTGCATTGTGTCAGCATGGAAATTCACCATTAGACATGCATGTAGAACACCCCCAACATGATGTCACTGCAAAATATCAATATATGAAGTAAAGAATGTCAAATGAAGGTGTATCAATGGATTAGTGTGGTCAATAATAGCTAATTGCTAGCTAGTTCTAAGAATGTCGATAAAGGGGGTAGGCTAATATATCATGGATTTCTACATAATTTAATTGATGTGAAATACAGACTTCTTATTTCTTCTTCCAGATATTAATGGACAATGACAGCTAGTTTAAATGGATCCAATAGCCTCTACTTTTCATTGCCTGAGTGAGTCTGCTCTCTGCACATAATAATTATTTTGTCAGGTGGTGGCCAACATCATAAATTTATTTCTTTTCTCTAACTGAGAAAGTGTTCTAACTAACTTTACTATGACACTGTGAAAGCTGGAATTTTTCTTCTGTCCAATGGGTGTGTTTTTATGTGACAGTTGTCGGAATTATTTGGAGAACAAAATCATGAGTCACTTTGCAATTTTATGCCCTGTCCCTTCATTTTGTGGTTACAATGACATTTATTATTTCTCTCTCTGTTTCAGTGTGGACAAGAGCTTCTCTAGGACCAGAGTCTTATGGTAAGTCTGGCCTTCATCCTCACACTTTATTGAACAATCATAATGTTGGGGTACCTGACTTTCAAACTACAGAAGAGAAAATCTTTGTAACTCTTTCCTTGTTCCCATCATTAAAGGGCCCATATTAAGCTCTTTTCTGATTTATGTTATAATGTTGTCTCTTCATCACAAACAAACCAGGAGTTGTGTTTTGTTTAAAGGCTGAGTTCTTCTCTCAAGCGGAAAATACTCCAATGTGATGTGATACTCCTTGTGATGTCATGTGATAATAGGAAGTGCTCCATTAAACTCTATACACCTTTTATTACTATTATCATTTAGATACTTTCAGCCCTGGAATTGCCAATCTCTACTAAATTAAAGGTAAAGGGAGCTGTTATCTTGAAATCTACCACTTCATTACATCACAAGGTGGAACAGAGCATTTTGAGCTTTGCACATGTAATAATAAAGGATTACTCAAACATGTGTAAGAAAAAAACAAACAAACAAAACACAACTCCCGGTTTGTTTTTGATGAGTTAACATTATAAAATCACTTCAAAATCATAAAGATCAAGTTTGTGTAATATAGGACCCTTAACATTCGTACGTATGCATTTTTGGGAATGTGCATGGCTTTAGAACAGCTTTTCATATGGCCAATTGAAACAGGTTGCTGCTAAAACACACTGTCAGAGCACTATTTACTGTCCTTGCTTGTGGATTTACTGAAGATAAAATACTTTCTAATTAGATCACACAGTAGTCTTGTTTAGTCACAAGTGTGTTTTACAGTATACTCTCTGGGCAAAAGCAAAATTAACCAATTTTTTCATGCAATGCAACTAAAAGTGATTCAAATGTTGCATCTCACCTGTTTGTATCTCGATATGAATAATGAAAAGTCAGCATATTTAATATATTTCAACAAACCCATTCTGCTTGCATTTGTTTTCCACAAGGGATTATCGTCAATGTCTTTTCTTTGCAGTTCATTTTTTTCCCCTGGAGTTGTGTTTTTGCACAGTGAATTCCTTATATACCTTACTGTGAATTTCATGCCAGTTGACTCAGCAGGCTAGAAAAAAGAAGTCATAGAAACAGACTTTGATTTGTCTGTCAGCTTCTCGTTGCTTCTCCTAAGTTGCTGACTGCAGCTTACTGGACACATTCAGTTATAATAGACATGCTCCTTCATCTTTAATCCTTAATAGAAGGAAATGATGATATATACATTTCTCAGTTTTTTTTCTGGCTAAAATACAAAATATTATCAGGCTATTATGATGTTGGATGTTTGCATGGATTGTTCTTAGCTTCGTTACAAAGATTAGAATAGATATTTGTCAGTTTGCATGCCCTTTCTCACCTCAGATACTGCACAGTGCAAATGGCAGTATTGTAGACACTCGCTCAGGTGTTTTGTGGATGCTATAACTGTCATCTTGTGCTCCTGTCCACTGAGAACTGATAGAAAGTGAATATTACATAGACACCCTGTGGAGTGATGAATTGCCTCTTTCTGAATTCAGTCTTCTTGCCAAAGGCCGACTGTGTTCTTCATCTGTTTATCTGCCTTTTGTCCTTTTATTTACAAGGTTGCCAGACACTATGCTAAGTAAGGAGGAAGAGAATGTTAGAGAATATACTAAAAGGAAACTTTGTTGGTTGGCCTAAATCGAAAACATGTAGGTCTGGTTTGTGGCTTGCCAAAACACCACACATATTTTTAAAAATACATGATTTATATAATTATTTATTCATTATTATTATTATTATTATTATTATTATTATTATTATTATTATTATTATTATTATTATTATTATTATTATTATTATTATTATTATTATTTATATCACAGAGTTTAGTTTTTATTTATTATTATTTTAGTTTTTATTTCTTTTGCATGCGTATTAGAGGATTCCTGCATGTATAAGCTATTTCCATTAAAATCTCTCACTTTCCTCCATCTCCAAATATCAACAGATTTGGTAACAGAAGTGCTTTTATTTTTTTTCCATGCTTAAATACATTGTTATTTTGATGTATATTTGATTATATTTTGATTTAAACGCTTGGATAATGAATAATGACTTTACATCAATAATGTCAAGTCATCTTTATTTAATGTGATATGTCTATTTTTGCATATTCCTATCTCTCCCTACTCTCCTTTTACCTGCAGGCTCATGTTCAAATCATTTCTGTCTGACCTATCTGACTTCATCTCCAAAAAAAGAAACATAATTCATCCCTTCCCCCTTCTCAAAGAGGACATATTACACATTCTTTCGGTATTTTATTTAATTACAGGAAAAAGAGCAGAATAGCAGTATTCATCTTAATAATAGAAACACTTCTGTTTACTTCTGATTTTCGACTGCCCCTTCACTGTAAACATCATTACATCAAAAGATTTCACAACAAAGCCTCTAAGGTTATTATTCTAATTTACTGTCACTGATTTCACAAAGAGCCTTTTTTGTTTTGGCAGTTCCTTCTTTGTGCCGGGTGTTGGCAGATTAACAGCAAAATCTTTGTGCCATTAGTCATGAAGAGGTATTTTTGGATTAATGAGACTGTGTCTCATTCATAACTCCAGTATCTTCCTGCAGCCTGGTACAATTTCATGCCATAAACAGAGAGAAATTGGTTTGTCTCCTCAGAAAACAATAGAAGTTTTTAATGAGACATACTTCCCACTGTTTATTCATTATTCATCTTAAAGGGAACATATTAAGTCAAACAAACTTTTATGTGCTTTTTTATGTTATAGCGGCCTTCCCTCATCACTTGTTTATTCAAAGTTGCAGTTTGATTGATTTGTGTATGATTTTATAACTTGAGGCTTGTGTGCTCAGACAATGTCAGGTTTCACCTACCAACTATCCCCGCCCACTTCTCTGTACTTACTTGTGAGCATTACAAAGATTCAAACTCTGGGTCATACATGCAGGGGTTAAAAATATGGCATAGACTTTTTTCAACAATAAAACAACAAAAAAAGCAGATGAAAATCCTATGCATGCTATGGTGAAATGCCGCTATAAAGAGGTGTCTCAGATCTGTAGTTTTGAACAAGAAGTCAATGCACCTGTTTCTATGAAGCTATTTAAAACAACAGTGGTTTACAATCAACTAAATGTAAAATGTATGTTATAATTCAATACTAAATTCCAGAAAAAGCATAATATATATTTTTTAAGTTTGAGACACAACTGGAAGGGGTGAATGCCTTTTTGTTTGACAGCGCTAAACTGCTCACAGCTCTGTGTTCCCAATTATGGCCTCATTAACTTGATTGCTCCTGATAATGACACTGCTTATCGCTATCAGTGGTATGCTCACTGCTGCGCCGTAGTGAGAATCGTGAACAAATATAGCAATTCTACTGAAGCCACTGAAACATCTCTAACCAGCATAAATAGGGAAGCTGAATAGGGAAGAGAACGTTTAGAAATTACCTCTACCTCTACGGGGATTTTACTGTGAATTTTAATAAATGTGTGTGGTTAAAGCTGGCCCTCCAGGATCCTGCTTGATTGTGGCACATTAGTTTACATTTGTTGCTCTGCCTTACAGCCAGTTCTGAGACAACTGTCTGAGTGGTGCAGGAATCTAAGTGGAAATAATGTGGTCCTCTGTCAAGTGGTCAGAAAAGTGAGCTGAAGAGGCTCCTAATGATGATCTCTTTCTTTAGATAACTGATAATGGCTCTTCAGTGTTCTAATGGGCCAGTGGTGCGAGAGGAAAGCTAACAAGCGACACAGTGGACAGCTGGATTGCATGGTGGTAGAATAAAAGGAGAATCTGCTACAGCTAATTGTCGTACTGTACAACACAGTGTTACATTTTGATGAAAACAACTGTTAATATGTGGCCTGTAAAACGTGTGCACAAGCCAGAATTTAAGTTTAGGATAGACAAATAAAATGTTGTATTAATGTATTAAAGAAGAATATAATTGGAGGAGGTTGGATCTTTTCCATCAGTTTATTCAGTGGTCAGCAATTATTATACATAGTGCTTTGTTTTTTTTATTTTATGGCTGCAGTCATCACAATGAAGCCCTCCGGTCCTGTACTATAAAAACTAACTAATCACATTTTTTGTGACCCACCACAATTCCAGAAGAAATGCATGGCTCTTTATTATTGCATTTATCTGTGGTCCAGTGTCTATGGTCAGTAATGTCGCCTGTCCGCCTACTCCAATAGATAATTAAAAGGCCAATAACACACACGGACACAAGTGTCCACTGTGCACTTTTCCCGATGCGCTTCATTAGGCTTATACTAAGCATAGATGTAAGTGGCTAATTCATTAGATATCTCAGACTTATTGACCATGTAATGTACTGTGTAGTTGTATCCATTTTACCGCCACTGGGAGCTTGAATATGCATGTTCAAGCTCTATTGCTTCTCAGTTTAGAAGTTTTCCTCCATTGAACACAAAAGAATAATTAATGATGCACGCTGTTGCTTTCGTATTGCTTAAAATGAGTTATGAAAATGGAGTTGATGACGTCAGTGCAGCCTGTTGTATGAGCTTGATGTTTCTGAAGACAGCAGTGAGTCACAGTTTTAGTTGAGAATTCAAGATACATGCGTTTGTGTTGGTGGTGAGTGACATTGGAACTGGTAGAAGAATGGGATAGAAGCAAGTACAGTAGTCATTATAAAGATTTATTTGTGGAGCAGAGGAAACAGGATATACGACGAGGACCATAACAGTCTTAAATTCTGCAACAAATAACAGCCTGGTGAACATCTGAACACACTCATGTCTACATAATGACTCATATTAGGCAAATACAATAGGGATTCACAAGCTTATCATACACAGTCATAGTCATTCTTCAGTTTGGCTCATACAAACATGACATGTCATTGAATTAAGTGGCTTTGTGAGCTTGTCTTTGTTTTGTTTGAGAGGAAGGCGAGGTGATTGTCAAAGTCAATTCTTGAAAAACAAAATGAAGAACTTTTCACTCCCCTGTGTTAAAGCTATTAAAAATAAACTCTATTTTAAAAAGTTTTTTAGAAAATAAATGGCATTGTTGGTGTTTTGTATAATAGTCAATGACACTGTACCTGATTTTTACTGTCTTAAAAACGTGAGAAACATCCATCCATCTTCTTCCACTTTATCTTGCTGGGTTGCGGGGGCAGCAGTTTGCCGTCCAGTCCTCTGCGCACCCAATCCCTATGAACCCCTCTGCGGGTGGTGAGCCCACAGGAGGTGGAGCTTTCGGGCTGAGCCCGGCCGGGCACCGGGTGATATCACGGTCCTTGATTTCATACAGTTCATAAAAGTACTAGCATGTTTTGGGTTGATCGGGGAAACTGAAGCAGGGAACCCATCCAGACATGGGGAGAACATGCAAACTCCACACAGGAAGGCCCGGGTGACCCAGGGATCGAACCTGGAACCTTCTTGCTGTGAGGCATGAGTGCTCATGCTGCCTGATGACCCCTGTGGGGAAGACGTGAGAAACAGAAGTAGTTAATTGTAAAGTGGTCCAAGGTTATTCCTCACTTACCTTATGAATTCCAAGCATCCTAGACATTCTTTGTAATGACACACAGACTAGAGAAGTGTTTTGCTGTGACTGTAAATGTACAGAAACTAACATGCTAACACACACTTCTTGATTATCAAACAATAAAATGGTTTCTAAAATGATTCAGACAATACACAACAGACTTATTTTGACCTCAAGAGCTGCTTAAACACTCAAATCCATGGGAAAACTTTGGCACAGGACCTATAGGAATTAATGTAGGTATATAATCTTTTATTGCTCATAGGAAAGGTTGATTCTAACGCCACCTTGTAATTATTTTGTTAAACCCCTCAATAATAAAATGACAATTTAAACTGTAATTTATATTTTAATTGACCCCATGAAGACTAGCAATCATTTTGTGGCAGAGCTGCATCCAGTTAAAGAATAAAGAGTAAAGAATAAAGTGTGCTAATAGCTCCATTACATCTTCATAGAGCTTTTATCTGACTTGCCAGTGCATGAAAAGCATCTTCCCTCTCTGAGTACATGGACATCCCAAAGACATATATGATAGGTGGAAGTGAGTGCTGACATTAATTGGCATGTAGCATCCGCTTGTAACACTTTACAGTCCTGGTACATGATTGGGTGAAATAGATGGTTACATCACAGTTCATTCAGCTGTGTGCCACTATTCATGCTGGCCTTGGCAAATGCTTTGTTTTTTTAGATGTTAACATGCAGGACAGGTATCTGGCCTGAAGCCTTCCCTCAGGGTGTGATTAGAGACTTTGAAATGATCCAATCTGGTCTAGTTTTTTGCGCAGGGTGAGCGGATGAATACAAATGCACTGTAGGTTAGAAGACAGTATATAGACTCCACACTGTGCATAGGGGAAGGAAGGTTGATAAAACTAATCACGTTTGTTTTTAGTGATTAAACTCCCACTCCTGGCCCATCTGTTACCTCCACCCCTGCACTCTCATCACGGTTTGGAGGTGGGTGCTTGTGCCAAAGTCAGTGCAGAAGGCCACACAACATCAGGGGAACTACAGGTGCTCACATATTTTTGGCACACAGACAAATATGCTGGGATAAGCAGTGTTGGTAACTGAATAAGTAACAATACATACATACTAATTTTGAATAACTTTTCTGGTGCAGTTACCTTTTCATTTGGTGGTATTCAGAGTACAGTTACTTTTCTAAAATCAAAAGAATACATTAAAGTATTTTTGGGTTCAAACTACTTGATATTAAAAAGAAAAATAATAAATACTGCTCTTGTGGTGAGTGCATGTGTGATTTTTTCTTCTCTAATCAGTGATAAATAAATGCATAACAAATTGTCAAACAAACATCAAACAATTTTTAATCCTACACTGTGTTTTTTTTTTCACTTTAAGTATGTGCAACTCCGTGTTAAAGTATTCCCAGTATTCATAATACAGTACTCTGACTGGGCCATGTAAAGGAATACATAACAAAATACATTTTAATGCAGGTAGTCAGTATTTTGTAACTAAATACATTTTTAAAGTATTCTTCCCATCAATGGGGATAAGATAGTACTTTGCTTTTCTGTCAGAAGGCTCTCTGGGCCAAATCCATGCACCTTCTGGCTCAGTATCACATCTTTGCTATTCTGAGCAGTTTAACTTTATTATTAGGCCCAGTGCAATCTCTGCTGCAGACATGAAGATATTTACCTTCCGCATTTTTTATTGTGGAAGGATTTACAGCACAGATATTCTTGCAAAAGCTAAACAATCACTTATCATTCATCTATTCAGTACCAAGCCCTCAAAATGGATTTGTAGCAATGTTCAAGAAATAAATAGTATTTTTAAATTATATTTAGGGCTGCAATTATTGGTTTTGCAAATCAATTATTGTACTGATTATTCTTGCAATGAATCAATTTGTTTTTAAAGGTCCATATTACGCCGATCTATGTTATAATGTTATAATATCCTCATCAAAAACATACCTGGAGTTGTGTTTTGTTTCATTCACACGTTTAGGATGAGGTTTTCTCTCAAACTGAAAACACTCTGTTCCACCTTGTGATGTCATGCGGTAATACAGGAAGTGGTCCACTGTGTGTGTGTTTTTTAAATTCCATACACCATTTCTAGGATCATTGGGATGATTTCAGCCCTGGAATTGCCCATTTCTACTGATGAAAAGTTAAAAGGAGCTGTTAACTTGAGAACTGCCACTTCATAACATCACAAGGTGGAACAGAGCATTTTGAGCTTTGGAGACGTAGACCAACTAATAATAAAGGTTTACATTCTAATATGGCTTAAAGCTCCCATGAGTTAATAAAGGACCTTTAAGATCTCTAAAGGCCTTTGAATATGATTTTTATATATTTATACATGACAAATGTTGATGTTATGTTGTAATTAATGCTCAGTCTTAAAACCTCTTGCCTCAGCACATGGCATGTTTTGGAGTCTCTCCTGTCCAAATAATGTTTTGATTACTAAAATAATTGATGATAATTTCAAAACTCAATTAGTTGAAATTTATTAATGAACTCAGCTAAGGTGTGATAGCAGAAGTAGTCAGTGACCACATGTGTTAGTTGAGGCTGTTGAATTGAACTGGAGACCTTTGGGTTACTGGGTGAATTCACTAAACACTGAGCCACTGCTTCTCCCATTAGACTCCTGTTTATATTTAAGAGTCACCAAGTTCAGGTAATTATATCTGTTATGTATTTTTTTCCTCCATGACGTTCTTGTTACCATGCCAAATGTTAAATTTAGTTTGTCACCTTTTCAAAACTGTTGACAGTCTGGGGCACAGTGTCCACAGGGGGTGCTGCTAATGAAAAGCAAAGAATCTCAACATGACCCATATACAACTGCTCTTGTAATTACACACCATCTGATTAGCTTGACAACACAGTATTCCCATGGACCGAGACTGGTAATTTGCTTAGTCAACCTCCTCACGACCTGGTTTGACTCCCGTTTGTTCTGGCTTATGTTGGCAAAGACCCCCTTTCATCTCCTCACTGTCAGATTATTGCACACTAGAGCCATGTTTATTCGACTTAACCTACATGCTGCTGTCTGCCTTCTCTGTCGGTTCAATATTGCCTTAATTCAGGATTTCCTCAAGGGGTTGTATAGTCCTTTTTGATTGTGTGGCCAAAATTCACTTGGGACAAAACCAATTTATTGTAACTGACTCCAAAATGTGGGTGTGTTTAGATCTGTTCTTTTGTAGTATATTGTGCTATAGCTGTGGGCATATTGTAACTTTATATTCACATCAGGGTGTGTAGGACTCTGCCATGGTCTGGACTCAAATCCCATCTCAGTTTGGTTTCACTAGAGCATATTGATTCACAGTGCTACCATTAGCATGCTGACGGCAGGGCTAACTCTGTGGAGCAGTAGCTAAGTCTGTGTGAAGTAATTCCTCATAGGAAGGACCCAGCGGGAGCAGTCATGAGCCCAGGGCGCCATCGCAAAAGCTTCCCAGACACTCTCCTGCTCAAGGTGGAACACATTTGGTAAAGAAATATACCATTTATATGCATACACACACTCACACATACACGCACACACACACACACACACACACGCACACACACACACACAGAGCATTGGATTTAGTACTATAGCATTTACATACAGGTGAAGCTTAAAGATGCACTATCTGAATTATGCACAGTTTGACAGTGTCAACCTTTCATTTATTCTTTTAGGTAATTTTATTACTCAAAATACATTGAAAAACTGTATTACTGTGCATGTGCTCACATCTCCAGAGATATGAGCTGTAATTTGGCCTCACATGCTTGTCTCCAAGAATATACATAAGTTTAAATTTTGGTTGAACATTCCAGTTAAAGTAATGAGGTCTATGGCTGTGAGGTTAAAAAGAAAGATTAACTGGATTGTGCAATGAGCAAATTATAATTAATAATAATTGCTAGTTTTTGTGCTTTACTTTGCTTATTGTTGTGGCCTATGGAGAAAGGCTGTATTTTTGCTGTAATAGTACATATACTATGGAGTTGCAGCATTTGCTCTGAGGCAACACCTGAGTTCACATCAGTTGTGAACAAATAAATAACGTAAGTTGAGCTCAGTGTGCTTTTGCTGGAGGCACTACACCACTTTATGGTCTTTTCTGTGCTGCTGACAAGACCAAAATGGGGTTTGTGGATGCACTTTTTTCAGTATTGAAGATGTTCTTCAAGACCCCATGCTATTTTCTAATCTATGTTATAATGATGTTTCCTCTTCAAAAACATACCTGGAGAAGGAGTAGTATGGTAGTACTAATGATAATGGCTTTTAAATATTTTGTAACTCACAAGGTGAAACAGGGGATTTTAAGCTTTGTAAATGTAGACAGACTAATAATACAGGAATATAGGACCTTTCATTTCTATTGTGTTAGTTTGCAAAGTTAATTAATGAATTAATTAATCACTACATTTATATAGCACATTTCAAGACACACAAAGCGCTTTATAGTTCATTATTCATTCACTCCACACTCAGAGGTGGTGCTACTATTGTAGCCACAGCTGCACTGGGGCAGACTGATGGAAGTGAGTCTGACAATCACCTGCGACCACCAGCATCACTCACGCACACACCATTCATACTAGACAATGTGGGTGAAGTGTCTTGCCTAAGCACACAACAACAGTTTTTGCAACTGGCGCCCCACTGTGGCACCTGGAATTCCCAGCGGTCTCCCATCCAAGTACTAATCGGGCCCAGCCCTGGTTAGCTTCTGAGATCTGGTGAGATCAGGCTTTGACAAGCCGGTATGGCCAAGTTGTTTACAGTAGTTACTTCTCTTATCCACAAGATGGCATTAATGAACTAGGAGCCTAATCCCAAACCTCTAAAGCACAAACCAGTTGATTGTTCCAGCTCAACAGGTTGTCCTCCACTATTTACTACTTATTATTCTTTCTTCTATTCTGAGCTATTGCTCTTGAATCAGAAATCAGAAAACTGGACTCCCATATAAAGACATTTCAATTGTTCTGTATAAATGTGTTAAATGTGTCAAGTATTTGAAGCTTTTTAGCTAACTGCCTTCACTAATGTGTCATCTGGACAATGGCCTTGTTACGATAATTATTCTCAAGAGGGTTTTGCAGCATTTGAAAAAGCTGTCGCACTGATCAGATAGCAGAACAAAACACAATAATGCTGCTGAATGATCAGAATGTTATTAACAGAGTGAGGGAGGGAGTGAGTAAGAGCAACACCCACAGACGGATGGACGGATGGACAGAGGAGGGAGGTGTAGATGGGAACAAAGGGGAAACAGCGTGAAACAAGCACAGAGAAAGAAGACTATTTGGTGCTCTCCTTCAAAACACATTTGAGCAGGAGAGAGGGATGAGCAGAGAGAGGGAGGGATGAGCAGAGAGAGGGAGGGCTAGTCAGAGCATCCGCTGAGAGGAGGCAGTGTGTAGCAGCTATAGACTGAATCAGAAACAGTGTGGAGTTGGACTGAACATAGCTGCAAGAGACTGTGAGGTAAGGCAGACAACTTTGTGATGAATTAAGCTTGAGGTGATAGAAATTTGATATGTTTTTTATATCCAGTGCCTAGTCTCTAACTTTCCTTTGCTGTGGACATGTGTGCACGCAGGAAGCCTCTGACTGGCATCTTGAGTGAACGTCTTTGCCTTCATTGTACATTAGCCGCTGTACTTAATTGAATTAGCTGCTGTATACTAAGTGGACCTGCACAGCTTAGAGGCTTTATGTGTCTGTGTCTCGTTCTGTTGGACAGTCCGTCTGGACTAAGGACACGTCAGGCCAACATGCCAAAAGCAAACTAAACAAGACTAGACTTTGTGGTAAAGATTTGGTTTGAGTTTTGCAGTATCTCGTAACAAGATTCTTACAATAGGAATGTGCCTGTAAATGAGACTAGCACAAGTCTAGAAGAAAACATGAATGGACCATAAAATCAACCACAAAAGGGTGGAAATTTTACTTTATACCTTTATTACACTCGATATTTCTGTATCTTTGATTTTAATAAGTTGAAATATCGACAGTAGCTCATGGCACATGATCCACTGATTCGACGCACAGGCTGCCAGTGCGATTCTAGCTCCACAGATGATTGCTGCTGTTGTGCCCTCGGACAAGACGCTTAACCCCACTTGCCCCCAGTGTCTGCGCACACTGGTGTATGAATGTGTGTGTGAATGGGTGAGTGGTTCCTTGATGCTTTGAGTGCCTTGAAGATGGAAAAGCTCTATATAAAAATGTGACCATTTACCATTTACAGTATACACACTTTTCTCTTTTTGCATATTCAAAACATTGAAATATTATAATTTTTTCATATATTTCCCACTTCTATTTGAGAAGTCTCCAGTAAAATTTAAATACAAATGCAATGCAGCAATTTGACCTCAGGGACCTGCTCCTGTAGTGAAAAACAGAAACACACAGTCTCCTCACGCAGCTATGATTGTAGTATCAACAATTATCAAGCTAAAATGTGCCAAGATAACCACAGGCTATGTCATCAGCTCATGTTGGTCTAAGTAGGATACATTTACATGACCACAGTGCTAATAATACTAACTGCCTCAAGCAAGAGCACGACAGAATTAAGGTCGTCACCCTAAATGAAAGACTTTGGAATGCAAACCTGTTAGTGTGATGATTGGTCTATTTTATATGTATTTATGTATTCTATTTTTCAATCTTATGTAACAATCATGTCAACTATTTGACGAGTAAAGTAAATATAATCATAGCACACCAGCTGTCATTTTTTGAGGTCAATATAGAGTCCTATAGACGGATTATTTGTTTATCAACACAACGGATGAGCCTGACTGCAGAAAGCGCCAAGTGCTGTGTGGTTAACATGAAATTACAACGCTAGCTAGCGCTGTTGTCAGTGCACTAAAACAGTTAATCGCTGTGTAGTAAAATAAGTTATGACACTAAATTAACATTAGTGAGTGGGATATGTCTTAATGGTCCATATGCATTAATGCAGGTAAGTACATAAATGACAAGAAGAAACGTCTCAAACTTCAGTAGCCCAACATCCACTCATACCTGATCGATACAACTAGCCCCGCCCCCGGGAGAACCTGAAATCTGCTGAAATCCTACGGGACACTGACATGATACAAGACAGGGCAGCAGCTCTTCCTCTTCTGCAGGAGACACGCGCGGTAGAGCGCAAAGTGACGTAGTCTGATAATCCCTCTATAGGTCCTATATTATCCTAAATTGACTCTTGTGAGCTTTAAGTCATGTTATAATGTTGTTACCTCCTCAAAAACATACCTGGAGCTGTGTTTTGTTTCATTCACACATGTTGAAGTTATCCTGATAAGAGAAAAGAGAAGTTATAAGAGATGGGCAATTCCAGGGCTGAAGTTATTCAAATGATTCTAGTGAACGTGTATGCAGTGTGACTCTGGGCAGTACATATTATTGTGTTTTTGGGCAAGACAAATCTCCCATTTTGATTATGTGTGAATTGTGTTCTGTGTGATTGATGGCGGTTGGAAGAACCAATGGTGCAAATCGACTGCCTTGGTTCTGATAGTCCACCTCAGGACAGTTGTACCTATATCTTCAAAGGCATCATATATAAATACAAGGCACTATTATTATTATGATTACACATAGGCTGTTGTTTATGAGATGTATATTAAGCCACCGAAACAAATGGCCATTATGTCATGCCTGAAAATAACATAACATTTTCATCCTCCAGTTATTACATTTTCTACATGACCTGTAATCTTCTCTTCTGTTCTGCTCACCAAATACTACAAAGTCAGAGGTAGTGCCGGATACCTACAGGTCTGCTAGCATCCATTTGGTGAACTTTAATGGACACGGTTGTGTTTCCATTAATAGACAATTAATAGGCTTACTCTGGCATAGTGGCACTGAGACAGATGATTCCTGACATCGTGTGATTGTGTCCAGCGGTTCCAGTGGAGCTGACACGCAGTGGTTTTATTTGTCCATGATTTAGCCCTGGGCAGATATTATATTTAGTCAATTGTTATATACTCCAGACAAGGTCCTTTCACTGGTTGCACTAATGTTGATGTAGCCCTAGGAAACAAAGGCAGAGTATGGGAACAAGCTAAATGTTATATGACTTCTTTAATGTCTTTTTCATCTGTTCT
The DNA here is from genome assembly GCA_030686955.1 of Odontamblyopus rebecca. Taxonomy (NCBI): domain Eukaryota; kingdom Metazoa; phylum Chordata; class Actinopteri; order Gobiiformes; family Gobiidae; genus Odontamblyopus; species Odontamblyopus rebecca. Next base: position 21,214,556 of record CM060656.1, read on the forward strand.
CCCGCCTTCCTTCCAGGGAAATCTGAGTGAACATTAACAAGCACTGAAGTGAAAATGAGAGAAATTCTGGCATGCTGCAGAAAGTTAAACACTGCAGAAAGGCTCCAGTCAACTAAAGAAAAACCTTCTGAATCAATTAGTCAATTAAAAAGTGCGAGGCAAATGATAAAGTATCAGCTCAAATATGATCCAAAACCCATAAGCACACATGATTTCACATATAAAAATCACCATTTAGAAAAGTTGTAGTAAACTAGGTCGTTTCCCTACATGTAAAAAATGCTATATAAACTCACAATTCTGATAATCCCAGAAAAAATAATTAGTTGACTTACATTTTTCATTCAACTAAGACATCAATGACTGATTAACCTCCTAAACGACTAAAGATCTACAGCCCTATACTGCAGAGTTGTTGCATCTCTTAGTAGTCATAAAGTATTCACCTTGTATACTACCACACCATACCTACAGCCCAAGAGATGAATGCTTTGTGTTTTCTTGTATATCCTTATGATCATTTGCAGATGAGATGTAGGCTATACAATTGAGATAACAATTGTCGTGTTCCTGGTTGTGTTTTATCATTGCCATAGTTTTGAGGAAATAGATTTACGAGCGTCCATGGTATGAATATTCTTTGCTTGAACCCGTATATAATAAGCAGTTTTGTAGAGCTCACCTTGACCCCTCTTCCATTGACAGTATATAGCAAACCACTGCATCTGTTCTCGAGGCTTTGCAGTGCTGCTGTTCTACCTCATTTGTATTTCCCAATGCAGTCCAGCCATGCCCGGACTGGACCTCCTATCTGAGCCCATAGCCTTTGTGGGGGCAACAGCTGGCATCCTTTTGCCTGGGTGTGAAGTTTAGTGCCTGAAAAATCTCATCTTTCAAAGGAAACAGGTTGAAAAGGGTTTGTTTATCAGTTTTGGAAATGGGTTGCTTGACAGACTTGCATTTTATTTTTGCTGGCCCTGTCACAGTAACTAGAGTTTATTTGCTCTATGACATAAATGTATTTTTATCATGTTTATTTTTTATAGTAATGTGTGGCTTTGGGGTATTTGCAGTTGGGATTATCGATTAAAATATATGTATGTACAATCTTAATGCCTTATATTAAAGGGTGCTATTTGCTGACGTGTTTTGTTTCATTCACACAAATTCTACATATTTATCCTGAGTTCTTGTCTTAAACAGGAAATGCTCTTCACTGCATTTTTAAAATACAACAATCATTTTGATAATTTCAGACCTGGAATCCAAATGGTGTCCAATCCAATTTCCAATCTCTACTAAACTAAAGGTAAAAAGAAACTGCTTCATGACATCACAAGGTGGAACACAGCATTTTGAGCTTTGGAGATGTAGGCAGAGGGATTACTCAAGTGTGTGAATGAAACGAAACACAACTCCGGGTTTGTTTTTGATGAGGTAACAGTGAACAGGACTTAAAGTTCACAAGAGTAAATTTTGCGTAATATAGGACCTTTAACCATTTACTTCTTCTGAGAATCCACACATGAGGAGGAGGGGTGGAGAAAAGTGCCTGTGTTTGAGCAAAGACTTACTTTAAACAGTGAAAGACTGAACCACAATCTGTTATCAATATTGTCCCAAATCAGATCTCAAATAAAATCATACATTTTAACATGCTCAGGCCTAGTTTGTAAGCATCAGTTGTGAGCTTAAGAATTAGAAGTACTTAAGCATCTGTGTAAGTCTGAAAACATGAACAAACACAAATATGTGGATGTGGTGTTATTTACTGAAACAGATTACGTACAAAATTTGATCCAACTGGGCCTGACTCATGTGTGAGAGGAGTCTGGCAGTGGTCAGGACGAGCTGTGCCATGGACTGTCATGATATATACCGTCATGGAGCTTTAGTGTCTCCTGCCTCTGTGCCCGCCCCACCTGCTGCCCCTCACCTGCTCCTCACTACAACGTCTTTCTTCTTTATGGGCTCTTTTCATCTTAATATTGTCTACAATCCTTGCATAAACATACATTAATTTTGCAGTAAAGAAAAAACATGAATGGTTATGAAAGCAGCGTTGCCATGGTTATATGCTGTCTTTCATACAGCAATTACAAACACTGACTATTTTCACTATTAACTCATGATTGCTGTTGCGAAGTTTTAACTTAATTTTGGGTAAATTTACTGGTGGAGGGTTTGCTACCTGCAGAGATTTAAAAACCCGGATTGTTCCTCAGTATGGCTTTAAACAAACCATGGAGACAAGCAGGCGGTGCCATCAGGCCAAGTTAAAGGGCAGATTTGTATGAGGTGAGTTCCCTGTGTTTTATTGATATAAGCTTATCCTGACATCCATAATAACTGTAGCGTATTAAAGAAAAAAGGTTTTATTGGAACAACCTTCTCGTAACATCTGAAATGTGCTTTGAATTCTTTATAGTTTAATCAAAGTGCAACCACTGGAACATTCATTGGTTATTTCTGTATGCATGTCTAATACATACAGCTACTATTTGATCTATATTGCATTATGGGTTTCTGTTGCACAAGCCAAAATTCATGAGTGAATTGTTTAAGCTTATATACGATCAATAAGAGATTTCATAGTCTGTGTGCACATTGCAATTAATCTAAATCTTCCTCACAAGAATGAATTTCCTGTGATCCACGCCATAACAAATTTGAGCCATGCAGCGTCATCACATCTTCCTCATGGATGGTTGTACTTGATGAAGTGCCCATTATTTCTGTTTAGATTATCTCATGATCAGATAAAGTGCAAACCCATGGCAGCATACATGCAGAGACTGAGAAAGATAGGAAAGATGCAGTGTTGATATGATATATGATTAGAACAGACAGAGGGGGTGTACAGCAGGATGTCAGCTGGCCATCATTTTGTTTTTCTGACTCAAGATGAATGACTGATTTAGAGAAGAGGATTGCAGGTCCTTCTCTAATGTCAGTGGAGTGCTGGTGGCTCATGGAGGTGCTCTTTGCTCATATAAGGCTCTTTTAAGGTTAAGGTACATTTTATTGCCCCGTGGGGAATTTTGTCTTCTGCATTTGACCCATCCTTCAATTCCACTGGAGCCATTGCCAGTAGGAGCAAAGGATGCAGGGACCCATCTCCAGATCTTGCACTAGGCTAGAACAGGAGGATTACCATAGGAGTTTACCTATTGTGCATGTTTGGGTTGATTGTGGAAACCAGAGTGCCCAGAGAAAATCCAACCAGACACACAAAGAGAAACATGCAAATCCCAGTGCCCAAAGCCTCTGTGCTGCCTCTGTGCAGTGGAGCACACACCCAGTCCCTCCATGTTTGCCTCACTGCCTTCGGAACAATCCTGTAATTTATTCAAATGGAGTTAACAGCCTTTAGTAATTTATAAACCCTAAAGTGGAATTGTTTGTTTTATTGTAGCAACTTTTGAGCACAGTGTGGATGCCAAATTGGATGTCCTAAAAATGAGGCAAATTTGGGGTGCTATTGTGAAAGCATTGGCCATCCAATTTATCCCTGAACTATTGGATTCTCATTTTGTAACTTTACATTTGCATCATAATACAAGCTCTCGATCTGCTCAGTGTTCTTCTGTATCATCATTTTTTTTCTATAATGAATTCTAAGTTCAAAGCCGGACACAACCTTTAGTTTGCTGAGACACACAAAGCTGCTCTGAAAACAAACGCCAGTTCTGTGAATCTATGCGCTGCTACATAGATCTGACATCCATTCATTCTTTTTTTGCAGAGATCAGAGAAATGCGGCTTATGTGGTACAAAAGGTTTCAGAATCGTGGCTATAGGTCACAGGTGTCAAACATGCGGCCCGGGGGCCAGATCTGGCCCTCCAAGACCTTTAATCTGGCCCTTGGCTGATTTTCTCTTAAAATATGTAAAATTTTCAGATTTTTCTGGTAATTTTCTACGCCGCTTAGCATAGCAGCATCTCCAGTGCTTCTGTGTGTGGCCGCCTCCCACCAGAGCAGCACAAATGAAGACTCGCCTCTTTCCAAACGCTCTTAAAGGACGATCGTTTTGACTGTGACCATGACGCCCTCATCAGCAAAGTGTCAAAAATAAGAAAAGTGGAGCTGAGTGCAGGATTTTCCAAGAAAAATTTACTAATTCTTCTTTTTCACGGAGGTGAATGGGGAACCTGTACGCTTGGTGTGTTTGCAACAAGTGGCGGTGCTCAAGGAATATAAATATAAAGGAGGAATATAAACGGCACTATGAGACACAACATGGCGAAAAATACAATAACTTGAACAGAGAATGCAGTTTTCCAATCCGGCCCCTTTGGGATCAAAGTAGGTTGTATACGGCCCCCGGACCAAAATGAGTTTGACACCTCTGCTATAGGTCAACAGTCTCTTGTTATAAAAGCAGTGTGTACTCAGACTTTTAGGTCCTAGATGCAAACAGAAATTTCTAAACTCATTTCTAAATCATTTTAACTCAGATGAGACTTTTCAATTCACACTTTATTTTCACCACAGTACATAGGATTGTTTTGATTCCTGTTTGATCAGATGCCCTTGTTTTGCTGCAGGTTTGGGAACAGGATGCAGGCAGAGACAGCCTGCCATTTTGGGCACTTTCTGTTGTGTAAAGAAGAAACATAAGTGAGCAAAAACCTTAAATGACAGGACAGGCATTTTGAATGTTTACACTTTTTAGCATATCAGATTGCCTTTAAATCCCTAACATATTTTTGTGGGCTGCCATCTGACTAAAGGAATTACATAAAGTTTGTTTGAACACTTGAACACTTTGTTCCACCTAGTGATGTCATGTGGTAATACAAAATGTGCTCCATTGTGTTTTTAAACTCTATATCCCTTCACAAGAATTATTTGGATAATTTCAGGAATGGCCAATCTACTGAACTAAAGGTAAAAGGTCATGACATCACAGTGCGGAAGAGAACATTTTGAGTGTTGGAGATGTAGACAACCTAGACAGCCCAAGGGTTATATTGCATTTGCAGTAAGTGATTTGATTTTGTAGTCATTTCCAATGTTACATAAATTATAAAAAATGTCCTTACATATTGCTGCAAAAATATCAGGAGAGCCTCTCAGCCACTGGCCATCAGTGGTCATGTTATGCCTAATAGTTTCAGAAATCACTTTCAGTAATGTTATAACAGAAGACTTCATATATTGTAGTCTAGACAGATTCTTAATAGTGAAGTTTAACTGGGCTGCAGACATTTTCCGATGCTGTGTTTGTCCAAATAAAAACCCTCTCCAGACTATATACCACTTTCTTATTCTCTCCTTTTTGTTGTTTATATTTGTTTCGCTTAGGAAACAAGATGGACGTATTCCTCGGATCTCTGATGAAGTAGAGCCCTCATTGGACCAATCTCGCCCTCCAATTCCTCCTCCCTCACTTTTAAGGGTAACTACAATGCTGTGCTGTCTGTTATTGCGCCATAAAATGTGGACATAAAAACTATCTGTAAGCAGGGGTGGGAAAAGTCTGCTCTCATGCCTAAAAATGAACTTGATTAGTGTATAGTATTGTTTCTGGTACAAAGCAGTACTGTTGCCAAAGTTATACATTAGTAAAAGTAAAAAGTACAAAATATCCTAAATATCCTTTTAACACAATTAAAGTAGCATTTTAGATCTGTATTTAATATAAAATGTAATTAATTAAAATGAAGAAAGTTGCTTCAAACCATACGCCATATTTTCTTTGAGCTCAAACCAATTAGAGCAGGTGATGAGCTGCTGTTATTTGTTTATGGGTGTTTAGGAGCAGATTCAGCAGTGAGACACCTGTGCTTTGGGACAATTGAGATTAGAAGACATATACGTGCTTAAAAATCTAAAAAGTACAGTCACCCGTACGATCTACTCAGAACCAGAGTATTTGCAATCAGTTACTTTCCTCCACTGTCTATAAGTGAACATGAACAGTTATTACGACAGTATTTTGTAACACTATTTCATTCATAATCTGCCCTGAAAGGATTAGGTAACACATGAGTTGCTGTAGTGGCATGTCCATGTATTTCTGGAAATAGAAACAACATTTGAAAATAGTATAGTTGAGTGACAAAAGATCAAGTATTTGCTTTCATGTCATGTTTTTCATCCTCATCAAGAAAAGGGCTCAATACTGACAGAGTTCAATACCATAAACACAGTTAAAATGTGATAGATGTCACTATCAACACAAAATAACAGTACCTGCTCAAACAAGTATTTCAGTATTATTTTCACTTTTTGCTAACTTTTTTGGCTATATATATATATATATATATGTGTGTGTGTGTGTGTGTGTGTGTGTGTGTGTGTGTGTGTGTATGTATTATGTATATATGTATATAATTATGTTATATCCAGAAGACCTTGGGTAAAGGAGATCAGGTCAGGGCTCTGTTACTGTGTGTGGATGTTGTGAGTCTTGAATGGCACAGATATAGAGCAGGGGCAGTGGTCTCTGTCTGCTACATGTCACTGAATACACTGTACATGAGTCACACCTCCACTGGAGATGTGTGTATGATTAAGAATGCTGCTAAATCCAGACCTGCATAGGAATGGCTTCATAAAGTGATGGGGTTTTCCGTGTCCTGTTTCCTATTTGTAGACGTTAGATTTTGTAACGATTCAATTTACATGGAGATTACATTGGCATGTTTTATTCACTCGTGTTTGAATCTAATCTTTGTATGTCCCATGTAAATAATGTTTTGATGCTGAAAGATTATTTGTCTCAATTTTCTAAAATATATTTACCATAATATATTTTTTATGTGTTTTGGGTTTAAACTTTTGTGGTCATGAAATGGCTGTTTGGAAGTTTTTGGGTTGTGTTTTAATAGATTGGCAGAAACAGTGCATGTGCAATTTTCAAGTACTTTAGTAGCTGTTTTGTGGAGACCTTTTACTTCATTTTGTTTCATTTAACAGATTTTAAGTATTTACTATCAAAAAATATATATATATTTTGGCAACTAGTCTTATATATATACAGAAACTACCATAGACACCTGTAAAATGTGATGTAAAATTTGAGCTCTTAAATCATCCAGCTTAGTGGTTGTGGGCTGAACCAATATGACGTAGTTTGAGACAATTTGACATGGGAAAGTTTAGTTCAGGGATATGCCCAGAATGAGATGAGAAGTATGAACTGAACTGATATTTCAAGCTGAAGGACACTTGGCTGCTTCACTCTTTTCAGAGTAAATGCGTTCGTCTTATCCTTAGGAAAGACTAGGGCTTCTTTTTGTAATTTGTAGCTGTTGGCAAGAGGAAAGTCAGTTTACAGTTTTTACTTTTCCGTACACTGACTAAACTGTGGACCATAGCTTTCTTTTTAATCAGCTCGATTGCTTTGATGAAGTGAAGAAGTAAGTTGTGCAATAAAAAGAGAACACTAATTGTTACTTCCTATGTGGTAAAAGGAAATTTATTGTACACAGAATATATATGAATGGACTGTGGCTGCTGATGGGCCTGCACAGTCTTTGCACTATAAAACTTTTTATGATAAACTGAAAACTGTGTTTGGATGATGTAGCAACTTTTCCTGATGATAAATTAGTCGAGTGTGACATTGAAAGTCAAGCTTACCCTTGGAGACCAAATTTCGAATTGCTTTTGTGATAAGTACAGTTCAGTACTGAGATAACAATACTGCAGCAATATTTGAATATACTTTTTAATATAATTGACGCTATAATTGATACTATATCAATTATATACGATATATACAATATATATACAATAATCAAACATAAAAGAGACAAAACTAAATTGAAGCTAATCTTAGACTTCTTAGACTAGATCTAATCTTAGACTAGAATCTTAGTCAGTATTTTACTTTGTGGGGATATTAACTTCTAACATACGTAGATCACCATGTTACCTTTTATTGTTTTGCAATGCTGAAAACAATATATCAACATGTTTTATAAGTTTCATTGTCGTTTTTGACACTCTGAGTTATCCCACTAATGAAACTACTGCACATGGCATCAGGTTTGTTACAGAATCTTACAGTGAACCTATAAGGAGGGTTTGAATAGAGCACATGGATGACCAGCATTTTTTTTTTTTTTTTAAAGAAGGCTGTAATTTCCTGTCAGATGTAAAATCTTGTGTGAATGATTATCAATACAAACATTTTTGCAATATAATGTGTAGCCCTATTGCCCACCAAAATGTGTTTAAACTTCGTATAATTAATAGGTGGACATTGGACTGCTGCAATATTACTGCATATGGCTGTTAGGACTCCAATCTGCTTACAGATCACCCTGTGGACCTCATTAGTGGATTACCTATGGTTTTTGGAATATTCTGCACAGTTGTCAACGGAAGCTTTTATTCATGCTGTACGGGTACAAAACCAAAGGAAAACCATGCATAGCCCTGACCACCCCGGCAGAATGACCATTCACCTTTATCTTCAGTTTCTCATCCAAGGTTTTGACGGTACAAAGGCCTCATGTCTGTCTTTTGTCCTGTCTCTTTCTTGTATAGACTGCTCTTGATTCTGTCTTTGAAGGTCAGTTTTCTGTTTTGCCGTTTCCTCCTGTTGGGTAATTTGTGTGTGGGCATGCATATTGGTGGTGCTCAAATATTACTACTGGCACTGTTGTGATGAATAGACAGGACTATTGGTTTTCATACAGTTTTACATAGTATTGTATTGTACCTGTTGTGGAAAAAAGTATGTATCTCTGATGATAAATAATCTTCTATTTGCGAAGCTTGATGAGTGTTTGGAATACAGACAAAGGTTTATTCTTCTTGTTACAGCAGATATGGACACTGCCTACAGCCTCTTTCAACCCACAGCAACATGTACCTCCAACTTCTCTCCATCTCCCTAGTATCTCCTCCCCAGCATCTCCTCCCATCTCCCCAGAGCATCTCCCCCCAAGTATCCCCTCCAGAGTATCTGAGCTCTGAGTATTTATACAGAAATACAAGCTACATATCAAAGCAGAGTGACTTATGCTAATCAACTTACAACTTAACTTGCATTTAAGGGCTGCTAAGACAACAAAGGGCTCTTCTTTCGACAATATAAATTTCCATCACACTCTGTTTATTACTGCCTGTGTTTATTTTGTTTTATTACATTGTTTAGGTTCCTGCTATAGTTCTTCAGAATTGGTTATCCCTAGTATTCTCCTGGATAAGGCCCTAGTCCTATTTAAAATGTCTTAAAATGTCTAGTGATGTTTAGTGGTCATTTTTCACCAAGCTTATGTTAAAGGTTGTATTAAAATGTTAAGAATGACTCCTATTTGGGCAATGAAATCAGACTTGCAACACCATTCAGGATTCTGGTTTAGCACAAAATAACTGAAAAGAAACGAAACTCTGGAGCTTAGGAGACACTAGACTGTAATGTGCATTCACCATAGCTTTAAGAAAACATGATTGATTTCTTCTATTCTTACAGCCGTCATGCAGTCCACAAACAGTGCTGTTCAGAATAGCAGGTTTGTTACTTTTTCAACAGCTTCAGCTTAAATGTCACAACACAGCTTGGTAATCAGGGTCTTTGTATCAGAGACAATACCAAATCTGAAATTGAGTGGAAATTAGTATCTTGTTCCTATGTTGTTGCCATAGCTTTATAGTGAGATGAGAGGGGGAAAGTGTGATTAGTGTTTTGCAATGTGCTCAAATCTTATTAAGGCATTTGGATTTGGTCCAGTCTAGTCTTGAATAAACAATCTGAAAATTACATTAAACTGCTTTTTGGTTGATATCATTTTTAATAAGAAAACAGTGGGCACGGTGGCTGAGTGGCAACACTCAGGCCTCACAGCAAGAAGGTTGCGGGTTCGATCCCCGGGTCGCCCGGGCCTTTCTGTGTGGAGTTTGCATGTTCCTCCCCGTGTCTGGATGGGTTTCCTCCGGGTGCTCCGGTTTCCCCCATCAACCCAAAACATGCCCGCACCCCTATGAACTAACATCAAGGACCATGTTGTCCACCCTCCTGTGGGCTCACCACCTGCAGAGGGGTTCATAGGGGGGGTCAGGTGCTATGAGTATTGGGCAGCAAGCGCCCGCGACCCAGCCGGATTAAGCGGGAGAAGATGGATGGATGGATGGAACTGCTTTTTGGTTGATATCATTTTTAATAAGAAAACAGTGATGAACTTGCTAAGCATGTCTTTAAGGTTGTCAGTTCAATAATAGTTCTCATCTATGCATATTATCATTGTGTCCTTGAGCAATACACTGACTTTGCCTGTTAGTTTGAAGATGGTGTGTGAAAGAAGTGTAGTTGGACAGACCGTGCAGACATTTTTGTACTTCACCCCAAAGGCAGCTGTCACCAAGAGAAGTAATAACTAAATAACTATGTGCTCACAACACATACTGTTATACATATCATTTTTATATAAAGCATTATCAACAGAATTGGGTGACCTCTTTTTGTAAATAAAAGGGTGAACTGATGCTAATGTGATTTCATCTTCACTGACTTCCTCCTCACTCAGTACATCTAAAATTATGAATACAAAAGCTATAACATTGTTTACAAATTTTAAAATTCAGATGAATGTAGAAGTAGGGCAGTGATTGTGTATATCTGAGGCCTCCTCTTTCTTTCCACATGGTTTTCCAAGTTCCCCGTGACCATAGCCTGATTATATATGCATGGGGCCATATGAGGTACTGGGGACTGGAGTGCTCCTGGATCAAACACAGCGGCAGAGGCAGATAGGGCACCTCTCTCAGATCTGTCTTCTGTGGCCATGGCGATAACGTTCCTCTGTTTTTCTGCTACAGACATTTGTTATATAATCAATGCTGGATGTGGCCTTTCTTGTCTCCATGTACTTTTACAATCTAAAGTAAAATGCAGTCGTAGTTTAAAAATACAGACCACATTCATACTTCGTAATTCGTAATTTGTGAATTTTGCAAATGTGACTGGCTTTTAGGGCCAAACTAAGAAAATAATTTATGATGCTTTATGAATGTTTTATCAATCAGAATTGTTCTTCAATTCTTCAAAGCCATCCATCCATCCATCCATCTTCTCCCGCTTAATCCGGCTGGGTCGCGGGAAAACCATAAAAAATGGCTAAACTAGACTTAATTTCCAATTTTTACTTCTAGGGTCTGAAATTACTCCACTAAGTATTGGCTGTAGATGTCTCAATTAAAATGACCTAAGCTGAACATTGATGATTTGAAATGAATCTCAATCTTGATTTAAATGTGCTGAATTGCACAGACCTAATGTCATTGACGAACTCATAATCACAGGCATTTTGCTAATTAAAAAGCCCAAATGATTTACAGATTATGAAACCCAAACCTGGAAGGGGCCACATCTTCAACATTGCAACACTGTAGAGATCTGATCTAAAATATCCTATGTCCATGTTTTTAGTTCAGTTTGATTCTTCCTTAATGTGCAAATGTACCACTGAATTTCACTCTTTTTTTTATTTTATAAAGATCCTTGAGATATTTCAGTCCAGGTGCAGCGTAGGTTTGTTTCACCATGTGCTGTAACTCACCTCTTTAGTAAATAATAAAAGCCCTGCTCTTCACAATGTGAGGGACAGGAGTGCTTCTCGTATGAGCGCTTGAGAAATAAGACATGAGAGAAAAGAGGAAGAGCATTGCCTCATATTGTGAGAACTACAGTCCACATGCACTGAAGTGTGTCTATTATCAAGCAGGGTCCCTCCCTTCCTCCTGTTCCCACTGAACAGCTGTCTGTGCAGGGAAGAGGGCGTGTGCAGCACTGCCCATCAAAAGAAGAAGGAAATGTAATAATATTCTCATGTTACAGAAAATGGTCCTTCATTGATGTGCAGATTCTGATGAGCAGTTGTCAGAGTTGCATTATATATCTGTGAGTGAAGAGCATTATAGATTGTAGACCTCACTGCTCCTCACTAAGGGCTTGTGCTTAAATGATGACTGACTTCAGGATGGTTAGGAATGCCTTTCTGGAGGGCTCTCTCTCCAGTAAGCCTTTTCTCAAGAGACGATGCCTCAGTGACGTGAGTACACACACATAATTACTGCACTATTTTAAAATTATTGTGAAACTATAGAAGTAACACCCCATATAAAAACTCAACTGAAATGTGGGCTTTCAAAATATGCACTTGTTTACTGTCTCAGTATTGTGCTACCAAAATAAGACAATAGCAACATGGGGGTGTTACACGTATGTTATGCATGTTTCTTTTATTTTATTTCTGTGAGGATTTATATTGGGCACATTTCAAGTCATTCTTTACATTCACTCCATATCAATTTCATTTTCCTCTAATCTTATAGTTTCTCTCTTGTATCTGGTCCATGCACCTGTTACCGTTAGTTTTAGTGCAGACACATGCCAAAGTCTGAGTCTGTGCATACACGTGTGTTTCATCATGTGATCGTGTGTCGTTATGTGCACTCAGCAGTTTTATGACTTTATAGGCTGTAAACCTAGTTCCTCTGCGGGAACACAGTGTCAGTCATTACATTTGAGAGAGTGGATTGTTTTGTTGTATACATATAATGTGCAATCCACAGTTTAACTCTCCAACACTCAAGAGGCTATAATAACATAATTTAAACTTTCAGTCAGAAAACCCACTGAGAGGTTAAATGGATAATAATGCATTATTACTTTCTAGGGGCATTTTCAAAAGGCATGAGTGAGTAGTTTGTGTGGAGAAGGGGACTCTTGTAAATCTCCAAATGAGTATGTATAGTTAATGATTGAAGTCTTTACATAATGCTTGCAGACTCCACACATGTATGCTCTGTGCCAGTGTCATGTTAAGTGTCATGTGAAACATCATGCTGGCAGCTCAGTCCTGTTGTGTTACATGGTCACAGAGGCTCATTACTCAACCCACTCTCTCTCGCTTATCTCAGGTTTCAGCTGGTCTCAAAAATAAAAGCATAAACCACATTTTTCTTTGAATACAGAAGTGAACTTTTTTACTTATACCTTCATTTAAAAATGCTGTTACATTGTAATTTGCCATTATATTTAGAGGTGAGCAACATTGGCAAAAATATAACTAGACTTATAACTAGATTTTTTTGGTATTATCTTTATTCAGAGAATATTTTAACGATGCATCAGTATGTACTTAAATGCAGCTCTAAATGTCTTGGGTGAGGAAGTATTGCACATGCTTTTTAAATATATCTCCCACCACTAATTTGTATTGTTTAAAGATATTATGTTAGGACTCCATGCAGATAAATACACTGTATTTGTGACTCAGTCACACTAGGTTCTCAAATAAGTTGGGCTGTGGCAACAAGCTCCATGGTGCTATGAGCCCCTGGAGAGGTCTTGTTTTCAGTTTACCAGTTCTGATCCAAGGAAAAGTGATTCTCCTGGTGCTTAGTGCAGCCTCTGTGCAGCCAGAGTCAGAAAGGGTGGAAGGGGTCATGCATTAATGGACTAGAGACATTCATTATAGTCTGATGATAATGAATGCTTATAGCTGGGAAAACACATTACAAACCTACAATTTGTCAACTGTATTTCAATTCCACAGTGCTCGGACCTGTTTGCCATGATCGAGAGGATGCAGGTATTGTAAGCTGTCTCTAAATCTTCAGGCAATGGTTCTCAAACTGTGGAAGAAATTAAATTTAAATTATAAATCAGGTTATTTACTGCCTATTTGAACATGCTTAGTCCTGCTATTGTTGGGGTTGGAATTAAAATGTGACATTTTTCACCTTTAGACTTATAATAATTATAATTATTTATATTTATTTTTTTCTTATATTTTCCTGTGATAATAGTGTATAACTGTAGCCCTCATAACTTTTTAGCCATAATATAGTCTGATATGCTGCTTGTCTCCATGGCCATAAAATTCCACTGTAGTTCCAGAAAGTTACGTGGTGTTGCTTTAACCAGAGACAACTTAAGTAAGGATGATTTTAGATTATAAAAAGATGGAAAGTTAGAGAACCACTGCCATGAAACTTTTGCACAAATAAAAATAATCCTCTTACATCCTTGGTCTTTAAAGTTCAATAAATACTGTTCTCCTGGCACTGTGCACCTGCTGCTCTCACTTGTGTGTTCTTCTCCGCCTCTCTATTTGCTATTTCTGTGCTGTGATGTTTGCGGGTGTAGTGATAGTCATAGCCTTGGGCAGATTCTGACCGGAGGACCTCTCAGTGTGCTCAAACAGACCCCAGCGTTTGGTCTTCACCACCAGGAAGTCACCCTGTCCTGTGATGTGTGCAAGGGTCTGATTTAGAGCAATGAGGAGATGAATACAGATGAGTTATGTGTGTAAGCTTGGTGTTAAGGTATTTTATTCAGTGAATTGTCTTTAGTGGTAATATGGATATTTGGTTAGTTTTGTAACAATTTAACAGCTGTTTTGTTTAGTGGCCTGTTATAAAAAGTGAATGAAGAATTTCCAGCTCCATCTGTATTGAGTTCGTCTCATTTAGAACACATAAACTATGAAACTGTCTTTGAATGTAGAAATGCAATAAACATAGAAGTTACGAATCACAAATTTCACTGTCAAAGGGCCCATATTATGCAGTTTTTGATCTAGTATGTTAGAATGTTATTTTCTCATCACAAACATACCTCAAAAAAAAAAAAAAAAACATACCTGAAGTTGTGTTTTGTTTCATTCACACATGTTTAACACACACACACTACACATTTAGCCTGAGTTATTCTCTCAAACAGAAAACACTCTGTTCCATCTTTTGATGCCATGTGGTAGTACAGGAAGTGCTCCACTGTGTTTTTAAACTCCATGCACCTTCACTAAAATTATTTGGTTTTATGAAAATTACTGCTTCATGACATAACAAGGTGGAACAGAGTATTTTGGAGATGTAGAAAACCTAATGCAGGGTTACTCAAACATGTGAATGAAACAAAACACAACTCCAGGCATTTTTATTTTTAGTTTTTTTGAGTTAACAACATTATAATATCATAATATTCAATTTTGCATAATATTGGACCTTTAAACACACCAGTTCCAGTATAAGGTGTTGTGTTGCAAGTAACTCATCAGTAGTGGGACTCGCCTTATCTCCTTACCTTCTCAGACCTTCACCTACTTTTTCTGCTTTCACATTATTTTGTTGTAGGCTCATGGAAATGTAGGGTAAAGTCAAAGCATTTTCTCATATTTTAGTGAATCTTGTCAATATCACCTGCCCTCTCACTGCTGAAGATGCACAGTTGACCTTTGCTGGTCATTATCTCCTAATGATCTATATTGATTTTGAAAAGAAGGAGGATGATGGAGTCTACTGTCTTTCTAATTTTACTTGCTTATCTTTTTGCTCTTATCTGTGACTTCCTCTTCCATGTCATATAATTTGAGCAATGCAAACATGAACCATTGTCACAGAGAATTACTCCTCTATCATATGGGGTGCCAAGTGTAACACACTTAATTTCGTGGACGAAATGCCTTTCGTGCCACGAAATGGATAAAATGGTCACGAAATCGTAAATCATCATGATCCCTTTTGTCCACGAAATGCGCAAATCAGTTGCCATTGTGTCCACGAAATTATAAAGGGAGCACGTCATTTTGTGGACAAAATACAAAACAGGTTATTCATTACGTGTACTAAATTTACTGCTGACTTTTCCTTTTGTGGACATAAGGCTGGATTCACTACTTATTTTCGTGGACGAAATGAATTTATATTTGACAAAAGTAATGTTGTCCACGAAATGAATGACATTTATGCTTATGTGCCACTAAATGCATAACGTTTTCTTTTCGTGGGCCTGCAGATACCTTTCGTCCACAAAATGCATTTTGTGATTCAGGAAATGCATTTCGTGATTTAGGACATGGGTTTTGTGGACGAAATGCATTTTGTAAATCACGAAATGCATTTCGTGACTCGCAACATGCATTTTGTCCACGAAATGCATTTCGTAATTCACAAAAAGCATTTCGTGATTTACGAAATGCATTTCGTCCACAAAAACCATTTCGTCAATCACGAAATGCATTTCGTCAATCACAAAATGCATTTTGTGGACGAAAGTCATCTGCAGACTCACGAAATCCATTTTGTAAATCACGAAATGCATTTCGTGACTCACAACATGCATTTCGTCCACGAAATGCATTTGGTAATTCACAAAAAGCATTTCGTGATTTACGAAATACATTTCGTCCACAAAACCCATGTCCTAAATCACGAAATGCATTTCCTCAATCACAAAATGCATTTTGTGAACGAAAGGTATCTGCAGGCCCATGAAAAGAAAACGTTATGCATTTAGTGGCACATAAGCATAAATGTCATTCATTTCGTGGACAACATTACTTTTGTCAAATATAAATTCATTTCATCCACGAAAATAAGTAGTGAATCCAGCCTTATGTCCACAAAAGGAAAAGTCAGCAGTAAATTTAGTACACGTAATGAATAACCTGTTTTGTATTTTGTCCACGAAATGACGTGCTCCCTTTATCATTTCGTGGACACAATGGCAACTGATTTGCGCATTTCGTGGACAAAAGGCATCGTGATAATTTACGATTTCGTGACCATTTTATCCATTTCGTGGCACGAAAGGCATTTCGTCCACGAAATTAACTGTGTTACACTTGGCGCCCCATACTATCACTGACTACAAGAAACCTAACCTGCCTAAATAAATTTTTCTCTATCTGTCCTCTCTCCACTCTCCAACATGCTTTTCCTCTTCTCCGCAGGGTTTCAGGATGGATGAGCAAAGGTGTCCACTGCCTCCTCCCCTCAAAGTAAGTTGCAAATCTCTCAATTCACACACCCTAGTTTGAAGCCTGGTTCTTATCTGCAGCCAGACAGACGTTTTTGGAGGGAGAGGTTGAAGCAGTCGGGTGGAATCCCAAACTAACAAACAAGTATGATGCAGTAGGAGAAGTACTCAATGAAAATTCAAAGATAAGAAAGTGTTTTGTAGGGCTGCAGCTAATGATTATTTCAGTAGTTCTGATAACACAACTAATCAAATTACTGTTGCTGCTGTACACTGAGATCTGTTAAAAACATTTTAACCAGAAAAAAGTTGAAATGACTCTAGATTCTGTAGACTCTAGACTTAGAATTTCTTTGGAGAATTTGTATTATTGTCTGTATTATAAAAAACAACAACAACAAAAAACAGTTCTAATTATTGTAATAGTTGACTAGTCACGATTATGCAGATTAATAGTTTCAGTTCTGTACTATTTTGGGTTGTGTATAAAACTATATCATGAGCGTATGTGCTGTCAGATATTGCAAATCTCTAGGTTAGTTTAACAGTTCAAATAAAATTTGCTATGAGGTGTGAACTTTCCTTGAACTTCTCTGATGAAACTTCAGGTAGTGAAACGTACCATGATTAGCTTTATCTTTCAGTCTAAGTTGCTCTGTTTTAGCTTGTGCCCACATTTCAATGATAGATGTGTTTCTTAAGTTAGTGACTCCAAAATCCATCTGTTACACACAAACGTGAGACTTTCTCAAGTGTGTCACTAACAGCCTAAGGTACATAAGAGGATGTGTGCCATACCTCCGGTTATTTCACTTCCTCTTTCATTACACTCACAGATATAAATGAATCCGTCCAACTTCAGATACATCCTGTTACACTTCAAACAGAATAAAACATATTTCTATTTTTTGGAACTTCACTTCACAGCTCTTCTTCTCTGACCTGTGATTTAATAATGCTATATTTTTGAAGGGACTGTATGGTTAGAGTTACTTACTTTTACTTACTGTAACTTTTTATTACTGAAAACTTTTCCTTGCTGTGTCTGTGTCCTTTCTTGACCAGTTAACCCTGGTAACACAGTTATTTCCTGTGCTTGGTTTATTTAAGTGCACAGTTAAATCATTCTTATAAATAATTGAACAGTTCTGCACTGAAAAATGTTTTGGAACGATCAAGCTCATGGAGAATATCCACAAGAATATCACATACCAAAAAATGAAGCCTTAAAATCCTGGTTGTACGTTACATTTACTGAATATGTTTGTTAAAATTTTATAGTTTCATTTGATCAGTTTGGGAAAAGGCAGAATTGTGGTAATATAAGACCCAACTATGCATCTTGTATGACTGACACTGATTGAAACAAGCTTTAAAAAGTGAACCATCATCTGTTATAGTGTCTGCAGTTGCATCTTGACTCAAACTTGTTTATCATCTTCCAGACAGAAGAGGATTACATCCCCTATCCCAGTGTTCACGAGGTATGTCCTGAATTTCTAAAGCCCATTCTACCCCATTTGTTTTATTATGTGGGCGCATATGTCTGACTGAGTGTGATTTGTGGCAGGTTCTGGGCCGCTGCAGTCCCTTTCCTCTCATCCTCCTGCCCCAGTTTGGAGGCTACTGGATCGAGGGCACTAATCATGAGCCCAAAGACCCTCCAGAGACAGAACAGCCCCCCTGTCCCAGCGCTCATGTCAAACTGGAGACCAACAGCCTTGCCAAAATCTACAGGAAGCAGTTTATGGGAAAGGTCTGCTGCTCTGTTCACATATATGTTTTAGTCACCTGGGAGAGTTAATTGACAGCTTCTTTTAATGTTTTGCTAATGAAGGGCTGAACACTTTACTTGTGACAAAATTAAGTAATTAAGTAACTGAATAATACTTTTTAGAATTGAAGAACAAATTCACAGTGCAGATTTCCAAATGCATTAAAGAGCTCATATTACAGTATTGTACATGTTTATATAGAAACATATTTAGGCTGATTTCTTCTCTAAAGCAGAAACACTCTGTTCCATGTGGAAGATCATTTGTTCCATCAGATTTTGAATTTTTAATACAACTGAATTTCTCGCTTTGGATTTTTTAACTCTGAAAAAAGATGTTTGAATTATTTTTATTTTGAATTTTAGTTCACCTTTTAAATATTCAGCACATATATTTTCAAGCTCTCAAATTCAACAGTCAAAATTCAGACTGTAAACAGCAAAAAATTTCACAGCAAAGAGCCAAGATGCCAAGGCAGAAGCAATAGATCATACGTGAGTGAGGAGGACAGAGGCTGTTTGTTGTTGTCTGGGCGGGTTTAGACTTAAGAACTAAAAGAGATGAGGTTTTGATGAGGCTAATCCTGACTAGTCAGACTGGTTCATTTCACCATTTCCTGCTTGTTACTAAATTAGATCAGATCACTTTGGATCGATTGCTTAGGCCTTGGCATCTTGGCTCTTTCCTTTTTCACTGGCAGTAAAAAGCAGGTACAGTGCCTTTGTCAGTGAGATTTAAATGGCTTAACCAATACATAACTCAAATGCATTTCAAAACAAGTTCAAAGTTGTCTAAAGTTTTTACTCAAGACACAAACGACAATAACGATCATTATTTAAATTTACCTGTTGCAACAATTCAAATTGCACTTTGAATATGGGTGCCATCTTACAGCCCCATGTTAGTGTTTCTGTCCCATCCTCTGCCCTGTTAGTAGCACGTGTCACAGTTTTTCTTATTAAATGTTATATCTGCCCGTCTGTCGCAGGAGCACTTTAATTACTACACCATGGACGCTGCTCTGGGACACTTGGTCTTTTCCATGAAGTATGACGTCATCGGGGATCAGGAACATCTGCGGCTCATGCTCCGGTATACCACTTTCCTTTATCTGTAACCTGTTTTCTATTCTGTTTGTGCTTATTGGGCTCACTGAAGCTGAGAATTCAAGGATGTGTTTCCAGTTTGATTTCTGACAATAAGCGCTGGTACATCCCACATGCGCCTGATAGCCTTTCTCATAATCGCTATCTTCAATTAAACATCTGACTGCAGCTGATGGGATCATCGAAGCGAGAGATAACAGAATTGATCCAGATTAGACACTGGGACCTCCTCGTGAAAGTGTTTAGTCATGTTTATGAGTCAGCCTGTTTTACTGAGGGACACCTGTGTGACTCAGCTACTTTAACATACTCGGACCAGGCATATCACGTCCACTGGCAGGTGAAGTGGCATTTTCTCATGGCACCAAATTGTGGGTGATATATGCGATAGATATTTTATTGATGCGGAAGGAAATTTAGCTCCAGAAGGAAATTTATCTTACAGTTTAGCTGCAAAAACATTTCCGTGTTTCCCAGTTGCTTTTGGGTCTGAGTCAAAAGTATCAGTGCATCTTAACAGAAGGTAGACTCATTTAGTATTAGCAGATTGTGTGTCAGGGGAGTTTGATGGGGGGTAAACAGCTCTCAGGACAAAAGTGCCCTCTTCTGGGTCCTACAGCTCAGGCATCACACTCAACCTTCAAGGGAGCAGGTTATCTCTGGAGACACAACAGGAACACCTCTCTCCTAAGCCTCACTCTTACTGCACTTTACTGTTTTGGTTCAGTTATGAGACGAGCCAGTGTCTCAAACTATTCTGTCATATTGGGGGTCAATAGCTACCTCTTTCGTCATTAGCTGATGTTAAAAGGGGTCAAATAATGACATTGAGATTTGAATTGGATCCAACAGAAAAACAATCTGTGATAAACCCTGGCAGTGGGTTTTATTTTGCCTTAGTGGTTTACTAAAAACAGGGCATATTGATTCTGGGCTGACTTGGCTTCTTGTCAAGTTTTTATAGTCTGAACAAATTTCTGGTGGTCAGCTGGTATTATCATGCTGTTTTGTGTTATTATAAAAGACCTTAGAATTTCTTTTCAAGGCAGCAAAACACCTGAGGCACCAAAGTACTGCTAAATTGGAAACACGTTGTTTGGGATTTGAGCTCTCCTCACCTCTGTGCAACCATTTCTTCAAGTCATAAAGCTATGGACATTTATGTAAGCATCTACAAAAATAACTATTGGGATCCATTTAGACACTTTCTACTAAAATACTGCAGTGCACTCTCAGTAGGAGTGCTACTCATTTGTGTTGCACAGCCTCCCACCACTATGGCCCAAAAAGGCTCTCTCTTTTATTTCACACCTGTTTACTCACCCATCCTCCACCATCCCATGAATAATTTGAGCCTCAAACTCTCCTCTTCACTTTTTATAGCAGAAATCTCTCTTTATTCAAGCTGATCTCATGCGGATTAGTATTAAACAAAGACTTTTTCTGTGCCCACCACATTATACACAGTGATACGTTTTCCACTGAAGGGGCACCACCCACAGTCACCTTGGCACTTCCTCTCAGAAACTGACTCACTGCGGCTCTATTTAAAACCAGTGGATACAAGTCTGATATGGTTGTGGACAGATGCTTTAAATAAGACTTATTTAACATTCACAGTCATATTTATAAAGTTGTTCTACAAGAAAACCAGGACAGGACAGAGCCATGATAGTTGAAGTGTAATAACCCTGATTGAAAGCCTAAATGAGGATGCTGATATTTGTGGTGCCTTGGCCTTATATTTTGAATGTACTAAGCACAATTCTGGACGATAGTAAGAGAAAATTTAAATGCCTATTAAGTTTTTACCTTGGCTATATATAAAAAATAAATTGACATAGAAAGTACATAAACATGCTTACCTGTATGGTTAGTGGCAAGGTGGATGGATAGTCTTATATGCCATACAGTGATGTAAAGTGAATCTCGGCAGGTGTGTTAGTATCTTTTCATTTTACATTTAGAACCATGTAGAACATATAACTGCCCGCCATCTGTTCCTTTGTATCATGTAAATCAAGTGTGCAGGGAGGAATCACAATTGCTTGGTAATTGCAAACCCAAGTGACTCCGATCAGCAGCTATTTTCAGAACAAACATTTAATGCTAATAGTTTTTTTTTCTGGCAAACCACATTTGAACAGTTTTAGATTTTAGACTTTGTTACTGCATGCTAAGATTTGATTTGATGTACTTTTTTCCTCACTCTCTCTCTCTTTGTCCTTCAGCACCAGGCAAAAAACCTACCACGATGTGATCCCCATTTCTTGCCTTACTGAGTTTCCCAATGTGGTTCAGATGGCCAAGGTAGGCTGCAATTATCACAGAATCGCTTCCCTCCATACTGTGTAATTAGACCAGTCAAGACTAAGCATGCTATTTTTGCTCACAGCTTGTTTGTGAAGAGGTTAATGTGGACCGATTTTACCCTGTCCTCTATCCAAAGGTACTTTCTATTCACTGATGCAGCCGTCTCCACCTGCTCACTCTTGTCTCAATGAGGGTGTATTTCACTTTGTTTTGCAGGCATCCAGGCTTATTGTTACATTTGATGAGCATGTGATCAGCAACAACTTCAAGTTTGGGGTGATTTATCAAAAGTTTGGGCAGGTGAGTGGTGCCTTTTACAATACTTTATATAAGGCTCTGAAGACAAGAAAATCAAAAATCAAGATGGATCAATATTAGAAAGGTTAACCTTTCTAATATTAATCCATCCTGATTTTTGATTTGATTATAATTTGTTTTATTAAGTAAAACAAATACAAAATTGGAGTGCCTGGATTGTGTTTTGTTTGTGAAGTTTGCCCCTTTTTCCAAGAGCGCCCTCTACTTGCTCTCACTGGAGCACCTGCAGCAAACACCCACATTTTTGTTTTTTCCAAATAAAAATGTCTTTCGGTACTAAATTGCCAAGTACCAAGTTTGAATCATTTCCATTTACATCCAAAAACATTTCAAAGTTTAATCAATTTCAGGTGGTTTTAGAGGTGAAAAAAACAAATGCCTGCATTCTTACTCCCCTTTCATATTTAAGATAAGATAAGATAAGATATCCTTTATTTGTCCCACAATGGGGAAATTTCAGTGTTGCAATGCACAGTAAAGAGAACAGCAAGAAACAGTAGCAGCAATAGAAGTACAGTTAAGTTAAAAATAGACAAACATTATAAAGATCTATAAAGATAAGGATTATAAAACTATGTATCATATATCATATAAATTTGACTATCATACTTATTTGACTTACAACTGAGCTTGGTGGAATTATCTGGTTGTCTCTATGGAAATGGATCAGTTTAATGTCATATTGTTGAACATTTCAGAATAATATCTCTATGGAAACAAGCAGATGACGAGACCTCACACAGAAAAGTCACTTAGTGAACCTTTAAACTAACTACTGTCAGTTAAGTTTCATCTGTATTTTGTATCTATTAACCTTGCTTATGATGCTTTTTATAGACAACAGAGGAAGAGCTGTTTGGAAACATGGAGGAGAGCCCTGCCTTTGTTGAATTCCTTGAGTTTCTGGGACACAAGATCGAGCTTCATGACTTTAAAGGGTTTGTGCACTTTGAAATCTTTTGTCTGTTCTGTCCAACACTGACCATCGGTCACTGTATTGATCTGCGCTGCCCTTTAAATAGGTCCCTTATAAAGCGTTTTGTAGCAGCAGTGTTTGTGAGCAGCAGACTCACTCATTAAGTAGGCTGAAGAAGCGCCCTTGACATGTGCTTGGTGATGAATGAGTGTGCTTGAAAGTGCATGTTTGACCCATTTAAAAACCCTTATTTTGTTGTTGCCTTAAATTGTTTGTGTCAATTGTCAATTTCCTTTTTTTTAGTTAGAACAGTCAAATTATGTGAGCAGTCCCAAAGACATGGCTGTTAAGTGAATTGAGATTATCCCCAGTGAATATGGCAATGTCACCATGACAATATTTATTGCATTATAGTGCCAGTATTAGTACAAGTACACACATTTCCTAATCAATTTCAATACTAAGGAAAAAAACTGATTCAAATTTCGATACTACATTCTAAAAAATAAAATAAATAGAAAATAAAACATATTTTTTAATTTACACAAGATGCACTGGTCCCATACATGGAACTGCTGGCTCATTTTCAACAGAGACTAATAATAGTTTTACCATCATGCTACTTCTTTTTGGTACTCATACCTGCTCAAATGAGTATCTAATTTTGATGCGAGGATTTGTATCAATTAGTATTTAGGTTTGATTTTCAACTTTTGTCAGTATATAGGAATCTGCTGTAGAAAGTTGGCTGGGATTGAATAAAACAAAATTTCAATTATTTTCTGTACCCAAACACACAGAAAATATATTCCTCACCTTTCTACTTCAAACAGATGTATATGATTTTTGTTTTTGTCCCTCAGGTTTCGTGGTGGGCTGGATGTAACACACGGGCAAACAGGGACTGAGTCGGTCTACACAAATTTCCACAATAAAGAGATTATGTTCCATGTGTCCACCAAGCTGCCTTACACAGAAGGAGACTCACAGCAGGTACAGCACCACTGTGACATGTCAATGAGTGGTTGTCATGCTTGCTAATCCGTGCTGGCAAAACACCTATCAATACACACAGGCACATGTGCACACACACATGCACACGCACACACACGCATACACACACACACACACACACACACAAATGGAAATCAGAACAGACTAGATTAACTATGTAGATCAGTACATTATATTTTATTACATGCACCTATGATCAAAACTGTAAAACACTAGTGCAGCAAAAAATATTGCGTTATTAATGAGTTAATGCACAACAATTTTAACGTTTAATGTGAATTTTTTATCGTGAGATTAATGCACTTTGTGACCTAGTGAACTTGTTTTTTCATAAGATGTGGCCACTGCTAGTAACGTTAGAAAAACTACAGCACGACATGGTTGTTCGTGTAAAAGTACACACACGACTTCACTATACGAGCCCTGTCAGGTGCACTGACCATACGAGGAAAACATGAAATAAAGTCTGCTCCAAAACACACAGTGAATCCACGCTGACCTTTGATAAGGACTGTGGACAGTGACAGAGGTTTTGCAGCCTCTTGTCTCCAGCTGTCCTCACTCCTCCACGCTGCTATTAAATACATAAACTTACGGAGGAGCACGTATTGCAGCAGGACTCATACCGGTCTCACTATTTAATAGATATTTCATGCTGATGGACTTATTTTCTCCTAGTGTGAGTTCGCCCTTAGTATAGCAGACATTGGGGCAGAAACACAGTCACGCTAACTGGAGATTACTGGTCATCCCTCAGTAATGAGAACTACCTCGGGGTCACAGCACATTATTTCACCCACAGTGGGAACTTCAGTCGCTTTGACTGTTATGAAGACAGAAGAGGCACTTCGCTGACACTGTTGCAGAGCACTTCATGAAAGTGGAATATGAGAGTGAAACATCAAAATAGTCCACTTACAATTGTTGCAATAAAATGAACAATAAAAAACATTTGCACAAAGCCTATCCACTTTTCTATGTTGACAAGAGTATTAAAATGATGATTCAAAGTACAAAAATGTGCAATTAATTTGCAATCAATCACAAATTAACTATGACATTCATGAGATTAATCGAGATTAAATATTTTAATCAATTGACAGCAGTATCAAAAAAAAATATATAGTTAACTGTGGTAGTTGATAGTAGGGCTGGCCTGAGAATCACAAGCCTCCTCATGATTCGATACGATACATAATACATGGCTCATGATATGATATTATCATGATATTACAATACATGCAATAATCGATATATTGCACATGAAACTTTATTTTGTATTTTTCTCCACTAAAATAAGCACCAAAAAATCTTTAAAAGATACCAAATACTGGCAATATACAGCACCACACCAGTTGATAGGTATTTCTCAAACTACTAGTGCTGTGGTAAACAGTTTGTCCTCTCTCAAAACATTAACAATAGCAAATACCTCTCAAAATTGATGTTGACAAGACATATTTTTATACAAGGGATGCTGGGAGCTGGCAAATCACTTCACTTCAGTTTATACTTGAAAATTGAACTTGGTAACCACAGTAACCCATGTAGATAGTCCATATTGCTGAGCATGAGGAGAAAGGCCAGGCATACAGTAAACACCACCCACATAGATGATTCACGTTGTAACTCAAGGAATCTGTCGCCACTATTATTACAAAGAGAGAGCCGTGCTGCAGCATTAGCTCATTAGCAGATGTCAAGTGTGGCGCTCCAGCCCTGTACTCAAGTCTGTTTGGAGAGTACAAATGTTATCAAGGATACGTATGCACTAGTCTACAGTGTACCTGATGTATGCCATGAAAAAGCACAGAAAATAGCTTGCAGTATGTTCAAATAGAATATATTCAAAGATGACGCCATTGAAAGTGAACACATGTAGTGTTCACTTTCAATTTGAGGCAAGATGCATATATTCTTGAAGTCACTTTGCCTTGCTTTAAAGTATGTTTTGTTAACTAACTTTCACTGTTTTTAATAATTCCTTCTGAGTCCAGTTGGATGGATGGAAGGCAAACTCTAAATATGTTCTCCAAAGTAAAAGCAATACTTTAAAGTACTATAAACAAAATGGACTTAAGACATACATTTTATTTAGAAATCTATTTCCCATAAGAACAATCATTTGTATAATGTATTTAATTAGCCTACTTCCAGTTATTATGTTTGAAATGTGTATAAAACAATATCATAAATAAAAATATACATCAAACCTTAAGTTAAGTTACAAAGGCATTAACAATTTAACAAAGTGTCTTGTGTTCAAACATATGGTGATATTGATGTGAAGTGCACATAAGGCCCAACAGGCACCAGCTGTTAAGTAACTGTGCAGCTGACTGGAAAAGTGATATCAATAACTCCCAGAGCAAATGTTTGCCACAATGACTAAGTACACAGTTATTCCACTGTCAGGATGCTTTATTGTTATAGGGGACAGTGCATTGCCTAATGTTAGTTTTAGGACTATCTATCTAACATGGGTGCAATGAAAATGTCCCAGTGATGTTTAGGGACCACATTATAGGGATGTGAGTTCTTCACCCTTGTGGTTACTGACTGTCACTTTATATTTATTATTAAAGTAATAAAAAAGTTACCTTAATGTGTGCACTGTAAAACATGTATTTGCTTGGGCATAATTTCAAAAGATCCATCTAAATTTAAGGTTAAGGTACACTTTATTGTCCCTGTAGAGGGAAACTTATTGTTTGCATTTGATTTATCCTTCAGTGCTGTTCGTGCAACCTCTTTATTCAAGAGAATCAGACATTTCTTATTTTATTAGCAAGGACCACGCCACAACAATGGAATACGATATAGATTTTTATTGACAGTGGATAGCTGTGATGGCTGGGGAGAGACTTAGGGTGGGGGTACCGTCTCCAATCCAAAATGGTCACCCAGCTGACCCCCCCCCCCTTGAAGATGATGTCTTCAGACTGAAGGATGAACAAAAGACACGGGTGGGAGGGAGGGGGTCGAGAGATGCAGACGGTGTTGTATAAATCAGGCTTCTGGGTAACTGAAGGTGTGTTGAGATAAGCTGTCATTGGCTGGAGAGGAGGTTGAGGCGTGGTTAGGCTCCTGAATCTCAGTTAATTATATTAACTCCATGTGTGGCAATCATGGACTTACTCATTGAGTAAGAAAATAGTCTTTTCTCAGTCCATATCTAATTGTAAGAAACACATTGCACTCATTTACAAATAAAAATATTTGGCTATTTCAAGAACGATTGAGCATTTTTTAATATGATGGTAGCAACAGATGAAGGAATGTGACCCTCTGAAGTGGGCGTGCTACAATTTACTGGATTCATTTGCAATATTTTGATGACTTTGATTAATTAATAAATAAGTCACAAATCACTTTTAGTTGCTCCCATCCAAAAAAAGATAAAGAGAAGATATTTGCTAATTATTGTATTGATTGAGCTGACTGTTATAAAATAGCATTTTGTATGAATTCCAAACTCTTTTGACACAAACATAATTTGGGGCATTTTGTGAGGAGAGGACATGTCCCTGCTAGAGCCGTATCCACATCTCCACGGGGACAATTTGCTTCACAGTCGATAGTTGAGAGTGAGCCTGGAAGTGATTGTGATTGGTCTGTGTTTTGATCCAGAGTTTGAAGTGCTGTCTCCTGATGTGTACCTTTCAGCTGCAGAGAAAAAGACACATCGGCAATGACATCGTGGCCATCGTGTTCCAGGAAGAAAACACTCCGTTTGTACCAGACATGATCCAGTCCAACTTTCTCCACGCCTATGTGGTGGTGCAGGTGGAGAACGCATGCACCAGCAATGTCATTTACAAGGTGAGTTCAAAGCATGTACAAATGAAATATAT
Organism: Odontamblyopus rebecca; assembly: GCA_030686955.1. Lineage (NCBI taxonomy): Eukaryota > Metazoa > Chordata > Actinopteri > Gobiiformes > Gobiidae > Odontamblyopus > Odontamblyopus rebecca. Next base: position 21,242,577 of record CM060656.1, read on the forward strand.
TACATTACTTATACAGTATTTATATTACTCATATTACTCATCCATCCACTCCCACTTAATCCGGCTGGGTCGCGGGGGCAGCTGTGCTGCCCAATACTCATAGCACCTGACCCCCCCTATGAACCCCTCTGCAGGTGGTGAGCCCACAGGAGGGTGGACAACATGGTCCTTGATGTTAGTTCATAGGGGTGCTGCATGTTTTGAGTTGATGGGGGAAACCGGAGTACCCGGAGGAAACCTATCCAGACACGGGGAGGAACATGCAAACTCCACACAGAAAGGCCCGGGCGACCCGGGGATCGAACCCGCAACCTTCTTGCTGTGAGGCCTGAGTGTTGCCACTCAGCCACCGTGCCGCCTACTCATATTACATAATCATAGTATCAAGGGCAAAAACATATCAAAATATTAAAAAACAAAAGAATAGATCATAGTCAAGTTAAATTGGACTAAACTGGACTAAACTGGATGTAATATGAGTACATATTACTCACACCTATGAGTACATATTACATCCAGTTTAGTCCAATTTAACTTGACTATTCTTTTGTTTTTTAATATTTTGATATGTTTTTGCCCTTGATACACAGTAATGTGAACATTGTTTAGGTTTCATTTAAAGGGCCCAAATTTACACTGTTTTCTAATTTATGCTTTAATGTTTCTTCATCAAAAACATACCTGGAGTTGTGTTTTGTTTCACTCACACATGTTTAACAAATCCTACATATTTCGGCTGAGTTCTTCTCAACACAGTTTTTAAGCTCCATAGACCTTCACTGGAATCATTTGGATGATTTCAGCTCTGGAATTGTGAATCTCTATTGAAAAAGGTCAAATGTAGCTGTTCATTTGAAAACTACCACTTTATGACATCACAAGGTGAAACAGAGCATTTTGAGCTTTGGAGATATAGACAGACTAATAATAAAGAGTTACTCAAACAAAACACAACTCTGGGTATGAGCATGTTTTTGATGAGGTAATAACATAACATGACTAAAAGCTCAAGTCAATTTTGCGTAATATAGGACCTTTCAGTTTGAACATTAATTGCCAAATTCTGCTCTGTCTTTTTAATATAATATAATGACTTAATATGCCTATTCACCAACCACAATACTTAGTGGTAGGGTAATTGTACTGCAGGAACTCTCCAGCTTCATCTTTGCCTGCATATTCCGACTCCCAACTAATGGAAGCTTGAATGGACAGCATCTTGTCTCTCCAGCTTCTACAACTCTTCTATAACACACAAGTCTTTATGCAAGCCTGGATATAATAGGAGAGTGTTTGGAGAGAATTGGAGAGAGACATAAAACCTATGACTCTGTGGTTAAAATAACTGCCTTGTTTTTGTAATTCATAACTCTAATATTGCTGCCTCCAGGTGTCTGTAACAGCGAGAGATGACGTACCTTTCTTTGGCCCTGCTCTGCCTGACCCTGCCATCTTTAAAAAGGTTAGGAGCCACACAAATACCTCACCACTCCTCCTGACAACCCCACATCACAGAACTCCATTAATTCTGTCTTTTTCCTGTTTTTTTCTTTCTTTCCTCAGGGCCCAGAATTTCATGAATTTCTTTTCACTAAGCTCATTAATGCAGAGTATGCCTGCTACAAGGCTGAGAAGTTCGCCAAGCTAGAGGTGAGAGTGATGGAGGAGAGATGTGTGTGTATGTGTGTGTGCAGGGGCTGTATCTTATACCATATGTTATTCTGTCATACTTGGATTTTTAAAAATGGTTTCTGTAGATGCAACTGTAATACATTGGAGAAACATGACAAATGACAGCCCTCTTGGATTTACATAATCTGTGAAATTTATTTTGAGCCCAAACACAAAAAATGCTTAGCCTCGTGTTTTACAACATTTTTTGATGGGCATCTGACGCAGCTGCTCACCAGTATTAGCTCAGTGAATGAATGGTGAACTTACGGGGAACTCTTCTCATGTGAAGACTGCAAAGAGCTATGACAATTACTATAATTATTTTGATTATGTTATGTTGACGATATCCATCTTTCAGGAGCGCACACGATCCGCCCTCCTGGAGACCCTCTATGAGGAGTTACATATAAATAGTCAGTCCATGATGGGACTGGGAGGAGATGAGGACAAGCTGGAGAATGGGAGTGGAGGAGGAGGAGGGGGAGGCTTCTTTGAATCCTTTAAGGTACTGTCACTTTCTCATATGTGTCTGTGTTATCCGTTTATCTCTGCTCTGCATGATGACTGGACACACATGTTTTTTGACTGGGATTCTGGGTATTCACACAAACAATTCATTTTTAAATTTGTGTAACTCTAAACAGGAGTCCTAGTGTTGATTTTGTCCACTAATATAGTTTGCCATTTGTTTCATCAAAGTAATATTTCATTTTCTTAAATGAATAAGATTTTAAGATAAGAAGACTCAATTATAATTGCCTTTGAAACTAAGAGCACAATGTCAGACCATATGCAAACTCAGCTACAAACTTGGCCTTATCTTGGTCTTATCAAAATAAACACATTTGACTGAAGAAATGAAAAATAAAAGAATTAAGAATAAAACTATAGTCTATTAAAATATCAAAATGAACAGCAGTCGTTGCCTCTAAATGACACATGCAGTACTGTTGTGTTCACTCTATGGGTCTGGAGCTGTCCTGTGCTGTCACTGGGAGCTCCATGTGACCGGGGGGCGGTGGAGCGTGGGGCCCAGCAGAGGAGGCAGGAGCTGGGCTTGTGTGTGTGTGATGATGAGTGCTTTAATGACCCTCATTATGGAGCTGGAGATGTGCTGCGCCTTCTCCCTGCGGGCTGCGTCTCCCTGTAGTGTGGCTCCTCCTCTGACTCACTCACTCTGTCATTTCTCAAATCTTTTGCACTTAAACATCAACATAACAGAATTGTGTGTCATTTGCGCTGCACGTTTGTATGTTTTGTTCTTGTTTCTGTTGTACAAAATGTAATCTTCATCAAGCTTTCTCTTTGTCACTTTCTGCCTGCCCATGTCTGTTTCTTTCATCCATTTTTACAGTGCTTGTTAGCTAGCTCTATAATTTTCATTTTCATTTTTATATAAATTAACAACAAAATAATTAACCACCAAGATGCATTGCAAAACTTTTCACCACCATGGAGTTGCTATTGCTTTGCCTGAAATGTTCCACAATATGGTATTAAACTGATATAAGATGCATTTATTTAATGTGTGTTTTTATTGCTCAAAAATGCCTTTAAAAACATGCATTTTGACTGTGAGTGGGGCCACCTGTTCACAGATCTCACTTGTAAATTGGCCTGTGGCATCTCCTGCTTGTCTTTATGGACACTGATAATGTCTCCATGGAAACAAGCAACTGGCAGGCCCTCTATCAGAAAAGCTACAAAATGCGCCTTTAATAGTACAGTAAATTACATTAGCTCTTATCTTATCTTGCACTATTCACTGGTATCAGTATAGATGTACCACTTTTCCAGTGGTCAGTACCTGTCATGAAGCAACACCACCTCAACCACAGGGAACTAGCTCACAACCTCCAGGATCTGTCTGTTTGAAATAAACCGCAGCAAACTTTCACAAACTTTTGGGATCAATTTTGTATCAGTGTAGTCTACAAAGCCCTCCCCCAGGTCAACACAGGTTCAGCAGCACTGTAGAAAAGCACGCTTCTAACCCATTAGGACTTATGGGCCTTCAAATGATGAGGGTAAATTATAGTCTTACATCATGTTAAAATACAAAAATGTCAAACAAAGGGAAAGGCTTGATAATCTATGCCAATTTTTATACCACAATGAGACTTTTTAGACAATATCTTTCACAAAACAACAGTAATTTCTTTTATTTCACCATTGCCTTGTACTATTTCTGCGTCCATATCAGTCAATTCAGTCTAACTATTCAGGAAAGCTTCATTTTAATTCCTTTTTTCTAAATTAAGTAATATATTCTTGTTCTTTAATACCTTCTGTACACAAGACTTTGTAGGATTTGTTGCATTTTTAGGTTAGGTTTAGGTTAAGGATACATAGACAATAATGAAAGATTAATTTTTAAACCTGTCACAAACATATTTTTATTCAAAGATCAACTCTTTCATTGATATTTCTGCTACAAAAAAACAACAACAAAATAATGCACACATGCCGGCCCGTGACCAGTTAATCACTACTGGCTGCTGCACTGCCTGCACATTCACTGTCCTTGGCCTCGCTCTTGCGGCTTCTGCAGCTTCCCCTCACTTCACCTAGATACATTGTAGTTGAGCTACTTAGAAGCTGTCGGGGTCTGCGTGCAGCCTATCAGTGGCAGTCAGGGCTGCATGCAGTCGACTCAACCTCTCTACAAACAGTTTTTATGTTTATCAGAAAATAACTGCTCAGTATTCTGTTTGAGTGTAATTTTCAGGACATTTAGGGCCAGATTTGGGATTCGGGACAACAGCTTAGCTTTTGCAACTGTCTCAAATTTTTCAGGACATCTGGTCACCCTATTTAGATTATATGAGCAAAAGCTCATTTCCCCATTGAAGTGTGCTCTATGAGAGGCCAGAACTTTAAGACTAAATATCTTATAACTACCCAGAACTCACAGAACCTTAAAAGGGGATGTAGTCTCAGTATCAGTGGGTATCTATTGATTCTTTTGACTCCTCCAGTTCATGATAGAGCTCCACAGTCAGAGACAGTGCACTGACAGTGTGTCCTCATCTCTCCCTGCAGCGGGTCATCCGCAGCAGAAGCCAGTCTATGGATGCCATGGGCCTCAGTAACAAGAAGTCCCACACAGTCTCCACTAGTCACAGTGGCAGCTTTACCCATAATGCCGCAGAGAGTCCCAAAACCCCAGGCATTGTAAGTAGCTCTATTTTGGTCCACATCCAGTCTAAGTGGTCATATACTGTGTTACTTCTGATAGTATCCCAAAGTGGGTAGAGTAGCATAAAATTGTACTAAAGTGGGAGTACTGTTACTTCAAAATAATATTGCTCAAGTTGAAGTCCAAAGTTGTGGTCCAACAAACTAGTAAGAGTAAAAATATGCAGGGAAACATCAACTCAACCAAGAGTGTCTGAATGTAACATCTCATTTAGAGTTTGAAGCTTAGTAATTGGAGCAACAAAACATATTATACACAAAAGCTGGTATTTTCGAAAGGATGGACCACAAAAATGAGAAAGAAAAAACAAAATGATATCTGAAGAAACACAAATGCTCAAATGACTGTCGAGTTTTTGTCACTTGTGGATTTACTCACAGTGGGAAGAGTTACCTCAAGTAAAAAACTTTGATTCAAATTAAATTAAATAGGGCTTTTTGAATTTGTTTTGCAGTCAGGTCTGAGCTGCTTAACCCTGTCATTCATCCCTGCATTTCCATTCATTCTCATTTGTTCAAATTATACTAAGAGCATCACTACATAAGCTGCATTGATAAAGGAGACTAAATGGTGTTTTTGTTACTAAGAGAAGTGCGTCTTGAATCTGAGGATGTGTACTGTTAATGAGTCCAAACATCTAATCAAAGTTAATGAGTTGTTTGACTACCCAGACTCCCTCTCTTCTGTCCTGCTTGTGCTTCTGTTGTAACTCTCTATGCTTCCTTGTGCATGTGTAGCTGAGGAGTTTGCATGATATGAAACAAGACAGTGACTAGTCCTCTGCCCAGCCGGTGTCATGTGGGGTTAATTTACACACAAAAACAAATGATATACTTGTTCTATAAAAAATAGTTCATTACCAAAATTTTGAAAGTTATTATTATTATTATTATTATTGTTGTTGTTGTTGTTGTTGTTGTTGTTGTTGTTGTTATTATTATTATTATTATTATTATTATCATTATTATTATTATTATTATCCAAGAAAGCAGAATGAGGTTCACATGAGTCTCTCATTTGGGTTGACTGTTCCACCATCTGGTTATAAGGACTTTGAGTCTTCACTACCTAAACCCTGGCAACTGTAGCTGACTGTTAAACAGTGCTAGTGCAGCCTCTACAGCTCAGGGAGTGAATTCTGGAGGTTCTGAGCTTTCACATGATGCATGACATGTTCATATACTGAATGAGAAAAAATCATTGTGCCCTAAATGTGCTGGCTAAAACCCTGACAACCCAGTTTTTGTGACCATAGTTCATTTTCTAAACCAGTTAGCATGCCTAGCTACATACCATACCTTTAAATCACAATTACTACAAGATCAGAAGTACTTGTAGACTGACTAATAAATACTTGAGATAATTATTTTAGTTTAGTTTAGTTAGTAGTAGTGTATACTGCTAAAAAAGTATTGTTGATTTGAGTGATTTAACCCCGTTCCTAAAGTTTGGAGCTTGTGTTTGGTCCTGTTCTTCTCTGGCTTGTTCTCCTCCTAATGCATCACTAAAGGCTCTTGTCTCCCTGTGGCTGACATGTGTGGCTCTTTTCCCTCTGTGTTCTCTCTGCTGGCCTCCTGTGTTTGCCTGCAGCTGCTCTCACACTCCTCACGCAAGCTCCTCGCTGTCCCCTCAATGTCATGTCCAAAACCTGCGGCCCTTTTGCACCTTGCTGTTTATTCCCATTGAGCTGTGCACATGAAATCTTATGATGTATTTATCTTTTTCTTCCCCCTCTCCACCCCTGGCCTTTTTCTATCTTTCATCTCCTGCCTCTGCTCTTGCTTTCTCTCTCTCTCGGCTTCTCCTGCCATGTCTTGTGTGGCTCAGTCATTGCTTGTCCCAGGCAAAAGCCCCAGTAAATACGGACGTCGAGGCAGTGCCATAGGGATAGGAACAATAGAAGAGGTTCATGTATATTTTTACCTTCTTATTCTTTTTTCATATGTGGTACTTCCTGTGGTTATGTGTGACACTTGGTGTGTGTCAAAAATAACAAATAGTTTAAAAAGAATGATTCAGACTTAGTGACTACTTTATAACCTAATCCCTTGATTAAGTAGTTACTGAGCCTGAATAAAATTGAATAAACCATTTGTTCATTAGGATATGATTATGATTGTTCATAATGAAGTTTTGTTTATGCTTCATTAAGGATAATTAAGATGTAGTTATTATATCAAAATGTTGACTTAAATTTTATTTTCAAAAATAAATGTTTGAGGATAAGAAATACCTTATTATGAAAATACATGCACAATATTAGACTTGTCATGATAACTGCTACAATAACAATAACTAATTATGTATGCAACGATATTTGGGGGCTCAATTTTTATCGCATGTCGATTGATTTTTTTTTTTTAGTTTTGACTTGTAGAGGGTGCAATAATTAATTTCCTTAAAAAGTGTTTTATTCCGCTGTGTGTTGCAGTCTGTGTTTTCTATGGATATTGTATTGACTCTATCATGCTTTAGGCTTAATGTGTCAGTGGTATAAATTAGTCTCATTAATATTGTTTATTGCAATATTTTCAGTTGTAATGTAAAATACTTCAGAATATGTTATTGTGACAGGTCTAGGCACAATGGCATGTAGTTTCTAAAGAACAGGACCTTTTACAAACTCATACTATGTATAGGAGCCAAGTCATCCAAATACTTCATTTTCACATTATCATTCCTGTCGCTTTAGGCTCAGGCATTATTCTGCCTTTTTACTTAATTTTCATCAGCTAGTCCTACTAATATAAGAACATATTCAACCTCTTTTTGCTTCAAAGTATCTCATTCATGATTCCTTCACAGCAGCAAAGTTACATTTTAACCTTGAAGTCTACAGTAATTGCTTTAACTAATCTAAAATTTTTTGTTGCTAAGTAAATTTCTTCAAAAGGTCAAATGTTGACTTGACCAATTGGTAGTATGTACCTGTAGTCTGTATGTACTATGTCTGATTATACTTCTCCCTCTATTCCACTGTCAGTCATTGATCATTCCTGGAAAGAGCCCAACCAGGAAGAAGTCGGGTCCCTTCAGCTCACGGCGCAGCAGTGCCATTGGAATCGAAAACATCCAGGAGGTCCAGGAGAGAAGGTGAGGGCACAGCACCTGAGAAGAAGCCAAATGAGCTTTGTCTCTGTGTATTAGGATTACTACATGAAGGTTTACTGAAAGACACTCAATGGTGATTTGAAATAGATTTACTATCACACAGTATCAGTGTAATATTAGATGTTTACTGAAAGCAGTTTTAGTAAATAAAGCTAATAATTTTGCTTTGTATCAACATACACAAATGAAAAATATAAAATTAAAGTGCATGCTCTGTCTCTAATTTTTTCCAAAGAACTTAGTCACTTTTCCATATGTCAAATCTCTCCAATAATCTGTATGTATGACTGTTTCAGTTATTATTTCACATTCTTGTATCCCATTTTTTAAGTCCAGACAGACCATTTGTGAATATTACACTCAATAAAATTATAAATAATAAATGAAAACATGTTCCTAGTTAAGTAAAGTATCTTTTCACATCCACACTAAAATAATTGTACTGCCCTCATTTCACCCTTTGTTTCTCCCTGTTTAGCCGTGAGGTGTCACCCAGCACCCAAAGGACACCAGACAACAGCCATTTCTCACAGGAAAACAGATCGGACAACTCGTCCAATCACAGCTCCCCAGAGTTTCCTACCACCAAGAACAGGTGAGTGGGGAAGGTTACTGGTGAAAAGAGGCCACTGAGGCTTGAGAGGATGGTCTGAAATAACAAGTCCGTAAACTAACAACCCTCTGATGTCACATTCAGAAAATACATGCAAGAAAGAGTTGGAATTACTGTGTTTCAGATGACACCACAACATTCTCGTCAAGAATATTTAATACAGATGGAGGCAAAGATTGTTAAAATGCTTATTTAAGATGTAATATAGAGAGTTCTAGGGTATAGCCACAAATAGAAATGATCTAGTTTGTTATTTTTTCTTTTGGATATATATATATATTTTATGAGAATACAATGTAATCAATAGGAAAAAACCTACTTTGTCCCTATCTGGGAGTATCACAGTCTAGAATCTGAAGATAACCAATAGCTTTTAATCATTTGCTTGATTAGTGTGGACCAACAGCCAATAAAAAATATTACTGGACTGGGCTTGGTTCCAGTGTTTTAAACTCAAACACAAAAGCATACTTTATTGCTTGTGGTTGTGTAATTTCTCAGATGAATTCTCTGATACTCTGCTGCATTAGATGATAGACTTGCCATAATGAGACAAGTATTCCGTGCTGGGACTTGAATGACCCAGGTGTCTAGTCTGAACATGTGTTGCAGAGCTCCATCTATCCCAGAGCACCAGGACCTGTCCCGCTCCTCGTCTAATGCCAGCAGCTTCACCAGTGTGGTGGAGGAGAATGAGGGGGAGGAGGAGTACGGAACAGGCATGGTAGGATAAATACTATGCACTGTGCCTGAACACTAACCATTTCCATTTAGCGTCTTTAGCTCAGATGCCTGCTGCTTGTGTTTGCTGTTTTGACCTATGCATTTAGAACAAGCATGTGGTGCAGTTTGATGAATTACATGGTGACAGGAACATGTCACATCTGTTACTGTGCAATGAATATTTATGTTTTTTACGTTTCGCATCTGGAAAAATTGAAAGAAGGATATGAATGAAAATGCAAATATATTCTCAGAGTGCAGCAGCATCTGTGATTATGTCTGTCAGGCAGCAAATTGTGCTGTTGTTGTTAAGGATTTTGTTCACAAGGAGCGATAAAATTCATGCCTTCTTCCTTCTTCGTACTTGTTTCAGGAAAGTGTATCTTGTGTAACGCCACTTAAAAGGGACTCACTGGGCTCTGGGTTTGACGACAGCTTGTCCAGTATGAACCAGGGGAATTTTCCAGGTGAGTTTAGTGGTCTTATGTTTCTGGGTCTACAATAGCCTAAAGGACTGTGTACCTGGAAAAGCTTTCTCAAGTGCAGGTTATCTAAGAACAATCTATATGGGACAAGGCTCCACTGTCAGAGCAATTAATACCAGAGCTCCCAAAAGGAATGAACTCCACCTCTAGAGATCGTTTGGATAAAAAGTCTTTAGTGTGAGACTGTGTGGTAGATTGTACTGCTAAGGTATCATTAAGTGAGACCTGTTTAACTTCTTTGGTGGAAATTCCCCAAATATACAATATACAATATTTTTTCTGGAGTGTTCCACTGTATGGCATTAAACATGTCTATATTGCACAATATGTTTATTATTTTAAAGTTTTATTGCAAAAAATACATTGAAAAACATGCATTGTTACTGTGAGCTGCGTTGCCTCTCCATAGAACTGACCTGCGTCTTCACCTTTTTTAATGCCATACTGGCAAAGGCAAAACAAAATCATCCCTTTGGAGACAAGCAGGAAGAAAAGTAACAAACACTTCACCAGAAAAGTTACACAGTACACCTTTACATTGCATTTATGTAACTGGACTGTTAGTATATAGATTGCATTTTAAAGGAGGTTTTGATAATTCTCTAATTTTGACTTAATTATTTATTACTTAATTATTACTTAATTAATGATAATACCATGGATCTATAATAAAAACTGGAGATGGCTCTGTCCCGGCTCCAGACCGACTAGTGGCCGCTCCAGGTACTGCAGCTCCCAGGAGCTTGGGCCCAGAAAGAATTCTCCCATAGAAGCACAATGCATTTTTTGGGAATTCAAACTGCCCATGTTTGGCTGACAGGGCATCAACAACTTTCACAACGGTCAGATTTTGTAGGGATTCTTTTATATTTTCACAAAATAATCTTTTTAAAATTTTTAAATCCTCAAAGCACCTAAAAGTTAGTTTTGTAAGACTTAGCCTAGCTCCGCTCTGAGGCCGCTCTGAGCCTGCGCTAGCTCTGTTCTTGCAGCTCTCGCTCTGATTGGTCCAAATGCTCTACACCGTTACAGACGTCACACGGGTGGGAGGCGCTCGCCCCTTTTGAGGAAGTAAATGCGGAAGAGAACAATTTTTGGGCCCATGCACCATTGAGCACAGGCCACTGAAAACAATACGCCATCTTGGATTCATCTTCCAGATTTTATTATAGTTCTATGGATAATACCTGTGGTAAATATAAATTGTAATTTTATGCCAATCAAGAAGCAATTTAGAAGAAACATTGAAAAATATGTTGAAAATTACAGGAAGTAACGAGTTCTATTTTAGTGACATCACACTAGAGAGAATTTTGTCTAAAAGTTTGACATGATTTACACGTAAGAACCACATTTTTCTAATACTTAAAACATTATTCCAACAAAATGAAGCTGCTTTCTTATATTTTTATTTGTTGCATAATAATTTCTTAATCTTAAATATAATGATCTTAACTGCATTTCAGTAAAATTTGAAAATTTGTAGTCCAACCTGTCATAGCTACTTCAGAAAACTTCCTGCTGTCTCCATTACCAGTGAATCACACTAGAACCTCTTTGGTTGTATAGAGGTTATCTGTGCAGTAGGTGCTAGAAGCGCTGTAAGCTTATTCTTCCTAACAGTCACACATCTGTTCCTGTGCTCTTCCTCAGCAGCTACTCGTCTTCAGCAGCCCCATGACACAGTCAAAGGGTCAGAGCCCAAAGGGTCAGAGCCCAAAGGGTCAGAGCCCAAAGGGACAGACAGCTGGGCCAAGACAGAGCGACCATCACTGCAGCAAAGGTCCTCCTCGGTGAGATAACCTCATTCTTTGTAGTAAAGTATACAAAATATCATCCATGGGTTTTGGAATGAGGAAGAAATAGAACATAGCAATTAATTTAAAAGGAAATATTATATCTTTTTAATAAAAAAGTTCTCAAAATGTTGCCTACAAAAGGAAGCTAAAACCCATGAGTTATTTGTGGTAATGTTGCTTGTATTTCATATACTAGGCTATTAGCTACATCAAAAGTAATAACAATACTAATAATCGTAACTGTTGTTTCTCAAGGCATGCATAACTGATAAAAACAAAATACAAATATTATGTGTTTCAATTTAAATTCTGAAACACATTTCTATTCTATTTGATTAAAATGTGTCAATTTCAATCCATTTAAAGCGGGGGTACTCAATTACAAACTCAAAAGGCCCACTTACCAAATTTACAGAGTTTTCAGGGTCCGAAAAAGTGACGGTGGATTTTCAAACTTAGAACTTCTAACATAAAATTTAGTAAATCCACATGGAACATTTGAACTATGCACAAAGTATTGTGTGTTCTGTCCGAATCTGGCCTTAATTCAGAACTGTGTCGACCTCCTGCACCCATGGGTGTAAAATAAGATTTTATTATAGTTCTCTGCACCTCCCAAATTATCTAACTACGCATCAAAACAATACAGACAATAAGCACTGTGACTGGTTTTAGACCTGGTTTCAGTCCTGGTCTTAATGAGGACTAAACCAGATCTAAACCAGGACTATACCAGGTCTAAAACAGGACTAAAACCAGGTCTAAAACAGGACTAAAACCAGGACTAAACCAGGTCTAAATCTAAACTAGGACGAAAATCAGGACTCAAACCAGGTCTGAACTAGGTCTAAACCAGATCTAAACCAGATCTATAACAGGACTAAACCAGGTTTAAACCAGGTCTAAACCAGGACTAAACCAGGTCTAAACCAGGTCTAAACCAGGACTAAACCAGGTCTAAACCACGTCTAAACCACGACTAAACCAGGTCTAAACCAGATCTAACAGGACTAAAACCAGGACTCGTGTCCTGTTTCCCATGCTGGATGCATCATTTAACTGCCAAGATACTGGACGATTCCGTGCTTTAACGGAACCTCACTCACCGGATTGTCTGCTTCCATCCTGCTTTCAATGCGAATAGTCGACGTTCTCAACACCTCTCCCACGATCTCTGCTGCGCACCAAACAGGAACATAACTTTAACAAGGCCGCTTTAAAGGATGTGGGTGGGTTCCCAAGTCCTCGGGAAGCACTGATTGGTTTGCAGTAAGCAATGTTTTGATTGGCTCTCCCAAGGGGTGGCAGTAAAATTCGGGTCAAAAATCCATACATCTGTAGATCAGTTTCGCAAGTGTGAACTTTTGAGTCGCGAGCAGGGACATGTGTACAAAATATTTGTACACATACGCTTTTGTTTTTCTCACACGCACCAAATATTTCTACAGCTACAAAATTCCTTCCACACGTACAAAATGTGTTCTACAGGTACAACATTTATTTGCACATGCTCGCAATATTTCTACGGGTACACATTTTTCACCCACACATGTACAAAATATTTCTACAGGTACAAAATGTAATTGCACATACACAATTTCTCTTACACATATGCAAAACTTTATTACAACTGTGCGTATTTGTGACCCTGTATTGATCCCAGAGGCGCGGGACACGTTCTGAAAGGTCATTGCGGGCGGGAGCGCACTATGCGGGAGCGGGCGGGACGATAAACAGCAGTCTCGCAAACTAAATTGCGTCAAATAAAAGTAAGATAAAAAGTAAGTATATAGTTTAAATATACAGTCCACGGCACGTGCTGTGTTCCAGGCTCCAGCACCATCTGAGGGCATCAGCGTATGTGGTCACAGACTGGAGGAGACGTACTGAAGCCCTCAACAGTGAACAACAGAGACTCAAGCCTAAATAGGCTCATTTTAGGAATGTTCATGGCCCATTATAGGCCTATCGAAATGTCAAATATCAAACGTTACTGAGGCCTATTTAATGTTGGCCGAACAATAACTGTTACCCAGTTATCACTTAAGGAAATATATGCGCACGTTTTTTTTTCTCCTGGCCAATGAAACAACCTTCCATCCCCATCTTGTGGGATTTGCGGGCGGGAGCGGGACTGAAAAATCACAGTCCTTTGCGGGAGCGGGACTGAAAATTCTGTCCTGCGCAGACCTCTAGCGTGTAACCGGTCGGGCGGGGCTGGAGAACACAGCTTCACAGCAAAGCACAGGCCAATGAAATACTGCGTGGATCCGGAACGCTATGAAAAAAAAGCTAGAGAGAGATTTTTGTCTGGATGTCATTGCGTTTGGGTCCGGATCCTGACCGGAGTCCGCCAATTGAGTACCTCTGATTTAAAGGGTTTACAATATGATACTTTACTGCCATCTAGTGGATACAAACAACAGAATAGAATTCTTTTTTTTTTGTATTGAACTTGAAGAACTAATTGTCTTCTCAAATTATTTTATTTTATTTGCAGTTTTGAGTTAATAAAAAGTATAAAGTAAACCATAATTACTGTTTTTTAATGTAAACTTACAATGGTCTCCTCAGCATTCATGATGAGGAACTATAAGCCTACAGGGCAAATTTTGGCCATCACTGATGCATATGGGAGCAGAGTCCGACACCAGGCCCAGAAGACTGACATTCATGTGGGTGGGGAGTGGCTCACCCCTCCCTTCAGCTCCATGTGGACCCCTTTAGAGACTTGAATGGTCACTCCATGTAACACTACTGAACTGAATCTGTCCACTGAATCTGTTCACTGGGCCAAACGGCAAAACCTGTGTCTTTTAATGTGTGTTTTTCTTTTAGCACTGAGGTTGTACACTATTAATAATTAAGTTGAATATTGGGTGAGTAGGGAGAATAGTTCTGCTGAAATTCATGTCAATGTCAACCACGTCATTTGTCCTTAACGTAAATGTCACTGTCACGGTGTACTGCCATGGCCTTTTCAGTTGTATTAAGTTTAACCCCAACTGAGCACTGCCTGTGTTAGGGTTCATACAATGATTTGAGCACATGGGTGTCTATGTCAAATTAAAAGTGAAACTTGTTTGTTAGTTCTATCTTCTGTATGTGTTGTGTGCCTTGTGGTCCCCAGTTGGCATAAGTGGCACCATTCACCATTTAAACAATGTTGATGTTTTGCTGATATCAAATTCATATTGAAAAAAGTTAGTAAATTATTCCACTTATGAAATTTGATATGTAACAAATTCTGACATAAGAGACAAATGAAACCGTGTATATTTCATCACAGACACATACTAAAATAGCACATAGTCTACTGTATGCAGACATGCTGGTCATAACACCCCTAAACATGCCTTAAATATGTACTTTTCTTTAGTGTTAAACGTTTTGGTAAATTAGAAAAGATGCATTTATTAATTATTGAGTTAAAGCATTTTATTGCAATTAATATTTAAGAAATTGACTAAATGATGAATGAGTCCCAGTGCTTTATTTTTTTACTCCCTTGGCTACACAACCTGCTTGTTGTTTTAAAGTCTATGTACTGGTGCATGGATAAAACAGTTGCTTGCCAAAAACTCTTCCTCTGTGCACTGGTGCCATGCTTACATTGAGCTTGAGATCAGATTCAGAGAGCCACGTTTCTTTTATTTAATTTATTTGTATTATATGTGTAATATATGTCTGTAAAAGAAGCACTACAGTTTTCCAGTGGTTTTAAAATGCAGACCGAAGCAAATGAGAATAAGAAATACACTGTGACTTGTGTGAGGAGGCCTTTCTTCCATTGATGAGATGCTGTTAAAGGAAGACCACTGCTAGTTTTGAATGTAAAAAATAGACAGACATGGAAATATTTGTACAAATCTTGTCAAAACTGCTGTAATATTGTGGAAACGTCCTGCTTTTGTTTTATTTTAATGTGTAATTGACAACAATGCGATGATATTGCAAACTTAGCCATGTTGACTGATATTTTTCTAAAAACTGGATCAAATGTTTTTTCTCTCTAAACTGATAGGGTTGAGTTGACTGACTACGCCCTCTTGTGGCTCAGTGTTGTAAGCACATCTCTCTGTTCAGTCATTCCTGTCTGTGGTTACACTGTTTGCCGGCGCCTATCCAAACCAGACTGGGAGATAATCTTCTATGTGCTTGGTTCAAATGATTGTATCTTTGTTCTTGTAAACAGTCTGCTTAAGCCCTTGTTCAAGACATGTAAATGTAATGTTTGTAAATAAAGCAAGCATAAAGATTTAATAAACGATATGAGATTGGTACAATACAAACTGAATGAGCTTTATAATTACATTAGTAGCGCCTCTATTTACCTTTATGTGAGGGATTATGCATCAGTACAGGTATACATTTATCAGATTCTAACAAAATAGCTTGTTTCTGTCTCTTAAGTTAGTACAAGGAATGGACACATTCAGACTTTAGTGATCACCCTCTTGTGATTTGTAAAAAAAAAAAAAAAAAAGTATTATGTTTCAGGAAATATTTTGATCTATAAAACCTTCCTCTTGCCCATTAATGTAAAAACTCAAATTATAGTATTGCAGTCATAAGCAAGGTATTTGAAATGATCAGGATATAGCTGTAGTAACAAGGTGGTAGAATAAATTAAAACTTGCCCTCTGGTCTGTGTTTACTGTAGGTAAATTTTCACTTTTATACTAATATTTTCTGTTCCATGGCAACAGGGTCTTGCCACATCACTCATCTGATCTTGATTCTTGAAAACCAATAATAACCAATTAACTGAGCAGTAATTAAAAGGCCTTTCACATTTCTATGTTCCACCATTTGAAGTCAAAGGGAGCTCTGCGGACATTGGAGCCACAATGGACCTCTCCCAGTAGTTTGTGGTAAGAGGCGAAATCATCAATGAAAGTACAGGTCAGGCCCAGTTTCCCCATTAGAGAGACCATCTCCTGCTCCAGAGCACATACCCCATTCACTTGGGGGCCAAAGGGTTTCGGGATGCCCAGGTTTCGCCCAAGGACTATCAAGTTCACCTGAAAGATGCAAGGTAATAATCAGATAACATTACCAAACTGTTATTTGAATTAATTTGATTGATTTAATTTCTTTATTGCTATCTTATAGTTTTTGCCTTTTATTTGATTTTACTGGTCTTATTATTTTAGGAAGTTCAAATTGGGCATTTATACCATTTGCTATCTTTTATCATTTCTGTGTCATAACTTTAGCGAGTTTATAAAATGTGCTATCATGGCACATTTTTTGTTTGAAAATATATATCATTTAGTCTACTAAAATGTTACCAAATTAACTTTTTTGTGGTATATAATGTAGCAAATTTTGCCTAGTCACTGTGTCTGGCAATAGTGATTGTTTTCCCTTCTTTTTTGGACCAAATGTTTAATCAGGACTCTCCAAAATGCTAATTTATTCAATTAGATCCAAGTGTGAATCTGTTAACACTAGTTCAACATTTTTAAAGGGCACATCCGGCCGTACCTCAAGGCATGCTGGTGTTACTCGGCATACGGGTTGAAATTTAAGGTATTATATAATTAAGTGGATTTTGAATATAAATAAATAATTTTTTTAAAGTAATATTTATGGAAAAGTTTTTGTGTTGATAAAACTGAACTTAACTACATTTTATAAACTTCCAGAAAACATACCATGTCTGGGTAATAGGCCGCTGCTCTGTACTGACCATGGTCATCCAACAACTTAAACAGGATGGGCAGATCAATAATGTCCTCATCATCCAGACCCAGCTCCCTCTTCAGCACATCTCTGTTCCAGTCAATGCAGTTCTAAACAAGCACCAGAGTTACTACACAGTATGTGACTTATACATGAACATATAATCAAAATACTGATTCAGAATTAATTTAAATGTTACTATTACTTATTACTACTATAGCATTACTATATATTCTCACCTGAACATAATTATTTTCAGCTTGGAGTTGCTTATCGTCCAGTATTTCATTCACTGTTATAGAGTCTTGATCTCGAATATCTTTGCCACAAACAGAAACAAACAGAATTAAATGTGGAATCAAATATACCATAGAAAAAATATCTTAAGAAAAACAAACCCACCCTCAAACAGCATGGCATCACCATGACCATCATTCTGCAGGTTTTTAAATAGTTTGTAACCTGCATCCGGACTGGCCAGCAGCAGTCGGAAACCCTGTCATGGACACAGTATTTAAGATAGAAGTCACAGTTACAGTTATTAAATGACAAAATATTGAACAAACAAAATATTCACCTTTCTATCCTTGGCAGGAACAAATGACATAAACTCATCAACGTGCCCCACATGTAGCCAGTCAGAATATAAAGCTATGGGGTCTTGAACAGTCTGGGCCCAAAGGAAATCCTGTACCATTTTTGTCATATTTCGTCCTTGAGACGCTCTTTGCAGATTAATAAAAAAAACATTAGAAGTATGGCAGTACCACAGTAGGTATTGAGAAACACAATGCATTGTCACTGTGGCAGAAAGATCTATTTAGTTCTAAACCTAGGGATATTATGTACGTATATGTAGGTTACAAGATATAAGATATTAATGCTTACGTAGGGAAGGCCACTCCAATGATAATTCTTCCCAGGGGGTAATGTTTTCCATTGACAGTGACGGGAGGACTGACTTCCAGATTCCCAAAAGAATCCAAGCTACTCACATCTTTTCTGCTTGGCACTCTTGTCACATATCCAAAGTCTGGGCCCTGGGATTGGGTACATTTTATTAACAAATGAGAAACTTAAAAATTTAAAATACTCAGGGCCCGATCTTGCCCCCAATCTTAGTGGTAGCGCAAGCGCAAAGGAGGGGGCATGTCCATGTTGGGCTGTGCTTCGCTGCTGGAGGCTGGAGTGGGACGGTACAATATATACGGTGATGGCGTCTGAACTAATCTGTGCTCGCTGTGGCATTTAAATGAGCTGCCCGCGTGAGTAATATTTGACAATGTCTTTGCCTCATTACAGGCAGCACAAAGGGGTGTGGGAAAAATGATATACACTGCTCAAAAAAATGTAAGGAACACTTTGAAAACACATAAGATCTTAATGTGGAAAAACATATGTTGGATATCTGTACAAATATGGACAGGGCAGTGTCTTAGGAACAAAAGGATGCCACCTCTTCTAATGGAAATGAACAACAGGTGCACTCTAATAGCCACAATGAGACAACCCCTAAAACAGAACTGGTTTTACATCTGGATTTCAAGTTTCAAGTTTCTCCCTCTTGGTCTTTTTTGGCTGGTTTTCCACTAGTGCTGCTTTGGCTAGAGTGATTATCACTACTGGGAGTATGAGGCCATTCCTGAACCCCACAGATTGCACAGATTGTCCAACTTCTTCAGGAAGGCACATCCGGACCTGCTGTTGCATGGAGATTTAATGTGTCTCCCAGCACAATCTCAAGAACATGGAGGAGATTTCAGAAGACAGGCAGTTACTCTAGGAGACCTGGACAGGGCCATAGAAGGTCCTCAACTCACCAGCAGGACCCATATCTGCTCCTCTGTGTAAGGAGGAACAGGCTGAGCACTGCCCGCGCCCTACAGAATGACCTCCAGCAGGCCACTGGTGTGAAAGTCTCTGCCCAGACAATCAGAAACAGACTTTATGAGGGTGGCTTGAGGGCACCACGTCCTGTAGTGGGCCTTGTGCCAGTGGAGCTCCAGTGCCATGGAGCTCCACTGGCATTTGCTAGACAACGCCAGAAATGGCAAGTCCACCAATGGTGCCCTGTGCTTTTCACAGATGAGAGCAGGTTCAGACCCTATGCTGTGCAGTAGGTCCTGGGTTCCTCCTGATGCATGACAATGCCCTTCCTCATGTGGCAAGAGTCTGCAGGCAGTACCTGGAGGATGAAGGGACTGATAGAACTGAATGGTCACCTGTCTTAAACCCGACAGAACACCTCTGGGACATTATGTTTGGGTCCATCAGACGCTCCAGGTTGCTCCTCAGACTCAACAGGAGCTCAGGGATGTCCTTACACAGATCTGGGAGGACATCCCACAAGACACCATCCGTCCTCTCATTAGGACCATGACACAACGTTGTCAAACATGCACACAAGCACGTAGGGGCCACACAAGAGAGTGAGAAGCAGTTTGAGTTGCAGAAATTTAATTTGGGCAAAATGGACTAGCCTGGCACATCATTATTTCAGTTTGATTTTCAAGGCTGAAAATGTTATTTCCATTAAAAGCACCCCCTCCTTTGTGCTTGAGCTACTGCTAAGATTGGGGGCAAGATCGGGCCCTCAATCTCTTTTTAGTTTAATTTACCAAAAGCATGTTATAAGGAAAGTCGTCTAGTTTTCCATCCCGGGGAGAATCCAGAACAACTGGAAATGAGTGATGCGGAGAATCAATATAGCCAAACTCCAGTTCATCCTATAAAATAA
This sequence comes from Odontamblyopus rebecca, assembly GCA_030686955.1. Lineage (NCBI taxonomy): Eukaryota > Metazoa > Chordata > Actinopteri > Gobiiformes > Gobiidae > Odontamblyopus > Odontamblyopus rebecca. Next base: position 21,262,606 of record CM060656.1, read on the forward strand.
AACATTGAGATAGATCGATAGAGTGATAGAGCGATAGAGCAATAGATAGATAGATAGATAGAAAGATAGAAAGATAGAAAGATAGAAAGAAAGAAGTGAAAGCAAATGCCACAATTTGGTACCTGCATCCAGCGATCTCCCCGGTTCATATACTCGTAGCAAATGTTCAGTTTATAGCCACAGCGGTCTACAAGACTCTGCATGCTCCTCAGGAATTTGTAATTATCTTTTGTGCTATAAGATACAAGCAGAGATAAAGAAAGATTTTGATAAAAGCAACGTGCACAGGGGGGTTGTTCTGGTTGCCCTGGCAAGTACCCGTATGACCCCGATGCCAAAAGTTCCGTTTTTTCAACTTCTGACGCCAACGCCTGAACGCTGAAAACCGCTGCCTCGACGCCAGATTCGCACCGCGCTGACGCATGAAGACGCACTGAAAAAACGCCGGATGCACTAGTTGCACGTCCACATAGACATTTCATGTGAAGAAAAATGTGAATAAATCCAGGTTCAGTTTTTGCCACGTTTCGCCTAAATAATCAGACAAGCTGCCCATGATTCCTCCATACAGGACAGGCTGCTCATTTCATGGAGGCAAACTAAGCTACATCTCTCCTGATGGTTTCTAATTCTAACATTTCATTTTAGCAATGAATGATGGAAGTAATGCACACAATTATTTATTATGTGCATTATTTACGGTAATTATTTGTAGTAGTAGGTAGCAGTAGTAGTAGTAATAGTAGTAATAGTAGTAGTAGTAGTAGTAGTAGTAGTAGCAGCAGTAGTAGTATATAGTAGTATGTAGCAGTAGTTGTAGTAGTAGTATGTAATAAATAGTAGGCCTATTTAGGGTCACTGAGTGTGATTTGTATTTTTTCATGTCAGAGCAACTGAAATCCCTGTGCACGACCCTGTATAATAATATATAACATATAATATAGTTAAATGGCCATGTAGCAGCCGATAATGCAATAATGGCCAATAATGTGATAACTGCCTATAACGTAAGAATTTTTAATGCAATAAAGTCAGTAATGCAATAACTTGCCAGTAATGTAAGAAAATGTAAGAAAATGTCTGAAACGATAATGTAATAACCTGATGCCAATAATGTAATAACATATTACATTATTGGTTAGTTATTACATTATTGGCAAGTTTATTTATTTAATAAAAAATCTTTAAAATGAAATAACTGCAACCACTAATGCAATAATTTCTCCTATATCACTTAATCAAAGATTTATTTATTAAATTAAAAGTACATTAGAACTTTACATTAAAACTACATTAGAATGTCTTGTTACTATTGTCTCTTTCAAATACCTGTTAAAAGAACTGGTCACAGACATTGAGGAATCATGATAAGTTTAAATATTTTTATCACTGACAACAGTAATCCAGCCTGAATATTCCCTTTCCCATAGAAACTGCAGCCCTCATCTTATGTTTTGTTTTCATTGTGTGTATATTATGTGTTTTGGCCTGTTGCGCCTCCCTTCATCTATCTGATTTCTGCAGCCGAGCTGGTGACCTCTTGTCTGGTGGAGGAGATACTCTGCTCTGCAGTATTTCATACATGATCGCAGTACCAGCGCTGGCCACAAATTTACATGCTGTTCCTTCAATCCTTTAAGATTTATTAATTGAATTTAAAGTGTCACACTTTGAGACATGTTGTTACTTTTGTCTCTTTCAAAGAGCTGCTTAAATACCTGATCACTTACACAATGGACTTACACTTTCTCCTAGTATGATTCTACTGTTTCTACTGTTATACATGTATATGTTTGCATATTCAAAGTATTACTCACATGTAAAGAGTACAATGAAAACTAAATGTGAATATTCTCAAATCATGAACACATTCTTTCATTTTAATCCAAACTTTTAACTGAACCACACAAGTTTTTCCAAAATGTTTTCAAATTCAAATTCAAACTATTCAAGTAACTGGCAGTGTTACGACACTTGTCCACTTTTTAACATCTTCCTACAAAACTATTTATCTGTAAAAGAGAAAATAATTCCAGTAGTCCCATTACTCTACTGTACAAACAAACTAAAGCAAAAGGCTTAATAAACTTCCTTCTATTCACTGAAAAACAGCCCAAGAAAATTAAAAAAAGAAAGAAATGTGTGCGCATGTGTTTGCATGTGCTTGTGTGTGTGTGTGTGCATGTGTGCTTGTGTGTGTGCATGTGCTTGTGTGTGTGTGTGCATGTGCTTGTGTGTGTGTGTACGTGTGCTTGTGTGTGTGTGTACGTGTGCTTGTGTGTGCGTGTGTGTGTGTGCGTATTTGTGTATTCTGCTTAGTCATGAGGATACTCCACTCTTTTCCACTCTTCATGTTCTCCTAAACTAACAAACTCCGAGCAGTCGGACTGAGGACCGACTTCAGGTGTGGAGTTGGTTCAGCCCAGCGCGTCTCCTTCAGTGCATGAATCTGTGTTTTCCTATGATTTTTCAAATTTGTGTGTGTGTGTGTGTGTGTGTGTGTGTGTGTGTGTGTGTGTGTAAAGAAAGTGGCCTGTACATTCCCAAATGATGCAGGAGATGACAGAGCAGTATTGCAGTATCTCATTTAGTCTCTTCTCATCTGTCCGGTACCTGTGATGTGTTAAATGCAGGAGAACTAAATGACTCTACACTTTCAACTCTAAATAGAAGATGGATAACAAGTAACTCAAGCATGTATGGCCTACATACTGTACAACTATTCTATCTATCAACTAGCTACTGTTAAATTTGCTTTCCTTGTGCTCCAATTTAATTCATGTTGTGTTCAGGTCACCAAATGCTCAGTAGGAAAAAGACAAGAAAAACTGGTTCAGATGGACAGAACAGGATTTATACTGGGATGTAACTTTAAAGATAACATCTCTGTGTCAATATTGAGACAATAGCTAAGCTAGTCAGTGATCAGTGGTGTAGTGGGCATGGTACACAGTGCTACACCATCCACCCACTTCTCCCGATGTGAGAGATAAAAAAAAATAACAAATATAAAATAGCCGACAACTTAAATGTCAAACTGTCAATCAAAAAATCCTCTTCATAACACAGAGCCTGGCTCCAAATTTGCTCCTGTAACCGTGAACATCGCGAGCCTCATTTGAGCGGCACTGAACACTGTGGGTGACGTCACACTCGCTTAGTCCACTTTTATATATGGTCTATGGCAGAGACTCTCAGACTTCCTTCACCCCAGACACTTCCTCCAGCGGCTCCTCAGGGGGGACCCCGAGGCGTTCCCAGGACCAGTGGTCCTGGGTCTTCCCCGAGGCCTCCTCCCAGTGGGACATGCCCGGAACACCTCCTGAGGGAGGCGTCCAGGAGGCATCGGAACGGATGCCCTACCCTCAGCTGCTCCTCTCCACGTGGAGGAGCAGTGACTCTACTCCGAGCTCCTCCCGTGTGACCGCGCTCCTCCCCCTATCTCTAAGGGAGCGCCCGGTCCGGAGGAAACTCATTTGTGCCACTTGTATCCGCGATCTAGTCCTGTCGGTCATTCCCCAGAGCTGATGACTATAGGGTTTCTTATTTATATGATTTTGGGTAAAGGCTCATTTCGCCAGACTTATATCTTCCAACAGAAGAAGCAGAATCAGAAGAAGAAGAAACAAGTATAAGAAAACTATATATAGTTCTATATATAAAAGAAAGAAATGACTGGAAACACAGAAATCTTCCTATTAAATAGCCTTAGACATATAATGTTTAAGGCTAATATCACAGGCTCCAGTGTGAATTTCCCATTATAATAGAGTGATATTTTATTTATACAGCACCTTTGAAACAAAGTTAGGTTTTCAACTCATGGAAACAAAATAAAATACGATGTAATGAAAATGATAACGATAAAATCAAATATTAAATCCAACACGCACATGTCTATGTTTACATGCTGGTCAAAACATACAATAAAACAATACACTTTTAAAATGTGACTTGTTCCTCCACTTCTGCCTCGGGAGCTCAAATCGACGGCGTTTAAGCTGTAACAGTGCTTGGGGGTTGTGCACATGCGCAGGGAGCTCAAGTCGACAGGAAACCAGCGCATCAGGACTGTACAGACCATAGACGTATAAAAAAGTGGAGTAAGCGAGTGCGACGTCACCACAGCGTTCAGCTTCGCTCAAATGAGGCTTGTGATGCCACAGTTACAGGAGCAAATTTGGAGCCAGGCTCTATGTTATGAAGGGGAATTTTTGACAGGCAAAATTGCAAAAAAAATCTGAATAAAAAATGGAGCGGGTTCATACGAACATTTTAAGACCAAAATGACAAGGCTACAGCAGCAGGTACAGAGCGAGGAGCCACAAGATCCCAATGTGAGTCAATTGGAGCCAGAAGGAGCCAGAGGAGCCTCCTGGAGCACTTCCTGTTTGGCTCTGTCCATTTATATATGGTACAGACACAGCGCAGACTGTACAGGCTTTGCACTAGTACTGCTTAAAAGAATTTGAGTTCCATATTTTCCCAGTTTTGCCGAGCAAGATTTATGTGAGGAAGGAATTAATCGCCTGCCCCAAATTAATGGGATTCATTTAATGCTAATGTTGCAATGCTAATAGTAACTGACCATTTACTAGATTTAACATAGTTGGGGGTATTGTTCTTCGTCGATTACTTTATTATTATTCCTCTTCCGCCAAAATGATTGCATTTTTGACCCCCTGAATGTCGCCATTTTGACTGCATGTTTGTAAAACTCATCTAGTCCCTGGTTTTTGGTCCAAATGAGCTCAGATTTAACACACATCTACAGACGTGGGTCCACACATGCATTATTTGTTTTTGGGATCCTCCTCACGGTTTGTCCGTAGCACACCGGCGAATAAAACCTTCATTTCCTGTTTCTTTGATGACCTCTCATGGCCACAGGCTTTGGCCTACAGAGCTCAAACTCACATCAATATTGTGTGACCCCGGCCTAAATGTGATGAAATATGAAATGGAATAAAAGTCAACTCTATAGCGCCACCTACCATATACATGAAATGTTAACATTATCGGATTTGGACCAAATTTGAGAATTAAATTCTAGGCATGATTACAAGCAAAACAATATATTAGGGCCCTGGGTTATTTCTGACGGTTGGCCAGCAGGAGCATAAAGACTCCTAAAAAACATTTAAAGGTGCATTCTGCAACTTTTCTAATATACAACTTGTATTCCTGGGCAGCTGTCGGGAAGAGAAAGTGATGTGCTGGGGCGGTCGCGAGTCCTCGGCGGTCACATGGGAGGGGCGTGCGCACCAGGGCGAGGGCCATCATTGCTGTAAGCGGCTTTAATTAACTTTGACATTGCTCTAAACCAGGGGTGCCCAAACTTTTTTCATCTAGGGCCACATATTAAAACACAGACCAGCGTGAGGGCCGATCGGGGGTCATAGACTGATGATCAAAACAGTGAGTAATTCAAATCTGTGTATTTATAACAGGTTTGAATGACCCTCCAGACCTTTGTTCAGGCTTAGACCTTCAGAAGGACACACTACATTTGCTTGATCAAGGTAGATTTCAAAAACATGCAGTAAAAAGTACTACTTGTGTTAATATGGGCCAATTCACCTTGGAAGCCTGAGGGCCAAAAACAATTGGTCTTAGGGCTACATTTGGCCCCCGGGCCATAGTTTGGACATGCCTGCTCTAAACTCTATGAACATTTTACATAATCTTCCATTAAATATAAGATACAAGAAATGTATTTTTTGTTTTTAGGGTAAACTCCATGAATCATTATCTTTTTCACATTTTGCCATAGATGTAGGGAAGCCTGCTGATGACCCCCTCCCCCAGGTACAGAATATGACAGGATATGACTAGATAAATAATTCTGGCTGCTAGTTGAGATGACAGTTATGAGTGCGACCAGTTCTTTTAACAGCTATTTGAAAGAGACAATAGTAACAATACATTCTAATGTAGTGTGACACTTTTAATTTAACAAATAAATCTTTGATTAAGTGATATAGAAGAAATTATTACATTAGTGGTTGCAGTTATTTCATTTTAAAGTTTTTTTTTTATTAAACTAGCCAATAATGTACCCTCCTGTGGGCTCACCACCCGCAGAGGGGTTCATAGGGAGGGTCAGGTGCTACGAGGATTGGGCAGCAAGCTGCCCCCGCGACCCAGCTGGATTAAGCAGGAGAAGATGGATGGATGGATGGATGGATGGATAGCCAATAATGTAATAACTAACCAATAATGTAATAATGTAATATGTTATTACATTATTGGCATCAGGTTATTACGTTATCATTTCAGACATTTTCTTACATTTTCTTACTTTACTGGCAAGTTATTACATTATTGGCTTTATTACATTAAAAATTATTACGTTATAGGCAGTTATTACATTACTGGCCATTATTACATTATCGGCTGCTACAGGCCACAACCTCAATTTAAAAAAATCAGCAAATCATTAATGATTGCAAATGGCTGTTCCTATTAATCCTATTAATTGCACAGCTCTACGGCCCTGAAAGGTTGGTTGAATGACCTCTGTGTATTTTGTCATTGTATCTTTTGTCATAATTTATTCATCCCTCACCTGCACACAAACACCTCCACAGGCTCAAGGGTGTTGGGTGTCATGATCCATGGAGCCACTCTGAACACTACAGTGTCAGTGAAGATGGGGGTCTCAGGTATACCCTGTAAAACACACTTCTGTCTTATCACAATCATTTATGTAACCGCTGCATAAGACAAAGAGTAGGGTTCTTACGTCACCAATTGGTTCTAACAAACTGAGGTTGATGCGAACTAAACCATCAAAATCTTTGTCAGGAAACGAAACCCCCTCCACATAAAACATGATCTCATCAGTTCCCAAGTATGGGATTTCATTGCTGAGGATTGCACTGTTCAGCACAAGAGGATAACGGTCCCCTAACGTAAAACACACATCGTAAATACATTGAAATACTGAATACTATAAAAAGACAGTTTGTGTGTGATTTTATCCCTTTTACCCATGGATATGAAGACTCTGATATTCTCTCCATTGCTTTTAGAAATGTGCAGTACAAGTTTGTAGCCTTCTGGAAGCTTGGCTGGGCCTTTTGTTCGCACCACCATTGGAGACATGTCCTTAACGTCTACAAAGAAAACACTCATAATTTGTAAGAGACAAAGTCTAAATCTATCAGTTTTACTACTTACTGTACCTCTTATTGTTTAGTTGCTAATGGTAAATGGTCAAATGGAAAATGGTCACATTTTATATAGCACTTTTCCACTGGTGTGTACACCAGTGTATGCAGACACTGGGGGTACTGGGAGTGAGGTGGGTTAAGTGTCTTGCCCAAGGACACAACAACAGCATTCATCTGCGAGAGCTGGAATCGCACCACCAATGTGTGTCAGTGGATCTGACCGCTAAACCGATGATGTTTACATCGAGAGTGGGATTCGAATCACCAATCGGATCAGTGGACAAACGCTCTTACCAAATGAGCTACTACCAACAACACGTTATTGGTTGTACCTGATGACTTCAGGATGAATTCTCGTTCATGGTCCAGCTTCCTCCTGTGCAGAGTCTCAGAGTCACAGTTGACAAGTAGGACTGCGCCATGACCATGGGGACCCCATTTCCATACATTCTAGTGTGTATTTCAAATACACATGCAACACCAATAGTAAGTAATTGCAGTCATGACTAATCAATTCATAACTCATTCAATGCATTTCTCTAATACACACCTTATTAGGATTGTTCTTCTCCACAAAACCATCCCTGTCCGCATCCACATCTAGGGAGATATCTGCATGACAATGTGAGTTGTTCTTAATAATTAACAATTGAAACCATAATGAAGAAAATCATCTATATTCATCAGACCAACTGCTGTCAAGTGCAGGATTGCTTTGTCCAAGACTTTCTTGTCAGCATCATAATACCAGACTGAAAGCTAAACAAAAACAAAAATAAGTATTGGTAAATATTGGTCTAAATAAGCAATAGTGGTTCTAAACCTTTTTTCAGTAATGACAACCCCTATAATAACCATAACAGACTGTAAATGGACAAAAGAAGATATCCCTTATTCTGTCCCATTCACTTTTACTTGTGAATTCTACTGACCCGCACTTTAAGTTGAGTGACAATTACATTAATTTCAATTACTACAGAACAGTCTGCTAAAATATTACATAACATAGGTTAATTTTTGTATAATGTTCAATGTTCAGATGCAGTAGGGTAGGTTACCTACAAAACAAAATTAGTCTATAAGTCTAAGGATTAATTTTTATTATAGGGCTAGATAGATGCATTCTATAATTCATCTAAGTGGAATCTTTACCAATACATACATTAGAAAAGTGTCAAACCTTATTGAAAGCCTTGGTACATAAACAAATGTTTCTGAAATGTACTTCCACACCATGTAGCTGTGAACAACTCATTTAGTTTACAGGGAAAGTGTACTGTTTGATTTACCTTGTTGTCATAATCCCGAGCACTAGCTTCCTTCATAGTGATGAGTAAGACAGAGTTGTCCATAAGAGGCACAGGGGAAAGGTAGGAAGAGGCCCAGGGCAGAGGACTGATAATGTACTCCACATTGGGCGTGCATTTCACGGAGAAGTATTTGGTCTTGGGAGGTGCACTCCTGCAGAGATAAAAGACACATCAGGTGTTTGTGTTCAAATTAGCCTTCTGGATGTGCAATGTTGTTTTAATTGTTAAGTAAACACCAGGGCTTCTCTCAAACTAGACCTCAAGCTATAGTGCAAAATAATAAAGTCAACTTAGTCTACCATTTACCCGGAAGAGAAAGAAAAAAAGAACTGCAAAGTCACTTCAGTACACGTGGTAGAATGAAAGCCCACATTATTGTTGTCCAAAGAAAACAAGGTTTCCTTTGTATGGTTTTCCACAACAAGACATTGACTTTGCTGAGGTCAATTGCTGCCACCATGTACAATGCAAATGTCTTCACGCCCACATACTGATTCTGTTTAACAGTAGAAGGCTTTGGTCTAGAAGCTTTGACGTTATATCTTGTAGTTATTGCAGCTCTGGAGATTTGGAAATATACAATGAATCAGCCACACAGCAAAGTCAACGGTATATCCAGTTTCTTCAAAACGGCACCCATAAGAAGCTTGCCCATGAATAGATCCATAATTTACCTATTTACAACAATAAAATAAAATCAAACCAAACCAAACCAAGAAAAAAAGGGTTAGGTAACTAGCGCTATAAGCACAGCAGCGCACGGACCCTACAGGCAGCTGCTCTAGGGTGGATCCCACACTCAGAAAGCAGGTCGATCTTACCTGTTCAGGTTCACCGCTAGCTCTGTGCCGACCACATATAACACGCTTGTAATTCTCCCATAGTCTAGTCTCAAAGTGCGTTTGGAGGACATCATTCTGTAGTATTTTGTCGGCACCGTGGCTCTATCTCCGTGATAGACTCCGCTGACCTTATTTATAGCATCCAGGGTTACAGTTGTGGGCTATAGCAGCTCCCTCCCCCTCGCCCTTTGAGGACTGCACTGACCTCAGGTGTATTTTACTGCCTGCCGAATAGTCAGTGCCTCTCACGAAAAAGACGGATCCCAGTTTATTTCAATAATCTAACTCTAGCAGAAACAAATGACAAGAGTAAGGCTTTTTCACACGGGATGCGTGAGAAAAATAAGAAGATACATGAATGCGTAAGAAAAAAGTTGACATAATATTTTTGTATGGAAGATTTACATAACTTAAAATGTATATTACATACCTGTTTAGATTTCCCTTCAATGTTGTACCCAGCACATACAGCACTCTTTGTGCTTGTTCTGCGTCCAGACGACATGTCCGAGTGTATTGAGAGGAAAATTCCTGCTTTCGCTGTAAGAATTTGGGCAGAGAGGTATCCTTAATTTTGCTTTGTATCATCGTGTTAGGATAAAAAGTGAGTGGTACTGAGGCACTAGACGCAGCCTATTATGTGATTCAAGGAAGGTGTAACTTGAGCCTATATCTTATTGTCATTCTTCTACCCTATAATTACAAAGTGCCTGTTTAGTCACGCCTGTTACAGACGATAGTTTGAACCCTGAGCGAAATGTGTTCTTCTGTGGGCATCTCTATGCCCACAGAAGGCGTGCATGAATTAGGAAACATTACAGCAAGATGAAGATTTCAGCATGGTCAGCGCCAGAATTGACCGAGATGGACTTCACTTTAAAGTTTCCCATAAATTTTGTACCTTGCAAGGGCTTGTCAAGTGTGAGTATGAGCCAATGAAATACCTGTAAACATCCCGTGTGGGCGGGACTTAGCAGATCCCGTGTCATCAACCCAAAAGGCTTTGTTGCTCTCATCTGAAACGCTAACAACCATGCGCTATTCTATGTTATAACTGCGGCAAGACAACGCTGGTATATCCTTTGGAAAGAGTGAAACCCCCATCTTCCGAGATGGAGAGGTATCTTCATCTGGTTCGGGGAGAAAAGCAGTGTTTGTGAATTGGAAATCACTTCCACGGCGAGCTAACCTTAGCAGTGCTAGTAGCTCTGGGAGGAGTGTTGCCAGATTGGAGCTGAAGAAATTCGAGCACTGAAGAGCAGATGCTGGGATGTATCACGCAAGTCTGAAAAACTACATTTAGCATTATTCTCTGAGCTGAAGAAGCATTACAGCTAAATCAGATTCTCGTTTGACTTATCAAAAGAAATAAAATAAATAAAACATCTCTCTATGATCACTTCCATAAACTGTCAGCGTGACTGCTAGCCAGCTAGCCACGTAGCCTCGTAGCTTTCCGCAGGAGGACATTTAAAATGGCGGAAGATTGGCCTTTTCTTTTGAACCTTTTATTGATGGTTCTGAGTTTGAGGGTCTCTTCTACAAAGTTTTGTCCAAGTCCATGCACCTGTTTAACCGGACCTGACGGGATTCGTGTTATGGAATGTAATCGGAAAAGGCTCTCGTCTGCTCCCCTTCAAGTGCCTGCCGAGGTGACCCAAGTGTGAGTACACATCTGTAGTCTACTATGATTTATCGTTTCTACAACGCTCAATTAATCTTGCGTGCGAAGTTCTTTCTGATTTCGTCTATTTTTAATAGTCTCACGTATCCTGTCATTGGCATATATAACTAACTTACAAGTAATTACAAGTGTAAAAGCATACACTTAATAAACTTGTACTAAACACACGGTCATACGTACACAAAAATGACGAATACAAGATTTTTTGCCTTCTACCAACTTTTTAATTGTGCTGTAATTTTTTTTTTTTTTTACAGGACCTTAAATCACAATGAACTCACTTTGTTGCCTGTTCTTGGTGACATTTCCTCCAACATAACATCATTATCATTGTAAGTATACATTTCTCTGGTAGTTCATGATTGTAATATATGTAGATGGATAGAATAGATGTGTGTTTTGTATTTTTCAGAATCCATAATCGCATCTCCGGGCTGTCAATGCATCAGCTGCAGCCATATATGTCCTTAGAGTCACTGGACCTTACATCAAATTCCATATCTGAACTCAAAGTTGGATCATTACCCTCCATGCAGCTCAAATATCTGTAAGTTTACTTTTACCTTTACTTTATTTTAATTTTATTTTGACATTTATGCTACATAATAACTGACTTTGCCCATATGTGTGTTTAAGTTTTATTGTTATTTTTTAAATTAATCTCTAAATGGTCTGACAGATTGTAGAGTTAAATCATGAAGAAATAAAAGGATTCCAAGATACAAAAAATACATTATTATTGTAGTATTTAAAATTTTTTTGGACATTTAAACAAAATTGTGTAAATTAAAATTTCCTTGAACGTTTTGTTTGGTAGAAATTTGAGCAATAACAGGATCAGTATTTTGGAGCCTGGCTGCTTTGAAAACATCTCAAGTTCCCTGCTGGTGCTGAAGCTGAACAGAAACCGATTAGTGACACTGTCATCCAAAGTCTTCAAGCTTCCACAAATTCAGTTTCTGTAAGTCATGAACTACATGGTCTCAGCGCAAAACTAAAACAGGGAACATTTTGTTTTCCTGACATTGACTTAATAAAAATATGTACATCTATCTGCAGTGAAATGAAGCGCAACAAGATTAAGCTAGTCGACAGCCTGACATTTAAAGGGATGGATTCTCTCAAGTCACTGAAACTGCAAAGAAATGGCATCACTAAGTTAATGGATGGAGCATTTTTTGGTCTTAACAACATGGAAGAACTGTAAGTCGAAAGTAGTGTATCTTGAGCACACTTTTTCACGTAATTAGCATTTTTCTCATTTGGGTTACAGGGAACTAGAGCACAATAATTTAACAGAGGTCAATAAAGGCTGGCTGTATGGGCTACGTATGCTTCGTGTCCTGAGGGTCAGCCAGAATGCCATCAACATCATTCGACCAGATGCATGGGAATTTTGCCAAAAACTGGTAGATCTGTAAGTTTGTCTATAAACACGTGATTATTACCACTTATGTGCCACTACTATTTGCCACCACTGCTATTTTGAATAGTTTGGGGCGGTTGACCTATTCATTGCTTTTAGAACTATTTTCCTTTGTGTTTTGTGCAGAGACCTCTCCTTCAACTACCTGACCAGATTGGAGGAGACTGCCTTTGTTGGACTGGGTGTCCTGGACAGCCTGAACGTTGGAGATAACTACATCAGTCACTTGGGAGAAGGAGTGTTCGGGAGCCTTGGAAGTGTGCGCACTCTGTAAGTCTTCTTTTAAAACTCATATTTGTGGTGTTTTCTCTGCTGCTGTGAGAGATACACAAGGCTTAACTTTTGAAGAGTCTACTAATCAATCAAACTTGTACTGACTAGTTTACTTCAGTAAGTTTGTCTTTTATTGCTGCTGTCTCAAATACATTCTCCTATAATGGAGGGACTGTTGGCGCCTGTTGGCTTGACAGCTGCGCCTCCTTCAGTGTGCCCCAGGGCAGCTGTGGCTACAACAGTAGCTTACCCCCAACGGGTATGGAGTGAATGAAGAATGCTCTGTAAATGCTGTGTAAAGCATCTTTGGGGACATGTGTCTGTGTAAAGCGCTATATAAATAAAGTTACCTTACCTATAATCTTTTCTTAGTAGTTTGGTGTTGAATGGGGCATTTTGTTGATATTCGGTTAAACTTCAAAATCCTTACTGAAGAGATGTGTGCATGAATGCAGCTTAGTACTCCATATAACTATTAATTTCATCTGATAGCTTTTTAAAGAAATTGGGTCCATGTTAAGTTTAGACTGTAACTGCTGTCTGAGCATGTTTCTTTAACATATAATTGTTAATATTAAAATACCTCTGGTTTATAATTGAGAACAAAAAGCTCAGTATTAGGAAGCACATCATTCTGGGTTCGCTCATGGGAGAAAGAAATTGTATGGTGCCAAAGTTCTTTTTTTAGCTGGTCAGGCATGAGAGAAGAGAAACAAAGGAGCACATGACCCAGCCTATAAACACAAGGCCTCTTTGGGCTTCCAGTGGAGTCATGAACTGTCCAAGTGCTAAATGGGGCCAATTAAGAATGCCTTATCAAACCAACAAGGGCCGTGGACTGGATCACACTGTGCAGCAGGGGTGTATTGCATTGTTAGACTTGTTACTGATTTTTTTTTGCTAATGACAACCTTGCTGGAGTGCTGTCTTCTGGTGCCCATGTGCGTTGTGTTTTTTAATGTCTTTTTTAATGCTTCGTCTTTTTCAGAGATATCCGCAATAACGAAATCTCCTGGGCCATTGAAGACTCAATTGGTGTATTTGATGGAATGAAGAAACTGAATACACTGTAAGCTTTTCTTTATTTTTGAACTGGAAAGATTACATACCATTTCTTTAGTTACAAGTAGTTCTTGTGTAAAAGTACACAGACTAAAATAAAATCATCTTCTGATTTTCAGAATACTCCAGAGGAACAAAATCAAGTCAATCACCAAAAAGGCTTTTGAAGGCCCTGAGGAGCTGGAATATCTGTGAGTCAGCAACTATTATTAACTTGTGACATTTTCCTTGGTCATTCGTCCTAGACTTATTGAATTAACATTTCTGTTTCCCTTTAGGGACCTGAGCAAGAATGAAATTATGTCTATTCACCCAGAGGCTCTTTCTCACTTGAAGCTGAAAGTGTTGTAAGTAGATGTTTACCGATTGCTTTTTACCTGTTTATTTTAACATACATTATTTTAAAATTTTTTATTCTATTTTCATTTTATCTTAACAGCATTTTGAATACCAGCAGCCTGTTATGTGACTGCCACATGCAGTGGTTGTCCCCTTGGCTCACTGATGAGCCTTTCCAAACGTCTGTGTCTGCCGTCTGTGCACATCCTGCCACTCTACTAGGTCAAAATGTCCTCACCATCAGCCAAGACAATTTTGTTTGTGGTCAGTTCATAGATTTTTATTTATTTTTCACTCTTATTCACGCACTATATTCATTTCACTCTCTTATTTTAATAGTAACATTTTTGTGAAACGTGACAAATACTTCTGATTTCCTACAGATGATTTTCCAAAGCCTCACATCACGGTGCACCCAAACACGTCTGTAGCCCTGCGGGGTAATAATGTGACTCTGAGCTGCATGGCCTCCAGCAGCAGTGACTCTCCTATGAGCACGGCCTGGAGAAAGGACGGAGAGGTCCTGTACGACGCCGAGGTGCACAACTACGCACGCTACCAAGGTGGAGAGCTCATCTACACTACAGTTCTGCACCTGCTCAACGTCAACTTCACTGATGAGGGCCGCTACCAGTGTGTGGTCTCTAATCATTTTGGATCCAATTACTCAAACAGGGCCAAGCTCACTGTCAATGGTAACTGTTTTTACAACATTAGTTCATTTGAATGGAACATGTCATATCACTAGTGATTATAGCATGATGTATATGGGGATGAAAGTTTGAAATTATGAAATTTGGTATATAGTGATACAGTATAGCTCATTTTTCATCTCAGTAGAAAGAGAAGGCAGGCAGAGATTGAGAAAGAATCTCGATTGTGCCAAAATGGGGCAATTTGAGTGTTTAAGAACAATAGGAGAATAGAAAATATGCAATAAGTGGCTATTGCTTTATTTATATAGCACAACATATTGGTGGGTTTCAGATGACTTCACAGCATTCTATAGACCAGTGTTTAATACAAATGGGGGGCAGGTAACATTAATATTTGTTAAAATGCAGATTTTTGTTGTCATATAGTGAGTTCTTGTGGCTAGACACTGATAGAAATGTTCAGGTTCAGCATTTGCGAATTAACCTTCTGGATATTTCAAAGTGAAGTACAATGTTATCAATAGGAAAAACTGTCTCTTTCCCCCATCTGGGAGTCGTCATCACATTGTAGAATCTGAGAACCACTAATTGACACATAACTTTAGTGTATAATAGTACCGGTGATGATTCACTGATTGTGGCTAATTGCTACTACTAAAGCCTAGACTGACTTAAACACTGACTGGAGGCTCAACAGAGGTGAAAAACTGTTAATAGTGAAAGAGATCAGATATGAGGAGCGGTAATAGAACTATTAGCTGTAGCTTGAATACCACAAAAACAAGTGAGTACAAATATTATAAAAGTCACCTTTAGAACTGTCGAAGCTACGCTGTACATTTTCTCTTTTTATATCATGATGAAAGATCCCCTAATCTGACTTTCAGCCTCTGCTTTCTATGCCGATCATTTTAGTTTTAGGCAGTTGCAGTGAATATTTCCACCCACCTTCTCTCTTGCCCTGCAGAAATGCCATCTTTTCTGAAAACTCCCATGGACCTGACAATCAGGACAGGGACCATGGCCAGGCTGGAGTGTGCTGCAGAAGGCCATCCATCACCACAGATTGCTTGGCGCAAGGACGGAGGAACAGACTTCCCAGCTGCACGAGAGCGCAGGATGCACGTGATGCCAGATGACGACATTTTCTTCATTGCAAATGTGAAGACTGAAGACATGGGGGTTTATAGTTGCACTGCTCAGAATGCGGCTGGAAGCTTATCGGCTAATGCCACTCTTACTGTTTTAGGTAAGTCATTGCCCTGCACATCCCACTTTAAGACATCTTAGTCTGTAAAATAAGTCAGCTTGTCTGTCAGTCTGCCCCAGGGCAGCTGTGGCTACAACAGTAGTTTACCACCGCCGGGTATGGAATGAATGAAGAATGCTCCGTAAATAATCCTCTATAAAGCGTCTTTGTGACATCTGTCTGTGAAAAGCGCTATATAAATAAAACACTTAAAATATTGACTAAAGTTAGTCTATTAAAATCATAGATTAATTTGACAGGTAGGTTTTTTGTATTTAGCCACTAATGCCTAAATATAAATAACTATTTAAATGGGTGTGATTTATTTTTTTTTCCTTAAACCATTGCCTTCTCTTTTCAGAAACTCCATCCTTCCAGAGACCACTAGAAGACCGCACAGTTGCCCGTGGGGAAACGGCTGTGCTCCAGTGTATAGCTGGAGGAAGCCCTGCCCCTCGCCTAAACTGGACCAAAGACGATGGACCTCTTATGCTGACAGAACGTCACTTCTTTGCTGCTGCAAACCAGCTCCTCATCATTGTGGACGCAGGCCCTGCAGACGCTGGGAAGTACACATGCATCATGTCCAACACTCTGGGCACTGAGCGAGGCCACATTTACCTGAGCGTGTCCCCCTCACCAAACTGTGACACTGGAGCGGCCTATGAACAGGACGGCTGGACTACTGTGGGCATTGTGGTCATCGTGGTGGTGTGTTGTGTGGTGGGAACTTCTCTGGTCTGGGTCATTGTCATTTACCACATGCGCCGCAAGAACGAAGACTACAGCATCACCAACACAGGTAACATATTCTCTGTGTGCTCTAAGACAGGGAATGCTAATAAATGAAATACAAGATAAATAGTTAAAATAACTGTAGTAAACCTAGGAGGATAGACTTCTGACTACAGAAGATGCACTTCATGTCTGAATGACTTTCACAGAGGTAAATGCTCTAGAGCCAGGAAATTCAACTATTTTGTGTGCAAAGTTATTCTTTTTGGTCCTTTCTTAAAGCAGCCCGTAAACCTTATGATGCATTAGATATCAAATAAGTCCAGGCTTGCATCCAGTTTTAGTTTCACACATTAGTTTTGACACATGATTAATAGAGATGTGCTTTGCTTCTAGATGAGATGAACTTACCCGCAGACATTCCCAGCTACCTGTCCTCTCAGGGCACTCTGTCTGAGCCCCAAGAAGGATACAGCAACTCTGAAGCCGGCAGCCATCAGCAACTCATGCCTCCTCTCTCCAATGGATATGTCCATAAAGGAACAGATGGTGGGCCATCTAATTTCTTAAAAAGCAAAAATAGAAACATAAATTACTTACTGATGATTATTATTAAATTGAATCTTAAGATGATTGTAGTTCTGGACTCTCTCCCTGCGCAAAGATGAGACCCACTAAAGTCAACTATAAAGAGAGTTATAGTGGCAGTTCCGCTGCAAAGCGCGAGAGGCAAAATACATTTAAAAAAAGCCACAAGCATGACTAACCCCAGCTGTAATGATTGTCTAGCTGCTCATTGCATCATGTTTAATCCCCACTTGATTTCATTTGCTTTTCATTCTAGGTGTATGCTTTGGAGACACAGGCAGTGAAATGGAAGCAGAGGGCAGTAATATATTACACTGTAGACTCGGCTCTTTGTTCAATGGTCGGAGCAGCTTCCATCCAGGAGATGTCCGTGAGGGGCTAGGCGGAGGTCAGACAGGTCAGTGCTTGATTACAACACTTTGACATGGCTCTTACCCTCTCTCTGTACTGTAGATTTAATCACTCAGCTGGACTGAAACAAAATGGATACTATTATTAGACCTTTTTTTCTCTCCTACAGCAGGTGCAGCTCCTCTGGTCATCTGCTCTGACTGCTATGATAATGCTAACATTTATTCCCGCACTCGAGAGTATTGCCAGTATGCCTATCTCGGGGAGGATGATGCAATGGACAAGGGCCTTAAACCAGGCCTCACTGAGCATGCTCCACAGGACGACTCTGTGCTGGAAAACCTCATTAGTAACCACTACAGCTGTGGTATTCTCACCTCCCATGACAAAAGCTTGAATAACCGTGCTCCTCCAGATTACAACAGTCATGGTAAGACTTTCCCACATTAATAGGCCCTGTTTCACAAAGCAGATTTAAACACTTAAGCCCGCTACTCATTACAGGATATTTAGAGCCTTGGACAATTTTTTTTAACTTGAGACAAAAATGCAGACCAGACATGAGGAAAATCACCATTCTCCGAATGCAAAAACTTCAGGTTTATTTATATAGCATATTTAACAACTTCATCTGACCAAAGTGCTTCAGATAAGTCAACAAAAACAAGAGAAAAGTATGCATTTACAGATAACATAATGCGTGTGAAAACTAGAATTAAAAATACTAAATGCCAGGAAGAAGAGGTGAATTCTCAGTCTAGGCTTAAACTGCATTACGGACTGAGAGGATCTAACAGAGGAAGGCTGTTCCACAGTCTGGGCGTTACAACAGAAAAGGTTCTGTCACCTCTCGTCTTGAGCTTAGATTTGGGCACGACCAACTGGAGCTGGTCAGCTGATCTCAGGGCTCTAGGCGGAATATAGGAATGCAGTAATTCCTTCAGTCTGGACCCATAGAGTGCAAACATTTGAACACAAACACATTTTAAATTGCACCCGATATAAGATGGAGCAAGTACAGGTTGTACAGCACAGGCGTGATGTGTTCTTGTCTCTTGGTATTTGTCAGCAGAGAATACATTGCCTAATGTTGTGGTTTGTTCTTCCTTTCAGATTTTCTTGACTGTTCTCAGTTGAAAGATGGGAAAGATCCACCTGTAAAATCCCCAACAATCCTGCCCCACCCCCCGGTGACAGTGCACCGGGCAGCCCCTCTGTGTGCCTCTGTTGATGGTATAATGGGACACAAAGAAAGTGCACAGGACACCAGAAATGCCTCTAACAGGACTAACCCCTCTGAGCACCTCTCTTCCACATAGGCCCACATGCCTGTCTGTCATCCACTACCTCCAAAGACTTTAGATTCTGCCAAAGATACCCTTGACTTGAATGTTTACATTCCTCTTGACTTTGAAGAGCGCTTCTCTCTGGATAGACCCCTGTGTGCTGCAGGACCCTCCATGTCCTGGACCCCACCCACACACCTCGAACACTCCTGTTGTCTAAAGAGAACATCTGAATGTATGTCTCTCATAAAGGATGTGGCCATGGGTTAAACAAGCCATGAATATGTTCAAATGCTCCTCCCTCTGTCCCTGCTGCAGTGGACAAGCTGTTAAACACTTTCCTCAAAATGTCAGGTACTTTGTAGAAGCAGTTCATATGGTGTGAATATATTCAAACAGCCTCTTCTCATGTGGGCAGCATCAGACAGGCCTGTGACCAGCAGTTTATAATGAATGACCTTTGACCCACACTCCCACTGCTGCCGCTCTGACATGAACTCATGTCTGGTTCCTTATATGCAAGAGACAATCACACCAACACCTGGTGTGTATAGGAAATCATATATAGTGGCCGCTATAATGTATATCTGTTCATTTGTTTGTACTGTTTCAGTTTATGTTCATGTTAATTGTATGTTGTTGAGACCATACATTTATTTGCACATAAGACAATCATTTGCTGCCAGGACTGTAACGGTTACCTATGACACCTTTTAAAATGCATTTGAAATCAGATCCATCAGCCATCTTTTGATTTTATTTGAGTGTATACTGACTAAAACACTTCTGCATTCTGTCGTCAATGTTGCCTTTTTTCAGCCAGGATCACCTTTATCATTGAAATCTGTTTCAGTCTAAATGTTCTTTTTTTTTAACTGAAGAACTGTGAAAGTGAATGTATTGCATTATTATGCCTCTATATGTACTGTATGTGTACATAAAAGTAGTATCTAATAAATTCCATTTTAGTGAGCAAATACCAACTGCAAAGCTTGACAGAATATGCTGCAGTAAAACATTTATTGTTCGCCTCTAAAATGACAAAGTAACAACATAAATATGTCCATTTTGAGCATTCAAATCTTTTTGTTTGTTAGTCTTCACAGACTTAAGCTACATTTCGTTGTATACAAAAGCCGCTCAGCCTATCGTTTTAAAAAGTTATTCCTGTTATTGTTGCACTTGAGACTTGTTGAGGTCTATAGCTTCAAACAATAAGGTTTTCATCTCATGATGGTTATACTCATATTTTGAATGACAGTATTTTTCATTTTGCAAACGATGTGCTGACAATGGTTGTTGGATTTTCAACAGCCAAATGGGTATGTTTTAGTATTATTATGTTGCAAAATGGTACTGTATCTATGGTTTTGCACTCTCATGCAAATTTTTATTTGAGTTGAACTTACTAGTTTTGAGCATTCCAATCTATTTGACACACTCCCTGCCTTATTGAAATCATGTTGTATTGTAATTTACTGGTCTTCTGGTCTTACTGGTCTTCTCCGCTAGACAAGAAATCACTATCCAGAGTTTGCTGCGATTGCAAAAGTTTTTTTCTTGTTTATTGCCACAGAATATCCATTGTCTCTACCAAAGTATAGCTATGTTTTGACAATTCCCTATGCTGCTTTTTATAATGTAGTTTTGTTTACTTTTTTTTTTTTTTTTTACTTGTACAGCCTGTAAAGCATGCCCAAAGAGCCTTTTTTGTTATGTAAGCATTTATCCAACATTAAACAATGAATCTTGACATATGAATGGTCATTGTAATGCATTTGTAGTCTTCTACTGTAATTCACTATATATCATTTAATTTAACATTTAATATTTGAAAGAAAAAGCCACAATACAATGAGGCATGGTGCTCATAGTGCTGATCCATAGAGCCCCGCACTGTTTTGCGTCGGATCAGTGCGGCGCAGGACACATTTTGTAAGATCATTGCGGGCGGGAACGGGACTGCACAATGCGGGAGCGGGCGGGTGGGATGACTACAGTCCCGCAAAAATATGAGTGTAAAGGAAAATATACAACAGTTAATGTATGCCTATCATACATCATTTGTGCTGGATATTTAATTTGGCTTTAATAAAAACATTTTAAGCAGCCTAAACTTGGGAATGTGGTCTAATCTCGCGCACACAGACAATTCCATTCCGCTTCTCCGTGTTCCATGGATCTATATACAAGATAATAAAGATTTTATTATAGTTCTATGATAGAGCTTCGAAGACATGGCAGAAAAATAGAGCACCTCCAGTGACAGTGCTTAAGAAGTAGCACAAGTTCTTTAAAGAGAGGTACATTTACCGTCATCAAATCAAGAAACCTGACAAAGAAACTGAAGAAATCAAGACCTTCCATGAGGAAGAAAGCGAACGTCAACATCTTGCGGGATTTGCGGGCGGAGGCAGGACAAAATCTCGTAGATGCGGGCGGGAGCGGGACTGAACATTACACACAATGCGGCTGCGGGAAGGAGCAGGACTGAAAAGTGTCCCGCGCAGACCTCTACCACAAAACCTTTAAATAACCAGCACCTCTGCCTCTGACATCTTTGATCTGTAGATGTCATCTTGCTCCCTCCCCCTTCACTGCACTAGACTCATCTGTTCAATCCTTTCCCTGCCATTGCTTGTTTCACACATTTTTCCCATGCGAATCTACAACGCACTCTATAAATATGAAGATTTTTAATTTTGAACTGTCAGATAACAGGTTTATTGGCTTGGTTTGTGGTTGACTTAAGCCAAAAAATAAGCCATTGCTCAATATCAAAGACATCACTGTTGTCAGTTGAAAGAACCCAAAGCCATAAAATTAATATTGCAAGTTTGTGAAGCCAGTCTGTGGGGGTAGGGTCATTAGATATGGCATGTAGCATTGTTCTTTATGACCATAAAGCACTTTGTTCTACATTTTTGTATAAAAAGTGCTTTATAAATAAAGTTTGATATGATTTGATGTGTATTTTACACAGCTAGTGCCAGGATCTGATCATGCTGGCCCATTTTTAGCTGGTATTCTCATCTCCTGTTCTCATCACAGACACACAGCACTGGTAATCATCTTCGAGCACATGATGAAATATTCAGTACTACATCCAGTGCTTTGTATTTAATCACAAACTCAAAATATTTGACCAATTTGTGCAAAATGACTTCAGCGAGGAAGACACACTATAAATAGGATATATATATCTATATCTATATCTATATCTATCTATCTATCTATCTATCTATCTATCTATCTATATATATATATATCTATATCTATATCTATATCTATATATATATCTATATCTATATCTATATCTCTATATATATATATATATATATATATATATATATATATATACTATATATATACTTTTCTGAAATGAGAAGTCTGTTGTTTTCCTGGTATCTGCTGTAACCTCTCCTCCAGTTTGGGGGTTATATGCCTTCACCTTCCAGGCTCTGTCCAGCTCTTCCCTGAGCCCCTGGTATTTCTCTAGTTTCTCTTGTTCCTTTTTCCTGACATTACCATCGCTTGGTATTGCAATGTCCACCACCACAGCTTTGTTCTGTTGCTTAAAGTTCGTATCTGGAAGTCCCACAGGATGTTGGCTCAGTCATTCTCCACCACCTTTGGAAGTGTTTCTCACCTTGACCTTGGGGTCTCCAGCCTGTACTTTGCACAGATGTTTCTGTTTATATATATATATATATATATATATATATATATATATATATATATATATATATATATATATATATATATATATATATATATATATATATATATATATATATATATATATATATATATATCCTGTGGGACTTCCAAATACAGACTGACAGAATGGTGATGGCGAACCAACCAGACATCGTGGTTCTGGATAAGCGGGAGAACAAAGCCGTGGTGGTGGACACTGCAATACCGAGCAATGGCAATGTCAGAAAAAAGGAACATGAGAAACTAGAGAAATACCAGGGGCTCAAAGAAGAGCTGGAGAGGGCCTGGAAGGTGAAAGCATCAGTGGTGCCTGTGGTGATCGGAGCACTCGGGGCCGTGACCCCCAAACTAGAGGAGTGGTTGCAGCAGATCCCAGGAAGGACAACAGACATCTCAGTCCAGAAAAGTGCAGTACTGGGAACAGCAAAGATACTGCGCAGAACTCTCAAGCTCCCAGGCCTCTGGTAGAGGACCCGAGCTGATGAGGGTGAGAGACCAACCACTGTGGAAGGTGAGAAACGCGTTTATATATATATATATATATATATATATATATATATAGTCCTCGGTGTGTGTGTATATATATATATATATATATATATATATATATATATATATATATATATATATATATATATATATATACACACCGAGGACTAGTGAGTGTGGGAACCACTGTCCAGGATGAAACATCCAAGCTCCACAAGTACATCAGTGGCAAGGCCCAGACTGATGACATGCTCAGAGAATGTCTCAGACAGTGGGGTGCAGAGGAAGAGTTGCTGGAGGGACCATCATGGGGCAGGACAAACCCCTACATGGGACGTACCACCGGAACATAACTGAAGTGGCTGATATCAAGAAATCCTACCAGTGGCTGGAGAGGGCTGGTCTGAAGGACAGCACAGAGGCACTCATCCTGGCTGCACAGGAGCAGGCCTTGAGCACCCGAGCAATAGAGGCCCAGATCTACCACACCAGACAAGACCCAAGGTGTAGGTTGTGCAAAGAAGTGCCTGAAACAGTCCAGCACATAACTGCAGGGTGTAAGATGCTGGCAGGGAAAGCGTACATGGAGCGACATAACCAAGTAGCGGGTATAGTGTACAGAAACATCTGTGCAGAATACGGGCTGGAAACCCCAGGATCAAGGTGGGAAACGCCTCCAAAGGTTGTGGAGAATGAGCGGGCCAAGATCCTGTGGGACTTCCAGATACAGACTGACAGAATGGTGATGGCGAACCAACCAGACATCGTGGTTCTGGATAAGCGGGAGAACAAAGCTGTGGTGGTGGACACTGCAATACCGAGCAATGGCAATGTCAGGAAAAAGGAACATGAGAAACTAGAGAAATACCAAGGGCTCAAAGAAGAGCTGGAGAGGGCCTGGAAGGTGAAAGCATCGGTGGTGCCTGTGGTGATCGGAGCACTCGGGGCCGTGACCCCCAAACTGGATGAGTGGTTGCAGCAGATCCCAGGAAGGACAACAGACATCTCAGTCCAGAAAAGTGCAGTACTGGGAACAGCAAAGATACTGCGCAGAACTCTCAAGCTCCCAGGACCCGAGCTGTGATGAGGGTGAGAGACCAACCACCATGGAAGGTGAGAAATGCAAGTTTAGGCTATATATATATATATATATATATATATATATATATATATATATATATATATATATATATATATATATATATATATATATATATATATATATATATATATATATATATATATATATATATATAAAACCACATATGTGTGGTTTTGCAACATAACCACAGGAACAATGACTCATATCTGTGTCCCAAACACTAAATGATATCTGTAACTGTTGTTTCCATGCTGAAAACACATTACCTCCTAGTGTCAATGAGCAGCCTTGAAAAAATACCGTACACTAGTAAACAAGTAAAAAGTAACACCTAGATAGAGACACAGGGCGGACAGTTGTTATGCTAAGGTTGAACCAGTAGATGGCAGTGTTGATACGCACGCAGTTCGGAGTCCATCACCTCCCGGTACTTTTGTCTCTTTCTCGTTATAACCTAAATGAAAGCAAAAACCTGAGTGTGGTGTTTATCACGTTTAATGAAGGTTTGTTGAAAGAACTAGCCTATACATGTTGTTACGACCCAGCTTTATAGACTTTATAGACTTTAATATTGAAAATGCGACTTTGGTGTGAGGAGGACGTGCAGGAAATATGCCCACACATTTTATTTTCCTGCTAAGCTCTTGTTGATTTAATACCAGAGCGCACCAGACGATGGAGCCAACACGAGCGTCTGGGACACAGTGAGCGTAAAAGGGGCGTTTCGGTTCTTCGTGTCTGTCTCTTGGCGCTGCCAGGTATGTCCAGACCTGTAGCAGTCAACAGACGCTCTTTACAGATGCCTCCAAACTGACTGGATTTCTGACACTCACGCGTTCTCTGGCCGCGCTCCCGCTGTGTGAGAGGATATTTATCGTTTAAGCGCTGCCACGGCTACAGATGCAGCACCGTATTGCTGTGTGACAGAAAATATAACCATGCTTTTGACAAGTTGACAGCGGAGGAGTCCAGCGCAGACGATTCGCAGCGAGATTTGGGTCTCTACAGTAGCAATGGAGAGTTGTTTTTAAACGCATCTTCCTCTTTACGCACAAGGATTTCTTGGAAATATTGCATCCTCCAAGGTGCGCGCGTAAACCCCAGGGGCTGGCACACCTTAACGGTTGAAACCAGCCTAACAAACGTCAAAGACATGATATCCTCTTCGAGTCTGGAGAAGAAGAGAAGAAGGTTTTTCTGGCTGCCTCGCGTTTAACATCCCAAAAGGGTAAGGGGTGATATCAATAAAAACGCAGTAGAGATCAAAACAAAATTAGGTAAGCATGTCCAGAACATTAAAGAAGAAGAAACACTGGTCCAGTAAAGTGGTGGAGTGCGCAGTGTCGTGGGGAAACCTGGGGGACTTCGGCTCTGTGGTGGAGGTTCTGGGGGGAGCTGAGGTGGGACAGTTCCCGTACCTGGGCCAGATGAAGCTGGACGTACTCGTGTGTCATGTCGGGAAGCTGCCCTACTACGGGGACGTGCTGCTGGAGGTGAACGGCACCCCGGTGAGTGGACTTACAAACCGCGACACTCTGGCTGTCATCCGCCACTTCAGAGAGCCCATCCGCCTCAAGACCGTCAAACCTGGTACGTCTACACCTCACGTTCACCGGGTACACATACCGCTGGGAATGCACATTGGTTTGGTTCTTTTTATTGTGTAGCCATCCTTGTCTAATTTTCATACTTGGTGAATCTCATAACAGCTTCCCATTAGAACCCACTGTCTTCTATCTAATTGGCTGTATTCTTTCCCCACTTCTCAGGGCTATAGTAACAGTGATGATGGGAATAATGGCGAGTAGCCCAGTTGGAGCCATTCAAACTAAGTGCACTTTACATGCTAGGAATAGGGCTGATTACATCCTCCATTATTCAGCCTCTATAATGCTGCTGCTGCTGCTGCTGCTGCTGCCCAATAGCCACAGGGGCATAAGCTGGGGGTCCCATTGCTCTTCATTTGCAATAATCAGGCACTGGGATAATCATGTGTAACAGCCCTACTGATTGAGTTTGGTCCCAAGTTTTTAATCTGGAAACAACTATTCTGAAGGTTACATCAGCTTCAGCAGCATGACTACAAAGAACAGCTGAGTCCTGTGCCCTACAGCCAGGATCGCTCCTCATATCACTGGCTTCTATCTGTGAATCTGTCTTTTGTCATCTGTAGATTCATTATATTTGACATATTTGTGTTTTTGAACAAACAAACAAGTGTTGAAAGTTTAAGAGATTTGCCTTGATTTATAATGCACACAAAGACAGCATGTGTGTGTGTGTGTGTGTGTGTGTGTGTCTGTGTATTTGATGGTGCTACACTCCCCAGAGCTCTTCACACTACACTCTATATGCCCCACTAACCAAGGATGATTAATAAAGGCCATACAGCAGCAAGAAAGCAGAAGCAGCAGTAGCAGCAGTAGCACAGAATGGAGTGGAGAGAATGGTCCCAGTCTTTAGCTGTAGGCTGTACTCCCACATCATTGTGCTCTTTAAAGCTCATAGAAAAGTCATGGGTCACCAGCATGGCAGCATTCCTCACCTCATTCTTTTCTGGCATTTGTCATCCTTACCAGGGTTACGTTAATGGCCTTGCCCAGTTGTACGCTTTGCATGTGCTTTGTTTACGTTCACACTTTTAGTTCTGTAGATGTGGACTTGGTTTGGTCTAGTTGTGGTTCAGGTTTATTATCAATTTAGTCCCAGTTCTTATGTATTGTTTGTGAATGTGACCATGATGTAAGTCGAAACAGCATGCAGATGATGATATTGCATAGTTCTTGTATAAAGTTATTTAATTTGAGCCACAAAATCTTTATAGTATCTCACAATGAACTACTGAAAATTATACATTTTGAGTGAAGTTGGCATCTCCAGTACATCTTTTGCACAGTGCTTTTATAGTATGTAGTATAGATCCAGCGCTGTGTCATTTGTTTATGTCTGGTGAGTCCTGCTTAGTTATCCAAATCCTTTCTCATACATTTTGCATGTACTTCTGAGAAATGAAAACACGGCTGGGTGCAGTTACTCATGAAAAGGCAACATGCAAACTCCCCCCAGCGCGCACATACAGATGGGCTTGTTACATTGTACGCTTGTGTGCATGTCCACTCTTTGTGTACAACGTGTGGAAACCTTATGTTTAATTCACACTTGACTTCTTACATAATTGAGACATTGAGTGGATTTTCTGCACTCTCAGATGGAGACCTTAGAGGATCAGCTGTTAACTATAGGAAGTGCCCCCTTGACAGACAACAAAGGACAGAATGCAGTGTGAGGACCGGCAGATGTATCTTTGCACGCTTCTTAATCTGCTGCTCCATGCATGATGTCTGGAGCTGGACAATTTAGAGTGATGTCACTTCAACTGAAAGACTTGAAACAAAAGGGAGTACAGAATATGACAGAGTTAATTTAAGTTAACTCTTCACAAATTTACAGACAGGATAAAAGCAGATGCTAGTACACATTCACACCAGTGTATTTCAAAGATGCAATGCTTGAAGAAGGAATACATTTCTTACCCACCCTAGTTCTTTTCTTGAGCTGTTGCCTCTCAAGTCACTTATGTAGCCCTACACACTATATGAAAGCTGGAACAACATATTTTGGGCCTCAATAATTATTGTTGGTTCTTTTTCTTTGCAACAGTAGGGATTTTTGCCATTTCTATGTAATAATGTAAGATTTAAGATGCAGAGGGGAGAATAACTAACTGGATAATTATTGCAATTATACTGCAGTTATTATTATTGTTTCGGTTTAGTTGCCACTCAAGCTTTTTTATGATACAGTATATTGAAAAACTGGATTATCTTGCTTTGTGTCAGTGGCATAAAGCAGTTTCAGTATTATTGTTTATCTCAGTATTTCACTGTAGCAATATATCGTGCTTCAAAATTTGTTATTGTGACAGGCCTAGGTAAATGCTAGGTTTGTTGGTTTGTCACACCATACAGCTATCATGATTATTGCTTAATTAATAATTACGATCATTCATGACTATATAAACTCATGTAAAATATACAAATAGAATCATGAAATGTTTAGAAGAAAAATCAGTTTATAAAAAAGTAAACCAACATGTTAAGCATTTTTTTCATCATGTTGCTGTTTATGTCACATTAACTTTGCAGTTCAGAAAGTTTGATTTAATAACGCTGGCTTACTAGATTTACTAGAGGAATGGTTACATATAAAACAAGTGAAGAAAATGAAAGATTTCACTGTTATTTGCTGTTATTTGCTGTTATTTGCGTAAAACTGATGTTTTGTCAATCATCAATGTATGTCTGAATAGTTTCAGACCAGTGCAATCCTCATGGAGATCTGTGTTTATCTTCTTCAGCTTTGTTTCACATGCTTTCTTGTTTTTGGGTCACTATTCAGATCACTTGCCTCCATCTGTCCATCCATCTACGAATGAATGTCACCTTGATGAATTGTATGTAGAATAGGCACAGGTTTTCTATCAGATGTCCTTCCTGATGCAACCCTACTCATTTATCATGTCTTAGGAATTGGGCCCATTGTGGCTTGATTGTTATTTTTGTGTGATTGCTGGAAAAGTGGGAATTGAGCTACTTAACTCTCCTGCCTCTGGTGAAGCAGATCGTATACAGATTGACAAAAGATGGCTCCTATTTCTGTCACCTCCCTATACCATCTCAAGGTCTCTCTATGCCTCCATCATGTCTCCACGTTACAGTTCTCATTTCCCCAGCATCTTTGATTAAGCTGGATGGTACCTCTATTAAAAGCCTGCTGCCTGCTGCTTCGCTGATCTATTTTTGCTGAAACTCCAACTAACGATCAGAGCGGAAGTGTGATCAAAAGCTCAGTGAATGCCATGCCAGAATTTCTCCTGCCGTATACATATTCCTGTGTTAAGATGTGCCTATAGTCACTGCTTCAATCACTATAAGCAATCAAAACATGCGAGTAATATGTAACAGTTTATATGCAGCTGCATTGTGTATCCCATTTTAACATATACCCTGTAGAGTATCATGCCTGTTTAAAATAGACATGGTACAAGACTCTTTTTAAAGCCTTTTCTGTAGCTAATGGAGTGTTCGTCATAGCCTGCAGTTACCATAGGGATGGCCATTTCATTCAATACTAATGTAATTTTGGCTAAAAATGTGAGATGGCGAGAAACCGTGTTAATGCTCCGTAAGAAACCTAAAGTTTTTTCTTTGTACTTTTCAGTGTGAAAGGTTTTGTATCAGGCAACAAAAAGAACACAGCATTTTCCTAAAGTATATTGAGTTTTTGACAACCTATTATTGTAAATTCTTTGAATCATGTTATGAAAACAAAATAATATCCACAGTTGTTACATTCCATTTAATATAGATTTATATAGTTGTCATTTAGTATTTTTCTCTCTTGTTGCATTATTGAACTACTTATTGTATTAAGCAAGTATGAATTCTTGTCAAACAAAGACACTGTAGCCCATTTGTTATTGTCAAAATGTTGATATACCACTTCAGAACCTCTACTCTGAACATTTAAAGCATTTTATTTTCAGCCTTCACTTATTCTGACTGTTTTGCAGTTACATCGATTGTCTGCAGAATTTTTGATGCACAGTGGAAAATGGTTTAAGGTTGAGTTGATAATTATACCTGAACAGATTTTCCCATATATTTTCTTTAGTGTGTAGCATTGGATGTTTTACCAGCTTACCTTGATCATTGCTGACTAACACTTAATATAATATAATATAATAATAATGGTTGCCTTTTTCTAAGTCTCTGTTTGGCTTTGCACCTTTCCCTTTTACCTCCAGATCATGTCAATAGTGAAGAATTGCGACTGACACGAGCCCCTAAGCCCTGTATCAAACTGCAATAGTGAGTGTGGGCTAATCACATTAATGCACCTCTCATACCAGGAAGTGGCTCTCAATGGAATCATCCTCTTGACAGGCGATGCTTTGTCACCACGGAGATTCTCAGTGGGGAAAAAACGATCTAGTAGTGTGGGAATACATTCATTCAAACCGGTCAGATAACTAGACAGCTGCATTTGCCTTTGAGATGTTCAGGCTGTCAGTGGGATGAAGTTGCAGCAGAGCAGACTGACTGAGGCCGTCAGGTGATTAGGGGGGTTTAATGCACATTCATTACTAAGAGACACGCTTTGTTTTCATTTCTCAGATCAGCTTATAGGACCGGATTTACTTCCCTATTGGATTATATTGTACTGTGCTTGGATGTAGCATGCATGCTGTTGTTTCACTCTTTTAGAGTGAACATACCTGTCTGTATTGACCTATAGCACTGTGCATAGTATAAAAAAGGTACACATATGGTTTTCATGCTATGCTGTATGTCTTCTGGTTAGATGTCTTATTTTTTTCTATATTGGCCACATGCAAAGGCTTGAGGCTGGCATTAAAGGTGCACGGTGCAACTTTTCTGGTGGGGATTCTGTCACCTGCTTGTCTTGATGGGGATGTTATTGCTTTTTCTAGAATGTTCCACACTAGAAATTAAACCTATGTTACATTACCGGTCAGATCTGTGGAGATGCAACTCTATTCACAAAGTGGATTATTGTATTTTTGAGCAACAGAAACATTCATAATGAATCAATGCCAGATAAAGGTGTTTAATGTTATACCATGGACCTTTCCAGGGAAAGCAGTAACATCTTCATGGAGACAAGCAGGTGATTGTCCCGTGACAGAAAAGCTGTGCAATGCACCTTTTAAGGCTGAAATAAATAGATCAAGATCATAAAATGATATTTAAAAATATGTCATTAAAGAATACAAACATTTTCAGAAATAGTCTATCGTTTGTTTTATATGTTAACTTTTTATATGGTACATTTACTAAATTAAAAACATAACTTATTCATACAAAATGTATGTATTGTATAGTAATGTATAGTGACCTAAGCCAGTGTGATTAATAGATAATTGTTGAAAATTGGTTGGGGAAAAAAAACATTAAAACTAAAATAAAGTTTTTTTAAAATTATTATTTGAGTATCCCAAACATTTGATACTATACTACACTATCTATGCTAGAAATACTGTGGCAGAAGTTCTCTAAAAAGATGTGGCTTGTAATTTCCTTGTAATTCCCCAGTATTCAGATGTCATTTACATATATTCAAACAGAGGTCCTCGGGTTATTTCTGTCTCGTACAGTATCCACTCTCCTCTCTTCCTCTCTGTCCACCTGTTCTCTCCTTCGTCTCCATCTCTCAAACATTTTGTTGATCTACAGCCGGTTTGTCCTGGTTGACTCTCATCAACCATAGTGTCCCTGTACCGCAGGCGTCTGTCAGGTCTGGAGTACTGCGGTCCTGAACTGCCCATACACACATACACACATACATACACACATATAGACGCACACATACAAACACATACACCCATATACACACATATGTATGGTACACACACATATATAAACACATATATACACATATACAAACATGTGCACACATATACACACACATTGCCGACTTCTGTGAGGAAATATGTGGATGTCTTGGAGCTCAGTTAATAAATGTCTGTTCATTCTGGCTGAGGTAACAGGCGACTGAGATTCACAGCTTTTTTATTTTGTTGTAAAAATCTGCTCAACAATATTGCCAACACCGCCAATGATTATGCAGTCTCCCAACAACCACAGAATGCTGAGTTATGTTAAAGGTACACTGTGTAACTTTTCTGGTGGAGGTTCCGTCAAATACTTTTCTCCATGGAGATGTTATTGCTTTGTCTGGAATGTTTCACAGTATGGCATTAAACCTTTCTAACATCATGGAGCCTAAACCAGCCCAAGGTACAGGTCAGATCTGTGGAGAAGCAACCCCACCCACAGTCAGAATGCCTGTTTTTCTAGATATTTTAAGGTAAGGTAGAGTTGTTTAATGTCATATTGTGCAAAATTCTAGACAGATCAATGTCTTGCATAGAAATAAGCAGGTGACAAACCGCCAACCAAAAAGTTACATAGTGCACCTTTAAAACTGGTTAATCTGTTTGATAATTGCATTTATTCCAAATGCATTTATACAATCATAAGTAATACAAAATTAATTATTGTGATCATTTTAGCTGCAAAATTAAGTAATTTCAACTCAGTCTAAAGTCCAAAAAAGGAAACCTAAATATAATGTACTCTTGTTTCTGTTTACTCATGTCACATTCATTTGACCCTAGAGGAATTGTGATCTATAAGACAATAAAAATAGATAAATAAAATATTTACTCTTGCTGTTCTTAATGTTCTTGAAATGTCCCCATTGTGGGACAAATAAAGGTTATCTTATATTAAAATTAAGTGTTTCACCGTTGTTTGGTCATATGTCAGTAATTGTGAATAGTCCTTCACTTGTAATGTTATAATTTTCACAAAATATGCCTGCATGAAAACAAAGCTGCTCTGGTGTTAAAGGTTCAAATTTGAAGTAAACAAATGTTCTTCCATCCTCAGTTTACCCAGAATCCACCTGGACTTGCCTGGGGTACTCACTGTGTGCGTGTTGGTGCATACAGCTGCTGGTTCAGGGGTAAAGCAGTTATAGCGCGTATCCCGGTCCCTTGCATTTTCTCATTATTCCCACTTTAATCAAATTGGCGCTGCTCTTGTTGCACACTTGAGCAGCACCTGCGATGGCTGTGGCATACTCAATGAGGAAGAGACGGAACATATATTTGGGACTGAGCCTGAGTGAGTCTAATCACGGCCGCCTGCTGTCATTCTCCACTCAGATCATGCATGTTGGCCAGTGTAAGCTTGTTAATTAATATGTAAGGAGTCAAACCTTCAATAGAGAAATTATGCATTCAGATTGCATAAGTGACATCGTGTAAGTAAATGGTCATTTCTATAAGCGTGATTTTTCAACTAAAACTAACTCTCTCTCATGGACAGTTATGTAGTGCTGTTATAGTGCATTAAAATGTGCTAAAAAAAAGGTT
The DNA here is from genome assembly GCA_030686955.1 of Odontamblyopus rebecca. Taxonomy (NCBI): domain Eukaryota; kingdom Metazoa; phylum Chordata; class Actinopteri; order Gobiiformes; family Gobiidae; genus Odontamblyopus; species Odontamblyopus rebecca. The sequence goes on from CM060656.1 coordinate 21,295,855, forward strand.
GGGTAGAACGGCCATTAGAGGATGATGAGAAATAAATGTCGAGAAACAAACATTTTAAACTCCATTTAATACTATGGGAAAGGTATGATATATATATACATTTCAATAGCACAACATTTTACCACCTTTTTTTTTTTTAAAGAACACATGCTTTGAATATCTAGTTCCTTCTGTGACTATGGGTGTCACTCCACAGATCTGAACTGTAATGTAGTGCTGCAACCTGCTTGTCTCCCTTATTTTTGGTAGGTTTAATCTATACTGTGGAACATTCTAGACAAAGCAATAACATTTCCATGCAGCACTGCGATGCAATGCAATGCAGTGATTAATTAATTAATTAAACATTTCCATGGAGACAAGCAGGTAGCGGACCCTCCACTACAAATGTTACATATGCACCTTTAAGAGACTACTGCCCTATAAGGACTTTGTTTCTTTGTTCTAAGTTGACCTGAAAATGTCTCAGTTTTCATCAGTCTGTGTATGAATGGGGTGAGAGTGGAGAGGCAAATGGCGGTGCAGGTTGGCAACTATATTTCCATCAGTCAGTCACATGGCATCTGTGGCTACAAGAATATTGGGAGCTTAAAGAGCCCATATTATGCCATTTTCTGATCTCTGTTCTAATGTAGTTTCTTCATCACAAACATACCTGGAGTTGTGTTTTGTTTCATTCACACATGTTTAACACACAAACCCTGCATATTTAGGCTGAGTTCTTCTCTCAAACTGAAAACTCTGTTCCACCTTGTGATGTCATGTGGTAATACAAGAGCTCCACTGTGTTTTATGAACTCCATATACCTTCACCAGAATCATTTGGGTGATTTCAGACCTAGAATTGCCCTCTAAAGGTGAAAGGAGCTGTTAATTTGGAAACCACTACATGACATCACCAAGTGGAAAAGAGCATTTTGAGCATTGGTGATGTAGACAGACTGTGTAATATAGGACCTTTAAATGTACCTCAACAATTTAAGGCAATCTCACCAGAAGAACTAGAGGAAGTGGTAATGGAAAGAGGCAACATTCTATATGTCCATGTAGAGCAGAAAATGGCCAGATTGATGGGTAAATTAATTACACAAAACAACAATACAAGATCACAGACTGCCATATGGGCTTGCCTTAATGGAAAGCCAAAATGCATAGAAAAAGCAACATCTTGAGATAGAGCGCCTCTGAGGACAGGGCTTTAGCAGTAATCTCAGTGCACCTCGCACACACAATCCAACAAATGTCAAGGATTTGGAGGAAAAGAGGCCGACTCATGATGAGGGTTATCTGAAGTGACCAGCTGCGCCAAGCATCACAAAAACATCTCAGTATTTCATCTCTATTAGAGTAGATATGTTTTGCAAAAGAATGATGAAAAGAATATGTCAACAGTACTAAGAATATTCCCACGCATTTTCTAAAACAAAAGAGAATCTTTATTTGTCCCGCAATGGGGACATTTATTACAACGCAGTTCAAGAAAATAGATTTAGACAAATTTTATTGATCCATCAGGGAAAGTATTTGGACACAGCAGCTCACACATCACAATATAGTCTAATAACAAAAAGCAAGGATAATTCAAAATAAGTAACAAAAATAGTAGTAAGAGACTGGTGTGAAATAAGTATAGACCTGCATTTACAAAAGCGATCTGAGCAAAATAACAAATAGTCTCAGATCATGTTTCCTTTTTATTGCCACATGTCACAGCCTTAATTGTGTAATCTTGTGCATTCACAGGTGATGTGGCTTTAAAAGGAAAGGGGTGGCTGATGTACAACTTGCTACACAATGGTGACAACTTAAATATATACCACATAAAAAGATCTAAGTTGAAAAATGACAGCCTGTGCCCAGATGAATGATGCCTGTAATTGCATTACTGGAGCTTACAGCAACATTGACCATAAAGCATGCACACGTGTTTAAAATACTCACCATTTCCCTCTGGGTATTGTTGCATCAGTGGGAGGATGGAGAGGGTTTTAGTTTCTTGGTGTGTCTCTCCTCGTTCCAATTAAAGACACTGTTGTTTTCGTGTAAATGGCTGTTAGTGCTTACTGTGCCATATAATGACTAATCCCATTCTTGCTTTGTAAATATGTATACGCCAGTCAGACGTAAAATCATTTGTATAGTTTATGTTCTTTCTAAATACACATAGATCTGCAATAATACACAGGTGTCAAAGTGAATAGGTGTAACAAGCTTTGGATATTGTTGTTTTTTGCCCTGACCTGTGTAATGCTGTGCTCTCATTACTGATGCTTGTGCCCGGTGGAGGGAAGACTCTTTAATGGTCCTCTGTCTGTCCTACTAGCCCTGCTACAGCATGCATGTCTGTGTTATGGCACTGACCATCTTGTTACCTGTTATTTGTCATATTATGCCTCATGACACTTAAAGGGGCACTATGTAACTTTTCTTTTCCTTTTCTGGATGATACTGTAGTAGATTCCAAGCAAAGCAAAAACATCTCCATGGAGATGAGCGAACTGCATGGGTATCCACTAGAAAAGTGACATACTGCTCCATTTGATTGATATTATGCTATTTTCTGATCTTTGTATGTTATAATGTTGTTTCCTCATCAAATAGAAAACACTCAGTTCCACCTTGTGATGTCATGCTGTAATACAGGAAGTGCTTCACTGTGTTTTTAAACTCTATAAACCTTTACTAGAATTATTTGGATCATTTCAGCCCTGGTATTGCCGATCTCTACTGAACAAAAGGTGAAAGGTAGCTGTTAACTTGAAATGACATCACAAGGTGGACCAGAGCATTTTGAGCTTTGGAGATGTAGACAGACTAATAATAAACGGTTACTCACACATGTGTGAAATAAACAAACTACAACTCCAGGCATGCTTTTGAGGAGGTAACAACATTATACCATGGCTAAAAGCTCACAAGAGTCACTTTTGCACAATAAAGGAGCACTGTAGCTGGTTTAAATTCCAAATCAGACACTTGTAAGTATAAAATGCACCATGAAAGGAGATTTCCAGTGGTATCTGGTGAATTATATTGACAGTGACAGTCTGAGGTGGGAGATGGCACTGACAATGTGACAATTGGATACGGACAGATTATGATATTGTGATTGAGTTCCTGTCGCTTTAATGCAGCTCTTTGCTCAAATGGCTGTCTAGTTTCCCCTACCCACTCCTAAAGGGTCAGCCTCTGTCAAAGTGAGTGACAGGTGGATTTAACCAATCACAGTGAAGTGTCAACTCTCAGAAGAAGCAGGTTGCTTTAGTGACTTCTTAAACCATAAGACAAGATCAGGATCAGAATAATGTTGATTGCCCTATGTAGCCCAGTCTCAATTATTACTATATCGACTTAAAGTTCAATCTATGAAAGATCATGTGCACATTTTCTTTACACTAAAGAACTTTTTGTTATTTTTGGCTATGTGAAAAGATATGAGCCATAGAAGGTTAATAACTTTTATGACTCATTACAGATGCAAACGAAGAACTAAAGTGTCTCATTCTGCTATTTATTGCAGCTCATGGTTTTTTAACAGTACTGTAGATTTAGAATAGTTTTAGTAGTTTTAATCAGCTTTAGTTATTTTGAAAGTGGCATAAATTAGCTTCAGTATTATCATCTATACTTTCATCGGCAATATATTGTACATCAAAATGTATTATTGTGACAGACCTAATAGACATGAGTATTAAAAAGATCAATAATAAAATGAAATAATACAATAAACAAGGTCTCACATATGACAGGGAACTATCAGTACAAATACCACGTAAGGTTAAAGTTACCCTCTAAAATGACAGATATTATGATCTGTTCACAAGCACTCAAAACAAGTGCAAAATTATGCAAAAATCTAGTCATATAGGCTCTAAGAAAATTGTGATGTAATTTTTATTTGTCTCAACAGGGTTGGATTATGAGGCAATGTTGATGCATAATCCTGCAGCATACCCCTCAGTGTGTGGGTACACATTAGGACCTGTGCCTTGCTGTCAAACTCCTGTTTATTTTGCCAGAGGGCACACGGCCATACGGCGGCTGACTGACCCCGCTCTGTTGTGAAGGACGTTATCTAAATGCTAACCAAGATGGCTCTACGCTACAGCACCCCTCTCCCGTTTGACTTCTCTATTATCCAGATGTGCTATATTCTATAAGCTTTTTTTTTTTTTTTGCATGTTATGATTGGACTGCGGCGCCCCCTAGACAGCTCACAGGTAATGGAGCTTGACATCTGAATTAGTCCAGTGTTTCAGAGGGTGATTAGCAGCCAGACTGACATCGTGGAGGGGATGTTGATGCAGGCAGGGGTTTGTTCATAGGGCTATTATGATGGATAGGTGAGTACCATGGTGACGTGGTTGTGTAGCTCATGTGTTATGGGTGACTGGTTTACTGCTGCAGTCCCCTTAGTGTTTGTGAACAGAATATGTGATAAAAAATAAGATTATTTTGGAAACTAAACTATCAAGGAATATATTCAAAACCAGGCTTCAATGTGGAAAATATGGAAGTGCTATTTTAGCTGTTCCATTCAGTATGTCAAAACACTGAAGTAAAGTTTTATATGAACTTGTGTGGAAAAGACTTCTCCTCTCCAAAATTCTCGTATCACGTAAAACAAAATATGTAACTTCTTTTACCTGAGATAAATAATAGTTTTGGGCTTTGAATGTTCATTCTGTAAAAATCTGCGGTGTTTCTTTTTTTTACATGTAAGCAGCCATGTTAGTTTTTGACACGAACAGAGCACGTGTCTCTCTGATTGGTTAATCTGCTTGTCAATCATGCCCTCTGGAATCGGGGAGACAAGATACAGCATCAGCTCTACTCGTCTTTGTAAAGTTTTGTCAGTGTGTGGTTCTGGCTGGTCCAGTAACTTCAACGTCAATTAATGAGTTGATGGTGTCTTTTTATCTTACGTTTATTTAACAATCAACTCAACGCAGGAAAGTCTTATGGACCTACATTTGAATTAGTCGACTAAGTAGTTTATTGAGATTTTCAAGGATAAATGTGGACCACCGCAGAAAAGAGAAGGCATGGATTTAGTTAGCTGAAGATTTGGAAGTGAATTTTCAGTTTCATCTCCCTTTTTACACAGAAATGTGCAATTTACTTTGGCTTTTTGTAAATGTAGTTTGAGTCATCGCAAAAAAATGCTTTTGCTAGTGCTGCCCATGCTACATCCCTGACACATAGGGCAGGTCTCAAGAACTGCTTTAGTTGACTACAGCCCTACTAGTAAGGTACTTAGAATTAATAGTACACTTAACAATTGCGTTTAGAAGCCAATATTAATAAGCTTGCATTGACAGATTGTACCCACATATGAAGCTTGTTGTGGTTAGTCAATAATGTAATGATTGCCAATTAGCCCATGCAGTTTCTGATTTACTGCAACAAAGTTGCTATATGCTCACAGCTTAAGTAAAACTAATTTGATGGGTGGACTTCTGTAATGTCTTTATTTACACATTTAATTGCAGCCTCCACTCAGTGATTAAAACCACTTCCAAATTGTACTCCTATTGTCTTCTCTCTGTGTGTGCTGGCTGTGCACTGGTGGCCCAGCTGTTGCCTGCTCCTCTTTCAGTTCTTTTATTATTATTCTCAGGCTGTGACGGGGATGGCTCGCTTTGGAGAATCTTAATAGCAACAATCCTCCCTCTCCATTGTGGCCTGTCTATATGGCTGTGTGCCTGAATGCCAATGAGATGTTTAGCTTGATGCGACGCTGAGCAGATTGTGGTTGTAGGGCCCTTTACCTGGAGAGACAGGCCCAGCGGGGGGCACAGCTGGATGGGTTCTTCAGGGTTATCTAAGTCCTATTTTAAACATGGGCACATCAGCCTTCACTGGCAGGTACTCCATGTCCTCTTTTATAAAGTGTTAGACAGAAGCTGCTTACAGATGAAGAATAATTGATTGTTTCAGTACAAAATTTGATTTTATTTAAAGATGAATTCCTTCACATTTCATGCTTAATTTGTAGTGGAATAATGATTAGCCATCTTGCCAGTTGGCAGTTTTAGAGCTCATGTGTTTTTGGATGTGTTTTTTTCCCTAGATCCTGATGTTTGTGCCCTACTAGGGCTGCACGATTTTGATACTATTTGCAATTTATGCTTCAAAGGGCTCTATGAATAGACTGGAATATGAAGTAATAAACTAATCCAAGAATCAAGGATTTATATAGCTCTAAACTACAGATCCAACAAGATTGTTCTATAAAAAGATAGGATTTTTTTATGTGCATGTGCTCTATATATTTATAATTGCACCAACTCATATTGCAGTTTCAGTTCTGTCTTGTGTTACATTCTGTAGATTTATTCCCCATCATTTCCGGAGTAGCAAAGTTTACATCTCTGTGTCGACTTAATGTTCCAGGAAAAAGTTCCACTCGACACAATATAATGACTTAGGTATAACCCACCAGTGACTGACAGAAACTGGGGTTTTCAGTTGCACTGTTCTTGCACTTATTTCCTTGTTAAGTGCTTGCTTTGTGAAGGATATCAATCCCAGGGCACATCCCCTGCAGCTCAGTCCGACCCTCATTTAAAGTGCATCCACAGATAAACTACAAGTACTTTGCTTCCCTTTCTCTTTATGCTTTGGCTCTAAAAGCATTAGATTACAGTTAGATTGTGATTTGGTGGTGATACAATGATGAATGTGCCTGAGCTCCATCTGAAGCTAAAGAGAGCCTCTGTTGTGTGCAGCCCTCTGTGAGACAAACAGTATGTGATAATATTTGTCTGTGAAAAATCATACGATGCATCTGGAGTTTTAATTCGGATGTAATTGGCTCAGCTCAGTGTATTAAATAGAGCTTTTGTCTTTTCCCGTCTGGATAAAAAGCAGCTTAATCTGCAGCTGTGATTTAAAACAATGCCATGTCATGTAACGTAGCATCAACAGATATAAATCATACTTTCTTTGGTGTAAACACATAGTCTAGTCTGATTTTCTCTGCATTTTCTCTGTGTCTAAGTGTCCACATGCCTAAAACACATTATTGGTCTGTGGTAACCAGAATTTAATAGCATTTATGAACCTTTTTGTTTGTGTTTAATAGGTGAAGCTTTCATAAAAAACAAAACAAAAACAAAACACACACACACACACACACACAAGTTCAGGTCTTGAAAATACCTCAAAATGCATAAAATCCTTATTATTTCTGGAAAATATTTCTGTGAGAAATCATTGTGTGCATAAGCTCTGGTACTTGCTGTGGCATCTAATTATTAGTCTAGAAATTCCAATTGGAAAGAAAACAGAACAGCTTAGACTCAGAAGCCCATGTTACATTATGAAACTGAAATTGAAATATAATATATCTCCATATTTTCTCACTTACAGATTTGTGTTTACCTTCACTGCCCATCTAATTTTATTCCAAAACAAACTTGAGGAAGTCCGTCCTTGCTACTACATTAAATCATGGATGAGTTGGGTGTTAATGGTGGTACAAACTCTCCAAGCCTCTTTAATCCATCTCTCAGCGTGCACATGGTTCTCCACATGACGCAGATGTGGTAGACCGCAGTGTGGACCATGGCTGCATGTAGGAGCCCCAGTCACCCAGTCACTGCCTAATCTGATTACAGACGCTCCACACAGTGAGACAGGAGGGGCGGACAGATGGATGCGCTGCGGTGGTTAGCATCTGCCGCTAACTCTATTGTGTAATGTACTGTATGCAGTGCAGGGCTCAGAGGGACCAAGAGCATTCCAGAGCACTGTAAGATCCACTTTTGATTGGCCGAGCTGTCGCCATAGTAACGCTTTGAGGCACGGTACTTCCTCTGTTTACCCAATAGGCTATGGAGATTTAGATGCTGTGTTTTCTATTTTATTGTTTAGTTAATTCATATTGAAAGGAGGTGAGGTTGTGATAAGTTATAGGCTTGTCAAAAGTATTGAAAATCAGGCTACTAAAAAACGTGATCAACCAAATCTAGATATTTATTTGAAGTATTGATGCTAAAATAAACCATAAACAGGATGTTACTTGGATATTTCCTGAACATTTTAGAATGACCTGGATCTTGAGAATCTTCAGAACAAGTTTAAAACCACATTATATCATAAGCAAAGTACTAATATTATGTGTTGAAAATGATGGTATATTGTTGATTGTTGATATTTTTGATTTCTAATTATTGTGGTATTGAAATCAGTAACAAAGCTACTCCTTTGAAAATGTTGTATTACAATATTTAGTTCAATCAATCAGTGATACTTTATTTATAGAGCGTGTTTCATACAGTTGTAGTTGTATGTCTTTACATAAGAATTTGGTTCGTTTAGACGTCATGAATGATTGCATGTATGTGTCAGCCCTGTTTTAACTTGGTGGCTCAGTGGGAAAAACATATGAAGAATGAATAAACCTACAGTGGTTAGCTGGCTCCATGTATTCTTTTATAAAGAATAAATGCTCCAGCTATATTAAAAGCCCGAGACCTTTACTGTGCCACTAGCAGTAATTTACCTCCTAGGTTGTTTTCTCACTTTTATTCTTGCTCATTTGAAAGGCCAGTTTCAAACCTTTAGCTCATATCAACGTTCAAAGAGTTAAAACAGTGCATTTTTGTGGTTTTATCTTTGTTTTTTTAAAGAGTAAATCCACTCCACATTAGTGCCGCTTTTACTAATTGCACTTTAGCAATACATCTGAAAACATCTCAGTTTCAGTGAATTTCAATAACCTTGAGACCTTCTCAAGCTGTTTTTCAAGGCAAAATAAACTCCTAAATGTTGGAAGCCTTTTTCTGTTAGTGTTGCGTAACTCTAACAAGCTGTACTGGCATAGGTTTAGACACCTTACATTCATGATGATTTTATCTTGCTTGCCATTTTATCACCAATTACCATTAGCATTACCACTGCAAAAGGGCATGTGTTTTCTCTCTATTTCCTCAAAGTGTGACAAAATAAATAATAGTTCCAACATAATTTCCCCTTTGACAAACCCCCCATAAAAAGAGTTTCTGGTTTCTCTTGTTCTTTGGGAGCTTCATGAGAATAATACAGGGATTTCACATTTACTATTCACAACAGAATCCAGGATGAACGCTATTCATTTTCATTTTAATACTCGCGATAGGCAACTTTGTGGCAGACTTTTAATGGAATTTGAATTGTCTCTGCAGTATTCCGGCGTCGAAGTGATTGTTGTGTTTTCGAGCTGAGCTAATTGAGGCAGAACGGTGGTGATGTGCCATGACACCGGGACAACAATGCTCCGTTTGGGTGCTGATTTGCAGTCTGCACTGTAATAGAAGAGCTATGGGAGTCTGTGTCTCTCACTCACACTCTGGTCATGTGTTCACAACAGCTTGAGAGCAAACACAGCCGTCTCGCTCCAAACAGTAAGGCTTGGTGAATGCATTTCCTCTCTGTTTTATTCCATCTGAATAGTTTTAAAATGCACTATTTGTCTCAGCTTGTTCTGAATGGGAGAAGGGGTGGTAGTCCTGTATTATGGAAGGCAGGTGTTTGGGTCTTGTTGTATTTGGTTGGGGTAATTCACAGCATCTTTAAATTCAATTGATAGTAGTGATGTGATGTTCATGACCGAGTTGGCTCTTTTGAATGGTTCTTTAATGTGAATGGGTGGAACCGGATTTCATTTCTTAAAAGAGCCATATCTTTTTCTTGCTAATTTGTATGCTTTTTTTTATACTGATTAACACTGAACCAACACAAGAATCAGCATCAGCGAAGCTTAACAGGCAATGTGAGTGAGAGGTTTGTGCACAAAAAAAATATTGCATTTAGCATCATAATAACAGTTTTTAAATTATTCATATGGTAGTGCAACATTTTATTTAGGTTTTGCATAATTTCAAAGGGTAAACACACTCCCACTCTCAGTTTGAAATATTTTAAACAGATCTGAACCTTCTTTCTGTGATTAGTTTGTAGATAAAAGTTTGAGTTCTCACATTGGCATCTGTCATATAAATATATAAAATTATATATACAATTATAAAAAGAGCCAGTCTTTTGAACGGCTCTTTGGATCCCCAAGAGCCAAAAGTCCCATCACTAACTGATACTATTACCGGTAGCTTAGAAGTTACGAGTGTAGAAATACCCATGTGGTTTCACACTGATAGAAATAGCACCTGCAATTCAAAAGTCCTAACAAAATATTCAGTCTTTTGAATCATCATGAAAATGTTTGAAGAGAAAGCTGAAAGCCATATACAATACCATAAACTTTATCTGTTACAGACTAAAACTAAAAAATGTCAAACTACATCTTGAAATTGAAGTAATGATTTTTCAAACTGAGGGCAAAGGCTGTGTTAAGCTGTGTTTTTACAGATCTCCAAAACTCAAGGTTGCAAATTTATCCCTTTAATATAATATGCCACTGTTGTGGTTAGGAGGTCACTAGCATTAGATGCAAACATAACATTTGTGTTCTTTCCAAAATGTATTATTATATATTACTCTAACCGTAGATGTTTCAAATAGAGCAGCTCTTTGTCCCTAGAGTCATTCTTGACCTTTCCTGAATTGGCCATCAAATCTGACCACATGGTGTGGACACACCACCTTATGTGCTGGAAGATTTAAGGCGGAAAACGAAGACTAGTTTCTAAGAATGATAGAACGAGGACGAACGTGATCATGGGCCAATAAAGCATCCATTTCTCCGTCAGATACAAACATCTGAGCACAATTTTCTCTCCACTCCCAGGGGACATCATTTAAATAGATTGGTTTGTCAAACACAAGCTGTTGGGTGTAAGGGCAAACGAAACATCAGTGAGAGCTTTCAGACATATACATCGCTCTTCTTTTAAAGTTCCTATCTTACACAAAACTCACCCTTGTAAGCTTTAAGCCATGTTCACACATATTTGAGTAATTGTGGTTAAATAGTTTATCTACATCTCTAAAGCTCAAAATGCTGTTTAACTTTGTGATGTCATAAAGTGGCAGCTGTCAAGTTATCAACTACTTTTTACCTTTAGTTTAGTAAAGATCGGCAATGCCAGGGCTGAAATCATCCAAATGATTCTAGTGAAGGTGCATGTATTTAAAAACACAGTGGAGCACTTCCTGTATTACCACATGACATCACAAAGTGTTTTCTGTTTGAGAGAAGGACTCAAGAACTCTAAATATGCAGAGTTTGTGTCTTAAACATGCGTGAAACAAAACACAACTCCAAGTATGTTTTGATGTTGAAACATCAGAAATGCATAAATATGATGACAATGTGCGCTTTTCTAGCTTTGGGTGGACGGACCTGTGAGGGCAGCAGTGTGAGCTCTGTGATTCAGAGGGGCTGGTTTAAATCTGACCGTGGAGCTTGGGCTGTCTGTCTGCATGAGCGCTTCCACTGAGCACTGCTGCCACTGGCCTTCACTTACACTGAAGCTAACAGCTGAAATGTATCAGCTTTTCACGTTATTCTTAGTAACACAAGATTGAGCTGCACAATATATAATAATGGAATCAATATTAATTATCAAAACACAAAGGCTAAATACTAAATATACTGTCTTTTACAACAAAGTCTTGTTCCATATGCTTTGTGTCTACCAACATGTTCTGAAATGCATGCGTGTCTTGTAATAATTTGTCAGTTAATATTTGAATTTTCTCTCAAATGAATGCTCCTGTTCTGGGGTCGATTATGTGCACTCTATTCTTCATACAGATATTGTAAATTTAATCAGTACTGCAATTATTTATTTTTTTTTTTTTTTCTATTATCCTTTCCATTTTCCATATTGCCTTAGTTGATAAAGCTGAATGCTGGATGATGTTTAGTAATGATGTAAGGGTGATGTTTCTTCTCACAGTTATTGTAACACTAAATTATGATGTTTTATTATGTGTAGATATCATACTCCCAGGGTCTCCTGAAAAAAACTCCTAGAAAAAACTCTCTTGTCCCCCTGGGGAGCAAGAGAGTTTTTTCTAGTATTAACATTGTACTTTGCCAAGAAATATCCAAAAGGTAAATGCACAAATGTTAAACCTGATAATTTTTTCTTGACCAGACCTAAAACTCACTGTATTACAACAAAATACTGCATTTTAACAATATCAATTTTACCTTCCCCCCACCTGTATTAAATATAACTGGCCTATTGAATGCTGAGATGTTATCCGAAACCCACCGATTGTCCCTATTTGTCTCCACTGCAACATGGGTTTTACTTTGCATGCTCTCCTCATGGGTGGGTTTCTTCTGGGTCCTCTGTTTGAACCCAAAGCATGTTCAGTAGGCTAATCTTCTGTATTGGCACTGCTGACTGGAGTCTGGCTAATGATCAGGAGTCATTGGACACTGAGCAGTTGGTTTCCTTCAGCGAATATTAATCCTAACCTAGGAAAAAAAAGTAAAAGCAATTTCTCACATTTGATTTGAAAATTGCCCTGAGAGCTTGAGAATGACCTAAGGTTCTTTCTCCCATGATTCCATTCAGTAAGACTGCATGATTGACAGAGCAGTTAAAGGTTCCATTTTGCACCAAATTGACTCCTGTGAGCTTTAAGGCATGTTATAATGTTATTACCTCATCAAAAACATACCTGGAGTTGTATTTTGTTTCGTTCACACATGTTTGAGTAATTCTTTATTATTGGTCTGTCTACGTCTCCAAAGCTCAAAATGCTCTGATCCACCTTGTGACGTCATGAAGCGGTAGTTTTCACGTTAACGGCTTCCGTAGAGATGGGCAAGTCCAGGGCTGAAATTATCCAAATGATTCTAGTGAACGTGTATGAAATTTACAAAGCCAGTGGAGCACTTCCTGTATTACCATGTGGCATCATAAGGTGGAACAGAGTTTTCAGTTTAAGAGAAGAAAACAGCCTAAATATGCAGGTTTTGTGTGTTGAACATGTGTGAATGAAACAAAACACGACTCTTATGGGTATTTTTGATGAGGAAACAACATTTTAACAGATTATAAAATAGCATAATCTAGGCCCTTTAATTAAACGCTGCTCTCTATGATCCAAGACCAACACAATTGATTTACTTTTCTACTGGAGGTGTTTCAGTCTGCTTGTTTCTATGGATATGTTGTTGTTTTGCCTGGTATGTCCCACAGTATGGCATTAAACTACTGTCCTTGTTTCCTTTTGGGTTTTAATGATGAAAATTTAAATTCCTTGCCTTATTTTTGCTTGTTTGAAGAAGTGTGTATGATGTAGCAGTATCCCAGGCAGATGTGTTCTTTTATCCGCAGATCCATTCACCTGCCTCTCCATCTCACCTCTCCACACCACAGAGTACTGACAGAGCGCTGGCTCGCTGTCACAGCTTATTGACAGACTGGAGAGCAGCAAAGCATTATGGGACTAAACCTTAGGTGGACTGTTCACACACGCACACTCATGCACGCACATATGTTGGATTTCCATGCACCGTGGGGACATGACATTTGTTTAAGTTAATTTCCTAGAGAGCGAAAGTAACCTTAACAGCATCATTATTATTAATATATGTCACTATGTAATTGTCACTACAAATTTAAACATTAGTCTTAACCTGTTTTAACCCATATCGGAATATATTCTGCTTTATGTCATGTGAACTTAATATTGTTCCCATAAGGACAGCAAGTTTCCTTAATTAGTGTTTATAGATTTTAGTTCTGACGGTGTGATAATTACCTGTCCACACCTCTAAAGCATGAGAGGAATCTACAGAAAATGTGGTCTTAAATGAAAACCAGTCTGACCAGAAGAGCCTTGGACATACAAAGGTTGGAGGAACCTTTTTCTTTTAATTTATTTATCTTTCATGTCCTGAAGGAGTGAGGATCTGTGCAAGCATGTTTAATTGCCTCCGTGACCTTTCAAAAGAAATGAAAACAGAATTAATAAATGTATTTTATGGTTCAACTGGTAAGCTGCAGGGATTTCCATAAAATGTGAAACAATATTATACAGAGAAAAGACAGAGAGGTAATATTCTTGTCTGATATTTTCCTTTCTTAATACTGGGATTGTCGCAATTTGATACTTGATACAAATACACAGATATTTTTACAGAGATATTTTCCACTATGAATCACAAACATAAAATACAGGCAACATTACATTGACCTCAACTTCAACTTGGTCACATTGAAACCACCCAGCAAAACACATGTAGCCCTTGGTTATTTGTCATTTTAATTTCCATACTGTTGAAACAAGGACACACAGTCATGCTATCAGTGTTTACACATCAGGGAGAACATCTGAGGCCTCTGGATACCCAATTAGTGTTAACCAGTTTTTTGTCAGGACTATTTTTGTCTGAACATGTCCAAACCTCACCTGCACTGCTTTGGAATAGTGAACAGTTTTAGTCGATTGGTATTCTGATACACCCAGCTATGCCAAACTAATCTGTCTAACCGCTTCCTCCCACTGCTATAAATCCTGCTCCAATCATCTGCTTCTCAAATGTAAACAGTGAATGAGCCCCCAAGCAAGCCCAATTTTTATTCCAACAGCATCATTCCATGTGTGACTACAATGCGAATTTGTAAGGCTAATTCTTGGGCTATTGGGTGTCAAACTGCGAAGCTTCTAGTGTTTTTGAAAAGCAATGGTAGTCTGGATTTTTCATTTCATACCAGCAAATGGCTCCACCACGTTCTGCTTATTAGAATAGCAGGACCCAGACACGGGTTAGAGCTCGTAGCCTATTATTTAAACCTGTATGAGATTTGTGTCAACTTGGTAAGAAAACTAAGAAGACAAACCCGTGTAGCAAGATTAAGAGCGTATATTTACTTTTTAGTGTAGTTAAAGACCCCTTTAAGAATAGTTTGGCAAATTAATTTTCCATGTTGCAAAAATGAACAGCTGGACTCCTATAATTGCAATGCTGAGATGGTTATATTTAAGTGAAAGGCAGTCCAACAGATGGTTTAGGGAATCTGTGAGGAAATAACCAGCAAAAACAGATTGAGACATATGAATGCTGCAACCTGACTCATTGGAGCATGCAACTTATGGTTTAATGTAGCAATTATGTAATAACATTATATAGATTAAAAATGAGTGTTTTCCCAGTACTAACATTTTTCAATTTCTATTTCGATGCTCAATACAAATCTGTATAGCACAATGATAATGAAAAATCTCTTTCTATAGACAATAGAATGTGATTTTTAACATTAAATAATAGTGCTTCTTTTATATTACCATGTGGTGTTATATCTATGTAATCCCTCAGCGTCCAGGTATGTTACATAGTGGTCTATGGGCGTATACTCATCTGTGTGGTCTTATATGTTCTGATACAGCTCAAGGTCATTCTAAAGTTATTCAGGAAAGGTTCATTTCTGTCCTGTGGATGTGACTTTTTAGTTTTGATACCTGCGTAAATGAGTATCTTGTTTAAATACTAGTTTTAGTATTGATTGGTATCTAATTTCTGATACTTTTGACCACCTTAGTGAAAATAATCTAAATATGTAATGCTGATTGGTGGTACAGCCTTGAATTTTGGTTTGAATCTTGTTGAGAGTAAGCAACATTTTAATGGTGAATCTTTTCTCATTTCTACAGTTCAAATAAAAAATTTAGCGAATCCCTGAGAGACGACTGCTGGTATATGGTTTTGTCCTATACAAAAAATATATTGAATTTAAATAAATCAGATGCTATTCATAAGATCCCAACCACTGCCATGTTATTACTACACTGCTCATTAATTGCAGTGGGCAATTCACTGACCTAGTTAACTTGCATTCTCAATATGGCTTTTTTTTTAACCGCTCCTTCTGGTCTACCCGGTCTGTGTCCTTATTTAGCTGGTCGAGACGTCTGACCTCCTTCTGCCCATCTTAATGCTTCATGTTTTGTTCTAAAATTAGAGTTTTTTCTTGTTGATTCCTCAGCGCACGTACCTGTTATCATGTAACAAATAACCTTATATCCTGTCAATCATCATATCATCTTTGTGCTGTTTTTCCTTACGACTTCTTGTATATACCTGAGATATATTTGTATTACTATATGTCTATATTTTATTTTTATTTGTACATATGCATTTATATAATTATGCCTTATTTGACACCAGTCTCTTGCTATCTTTGCTGCTCATTTAGCTCATTTAACACCATTTATATGTTTTCTCTGTGCTATTATAATATATTGTGGGGATGTAGCAATTACCGAAATATAATGATATCGTATTGTCAGAAGTCTCATAATAACATCATGGGCCATCAGAATTTTACAAATTACAAGTCTCTTTGCTTTAATTAATAGTTAGCTAAAGAAACAAAGAGAACTACATAGACCATGTTCCTTTGCTCCGTTTCAGTGCAGACTACATGAAGAAATAGCTGTTAGAACCACTTTTAAATCTTAATTCTTTAGATTATAGCAGAACCAAAGGACTGTCAAGGCATTTTAAAAGGAAAAAGTAACATATTCACAATTTTTTTAGCGTCTACAACATATTGCAATAAATACCAAATCTAAATTGTTTGATTCCTACTATATTGTGAGCTGCTATGTCCAAATAATTTCCCTTGTGGATCAATAAAGTTTGTCTAAAGTCTGTCTAAGCTTTCAGTACACTTTTTCCCTCATGCTTTTCTATTCTCCTCTTGGATTTAGCATGCAGACAGTCTATATAGGCATTGTAGTCAAT
This sequence comes from Odontamblyopus rebecca, assembly GCA_030686955.1. NCBI lineage: Eukaryota > Metazoa > Chordata > Actinopteri > Gobiiformes > Gobiidae > Odontamblyopus > Odontamblyopus rebecca. The sequence goes on from CM060656.1 coordinate 21,312,509, forward strand.
CTACTCTGTTGCCAAGGGGAGAAGGTGCTAAAAGAATGACTTGTGTACCAAGCACTTGAGCAGTCGCCAGGAGAGCATCACTTAAGTGTAGTCGCCTAAGTGGTAATCCCTGACTTCTTTTTTACTCACAGCTCTCACGGTGTGTTTACACAGTCGCATGCTTTTACAAGAGTGTAGGTGGACACTAGAATATGTCCATGCACATATGCGAGAGGGAGGAAATGGCTTGAGATAAATAGTCTATTGTGGGCACAGATGGTTGCTAAGGCAAACTCCATGTTATCATAAAACATGGCATTAATCTGACTTCAAATCGGACTCTTTTGTTTTGGAAAACTTGCAGAGGAAAGCGCTGTGTGCATTTGTGGAATGGAAAGATGTCTCCTTTTATGTCATCTAAATTCAACACAAGGAGTTTTGGCTTGTTCCAGTGTCCTCCAATCAGCTTCAAATATTTTTTCTGGACAGTTATGCCTTTGTCAGATTGTTTTTGAAGCCATTCCAGATTGATAAATATTTATAACCCTACTTGGATGGCAGTAGAAATATCAAAATATCCTGATACTAAATTTGGTGATGCAGTATCTTTATTATGAGCTGCTGTATTGATATATATCGCCGTGAGTATTTTTTGGTATATTATAGCAATTTCTTTGTGATCACACTGCAATTTTGTTGCTTAGTTTGGAGTATGAAACTTGATTGTACAATACTCTTGACATGATCACTGTTTTGATGATTAAAATATATGTATTTCACATTAATTAGCACAAGTTGTAGTTTAACATATTTAACAATATTGTTGCGAAAATGTATTTGGTTCTTAAAAAGCCACGTATCGTGTATCGTATTGAACCATGAGGGACCCTGTGATTCCCAGTCCTACTGCACATATCAGTCAGGTGTTATGTGTTGTATTATCCCTATGTATCATTATCTTTATATAGTTAAAGATGCTGATACTGCTCATGAGTACAGACATTGAACTGGAAGTAATATCATAATACTACTGCTACTACAACAACTACTTCCACTACTACAACTATGATAAGGCCCCTGTTTTCAGTCCAGGTGGAAATGTCATGTGCCTGCTCCATTGTTGATTTAAAGGGAGGCTGTGAGCCACCTCTGGCAAGTTTCTACTGCTCTGAGTCTGAGCCTGTATTTCCAGATCCGAGGCGTGTCATCTGGCGTAACGTGTGAGTGAGAGCGCCCATGTGCGTCGGACTGTTTGTGTACACAGTGATGGAGGAAGCGCTCAGATACTTTAGCTCAGGCTCAGCAAATCTATGAGGTCAAGTCCTGTCTTCTCACTTGTAGTCAGGGTTGGGAAACAGCACTTCAATATACTGATATAGTGAGAAAGTCTGAGTTACTGTTGTTATCAGTTTCACTTATGCTTGTCTGTTGTTGGTTGGTTAGCCAAGACTGGATGTCAAGATTATCTGAATAATCTATGCATGATTATGCAGATCATATAATTGTAAATTGCCAAAAAATAAAATAAGTACAAGCAGAAATACATTTTCATGTGTCACTAAACATAACATAAATAAGGTTTTATTACAGAAAGCTTTTGGAATCTTAAGGTAATCTGAAATATTATATGCTCATCCTCTCCTAAAGGCAAATAAATATGATGAAATTATTAGATTTGCTTTGGACAGTGATGCAATATACACATTCAACTTAACATAGTCTCCGTTAACTGCTCTAGGTCTTTATGTAATCTAAATATAATTAATCTAAATCTTATCTATAAGAGTCCATAATATAAAACTGTAGGATATATAGCCATACTTTGATCACCAATGTGCAGATGAAAGATCCATGTCTCTCCATTTTAGAAGGCAGTTTGCCCACAGGCCCAGGGTCAGAATTAGAAACAAATGAATTACATAATGGTGTAATGCATGTAAGGGTGCTCTACTCATGTATAAACGCTCGTGGCAAAGGGAGAGCTTCGCAGACGGCGTGTCTCGTCTTGAGAGATGACTCACACATTTAGGTCAACTGCAACTTTTTGAAAGAGGCACTCCCAGAGCAGAGAAATCAAATCATGAAATATAGATGTGACTTTAGCTCTGTCATGAATCTATTCAAAAGACAATGACAGATAGTTTGTATTAAGTTGGATGTTGAGTTTTGTACATGTATGTATTACATGCAGTTACATCATCAGCATGTATCGCTATTTGTATATATGTATGAATTACTTGATCAGATATGATGAACCCTTTAAATGTCATCTCTGCCATCATTTCAGCAGATATATTCCTAGCAAAAGCACAATTTGCCCTAAAAAAATCCTAAAAATATCCTGAAAATCCTGAAAATATTGAGAATCTGTCATAAATGTGCTGGAAACACACCTATAAATGTGATGGTCTAGAGTTAAATACCACACAAAACGTTAAAGAACTGTAAATTCTAGAGCAGGCATGTCCAAACTATGGCCCAGGGGATAAATGTGGCTCTCAGACCAATTATTTTGGCCCTCAGGCTTCCAGGTGAATTGGCCCATAGCTACCGCAAGTAGTACTTTTTATTGCATGTTTTTGAAATCTACCTTGATCAAGCAAATTTAGTATGTCCTATTGAGGGGCATACTAAATGAACAAAGTTCTGGTGGGTCATTTAAACCTGTTATAAATGCACATAATTGAATTCCTCACTGTTTTGACCACCAGTCTATGACCCTCAATAGGCCCTCATGCTTGTCTGTGTTTTAATATGTGGCCCTCAGTGAAAAAAGTTTGCACACCCCTGATCTAGAGGTTGAGCAATATGCATTTTTTCATGTCAATCTTGATACCGATTGTAGAGGGCCCGATGGCTGATGACTTCTGCTGATATTTTTGGGCCTATATGATCTTATTTTTGGCTTCTGGTTGGGCCAATCAAAACACATCGGCCTCTGCTGCCAATATACTAAAAAGCGCAAATATCAGTGTGATATATCAGCCAATCAAAAGTGTGGAAAGTGTATAAATAATTTAACAGATTAGATTACACTGCACATTTAATTTAATTCTTTTTTTTCTTTGTAAATTTTTGCAAGATTTTCCAGTGTAAGATAGTTAGTGGATCTATATTCTTCAGTAATGAGATTTGCGTTTCCATCTGCCTCACGGATCACTCCGCATACTGTCAGCATGCTTTGAGCCATGCCTAACACTGGCCCTTTGAAGTATTCTGCTCTTCCTTCTGCCTTCTCCCATGCCAATACACTCCCTTCCTCAAAGCGCATATTCACGACTGGGCCACGATGCCATTGTTGCTCAATTTTCCAGTCAATAAAGTGCTGAGTTTTTGAACGAACACATATTTTTTCTGACTTGTTTTGATGTCTGAAGCTAAAAGTGAGGAAATCCAGAAACGCCTCCTCTGCAGCACTACCATCACATGTCCATTTGCATAACAGTAGGTTTTTCCTGACAGTATTGGTGGTGCAGAGACAAAACGAGTCTTGTGTTTGGCTCCTGAGAAGGGCTTTTCCACTGAACACAAAATTGATCTGTTTACCTCAGTCTCCAGCATGCCTCCACCACTCTAGCTAGACTGAATTGTAAGGCAAGGAGGATCTATTTACCCAAACTGAAAATCACCACCTATATTCATGTTTTATTGGTAATTTGGCCGTGCATTCTGTCAACAAGCCCCTATGTAAAGTAATATATCCCACTGTGAGCTTTTATGCAACTTCTTTCAATTCCCATTGTCGGAAACAGAACAGCTACTCCAGCTTTCCGAGAATTGCTCAGTGAGAATTCAATTCAGTTGTCAGTTTAACTACCTGGATTTACTGCTGCCTCCCAGATGCTGTTACAACTAAATCTATTATAGAGGCCACAATAAACTCTAGTGCTACTTTTCTGCTTTTATTGTTATTCTCTTATTAAAGTGGAACTCTGTCATTTTTCATGTGTGTCTGATGTTATTGTTTCACTATTTGTCAAGGAGCTAAGCACTATTGACACCCTGCTTGTGGTCACTTGTTTGTTTGTTTTTTACATCAGTGCCTTTTGGCTATTCTTTGACAAGAATCGAGAAATAAAACCATTTCCACCACTACTTTTAATCTGCCAAAGATTAAACAATAAACACTTTTCATTTCAGTGCCACAAAATATTCTCATTTATTCATTGACTCCTCCCACCACTGCCCCTGTTACAATAAGAAATCCCAAGACAATGGTCATACTTGAAAATGTATGAAGAATCTAAGAGAAAAACTGCTTATTTTCAATTGCAAATATTTCAATTAATCTTTGAATATTTTATTTTAGCGTATTACCATTAGTAGGTCTGTCACGATAAACATTAATATAATATAACAATAAAATTGAAACTAATTTATGCCACTGACACAAAAAGCCAAGGGCAGATTTAAAACACAAAATTATTCTAAATCTACAGTATTATTAAAAAATCACGAGCTGCCACTACACTTAAGTACTTTTTGTGGCATAAACCTTGTGATAAATACAAAAAATAACCACAAATGTCACAGTAGTTCAAAGAAACTGTACACACGATAAATACTGAGCCCAAAAATATATTGTTCCAGCCTTTATACACTAAATGATAAATTGATATAGTAATTACGGTGTCAGGCCTATCCATCGGCAGTCTCTAGGCCGGATGTAAAAGGTCAGCCTAACAGTGAACTCAAAATTACACACAAAAATGCTGAGACAAATGCATTATATACAGTCCGAGCTTGCAAATCTGTTTCCACAAGGCACTTTTTAATATCATGAATCAAACTAAATTATTTACATCCTTATGAGGGATTAAACCATGTCCACTGTAAATTCCTATATTGAACAGAACATATTAACACAATGGTTCTAATGGTGTAGATGTTAGCCCGTCTCCAGCCTATTGATCAGTCCAGCAGTAGGCCTCCTATACAAATGACCCAGTAGAGAGGTGAGCAGAGGAGCAGCATAAATCAGCCTGGAGGTTATGTTTTATCACTCTGATCTGCTCTCAGGTTCTGCAGGACTGTGGCTCGCAGCTTCAGGCCTGCCTTTATTGACTTGTGAGACTCTCGACATGACTTGCATAGCACTCATGTCTAATACATTTGCCAGGGCTCTTTTCCAGCTCCAGCCGAAATAATGAAGTTGACTTTCACTCGCTAATGCAATTAACAATGAGGGGTGTCCGAGCAGTGACCTGTGAGATGTTTGATTTCATGCATTCATTCTCAGTGGTCAGACCGTAGCGCAGAACTGTGTCAGGTTCATTTAGCTGCTGCTGCTGCTGTGTTTTTGGGTTGTACAGTAGTGTCTCCTGATGCTCAAAGTATAGTGATTGTGAGGACCTGAATGAGCTGCTGATTTTTGAACCTGGTAAAGCATTGAATAATATGGTTTGGTAATTAGACGAAGCAAATGAGTAATAGAAACAAAATCTCTTTAATAGTGATAAACATTGACTATCGGCATGAGTTTCACTTGAATAAATGAATGAAAACTAATGATGCCTTTTTGTGTAGATTTGACAGAGCATCATGATCAGTTTACAGATCAAATTCCCATCACACATAAATCAAAATTTAGTAAAACTGTGCCTTTAACCTTGAAAATGCAAACATTTTTCATTATTCACACAGGTATGGTATTCTAATTTACACCTGTAGTCCCTGGGTGGGTTGATGTTATTGAAATAAATACATATTTGAATACAGAATAGATAGGAAGTTGTGTAAAAGTGTCTGGGAAACTTTATTTTTATGGTTTACAGAAGGGTGGAAAAATGGAATGTTGCCATAACAATTAACAACTGTACTGAAATATTACATCTGATTTTGAATTGGCAAAAGTCTTTAAAGGTCCTGTCTTGTGCAAAATGTACTCTTGTGAGCTTTAAGCCATGTTATAATGTTACCTCCTCAAAAACAGACCTGGAGTTGTTTTTTGTTCATTCACACACGTTTGAATAACCATTTATTATCAGTATGTCTACATCTCCTAAGCTCAAAATGCTGTGTTTCACCTTGTGATGTCATGAAGTGGTAGCTCCTTTTTACTTTTGTTCAGTAGAGATGGGCAATTCCAGGTCTTCATTATTCTAATGAAGGTGGATCGAGTTCAAAAACACAGTGAAGCACTTCCTGGGCCCTTTAAGAAAACATAGGGTTAGCGTTGGATCCCTAACCCTAACCCTAGATCAGGGGTGTCCAATAAGCCTTTGAGTGTATATGATTTTCGTCTCATTTGTTGCTGATGAAAGCTTGTTTTGGTGCATCTGGGGCACTGGGCTGTGTGTGGATGAGTGCTTGAGCATTACCTTGATGTACAGTAGATCAAGCAGCTCTTCACATGGCACTGAGCAGCGCACTGCAGGGGGATGTGAAACTCCGAAACACCATGTGCTGGAAGTGAGGAGCCTCTGAAGTATTTTTAGACGGGCTAAATAATGAATGCCTCAAAAGACTGCGAGGACCCCAGCTGCCAAACCCTCTACCACTCCCCCACCTCCCTCTCCTCTCTCCTCCCTCCATGTGGCTCACCTGTGCTGCCTGTTGCTCGCCTGGAGAGGACCGCCTTCTCCAGGGACGGACCGGAGCAACCTGCCGGATCACAGTCCATTCACCTGGGTCCTCGGCCTGCACATGGGACTGGCTTTAGGCTGGCGGGTCTCTGCCTCGCACCTGGGGCCAGCATTAAAATACTTTATCCACTGTTTAGGCACCATCAGTCAAAATGTACAAATACTGTCAGTAGTTTCTTTTTTTCCAATTAAGTTGTCATTTATTTGTAATTTAGATGAAGGTTTGTTTAGTCCAGTATTTGCTTATACTTATTATCTGCAAACATGCTTTACTATGTTTAATGAAACTGTTAAAGTGTGAAAAAAGGTATAACTATTAAAGATCCCATATTACATAAAATTTACTTAACACTGTGAGTGTTTAGTGATGTTAGAAAATGTTTACCTCCTCAGAAATATACGAGGGGTTGTGTTTTGTTTCATTCACACATTCATTAACCCTTTGTAATTAAACTAAAACTCAAAATGCTCTGTTCCATGATGTCATGAAGCTGTAGATTTCAAGCGAACAGCTACTGCTTTTCTTCAGAAGAGATGGTCAATTCTAGGGCTGAAATTATACAAGTGATTCTAGTGAAGATGTATGAAGTTTGAAAACACAGTGGAGCACTTCCTTATTACCACATGACTTCCCAAGGTGGAACAGTGTTTTTATTTTGAGAGAACTCAGCCTCAGCAGGATTTGTGTGTTAAATATTTGTGAATGAAACAAAACATACCAGGTGTGTCTATGATAAGGAAACAACATTATAACATAGATCAGAAAATAGTGTATATAGTAATATGAGTGCTTTAAAATGACAGTTGGTTATTACATCCACTAGAGCACTGTTTCTGTTATAGGGACATTTCCTTCTCTTGCCTTTAGAAATGTATACTCTTGAAGTAGCCAATAGAGTATTTGTGGTGAAGAAATGTCATACTATAGTCACCCGTTCTCAGACTCTAATGGAATTTAAACAATACCCAGAGACTCCACAATTGACCTCTTGTGAAGTGGCCATACAAGTTGTGTTGCTGAGTTACTGTCATTTTAAACCACTCTGCCCATTGTCTCCTTACCTCACAAACAACCCTTTGATCCATGTATTGTGTGGTGATATTGAATCCAAGGTTATTGTCATGTTTTTATTTATTTGTTTTTATTTTTGGTAACAGCAATAAAGGCTAACGACAGGTTCAAAGCTGTGCCGTTTCAGTTTAATTTTGTGAGCCATTTGTGGCTTTTTGGTAATCTGCAGGCTGGTTTTGTTGATTGTAATGTTCCATATTTGCACACATGGACACTACATAATGCAAGCTTGGGCACATTATGACCCCATAAAACATCTGTGTTATTCCAGTCACATTTTCCTATCCAAATCCCACTGCTGCCCAATCATAACCAGTCAAATGAATGGATCATCTTGCTCTCAGTATGTGTTTCTTTTTTTCCCTGTCTTTGTTCACACTTGTATACCACATAAAATAGGACCAAAATAGAGACTAAATCAAACCTGGGCCTAGACTAGACTGGATGAATGGACATGAGATGGGGTCAAACCAGGACCCAAACCAATGTGAACGCACCAAATATTGTTACAACGATTGAAAATCACTTTTGTCCTGGTCCTAATAGGATAAAATGTTGTAGATTGCAATCAAATTTTAATAATTATGACTTAACAATAAAAAATAAAGTTGAAATAAAACCTGTGCCAACAACGTACAAATCACACAGAACAGACACTATATTAAATTGAAATTGGCAGAAAACGATGAAAAATTATCAGTACCGTTTCAGTTGAATTGAAACTGTGAATTATGTTTTGTTTTTTTGTTTTTTTTAACAAATTCACAAACAGGATTCTATAAAGAATCAGTGATGCTTGGGGAAATATATTTGTTCAGAACTGTTAGTTGAAAATAGCTTTATTCTTAGGTCTTTGGAAGAATTTGAGGTATTTAAGAATAACCATATTTCCCACATCATTACAGTTAATATAAGTCACTGCACTGCACAGTGTATTCCCCCTCAGAATACACTGCAGTTTACCATGTGCTTTATTATTATTGTTATGATCATTATTATTATTATTATAGTACGGAAGCCAGCACTTGACAGCTGTACAGCAGGTTTGCCTTTAGCGGCGTGGCTATTTTTGAACGCCAAACAGTCAAGTAATTCCGATCAATCAGGTCCGGCACGCAGAAGAGCTACAGAGAGTGATGGAGGAGGATTATAAAGATGGCGTATTATAGGCCTGTGGGCACGGTGCGGGGAGATCCATGACGACCAGTGATTAGAATAGAATGAATGAAAGAATGGGCGATGGAGCGTCTGTGTGTCTGTGTGTGCTAAAATGTAGGTCCTGGGAGTAAAATGGCTGAACTAAATGTCTTAAATTTGACCGAGGGGCAGATGAAAGCTTGATTACAGAAGCGGCGGGGCACTCATTAAGCTATAGCACAGATAACAGTGGCCAAGCTGATATCCACACACCCTCTGCTGCTTCATTATCAGACACAATGTGAAGTATAGCATTAGTTTTATGGGTAAAAAGGAAATTAATATGTGAGTGGTGACGACTTATTGTAGCCGGCTGGACGATATGCTAGAAAATGTATCCATTTATTTTCTTGAACAATGGCATTCTTCGATTTTATTTTGCATTATTAAAAAACGCAAAAAGGCCTTTAGGAATTAGTTTCCTGAAATTTAACAATACTGACTTTTAATCATTGCAATTTGTTATTTAATACTAAAAACTATTAATTTTTCCAAAGTCTAGAGACCTGAATGTGCAGAGTCAGATACTTTGGAATTTGGGATAGCGATTTATGTTTAATAAAAGGGAAAGTTTCAAATATGAAATAACAAAAAAATACAAGCATGAACTATGGGCTTAACAGTTTGTTTTTTAAATGCAGAATACAGGTATTTTGTTTGTGGAGGAAATAACGGTACATCAAAAATGGGAGTCTTTTTGGTGAATCTTGCAGCCCTAATTACCAGTGATGAGTATTTAATTAAGAACTGGTAACAATACAGAGACCGGTGTGATAGATGACGTCAAGTATGTGGAGGATTTTTGTAAACACAATAACCCAGAATAGATCCAGGTCATTTTTACCAAATTGTGAGTGAATAATCATATGTTTTAATCCCATTCTTGATTTCACTGTCTTGATATGAACATTAAAGGTCCTACATTGCAAATATAGACTCCTATGAGCTTTTAGCCATATGTTAGAATGTAGTTACCTCACCAAAAACAGTAATTTTCAAGTTAACTGTTACCTTTTACCTTTTAGTTACGTAGATCTAGCTCTAGTCCAGGGCTGAAATTAATCAAATCAAGTGAAGGTTTATGGAGTTTAAAAAAAACAGTGGAGCACTTCCTGTATTACCTACCTCATGGTATCACAAGGTGGAGCAGATTGTTTTTAGTATAAAAGAAGACCTCAGCTTAAATAGGTAGAGTCTGTGTGTAAAACATGTGTGAACTGTGAATGAAGCAAAACTCATACTCCAGGTATGTTTTAGATTAGGAAACAACATTATAGCATAGCTCAGAAAATAGCCTAATCAAAGACATTTAAAAAAGTCCTTCTGTTACTGTTACTGTTACTTACCCTGACAACTCCAAATGTTTTGTGCATCCTGTAAAATGCACCACCTCTATTCTTTTCCGTCTTATGCAGTTACTGTCCCTGTTGCCATGGCAGCATGTGTCCAAATCGGGTTTGTGGTGCGGCTTGGGACTGTCATACAGGAGCACTCAGCTGTGGTGAGCGCACCTTTGATGTGGCTTTTGTCTTTCATCGATACTCTTTGAATCATTCGCTGCACCAGATCCCTGATGCTGTGTTTTGTATTAATTTGGTTTGTTTTATCTCAGTGGGGGAAGGCATAATGTACATCAATAATGAGTGTTGTCCCTGTGTTTGGCGTAGTAGTTGTTGTTACTGTTACTATGTATACTGTATTGTTCAGTTTGGTATTGAAATAACAGTAATATTATTTTTCAAACCTTAAACTATAATATATAAAGTATATATTAGTATATATGCTTGGATATGCTTGCTCTACAGGAAACTTTAAGTAATATCTCTTTTGCGCAGACCATTCACCATGTGCTTTGACACAGTGTAAGTTTGCAATATGATAAAAAAATCATCATAGCTTTATTAGCACCAAGATCACTATCTCAATTTTATCACGGTTCATGCAGTTAGCATCTTTTTTATCCTCCCTTAAAGGGTAACTAAAGCTGTCTGTGTTTTCAGATTTCAGATTTAACTAGATTTAATCTACCTGTCACTCACTCACAGCATAGAAGTGTCAGCATCAATCCACTTCAATCTAATCCACTTTATTTATATAGCACATTTCATAAACAAACAGTTTCCAAAGTGCTATTCAAATACAGAGTAAGAAGAACAACATTAATAAAAAAAGCTCAGATTTGCTCAAACTAGTCTTAAAATAATAAAACCAGTAAAATAAAATAACAGCAAAAACCATACGCTCAGATTAAATCGTACTAGTCCTAAAACAATAAAACCAGTAAAATAAGATAAGAGCAAAACCATAGAATAACAATAAATAGATAAAAGCAGTAAAAATACGTAAAACATAAATAAAAGACACAGAGGATCACACAACTTGTGCAGTGTTAAAAGGCAAAGAAAAAAAAGTGGATGTTAAGACGAGACATAAAACCCTCCATGGTGGGGGCTGTTCGGACGTGGAGGGGAAGAGCGTTTCTGAGTTTGGGGCCGGCCACAGAAAAGGCCCTGTCCCCCCCGGTGTTATGTCTCGCACTACGAGCTGGAGCTGGCCCTCAGTCCTCAAAGTAAATTTCGAGGAGGTCCAAAATGCCTTGTGGGGCCAGTCCATTCAGAGCTTTAAAAGCAAATAATAAATCTTTTAAATCTATTCTGTATTTAACGGGTAACCAGTGGAGTTGGGGTAATCTTTTTGAAACCGGTGAGCAATCTGGCAGCAGCATTTTAGGCTAACTGTAATCTATTGATGGAGGATTGTGGGAGGCCTGAATTTAGTGCGTTGCTGTAGTCCAGTCTATTGGTAACAAAAGCGTGTATGATTGTTTCAAAGTTATTGCGTGTTAGGATTGGTTTTAATTTGGCAGTTTGTCTTAGCTGAAAAAAGATAGTTTTAACAACATTTGAGATTTGTTTCTCAAAGTTTAGAAGAGTTCATAAAACTGCTTGAATATAGAGCTGCGTTAAAAGGAAATGTACTGAACTACGGTACAATATGATGATCTTGTCCAAAATAGCATCACATGATATATTCAGATTTAATGTAATATCAGCCCTATCTGAAGTTTTCTTGATTTGTTCAACACATGCCACATTTACTGCCTTAACAACTTACAAAATATAATCACCACAATAAAATAAAGACAACTGAGCGGTGCAGATTGAGGTCCCCTTAAATTCACTACAAACAGCCAGATGTGAAAACCTTGAGGGGACGTCCTAACCCTGCTCTGAATCAATACGACGTTTCCTTTTATCTGCAAACAGCAAACATAATCATTTCCTGCCACTTTTCCCCTGACCTTATTTGGTGTTCCTGCTTTGATTGTTCTTTTTCTTATTTTGTATTATGGATCTTTGCCTTCAGCCTTTCTGCTTATTTGTCAGCAGCCTCAGCACTTTAATGTCCTGTCCCGTGTAAAGATGTCTCACTCCAAACAGCTGTCACTTTGGCTCGTCTCTTTTGTCCCTCTGTGCCCCCATACTCTCTTGTGTCCCCCCTCATGTCTCCCCCTGTCCCCCATGTCAGCCGCACTGTGCTGGAGCTGTGCTGTCTCAGCTGTTTAGTGTCAAAGCAGATGACAGAGTGAGGAAAACCATTTTACTGTAACTTAGCAACAGGAGGTCACAAGACTGCACTTTGTCTGCTATGCAATGTTGCTTCATTTAGGACACTTTTGTTTCACATTTGTTTTCTTCCAAAATACATGCTCTAAATCTCTTCCAAGTTTTGTCGCACATTTTTATCTCACATTTTCTCTTTGCTGCTTAAAGCCCCACTACGTAACATTTCAGCTTGTGCACTAAAAAAAAAAAAAAAAACATGAGCGTTCTTGCTGTCAGCAGGCTTGCCTCTCCACAAACCTGACTTGTAACTTGGGCGGGCAGAGGGCGTGCTACATGCTGAAAATCTTTTGAGAAAGTATTGCTTTAATTTTATACATGGATTGCAATTGTGGAAATGTGACATGGTGTGGCTTTAACTTTGCTTTCGGAGTGCTTCTAGTGTTTGCTCAATATTGACTTCTTTCAGTACACATATTTTCTTAGAATAAACTTGTGCATATTTGAACCTGACTCTGGTCCAGCTAAAGTAGTTAATTGTACAAAAATGTCACCCTTAATTATTACTGTGGCCATTAAATTGTGCCATTACAAAAGAAATAACATTACTTCATAAAACTGTAGATTTAAATCAGTACTTGACAGAGATGCACAGATCCAGCTTTTTCAGTTCTGATACAGATTCCGATACTATGGCTTTAAATATCTGTCGTTCCCCAGTATCAGCTGATACTAGTGCAGAGACTGAAAACAACATTTAATTAGTTTAAGCTAAAATAAGACTAAACTGATCCAAATATGTTATACAGCTGTTATTTATTCCTCAAGTGACTTCAGAACAGCTATGTATAAGTAAAAAAAATGTTGTGAGGCAACTGTGACCAGAAAATAGTCTTATTACATCAATTTACAGTTCCAACCAGAATATTGGCTGAACCAAAATTTGGAAGCCAATATCTGATCCAGCAAATTTTTTTGGTATCGGTCCCATTATCTGATGCCAGTATCGGATCGGTCCTTCCCTAGTACTGAAAACAACCAAGGAGGATTTTGGACCTTTTTCTACCAGCATCTTACAATGCAAGTCTACAGACAAATGAGCCTTTGTGTGATGGTTGACATCATAAACGTTCACTTTATGTTGAAGAATGTCATATTATGTATTTTTGATTAGGATCTTGTGTTATCTCTGAAACAGTAATAGTAATACGTTATCCAACATTAGCAGCACATTCTCCACTTTCTCTGTATTTTAATGATGGTGAATGTAATCTTTCCTTGAGAGCAGGTAGGGGCTTAATGATTGTTTGTATTGAGCCCTTTGAAAGCCTTTCTTAGCACTTGCTTTAATGCCCATAAGGATATTAGTTACTCTAATCTCCTTAGGCCCCGTCGCATCCTGCAGTAGCTGGCTATGAAGTTTACGTCTTAATACCATAAGAGGAGATTTACTCAGTTCCAGTGTCCTGCCTTGTGCTGGAAAACCACTAGTGCTGCACCTTTCTTAACAGCGAGCGCAGCATTTATTTCTGTGCTAAATATTGCTGCATTAGCCCCAAGCGCAGGGGCAAACCCACTGCTTCAGATAGATCCAAAACACAGACAGAAGTGGGAATTTTGAAACACAAAGCCAAATGATGAATGTCCCAGAGCACAAGGCTGTTTACACACAACACAGAACTGAGGAACAATGGCATTATAGTGAAGAAATGAATATAATTTTCCACAGAAATCCTCCATTGACAATGGGTTATGCTAATTTTAGTAAGGTAAGACAGTTGTGTTTTTATAGTTTTATATTGCAACATTATTTCTTAGATTTCTTTTTCAAAAATATCTTTTTACATTTTTGTTTATTCGTTAATTGTAAAAACAGACTCTTGCTGTCTCTTGCTCCCTCTGTTATTCTGCTCTGAGAACTGTTAAAGGCATAGTGAATGTTGTTTTTATTTTTTCTTCTTTATTTTTGGTATGCCTTGTTTAGCATCTTTGGTCTTTGTGATCTGTAACTGCCAAATGAAATTGCCTCTCAGGGATAGATGGTTCTGAAGTGAATTAAAGACATCATATAGACATATTGCCTAAAACTTCTGTTTGCGCTTGCAGTAAACTTTTTTTTTTTTTTAGTTATTTTACTTAAAACTGATCAAGGCTAGTACCCATCTTCTCAGGAACCTCTTAAATTTACCAAAATACACATATCTGTTGTGGTTGCTGTGAATACAGAAGATATTTCTTGTGCACAACAGAAGAGCAGAACAGGCCCATTACATTTCACAGGATAAGAAAAAACATTTAAAAAAACATGCTCATATATGCTGTGGCACTCAGAACAGTTATCAACAGCTAACTGTTCTTATTTCAGTAAAGTAAATCGATTAATGTTTTCTATTTATGCCTGCCTCTTATCTGGCTGTAATCTGTCACTGGATTTCATGGTTTTTCATGGTTAAATTGTGGTTTCCTAAACTCTGTTAAGTAGAAGCAGTCTTCATTTATTTTTACTTATTATTGCTCCAAATAGCTGTCCTACAGTTGTAAAGAGAGGATGAAGACTGTGAATCTAAAAGACTAAGAAAAGTCTTCAAATGTTGGGTCATCTTGTCACTGATTCCAGTTTTGATGGTAGAGCCTCAGAAAATTGGATTCAGCGACAAGATGACCCAATATTTGAAGACTTTTCTTAGTCTTTTATATTCAGAACATTTGAAGAATTGATCTTTCAAGCATGTCCTAGACTTCCATTGTAAAAGCTCTATAATTAAAGGTCATGGGTCATCCATTATTACTTGTAAAGAAATGTCAACAAGGACAGAATGAATGGGCTCTTGAAAGATTTCCAGTTCTTTACCGTTGTGTGTAACAGGAGCATTTTTCAATGCCCATTGTTGTTGATTAAACTCTTAACTTCATCTGAACACTTTTTTCTATTTAAAATTGCTCTGCCAGCTGGTAACCTAGCAACAGTAAAGGACACAGATGTTAAAGTTTCTTATTGTCATTACGGCAGCAACATGGCAGGGAAATGGTGATTTTTATGCTTCGTTCTGTCTCCGAGATGGCAGGAGAGAGGGCAACCTAACACAAATGACACATACTAGAGTGTGAGACAT